>OY728150.1:1251961135-1254461135 GCA_963277665.1 Viscum album | reverse complement strand
CATTTTAGACGTCTTGGCCGAGGCCTTGACAAAATGTTTCAGAATGTCTGGCATTATACATTCCCTCATTATGAAAGTGGTTATTGATATTACATGTGATTATTCGACCAGTAGAATAACCATGTGAAGAAGTGAATGGCATTATCTCATTTTACTTTTTCCATATTATGTTGATGTTCATGTTTAAAAGGATTTTGTTTTAGTTATACATTGCCTTAAATTTTTATGTTTATTTAAGAAAACTTCCGCAATATTGTTATCCTTACTGAGCATCTGAGCTCACCCCTTTCAATGTTTTAATACTTTCAAGGATGTGAAGAAGTATTTTATGAATGACATACAGGGATAGTCATAAGAGGATATGAGTGTGGACTATGGATACTTTTTTTATTGTAGTTTTTCACTTTATGATGTAATGTAATGTTTATGAATGTATCTAGTGTTTCCAAGGCTACTAAACTAATCGGTCTTTCGAGACTTGATCTTTTGTGATCATGCCAATGTTATGAAGTAATGCACCGACTCTGTGTAGCTGGGTTCGGGGCGTTACAGTTGGTATCAGAGGCAGTTTAGTACTAACCTTGGAAGCTAGATTTAGCTAAACTCTGATTAGAGCACATATCCCGAAGATAGACTTTGAGGATTAGTATAGAAGAACTTCCTAGAATTTTGGTATTGTAGAGATTTTGTGAGTTTTCCAAGCAATACATCCCTGTCTGGATACTAGCAGGTAGAGGCGGCTCTGGCACAGATGTACCTAGGGGTAAAACCCGAAAACACCGCTTTGAGCTAGACTCGAACGGGAACTGGTGCACGACAACGGGCCTTGCTGCACTCTTGGTTATGACACTCCTGGGGGATATGCTTTGGATAATTCTCATTTTCTTTATAAACCACTATGAAAGGTTATGAGTATATACTTCCTCAAAGAAAACATTTTTATGGATTATATCCATAAATAGTTCAATTTATGTTAAGTATCTTACAAGTATGGAATTATGTATTTTGATTTATAAACTAATATAGTTTATGCCATTGTTTAGAAATGGCGCCTAGTGGAAGGAATGGAAACCGAATCAATGCACGCACTCCGTGTTGGGATTGGCCTCCTGTTCAAGATAATTATTGTAGAGCTGGAGATACAACTGGTGCTGATCAACTTATTACTATACTGGGACAACTCACTCAGGTTATGAATAATAACCTTACTCGTATGGAGCACCCTGATACGCAACGTGGAGGATCAATGTTAGACTGCTTCATGAGGCAACAACCACCAACCTTCAATCGGAGTACAAATCCTATAGTAGCTGAGCAATGGATAAATTCCTTAGAGAAAATATTCCATGCCTTGGGGAGTAGTGAAAGGGAGAAGGTTGTCATGGCAGTTTACCGCCTCACTGGAGATGCCGATCAGTGGTGGTCGCTGATTCAAAACACAAAGGAAGATGATGACGTATCGAATATGGAATGGAGGGAGTTCAAAGAGATTTTCTTAGAAAAATACTTTCCTCGTGACCATCGAGCAGATATAGAAAGGCAATTTATGAGTCTGAGGCAGAAGGAGGATGAGAATGTCGCAAAGTATGAGGCTAACATTACAAGGTTAGCGAGGCATGCTGCCGATTATATACCTAACCCAAGGAGTAAGATTGATCGTTTCTTTTATGGGTTAAAACCATTTCTCTGTCGATCTTTAGTATCACAATCCTTC
The DNA here is from genome assembly GCA_963277665.1 of Viscum album. NCBI lineage: Eukaryota > Viridiplantae > Streptophyta > Magnoliopsida > Santalales > Viscaceae > Viscum > Viscum album. The sequence continues at coordinate 1,254,459,421 of OY728150.1, read as the reverse complement.
TCATCATACAAAGATATTGTCTCGTGTTCTACCAAGACAGAAAAGGAATTCTCTAAGTCTTATGACAACAATGTAAAGCAAGAGAAGAAGAGAACGGTGGAACAAGAGACAGATAAAGGGAAAAAGGGAAAGAAGGATTTTCCATTATGTGATAATTGTGGGAAGAATCACCTTGGTACTCGTCTAAAAGGAATGGGAGTTTGTTATAAATGTGGAGAAAAGGGTCACCAGGCTCGTGATTGCAAGGGAAAGAAAGAGTCTATCAAAGTTGAATGCTATAATTGTAGAGAAATGGGTCATTATGAAAATGAATGTCCTAAGCGTCAGGGAAAATTATCTCAGAAAAGGCCAAGGGATCAAGGACAATCTTATGCTTTTACTACAGTTGAAGAACTAATGTAATGGTGCTTTTGGACTCATGGATTATATTCTAGTTATTAGAATAATGTGATATATATATAAGGATTGTACTGAAGTACTTGTTGATTTCAGTAAGGTTTTAATATGATGAAGTTAATTATATTTTTAGTATGTGACAATAAGAGAAACTTTACTTTTTTTGGGGAATCTGATAAATTGATTTTGGAATTAAGAGACCTTTTAGAGAAAGTCAGGACAGAGGTATTTTGGATAACTACAATGATTGGAGTGGATTAAGTTGATCTTTGGATAGTATTGTTTAAGGTTAAAAAATTTATGAAGATTATTTTTGGAATATTATGATACTATAGTTTTAGGAAAAGGACAACCTGCAGGGTGGGGAATAACCCGTCGCGTCGGACAAAGCTGCAGGAATCGAACCCACAACCATAGTGCGACAAGCCTTTATTTCCTACAACTAGCCTACAGTAAGTCCCTGGTTATTAAAAAATTGTTTTACTAATCTAAATGGTATGTGTTAACATTTGGAACCTTATACAATTAGGATAAATAGAATATTTTTGAGTTCCGCTACCATTTGGAGTAAAAGTTGGGTTTGTGGTAAAAATTTATTAACGAATGAAAGTATACATAACAAGTATGTATATTCCCTTACGTTCATAGTAAATCTCCTAAATAAATTCCTCAACATTATAAAAGGTAACTTAAAACAAAAATGTTGTCGGTTAACTTTTCCAACTGGGGATTCAATGATCGTTTAACCAATCACAAGTTTGTGATTTTCTTGTAGTTAAACTTTCTCCTAATCCTGTTTTCTATAACTCTCCATCAGACCTTGATGGTTTGTTTCTCCTCCATATCCATATTTTCATAGAATCCAAGAATGGGCTATATCGGGTGACCTTGGTACTTATCTTGCTTTCTTTTAATGTTATATATTTATTAACCTTATTTCCGATGTGGGTTTTCCTCAAAGGTATTTTCTCTTTTCAACCTTTTATTTTACAAGAAAAATTTCAAATTGCGAGGACGCAATTTATTGAAGGAGGGGAGAATGTAACATCCCGAGCTTCCATGATACGCTTCTAATTCAATAATGTAATAGCTTGCATTGTACGCAACATCGAGTTCTAACACATTGCAACTAATCAAAGTATCCGTTATGAATAGTAATAACGACTTTTTAAATTTATAGAAATTTTATATTTCAAAATGGACATCATTTTTGTATTCCTAATATTGAAATTAGCCTATGTTTAATTTTTTGTAATTTTCTGAGAACTACTAATTTTTTATGAATAGTTAAAATACTTAAAAACAACTTTTTTAATCAAAATAATTTATAGTGATAAATTATACTATTTAGTGGTTTTAAAGTATAATTAGAATATATTTTTACCATTTTATCCAATGGTGGTCATTATAATTAATTTAACATTGAAATTGGACATAATCAATTGCCAATTTTTTGATATAAATTGTTTCTTAAAAACACGCTATTTGTTGTAACAGCGGGAATTAATTATAAAATTAATTAATGCAACTTATATGTTTGGAATTTTTTAAAATAGACATCATTTTTGAATTCGGAATATCAATTATATCTTAGGGTGAAATTTTGGAATTGTTCTGAAAAACTTCAATTTTTGATGAATAGTGAAACCACTAAGTGGTAGTTAAATAACTGATTTTTCGTTTAAATGAAATATTACCACTTCTATGATTTGATTTTCAAAAATCCGACATACATGGTTGTCATTAAGAAGTAAAATGTTGGTCAATGAGATTAAAATAATTTTTTGGTGAATAGTAACTTTTAAGTTCTTAATCGCGATTAGAGGTAATTAGTGTAGTTTAAGGTAAAAACAATGTTTTAATAATATGATATGAGCTTGACACTTGTCCTACTCCTATTGTATGAGTCATGGCCGACCAAGACAACCCATGGGTCATCTTGGGGACCCCATGGAGCCACTTTGGTTGGAAAATGACATTAATATATATTTATTTAATGTTTAAATTAAATTGACACAAACATGAGTTGTTTTACTAAATCAATTTTTAAGTGGGGTTACACAAGTCAAAATTTTGACTATAAATATTCATTTGAAAGATAATAAGATTTAATACATCATAGAAGGTTTTTTATAATTTTTAGACATTATATAAATTAAATTATTTATGACATAATTATGATGCAGCGATGACCTCATTATTTAACGATTTAAATAAAATGAGACGATAATGCAAAATCCAAAGCTTACACTTGTCCAAATCCTATTGGATGAGGAGATTGCGAACCCTTATCACCTTATCAACGAATTATATAAGTGTGGGACCTTTAGAATCCGAATAGAATTGTATAATAATGTAACATTTCAATCTTTCCAAAAGAGCCCCTCCTCTCCACTTATAAAACGCCCCCACCTCTGCCACCTTATTCAAACCATAAAGCCATTTGGATCAGCCAACCTCTACCCAAATACTCTCCCAACTTTCCCCTATTACTCTTAGAAGCCTCAGTTTGGGTAGAAATCTTCTCAAGGATGCCTTTGGATCAAATCAAAAAAAGTTACCTGATTTTGAGGTAATGTCTTCTCTAATGTTGTTTTGTTTTATTTTTCTTCTCCAACCCCCTAAAATCTTTTTATTCATTACTTTTGTAACAACACCAGTATCCTGAATATACTAGGATGTTTTTATAATAGTTATTCGAGCTACAATTACACACACCTACATCTAATGGTTAAAGAACATACGGTTTCTGTGGATGGAGAATTTCTGCCTCACGAAACGATGATTGTTCAACACTCATATAACACCTTCAAAGGTGTCCATTAAGATGTAACTATATTTATATATGATATATAATGTTTTTATGTTTTACTTATGCTTCTTTATTTCTCATTTCTGGCATATTTTATGATTTCCATTATGGGTAAAACGCGATAATTTCATTTTAGAAAGTGTGGACTACCGCCCCCTCAAAGTGATTTGAATCGTTAATGCCATATGTGGGATGTATAAAGGATGGATTAAATGGTATTATACACTATATTATACTGTAATTATATTATAAATTTATATCATTATGATTCCTTTCCATTAAATATGAAATAGAAATGAAAGTAGCGTTCATGCGTACGTACGGCTTACCGTCTCCATGAACGGTGCATTTCATTTCTTACCTCTAAATGTTACGTGACATTATGAATGAATGTATATACTGGATATATATGATATATATGACATCTAAATCATGAATATAATTATGTAGATAATGGATATTCTACCACATAAACAACTTGTAATTATAAGAAGTTTATTGTTGACTCAAGTACCAAAGATCGACAAAACGACCGTTATTAACTTAAATAATTACATAATGTTCATAACATTGTAATAAGTGATATAAAAAGGATAATGAAATTAAAAATGGTTCTTAATAAGGTATATATTAACTCTATTTTATTATTTAGGAGGTTAAATAACGGTTGAGTCAAGTCAGACACGAGGTAAGGGAACTTCTTAACCCAATTTCTATTCTTTGGGTTAATCTCCTACTTTCAAATTATGTCATGATATTGTTATGTCCTATCTTGTATTTTTACATTATTTATGTGTACTTATATTGAATACACATAATAGACCTAGTTTATAAAAAAAATGATATTTTTAAGGACTTCGTCTCAATCTCCTTTCATTGAGGCATATTTGGTTTTATACCCAACTTTCTTATATATAGTGTATAAACCCCTTTGACTTTTAAGTTTATTTAAAAGGAATCTTTTTTATACGAAGCGTTTTGCTAAACGACAAAAAGGAATGTTTTTCATTCCGTACTTATGCGGTGACAACGACTTCTCCGCTGCCGTGACCATTATTTGAGTTTCGGGTTCCTCTACAAGCCATTTTTTTAATGAAAAATAAATACAAAATTTTAACTTTCTTTTATTTTGGTATTGAAAATGGTTTTGAAAGCTTTTTTATTATATCAATGTGTTGTATTGATATCTTGTGATTGAAATGTGGAAATGTAATGTTTCCTTTATGCACGTTTTATGTGATACGATTATGTTATGGTTTATGATATGTTTAAACCTATTCATATGAGGAATGTATTGGACTTAATAAGTGACGGGTGCAGCCCGCTATAGCTCCTCGATGCATCGGTAGGTCTCATGAGACAACTAGATGTGGAATTGGCCGAGGCCCTTTCCCTGTTTGATTTATGGTTTTGGCCGAGGCCTTAATCATTTTATACGTCTTGGCCGAAGCCTTGACAAAATGTTTCAGAATGTCTGGCATTATACATTCCCTCATTATGAAAGTGGTTATTGATATTGCATGTGATTATTCGACTAGTAGAATATCCATGTGAAAAAGTGAATGGAAATATCTCATTTTAATTTTTCCATATTATGTTGATGTTCATGTTTAAAAGGATTTTGTTTTAGTTATACATTGCCTTACATTTTTATGTTTATTTATGAAAGCTTCCGCAATATTGTTATCCTTACTGAGCATCTGAGCTCACCCCTTTCAATGTTTTAATATTTTCCATGATGTGAAGAAGTATTTTATGAATGACCTGCAGGGATAGTATGAAGAGGATATGAGTGTGGACTATGGATACTTTTTTTATTGTAGTTTTTCACTTTATGATGTAATGTAATGTTTATGAATGTATCTAGTGTTTCCAAGGCTACTAAACTAATCGGTCTTTCGAGACTTGATCTTTGGTGATCATGCCAATGTTATTAAGTAATGCACCGACTCTGGGTAGCTGGGGTCGGGGCGTTACACAAGACCCAAGATATCTTCGCCTACTCAAATGTGAGTAGTGTGCCGAAGAGGGCACCAGTGAGGTCGTGCATGCCGAAGCATGCCACTACCAGTGAAGGCAGTCGTCCTCAAAAGAAGGAACGTAGCACCGAAATGGATGGTCAGAGCAGCGAGGGTTGTGTTTCCAGCAGGCGCACGCCAGCAAAGGTGGAAGGCGCGGAGTGGTAGTCTGTGGGTGGCTGGAGCGCGAGCATGAGGCGGCAGGGCCTGGACGGAGTGCGGGAAAATGGGGGCAGGGTGGCGGTTGGAATCCAAGCAGGCGGGGGAGGCCACGACGGACCAGGAGGGGGGCTCTGGACACGGCAGGGGCGAGGTGAGGGCGATAACGACTAGTTGAGTGTGTCGACGAGGGCGAAGTAGAAGAAGGTGATGGGTGATGGGTGAGCCGGAGGATTTTTTTTTACGTTTAAAAAAAAATATTTTCCAGAAAACGCTTCCGGCAACAAAATTTAAAAAATGCACCTCAAAGGCGGAATCCGAGATGTCGGCTTTTCATTTCGTTGGCAAGGCGACATCTGCGATGCCGCCTTTGTGCTGCGGGTGACAGGCGGAATCCCCGATGCCGCCTTTCTCCTAAAAAATATATTTTTTGAAAAATTTTATTTTTATTTTTATATTTTTTTTGTTTATATATATATAAACAAAACAAAAAATTTCAGTAGAATTTCTCTGCTATTAAAGATCCAACGCTACAACCATTACAGCAGTCTGGATTCTAACAGAAGCTCTTACCCAGGCCTCCATTTTATAAGAGGGTTTGCCCTGAAAATCATTCTGCATTTTCGATGTGGGATTTAGGTTCTACCTTTACTGTGCAGTACATTTTGCATTTCCGATGTGGGATTCTGTTTTAAGTATTTGAGTTTGAAATACAATAAAATATAAAATATAAGGCCAATATAAATTAAATTTTAAACATTGATTAAACATATAATAAATAGTTGAAAACAAAAAGAATTTCCTCAAAAATGCTGATTAAAAATAATCTATAACCTTTCAAAACTGCCTACATGAAACTAAAAAATGTTTCAAATACGTGAATTTGAAAGAATGTAAAATGTAAACTATAAACCGAATATAATTGAAACATTAAAAATTGATTAAACATATAATAAATTATTGAAAACAAAAGAAATTTCCAAAAAAATGTTAATGAAAAGTAATTTATAAGCTTTCAAAACCGCATACTTGAAACTTAAAATTTTACAAGTGTGTGAATTGGAAAGACCATAAAACATAAAATAGAAGACCAATATAAATGAAACGTTAAACATTGATTAAACATATAAGAAATAGTTGAAAAAAAGCAATTTCCAAAAAATGATAATGAAATATAATTTATAAGCTTTCAAAACCGCCTACTTGAAACTTAAAAATGTTTCAAGTACGTGACTTTGAATGATTATAATTATATTACTAATTAAGTAATTAATTATTATATAATTAATAGTTATATTAATAATTAACTAATTAATTATTATATAAGTAATAATTAATGAGTAATAATTAATAATTAATAATTTAATGAATAGTTATAATTAATATTAATATTACTAATTAACTAATTAATAATTACTAATTACTTATTAATAATTATTAATTAATAATTATTAATTACTAATTACTCATTATAATGAATAATTATAATAAATATTTATATTACTAATTAACTAATTAATAATTAATAATTACTAATTACTAATTAATTAGTTATATTTATTAATTGTATTTCTAATTAACTAAATATTTATTATATATGTAATAATTATATTACTAATTAATTATTATATAATTAATGTTAATATCACTAATTAACTAATTAATTATGAAATATTTAATTATTAATAATTACTAATTAATAATTAAAAATTATAATGAATAAATGTAATTAAAAATTATATTACTAATTTACTAATTATTTGTTATATAATTAATAATTATATAACTAATGAACTAAGTAACTATTATATAATTAATTATTAATAATTAATAATTAATAATTATAATGACTAATTGTAATTAATATATATATATTTATTACTAATTAACTAATTAATAATTACTAATTACTAATTACTAATTAATAATTAATAATTATAATGAATAAATGTAATTAAAAATTATACTACTATTTTAGTAATTTATTATTATATAATTAATAATAATATTACAAATTAACTAACTAATTTTTATATAATTAATTATTATTAATTAATAATTAATAATTATAATGAATAATTATAATTTAAAATCTTATTACAAATTTACTAATTAATTATTATAATGAATAATTATATTTAAAAATCATATTACAAATTTACTAATTAATTATTATATAATTAATAATAATATTATTAATTAACTAATTAATTTTTACATATTTATCTATTAATAATTACTAATTATTAATTATAATTACTTATTATAATTAATTATCTTATTTATAATTAACTAATTAATTATTATAAAATTAATAATGATATTACTAATTAAATAATTATTTATTATATAGTTAATAATTATATAATTAATCATTATATTTATAATTAAGTATTATATAAATAATAAATAATAATAATTAGTTATAATGAATAATTATAATGAATAAATATATTACTAATTAACTACTTATATATTATATAATAATTTTTAATAATTACTAATGAATAATTATAATGAATAATTATATTACTAATTAAGTATTATATAATTAATTATTAATAATATTCATTTAATAGTTAAATAAATTATTATATGTTTAATCTATGTTTTAACTTTAAATTATATCGGTCTTATAGTTTATATTTTAGTCTTTCAAAACCGCATACTTTAATCATTTTAAGTTTCAATTAGGTGGTTTGAAAGCTTATAAATTATTTTTCATGAACATTTTTTACGAAATTATTTTTATTTTCGACTATTTGTTATATGTTTAATCCGTGTTTTATGTTTCATTTATATCGGTCTTATAGTTTATATTTTATAGGCTTTTAAAGTCACGTGCTTGAAACATTTTTAAGTTTCATGTTGGTCATTTTGAAAGCTTATAAATTATATTTCATCAATATTTTTTATGAAATTATTTTTATTTTTAAATTTTTGTTTTATGTTTAATTCATGTATTAAGTTTCATTTATATTGGTCATATACTTTATATTTTATAAGCTTTCAAAATCACATACTTGAAACTTATTTTGTTTAAAGTATGTGGTTTTGAAAGCTTATAAATTATTTTTTATCATCTTTTTTTATGATTTTTTTTTTGTTTTCAACTATTATTTATATGTTTAATCCATGTTTTAAGTTTCATTTATATTGGACTTATAGTTTATATTTTATAGTCTTTCAAAGTCACGTACTTGAAATAGAATCCCACATTGGAAACACAGAATGTTCTGTGTAGGAAATGAAGAACCAGAATCCCACATCGGAAATGCAGAATTATTTCCAGGGTAAGATCTCTTATAAAAAGGAGCCCTGGTTGAGAGCTTCTGTCAGAATCCAGATTGCTGTAATGGCAGTACTGCTGGATTTTAAATAGCGGATAAATTCTGGTGAAAATTTTATTTTTGTGTTTTTTTGTTTTGTTTTGTTTATATATATATATATAAACAAAACAAAACAAAACAAAAAATAAATTAATATAAATATAAATTCAAAAAAGAAAATTTCTGTTTTAGGGGAAAGGCGACATCTAGGATGCTGCCTTTCACCCGAGCCCAAAGGCGGCATCAAAGATGCCGCCTTCGTGGCGTATTTTTGAATTTTTTTTAACCTGGCCTGTTTTAAAAAAAAAATTAAAAAAAATTATTTAAAAAAAACTCAGAGAGTGAAGTCCAGAAGTAGGACGATTTAAGGGTGAAGGAGGTGGAGCTTGGCTGGCAGTCTGGAGGCGTGAGGGAAGAAGCAGGAGGCCTGGGCACAGAGGGCAGGAGGTGGGCGGGCTATAGGTGGTGCGTGATGGGATGGGGCGTTGCATGGGGGTCACAACAACAAGGGGAGACGCGAGATGGAAATAAGGGACTAGGGGGATGCAAGGGAGGCACCAGGATGGGGCCGGTTGTGCGTGAGTGAGGCGAGCAGGGCATGTGGAATGTCCAGGCGCTGCAGGTAACAGAATGTGTGTGAGCTGGCGTTGTGCAAATGAAATAGGATCTGCAGGGGAGAATGTTGGTGGTGAGGTGGAGTGAGGGTAATAGGAGACAGATCTCTGGAGGGTGGTTGCCGGTAGGGGTGCGACAGTTGGGTGGTGCGGCGGAAGAGTGTGTAACTAGAGGGGATTCATTGCGGGCATGTTGGAAAGAAAGGTAGGAAGAGATACTGAGGGCTGATGCTGGTTGCATGTAGGAGGAGGTGGCACCAGACCAGGAGGCAGAGGCCAGCTAGAAGTTGAGAAGGCAGGGGCGCACACAGGGAGCAGGCGCATCAGGGAAAACGAAGGGGTGGATTGCGATGCAAGATGGGCAAGAGGTCGAAGGTGGTGCCACAGAGGAGGGTGCGATGCGCATGAGGTGGGGCATGTGCAGTAAGGGGCGATGGGCAGAGTAGGAGGCGGCGAGCTTGATGGGATGCAGGGGTGGGTGAGCGGGCTGCTCGGCGCGGGGTCGCGAAGTGGGCGATTCAGCTGTGTGGAGAGGCGTCGGCTGAAAAGATGCACTGCACCATGTGCACGAAGAGAATAAGAGGAGGAGGAGTGCATGAAACCAGATCGGGAAATTGTGGGGGAGAAGCCGCCTGGAACAGAAAGAGAGAAGAAAAAAATAGAAGAAATACGATGAAAGAATGAAAAAAATCATAAATAAAAAAAATAAAATAAAAAGTTATTGATTAAAATAATAATAATAATAATAATAATAATAATAATTAAAAATTATTAACCATAACTACAATACCAAATTTATTAATTTTAATTTTCTATAGGCCAGCGGACTGTGTCGTTGCCTGGGAGAAGCCGCACGATGCACTATAATGCGCTCTACCCAGGCACTCAGTGACGTCAACCCAAAAACGCTAATTTTTTTGCAGAACCAAAAAATCATGTTTGGGATTCAACTCAAACATCAAAAAAAATTACAACCAAATAAAATAATAAATAAAAAAATAATTATTTTGGGTGAGAGAGTTATTGACTCTAATTCCTATTATATATAATTTATTTGAACGAAATGGTTTCAAACCACTAAATAATTGATCAATTTTCCTTGTAGTGTTGATGAAAATTTCGAAAACATACTTTGGTAGTATTTTAATATTTAATTCATAGATTATAGATTCAACAACATTATATTTATTATATAGGTAGTCCCTCTCTATCATAGAAAGAATAACCAGAGGAGAGTATTGAGGAAAAAATACACTATTCAAATCAAACCAATATATGGTGTTTATTTACTATATTTGAATTATGTTCATGATAAGTGCCCACCATTGATGAAAATTTCCATCCAATTTATGGATTACCAAATAACATATAATGGTCCAACTAGTGAAGAATGACAAATACTTTTCCAACAAATGTATCAATTTTTTATCAAACAAATCTGAAATGGGGCATCGTTTCCTATGTTCCACATTACCTTTAGAATGTCTCCTCGTATTATTGGGACTTGTCTATAGAAGCTAGGTTCTGTGGATGAACAATGGGAAGGGAAATGTCTATCAATAAACATAGTAAAAATAATACAAAAATTTGAAAAGATTACAATTGTATATAATCATTTAAATTAGAAAACCATTAACAAACAATTTGAAATGTATGAATGAATAAACCATATAATAACAAATAAGAACTAGAATCAAGTCAATGATCACACAGTGGGTATATCACTTAGATGATATAAAAGAAAAATGTATAATGGTATTAGCTCCCTCTCTAATTAACATATCATCTTTGTCTTCATATTCATAGATTAAAATCTATCTAAATGATTAGACTTGGGACCCAACTCAACCAGCAAGAAGTGTGGGATGGTCAGGTGCCCAAGTACCAGGGTCTTCCAAATATCATGTTAATAAATTTTGTAGCATAACACAATTTTTGTTCTATATTTGACAATAAAATATAGTGTACATGAATGTGATAACAATATCCCAAATGAAAATAATCAAGGTTTATAGTTTTACATGTATAATATCACTAGGAAATATATAAGAAAAAAATTATGTTAAGTGTTCATGCACTAACAAAGATCCCATGATCCCAGAATATACCTATATGAAATTTATTATAAACATATTCTAACTAAAGACTTCTAAAATACCCCCCGATAGGATATATTTTAGAAACGTTTTTTATTCATCCCAGTAGACTGGATTGTATATTCACCAACTAAAAAAATCATCCAACACATCCCTCTAATGAGGGATATTATATATAGATAAACATTCAACCAATTTCATAACACATTCAATATCGATGGAATTTCCCATAAAAACAGGGGACATATCCTACCAATTAGGATATCCAATGAATGTATGGACCAATGTTTGACACATTCCGCCATAGGAAAAAAGTACAAATGGTCCTACTATCATGATCAACTATTGAAAACATAAGATCATCAAATAAAATATATAATAAAAATGAAAAACTAAACATCATATCAAATAAATAAAGAATTATTATTATCACAACATACATTAAATAAAAATAAATAAGTCTCTAGGTTACATACACACACATGATTTTATAAAGAATCAATAAATGTATCCAAGGGTATTCGTGCACATAAATGGGATCTTAGAATACAACATGATATCATATGATACACATGAACACCATATAAAAACAATCAGTCAAATAACCCATGGGTATATACACACAACATTCCATCAAACTTCAATATAGGATAAACAGAAAAAATAGGGGGCCAATACATGACTAGTCAATCAACAAGCATTAGTAACTACAGAAACCCAGGAAACTCATATATATATATATATATTACATCATTTTATATGAATATTAATTATATTAAACATACTCATTCCTTGGGACCATAATAGTTTAGTTCATTTTGGATCAAAGGAACGTCATCTTATTAAATTTTGAATTTTCATCAATGTATCCGATAAATATCATCCCATTTAGTGCTCATATATAAAATCCTTTTATCGTAACTTTAGGAATGTAATCATATGAATGGGTGATCTCATGTGACCATTAAGGGTATACAATGGAGATACATAAAAATAACATGAGAATAGATGTATGAGAACATGATTATAACAATGGAAAACCATACCATGTATTTTAATGATCATATTATTTTGATATGGAATATATATATTCATTTCATAAGAAATTTAGCATAATGAAAATATATAACATGATCCATGAGATGAAAACATTTGAAAAAGAAATATAATTTTGGTATAAAAATTAGTATATTAAATCTTATATAAATGCATCAAAGTTGGACATTATTAACATGTTTGGATTGACTAATCACTAGTATAATTACTTAAATATTCTTGTAACCATCCTTGTATAATTTATTTTCTTACTAAACCTCCTAGGATGGACACACCACCATTCCTAGTAGTATTTTTTGAACATAGTTGAATGTTTTCATTATGAAATCTATCATGTTAGTCAGTGTTCATGAATAAGACCACCATAGGGGAATGAATCACTTAATGAACAGACACCAATACCTATTGTAGTACTATATATATAATGAGATATAAACCATTACCCAATGAATTGGATATAAATATCAACTTCACCTGTCGCATAAACAAATCAATATTTATGTGTGACACAAAAGAAATGTTCATTCATTTATTATAAACCAAGAATTGAAATGGGTTAAATAAGCCTTTAATCACATCATAACATATAGAAAATATGTAGGTTATAAAATAATTTCATCATATCTATTAAAATTTAAAAATATGTGGTTATCCTAACAATTTAATCAGGGCATCTTTGGGAATAGAAATAATTTTCAAAAATACCATTCCATCATAAACATAAATGAATTAGATAACAAATTAGAATTGTATCCATTGTTCATACAACCACTATAGGAAACATAATATCAAAGGATTACACATAAGATTTAATTTTATTTTAAAATATCACATAGAAAATTTCCTTGGGGAAATTTTACACCTCTTTTAAAATAATTTTTTAAAAAGTAATTCATTTGTAATTTTTTTTTCTTTGAAAACAAACATAAAGATATATAAAATAATTTTTAAAATAATTTAAAATAAATTGTTAGGAAAATAACCTTTATGATTTGAAAAAAAAATTACAACATGAAACATTTTTTAGATCTTTTTATAAAATATGGATTTTTAATAAAAATAGTTTTATTCAAAAAATAGTATTTTTCATAAAAATAATATTTCTGAACTCATCACTACATGAAGAGAGTAATATGAAAGTAAAGCATTTATTATCATGGAATAATAATATAGAATTAATTTAATTATTTTCTTGATATATTTATCATCATATATTACCATTGAAATCATAATCATAATCCACCTTGATAAATGATGAGATTGTATCAAAGAATCATTATGATTTTATAATTATTAATTATAATTATAATGAGTATATAACATTAAACAAAAAATAAAAATCACTGGAAGAAATATATATTGAGATCATACATTTCAAAGGGGATGTATATATACGTTATAAAAAAGAGAGATGCATAACATGACATAACTCTCAATGAAGGTAAATTGAGACCAAAATCATTTACTGATATGGTAAATTTTTAATTTTTAAACACATTAACGGAAGAAATTAGAATTGATATGTAAATAAAAGTTAATTTAATTATATGCATAATAAATTAAATTCATGTATGTATATAAACACATAAAATAATCATGTCTTGAAAATGGAATGTGTCTCATTAAAAATAATGGTGACAAGAAAATATATTACAGTACGCCTTGAATTTCCTTAATAAAACTCCACAACTCCTGCATTTAAAATATATTTCTTTTATAAATATATTAAATGAAAAAATTCACACATATCATACCATATATGCCTTTCTTATGACCTTATACTACCAATTTATTAACAATTACATGTCAAATTTACATTTTTGGCAATAACTAGTGTGTTTTTCTTGTGTGTTTTGACTTGTTTTTAGGGTTATATTACATAAATAATAGTTTTAAATTATTAATAATGTTATCAATGAAATATATATCATGTATATTCATTAAATATTACATTACTACCTTCAATGTAACGTTTTATCCCATCACATCACTTTGCAATGCAGTAGTCCACCTTACAGAGGAGAAAAATTATCATATTCTTATATAATTGAGTTCATGAAGGTGGGTGTGACATAAGAATTTGAAAATAATTATGAAATCATAAATACAAAATATTGAAAAAACACATAGTTTTTCCAAATGTGATTTTTGGTATTGGAAAATCAAACGAAATCAATTCACACGGAGGTTGTCCACAATACACATGAACTATGATTTCATAAACAATTTTATGGATGTTGAGAAGGTTCATGTATATGAACATAAATTAAAAAAATATAAGTTTATTTTATATGATAATTTTATTATATTATCATGTTATGAAAATAATTGGTGGATGTATATGGAGAAATAAAAGAATAACCCTCGTTGATGAACATTACATTTTCTTCTGGTATCCTTCTTAGTTTTTCCCCAAAACCATTACAGGATGGATTTTTTACCAAAATAAAGCATTCAAGATAATTTAAAGAAATATGGGATGTTTATATTTGTGTTTCTTTTCAATACAATGGTCTTGATAGTTTTGAAGAAGTAAGGTGGGTGAGTGCCTTTTTTATAACTGAGGAAGGGTGGCATTTTTATAAATTCCACAAAACTATTCCCTATTGGGAGGTCATTATTATCTCATGTAAATCCATCATAGATAAATAATGAATTGGAGGGATGATAATGATGGGATTGTCTTGAAAAGAGACCCATTTTTTATCATGTTATTATTGAGTATTTATGTAAACTCAATTTTACTATTTTAGTACCTTTTCCCATGATAACATGAATCTTGTAATTTTTCTAGGTAATGTATAAATTAATAATTAAAAAATTATATTCATTATAAATTTTATACCTATGGATTGTAAATATTTAATCCCAATAAATAAAAATATTATATGTCTGTACGAGTAATTTTAATAAAAATTTATGTTATGTGTGAAACCATGTTTTTAACATAATCGATATAATCAATATTAAACATTTTCCCTAATCACAATGATAAAAATAAATTTTCCCTATTTATATAATATATATTATTATGATTCCAAATATGGAGTCCATTTTTCTAAATTCAATTCCCATATATATACTAATAAATTTTAAAAAACAATCCCATAAATGTGATATGAAAGCATATTTTTTAAGAAAATGGAAAAATGTTTTGAATTTATTTATATATAATATCAACATAAATATTTTCATAATGATCAAAATTGGATTAATATTTGTATAAATTAACCAAGGTTACTTTAAATCTAATTAATATTGTAATTTCAAATTTAAAATAATTTAAACCAAATTCTAGTTTTCAATTAAAAATCAGTATTTTTCACTATTCATAAAAAATAAATCATATTCGGAAAATATCAAAAATTTACCCATTGATAATTTTGATATATCTAATTTATAAAATTATTATATTATTTTTAAAAAATATTTATGAAATTTTATATAATTATTTTTAAAATAATTTCTCAATAAAATGTGACAAAACTAGTTTTTATGAAAATATAGTTTTAATAATAAAATTGAATTTATTCATATTTATTGGCTATAAGATACCTAATATTAATTTAAAATAGATTATTGAATTTAAAAATTATATTTTACATTATAATCATTCAATAAATTTGTTTTTTAATTAATCTATAACAAAATTTTCTCATAAACAATTATTCTCCATGAAATGATTTCATTTTTTTCAAATAGTTTTTCATTTCCATTTATATTTAATTGGTCCCAAAATACATAATTATATATACATGAATTATACATATTTCTATAATTTATTTAATCTTTTTTATACCATACATTACATTATCTATGTAGTAAATATCATGTTAAATAATAACAATTTTATTGTATATCATGTATAGAATATAATTAGTGTTCCATTTCATGTAAGATAAAGAGAATATTATGACTAATAAATGAAAAAATTATTGTTTCATGTAATGATATATAAAATAATTTGTGTGTAAAATATCAAAATTAATAAATATAATTTTGTTTTGGAAAAATCTCAGGTTGTTACATTCTACCCCCACAAAATGAATTTCTCCCTCAAAATTCATGAATTTGGTACAAAAAAATATGGACACTTCTACCACATATATTCTCCATGTTCCACCATTGGATTATCATGCTAGTTCCTTCACCCTAAAACATTGACTAGGTGAGTGATCTTATTTTGTATAAATTTCTCAATTTTTATAGAGTCTCTATCGATTGATTCTTGTATAAAATATTATGCTCTAGCAGTACAACCTCTATGTATAGTATAGGTTATGGATTATGTATTTTCATCCTTAGAAGTGATACATGAAATAAATCATAAAATTTTTAGTGGTTTGGTGGATGCCTAAAATGGTAATATAGTATCTCAATACAATCATGTTTTTTAATGTGTATAATATATCTAGTGCGTATATTTCACTTCCTTTATCCACAAAGGGATTTATAGAATTAACATACCAACATCAAATTATAGATTTCATTGATGATTATCACTATAAAATTTCAATCAATATTGTGATAATTTTATATGTTTCTGAATGGATGTAACATTCATTATCGTCTTATCCTCTAGATCAGGTCCATATATCTTTCATTCTACAACTTCATTCTACTATGTTGGTGTACTACACTTATTTCTATAAAGGGGTTCATAAGGATCCAAATGAATGTCCACTAAAGGATATTTCTATAACAAAACTAAATAAATGGAAGGAATTGATCCCTAAAAAAGTTGAAATCTATGGACAAAATATTACCAAATGTTTTAGGGTTTCAATTTTTCTTTTAGATGGATCAACTGTCCATAGATGATACACTGCGTTGAAACATGACACAATATCAATATCATAAAAACACATTACCAACACATCCTTGTAAATTCCCAAATCTTATAAAATACAATTTAATTTGGTAATCCATGCATCCATAACCTTTCATTAATATATATTATAGAATGTTTATGCAAAGATAAGTAATCTTTAATAGTAATTAATTGTGATGAATTTGTATGGTGATCAACTGTAACTCATAATTATGTAAACATAAAGATAAAATAAACCCTAAAAGATTCGGCAACCTTCAAACAATTTTTTAGGAAGGATAAATTCATTCCTATTTAAAAAATGATCTAAATAATACATTTACCAAACCAAATGGTTTTTTTCATTAATTTTACCTGAAAATATACTTAATATGAATGGTGTACCATTAGAATAAAAATTTAAAGTGGTTTCAATGAAATTGAAAGAATGACCATCCTTAAAATCATAATCATGTGACGGTAACCATCAATATCAATTCATTATCACATATAAATCTATATACTTCTGAATGTTAATTCACCCTTTATTAATTTAATATAATCATATCTTATACAAAAAAATTACATTAAATATAGGGTTAGACATTGTAATTATATAATATAAAATTTAATATCTATATTCTAGAATTTATTTTTAAGGAGATAATCACATAAAATATCACAAACTGATGAACAAAAAGATATTCATTTGGGTCATTCATTCAAAATCATAAATGAAATTTCCATATAAGGATGGGAGGATTAGTGATCCCGATTTTTCATCACTCAAATCATTTTTGGTGATTATAAAAGATTTTCCTTTGTCCTATGTCTTGAATAGTTTTTATCGTTGATCAACATTATTAACCCTTCAATTTTTGAACATATTAGAATAGTAACCAAAATTAGTTTATTTGAAACAAAATAGTCTTTGAGGTACATTATATTGTGATTTTTTATTATCCTCATAATTTTATAACATTTTCCCATCAAATTATAATTCATCTTCTAGATGGAATACATTACCACTTACTAAATATTCACTAGTCCGATAAATAAAATTCCCTTGATGTTTCTTCTCATAATTTGGGAATAAAGTAAAAAAATCATCTTATATCAAGGAACTATTACAAAACAGACCATAAACAGCTATGAAATTTAGCAGTGATAGAAAAATTTATTGATAAATTCTATCTTTATCAGTGCTAAAATAAACACTGATAAAGGGAGACCTTTATTTGTGCAAAAAATCACTCATAAAGTACACCCTTTATTAATTATTTTTTTAGCACTGAAAAAATGGAATCTTTGTTAGTCCTTTATTTTAGTGATGATAAAGGTCCACAATATAATGAAATATATAAACATATAAAAGTATTTTTTTTAAAATATTTCATTAACTATATTATTATTATTAAAACAGAATTATTTGAATATAAATTTTAAAAATTAATAAATAGTATCTATTAAATTTATAGATATGTAAAAATAATAAAATGAAATAATAAAACAAATGAAAATATGAAATGTGTAAATTAATTAAAATATTAAAAAAAATTAATTAAATAATTATTGATAAAAATGAATATATTTAATATACATATATATTATTTATAAATGTTAATAAATATTATATATTAAATAAATATATAAATATATATATATATATATATATATATAATAAACAAATTGTAATAATTATACAAAAAACATAAAAATGCAATAATTACAAAATTATTTAAAAATTTATTATTGAAAAAAATATTAAAAAACAAAAAAAATATAATGTATTTATATATATTAATTATAAATAGTAATAAATAATATATATTAAAACTAAAATCATATATATATAATGAATTAAATATTTTTTAAAAACATATTAATGGCTGATTCATTTTTAATATTGTTTTATTTTTCAATTAAATATATTAAACATCTTGTATTATATTAATTTCATGTAATCATATATATCTAATTAATTAATTTTTATATAAAAAGACACATAAAAATTATATTTAAACAATATATAGAAACATATACAACTATTAATTATGTAATTTATTAAAATTTTAGTATATTTTATAATCCGCATTATATCATGATATATTATGTTATTAATCAGCCAGTGTTATTTATTTATTTATAATACTATTAAAGTTATGTTCTTCATTTTTAATTTTTATTAATTTTTTAACTAGATCATTCATTATTATTTATTTATATATATTTATTTACTATATTTTAGTATTTTCAATATATATATCCAAATTTATTAATATTTTATATTTTATTAATCAAACATATCCATTTTCTCAATATTTTTATAGTGTACTCATTCTGAAATATTCAATTTCACACATTTATAAAATTCATCGGCATAAGATTTTATATCAACTAATAATGTTAAAAATTTATTTGTAAATAAATATTTATAAATAAATATATTTATAAATGTATATTTACTATATATATTTATAAATTTGTATATTTAAAATTACTATAAAAAGACAATTATTAATTTTTAATATAATATTTATATAATTACAAATATATATATATATACCAGATTATGAAATTATCGTAAATTTATTTAAATAACTATAATTATAAATCATTTATGAGTGCTAAAATTTAACCATTGATAAAAAATATTTATTAGTGCAATTTTATTGCTGATAATGAACAATCATTATCTGTGCTACAAAAGAACTATTAAAATACATGTTTATCTGCCCTAAAATGGTATCACTAATAAAAATGGTTTTTATTAGATCTGTTTTAGCACTAATAAATCTCCAAATATATCATACCTAAAAAAGAACATAAAAATATCCCTTTTGTCAGCACTTATATTTTTAGTATAGATAACAGGGATCTTTGTCAACCATTTTATAAAAACATTGTTAAAAGTGACTCTGATTTATTTTAATGAACCCTAACCAGGACTTAGTCACTCTTGATACTCATGCTCTCATGGAAATCCTCTATTGCAGGTGAGACTCCTGTATGTTCCCTCAGACGATCATGGATAGAATACTATGTATGTTATTTTATACCTTTCCTCTTTCATTGTTTTAATTTTTGGGGTCCTTGTTTTGGGTTTTTAACTTTTGTTAACCTTGAATAACCCTAAATCCTATCACCTCTCCATTGTAATACAACGAGTGACCAACAACGAATCTCGTAAAATACTGATACCCTAATAGTCATTGCAGATATAATAATCCAATATATAATTGTTGTACATATCTAGAGATTAACAATATTGGACTAATATGATACTCACAAAGGATAAATATAGTCATTCAATAGTGTGCGATATGATTCTCTTAAATTATACTATCATGATATATTTATTTAATTCAAAAACATATCAATATTTTATTTCTTATCATGTTGTGGATAATAAGGGATTATATAATGAAATGAAACCTCTAGTGTAGAATCTTTGAACACCTCTTGGAAAAAGTGACTTCCTTGAATTTAATTGTGAAACATGTTTTATATGTATCAGTAATGAATAATTTTTCTAGGAATTTTTTTCTTAAAATGGATATCATTAATTGATTTTTGGAATTCATTAGATAACATCCTTCAAGATGTGAATCAATTATTATACTGAGTAATTCAGGATCAAATAATTATATGGTATTGAAAATCACTTTAGAATTTATTGGGATTTGAATACAACCACAACAGGACTATTGGTACTAATTGAATATAGTATTGTGGATTAATAAAATATGCATAATTGGAAGGTGAGGAATCCTTGAGTAGAAAAATAGATCTGAAATAGATTTGAGTTGAGATTCATCTCATTAATACCATTATATTGGAGGTTTTCCAATTGTTCTTTAATTACGTATACTTAGTGATTCCATTAGTGTTGGTTCCTAGGACACATTCTTCTTCATTGACTCATTAATACGAAAATTTTCTGTCAATTTGGTTAGTTCCAAAAACTCCAATAGACCTTTTCAGTTATTCTTTCTATTAAGGGTCACTAAATATGGTTGGTATATTGTTTATTGTTGATATGTCATTAGATGATGCTATATAAGGTTCTTCAATAGTGATATGTACAATCCTAGTGTAGTATTCTCTTGTCTATGGTCTTAGTACACTGAAACACCCTACTCATTATTTATGAGTTTCTTATATATCATTTGGGATTGAGATTATAAATTATTCTTAATTTTATTAACATCAATATTATATATATGTAAACATATAGAAAAAGTTTAAGAAGTAACAATTTTTTTAATGAGTATCCTATCTTTCTATCTCATACCCTTTCCAATACCTACACAACCCCACCCCTACTCTGTATACACATTCCTGCTTCATATAAGAGCATTGGGAAGTAAATCCTTGTCCACTATTGTGAAGGAAGCATACAACAAAAAATATTCAACAACAACATAAATAACATTTAAAAAACGTTCCACAGGTTTCACAAATAAGGTAGTTTAAATAAGGATTCATTTTAGTATGTTAGATATATAATATAGAAAACTCCATGTATAAATGCCTATAATTACATTTATCATGCATGAAAACTGTTTCAGTCTTGAAAAAAGATTTAATACATCAATACAACATTACAACCAATCTTCGCTACCAGTATTTATTCCATCCCAACACTCTTGATTGTCTTCCAAATATTGATGATGGATTGGACTCACTCTTTTCATCTAGCCTTCATCCCATAACATTGGATCCAATGTTCCTTGATTACATAACTCCCACTCAGATTTTATCCATTATTCATTATCAAATCAACTACCAAGGCATTGAATACCACATCCATGAACTCATTCATCCTCTCCTCATCCACATTTACCACTTCTTAGGGAAAACATGACACCAAAAAATTAATCAAAAACTAATGAATTATTTTTTTTAAGTTTCTTGATATTCAACTTATTATACATCTCACACTATTAAATTTATCATAACATCATAAAAAAATTCATTTATTTTGAGTGCAGTCACTTTGGATCCTATTAGAACATCATAGATAATAATAAATGGATGAGAATACTCCTACGATGAGTACTCTAATCTAACTCTCGAAGGCGTTCCTATCCCTATGAGCAAAGTTGTACAACCCTATTTTTGGATTTATCTTAAGGGTTATTTATCATTTAATCTAAGATAAATGGGAATTTTTTAGCCTCTCCCATGCACCTCACATCAATATAATCAAAATTTTGTGACTCTTCTAATCCCTAACAATAAATGAAAACATTTCATAGGATGTGTCAAACAATAAAGTTTTGATACTGGAAGGAAATTATTTTGAGTGGATATCTTTGGTAGTTGAAAATTAATTCCATCATTTTTGAAATAAAATATGTTTTAAGTACTAAATATAATTTCATATAACTTATTTTATAACCATATTTGAATGGAGAATTTCATCTCCTATACAATTGTTTCATTTTTTTCTTGAGACTCATCCCCCATATGTTTTATGTTTCATGAACCAGTCTGTGTAATATTCATCCTAAATGATCATGGGATGAATACTTTTTAGAGTAGTGCAAGAAAAAATGGTGTATTGTCAAAAAATATGGGAGGTAAATAAAAAACAAAATAAATAAATAATACTATTCTTGAAGTAAGTCATCAAGGAACTTTGGAAGCACAATGATGTGAGGAAGGGTACTTTGAAAGAAAGAGTCCAATCCATCATCAAGAGATGTAATAAAATCAATATATGTGGATAGATCAAACAAATACATTGAAGGTTAATTGTACAATAGAATTGATGTATTATATATATGTTCAAGACAATAATAATTTTCCAATGAAATGCATGCTATTTTTCACTTTTATCCTTGGAGTGTATAGTAATATTGTTATTCCATAAAAATAAAATGTTTGACTGCTGATGCAGAAAAGAACTTCTACCCATGAGAATATTATCAATCGTGTGGAAGATAAGAATATTGATGATTAAAATAACGAATTATTTGTGGATCAATAATATATTGATGAAAAAAACAATGACCACACACCACAGCGATGAATAAAAATATCAGGGAAATAGTTAAGGGTAAACAATTTGAGGCTAGTTGGAATCAACATTGGAAACCTATTGACCCCACCATGTTAATGTTCATTAGTTAACATCGGGTCAAAATAAAAATGAATGTGCTGATTGATATTTATTCATGGTTCTACATCCATTTTGTATTCAAGGGAATCCATTGGAAAGATACAACAAGAATGTTAAAATATACTTTCTCTATTTTACTAAATAATAATATATTGAACCATTGATTTAATTTTTTTTATTCCTTACAGAATTAATTTATTTTAAAATATTTACATAACTAATCTATTTTAATGAACACTAGAAAATCATTGGCTTGAAAATAATACATTATTTTTTGAAAAGAAGTATAATGAGTATCATACCATGAATGTGTTTGAGAATTATTTTTAAAACATCAGACCGTACTTGTCAGTTAAGATAGTAAACACTGTACATGTGATTTGCATAACATATTGAAATAATGTTTTCACCACTTTAGTTGATAATTTGGGGCAACTATTCATAATTAGTTTGTGAGGTGTATGAATCATTCTCATGTGAAAGTCACAAACAATGGCACCCATATGGCTTAAAGTATGTGATTCCCATTTATAATGGAATTTTAGTAATTAATACATGTGTTTGATTCAATATATAAGATTAATTTTTTTTAATATTTAGTAAAATTATCCATGAGTCATTTGAAACATTTATAAATTATCCTCACTGCAATCTGATGGCTAGTTTGATCGGTATGACTCCATGTGCACATTTTTATTGAAAATTGACATTATTTTTAGTGAGTAAAATACCGTCATAATAAAAATCATGATAAAAATTTGATATTATTTTTTTGCTTTACAAAAATGATCTCCAAGTCATTTTTGATGGGTATGAATCATCCTCACCTCAATATGGTGCATGATGTGACCGTTAAGACATCAGGAGTCCCTTAATATTTTAAAATTAAAATTTATACACAAAAAAGTGTCACTCAATGAAATCTGAGCAAACATGATCAGATTTTCATGATAATTTGGAAAAATTATTCTATTTTTATATTTGATATGTATGAATTAGTATCAGGTCAAACCCAAAAACTTTTTCATTTGGATGGCTCAATAACGTGATTGACGTTTAAAATGGCATTTTATTAGAAAACACTAATGGATTACACAAAATATAGGAAACACATTATGATTTTTTTATACATTATAATAATGACCTGCGTGTTATTTAGGACTTGTAGAAATAAACCTCACCTCAATGTGAAGCACAATGTGACTAGTAAGAATCCAATTATGAATTTCAATTCAAAATTGAAATTAACATTACTAAAAAACACATTAACATAATCATAAACAAGAAAATGAATTGAGACTATTTTGTTACATTTATAAAATAATCCATAATTAAATTTTGATGTTTTGGAGTTAGACAAACCTTAATCAGAAAATGCCACTAGTATGGCTCAAAGTGCATGTTTTCAATTTAAAAATTCATTTTAATAAAACAAATGTAATGTACACTAATTATAAGAAACACATTATCATTATTTTGGTAATTTTAGAAAAGGATCAATGAGTCATTTGCTATATGTAACAATCAAACTCACCTCATTAGAACTCATCTTGTGACTGGTATGACCCCATTTGCATTTTTTTATTCAAAATTGGCATTAATTTTAGTGAAAAAGCTGAAAAACAAAAAAACTGATAAAACACAGTCATAGTGTTTTGGTACTTAATTAAAACTACACATGTGTAATTTTTGATGGTTTAGAATCATAATCATCTCAATACAACTTACGGTGTGACCGGTATGACTCCAAGTGTCTGTTATCAATTTAAAATCTAAATTTTAATACAAAAAATGGTCTATCACATTAAACGAAGAAAACATCCTCTAATTATATAGATAATTTGGAAAAATGGTTCATAATTATTTTTTTTCATATATGAATCAATATCACATCAATCCCACACACAATTCCACATGTATGTCTAAAATTGTTTGTTTCCAATTCAAATGATATTTTAATGAAAATAATGTTGCTTATTCAAAATGGAGGAAATTGATTCTGATTGATTTGATATTTTATAAAAATGGTTTTTTATTAATTTGAGATGTGTATAAATAAGTATCACTATAATCAGATTCAGGGTGTGACTATTATGGCTCAAAGTGCATCTTTTTATTCAGATATTAAGATTAATTTTAGTGACAACAACTGACATACTCAAAATAGAGAAAATGCACTCCAATTGGTTTGATACATTATTTTTGTGATCCAGAAGACATATTTTATGAAAAAAAAACAATCCAAACATCAATATAATGCATGTTGTCACCATTATGTCTCCAAGTGTCAATTATGAGTTTAAAAATTAACATTTTAAAACAAAAAAATGTCACTCATGGACAACTGAGAAAACTTGCACTGATTATCTTGATAATTTCATACACCGATTTTTAATTTATATTTTGATTTGTATGAATTAGTCTCATGTCAGACCCATAGATGATTCCACCTGTATTTCTCAATTAACGTGTTTCCATTTTTGAATTACAATTTTTGTAAATAACAAAAGTGGAATACTCATAATAGTGGAAATGAAATAGAATTATTTTAATACTTTTATAAAATTATCCATGAGAAATTTTGGATATGTGGAAACTAGCCTCACCTCAATCGTTACACGGTGTGACCGGTATGACTCCAAGTGTGTAATTTTATTCTAAATTGGCATTCATTTGAGAAAAATAAAATGAAACTACTACAAACTGAGAAAACTCATTCGTAATTTTTTACATTAGGATAACAATCCATATGTCATTTTTGACATGTATGAATAAATCACACAATAATATGATGCACTGTGTGGCCGATATGACTCATGTTGTAATAAATGACATTAAATTTAATCAAAAAACAACTCACATACTCAAAATTGATAAAACACATTCGTATTTTTTTGATACTTTAATAAAATGATCAATAATTTATTTTACATGTGTAGTAACTAGTCAAACACCAATTTGATTCATGATATGAAATGTATGACTCCAAATGCACCTTTTTATTAACAATTTACATTAATTTTATTAAAATACAACTATCATAATCTATAATTGTAAAGTCCCAGTTCCAGAAGCCACTTAGAGGCACCTCATAATCGGATGGTCAGATGGCCTCATGTGCATTTCCACAAATGCCAGAGGCTGTCGACTTGAAGCAAGGGACTTAGGTGTTATAGTGTGGAATTTATGACCTCATTAACAGAGTAACACAATAGAAACAATTAGACAAACATAGCAAAATAAGTAATAATACCATTCAATAGTAAACAGTGGAAGACTGAAATAATAAACAGTTGGAAAACATATATAAATAACGCATGATACATATATATAGGAAAGTATCAAAACAAGTTACAATGCTAAAATAAGGAATTAACCAATGTAAAAAGAAACCATATAAACTCCAACAGCATTGTAAGCCTCATCTTGGACCCATTCACTCCATCTCCCCAGTAAGAAAGTACCTGAATTAAATGGGTGCTGGCCCTTATATAGACCTACAACAATATTATCTACTTTTTCCCAGTAGCATGAGAGAAACAGTGTCTGAGACTAATCCCTGTAGGCAAACACCCAATGATATTTTCCTAAGAGTCTTTGAATATATATGGTAGTCCATAAGAAAAAGAAAGTAGTAGACAAGGAAGTACTCAACAGTAAACAATCCTATAGTTTCAATTTCATATATAAATCATGTAGCAAATCAAAAATAGGCAATCCTATATGAATTAATCACATTCCAAGCCCTATGGTTCAACCAAAACATCACAAGCAGCCCAATGGGAAGTCCTCACAGTCTAATCCCTCTGGTTCAACATTTTCAAAGACCCTCTAAGGAAGAACTCACTATCAATTCCTCCTATAGTCTCGTATCGGTAACTAATAGAAACACTTTGGAAGTATTCAACATCTAATTCCTTTTATGAACCATATTGAGGAACTACAAACACTCTGATGGAACATTTACATCCATCCCCCAATGGTCTCGCAACATAACAGTAAATAGATACTCTAGTGAATCGCTCAACGTCCATTCTCTATATGATCTACTAAACCAAGTTCTTGTGGCCCTGTGTATGTCATTCATACACAAAAAATGTGTGGAATCCAATGTATAGCTCAAAAATAACTTGGCTAAACAATCTATTGCACATCGTATCATTTCAGATAATAATCATTCAATCCTAACAATAGTAGGCATGGGTAGAAAAGAAGTAGCCTAATAGGAAAAGCTCGTCCAAACATTCAAAACAAGAAAGCATGGGCAAAAAATCCATAGAATTTCAAATATATCATTATTCTAAAACAATTATCCTCTATCCAAAAAAACTATGCATATCAGGAACATATAAGTTCTAAAACCATAATCACACAATTCCCCGAATGAGGTTATTTGGCACTTTTTAAAAAATAACTCAATGAATAACTACGGAAATTCACAAACCACCTACCTTAGCATTATGAGATTAGAAAACATGAACCTCAAGCCTTGAATCTCCATTGAAGACCGTAGAGCTACATTAATGTCAAAAATGTTCAACTGAGGATAACTCATGAGAGAAGAGAAATCAGAACATGACGTTCAAGATGAAGGGAGAACTCACCAATGCGATTCTAACACAATTGATGATGGTCGAATCAGAGAACAGACAGTGAGTTAGGGTATCAGAGAAGATTTGATGTCATACCGATGCTCTAAGACAAGATGAGAGATGATGTAGAAGGTTATATCCATCAGACACAACCCCGATAAGTATAATGAAAAAAAAGAAAGTACACATAGTGTATTTAAAAATTACATGGCGTGTACAAGCCTTTTCTGGCCTTTTATTTAGGCAGTCACCAGGTTACCACCCATGGCCATGTACTCAGATATTACACGTCTAGTACATGGTCACCCATGACAACCAGGCACAAGAAATGTACTTAACGTATAGGTCATGTACTCCTGAGCTTTCAAAAGATCCTCTTTTTTCTAAAAAACAACCCATGAAGGAAAAAGTACCTGAAAAGAAGATTCTAATTATTAAAAACATCTCTAATTAATAAAATTCGTCGTTAAATTTCCTTATCATGGAGTTAATGAAGAAGAAACCACGAATAGATCTGGCCATTGTGATGATACATCGGCCACCCACTCCTATGTATCATCATGTACTCTCTCATACTGCCACAACACTCATACCAGAGGAACAGACCGACCATGATGAACATTTGCACTTCGATCAATAATTTGTATTGGTGCTGCATGAATGAGGAATCCACATCGAGCTCAACCACCTTGGGTTTGGAAACATGATTTAGGTCTAAGAAGTAACGTCAAAGCTGTGAAACGATGAAGAAATCATGTAAATCCTGGTTCCTCAGACCTAATTGTAACTGATAGGTAACTGGCCCAACCCACTCCAACACCTCATATAGACTGACGTACCTCAGTGAAAGCATACCCCATCTCCTAATCCTCCAGTGTCCCAAACTCGGTGTGTCACATAAGAAAACATGATCCCCAACCTTGAACTGTAGAGGTCGTCTATGTCGATCAACATAATACATCTATCATGACTATGTAGAAGCCATTATCATCTGTATCAACTATATCTGCTCTGCAGTCTCCTGGAAAAAATGAGGTTCCAGCATAGCTACATCTCATTCCTCTTGCTAGCATAAGGGTAATCATAATGCTATACCTTACAAGGCCTCATATGTTACCATCTGAATAGTTTCTTGAAAACACGAATTTTAGAAAAAATATACATGAGGTATTTTCTTATCCCATGATCCTCCAAAATCTAGGATGCATGCTCAAAGATTTTCCTGAAGAACCTGAATCATACGCTTGGACATGCCATCTTTCTGGGTATGGTAAGATGTACTCAGATGTACCAGTGTACCCAAAGACTATTGTATTCCCTTACAAAACCGACAAGTATAATGGGTGTCCCTTTATAAAAAATGAAGTGTGGAACTCCCTGTAAAATCATAATATATTGGATGTAAAACCATCCTAGATCCTGAACACAAATTTCCTCCATGATCGATAAGAAGTGAGAAACGGTCATGAGTCTGTTAATGAAAACCAAAATTGCATCATTCATTCAATGTGACCTCGACAAACCTGTCATAAAATTCATCATGACATCATTCCACTCCCACTCGGGAATGAGTTGCTTCTTCAAAACCCCTGCTATTCCCTGATACTTTCCATCAGCTTCTAACAGGTGGAACACCTCATGACAAAACCATAAATATATCTATTCAAACCAGGCCACCATTACTGATTTTTTAGATCCCAATACTTCTTGGCGACACTAGGATGAACTTCCGAATTTGAGGAATGAATATCTCACATCATATCCTCTCTTATGTCATCTGTAACCCACACACGTCCATTAAAACATAAAATCTCTTCCTCGCCTACTGTCCATCCCGTAAGAGGGTCCTCTCCTGACACACATTCCCGTATAACTAGGCATTCATAATATGATATCAGCCTCATTCACAACTGATCAAGTAGAGTAAATGTAACTTCCATAGAAGAAAGAAATGGCTTCCCCTAACTGTCGTTCACTACCAAATGCATCTCAGAGAATGGAGTAATATGCATCCACTCATTATTTCCCTTCTAAACTGCATGTATCTGAGTTCTCCTTCTCAACACATTATCCACTGCGTTTCCCTTCCCATGAATGTAGGGAAACATGATTTCAAAATACTAAAGGTACTCAACCCACCTTAAATGACTATAATTAAGATCAATCTAAGTGGATATGTACATGAGACTTTTGTGGTTGGTGAAAAGAAAAAAATTATTTCCTAAAAGAAAATTTCTCCAACAAAATAAAACATGAACAACTGCAGCCATCTCGGGATCATGTGTCGGGTAATAACTCACATGTGGCCTCAACTGCCGAGACCCATAATCAACAAGTCCTTCACCCAGCATAATCAGAGATCCAAGCCCGATAACTGATGATCACAATAAATGTTGTAGCTCTTATCCGGATATGTAAATACTAGTATCGGTGCTGATGTCATCCTATCTTTCAGATCATTAAAGACTGAAACACAAGAACCTGACCACAATTAATTCCCACCCTTCTTAGATAGTTCTGTCAGTTGCATTTCTAGGCATGAATAATCCTGTATAAAACATCTCTAGTAACCTGCCAGCCCTAGAAAACTCCATACCACAAATACATTTTCTAGTTTCTCCTTGGAAACTACTATTCTCACTTTATCTGGGTCTACTGATACTCTTGTCTCTAAGATAACATGACCCAAGAAGTGAATAGGGTCCATCTGAAAGTGGAATTTTGAGAGCATAACATATAACTGATTCTCTCTCAATGTACTCAAAATTATCTCAAGATGGGTAGCATGGTTTTGTCAAGTGTGAGAGTACACAAAGATATTTCCCGTGAAGACCACTATAAAATAATTCAAATAAGGATGGTATACTCGGTTCATCAGCACCATGAAAAATACGGACACATTCTTGAGACCGAACGACATAACCACACACTCGTATTGACCATACCTACTCTAAATTGATGGATGAAATATATTAGATGGTCTAATGTGCAATTTATGGAAACTGGATCTCAAATCAATCTTCCAGAACACCCGGTCTCCTTAGAGCTGATCAAAGAGATCATAAATCCTCATCATGGGATATCGGTACATGGTAGTCAACTAGTTCAACATTCGATAATCCACACAATGTTTGAGGGTACCATCTTCCTTCTTCACAAACAAGACATGCGATGCCAATGGAGAAGTATTGGGTTGGATGAAACTCTTTTCCTACAACTCGTCCAACTGATTCATGAGCTACTGAAACTAATGTGTATCTATCCTATAAAGAAGAATTAACACTGGTGCCACTCCAAACATATGATAAATAGAAAAATCCACCTGTCTCTCTAAAGGAAAGCCTGAAAAGTCCCCTAGAATGACATCCTTGAAATGATCCACCATGGGTGGAAAGTCCATCTGCGATGTTTCCTAGTCATCAAAATATAAACTAGAAATCTAGGTTATAACTCTTCCAAACCCATGATGCTTGGGTCCTAATCTGCTCGCATGGACATCCCAATCACCCTTATGAAGAAATGATCTACCCTCTAGTGATGCGGAACTCAACCAATGACGATAGAAATCGACAACTTCCTAGAAGGGTACTAACTAGTCTATTTTGAGAATTCACATCATAACATCTCATCTCTAGGACAATATGGTCCCATAAGAAGTGGCACTGGCCAACCTCGATAGGGCAGTCCCTGCATATACATATAATGGAAGTTCTATTCCCCAATGGCGTTCCTAGCATCAAGATATCAGTAGAAGAAAATATACCGATCCCAACACTCTCCACAATAGTGACATATATAAAGATATGGAATCCCCAATGTTAAAAAGTTTAGAATCTAAAACTGAGGAAACTAGGATCGTTCCTAGAACTATAGTGGGTTTGAGATCCTGCTCCATCTAGGTCTGCTCGGCTGGAAGAGATTGACTTGAAATTTGGCCTTGTGACCCTGCCTAACCATCCTGAGATGAATAACCCGATTGTTGCTGAAATCCTGTCAACTAGCTACCATGACCATGACCTCCTATTCAGCCTGAATTGCCTCATGAACTCTTGTTCTCTGAATGATGACTAACGGGTGGTGCTGCTCCTGAACGAGGAGCATAGAGGAATCTCTGTCATCAGCTGGTGGTGAAAAGAACTGACAGAAGCGCTGAATATGGCCCATATTGGGGCTTTATCAGAACTCAATGGGTCTCTTAAGAAATGTGGTCTCAAATTCCAACTCTTCCTTCACTGGTAGAAAACAAGATAGCTACCAGAAGATGTCTCCTGTCTCCTTGGATCTCCGTGTGAAGACACATTGCAGCACGTCCTTCTTTATGTGGGAGGGGTACAAACTCTAGATGTCGAGCCAACCTAGCTCACAACTCTAGAATACCTTAGATTATGCTCTGTGATCATCTCTTGGTTGATTATAGAAGTGATGGAAGTCAACCAAAAGACATTCACCTGAGATCGAATGTCGTGCCTAAGACCATCCTCAAACATCCTTTCCAGAAATAACTCATCACCTCCTGGAATATGTTTGAAGCATTGAAGCACTATGAAGTAAGAAGAATACTACATAACAGAAAGAGTACCCTACTCCAGACTCATTAACTCTCGAGCTCGATCGACTATCAAAGTCTCCAGGTACAATTAGTCATATAAGTCACACTGGAACTCATCACATGCCATAACCTACTAGAATAACATCTTTGATATCACATCCCACCATCTCATGGAAGAGAACCACAACATATTTGTAGCATGAATTAACATCCTCTTTGGTGCCATGACTGGAACAACTGGAGGATTTGCTGGTAGTCCCAAATCAGCCATATCCGGTGTCTGATCACTGCCCAGTAATTGGCAGACAACTGAAAGATGTCTCTGTGGCATTAATCTACAAGTTCAATCACACACCGTAGATAATGATTAACATGTACTGAATCTATGAAGTGTAATAAGGTAACAAGATAAAGAAATCATTAATGTTTTTCCAATCATGGATAGACAACATATAAAATACCTACACGGTGTGTGCCCTTAAGCATTCACATGGGTGTGAACTTCTACCATCCCAGGTTGTGTTACACCCCATATACACTTCAAGTTGTCCTAACACCCAACATGTACTTGAATCCTCTTCCCATTAAAGAGATATTCTACATGTCTAAGCCACACGATTTATGTAGAACAAGACAACACAACGTGTTAGTGCTAGACACGACTTGTACAAGACGAAATTCACTGACATGTGTTTTTAGTTACATATACAAATACAAGGGTTACACTACACAACATGCTAAATATGGACACGATGTGTATAACCTATGTATTGTCCATCTATGTCATTAGTCACACAAGTGGACACATGCTCTGTGAAACACAGTGGGTACATCCTGTACACGGTGTGTCCCACCATCGATATCCCAAACCCATGTATCTTCCCACACAGCCAGTGCATGGTTAGATACAACACAAAATGTACATATAGTATACGCCATGTACTTAAGGAAAATAGTTCCTTCCCAAATAGAAGGAAACATGATGTCATCATTACACAATGTGTATTCTGGGTTCTTTTGTATAGTAAGCCTCAGAAACTAATCTGGAACCCAGAAAAACACTGAATAGAACATTAAAGTGCCAAATAATGATCTGTGAGGGCCCATACTCCCCGCAAATCAATCCTTGGCGTATTATAAACATTATATATAAACATAACAGAGTAATGACCCCCCATATTCTAGTCCATGAGGGCCTATAACACCTTAAAAACCAATGAATGGTGTTCATTCAAACATATCCTTACACAATTTAATACCCTATCAAAAGTAGGTATTCAATCAAGGAATCTATCACACCATCATTCATATCTAGAACAACAACTATCACAACAACATGCAATCAATAATGAACCCAAAATTGCATGGTAGAATGCATGACATGTGATTTCTATAAAGTGCCTATGTAATTCATGAGATGTCATACCCTTTATCATCAAGTTTCAACAGAAATAAAACCTCAATACATCAATGTTAGCATCACAATACTTGTGAATCACCCAGTGGGGAAATAAAATAAACAATTAAATTGAAAGACTAGAACATTCCCAATATACAGGGTTAACAGGATTTTCAATGTTCATGAGTTAGGTACTCTGGGGAACAACTTATTAGCATGTGCCTATTCCATCATATCCATGGATATGGGATCCAAAAATTAAGTCATGAATAAAATAATTCCTCTGATACGACTTTGTAACATCTTGGATCCAGAATCCACCCATAGGTTCCCTATCACTGATTGGTCACATTTACTCAAGCACATTTCCAAAAACGCCAGAGGCTTCTGACTAGCTATGACGGACTTGTATGTGATAGTGGGGAAACAATGACCTCATTGGTAGGGTAACAAAATAGAAATAGTCAGATCACAACAATGGTAGTAATAATAATACCATAAAAAAGTAAAGACCAGAATACTAAAATTATAATCAACTGGAGCACATATATAAAGGACGCAGGATACATATATCTAGGAAAGCATCCAAACTAGTCAAAATTCTGGAATAAATTAATGGACCAATGTACAATGAAAACAGATAAACACCAATAGCATTGAAATCCTCAACATAGTCACATGCTGTCCTACTCCTCAGAAATCATGTACCTGAATTAGAAGGGTGCTTTCCAATAACTAGACATGCAACTATATAATCGGTGTGGGTCAAAAAACATGACCCAAACATGGTGTGAAACTAATACCAGTAAAAACCCACCCAAATATTTGTGCCTAAATATTAGTGAATATATATTATAGGTAGTAAGAAAAAGAAATTAATAGA
Organism: Viscum album; assembly: GCA_963277665.1. Taxonomy (NCBI): domain Eukaryota; kingdom Viridiplantae; phylum Streptophyta; class Magnoliopsida; order Santalales; family Viscaceae; genus Viscum; species Viscum album. The sequence goes on along the minus strand of OY728150.1, from coordinate 1,254,424,581 downwards.
TAATGATGTACCCAAAAGTAAAAAATCATACAATTTCAATTTTATATATCAACCAAGAAGCTAATCCCAAACAGGTATCCCTCTCGAAAGTACATACTTCCTAACCCTACTTGGATCAACCAAAACAACACAAGATACACTATGGGATGTTTTCACAATCTAACCCCTCTGGTTTAGATTTAGAACAGACTCTCCGAGTAATCACTCAACACTAATTCACCCTATAGTCTCATATTGGTTACTAATAGGCACTCTAAGGAAGAAAACAACATCCAATTCCCCTAATGTACTGCACCAAGGGACTACAAACATTATGAGAGATAACTTATATACATCCCCCCTATGGTCTCACAATATAACAACAATACAAACACATTGGAGAAGCCCTCAACGTTCATTATTCCTATGGTCTACAACACAGTGTTCTCACAGCCCTATGTAAGTTAGTCATGCAAAAAAAATATGTGGAAAACAATGTAAACCTTATCAAATACTTGGATAAATAATCTAAAACATATCATATCATGTCAGATAATAATGACTCCTTCCTAACAATACTATTCATGGGAAGCAATGATGCAACATAATAAGAAAATCTAGGACAAATAGTCAAAATAAGAAAACATGGGCCAAACATCCATATCATGACAAAGATAACCATATTCTCATACAATTAACCATTATCCAAATATAATAAGAATATCAGGAAAATAAAAGGGCTAACACCATAAACAAACAATACCCTGAATGAGGGTATTGGGATCATTTGCAGATATAACTCATAGAAAAACTACAGAATGGCGCAAACCACCTACCTTGTTGTCATGAGATCGAATTATGTGATCCTCATGCATTGAATCTCCCTAGAACATCATAGATATACAAAAATGTAAAAAATGTTCAACCGAGGATAACTCATGATAGATGAGAAATCAGGAGTTGTAGTTCAAGAAGAAGGGATAACTCACTGATGTGATTCCAACACAATTGACAACAGTCAAATCAAAGAATAGCCGGCGAGTCGGGGTCTTGGAAGAGATTTGAGGCCATACTGATGCTCGTAAATGAGAGAATAAAAGAAAAATATGGTTCTATCCATTAGGCACGACCCCAATCTATTTAATAAGAAAAAGTACATGATGTGTATTTTAAAAGTACATGACAAGTACATGCCTTTTCTGGTCTCCTCTTTATGCGGTCTTCAGGTCACCACACACGACCTTGTACTATGGAGTTACACGGCTAGTACATAGTCACTCACAGAAACTGGGTACACGGTGTGTACTAAAAGTACATGACATGTTCTTAATGTACCTGGCATGTACTTAAAGTAAAAAACTAGTACTCCTATAATTTACAAAAGCTCCTCTTTTTCTGAAAAACATCCGAAAAATGAAAACGTACCTGAAAAGAAGATATTGGTTATTTAAAACATAGTGTTTTTATTAAATATGTGATAAATTTTATTTAATTTAAATTCAAAATGGTATATTATTTTGGTCATTTCTATTCTACTTTTAGTGATGCAGTGTGTTGTTACATCACACCACACATGTTACCAGTGATTTCGTGAGTTTTAACATGGTGCATCAGTTTGGATATTTATCAACACTTTCAAAATTTCCGATAAAGGTATCCTTTATAAATTATTCTAAAAGCGTTGATAAATATATGAATTATCAGTGCTTGTGGAAGCACCAATAAATTATTCTTTTATTAGTTATTATAATATTTCCATTAAAATAATTTTTATGAGTGCTTCTAAATTCACTAATAAAAGTGTCCATTATCGATGGAAAATATAATTACTGATTACTGATCTCTTTTATCACCATAGTTAAAAGAACTGATAAAAGTATACTTTATCAGTATTTTTATTTGTACTGATAAAGATACCTTTTATTAGTTCTTTTCTAGCAATTTATAAAGGGTAGTCCTTTTAACCATGATGACGATGTCATCACTTTTACAGAACTGATAAAGGCATATTCATGTGATTGAAAAAGAGTTTATTATATTAGCGATGGTGATTAGATTTTCCATTGAATTACATTTCGATATTTTTTTCAAAACTGTTAGATTTATACAAAACTCCAACCACTATTTATATTTTTATAGAATATCAAAAAAAATCTACATTGAATTCAATATACCTTATTTCTAATTCCCATCTGAGATTGGAATTTAAGACAATGATGAATCAATAAAAAACTCATATTGAATGAAAATACTCAAAGAGTTCCATATATTTCTTGTAATTTTTTTTCAAAATAGAAGCATATTCATTATCCTTCTCCATAAGATCCATAAATTCCTTTTGAATTTTTCAATGAAGTATATAAAAAAAATACATTTTCAAAATAAGATTCTATACTGAAACCACGTCAAGGAGTCAATATATTCAAATTTCCATATATTAATAATAATATTACACCATTGAAATTCCTCACATTACTTATGGTAGATAAAAATGTGACCTTTTCATAATCCAAACTCCAGATAGTGGATAATATCTTTTTAGTGGTACTAATGATTTTCTTATAAACCAACTAATCATAGAAATATCTAAAATTAGGCAAACATTACCTAATGAAGGCCTTAATAGAATGTTTTCCACTCCATTTATCTTTTTTATATTCACCAATAATCATATATTGAAATTTGTTTGTGATCATTACAATGAGTTTTAGCATTTCAGATCCCATACCATTTGGTTTCTCAGGAAGAAAATCACTACATCTTCCATTTCATCCTTATTGACATGGTTACTTTAAGTTCTTTCCATTTAATGAAAACAAAAATATATATTGAGAAATAGTAATCGTTTTAGGAAACTACATAATAATGATAATCACATATAAAATGTCTAAATAATGACATATTATTTTTAATCTAAAACACTATATGCTTATCTAGGTTATTCAGAGTTGAAATATCTTTATGTCATTCTTGATGGTTCATAAAGGGTATATGAACCTTTAATGAATATCCCATTAACGTATGAAACCTATTATATATCAAGGACTATTTTCATTCACCAGTTCCTGATCGAGCCTACCTCTATATGATCTTTTGGGGGTTGTTACCCCTACATACATATATTTAAGAGCCATATCCACTTTTAGTATCCATAATGTACTGTAATTTCAGAAATATCACTCAATATATACATTATAACAACATTATAAAATTTTTAAATACTTTAACTCATCATTATATAAATCATTAGATATATTTTCAGACATATCATTAGAAATATGCCTATGGATGTCAGTAATGTATTATTATTTGAGGTTCTAAAAGCTAACTGGTACTTCCCTTTGATACAAACTATAGAGTCCCAAGATTCTAATACCTCGATATTACACTAATTTAGATGAATATATTTTACATTTCACAAATTGATGCATGAGGAATGCAATAGTTTAGTGCCTTTAGACACCCGTAACACAATATTCTTAATTCTTTTATTATCATTAATGCAACACATAAATATATTCCCATGTAGTACCCCTACAATTTTTTTTTCAATAAATCCCTTGGAAACGAAACATATTAAATATTGAGCATAGATTTCCATTAAGTGTAGAAAATGTATATAAATAAGAAAAACATGACCATAGGGGTAAATTAACATGATCATAAAATTTTAAAACCACATCCTACATATCAAAGATCATAATTTCGAGTCATGAAATAATGGTTTTAGTTTCATAAGACATGAATTATATGGGAGTAAATTAACATGAACTAATATAGTGTATCATTATAGTAAGACATTAAATTATGGAATACACATAAGAATATAAATTCATATGTCATTTCTACCTACCAAACCATCATAACATGTTCGGCTTAGAATAACCAGCATTGTACCTGCTTTTCCCTTTCTCTAACCACCTGTGTACCCTATTTTATAGTGTCTACACAACATGTACAAGACAAACCACCATCCTTAGTTACAAATCATTCCACATACTATTATTTTTTCACTCCTGAATCCATAATGTTAGTAGAGGTTCACTCCCTTGACCATGAAATTAAAAAATATCACATTCTGAAATAATATCAATCCCTATTCTAATCCCATATATATCATGATATATAAATAATTTCCAAATACATTGGATGGATATATAGTTTGCACCCATATCATAGTGAAAACTATATTTTTGTGTTATATAAGAACATAAAACATTAATTATATTAAAAACCATAAATTGAAATGGTTTTAAAAAACATTTCATCACATAATTACCTATAGAAAATAGATAGGTTTCATAATTATTCCATCATTTCATAATACTATAACACATGTAATAATAAGTGGGTTTCATAATAATTTTATCATGATACAACATGTGGAAGAGAAACATATATAAAACACATCATGTTATCATAAACATTAACCATTATGTGAATTATTAAGAATTATATCCTTGGATCAAAACCCTAATTATGATAAATTAATATTAAATGGTGTTATAAGAGATGAAATATTATTTTTAAATTCCACATTAAAAAAAACTATTTGTAAATGTGTTTTTTCTTTTAAAATCACTTTTTAAAACATAAAACATTTTTTAAATCATTTTATACAAAAATAAAATTTAAAACATATAAATGATTTCTTAAAAATAATTTAGAACAATAAAATTAGAAATATACTTTTCACTTTAAATTTAATATTTTAAAATATTAATAAATTTGAAATTTTTTTAGGGAAATTGGTTTTTTGATGAAAAATGGCTTTGGGCCAAAAATGCATTTTTTCATGAAAACATTATTTTTTAAATATTAAGTACATGGAGGGAGTAAAATTAAAGGAAAAAATGTATTCTCAAGGAATAATAATATGATAATAAAATTCACGAGTTTCTTGTGACATTGAGTTAAATATTCTACAATAAAAAGAAAAATTATAAAAAGCTAGATAAATTATTAGGTTGTAATATAATACATTTGCAACATTGGTAAAATTGAATTATAAGATCCATGAAGGAATAAAATTAAATTAAAACCCCCTGAACTTGAGATTATTAAATGGGGATTACTAAATTCATATGTAGATAATAATATTTATGTTTATATTTATCATCAAACAATTTCATTGTAATTATATACATCACATAAATGAAACATGTGGTGAATGTGGAATAAGTCTCATAGAAAATATAGATTAAACATAAATACATTACTGAATGTTTTTAATTCCATAGTACATTTTGAAAACTGAAATATAATAAAAATATTTTTATATTAAAAATATTACATATCCATAACTATAAATATCACAAAATATGTGGTTATTTATGACCTTTTATTACCCATTAATTATTATATCGATGTTAATGTTACCCTTCAGACAATAATTTCATAGTTTTTTGTATATGTTAGGACAATATATTTATCGTTCTATTAGTTAAAAAATGGTTTCATATTATCCAAATGTTTTTAAAATATATAAACATAATATATATCATTATTATCTTTCACAAAATGCGTGATCAAATAACATCACTTCGTGAGGTTGTAATATTTCGAACACATAAGAGGAATTATTGTATTTCCACAGAGGTGTGAATGATGATATGTCTGTTAAAATTAATTATAATAATATCATATTTATCATATATATAAAATTAATTCATCAATATTTGTATCTTTGAATATTGGTAGTTGAAAAACAAACAACATCAGCTCATGAGGCGGTAATGCACCGCACACACGAATGATGAATTTTTAACCTATATGATATAATTGATGATTGTTTTAGGTATCAAAATAAACATAAAACATCTTAGTATATGTTAAAAACATATTTTATAATATCCAAAATTTATAAAATAATTAATGGAAATGGAGGTTGAAATACAAAAAATCTTATTGAGGAATGTTACCTCTTTTTCAGGGATATTCCATATAATTTCACAAAAACCTTTCTATGATATATTTCTACAGAAAATATGTATTCCAGGATGAGTATAGTGATGAATTGAAGTGCTTTTTCTATTGTTTTGTCAGGAAAATGTGAACATTTTTTGTGAATATGTGAGGGGGTGAGATCTATTTTACAATTTATGAGGGGTAGAAATTTAAGTAAATACTAAAAAAAATATTCCAAATCTGGACTCCACACTCACCTCATGGGACACAAAAATAGATTAATATATATATGGATATATGATTATTTTTATAAACACCTACTCATGAAAAAATAAACATATTTTTATAATTTTATTCCTTAGTCTTGATGTTTAATCAAATTTAACATTTAAATTTTTTACCATAGTTACTAGAATAATTTTATTTTCCTAAGTAATTTATATCTTATGAATAAAATTAAATGATATTTACTAAATAATTTTTAAATAATGATTCTAAATATGAAATCCAATAAATTAAAAACTATTTTTATGTGTAAAATTAATTTTAAATCAAATGGTAATTCACAAAACATTATATTAAAATTACTCTAATTAATTAAATCTAACACTATTAATTAATCATGATGATATGAAAGTAATTTGACCATATTAGAAAATAAAAATTATTAAAATTCCTATATTGGAATTAATTTTTCAAATTTCATTCAATGATGTGAAAAAAATCCAATTTAGAATATAATCCCCCCGATGAGATGAAACTATATGGTTTTAAAGAGAAAATGATCAAAAGATTTAAATGTACTCACATCAAAATTCATTTTGAAATTTATTAAAATAGACTTAATTAGATTAACTAATTTATAATTCAAATAATTATACTTTTAAACCAAATTTAATAATATTTTAACACTATAAATTATTTACCCAAAAAAAGGATTTCAATTAAAATTTATAAATGTGTAATATATTAGTTTTAAAATAAGTGCACCATAAAAAGTATACAGTAATAAATATAAAAAATAAGGTTATTAAGAGTAATTTTGGACATAATATTGTCTTTTTTATGGAAGATACATATTATTATTTTCAAACAATTGATTGAAATATACTAAAAAATAATATTTAAATCATTTACTGAATGTTTTTTTATTTATTCTATTGGGGTGTAAAACATATGTTTTCATAAAAAATAATTTTTTTGAAAAGTTGATCTTTTATTTTCAAATAGATATTGAATTTAATTTTTAATTAACTTGAAATACATTAATTCATTATGTATGGATGAGTAAAAATAATTTTTTATTTGTTTAATTATATTCATACTATCCATTAAAATGTATAGGTGACAACTATCATATTCGATAATAATATTTTAATTATATGTAATGTTTTATTTAAACATAATGTTTCATGTAACAAAATATAAACCCAATATTCTGTTTTAGAAAATGACATCATAGTGTGGAAAGTAACTCATGCTAAAATTAGTGGTGTGCTATAGTCAGCCAACATTTTCTTACATGACAATTATAAAATTTAAACAATAAAAAACATAATTGAAATAAAAATCTTGGATCAATAAGTTTAGTGTCTCGGAAAAATTTGGATAATAATTTTTTTTCAAAATAAAGTATAAAAATTATTTGTTCTATTATATAGATTATTAGTTTCTATCACATTTTCCTTAGTATAAGTAATCCTCATAAGATATACATCAATTAAAGGGATGATCAAAAATCCCAGTAAGTGTATTGATAAGGACATGAAATAATATAACATGGGTGAGAATAATCCTAAAAATAAAATCAAAATCATGAGAGAAAACAGTTGATAAATTCATGGAATTTGGAAATATATAAACATAAAAAAACATTTATTAGTAGTCAAAAAACACAAATTTTTATGAACAACGCTGGAATCATGTTCAACCATAACTGATGTGCATAAGCATAAAATTATCATTGTAGAAAAATATATAATCATGTTCATGAATATTGGATTGTATATCATAAGATTCTTCACTTTACCCATTTCAATTGATCACTATAATATTCTAGGTTCTCTATCATATCATAATATTTACATAATCATGTATACTACACATAACATTTAAAAATATTTTATATTAAATAAACCATGGAAAGGAAATAAGATTCATGAGAATTTCATAAATCATATAGTTATGGATGGATATTTGGGATCCTTAAATAAAAATGAAATAAAATACTTGAAATAAGAATCCTCTATCATATGTGATGAAGAAACAATCTTAATATAAGTAAAACTAGTGTTTCTAAAAGGAAGCGTTTTTTTGGAAAATTCCGTTCATTTGTCATAAAATTAAATTGGAAGAATTAATATACCAGAAATGAAAATTTATGAACATAGAAATTATATTTTATGAATGGTGAAATAATACAACTTTTTATATTTGTCACAAATGTGTAATAACCCAATGAATGAAAATTGGGTTCGAGACTCACCTTCCCTTATTTCAAAATTCATTCTTCACATTAATATCCTAGATAACCAAATTATATTAATTAATAAAAAATTGAACCCCTTTTATACAGAAATTTTTTTAAATATTATTTTATTAAGTTTATTTATTCTCTTTTTGATGAGTTGTATTGTTTAATTTCATCGTTCAATAGTGTTTGTTTACTAATTTTTCAGGATCAATTCACTTGTATAATTCTATAAATGTTCATGAAAATATGCAATAATTAAACAGATATTAAATTATATTTTATTAATGAAATTTCAAAATATTAAATGACATTATATATCATTTTTTATATGGTATTACAATGATTTGTTATGCGGAATGTTAATGGAAATTATTTAATTAGTTTATGCATTTTTACAACCATTATGAGATTAAATGATTTTATTTAACCTCATATTTATATATTTATTCATAAAAATTACATAAATTATAATATATGTAATAAAATATTATTTAACAATAATAATGGTTTCATAAACATCCTTGAAGGTGGTAGTGAAAAATTAAAATGCATCGTCCATGGTGGTGGTAAATCGATACAGTACATATGATATTATCATTTCTAGAATAAAAATGGAAGAGTCTTTAAGATAAATTATTCAATTAACTTAAAAACATTATAGTATTCAAAATATATTTCAGTAATCATGACACTTGATTAAGTGGATTATAGTATAGGATAATAAAAGAAACTAAATTTAAAAATATCAAAAGAGAAATAAATAGGATTTTACCTCTTGAAATATCCTATTTGAGAACCTCCTTATATAAATTTATTTTGGTATTTTGTTGAGATCCATGGATATTTGACTTGGTGCAGGGGATTCAGAAGAGTATTTATAATAATTTATAAAGGGAACAAATTTTTTAAGGTGTGAGGTGAAGATGTGGTGATGGATCATATTTTTATAGGAGGAGAACAATATTATCTCATTATTTTATTATTATTTTTATTTTTTATCAAGAGAATTATTATTTTGAACCTTATCACTATATAAATTTAAAATAATGATGTTTGTTTCGAGTTGATGGTTCTTATATAAATTTTGACTCATGGAATAATTTATCTTACTTATAATGTATACATACTGTAAATTACAATATTACATTATTCCTAAAAAAAAGTATTTTAGAGAAATCTGAAAAATTACCACTAACCATTTCTAAGTGATTATAATTCAATCCTTAACTCCATTTTTATTAATTTTTTTTCCAAATATGATAAATTTAATTTCTAATATAAATCATCATTTTCATGGAACATATAGATTTTTAAATTATAACTGAATTTATAACAAAAAATAATTAAGGTATCAAAAAAATTATCTAATAATAATAATAATAAATTTAAATTTATGAATATATTTTCTGAAAATAAATATTCTTCTAAATAATTATACTGATTAAAGAATAACTATAACGTTTTATAAAAATTCAACCACTTATTTAACAATTTTTTAAAATATTTATTATCTTATACTATGAAATAATTATATAATATTATCATTTATAAGATGCATAATTTTTATTTATAAATTAATAGATGAGGTGGCTATTCTATTTACGAGTTTACTATTCATACTGTTCATATTACTATTTCAAAGGAAAAGTGACATTCTTATTAGTAAATATATCTTAACTTCTAGAAATAACCATTATTTTATTCATTATTAATTTATAATGTTTGTACTGTTTTCTCAAACTGATTTTAAGTGTTTTATACTATATTACTTAATTATACTAAGTGAATATCTGTTAATAAAATTTTGGATCATTACATGTGTATTATATTGAAAGGATTAAATATATTTGGAAAATAAATTTCACAAAATATAATGGTGTTATGGTCCCTATAAAATAAGGTAGCACTCAATGTAAAACATGATAATTTTAACATTTCCAGTTTCTTAGTTATATTCATTTAATTATCTATGAAATGTAATTCATAAACTAATTAAATAAATTCACTTCATCGCTTATTAATATTGACTCGACAATCAATTAAATTATTTAGTTGTGTACTTATTTTAGTTATCCTAGATGGTACATGAATCTTAAGGATTATTTTTATTATTGTTAATAACAACATATCACATGCCAATTTACTAAGTATAAGTAATTGGTTCATTTACACAAAACCATCAACCTCAAATTAAAAAAACTAAATAATATAATAAAATATACGCTTTGTTGAAGTCATTCCATGACCATTTAGCCTCCAAATACCTCCCTATGTTTCAAAGCCACACAAAATAATTCCAAATAATTAATTATAAAAATATTGTTTTAATTTAATTTTTACAAACTAATCTCACATTAAATAGTTAAAATAATTCATGATTAAATACATATTGAATATAATTTTGTAAATGGAACATGATCGGTCAACAATGTATGGTCCATATAATTCTAATAGTTTAATTTTGAGTAAAATCTAGTCACATGATGACATAATTAAGTCCAAATAAAAATAATAAAATTTGGACACATACGATATATCCCAAATAATTACATAGCTTTATAGAAATGTCATATACCAATGTTCAAGACACTCTAAGAACACTCCTAGTTTTACAATCATGAAATCCAGAAGTAAATTCCATTAAAAAATTTGAATGTTGTTTATAAATGAAAAAAATAATAGATTACTCCGGGACATAACTTCTTTGATACTCAAATCCATGAAAAATATTAATAATTATATGAAATCTATTATCTATGATGATCCATGAAAAATCATTCACGAAGAAATACACCAATATAAGAAGGAATTTTTTTATTTATTCTAAATAGAATCAATCCAAGTAAAAATAAATGATCATGATCATCCTGGAGATGGTTTATTTTAATAGGAAATGGTCATAAATGGGTTAAAAGAGATGTAACTTACAATGAGAATCATATTTGATGAATGACACATCAAACCACCAACAATGAATAAAGAAGCTATAATTGATGAAGAAAATATGATCCAACGTTGATTTTTCATCATTTCATTGGTTGGCCACCATAGAAAAATAGTGATTATTTTTTGGAGGATAACAAATGTTAATAATCAATTTTACCTAAATAAAATTAAAAAATGATTTCAATTATTATGTGTCTTTAATAGTCAAAATAAATAAAATGACCCCAATTAAACCCCCACCAGGTGCACCCCATAGATGGGACAATGGCCCATCGGATCGATGTAGTGTCCATCATGAAAAATTGAATACTTCCACCCCTTAATCTAGTTTGGGAGGGAAATTTCTCAACTACCTCTGAAGAAATATACGTGACTACTCCAGGCTTCCTCCCCTAAGTGTCGAAGTTCTTTCAAACCATTGATTATTCATTTAAGTTTCAAAAAAATTCTTCAAGCACATATAATAGCTGAAAAAATGGATCAAGTATAATTAATATTAATGATCAATGTACAAGTTGAAATATTTCGATTCCCTTCAAAAAGAAATTAATGATGTGAGTTATTAATATCTCCCCATTATATCACTTCTAATACATAATTTTTTTTTGTAGTATATGAAGCATGACTCCTAATCCAACATGTTGATATCTTGTAAGGATATTTCTATGTTCAATCATTGAAATCGAACCCAATGACAGAATTCCATGGTGAAAACCTGAGTTTAACTTATTCTCATGCATTTTGGATATGTGAAAGTACAAGAAAATTCCATGAAAATTTGTCAATATCAACCATCATTTAGAGCCAAATTACCACATTTTTCTAAGTTTAAATTCCATCATATCCTTAATTGATATATTCCAAATAACCAAAATGTTTCCCAACATAGTAATTTTCATAAATAATAATACATGGGTTGTCCAATTTCACAATTGTCATGTTTCTTTTCTATCATGAATTATCAAATAGGAAACACACTTAATATTATAAAATAATGCCTCGTTACTGGTTTTGAGCTGATCCAATGAGTCTATATGCACATACATAACATGTACATATTAAAAATTTAAAAATACAATAAAAAATTCATAACCACATTACTCATAACTATTATTATGAGCTTAGTTCAGTTTAAACCACCCACAATCATTTTCACAATGAGACACCAGTCGATACATTCCATGAAATCTATTTGAAATAGTACATGTCCTTAACAACTAAAACCCTATGAAGCCAAATTTCATACCACATTATACACATAGGTATTTATAGAATGATCAAACATCTGTAACTATTCATGACATGACTTATAATGAATTTAATCTATTTTTCATGGTTCACTTACATTATCCACAAGACTCTCTAATATGAAAAATCCACAAAATTATCATTCACCCAATTGGTTCATACATATTTCCATCAGTACCAGGTCCACATATGGTCTCCATCAAGATCAATATTATTATCAAATACATTGAAAATAAAATGAAACTAAATTCTATTAGGTCCCTGACATTTCAATCATAAATTGCCATATAATCATCCAATATCTATTCTTAAACAAGACCAAAACCCCTTCCAAAATAAATTTCAGTCACTCAGGATAGTTCAATCCACCCCACCAAAATATTTTCATCTTTGTCACTCTATAGTGATTAAATAAATTTTCAAGACCCTTGACTAGTTTATAAATTTATCGGATAACTAATAGTGAGTTCCATTCAAACATGATTGCTATGAAAATTTTCATTCACTCTAAACACATAGATAAAAATATTAATTACCATTACACCAAGTGATAAAATACAATTGTGAATATCATCCTTTAGAATCATAGTAATGTGTTTTAACATTGTCCCCATTTGGCTATCATCCCCACATTTGAGCGATAGAATTTATTGACGAAATTTTCATAAAAACACTCATGTTTATAATGAAATAGTAACCTAGTACTAAGGCCCACATTTTTTTTCAAAAATGTATCTATTTCTCCATAAAAGGGTAACTCGGGACCAAATTTTTCAGTAATATACAATCAAAATGTTTTCTAGATTTATCCATAGAATATGTGACATTATTAACAGTCATCCCACCAGTCACTCCACTAATTCAATGTCTTTCACACATAATCACCACAAGAGTATTATTCGTTGAAGGGTATATGATCTAGGCACCTAAACACCATACATTAATAATAATATGGATTTATTCATGAGTATAATACATTAAATAAATACTCATATTCCATTTTTCTTCTCATCTACCATGAAACCATCGCACAAATATACACACTATTGATACTCCAATTCAGTAAAATAAACCCATATTAATAAGATTCCCAAAACACTAGAAAATGCATTGTTTTAAAATATTGCATCTTATAATCTGGCCATGATCTAATCCTTATATTCTAACCGCCAATTTTCTTCACACAAAATTCAATTTGATGATTATTTTGATACAATGATTTAGGATACCATTATCCCTCACCATGATTCCAAAAGTATCATAGAACGTAGAAACAGAACATTGTATCTTGATTAATAATATTTTATATACTAAAAAATTTCATGTTTCGTTTTTTATAAGACCTTCCATTAGTAATTTTAAATTATTCTCAGATGCATATGTATTTTTCATCAATGAAAAACACCCCTCATGTATAATACCTTATTATTCATTTACCAGGAATATACCCACTTTGTTACAATAAAAAAGAATGACATACTTGAACACTAGTAACTGTATTCATAATTCAAAATCCAAATGATCATAAAAATGACATGAGAAATAGTTTCACTAGGTTTTGAGTTCACAATGTTCCATCTAGTAATATCACTAAATACATGCTATGCTAACTTCATCCATAGAATATTCACATCAAAAGGATATAAATACAATGTTTAGCTAAATTGAATTTGACTTATAATATATGAAATATCAACATAAAATATATGATACCCATTAATTAAATTGTAAAATTTTATGGATACTCTCATTGGGTTATTTTGTACGGATGATAATGTAAATAATGGCCAATCATGGACATTGAACCATTTGTGTACAAAGAGACCGAACCACCACCACCTCCTCCTCCTCCTTCATCATCACCATCATTTTTATCACTTAGGTGCACTATGATATAATCCCACCAAATATTTTATCAAAATAATACATGCATGGTAGTTTCTCTAAAAATACTATCACGAAGAATATATATTGGAAATCACAATATAATTTGGTGACACTATGATGTTGAGTCTTCTGTCATCAATACAATAACAAAAGGAAACAAATATTTCATTGAGAACCTACTTGTTAAATATGATGAATTTTAAAACATTTTGTTTCATGAAAAAGAGTCAAATGCATATGAAATAATAACCTCAAAATGCATATTTGTCACATAAGGTGAAAACATATGATAATAGCACAAACCAAGAATATTAATATAATGCATTGGTGACATTATTGTCCCTCTAATTAGTGATCTTGAGAAACTAGATGATGTTTAACCAAAGGATCTGATATATATCTATGTAACCCATATATTAATTCACAAAAAATGAATAACTATATATCATTTTATCTGATACCATTTTTTCAAATCCCGAATAAATTCACTAGGAGTTAACTAAAATTCCACATAACCTAAAGCATGTTTCCTCACATGCTAGAGGATTACAAATAGATGTCAGGGTATAAGGTGGAACTATTGTGAGAATATGTCCTCAACCATAGTAAAATTAATTCATAAATAACAATATATGTACGATTTATAAAATTAGAGAATAATGATAAACAATAAAATACTAATAATAATGATTAATTGTGGAAAAAAACATACTCAACTTTAAAAACTAGTGATAGTTTCCCGATCACCAACCAAGGAAATCACAGTCATGATATAAAATAAAATACATACATGGTTATCTAATATAACTAAAAAACAGATATCATTATGATATATATACTCATAGAACAAAATACTACAATATTATTAGTCTTAGTTAACAAACCAACCTGAAGTTGAAAGTACTACTCAAGAACACAAATATCATTGTGGTATGAGTAGGGTGTGTGTACAACTCAATATGACTACAATAATGATGTTTAATTCGTGGATAGTTGATATAGGGTATGTTCATGATATATAAAAAAATATGGAAAAATTAAATTGGATATAGAACTACACATGAACATTTTTAATCATAATAATATAAGAAAAACCATGTGTTATTTGATCTTTAACATACAATGTATCCATGAACTCCTTCCGTACCTATGTCAGATGAATGATAGAAGAATTTTAACCTTCCATATCACAGACTTCCCTCCCTCTATGATATAGTGTAAAAACCATTTGAAACATCTCATTGGATGTGATTTTCCATGTAGATGACCATATATCATTTGACAAATCCCAATTAAGTGGTATTGTTTAAGAAGATCAAACATCTGTGAGATTCCTAAAACATTCTAAATCGAGGGAATAGTCTAAAAATAGTTTTCCACATCATGATGATCCGGATAGCTGAATTACATGTTTCCCAATGTCTAAAACATTCCTCATTGGTTAATTATCTTATCTATGTAACCCTAAATGAAAAATTATAGAATGAAAAGGAATAAAATACCCAATACAAGATAAAAATGATAGATAAAAAATCAAATCAAATCAATAATTATTCATATTAAAATACTCAAATATTGGAAACATAAGAAATTTTCTTAGGGATACATATTGTCACCTCATGTTATCAAGAATCCACATAAGTCTCACAAGATATGAATCCAATCACAAGTGATCAGGTAATATATCATGGTCACAGTGGAAACCCATGCACACCACATCCATGAAATTATGAATATGTCTCATGGTCTACTAACATATAACATGTGATCAAACCTCAATATAGGAACAATAGTAAAAATATGTGGGACATAAATAACAAGTAATTCCTCAACAACTAGTAGAGAAAAAATAAGTCAACCTATAAGGCCTGATTTGGCCCTTGGTATCTTGTCATTTTTTGGGAATATTCATTTAATCAGTTACGATAAGGATATAATTACCTAATTAGTCATGTCACTTTTTCTCATATTTTAATTAACAAGGGAAATCAATTAAAATTTCCCATTAGGTGATCCATTTATTATTTATATGCCTTATATGATTATCATTGATGACCTCTAAGAGTGGTTTGATAGAATTTAAAATTAAAACAAACCCATAATATACTATAGGGTTGTTTATAATAAAAGAACACTATGAATAGATCGAACTCAGTCTTTGAAAATCGCATCATTTTTATTTGATACCATAAAACACCATTAGGCCTCAAAAAATCCTCAAAAGTATTTATACAAAATAGAATAATTAAAAATTAAAAATCATAATTATCTAAATGATTATAGGGAAAGAAATTCAATAGTGAATATAATTCATTCAAAAATAATTAATGGATATTATCATTGAGAGGAAAAATGACTAATAACCCCTGGAAAGATCATATCATTCTCCCATTTTCATTCCAGAAAAAATACCTATAATGAGATAATAATATAAAGTCCAATTTAATATTATTAAATTTTATCCATTATGATAAATCAAAAAATGTGATATACTATGGTAGAAAATTCATCCATTAGTGTTTGAGCAACTCATGACACACTCTTAGTGCTGGATGAACAATTGCCCCAAATTAATTACATGATATAATGTGTAGTTTATCTCGATTTCAACAATAACCAAATAAGAGATCATAAAGTGACATTATTTAATTGAAACACCCATTCATGAATTTTTTCTATCCTCATGGGATTTCTTTTATCCATGTTGATCCAAGCCCCATTATCTTTAAATAATTCCACATTTATTTGCTATAATTTTCATTGAATTCAATATCTTCAATATATCCAAATATTGTCCAATTGTGAGGATAATTATATGGAAGGATGATTTGAATAATTATTTTTCATTAAATGAATAAATGTTTTAGAGAATACATTAATGAAAATCCATGAATAATGAAACATCCATCAACCACCCAATGGGGAAGAAAGAGGCCAGAATAGGTGAATAATGATGGATGCCACCAAAATTTATCATTGGTTAATGTATAAATCCTATATAAATTTTATGGTACACTATTAGGGATGAGAATATAGGATCAATTATTATTTTCATATAGTTGATTATCCTTGTGGTTAAATACACATGGGGATCTGGTTATCAAAATACCAAGACAAAATTCCTAAATTCCCCAAACAGAGTGACCCACTAACATGAAATTTGGTGTCTATAAGGTGGTAGGTACAGGCTCACCGGATAACTAGTATCTAATATATGGATACATCTAACCATATATGCCATCTGGATGGGACAACTGTCTAGATATTTTATATAGTACTACCACAAATGAATTTGAATTCCCACAAATGAATTTTTATTTTCTAACAACCCACCAATAATTACTTCATATGTACTAAAAATATTCAAGGAGTAATAAAATGTTTATCCTTGGTTTAATACTAATGTTTTTCTGATACAACCAACAAATGGAAATGTATATCTTCATAAAATATTATTATAATGACGTGATTAATCACTCATTTATCAACAACTAAATTATTATAATATAAATAGAATGAAGGTTTATTTTGTCCCATAAAAGACATAATTAAATGTTTCTCCACCAACAGTCAATTATGAAGATCAACATATTTCTAATTATTTTTTCTATATTGAGGCTTTTAATTTTTAATAACCATAAGATATTGACATCTATATGCAAATCCATTTGATTTCCCATAGAGACGACCATTGCATTTTACCTCATATTCATTGTTTGCGAGATTTCCTCTAGTTATGTACATTTAGTAAAAATAAAAAACATATAACCTATGAATTGATAAATAATAAAAATATTAACTATTAATAATTAAATCATTCATATGAGAAAATAGTCTACAACAACATCATATTAATCTATGATAATTTTGGATCATCTAAAACCATTGGGGTTTAACTGTATATTTTATCAGGTTTAGACCTATATTTGAAAAAAATAATCCCCAAAAAAACTAAAACATCATATGATTGAAACATAAGTTCCCCAATCATAACATACAAATATATTACATCATTATAGATGAATATTAATTATATATCACATTTATGAAAGTTTTTTGAACATATAAGTTAGTGTATTAGGAGAATAGATATATAATAAAATAATTTCTTAAAATGACATTAACATATCTAAAAAATTACATATTATTAGTAGCCTTATTGACATTTCACACATTGAACCATCCATCCATCCATTGTGAATGAGATGATAAGAAATTATGAGATCAAATTCTCATTTAGGATAAACATGGGTGATATGAATCAATAATAAGTTCAAAATATGATTATAATTGTATAATAAAATATTAAATTGAATTTTTCCATTGTAAAATACTATTACCGAGGAAATTATAGATTATAAATTCAACAATCAATCACATAACAAAAAAAATTATAAGATATTCAATGAAATAATCATCATTCCAGGGTTATAACATAGGCATGTATTGGTATATAAAACTAAAATCACAATCCCTTGATAATTGATATTCAGAATAATGTCCAATAATAATATTATGATGATATATATAAGAGATCATAATCATGAAACAAAATTTGAACATAACTATTCTCAATAAATTCCATACATATTCATGGGATCATCGTTAAAATAAAACACTCTCTGACATCAAATTGTGAACATAGCTATCCATAAACATTCCTATGATTTTCATCAAAATATCATTAGAAGGATATATATGTCATATTAATAAATATATTTGGGGCTAATAATAGACCCAACTATAACACAATCATAATACTTTATTATATATTATTTAAGGTTATCAGAGAATTTATCATTTCATCATAGGATACCAATTGAAAATAAAAAAATCTTCATGGATATTATATTTTTATAATAAATAACCGTACAGAGAAATAATAATGGTAGTATCATTATATAATTTTTACAATTTATTATATGTAACAACAAATGATATTTCCATAGATTAATATTCATTAAAAATATAATTTAAATTTTATTTAGGAAAATGTACATTTATTTTTAATCAGCTTTTAAAATTACAAAAATATGAAGAATATTAATAAAAATAGTCTTATTGAATGGTATAACTTGGAATTGAATAGGATTATTTAAATTCATGTTGTCATTTTTGAAGGAAGATTTATTCATGTATAATAACTCAAATAAAATATTTCATTAACAACACTATTAAAAATAATTGCATTCATAAAATGTATGAAATATTAATTATATATATATTTATTGTAATATATATATATATAAAGGAATATAATTAATCATTGGATGATTTTGGAAACATTCATGAAATAAATGTATTCAAAACCTGGAAATTGATGACAAATATTATTAACAAAATAATAAATAATGTCCATCTTTCTTCAAAACATTTTCTTGGTCATTTTTATACCAATAGAACGGAAATGATAATACATAATTATAATTATATGAATAACTAGAGAATCAAGTAATATACATAGTTTGGTAGATAATATCCATATAAGTTTCCTCAACTTAAATTTATTTTTGATAATCCCAAAAAAATTGTTACAATAATACATTACCGAAAGTCTTATATTGCATCATAAATATTCAAAACATGTATTTAGTAAATATAAATTTATTATAAATATATTATATATTGATAATAATTTATATCATACAATGTATAACTCGATTATAATTTATAAAAATTATATTATTAATTATTCTTCCATAATGTTTATTCAGACGAAAATATGACTATTTTCCATGCATGTTTGGATTAGATTGTTTTGTTTGGTGTGCCATTGGTCATAGTTTTATCATATTAGAATCATAATAATGAAATATATATCCTATCAATTCATCATAAATAATTTTATAATCATTATTATAATGGGGTTTTAGAAAATTAATTATGTCACTTCATGTAGTTAATAGTCTGTACATACTCACGAGTGTTCTTTCCAAATTTTTATGTATATAATGAAATAATTATAAATTATAATTCAACATTATTGAAAAATTATTATATAATAATATCATATATATTCATTAAATCTATCCTTATTGTTATACATGTAATAAATAAATGAATAAAAAATCACATCACTTTACGGATGTGTCAGTCCACACTTTTTAGGAGTGATGTTATCATTTTCAAATATATCAGAACGTAAGAATGGAGATAAGATATTATAAATATATAATTATTATTATTTTAAAAAAATTATATATAAAAATTAATTAAATAATAATTACTAACCATGAATGATTGTTATAGAAAATGATTAATATCGCCACGTGGAGGCCATAGTCTATAAATAAACAAGAGAAATACATTGAATTTCTATTTGATGGAATGAAAGTGGAAATGGTTTAATAATATTAAAAATATTATATTTTTATTTTTTTGTTACGATATTTATATTCTTTGAATATATATAACATATTTAGTTGAATTATAAGATAAATTAGAAAATTAAAATATTGTTAAGATCATATACCTTTTCTTTTGAAAACCATAATTATTTTATACATAATACCATCATATGATTGAATTCTAATTGAACCAGGACATCTAGGATGTGTGGAAGGTTATTGGAAAGGGATTTTGGTAGTTATATAGAAATATACTAGGAAATTTATGTGTAAGGAAAATAGGATAGGTTTTTTCTTTTTATAGGTAAGGGAGAGGACACACATGGAATTTTTGAAAGATTTAAATTTATTATGGTATTAATACAGAACAAATGTCACTTATTTTGAGAGAACAAGATATACAGTTGACATATGAGCATAATATATTATTTTCTAAATGTCTTAGTTCATTATAAAACAATTTCATCTTTGTTGAACCCTTATTAAACACTTTTGACCATTTCTATAGTAACAAATTTTTATGGTTACTCTTTATAATGAACAAATATTATGTTAAAAATATTAAATTATATTTTTTAAATGACAGAAATTTTTTAAAATCAAATATTATTTAATTCTATTAAATGGTAGAAAGTTATTTTAAAACTAGCTCAAATTATGGGACAAAATATTTATTATAATGATGGATTTAGTTAAAAAAGTTGAGCTTACCATTATTTAGTTACTTGTAGAAAACAATGTATTTTTTCTCAAATATTGTATTTAAATTATTAAATAAATTTTAAATTAAATCATCCATCACAATATTTCAATTTAATTTCTAAAAACAAAAACATGGTGTGCATATAAATATATTTTCTAACGACACGACTTTTTAAATTGAGATGATTTTTTAATCTTCATTTAAATTTAAAACTAATTAATTTATTTTTATATTTAATTAAACTATATATTTTCACAATTTACATAATAATATTGGTACCCTCCAATCTGATGGTTATGCAAAAAATATCACATTAAATAATAATAATTTAATTATATATTATAGTTTGTTTAAACTCAATGTTGGGTTTAAAGAAAGATATAAATGAAATTAAATTTATAAAATGATAAATATAACATAGAACAGTAAGTTTTTATAGATACTTTAAATTTCCTTATCATTTCATATGATTCATTATAATTAATATTATTCCATAGTATTTACTTCTGTTCCATGTTGAATAATTCAACACAAAGGCATATCATTAATTTAGAATCATTCCCAAACTTATATTTATTATGTAATATAACCCATGTATTATTAATTATTATCCCACATAAAATTATAATATTATTATAATACACTAATATATATTTATATATTATTATTTCTATTTTAGGTAAACACCACTAGAATGAGTGAATATTTGGATGTTTAGAAGATATACAGAGTTTGGATATTATAATAAGAAAATTATATAAATATTTTTATAATTTTTTCACAAGTATTGTGTTATTTGAGAAAAAAAATATTCTATAGATTTTTAAATTTTTTAAAATTTCATGTTATGTAAGAAAGTATATTATATAATCACATAAAATACCATATTCTGGGTCAAGAATGTTTTATTACGGTTATCATTTTATAAAACTCTATCAATAAATGGTGGAGGCTCCTGATCCTTTAAATTTCAAAGTATATATTTTCATAAAATATTTTTTGTCAAAATTCATTATATCATTATATATTTAATACCTATATCAGATATTTAATTTAAATAATAAACACTTAAAATTTTATTCTATATTATCATATTCGGTGATAAAATATGACCATGATAATTATCTAGAACATAAAAAGATGAAAAATTCATTATCATTTTCAAATTAGGGATTACAAATTAGTAAAACTGCATTTTATATTGGTAATGAAGTTTATCAAAAAAATAATCCTGTCATTAAATTTTTTAGAATAAAATACATCCATTAATATTGTTTTAGTAGATAAAAAATTACTATTACTATTATAATAATACCAACATGTAACTTATATGTTTGTTAAAATGTCAAGCAATATATTCATATAACAAAACATTCTATTGATAATATTATTACCAACATATATCTTTCCATCGATAATGTTATGAAAAATGTAATAATAAATACCTACTATTAAAAATGTTTGTAAAAGAATAATTAATCTAAATATTATTAATTTGTATTCAAATATTTTTTTCTAAAAGTTGTTTTATTTTTATTAATGATTAAATATATAAATTTTTTATTTTATTTACAATAATGATCATGATAAAATAATAATATTAGATTATATGAAAATCTTAAAAAATAATGTCTTATTATAACAAAAGGATAAAATATATTTTTAAAACCTATTTATCTATAATCTATTTGTCTCATACATTAAGTTTTATTATCCTGATGTATGATAAAAATATTGATGAAGTCACAAGTACATGAATAATTTGAGGATGATTAACACCTATTGACATTAATTATAAATAATAATAATCTATTGGTAGTGTACAATAAAAATTTTATATTAACATTGAACTGTGCCAATATAAATTAGTTATATAATGAAAATTAATATACAAACTATTTAAACATTATCATAGTTTCAAATAATACCAGTCATGGTAGATTATAATAAAGATCGGGTAAAAAATATCTCACTGTGATAAAAACGATTATGAAAATGATGGAAATAATAACATATGTTAGTCTATGTATGTAACACCTCAAATTTTGCATGTATTTTTTTTATAAATTATATTGAATGATTTTGAGACCAGGCAATGAGACAACATGCAATAATGAGGTCGGGTGTGCATAGAACAATTTTTTAGAAATATTATACTTTTAATAGCAAGAGACTGATTTTTTCTTGAAAAATTGTTGTAAATATTAAATGATTATAGGGAAAAAAATCAAAATTGAATATAATTCGTTCTGAAAGAATTACTGGATATTACGGTTGAGCTGAAAAATTTCTAATAACCCCTGGAAAGATCATATCATTCTCCCATTTTCATTCCAGAAAAAATACCTATAATGAAATAATAATAAAAAGTCAAATTTAATATTATTAAATTTTATCCATTATGATAAATCCAAAAATGTGATATACTATGGCGGAAAATTCATCCATCAGTGTTCGAGAAACTCATGACACACTCTTAGTGCTGGATGAACCATATCCCCAAATTAATTACATGATATAAGGTGTAGTTTATCTCAATTTCAACAATAACCTAATATGAGATCATAAAGTGACATTACTTAATTGAAACACCCATTCATGAATTTTTTCTATCATCATGGGATTTATTTTATCCATGTTGATCCAAGACCCATTATCTTTAAATAATTCCACAATTATTTAATGTAATTTTCATTTAATTTAATAACTCCAATATATCTATATATAGTCCACTTGTGCGGATAATTATATATAATGATGATTTGAATAATAATTTTTCATTAAATGAATAAATGTTTTAGAGAATACATTAAAGAACATCCATGAAGAATGAAACATCTATCAACCACCCCATGGGGAAGAAAGAGGCCAGAATAGGTTAATAATGATGGATTCCACCAAAATTTATCATTGGTTAATGTATAGATCCTCTTTAACTTTTAGGATACACTATTAGGGATGAGATTAGAGGATCTTGTATTATTTTCACATAGTTTTTTATCCTTATGGTTTAATACACATGGGGATCTGATTATCAAAATACCATGAAAAAATTCATAAATTCCCCAAATAGAGTGACCCACTAACATGAAATTTAGGGTCTATGGGGTGGTAGGTATATGCTCAGACGATAACTTGCCTCTGATGTATGGCTTCATATCACAACAAATGATAGCAAGATGGGACACCTATCTAGATATTTTATATAGTACTAGCTCAAACTAATCTGAATTCCCACAAAAGAATTTTTATTTTCTAACAACCCACCAATAATTAGTTCATCTGTACTAATAATATTCCAGGAGTTATAAAATGTTTAACCTTGGTTTAATACTAATCTTTTTCTGATCCAACCACCAAATGAAAATGTATATCTTCCTAAAATATTATTATAATGACGTGAGTCATCACTCATTTATCAACAACTAAAGTATTATAATAGAAATAAAATGAAGGTGTATTTTGTCCCATAAAAGACTTAGTTAAATGTTTCTCCACCAACATTCAATTATGAAGATCAATATATTTCTCATTATTTCCACTATATTGAGGCTTTTAATTTTGATTAACCATAAGATATTGACATCTATATCCAAATCCATTTTATTTCCCATGGAGACGACCATTGCATTTTACCTCATATTCATTGTTTGCGAGATTCCCTCTAGTTATATACATTGAGTAAAAATAAAAAACATATAACATATGAATTGATAAATAATAAATATATTAAATATTCATAATTAAATCATTCATGTGAGAAAATAGTTTATAACAGTATCATATTAATATATGATACTTTTGGATTGTCCAAAATCAATGTGGGTTAACTGAATATTTTATTATGTTTAGAACTATATTTCCGAAAAATAATCTGCAAAAATATAAAAAATCATATGATAGAAAAATAAGTTCCTCAATCATATCATAAAAATATATTAAATCATTATAGATTAATATTAAATATATATCACATTTATGAAAGTTTTTTGAACATAGAAGTTAGTGTATTTGGACAATAGATATATAATCAAATTATTTCATAAAATTACATTTACATATCTAAAAAATGACATCATGTTAGAATCCTTATTGACATGTAACACATTGAACCATCCATAAATTTATTAGGAAGTAGATGATAAGAAATGATGAGATCAAATTCCTAGAAAGGATAAACAAGGGTGATATGAATCAATAATAAGTTCAAAATATGATTATAATGGTATCATAAAATATTAAATTGAATTTTATCATTTTAAAATACTATTACCAAGGAAATTATAGATTAAAAATTCAAAAATAATATCACATAAAAAAATTATTTGATATTCAATGAAATAATCATCATTATATGGTTATAACATAGGCATGTGGTGGTATAGAAACCTAAAATTACAATCCCGTGAACATTGATATTCAGTATAATGTCCAAAAAAATATTATGATGATGTATATAAGAGATCATAATCATGAAACAAAATCTGAACATAACTATTCTCAATCATTTCCATACATATTCATGGGATCATCGTTATAATAAAACACTCTCTGACATCAAATTGTGAACATAGATATACAAAACAATTCCCATGATTTTCATCAAAATATCATCAGAGATATATATATGTCATATTAATAATTTGATTTTTGGATAATAATAGACCCAAATATAACACAATCATAATACTTTCTTATATATTATTTAACGTTATGAAAGCATTTATCATTTCATCATAGGATACCAATTGAAAATAAAAAATCTTCATCAATATTTCATTTTTATAATAAATAACCATACAAAGAAATAATAAAGGTACTATCATTATATAATTTTCACAATTTACCTTATGTAACACCAAATGATATTAACATAGATTAATATTCATTTAAAATATAATTGAAATTTTATATAGGAAAATGTACTTTTATTTTATAATCAGTTTTTAAAATTACAAAAATATGAAGAATATTAGTAAATACATTTTTATTTAATGGTACCATTTGGAATTGAATAGGATTATTTTAATTTTTGTAGTCATTTTTGAAAAAAAAAATTATTCATGTAGAATAACTCAAATAAAATATTTCATTAACAACACTGTTAAAAATAACTTCATTCATAAAATGAATCAAATATTCATTTTATGAATTTTTATGGTAATTTATATATATATATATAAATGAATTTAATCAATCATTTGATGATTTTAAAAACATTCATGAAATAAATTTATTGAAAACATAGACATCGATGACAAATATTATTAACCAAATAATAAATAATGTTCAGTTTTCTTAAAAAAAAATTTCTTGATCATTTTTTATACTAATAAGACAGAAATGATAGTACTTCATTATATTTATATTAATAAAAAGATAATAAAGTAATATATGTAGTTTTATAGATAATATCCATATAAGTTTCATCAACATTAATTTATTTTTGATAATCCCGAAAAAAAATATATTGTTACAATAATACATTACCTAAAGTCTTATATTGCATCACAAATATTCAAAACACGTCTTTAGTAAATATAAATTTATTATAAATATATTATATAACCATAATAATATATATTATACTATGTAAAACTCGATTATAATTTATAATAATTATACTATTTATTATTCTTCCATATTGTGTATTCATACGAAAATATGATTTTTTTTCCATGCATGTTTATATTATATGGTTTTGTTTGGTGTGACATTGGTCATAGTTTTATCATATAAGAATCATAATAATGAAAATTAAATATGTCTCTTTATGTAGTTAATAGTCTATACTTACGCACAAGTGTTGTTTCCAATTTTTTATATATATAATGAAATAAAGATAAATTATAATTCAAAATTATAGAAAAATTATTATATAATAATATCATATATATTCATTAAATTCATAATAATTATTATTCATGTAATAAATAAATTAATAGAAAAATCACATCACATTTTGGATGTGTTATTCCACACTTTTTTAGGAGTGATGTTATCATTTTCAAATATATCAGAAGGTAAGATTGGAGATAAGTTATTATAAATATATAATAATTATTATTTAATGAATATTATATATAAACATTAATTAAATAATAATTACTATCCATGAAAGATTGTTATAGAAAATCATTAATATCGCAATGTGGAGGCCATAGTCTATACATACCCATGAGCGATACATTCAATATCCATTTGATGGAATGAAGGTGGAAATGGTATAATAATATTCAAAATATTATATTTTTATTTTTTTACAATTTTTATATTATTTGAATATATAAAACATATTTAGTTGAATTATAAGATTAATTAAAAAAGAAAAATATTATTAAGATCATATACCTTTTCTTTTGAAAACCATAATAATATTATACCTAATATCATTGTATGATGGAATTCTAATTGAACAAGGACATCTAGGATGTGTGGAAGGTTATTTGAAAATAGATTTTGGTAGTTATATGAAAATATACTAGGAAATTTATGTGTAGAGAAAATAGGATAGGTTTTTTCCTTTTATAGGTAAGGGAGATGGCACACATGGAATTTTTGAAAGATTTAAATTTATTATGGTATTAATAAAGAACAAATGTAAATTATTTTGAGAGAATAAGATATAGGCTTGACATATGATCAGAATATATTATTTTTAAATTTTCTAGTTAATTATAAAACCATTTCATCTTTGTTGAACCCTTATTAAACACTTTTTAACATTTCTATAGTAACACATTCTTTTATGGGTACTCATTATACTGAAAAAATATTATGTTAAAAATATTAAATTATATGTTTTACATGAAAGAAATTTTTTAAAATCAATTATTATTTAATTCTCTTAAATGGTAGAAATTTATTTTATAACTAGCTCAAATTATGGGACCAAATACTTATTATAAAGATGCATTTAGTTAAAAAGGTTTAGCTTAACATTATTTAGTTACTTGTAGAAAATAATTTATTTTTTCTCAAATATTTTATTTCAATTATTAAATAAATTTTATATTAAATCATCCATCATAATATTTATATTTAATTTTTTAAAACAAAAAAAAGTTGTGCATATAAATATTTTTTTTAACGATATGACTCTTTAAATTGTGATGATTTTTTAATCATAAATCCAATTTAAAACTAATTTATTTATTTTTATATTTATTTAAGCTATATATTTTCATAATTTACATAATAATATTGGTACCCTGCAATCTGATGGTTATGCGACAAATATCACATTAAATAATAATAATTTAATTATATATTATAGTTTGTTTAAACTCAATGTTGGGTTTAAAGAATGATATAAATGAAATTAAATTTATAAAATGATAAATATAACATAGAATAGTATGTTTTTATTGATACTTTATATTTCCTTATCATTTCATATGATTCATTATAATTAATATTATTCCATAGTATTTACTTCGGTTCAATGTTGAATAATTCAATACTAAGGCATATCATTAATTTAAAAGAATTCCCATACTTATATTTATTATATAATATAACCCATGTATTATGAATTATTATCCCACATAAAAATATAATATTATTATAATACACTAATATATATTTATATATTATTGTTGCTATTTTAGGTAAACACCACTGGAATGAGTGAACATTTGGATGTTTATAAGATATACAGAGTTTGGATATTATAATAAGATAATTATATAAATATTTTTATACTTTTTCACAAGTATTATGTTATTTGGTCCAAAAAAACAAAATATTCTATAGATTTTTAAATTTTTTAAAAGTTCATGTGTCTGTAAGAATGTATATAATATAATCACATAAAATACCATATTCTGGGTCTAGGATGTTTTATTATGGTTATAATTTTATAAAACTCCATCCATAAATGGTGGAGTCTCATGATCTTCTAAATTTCAATGTATATCTTTTAATAAAATATTTTATGTCAAAATTCATTATATCATTTTATATTTAAGGTGGGGGGTTGTTCAAGGTGTTGGGGGAATGTCGGGTGGGGGGGTTGTCTGGGGTGTTGGGGGGGTATACGGGGTGGGGGATGTTCGGGGGGTTGGGATGGGGGGGTGGATGTCCAGGGGTGGGGGCTATTTGGGTTGGGGGGCTGTCCGTGGGGTGTGGGCTGTCTGAGGGTTAGGGGGGCTAGGGTTGAGGGGGCTTTCCGGGCAGAGTGGGGGCTGTCCGGGTTGAGGGGAGTTGTCCGGGGGGTCAGGGGGGTGTCCGAGGAGTGGGGGGATTTTCAGGTTTGTGGGTTGTACAAGTTGGGGGAGGGGGTGTACGGGGTGGGGGGGTGTGTTCGGGGGGTGGGGGCTGTCCGAGGGTTGAGGTTTCTTTCTAGGGTGAGGGGGTGGTGTCTGGGGGGTGGGGGGTTGTCCGGGGTGAGGGGGCTCTCTGGGGGGGAGGGTGGGGGGAGGGACTGTCCGAAGGGTGGGGGATGTTTGGGTTGAGGGGGGATATCTTGGGGGAAGTTGGGCTATCTGGGTGGTGCAGGGGGATTTCTAGGTGGTGCGAGGGGATTACAGGGGGGTGGTGGGCTTTTCCGGGGGTGGGGGCAGTTCGAGGGGGGTGGCAGTCTAGGGTGGGGGGGATATCTATGGGGTGGGGGATTTCTGGAGTTAGGGGTGCTGTCGGGGGGGGGGGGGGGGGGTGGGGGTGCTGTCCGAGGCATGGTGCGGCCAATACCACTATAATTGTCTCAATTTTATTTGAAATGGACATGATATTAAGTGAAAAAAACAAATGACATATAGAAAATTGTTCAATCACATTCGAATTGGGTTGATACTTTAGGAAAACGACTCATTGGTCATTTGTGACAGGTATGAGTCAACTCCGCCTCAATCCTAGACATGGTGTGTCCGATATAACTCCAAGTGTCTCACTTTGGTTTGAAATGGACAACATTTTATGTTAAAACCAAAACTGACATACGAAAAGCCGACCAAACATATTTGGATTGTGTTGATAATTCAGGAAAATGATCCAATGGAAATTTGAGACATGTAGAATATATCCTTGCCTCAATCCAAGGCACGGTGTGGCCGATATCACTCTAAATGTCTCTCTTTTGTTTAAAATGGGATCCATTTTAAGTAAAAACAACTAGCATATGGAAAACCGACCAAACGTATTTGGATAATCTTGATACTTTAACAAAACGATACATGGGTCATTTGTGTGGTGTATGAGGAGACTAAACATAATTCGGGCACACAGTATGTGCGGCACAACTGAATATGTGTTTTTTAGGTGTTTGGTGCGCTTGAATAGCATGTGTGGGGTGGACAAAACCAGCCGAACGACCTCAGAATTCCATGAAATCCAAAAAAACAATGGTTGGGTGAATTGTAAAATGGTCATCTAGACGGTACGTCAATCAGAGGTGTTGTATGACCGCAATGGCCGAAAACACACTCAGCGTGTCGTAAATTTCCAAAACATGCATTTAACTCTCAAATGCATACTGAATGACATCTTAATGACTTTAAATCACACAAACACCCTAATTTTTATTCATGAGGTGTAAAAGGAGACAACACATCATACGGATGCGCGGTTTGTGGGGCATGGCTGAATTTTTGTCTCTTAGGTGGTTGGCACGCTTGAAAAGGGTGTGTGGGGAGGTCAAAACCGGCCGAACGACTTCGTAATGCAATGAAATCGGACAAAAAAAGGTTGGTTGAATTTTGAAATGGTCGGCCAGACGACGCATCCGTCAGAGGTGTCGTGTGACCGCGGTGGAAAAAAATGCACTCCATGTGTCATAAATGTAACACCCGAGACTTTTATAAGAAATATTTTTTTTTATTTTATATAAATAATCAAAATAATCTTTTAATACACAAAACACTAGCTTGGCAGGCTTTACATGTAATCACGACTTTCCTTGATAGCTTGCGTCATACGGAATACCGAGTTTCACTAAACAACGATATGCTATTAAAATATTAATAAAACTACCTGTTATGAATAGTAATAACTAGTTTTTGAAATTTTTGAAATTTTATTTTTCAAAATGGACTTCGTTTTTGGGTTCGGAAGATCGAAATTAGCCTAGGGTAGAATTTTGGTATTTTTCTTGAAGCATCCACTTTTTGATGAATAGTGAAAACACTAGGTTACTATTTAAAAACCGACTTTTTATTTAAATAATTAATTATTTTATTTAAATTCATTTTAGGTCAAAATTGATACATAATACCTATATAAGTTCAATGTAATTCATTGGAGTGATTTTATAATAATTTTAGATATATAAAAATTTTATTGAACTTTTCACAGTCTTTTACCCACCTCCTAGGAGAATTTGCAAATTTACATAAGACATAATTTTACCGCCTTTGTGAGTGTAATTTCAAAAATCTGAGAGACACGGTTTATGTCAGTAAGTAAAATGTGGTTCAATGAGATGAAAATAATTTTTGGTGAATAGTAACTTTTTACTTTTATTTACCACGGTTAAAAGTAAATAGGGTAATTAAGGGTAAAATGATATTATTATTACCCTAAAACATGTCCTAATTCTATTGGATAAGTGTAATTCTTCCAAAAACAACCTTAGGAATAAAATATTACCATTTAGGCCCACTTGGATTAGATTAGGACATTTATTATTAATTTATTTAAAGAAGGGTTAAAATAGTTAAAATCAAAGTTTAATAAGTGGATAATTTTTAATATAGGGTTATAGATAAGATAAATTAGACTATAAATATTCATTAAAAATCCAAAAAAATTTCCTACATAATTTTATTTTATTTGTAATTTTTAGAAATTAAATAATTTAATTTATTTATGACACAAAGATTATGCAGTAATTATCTTATTAATGAAATATTGACATAATTGATGTTATAAATACCCAAATAAATGTAATTTGAGACTTTTTATGAATTAAAAAAATTATCAAGGTTAATATGACATGTTATTATTGATTTAATTAAATTTTTTAGAACTAATCATTCTGTTATGATTTTCACAAAAAATCCATTACTAAATAGTGTCAAAATTGACATAAAATAGTTTTTAAAACAAATATTATATTATTAATTGTTATTTTATTCCTAAAAATTTAAGGTTCTGCCAAATTATTTAGATAAGGTTATATATGTTAATAATAAACAAATTGGGGTTCATTTGGCTTGTTATAGTATGTTTATTAACCTAATAGTGTAAGAACACAAAAAGACACGGTAAAAGTAAAATTATATAACATAAAGTTAAATATAAATGATATGGTTAAAATAGTAAACTAAACTTTTCCAAATTCTATTGTATGATAATATTTCAAACCATACACACCTTAGCTTCTAAATAAATCTATTTGGAGCTATTTAAAACCAAATTTGGCTTTATAATAACATAATATTTTTAGTTTTTTCAAAGGTGCCCTTCTCCTCCCTTATAAAAGGCCACCTCCTCCCTCTATTACTCACACCACTTTGAGCCTTTAAGCTCTGTCAAGACCTACCAATTTCTCCTCTCCACTTCCCTAGAAACATCCTAGAGGTCATGGACTTCTTCAAAGACCAATTTTAGTGCCCAAAAAGGAGGTCTCAAAGAGGCGCTTCAAAGAAGAGGTGATGTCCGTTACCGATTCTTTCAACTTTATTTCTTCTTCCACTTCTTCTTCATTAGTTGTTTCATTATGAATTAATAACATCAGTATCACTCATATACTGATATGTTATTATAAGTATGAAACAGCCCAATTTCACTGTCTATCCATCCTACGGAAAATGAAATCATCGCACGTACGTACGTACAGAATACCGTCTCCACGCTGTGGTGTAATCTATTTTCCACTACCACCTTACTTGGATGGGTATAATGGTGTAAATAATGAATATATATTATTATTTTAATGTTATATTGATTCTGAAATAGTATACACACACTCCAATACAGTTCCACGACCATGGGAACGATATCATCGCTCGTGCGTACGTACGGAATACCGTCTTCACGATGTGATGCGACTCGTTCTACATGATTTTCATTGAATAATGTTTACATAAATGCATTGAGTGAATAAATATGATATATATTACACTAATACCATTCTGGAAATGAGGTATCTATTACCTAAAAATAAGAATAATAATTTATTCGACAAAACACGCATAAGAACAAAAAGCAATAAACACCCGAATAACAATTAGCAATAAAATATCACTAATAATAATCTAACAATATGACCATATATGATATCATAACAATGAGTATGATTCTGGAATAAGTCAATGACATTATTTAAATCATTATACAGGAGGTTCAGACACTTACGAAGCAAATCGGACCTAAGGTAAGGGAAAATCTCACAATCTCATTTTTATCTGAGATTGTTTATACTTCAGAATTTACTGGGGAATATTTATCATCCAAATCCATGTTTTCTCAATATGTAATATTATTTCCATCGACCTACAATTGTTAAAATCCAATTTTACCCTTTGGTGAGTTTTTAGTAAAATATATGAAAGGAATCTTTTGTCCTTTTTCGTACGAGGTACTTTTTTGACTTTTTCGAAAAAAGTACGAGAAGAATGTTTTTTTTAACTTATACAGCATGAATGGATTTTTAAAACATTATTTCAAAGAAGCTTAATTTACAAGTTTTCAAGTTTATTTTTAATCAACTTCTTTTAGTTTAGAATTGTATGACATGTTAAGAAAGGAAAATTGTTTTTTAAGTAGAAAGGATATTTACCTCAAGAATGGAGTTCAAGTGTTTTATCAAAATTATTTTCCATCTAAGATAATAAAGGTTTCAGTTTCTATCCCTATTATTAAATTGATTTGATTTTGTTGTGATGAAATTATTTTTATGAATTCCTTTATCTTATATGAATTGTTTTATGATGTCACGATGTTTAAGAATCCCATTTTTATTACATGGGTTATTCTATGATGTATGGTTTATGAATTTTTGGAACACATAAGAATGGTATCATTATGAGATGGGTGGTACCTATATCTCCCTCTAATGCATTGGGTAAAGATTTTATATCTCATGAGATAGACATGGTTGGAACGGCAGGTTAAACCGGTTCAGTGAAACAGGACTGAAACGAGGAATAAACTCGGTTCAGAAATGGACTTTGTCCACTAAGATAGTCTTGGAAATGAGTCTTGAATAATAAGAAATGATTCTCTATGATTATGTGTGTATGCCACAAAGCTTCATGTTTTATGTTATGATTATTGTGATTAAATTTCACTACCATGATTTATCACATGTAAATTATGATCTCTTTTTCAGGGTAAGATTTCCAAAATGTTATGTTCTTATGAATATGATGTGATTGATATTTCTTTTTTTTACCCTTACTGAGCATTTGAGCTCACCCTTTTGTATGTTTTCTTTCCCCAAGTCAGGAAGAATGTTATTAAGTAATATATGCAAAAAGGGACTCTAGATATGATGAAATAAATGGGAGACAATATAGACGCTTTATGAACCAGTTGTTTATGATTCCCAGTTTCTAAAGACACTATACCTATACGGTCCTTTCATGGTTTTGTTATATGTTGTAATAAGTTTACTTAAATTTTGAAGTACCAACAATGTATGTAAATTATGGGTCGTTATAGTTGGTATCAGAGGAAAGGTATAGTCAACCTTTGGAAACTAGGATGTGAAAGCCTTAGTAAGAATCCTAAGGATAAGTCTAAGCACAGAACACAATCTTAGTGTTCTATAAATGGCCATGAATAACATAGGATAAGACCTTAAGTGTGAAATTTTATTCATGATTATGTGGTTTTCCTATTATAATTAGTGTTTCTCACACTATTCTTCTTGGTTTTAATCAATGGATGGAACCCGAAGGAACCTTGTAAATGTGGAATGCGACGGGCAATGCAATGATTGTCCCCCTGAGAAACCAAATGTTATGGGATCTGGAATGAAAAATCTTGTAGCCATGCTCACACAACTTTCTCAAGCTAGGAATTATACAGGACTTCCAAAAGATAAATTGAAGGAGAAACATTCTATTGAATCCTTCATGAGACAGCATCCACCATCATTCAGTGAGTCTACTAATCCATTAGTTGCTGAACAATGGATCAGTACTACTAAAAAGATATTTTCAGTTCTTCAATGTTCTTAACATGATAAAGTCATCTTAGCATTGTATCGTTTTGAAGGTGATGCTGATCAATGGTTGAATCTTATCAAGAATACGAGGCCAAGAGATGAAATTGAGTCAATGGAATGGGAAAAGTTCCAGAACATATTTTTCAATAAGTACTTCCCTCATATTCTCCGAACAAAGATGGAGAAGGAGTTTCTTGAACTAAAGAAAATGGATGATGAATCTGTTGGTAGCTATGAAGCAAATTTTACAAGACTTGCAAGGTACGCTTTTGGTATTATTATCCTACCTGAGAGTAATATCGATCGATTCTTTAGTGGCTTAAAACAAAGTCTTCGAAGCGCGTTAGCCATACGGTACTTCAATAGCTATGAGGAAATCGTTCGATGTTCTCTCAATGTTGATATGGAGATTGGAGTAACCCATCAGTCATATGGGTTTGATAAGAAGAGGAAAATAGAATTCAAAGGAAAATATAAAGAGAAAACAGAAAAGAAGATGAGTTTTCCATTATTCTCAAAGTGTGGAAAGAAACATGGAGGGATTTGTCTTAAAGGGACAAGTAAATGATTCAAATGTGGAAAGGAAGGTCATCGGGCATTTGAATGCTGAAATGGTTGGAAGAAGATGTCTAGTGATACGAACAATGAAAAGGCTACACAGAGTGAACCTCCTACACTTCCAATTTTATATGTTCAAGGAAATGGGGCATTATGCCAATCAATTCCCTAATCCAAGGGTTGTTGATGATGATCGACGTCAACAAACTCTTATGGCTAAAGACAAAGGAATGTCACATGCAATTTCTATCAGCGATGTGGAGTACGGTAACGAAGTGGTGAAAGGTACACATACCATCCACTCTAAAGTATCAAATGTTTTATCTGATTTTGGATCCACCCACACTTTTTATTTCTGAAGAATTTTCTAAGGGTATCACCATATTACCTTAACAATTAGATGTTGAGTTAGTTGTGACAACCCCTAATGGCACAACAGTCGCATCAAAAGTTTATAATTCTTATTCTATTGAAGTTTGTGGGAAAGTGCTTCCTGCGAATCTTGTGATCCTCCCTATAGTGAAATTTTATGTGATTCTTGGCATGGATTGGCTTTCTCTATATGGAGCTAATATCAATTTCCAAATAAGGGAAGTCACATTTCATATTCCAGATCAATCTTTGATCGTCTATCGATTGAAGGATGAACATAACCTTCCAGTGGAAATTTCTTCCATCTTATGGGTCTTGATTCCACTAAATGAAGGTTATTTATCTCAAAGGGTTGGTGAGAAACTCACGATTAAGAATATTCCCATTGTACAGGAGTTTTGTGATATCTTTCTGGAGGAATTGCTGGGTCTTCCACCAAATCGTGAAGTTGAGTTTTCAATAGAACTCGTACCGGGTACATTGCCCATTTCAAAGACACCTTATAGAATGTCCCCAATTGAGTTGCAAGAATTGAAGAAGAAACTCCAAGAGAATCTTGATAAGGGATTCATATGCCTTAATGAGTCACCTTGGGGAGCACCTATTCTCTTTGTTAAGAAGAAATATGGATCAATGAGACTCTGCATTAATTATCGAGAACTTAACAAGATCACTATCAAGAACAAATATCCTCTCCTATGCATTGATGACTTATTTGACCAACTACGCGGAGCTCAATACTTTTCCAAGATTGACCTTCATTCATGGTATCATCAATTAAGGGTCAAAAGGGAGGATATACCAAAGAAGGCTTTCCGTACAAGGTATGGACACTATGCATTTATAGTGATGCCATTTGGTCTTACTAATGACCCTGCTATCTTCATGGATCTGATGAATAGAGTCTTTAGAGACTATCTTGATCAGTTTGTGGTAGTCTTTATACACGATATCATTGTATATTCAAAGAACAAGGAAGAATATGAAGATCACTTGAGAATTATATTGAAGACCCTGAGAAAGGAGAAGCTTTATGCCAAATTTACCAAGTGTGAATTTTGGCTTCAAAAAGTTGCATTTTTGTCTCACATAATCTCAAAAGAGGGGATATCTGTGGATCCATCAAAAATAGAGGTTATCGAAAGATGGTCTAGACCAACAACAGTAACTGAGATCCGAAGTTTTCTTGGTTTGGATGGATATTATCGACGTTTTTTGAAAGATTTTTCATGATTATCTAATCCACTCACTAGGATGACTCGGAAAGGAGTTATGTTTGTTTGGATGGAGGAATGTGAAGAGAATTTCAAGGAGTTGAAAATAAGGTTATCCAATTCACCAGTTCTCACACTGCCTTGTAGTGGAGAAAGGATTGTGATCTACAGTTATGAATCCAAGAAGGGATTGGGGTATGTTATTATGCAAATTGATATGGTGATAGCTTATGCCTCACGATAGTTGAAAATCCATGAGCAAAATTAAACAACTGATAATTTGGAATTAGCTACGGTAATCTTTGCATTAAATATTTGGAGGCATTATATTTATGGATAAAGGTGTGATATTAATACTGATCATAAAAGTTTAAAGTATATTTTCACACAAAAGGAGCAGAATATGCGCCAAAGAAGATGGTTGGAGCTGATTAAGGATTACGACTACTCAATTCATTACCACCCTGGGAAAGCTAACAAGGTGGCAGATGCATTAAGTCAACAAGACCATGCCAGTTTATCCATGATGAGGATCACAAAAGATCCAAAATTTATGGATTTAAAAAGGACGGATCTTGTAATTATAATGAAAGGGGAAAAATTATATATTTCTCAAATGAATGTTCAACCATCTATACATGTTAAGATTAAAGAGGCACAAAAAGAATATGTAGAGTTACAAAAGAAGGTGATAAATGTTCCTGAATTCAACCTTGATTGTGATGGGATAATAAAGTTCAGGAATCAAGATTGTGTTCCTCCCATCACCGAATTAAATAAGGAGCTAATGGATGAGGCTCATAGTTCTTCATTCTCTATTCATCCTGGAAGCACGAAGATGTATAGGGACCTGAAAGAGTACTTCTGGTGGGATGGCATGAAAAGAGATGTTGCTGAATATGTCTCTCAATGCTTGGTTTGTCAGCAAGTTAAAGGTGAGAGATAGAAGTCTAAGGGGATGTGACAACAATTACCCATACCCGAATGGAAATGTGAAAACATCACTATGGACTTTGTCATAGGACTTCCTAAAACATCCAAAGGCAATAATGCTATCGGGGTCATAGTTGATCATCTTACAAAGTCTGCACACTCCATTGCTATTAGAGAGGATTTCTATCTGGATCAGCTTTCCAGGATATATGTAAAGGAATTGTTAAGATTTCATGGAGTACCACTTTCTTTTATATCTGATCAGGATCCGAGGTTTATCTCAAAGTTCTGACGAAGTCTTCAGCATACTCTGGATACAGAGTTGAGTTTCGGAACTGCATATCATCCTCAGATAGACGGTCAGTCTGAGAGGACAATTCAAACTCTAGAAGATATGTTGAGAGCTTTCTCTATGGATTTCAAAGGTGGTTGGGATCAAAAACTACCTTTGGTGTAATTTTCTTATAATAATAGCTATCACTCTAGTATTAAGATGGATCCTTATGAAGCTCTCTATGGAAAGAAATGCAGGACTCCAACTTGCTAGGATGAAGTGGGGGAACAAAAGCTATTAGGACCTAATCTTGTTGATGAGAAGGTAGAAATGGTTCCGATATATTCAAAAACACATAAGAGCAGCTCAGAGTCGACAAAAAAGTTATGCCGACAACCGAAGAAAAGACTTAGAGTTTGAAGTGGGTGATAAAGTGTTCTTACGAATATCTCCTTAGAAGATAGTAATGAGATTTGGAATGAAGGGAAAGTTGAGCCCTAGGTATATCGGTCCTTTCAAAATACTGGATCGTGTTGGGAAGGTAGCTTACCAATTGGCGCTTACACCAAATCTCTCTCAAGTTCACAATGTGTTCCATGTATCTCTCCTGAGAATGTACATACCTGATCCTTCACATGTACTCAGCTCAGAAGTTGTACCGCTGGAACAAGATCATTCTTTTGAAGAACAACCGATAGAGATTCTCGATCGTAGTGAAAAAGTCCTACGGAACAAGACCACTCGCTTGGTGAAAGTTTTATGGAGTAACCACCAATTAGAAGATGTTACATGGGAGCTTGATTATATGATGAGGGAGAGGTATCCTCATCTGTTTGTTACAAGTGATAAATTTCGAGGGAGAAATTCATTTTAACGGGGGTAGAATGTAACACCCGAGACTTTTATAAGAAATATTTTGTTTTTATTTTATATAAATCATCAAAGGAATCATTCACTACACACAACACTATCTTGGCTTTCTTTACACGCAATCACGACCTTCCTTGATAGCTTGTGTCGTACGCAATACCGATTTTCACTAAATTAAGATATGCTATTAAAATATTATTAAAACTAGTTGTTATGAATAGTAATATCAACTTTTTGAAATTTTGTAAATTTTATTTTTCAAAATGGACTTCTTTTTTGGATTCGGAATATCGAAATTAGCCTAGGGTGAAATTTTGGTATTTTTCTGGAAACATTCAATTTTTGATGAATAGTGAAAACACTAGGTTACTATTTAAAAACCGACTTTTTATTTAAATAATTATTTATTTTATTTAAATTTATTTTATGTTAAAATTGATACATAATACCTATATAATTTCAATGTAATTCATTGGAGTAATTTTATAATAATTTTAGATATATATAAATTTTATTGAACTTTTCACCGTCTTTTACCCACCTCGTAGGAGAATTTGCAAATTTACATAAAACTTAATTTTACCGCTTTTGTGAGTGGAATTTCAAAAATCTGAGAGACACGGTTTATGTTAGTAAGTAAAATGTGGTTCAATGAGATAAAAATAATTTTTGGTGAAAAATAACTTTTTACTTTTATTTACCACGGTTAAAAGTA
This sequence comes from Viscum album, assembly GCA_963277665.1. Taxonomy (NCBI): domain Eukaryota; kingdom Viridiplantae; phylum Streptophyta; class Magnoliopsida; order Santalales; family Viscaceae; genus Viscum; species Viscum album. The sequence continues at coordinate 1,254,384,045 of OY728150.1, read as the reverse complement.
AATAGGGTAATTAAGGGTAAAAATGATATTATTATTACCCTAAAACATATCCTAATTCTATTTGATAAGTTTAATTCTGCAAAAAACAACCTTAGGAATAAAATATGACCATTTAGGCCCAGTTGGATTAGATTTGGACATTTATTATTAATTTATTTAAAGAAGGGTTAAAATAGTTAAAATCCAAGTTTAATAAGTAAATAATTTTTCATATAGGTTTATACATAAGATAAATTCGACTGTAAATATTACATAGAAATATAAATACAGTTCCTACATAATGGTATTTTATTTGTAATTATTAGACATTAAATAATTTAATTTATTTATGACACAAAGATGATGCAGTAATAATCTTATTAATGAAATATTGACAGAATTGATGTTATAAATACCCACATAAATTTAATTTGATACTTTTTATGAATTCCACTAATTTTATTGGTTAATATGACATGTTGGTATTTATTTAATTAACTTTTTTCAAACTAATAATTCTGTAATGATTTTCAAAAAAAATCAATTACTAAATAGTGTCAAAATTGATATAAAATAGTTTTAAAAACAAATATTATATTATTAATTGTTAGTTTATTCTTAAAAATCTATGGTTCAGCCAAATAACTTATATAAGGTTATATATATTAACAATAAACAACTTGGGGTTCGTTTGGCTTGTTATAGTATGTTTATTAACCTTATAGTGTAAGAACACAAAAAGACACGGTAAAAGTAAAATTATCTAACTTAAAGTTAAATCTAAATGATAAGGTTACAATAGTAAATTAAACTTTTCCAAATTCTATTGGATGAGATTATTTAGACCCATACCCACCTTATATTTGAAATAAATCAATTTTGAGCTATTTAATATTAAATATGGATTTATAATAAAATAATATTTTTAGTTTTTCCAAAGGTGCCCCTCTCCTTCCATATAAAAGGGCACCTCCTCCCTCTCTTCCTCACACCACTGTGAGCCTTAATGCTCAGCCAAAACCTGAAAATTTCTCCTCTCCACTTCCCTAGAAACATCCTAGAGGTCATGGTCTTCTTCAAAGACCAATTTTAGTGCCCTAAAAGGAGGTCTCAATGAGGAGCTTCAAAGAAGAGGTAATGTCTGTTACCGATTCTTTCAACTTTATTTCTTCTTCCACTTCTTCTTCATTAGTTTTTTAATTATGAATTAATAACATCAGTATCACTAATATATTGATATTTTATTATAATTATGAAACATCCCTATTTCACCATCTATCCATCCTATGAAAAACAAACACACCGCGCGTGCGTACGTACAGAATACCGTCTCCACGCCGTGGTGTAATGTATTTTCCACCACCACCTTACTGGGATGGGTATAATGGTGTAAATAATGAATATATATTATTATTATAAAGTGATATTGATTCTGAAATAGTATACATACACTCCAATACAATTCCACAATCATGGGAACGATATCATCGCTCGTGCGTACGTACGGAATACCATCTCCAAGATGTGATGCGACTAGTTATACATGATTTTCATTGAATAATGATTACATAAATGAATTGAGTGAATAAATATGATATATATTACACTAATAAAATTCTATAAATGAGGTATATATAACCTAAAAAGAAGAATAAGAATTTATTCAACAAAACACGCATAAGAACAAAAAGTAATAAACACCCGAATAAAAAGTAGCAGTGAAATATTACTAATAATAATCTAAGAATATGACCATATATGATATCATAATAATGAGTATGATTCTGGAATAAGTCAATGAAATTATTTAAATCATTATACAGGAGGTTTAGACACTTACGAAGCAAATCAGACCAAAGGTAAGGGAAAATCTCACAATCTCATTTTTATCCGGGATTGTTTATAATTTAGAATTTACTGGGGAATATTTATCATCCACATCCATGTTTCCTAAATATGTAATATTATTTCCATCCAGCTAAAATTTTTGAAATCCAATTTTACCCTTCGGTGAGTTTTTAGTAAAATATATGAAAGGAATCTTTTGTCATTTTTCATACGAGGTACTTTTTGACTTTTTCGAAAAAAGTACGAGAAGAATGTTTTTTTAACTTATACAAAATGAATGGATTTTTAAAACATTATTTCCAAGATGCTTAATTTACAAGTTTTTAAGTTTATTTTTAATCAACTTCTTTTTGTTTAGAATTGTATGACATGTTAAGAAAGGAAAAGTCTTTTTGAAGTAGAAAGGATATTTTCCTCAAGAATGGAGTTCAAGTGTTTTATAAAAATTATTTTCCATCTAAGATAATAAAGGTTTCTATTTCTATCCCTATTATTAAATTGATTTGATTTTGTTGTGATGAAATTATTTTTATGAATTCCTTTATCTTATATGAATTGTTTTATGATGTCACGATGTTTAAGAATCCCATTTTTCTTACAGGGGTTATTCTATGATGTATGGTTTATGATTTTGTGGCACAAATAAGAATGGTATCATTATGAGATGGGTGGGACCTATATATCCCTCTAATGCATTGGGTAAGGATTTTATATCTCATGATATAGACATGTCTAGAACGGATGGTTAAACCGGTTCAGTGAAACAAGACTGAAACGAGGAATAAACTCGGTTCAGAAATGGACTTTTTCCACTAAGATAGTCTTGGAAATGAGTCTTGAATAATAAGAAATGATTCTCTATGATTATGTGTGTATGCCACAAAGCCTCATGTTTTAAGTTATGATTATTGTGATTACATTTCACTACCATGATTTATCCCATGTTATGAAATTATGATCTCTTTTGCAGGGTAAGATTTACAAAATGTTATGTTCTTATGAATATGATGTGATTGATATTTCTTTTGTTTACCCTTACTAAACATTTTAGCTCACCCTTTTGTATGTTTTCTTTCCCTAGGTCAGGAAGAAGGTTATTAAGTAAGATGTGCCATGAGGGACTATAGATATGATGAAATAAATGGGAGACAGAGTAGATGCTTTATGAACCAGTTGTTTATGTTTCCCAGTTTCTAAAGACACTATACCTATAAGGTCCTTTCATGGTTTGGTTATATGTTGTAATAAGTGTACTTCAATTTTGAAGTACTAACAATGTATGTAAAGTATGGGTCGTTATAGTAAATGGCCAAAACACATGTTTAACGGTCAAATTAATACTGAACGACATCGGAATGACTTCAGATCTCACTAAAACACCCTAATTATTATTCATGATTTTTACGAGGAGACGGGACATCATTCGAAAGTGCAGTTTGTGAGGATTGACTGAATATGTGCTTTTAGGTGTTTGGCGTGTTTGAAAAACATGTTTGGGTTGTCAAAACCAGTCGAACGACCTCAAAATGCAATAAAATAGGACGAAAACAAAGGGTGGGTGAATTTTGAAATTGTCGGCCAGACGGAACGTCAATCAGATGTGTCGTGTGACCGCAGTGGCTGAAAACGCACTCTGCATATCGTAAATGGCCAAAACACACATTTAATGGTCAAATGCATACTGAAATACATCATAATGACATTAAATCACACAAAAACCCCCTAATATTAATTCGTGAGGTATACGAGGAGACAGAACATCATTAAGACGTGCGGTTTGTGTGGCACGACTGAATATTTGTTTTTAGGTGTTTGGCGCGCTTGAAAAGCATGTGCAGGGTGGCCAAAACCGGCTAAACGACCTCGGAATTCCATTTAATCAGACGAAAACTACATTTGGGTGAATTGTGAAATTGTCGTTGAGACGACAAGTCAATAAGAGGTATCGTGTGACCGTGGTGTCCGAAAACGCATTTCGTGTGTCGTAAATGGCCAAAAAATGTGTTTAACAGTAAAATGCATACCGAACGACATTGGAATGACTTGAAATCACACTAAAATACCCTAATAATTATTCGTGGGGTTTAAGAGGAGATGTAAGGTCCTTCGGACGCGCGGTCTGTGCAGCACGACTGAATATGTCTTTTTTAGGTGTTGGGAGCGCTTGAAAAGCATTCATGGGGTGGTCAAAACCAGTTGAAAGACCTCGGAATGCCATGAAATTGGATGTAAAAAAATGGTTGGGTGAGTTTTTAAATGGTTGGATAGATGAAACATCAATCGGAGGTGTCGTGTGACCATGGTGGCTGAAAACGCACTCAGTGTGTCTTAAATGGCCAAAAAAATTTTTTACTGGTCAAATGCTTGCCGAACGACTTCAGAATGACGTGAAATCACACGAACAGACCGTAATTATAATTTGTGAGGTGTATGAGGAGATGAGACATCATTCCGACGTGCAGTTTGCATGTCACTGTTGAATATGTGTTTTTAGGTGTGTGGTGTGCTTGAAAAGCATGCATGGGGTGGTCAAAATCGGCCGAATGACCTTGGAATGCCATGAAATTGGGAAACAACAAAAGGTGGATGAATTGCGAAATGGTCAACTAAATGTCACATCAATCGGAGGTGTCGTATGACCGAGGTGGCTGAAAAAGAACTCCACGTGTCGTAAATGGCCAAAACATGCGTTTAAAGATCAACTGGATACCGAATGACATCAGAATGACTTGAAATCACACAAAAAACCTAATGTATATTCCTGAGGCATACAAGGAGAAGAAAAATCATTCGGACGTGCAGTTTGTGTGGAAAAGATGAATGTGTGTTTTTTGGTGTTTGTTGTTCTTGAAAAGCGTGCATGGGGTGGCCAAAAATGGTCGAACAACCTCATAATGCAATGAAATTGGACGAAGACAAACGGTGGGTGAATTTGGAAATGGTTGGTCTGACAAAACATCATTCATAGGTGTTGTGTGACCGTGGTGGAAAAAAACGCACTTCGCGTGTCGTAAATGGAAAAACCAAGACTTTAATGGTTAAATGCATACCGAATAACATCAGAATGACTTAAAATCAAAAAAAACACCAAATTCTTATTCTTGAGTTGTACGAGAAGATGGAACGTCATTTAGACACGCGGTTTGTGTGGCACGACTGAATATGTGTTTTTAGGTGTTTGGCGTGCTTGAAAAGCCTGCATGGGGTGGTCAAAACTGGCCAAATGACCTTATAATTCCATGAAATCGGACAACAATAAAGGTTGGGTGAATGGTGAAATAGTCAGCCAGACGACACGTCAATCGGAGGTGTCGTGTGATCGCTGTGGCTGAAAACGCACTCCGCATGTTGTAAATGGGAAAAACAGCCATTTAATGGTCAAATGCATACCAAACGACATCTTAATGAATAAAAATCGAACAGAAACACAATTAATTTTATTCATGAGGTGTAGGAGAAGACGAAACATCTTTTAGATGCGCAGGTTGCACATCACGACTGAATATGTGTTTTGTATGTGTTTGGTGCGCTTGAAAAGCATGCGTGGGGAGGTCAAAACCAGCCGAACGACCTCAGAATGGCATGAAATTACATGAAAACAATGGTTGGGTGAATTTTGAATTTTTCAGCTAGATGACATGTAAATAAGAGGTGTTGTGTGACAACGGTGGCCGAAAAAGAACTTTGTTTGTCGTAAATGGCCAAAACACCCATTTTACAGTCAATGGCACAACGAATGACATCATAATGACATGAAATCACACGAAAACACCCTAATTATTAATCGGGAGGTGTACGAGGGGACGAAACATCATTCAGATGCATAGTTTGTGTAGTACGGCTGAATATGTGTTTTTTAGGTGTTCGTCACATTTGAAAAGTGTGTGTGGGGTGGTCATAACTGGCCGAACGACCTTGGAATTCCATGATGTCGGACGACAAAAAAGGGTATATGAATTGTCAAATGGTCATCCAGATATCACGTCAATCGGAGGTGTCGTGTGACCAAAGAGGCCGAAAAAGCACTCCGCATGTCGTAAATGGCCAACACACACATTTAACGGTCAGATTCATACCGAACGACATCAGAATGACTTGAAATCACATGAAAACACCATAATTTTTATTTGTGTGGTGTACGAGGAGAGGACACTTCATTCATACATGTGATTTGTGTGGCACAACAAAATATGTGTTATTAGGTGTTTGGCGCGCTTGAAAAGCATGTGTGGGGTGGTCAAAACCGGCCGAATGGCCTCAGAATGACATTAAATTAGAAGAAAAAAATGGGTGAGTGAATTGTTAAATGATCGGCTAGACGACACGTCCATCAGAGGTGTCGTGTCTCTAGTGTGGCTAAAAATGCACTCCACGTGTCTTAAATGGCCAAAAAATGCATTTAACAGTCAAATGCATACCGAACGACATTGTAATGACTTGAAATCACACGAAAACACACTAATTATTATTCATGAGGTGTACGAGAAGACAAAAAATTATTTGGACACGCGGTTTGCGCGGCACAGCTGAATATGTGTTTTTTAATTGTTTTGCACGTTTGAAAAGCATGTGTGGGGTGGTTAAAATCGACCGAATGACATCATAATTCCTTGAAATCGGAAAAAAACAAAGGGTGTGTGAATTGTGAAATGATTGGCTAGACGACACGTCAATCGGAGGTGTTGTGTGACCGCGGTGGCCGAAAATTCACTCTACATGCCGTAAATGGCCAAAAAACACGTTTAACGGTAAAATGTATACCGAAAAACATCGTAATGACATTAAATCACATGGAAACACCATAATTGTTATCCTTGAGGTGTACGAGGAGACGACACATCATTCAGGCGTGCGGTTTGCGTATCACGGCTGAATATATGTTTTTAGGTGTTTGGCGTGCTTCAAAAGATTTCATTGGGTGGTCAAAAAAAGTCGAAAAACCTCAAAATTCCACAAAATCAGATGAAAAAAATGGTGGGTGAATTGTGAAATGGTTGGAAAGAAAACACGTCAATCAGAGGTTTCGTGTGACCACGATGGCCGAAAATGCACTCTGCATGTTGTAAATTTCCAAAACACACATTTAACGGTCTACTGCTTACCGAATGACATCAGAATGACTAGAAATTACACAAAACACCCTAATTAGTATTCATTAAGTTTATGAGTAGAAGGAACGTCATAAGGATGTGCATTTTGTGCAGTATGACTGAATATGAGTTTTTAGGTGTTTGGCGAGCTTGAAAAGCGTGCGTGTGGTGGCCAAAAACAGCCGAACGAACTCGGAATTCCATAAAATCAGATGACAACAAAGGGTCGGTGAATTGTGAAATGGTCAGATAGACGGAACACCAATCCAAGTTTCATGTGACCGCAGTGGTGGAAAACACACTCTACATGTCACAAATGGTCAAAACACACATTTAACGGTCAAATGCATACCAAATGACATCGGAATGACTTGAAATCACATGAAAACAAAAAAATTATTATTCATGAGGTTTAAGATGAGACGAAATGCAACTCCATATACAGGTTTCAAAACACCCTGATCATTGGAAATTCATTCAACAACTATAATCAATCAATTATTTTGTTCTAATCTGTATGTCCAAATGTTATTCATCTATTTTTTTATTTTCTGTTTTGATTTGGTCTAAACTAAATCCCTCTCTCTTTACCCAAGCTAGGAACTTCATCCTCCCAATAGATCCATCTGAAGTCAATTAATTTTTTAGTTATACACTCTAAATCAGTAAGGCTTAACTTAGTTTTAATATTTTTCATCTATTATTGATTGTCTCTATTTTGATTTGACTTAAACCAGGAGGTGTCGGGTGTGGTATGATATACCCAATAATTGAAGTAAGTTTTGTTTTCTATTTTCATTATACAATTAAAGTTTCATGATTATATGAATCAACATGAATTGAATTAATCATATCCAATCATTTTACGTAATTAGTATATCATATCGAGGCACGGTGTGGTTGGTACCACTCCAAATGTCTCACTTTTATTTGAAATGGACATTATTTTAAGTGAAAACAATAACTTTCATACAGGAATCAGACATAAACGCTTTCAGAATTTATTAATAATTTAGGAAAACGAACCATGGGTCATTTTTGATTTGTATGAGTCAACCCCGCCTCATTCCAAGGCACGGTGTGGCCGGTAACACTCAAAGTGTCTCGCTTTTTTGTGAAATGGACAACATTTTCAGTGAAAACAACAACTGGAATATGGAAAACCAACCAAACACATTCATATTTTTTTGATACTTTATTACAATGATCCATGGATCCTTTTTGATGGGTTCGAGTCAACCCCTCCTTAATATGAGGCATGATGTGACCGGTATCACTCAAAGTGTATAAATTTTGTTTGAAATGGACAACTTCTTAATTGAAAACAACAACTAGAATACGAAAAATAGTCTAAACACATTTATATAGATTTTATACTTTAAGAAAATGATCCATGAGTAATTTGTGACATGTACAAGTCAACACCACCACAATCTGAGAAATGGGGTGGCCGATACCACTAAAAATGTCTCACTTTTATTAGAAATAGAAACGATTTTATGTGAAAACAACAACTTACATACGGAAAACCGACCAACTACTTTCATATTGTCTTGATACATTAGGAAAACGATCCATGGGTCATTTTTGACATGTTAGAGTCTCCCTTGCCTCAATATGAGTCACGGTGTGTCTGGTATTACTCGTACTGTCCCTCTTTTGCTTAAAATGGACATCATTTTATGTCATAAAAACTGACATATGAAAAACTAACCAAAAATATTTGAATTGTGTTAATACTTTAGAAAAATGATACATGAGTCATTTTTGATGTGTATGAGTCAAACCTTCCTCAATACAAGGCATAGTGTAACCTGTATCACTCAATGTGTCACTCTTTTATTTGAAACTGACAACATTTTAAGTGAAATCAACAACTAACATATGAAAAAAATGATCAAACATAATCGGATTGTGTTGATAAATTAGTAAAACAATCCATGGGTCATTTTTGACTTGTATGAGTCAACTCCACCTCAATCCAAGGCATGGTGTTTCTGAACCACTCAAAGTGTCTTACATTTATTTGAAATCGACATGATTTTTTGTGAAAACAACAAATGGCATACGGAAAACCGACCAAACGCATTCATATTTTTTTGATTCTTTAGCACAATGGTCCATGAATAATTTTTGAAGGTTAAGAGTCAACCATGCCTCAATCTGAAGAATTGTTTGACCGGTATCACTCAAAGTGTCTTTGTTTTGTTTGACCTGGACAACATTTTAAGTGAAAACCAAAAATGGCATACGTAAAACTGAACAAATGCATTCATATTGTGTTGATACTTTAAGAAAACGGTCCATGGGTCGTTTTTGATATGTACGACTCAACTCCACCAAAATTCAAGTAATGGTGTGGCTAGTAACACTCAAAATGTCTCACTTTTGATTAAAATGGAAAACATTTTAAGTCAAAACAAATGACATATGGAAAACCATCCAAACATATTCGAATTGTGTTGATACTTTAGCACAATGATCCATGGGTCATTTTTGATGTGTAATATCCAACCCCGCCTCAATCCGAGTCACTTTGTGACTTTTATCACTCAAAGTGTCTCTCTTTTAATTGAAATGAAAAACAATGTAAGTGAAATCAACAACTAGCATATGAAAAACTGATCAAACGCATTCAAATTGTGTTGATAATTTAGGAAAAAGATACATGGGTACTTTTTTGACATGTACGAGTCCACCTTGCCTTTTTCCAAGGCACGGTGTGATGGGTACCACTCAAAGGGTTTCCGTTTTGTTTGAAATGGACATGATTTTAAGTGAAAACCACAATAGGAAAATGGAAAACTGACCAAATGTATTGGGATTGTGTTGATACTTTATCACCACTATCAATGGATCATTAGTGATGGGTACATGCCAAACCCACCAAATTCCGAGTCACGATGTCACCGGTATCACTCAAATTTTCTCAATTTAGTTTGAAATGGACAACATTTTAAGTGAAAACAACAATAGTAATACGGAAAATCTTCATAAGGCTACACATAGATTATTGAAATTAAGGGATAAAAATAAAACATGGCCTATTAGTCATATGTTATTAGAAGAAAATATTCACAAGGCATAGATTGAAACAAAATGGGTCACCATATATATGGAAAAACATGAATTATATTAGCAATGAGTCTCAAAATCCCATCATGAACATTCACCAACACTCATGTTCTAATTCTCAATCATGGGTTATTCATTCTATAAAATAACATTAAAAAAATATATATCATATAGTGATTTCATATGAATCCTCTGAACACTATAGCATACCATATAAAAAAAATTTCAATAAGGCTAAACATAGATTCTTCAAAAATAAGTTTCAAAGTCTCATAAAAATACCCCAATAGTGAGGAATACATTTGGTGAAACCATATCCCCATGGATCACCGCAATACCATCCTCAAACAGCGGGTTCTAGGTCTAAACCTAATTTCCTTTGGGAACCCAATACCAAAGACTTATTTGAAAATTCATACCCACTACCCATGTTGGGGATTCATCTCACATCACATCAAGGAGAGAAAATTACAATTAGCCACATACCCCCTTATTCTAATTGAAAAGTATATGAAAAACATGTAATATTTTCTTATAACCAATCTCATATGTCGAGATTGGCCCATGTTTCCCACTAACACATCATTAACCATTTATTGAATTGTAATTTCTTAATTTATAAATTTCTAAATTTTGGAATGAATTCTAAATTTTGAACACTTTGGATGGGGAATTTGTATTGGTGTTGTTGCAGGTCTGGAGAGGGGGAGGTGTGTTGCTGTAGAGCTATATTGTTGTAGTATTGGAGAGGGGGGAGAGGTCCTGTTTCTTTGGACTTGAGAAAATGTATAACAATGGTTTTTAAAAACATTCGAATAGATTATATTATATAACTATACCAACGGTTTTGTTATAACCGTTGGTATAGATTTATACCAATGGTTATAATAGAACTGTTGGTATATTATTATGGCTTGCCATATCCCCTATATACCAATAGTTGTAAACTATTGGTATAACTGTAACACAAATATACCAACAGTTTCACAAACCGTTGGTATATGTTATATTTAACACACATATAAAAACGGGTTTTAGAAAAATGTTGGTATACCTTATATTTTGACACCTATACAAATGTTTTTCATAGAACCATAGGTATAGGCCTATTTTCACAACTTACTTGGCCATGGTTAAGGTAACCAATGGTAGACTACATACCAACAAATTTTAGGCCTTTACCTACGGTTGTGTACTGTTGGTAAAGTGTAAAATTCCAGTAGTGAAATGTCATGATTTCATGTCATTGGATAATAGTTCAATAAATTTAATACACAGAAACCAAACATTAATAACATAAGACATTATTTTTTTATTCATACAAATATTAATATAAAAAAATTTCAAAATAATCAAGGCTCATTGCCAATACCATCATAGTTGACAAAGTCCATTACTAAACTAAATTTACTTGTCGTTCTATCCAGATATTACTGAACAAAATTTACCTTTTATTCCATTCATATATATATCATGAGATTTAAATAATTTCACCTTTCATTAGAGGGAGATATATGTCCCACCCATCTAATAATGAAATCATTCATATATGTTCCACAAAAACATACATCATTCATCATAACATAAACCATGAAGTAAAATGGGTTTTATAAACATCATTCCATCATAACACAATATATATAAAATATCATTCTAACATTAAAAAAATAGCATGATAGTAATAATATGTATATAATATTATTCCAATTTATAAAGAGTCATATTATATGGAAAATAATTTTTTAAAACACATGAACATAAATACTGAGGAAAATATCATTTCTTCTTCATAAATATTTTTTTCTCAAAATTCCATGAAATTTTAAACAAAAAACAATTTAGAGAAAAATAATCTAGAAATCATGTAAAGGATGATTTATGGAGAAGTCATTTTGATGGCCAAAAATTCTGTTCATACTATATCAGTTAAAAAACACACAACTTATACTTTTTCTGGAAAAGTAAAAAAGTACCTCATCTCAAAAATTGCCAAAAGATTCCTCTCATACCATTTGAAAAATTACCAATTGGTATAATTGAAATTAAAAAAGTGTAGAACAATAAAAATAACAATTTTTATTTTGGAAATAATGATGTGGATGAAAAATATAACCCTATATATACTTACATAAAAAATCAATAAAGATAATGAGATTGTGATATTATTATGTAACTTAGGTATGATATCCTTAGTATTTTTACAAACCTCATTTATAATGATTTAAATAATTTTAATAAATCATTAAATAATAATAATCATCATTTTTATGATATCACATATGATTATTTAATAAGTGTTTTGTTGTTAACATTTCATTGTACCTCGTTATACAGATATTTACCTTTTTATGTTCTTAGTATGTTTTGTCAGATAAGATCATGTTCTACATCATAAGATATAGTAATATCATTTGTAAAATAATATTAGTATATCATAAATAATAATTATTCATTACATTAATTTATATAATAATGGAGAAATGAATATCAGGTAGAATTAATCACATCGCATCGTTGATACGGTACGCTGTATGTACGCACGGGCAACGATTTCATTCACATAAAGGTAGGTTGTAAATATGCACTATAGAAACGATGGGCACTATAGCGGTGGAAGGTCCATGTAGTAGTGGCTGGGGTACTATAGCAGTGGTGGTTTCTATGTGGTATTGTACCAGCATGGTACTATTGCAGTACTATTCAAAAAACGGGCCTAGGGCCCAAAAAATCGGCCAACGGGCCAAGTAATGGGCTAAATGACCAATGGGCCCTCGGGCTATGTAATGGGTCACCCACTACCCAGTTAAAGAGGTATTTTCATTACATTAAAAATAAATGAGGATTTGGCCAAAACATTAAAAAAACACAAATTGAAATAAATTATTGTTTTATAATAAATTAAACCACAATGTGTACATGGTAAGCCGAATATACACATGCATGATGATACTGTAATTTGTTTGATAGTTAAAAGGAGGAATAAGGTTTTCCTATAATTATAATAATATCGTGACAAATATAATATAATATTATTATATTATTATTATTTAAACAACGTAATAAGAGGAAGTAGAAGAAGAAAAGATTTTTGAAAGAGGTCATAAAATAATTACATCTTTTTTGAGTATCTTCTTCTGATTGGCACAAAAGTCCTCCATTGGATATATATCCACCAAAAATTATGCCTCTAATATATAGTGAGATCATTTTGGGGAGGAAATGATTGGATTTTTCAGAGGAAAAGTGATTTAGTAGTTTGATTAAATGATAATTATAGGAGCCCTTTTATAAGAGAGGGTAAGAGCCCATTTGGAAGTACCAAAACTATTAAAACAATATAAATTAATTTTTAAATTAAAAATGAACCAATTTGAATTATACACATGACAAGATGAGTATTGTTCCAAATCCCCTAAAAAATAAAATTTAGACAATTTTTTCTTTTTTTTAATCCTTGTAACATTCATTTATAATTATTTAATCTATTTTGATTTATTTCATGTAATAAAATTATAAATATTTGCTTGTAATAAATATTTACATATATGGTGTTAATTGACCATAAATAAATAATTTATTTCATGTAGAATTTATAATTTTCACTTTTTAGTTTTTAAATAATTATATAATTTTTTAATAAATTAATAAAATTTTATTTTTATAATATAATAATATTGTAAATTTCGATAAAATTAATTTCAATGATTTTAAATAAAATACACACTAAATATTGATTCTAAAAATAATTTATATACTCCCAAAATGTAAAAATAACATATGAAATTATTGTATAACCTTAATCAAACCAAATTATATTTCTTCTAATATTTTTAAAATAATTTATTTGATATTTCAATTAATAAAATAATTTCGATATCACTATTGTGTAATCCTTAATGGTGATTATTTATTCACTAAAAATTATAAATAAATTTTGATGATATATTTAATTATTTCATATTTCCATAAACTACCTATAGTGAATTTTCTTTCCTATTTATCCCAATATTATAATTAATATACTTATATAAAATGACAGTGTGATGTTTTGTCACATTCTATGATTTTAATAAAATTGTGTCAGATTCATTGGAAAGTGGCCACTAAGTGATACCATTTCAAACAAGATATGATAAGGATCTAATTTAGTCTTCCAATATTATTGATACAAAAATTATTGTAGTTTTATAATATTACTTTTACCTGTAATTAACTGATTTACACTTAACCGCGGTAATAAAAAACATTAATAAAGTTACTATTCATAATGTCCAAAAAAGTCACCAATAAATAGAATTTGGAACCACTGATTCTAGATATAGAATCCATTATCAAAATTTAAAACACATATGTTTCATTAATTAAAACAAAATTAAACTCATTGTCAGAAAGGGAGAATGAGTTTTAAAAGAAAAAACATTATAAAATAATGAATAGTTTTTAAATTTGAATTCAATGTGAAATTAATGATAATGAAATACAATATATTAAAAAATAAAAATATACAACATTTTTCTAAAAACCCATTAAATAATATAATTTAACCATATAAATTATTTTGATGAAAATACATATTTTTGCATAAAATTTACTATATTTTTACGATTCATCGAAAAATAAAAGTTATCAGAAATTTATCAAATGTAAATTTTTATATCTATATTCAAAATAAAATAACTATGTTGTCAAATAAAAATGACTAACATGTCAAAATTTTATTTTAAAAGTGGTTCTCCATTCAATGGAGGAAATTGACCATTCTAAAAAATAGGTTTCTATTCTTCTAATAGAATTTATTCATAACCAATGGATAAATTATCTATTGGATGATATCAAAAAAATAATATTAAGTATATAAAATATATATATCAAATTTATTTCATTAGAAAAAGTAATTCAAAGAAATAAATAAAAATATTTAATTGATTTATATTTTCCATAAAGAATCGATAACTAATGAATTTAGAGTGCATATTTAAAAAGATAGTTATACTTATTCCTGATATCCAAATAGATAGAATATAATGGTAATTTTATATGAATTGTTTCTCAAAGTTCGATCAAACACATGGTTTCATTTAAATAAATCTACTGAAGAATAAATTTTATTTAAAGATAATATTTCATAAAACCATCTGGGTGTCACAAATTACCCTTCTCACAACCTAGTTTTGGTAGACATGGGTCATCTATAGAAACTGTCACAAAAAATCTAACCATGAATAAAATAATTAAATAAAATTATTTTTTTAAATATTATTAACTCATGAATCGTGAAACGGATTGGAAATCAAAAACCACCATTGAGTTTGTAATTTATTGTTTTCCCTAAGCATGACTTAACCTTAGTCGGCACGGTTCATCTATGGAAAAAATCAACAAGTTTGTAATTGTCAATAAATATTTTAAATAAAAATTATTTCTGTTGACAAAGTTACATTTCCCTATAATTTATAGTTATGAAAAAATGATAGGGTTCACATCATAACCGTCGAACACATGAAAATATCTATGGAGGGCTTTTGCAGAACTCTCCCAAACAAACGGTTAAAGTTCACGAATCGATGATTGATGAACAATCAATTGGATGGAACTTCACTGTTGACGATGAAAACACAACCATCATCCTTCATTAGCAACTAGCTCGAATCATGGTAGGGCATATTTTACGTTGTTATTTTTTCCCCGTTCATAATTTCCTTGACTTACATGGGTCAATCCACGGACAAGATGATGAACAATTTGGTCATTTTTGTTGGTCAAGATATTATCAGTTGGATTATTGGAAAATTTATTTTAATTCCAATTATTTATCATTATAATTGAAATGGATTATGTCCAACATTATAAGTTTCTCATATTTAATACCAATGTTTTTTTTATGGTTTTCTCTCACTATTCTATGTGTGTTTCTCATTGAAAAATATGTTTTCCTACAATTCAACAAATACCTGATGGATGATCATTAGACATTAGTTCCTTGGATAAAAAGAACACTACCACTAGGTTGAGGATGGAGAGATGAAGATATGATGGTGGTTTACCATGATGGTAGTAGATAAACTAATGGATCATGAGTTTTTGTTTTCATTTTCTGTGTGCAACAACATCTGATGCAATAAGTGGCCAACAGTTGTCGGATATTCATTATGAGGTGTGTGGTACCCGCATCATGAGAGTGATTTTATCCCCCCATGTGTGTGACATGAAAGAGGGTGGGAGATCTGGAATTTGTTTAGTAATTATTATTATTATTATTAATGAATGAAAATAAAAACCTGAAGGAAATATGAGCAGGTGGTGCGCCATTTGAGGTGAAGACGTTAGGTCCCTAGGATCAAATTATATAGTAATATTACTTATGAAATAATAATAAAATTATATAAATAGAAAATTAAAATGAAAATAATAGAGAAATAATAGAGGATCATACTGGATGTGTTGTGAGTGAGAGTGGATTAATATGGATATTAGAGATAGATTCAACTACTCATGTCATGTAATAAATTTAATAAGATAATAATTATTGTTAATAGAGTTTCTATTCTTAGTTTCAGGACCCAACCTTAAACATTTCCTAGTAGAGGACATTTCATCAGTCTAGGTTCGGTAGAGTTAGATACAAACATTACAATTTATTAGAGTTACAATAATATTAAAAAAAATAAATCCAACCTTCACTTTCACCCGCATAAAAAATGATGGGATATATCTTTGGATATCAATGTGACCTATAAAAAATAATTTTGAACATGGGGTTATCATTGGATATGCCCAGTAATGGGTTTAAAAACATGATCCTTAAGAAATAATTTTTTTAATACATTTCATTAAAACAAATTATTTAAATCAAGAAATTAACATTTTTAAAAAGATTTCATTTTAATTTTTTCAGAGATTCCGAAAAAGCGTTTAGGATAAAATAATGTAAAAATTTTCTTAAAATATTTAAGAGTTTTAAATAGAAATCATTTTATGATTATTAGCACACATGACCAAAAATGCCAGATGTGCAACTTATAAGTTAGGTAAAGACTTACTTAATCTTATATCACAAGCTAGAGGTGAGGAGGAAAATCTACACATGATATAATATTTATTTAGAATAGAAAATAACATGATTTAATTTATCATTATGTTTTGAAACTAAAAATTAATCCTCATTTATAATGTAATTTCTATACATGTATATATTTAAATATAACACATTATTCAATGTGCACATTGAAATATAAAACTTATTAATTCTGGTTTATAAGAGAAAATTCCTTATCCATAGATAATTTACTAGTTGAATAATTGCATGTAATTTCACTTACTAGAATCATTAGGAGGGAATTCACAATTTAGGACAACATAAACATTCTATCAAGCGGTCATTCCAAGACCATACATAACCATTTTTTCAAGGTATCATGCCAAGACCTAGTCAGTCTTATGAGACCTACCGATGCATCGAGAGGATATAGCAGGCCTCACCCATCACATATTTATTCTTATGCATTCCTCATATTTCTAATAAAGGTAAATATTTTAATCAATGTATCAAATACAACATTATTTTTTTAAAATCATAATCATAGATGAAAATAAATTCCTTGATAAATTATTCTTGTACATATTCATTAATCAATCCAAAGTGTCATGTACCACTTTGAAATGTTTAATTCCAAATCCATATAATATCATAAAAATATTAATCACATACTTGAAATAACTGTCTTTATTTGTAATCCATCAATGTAATGAGTAATAAAATATTTAATTAAAAATAAATATAGTATTGTCTTATCAAAAAAATATCTTAAAAAAATAAATATTTTTCACACATAAAATTATTAATGAATCATTTCAATTATTTATGAAATCCCTGTGTTTGATAATAATGGAATATATTATTGAAACCCTGAGTTTATTATGAATGAATGATGTGCTGATGTTACACTTGATGCATGACTATGACTGTATGCTAATGCGACATAGTTATGATTAAAATATCTTGATGGAATGTTGTGAATTTTTTTAAAAATATTATGTTAACTATTATAACTTGTCAATAAATATTACCACCTTTTTTGTGTATATATATATATATACATATATATTGTATGAGTTTGCATTTTAATCTAAAATAACTTAATGTTTCCCATATATAAATATATATATTTATATATGTACATTTAGAAGACATGGCATTTATAATACTCTAATTCACATAATAAATTAATATTTAATGAATACATTGATAAATAAGAATATACATATATAACAAGAGTTGGAACATATCTTCATTCTCTTACAAATAATGATTTTCATAAGAACATAAACGACTTCAATTACATCTGTATATATATAATGAAGCATTAATCACCCATGAAAATATATTTTTTATAAATGTATAAGTATAAAATATCATGGAAAATCACTTGTTAGACTGACACTACAAAATATCTTGATACACACACATTTTACAATTGCATGAACAATCAACAATAAAATATGCAGTTAAAAACTTCTTCCATAAAAATCCTTTTTGAAGATTTCTCCAATAAATGTAAAATTAATATGATGATAATGCATATTATATTTATAAATAAATATCTTAATTTAATCCATTCAATTATTTTATCATGTCGAATGTAAAACATCGAATTTAATGTGAAATATTTATTATGAATGCAAGGTATATAGTTGTGCATAATTGCATGACCATGATTATATGCAAATGAAACATCATTAATCTTAATATAACATGATGAAATACTATTAACATATATAGAAACATAGATATATAAGGACATTAATCATTTCAAACATAAACATATATATAATAAATCCATTTTCAAACTACATTTATGTATAATAAATATGTTTATGTCATACCCACATAAATCCCTTTGAATAAATTGGCCATAGATTATGAAATTTAATATATATATATAATAAATTCATCTAAAAAAATGATAAATTCATCAATTATGGTATTAAAACAAGATTAATCAATTACTTCGTAACTAAAAAAGGAATATTTACATAAACAACAGACATTTATAAGTAAATATATTTTTAATATGTAACTAAGATCTTAATAATAGAAAATTAAAATACAATTATTATAGAAAATCCCGATTTTCAAAACATATATTAGATAATTTTATAGGAAAAATTTTTAAGATGTCACCTTCTAGAATTTTCAAAACACAATACATAAATCATATAATATTATATTTTACACAAACATAAATTAAAACCATAAAATAATTCTTTATAACTTAAATATGAACACTAACTATATAATATCTTCTACAAGTAATATATAAATTGTATAAAATTAAATAAATGAATTGATCCCTTACACAAATGTTTTGAAACTAATAACACAATTTTGGAGTGAATAAATCAAATAACCATTACATTCAATGAATTGAACCAATATCAAATTTTACAAAGTCTTGGACTCACTAGAAGGAGAGAAGAGTATAGAGAGTTATATGACAGTGCTCAATGAACCCCATTCATTGGGATTCAAAGGTTTATAATGATGATTAGGTTATTTTTTATATTTTTCATTTTACCGCGACATATATTTATTTTAATAAAATTTAGAAGATATTTAAAAACATTTGGTTCAGAATACATGATTATAGATAATGCTCACATTGATAATATATTTGCATAAGGTTGGAAAATCAACTGAAGGAAAAAAAATTGACCACATCAAAAAGGAAAAAGTCATTAAATAAGGGAAATTATAAAAATCTTAAATGTGAAAAAATTGAATTGAATATCAGATCCAAAGAAAACATTAGAATCTTGAATCCAAGGTCTCTAAACCAAGTCATAAAAACAAAAACAATGGATAAAACAATATAAGATAGTTATGTGTTTGTAAAAGAAATTTCAACCAAAATAAAAATAACCTATGAACAATACTAGAACTAGAACTCGATCAGAAAAGAGAAGGGATATTATAAAAGAAAAATAATATTCAAAAAAATGTTAATCCAACATTGACACATGGTTTGGACAAAAACACCATTAACAGATTATAATAACTCTTCCTCAGTATGTTGAGGAAGACTTGAACCTATGGATATGGATATCCAAGCTTTGGAAACCCAAACTACAACTGATGCTTTGACCACCACACTAGTGAACTCCCGACCAGAATAGACGACCTCCAAACCCTATATGTGATTTCCCCTCCTTATCCACTTTTCCTCTTCACTTTTTTCATTTTTATTATATACATAAACGTTTATTTAATAAAAATGATATAAATGTTATCAGGATATTGAATGTTTAATTTCAACATTAAGAAGTTATAAATTAATTTTATATCCTTATAAATATTTTTTAATATTTATATTAATTTAATTAATAAATTTATTAAAACATTATATTTGTATAATTAGACATTTTATTGTTAATATTAAATATTCATTTTCAAATTTAAACTATTTGAACAATTTAATAGATTGAAGATATTAAAAACACATTTCTTTGGACTTACATTAGTTTAAACAAAATATACTTATAATATTTCCCATTTTTAATATTTCATTATATAATACATTAAAATAATAATTCTAGATATCAGGAATAATTTCAATATCTAATTAAAATAATTTTTAATCCTATATTAGTAATAATTGTATATTATATTTAAAATTATATATAATTAAAAACTAATATATATATATATATATCATAATAAAAAATAAAAAAATATTTAACAATATACATATATTAATACAATTATCATTTATAATATTTTATTAAATAACAATTTTGATAAAAATATCTCCTATTTAATAAAAATATATAAAGTTACTTTTAATGAAATTAAAATAATATTTACAATTAGAATAAATTTGAAATTATAATTTTAAATAAAAAACAATAAATTATAATGATTTTTAAAGAAAATCAACTTAAATTTTTTAAATTTTAAATATATCTATATAATAAAATAATTTTATTATAAAAATATGTTTAGTATTTTGGGCAGTTATACTTAATCATTGTTTCTAATGTATTTCTTTCATAAGGCCTTGAATTGGTGATCTTTAAGTAGAAAATGGATTGTGGGATTCTGCTGAAAAATAGAAGAACAAGGGTTGATATCTAATTCATACTTGTTGCTTGGGCCCATAAGATTCCATTTGAGCATAATTCATCAATATATGAGTTTTCTATCTAGTGTTTGATTTGGACAAATGAATAGTTATTCCTGGGCATTGTTTTATGAGGAACGCTGTGATGAAATATATATATTTAATTTTGGTATCCAGATGTAGGTTCCATGAATTGATGTTCATGCATTATATGGTGAAATGTGACAATTTAACCAGGTGTCCCTCTGAGGCATGTGAATATTCTATTTCAAGAATTTTCCTACAAGGATCACATTTATGTGATCAACTAGTAAATATGAATCATTTTGAAAAGTAATATTAATTGAAATATGTATTATATTTTCAGGCTGATGATGATCCATGTGTGTTTGTCAGTAATATTTCAAAACCTAAAATGTTAGTTCCAAACAAAATGATTCATGTCATGTACTCCCACATAGTCACAGAAAGGTTTTATAGACATGATACCATGTGTATCTATACACAATGGGTACCCTTCTACGTGTAATGTATATAGAGATTATATGTTGTGTAAGGATCTTCAGCATGATAAATACTTGGGATATCTGGACACATCGTGTGCCCCCAAATACAATAAAAATGTATTATAGAAAAAATTATGAGGATAACAAAATTTGTTTTTAAAAATTAATTTTGAAAACCTATCCATTATATTTTTTTTTAATTTTTTTTTAAATTATCATTCTAAACATAAAAATTACGCATCAAAAAAATAATGGTGGGTAAATATATAAAATTCTTATGATTCAAAAGGACATTTAGTCTGTATGTTTAAAGTTTATAAAAATTACTTGTTCTAATATAGACAAGAATATTCCTCTGAAAAAATTAGTAAAATAAAAAAGGGTAAAAATTTATTTACAAAATAATTTCAAAAATATTTTATTTAAAACATTTTAATGAAACACGATTTTAAGTGGAAAAAACATTCTCCAAAAAAGGTAGAAATAATGTTGGGTTTTCTAAAATACATTTTCTAATACATTTTGAGTACCGAGGAGTGAAAAAATGTTAACAATAATTAAAAATGAATGTTAATAAAATGTGTAGAAAAAATGAAAGGTTTTATTGGAATATTTTTTTAATATACTCTATTGTAAATACCATTGAAATATCATTAATGTTATTATTGATGAAATTATTCATTAAATATTTCAATGTGTCTTATACAACATTAATACATTTTAAATAAAAATCCACAATTAATAAATACATTTATAAGATATTTTTCAATTCCATGAAGATAAATAAATTCATGATATAATATATAATAATTGGAAGTAGATACACCAACCAAAATATGTAAGTAGAAAACCAGACAATTATTTCACATGAGTAATAAGTGAGATGAAAATCCTTTACCTTACATTTGATTTTTCTCACTTGTATTTAAATTCCATAATAACAAACATATTTTAATTATTTACTCTCCTAAAAACTATTTCATGTTAATCATTACTTTTATTTCACATATTAATATGTTTTTTACAACTACTTAAATAATTATTTTTATAATTGTTGTTTTGACAAGATTTATATTATGCGTCAAAAACAAATTTTTTTGGTCAAATATGATAAATTCGGTCATTATATATGTAATCCCTCAGATTTTCCATACATTATTTTTAAAAATAAATGGAATTATTTTAGACCAGGACCTGAGATGGCGTGCAGTTCAGAGGCCCGATGAGCCCAGAACAAATGATTGAATTTAATTTAATAATTATATTATGCGCGCGTGAGGTTTTCCTAAAAAAGGGGAATAACTCTCAAACAGGTGCATGAATCAAAAATCTGATGGCACCATTGCGTTCAGAGAAGTGGGTTTACCCTAGAAAAGACCTTACATCGACTGGCGCAGGTCGGTGGCGAAATCTGGGTTTTGGACGTAACCATAATAAAATATTTAATTTAAAATATTTTAATAAATCTGTTGCAGAAGATATCTTTATTCTATTAAAATAAAGGCTAGCTCAGGGGTCTAGGGTTACAAACCTCATAACCTTAAAACCCTTGGCGGCTATCAAGGCTCTGGATAAAACCTCCCAATGCGGTGACGATGTTCCTGATAATTTTCGCCGGTGTCATCGACGCAACGACCGGATCTACGCCAATGAATGCCACAAAATAAAAGTAGGATGTTTAAATGGTGATTTTCTTCCTCGTTCATGATTTCTATTATTAAAGATGGCAAATCCACGAATAGATTAGTCCGCGGATCGATCGATCTTGCGGGATGGGATTTTGCGGGGATTTTGGGAGATTGAATCCATGTTGATCTTTTGTTGTTGTTTTTTCTATTTTTTTAATCCTATTAACGGGACCAAATAAATGTTGTGACAAATGAAAGCGGAGGTTTGTTCCTAAAATTTGTTTCATTGGATTTCTCCCCTTTCTCTTCTTCGCATTCTTCGCGTTCTTCGTGGTTTAATGAGAAACAGATCGTTGGGCATCTGTTTTGCGACACAACGATCTCAAATTGAAGATCCAACCCCGGAGAGATGTCATAGAGGTGCGAAGACAGTTTTGAAGGAAACTTCGGATCAGATAGAGATATATGAGTTTTCGATCATTTTTCATCGGATGGATCGTTTGAGGTTTATGATTTGATTTAAGGATCGAAAACACCCGTTATTGTGTTCGTATGATGAAACGAACCAACCCCGGGAGTATCGGGAAGAATGGATGAGAAAACGTGGATCTGGAGGATCATCCGCGGTGCGAGGAGGAAGAAAGTGTTTCTAGAAAAACCCAGACTACACGGTGTGTAGTATGGGCTACATGGCGTGTGTTCTTCGAAATATTTTACCTGCTGTGTACTCCGGGAGTACACGGACTCGAGTTGGGTACATAGCCAAGGACACGCCATGTATACCCCTCCCCAGCCAGACCCAGCCAGATACACGGGATACCCCGTGTGCTGGTACACGGGTAGGCGACACGGACAGAGACCATGTACGGGCACATGGCCAGCATACACGGAGCAAGCCTAGGTGATCGGACACGGTGTGTGATTCTTCTACACACCGTGTAGATACTTTATATCTGACAAGTCTAATGACATGGGCTATTTACACGGGTGGTACCCGGAGTCAAGGAACACGACATGTGATTATTTTACATGCCGTGTAGTTGAGTTTTACAAAGCTTGAACGGATGACACAAGCTGTTTACATGGGAAGTAACCAAAGTCAATGAACACGGCGTGTAACTATACTACACACCGTGTAACCAATTCTTCATGGATTGAGCCAGTTTCCTTCTGTGACTTGGTCCAGTTTCCTCAGGGTTCATCCCCTTGGTCTTTCTTCTGAAGGTTTCTGGTAACATTTTTTACATATAGGAGTATGATCCCTTAAACATGACTTCCTGAATATAGTTTTTAGAATCCCCTCTGTGAGGCTTAGAGCCGGATCCTCTATTCATTTCTGGAACCCTAGGTAGATTTAATGGTATCGACGTGACCAACTTTACCCGGTCGCCAATCCTCTACTTATGGGATTAGTTCATACTGAGTTGTTGGAATCACCCATGGATATTGGTTGTGATCCTCATCTGAGAATCATTTTCTCAAGTACTTGTGGAGTGTGTTCTCCCAGAATGAGTACTTCATTTATCTCTCTTCAGACCTAGAAGTGTGTTCTCCTTGTTACGTGCTTAGTGGAATCTTCGAGCTAGATCATAGTGGTGGTTTTGCAATAGTTGATCATGTATGAGTTTATCTGAATATTATTGTTATATGTTTTGTAGACATATACTGTGTGGAGCTGACTGTATCTTTCCTTTGTGGTATTTCCCTTGTTGAATTTCCTTTGTGGTTTCGGGGTGTCCTACTAGCTATTGTTATACTCACCCTTGCACAGGCTTTTCCCGCACGTGTCCTATCTTGTGCAGACGAGCGAGCCTTTGACAGGATTCTAGGTGGACTAGGACCAGACGGTGCTCAGTGAGATCAAGTGGGATGAGGTGTGTTCCTACGACTAAAGATTGCAATCCCAGTACATTTCCTGACATGTTGGACTTTTTTATAGACTTTATTTTGGTGGGCTTGTACTTTTGGCCCAGGGTTTTACACTTTATGTACATTACATTCCTGTCGTACTCTGTTGGTTGAGCTTTATAGTATATTCATGTATTTCCAATTTTAGTAGTTTTTACTTTTCAGCTTTGTGGGCATGGAGATGTGTGTGCATGTGTACAGGTTTATAGGAAATGACTCCCATGATTGTATCATGCCTACTCGGTGCTAGTCACTAGCCCCTGGACTATTGGAGGCGGGCTTGGGAAGTTGCGGCTCGGGCCCCACTGGGAAGGGTCATGAATGAGTGGTATCAGTGGTGGTCGGTTCGACCATAGGACCGAGAGTCTATGAGTTGGTTTGGGGCAATAGTGTTATGTGTTCCGAGTTCGGCTTTCAGGCTAGGGACCCCAGTGTCTGTGCGGGCGGCCGACGTATCCATACACCAGGACACCAATAACTTTATTTTCGACTTTGATCATGAGAACACTAGTTGCAGGGGAAAATAATACTACATTCATCATATATGAATGGGTTGTGATTTCCATGTCCTTCTTGAGTCAGCTCTCCAGATATACTCACTGACTAAGATACATCTTGTTTTATTATAGGATGCCTCCACGACCCAAACCTGCTAGGATATAGAAGCTCGACCACGAGGATGACCCCCTTATTGATGAAGATTCAATTCAGGGACCAGATCCCCATGTTTTACCATTGGGTGGTGTGCTAGTTATCCCACCACTTGTGAAGTAGTGTCTAGTGCCTGCTGTACCGTGGAGGAGGAGCGCAAGCTGAGGGCACTCCCCGAGTTTCAGAGACAGAGACTCCTCAGGTTTCAAGACAAGCCTGACCCTCATGCAGTAGTGGAATGGCTTGAGGAAGTGGCCAAAGTCTTTTATTTGGTCAGGACACCAACAGACCAGATGGTGATCCTGGCATCAAGCCTTCTGCAGGGCTCGACAGGATGATGGTGGATTTTTGTTATTCAGACTCACGAAGAGATGAATCTTGCATGGTCGGAGTTTGAGCATCTTTTCAGAGAAGATTTTTCACCGGTTACCATGAGAGCAGTATGTATACAGGAGATTCTTCAGCTCCAGCATGGGACCATGTCGATGAATGACTATTTATCGAGGTTTACCGACCTCTCATGGTTCTCGATGGATATGGTCAGAGATCAGTACTTCAGAGATCATACATTTGAGTGGGGATTATGAAGAGATATCTGATCTAGGATCATCCCTATGAGAATTCCTACTTATGCTTGGGTGCTCGAACGGGCTTTAGTGATTGAGAGATTCTTGGCAGAGTAGAGACAGCTGGTAGTTTTCAGTAGCGAGCGAGCTGGAGCAGAGACCTCGACAGTAGGGAGCCGACGTCAGGGGCCCAGGCCTGGGATACGTTTTCAGTGGAGATCCCAGGGCACGGGATCTGCCATACAGGGTTCGCAGGGTGCATGCAACCAACCTCGAGAGAGGCGATGCTACTCATGTGATGGTAGGGGATATCTCGCTTGCGATTTTCAGACCCGCTGTACTAATAACACGAGAATAGTGGATGGACCACTGAGGATGAGGAAACGTGTGGAGTAGACAGATCCGTGGGGCGGTGGACGCGGTAGAGGAGCTGGGAGAGCAGCTGGAGGTGGTCGGCGTTTTGACCATTTACCACCACCAACCCCAGGAGGTCCACCCCAGGCTCAGGGAGCTTGTGGAAAGAGGCAGGGACAACTGGAGGCGGAAGCGGCGTATGTCCCAGGTACCCCCGGAATGATTAGAGGTACAATATGTGTCTTTTCTACTTTGTCTTTCCTATTTATAGACACAGGTTCTAGTCATTCATTTCTGGCTGCTAATCTTTTTCGATACCTTGAGATTCCAGTTGAGCTGTTGACTCGACCCATATGCTTAGAAACACCGACTAGAAAAGATTCAGATAACACACACCTCTGTAGATAGTGTGACATGACCCTTGGAGATGAGAGTTTCGGTTGGAGCCTCTTGGTGGTAGTGTCGAGGCCTTATGATGTCCTTCATGGTATGGATTGGCTATCCATAGTTCATGCCTAGATTGAATGTTTTTGGTGAAGGGTGCAGTGTGTCCGTAGTGATAGAACGAGGTTCTCTTTTGTCGGTGAAAGAGAGACCCATGCAGCACAGGATGGACTTGTGCATAGGAAGGTGCAACAGATATCCTATTATTTGGATAGCCTAGCCCTTGGCGCAGTAGATGTTATTATTTTCCAATTTCCAGCAGTAGTGGCTGAGTACGAGGACATCTTTCCAGAGGATGTCCCCATACTACCTCCCCATCGTGAGATAGATTTCTTCATTGAGTTGCAACCCAGGAGGACATCGATATCATCATCAGCATATCAGATGGCTCCTACAGATATTCGTGTGCTGAGGGTGCAGCTGGAAGACTTTCAAAAGAAGGAATTTGTAAGGCCCAACGTTTCACCGTAGGTGGCCCTAGAGCTATTTTGCAAGACGGAAAACGGGAGCTTGAGGCTATGTGTGGATTACCGGTGCCTGAATCAGGTTTATGTACAGAACCGGTATCCACTACTAAGGATCGATGACCACTTCGACCGGTTGAGAGGTGAAAGATGGTTCTCAAAGGTTGATCTATGATCAGTCTATCACCAGTTCTGAGTATGGGATGAGGATGTACCGAAGATCGATTTCAGATGTCGCTATGGTCACTATGAGTACTTGGTGATTCCCTTCTGCATGACGAACGCCCCAACAGTGTTTATAGGACTCATGAAGCGGATCATTCAGCTCAATTTGGATTGGTTTTTAGTAGTCTTCATCAATGATATCCTTGTGAACTCTGTGTCCGAGGAAGAGCACACGAGACACCTAAGGATGGTTTTGGACACACTCCGAGAGAACCAGTTTTATGGGAAACTCTCAAAGTGTCAGTTTTGGATACAGGAGGTCCACTTTCTGGGACACTTTATATCATAACATGGTGTAGCAGTAGACCAACCATGGTAGAGGTAGTGTTAGCATGGAATCCACCCTAGAGCGTGATGGAGGTGCGGAGTTTCCTTGGGTTGGAAGGATACTATCAGAGATTCATTCTTGATTTTCCAGGATTTCAGCACCCATGATAGCATTGACCTGAAAGGGGAAACCTTTCGTGTGGATAGAGAGATGCCATTTGGCTTTCCAGCAGTTTAGACAGTGTCTGATGAGCACCCTGATCATTAGATTACTAGAGGAGGGTGTCGAGTGCATAGTGTTATTTGACACATCAGGAATTGGTCTTGGTTGTGTCCTGATGATAATTTCAAGTGGTGATTGCCTATGGCTCATGCCAGTTGAGGCCCCACGAGTAGAACTACGCAACCCATGATCTTGAGTAGGTAGTGTTAGTCTTCACAATGAATATGTGGCAGCATAACCTGATGGGCGAGCGGTTTACCGTCTACTCTGATCACAAGAGTCTTAGATATAAATTTTCTAAGAAGGATCAAAATTTGAGACAAAGATGATGGATTGAGTCCCTCCAGGATTTGGAATTTGAGATCGTTTATACTCTTGGTAAGGGGATCGTTGTGGTAGATTCTCTCCGTAGGATATCAAGTTTGCAGTTGCTATATAAGGCAACAAGACAGTTGACCACTTTATAGTTATCCTTTGTGGATGGAGATAAGGGAGCTTACCTTCAATCAATGGTTGTTACCCCACCACTCTTATAGCAAGTCAGGGGAGCACAACACGTGGATTCTAGTTGTGAGGCTCTATGTGCTCAGATATCCACAGGTGTTGCAGCTGATGGATATTAAACAGGTGGGGGGAACATTGTTCTTTTCAGAGGGCGCCCAGTAGTACCAGTGACATAGCGGGAGGAGGTTCTATGGGATTTCCATACATCCCATTTAGTGGTGCATCCTGGCATGGAAAATATGTATCAAGAACTTCGATTTTAGTTCTAGTGGCCAGGAATGAAGAAGGGTGTGGTAGAGTTTGTTTCTCGTCACCTTAACTGTCAGCAAGTAAAGGCTGAGCACCAGGTTCCAGCAGTTTTGACTCATCCCCTTGAGGTGCTAGAGTGGAAGTGGGACGGGATATCCATGGAATTCATGACGGGTTTACCACATACGTCCAGTGGACACGATTCCATCTGGGTGATTGTTGATCGGCTCACCAAGTCGGCCCAATTCCTAGCCATACGGAAGCATAGTTTAGTGGAGATCTTGGGACGCCTTTATGTGCAGGAGATAGTTCGACTTCATAGAGTTCCATCCACGATCATCTTAGATCGTGATGCCCGTTTCACATCCCAGTTGTGGAAGGGATTGTAGGAAGCTTTTTGGACTTAGTTATGCTTGAGCACAATGTTTCATCCCTAGATTGATGGTCAGACAGAGTAGACCATCCAGGTCCTGGAGGATATTCTACGAGCTTTCATACATGACTTGGTTCATAGATGGGAGGATCACCTAACACTGGTGGAATGTTATTATAACAACAGTTATCATTCCACTATTAATATGTAAAAATTCAATGCTTTGTATGGGAGACCTTGCAGGTCACCACTTTGCTATAGTGACCCAGGAGAGTCAGCACTCATGGGCCCAGAGATGGTGAGAGATACTACAAGGAAGGTTTAGGTCATCCAAGAGTGGATGAAGACTGCACAGATTTGGAAAATGTCTTATGCCGACAGGAGGTGAAGACCCTTGGAGTTTGAGGAGGGAGACCATGTGTTCCTTCGAGTCTCACCTCGACTGGGATTGCAGAGATTTGGAAAAGGCAACAAGTCATCTCAGAGTTTCATCGGCCCTTTTAATATTTTGAGTAGAGTTGGTGAGGTGGCATATCGCTTGGATCTACCTCCTCTGAATGACTGGGTACAAATCGTCTTCCATGTGTTGTAGCTACAGAGGTACGTGCATGATCCATCACACGTCATCGACTAGGGCTAGCTGGACATCGATGATGGAGATACCTTTGATGAGTACCCAGTGGAGATTGAGGATTGGTAGGAGAAGATCCTTCGTGGGAGAGATATTTCATTGGTGTGTGTTCGGTGGCAACATGGGAATCTCTAGGAGAGGCGTGGGAGCAGGAGGCTTAGATTCGTGTGCAGTACCCACATCTTCTTGAGTAGCCTTTGTTTTGTCTTTTCGGGGACGTAAAATCCCTAAGGTGGGTGTGATGTAATATCTTGGATTTTCCATACTTTATTCTTAAAAATAAATGTCATTATTTAAAGACTAGGCTCTGAGACGACATGCAGTTCTGATGCCCGGTGAGCCCGGAACAAATGATTGAATTTTATTTAAAAATTAAATTACGCGTGTGTGTGGTTTTTTTGGGAAAAGTGGAATAACACATGAATAGGTGCACAGATAAAAAATCTGATGGCACCACTGCGTTCAGAGCAGTGGGTTTACCCTAGAAGAGACCTAACATCGACTGGAGCAGGATGGTGGAGAAATCTGGGTTTTTGACTTAACCGTAATAAAATATTTAATTTAAAATATTTTATAAAATATATTGCAGTGGATATCTTTATCCTTTTTAAATAAAGGCTAGAACATTGGTACGAGGTTACAAACCTCCTAACCCTTAAACCCTTGGCGGCACTAGAGGCTCTGGAGAAAACCTCCCAACACGGCGACGACGTTCCTGACTATTTTTGCTGCCTTCGACGACGTGGTGACCTGATCTTCACCAAAGAACACCGCAGAATCTATGTAGGATGTTTAAATTGTGATTTTCTTTCTTGTTCTTGATTTCTACGATGAACGTAGGCTAATCCACGAACAGATTATTCTTCGGATAGATCATTCTTTCATGATGGGCTTTTGCGGGGATTTTGGAAGATTGAATCTAGGTTGATCATTTGTTGTTAATTATTCTGCTCTATTTAATACTATTAACGGGAGTGGATCAACGCCGTGACGAATGACGAAAGAGGTTCATTCCTCAAATTTGTTTTATTGGAATTATCCCCTTTCTCTTCTTCACGTTCTTCGCATTCTTCACAAGGCGATGATCAACGTATTGTTGCACATCCGTTCTGTGATGAAACGATCCGAAATTGTAGATCCAACCCCGGAGTGATGTCATGGAGATTCGATGATGGTTTCGGCGGACGATTCAGAGCAGATCTAGAGATATGAGTTTTCGGGCGTTTTTCTTCAGATGGATAGTTCGAGGTTTATGATTCGATTTAACGTCTGACAACACCTGTTACAATGTTCATATGATGAAACAAACCAACCCCTAGAGTATCACGATGAACAGATGAGAAACCTTTGATCCAGAGGATCAGTCGCGACACGAGGAGGAAGACGACATTTCTGGAAAAATCCTGACTACACGGCGTGTAGTATGGGCTACAGAACGTGTGTTTGTCGGTGGATTTTACCTGGCATGTACTCCAGGAGTACATAGACACAAGTTTGGTACACGACCAAGGACATGTTGGGTATACCCCTCCCTGGACAGACCCGGCCAGATACACAGGATACCACATGTGCCGGTACACGGGCAGGTGACATGGAAGGAGACCATGTACGGGCACCTGACCAGCATATACGGAGTGATCCCAGGTGCTCGGACACGGTGTGTGATTCTTCTACACGCTGTGTAGCTAATTTCTATCCAACAAGCCGAATGACATGGTCCGTTTACACAGGCAGTACATGGAGTCAAGGAACACGGCGTGTGATTATTCTACACGTCGTGTAGTTGAGTTTTACACAGCCTGAACGGGTGACATGGGCCGTTTTCATGGGTAGTACATGGAGTCAATGAACACAACATGTAACAATACTAAACATCGTGTAACAAATTATTCATGGCTCAAGCTAGTTTCCTTCGATGACTTGGGATAGTTTACTTAGGGTTCGTCCCCTTGGTCTTTCTCTTGAAGGTTTATGGTATCATTTCCTATATATAAGAGTATGATCTCATTAGTAAGACTTCCTAAATAGAGTTGTTGGAATCGCCTCTCTGAAACTTATAGCTAGATCCTTTATTCATTCCTGGAAACATATGTAGAGTTCTTGGTATTGATGTGACAAACTTTACTCAGGTGCTGATCCTCTGCTTAGCGGATTACTTCAGACTGAGTTGTTGGAATCATCCCATGGCTATTGGTTGTGATCCTCATCTGAGCATCATGTTCTCAAGTACTTGTGAAGTGTGTTCTCCTGGAACAAGTAATTCATATCTCTATCTTCAGACCTAGGAGTGTGTTATCCTTGCTACATGCTTAGTGGAATCTTCGAGCTGGATCTTAGTGGTGGTTTCATGATAGTCGATCGTGTATGAGTATATCTGGATATTCTTGTTATATGTTCTGTAGACATATACTGTGTGGAGATGAGTGTATCTTTCCTTTTTGTTATTTCCCTTTTTGTATTTTATTTTTGGTTTTGGGGTGTCCTACTGGGTATTGTTATACTCACCCCTGCACAGGCTTTTCCCACACGTGTCGTGTCTTGTGCAGATGAGCGAGCCTCTGACATGATTCTAGGTGGACCAGGACCGGACAGTGCTCAATGAGATCAGGCGGGCCGAGGTGTGTTCCTACGACTACAGATTATATTCCTAGTACCTTTATTTATAGTTTGGTGGGATTTTACTTTTGGACCAGGGTTTTACACTTTCTGTACTTTACATTCTTTTCATACTCTGTTGGTTGATATTTGTTAGTGTATGCATGCATATCCATTTTTAGTAGTTTTTACCTTTTATCTTTTTGGGCTTGGAGATGTGTGTGCGTGTGTACAAGTTTATAGGAAATGCCTCCCATGTTATTATGTGCCTACTCGGTGCCAGTCACCAGCCCCTAGCCCATTGGAGGCGGGCTTGGGGAGTTGCGGCTCGGGCCCCACTGGGACGGGTCGTGACAATATAACTACTCCAAAAAATAATAATGAAATAATTATCATATTTATAGATAAATAATAATTTTAAATTAAATCATTATGTATAGTTATGATAAATTAACCTTCATTACAATCATTAGGACGATAGGATGTACGTACACATGAGTAACGTTCCAATTTTTCAATGATCGCTATGAAAAGATGGTACTTAATATCACTATTTATAGAATGATAATTATATAAAAAATAAAATATTATTTTAAAATATATATGTATACATATAATTCATGTGATGTAAAAGGAATCACATCTTGTCGAGGAGGTGGTAGTCCACACATCCGTGAAAGAGGTTATCACTTTTTACGTTTGTGAAAAGGTAATAAAGAAAATGATACATATTATATTATAAGAAAGATAATTATTTCATGAATATAATACAGTGTTTTTTATGACACATATGTTTAATTTAAACAATTATTTTTATGATCCATGTGTAGTGTGAATGAATCACATCTCTTTAAGTAAGAGGTAGTCCACACCTCCACAAACAATGTTGTCATATTTACACAAAATTGAAAGTATAATGGTTTGTGTTATAGAATATTTAAATAAGAATAAAGAAATAATATATATCATAAATAGAAATAAAAAAATTAAATTTCCATCATAGTTTCCACCATGATATGTGGTAATTGAAAAATGAACAATCATCATTTTTTGGGGTAGTATATCATCAAACACCGAAACAATATGTTCATTACCCGTTAGATGTACGTGTGATTATGTTTTGGAAAAAAATATAATATTTAAAAATATATTTATATTTAGGTTAAAATATTTATTATATGAACATAGATGAGTATTATTTTAGGTTTTGGATATGTAAATGAAATAAAATATATCGTTGGAAAGCGTCACCCAAAAAATCGCGTAACTCTGTGATGTTTTTACGAACGGGATTCCATGGTAGGATTTATGCCCAAATGGACAACTCAAGGAACTGGGGATTGATTTTAGAAAGATATCTAGGAATATATTGGCTGATCCTATGTGATTTTAGATACGTGAGTAATGGGGATAATTGGTGGTGTTTATAGTGGAGGAGGAGTGCCACTCATATAATATTGTACAATGGAATTACTACCGTGTTTTTTATGTTGAGAGTGAATAAAATAATTGTTCATGTCTAATAAAATATATTATAGGGTCTAAATACTTCCATAAACTAGCTCTTGTATTATTCTATTGGCCATTTTGGGCACTATGTTTATGGTTTTATCCCTTCTTAATCTTAATTTCAACTTAATCGATGTTAATAAATTTAATCACTTTCACTAATATTGTAGGTCAAAAACAATTTTTTTCTCATTATAAATTATAAATTATCATTATTCAAAATTCGGAATGAATTTTCACAAACTAAAATCATATACTTTGAAAAAATGTATTTAAATTTAATCTAGTATGCTAGATCAAAATGGAGGTATTTAATGTAAAAATGTGTGTAAGTTTGCTATGTTTTTATAGTCAATTAGAGAGTTACATTTATTAAAATTAAATAAATTTTATTAATTGATAAAAATATGATTTAATTAAAATTTGATAAATATTTAAAATATCATATAACCATATAAATAAATTAGATGAAAAATATGTTTTGACTAAAATTCAATATTTTTAAATATTCATTAAATAATGTTATGTTTTTGAAAAATATCGAAAATTCACCCAAACCAAATTTTTATGTGGGTATTTGAAAGATTGAGTTTATGTTAAATATTAAATTTACTAATGTGTTAAATTTTATATATAAAAGGGGTTCTCTATTAATAGGTGATAACATTTCATATATAAAAATATAGGTTTTCATGTATGAAATTGGGGTTGTTCTTATCTTATTCCTATCAAACCTACTAGATGAATATCAAAAACATATGATAACCTATATTACATATAAATTTCATGATAATAATTAACTAATTTTAATAAAAAATTTTTATTAAGACATATCTTCTTTGCTAGCATAAAAATAATAATGTATCGTTATATATCAAATTGGTTCTTATTTTTGTTTCTCGTGGATTGGTAAATAATGAATTCATTTATATTTATATAAATAACAAAATTTGATAATTTAGTTATTAGATTTAATAAAATCAAAATAAATAGCTATTTTATATCAAATTATATTAAATAACAATATTTTAATAATACATTTTTATTTGGTGAAACTCGGTCTTCCTTGTAACGCAAGAAAACACAATGTTCTGTGAATAAAAAGATATATAATATGTTATATTTATTTAATATTTTAATGTATTTAGTAAATATAATACCTTTTTATAATGGGATTTTTGTGTCACAAACACTATTGAATACAATATTGTACATTAGAATTTTTGGGTGTTACAATCTCCCCACCTTAATTAAATTGTTTCCTCACAATTTAAATTTGATCATGGTAATAGATTGTTTGAAAATTTTCAACATTGAAATGCCACATCATGATTCGGTTTACTAATTCATCCTCTAGAAAAGAAGGAATATGATGTACAAACTTCACATGTACTACCATGTAACAAGGTCTCTATGTAGGATAACATTACTAGTATGAGAAAATATGTACCTGAAGGTAATTTGTAAATATTTATCTGAGGTGAATGAGGTTATAAATCACAAAATAGTGAATGATAAATATTAAATCTAGGGACAAAAAAACCCTAAATATTATATTATTAAAGAATCCATTCGTTTTGAAGATATTTTCGCATTAGGAAATTATTTTATTTCAAAGTCATTTTAATAATGATAGGAAATTTCTTTACTAATGAAGAATATAAGGAATTATTCTTAATTTTTATGTTTAAATGTTATATGAATAGTCCTAACTTTTGGTTCTTACTAGATTAAGTTCTCATTCATCACTTTAATCTTAGAATTTAATTACCAATAATGATTTTTTAATCTCGAAAGAACTAAAGGAAACATTTAAAGGATCATTAGACCAAAAAAGAGGGTAAATCGAACTATTTGTCTCTAAATTTCATAAAATATAAATATTTTTAATAAATTAATCTCTAATATTCAAATTTAATATGACTATTTCATCATTAAAATTTATTCACCAAATTGATTAAATAAAAATGATGAAAATTTTATAAGGAAATTGTGTAGGTCGGTGGTTGGTGTGGAACCGTTATCTGCCTTTGGTAAACGGTTCAAGACCCATGGCCTTTCCAGACCTAATAGTTATCACCATGCACACAAATTTTCCTTCTATAAAACCTTATTAATATAATTTCAGAAAACTCTAACTAACATCATTGAAGTATGGTTAATTACTAAATTTTTGTTTAACTAATGTTTTAAATAATACTTTAATATAAAAATAATTCTTCCATTTATTTCCACTATGGTTCCTCCTCATTATATAGTATAACCATAATATAATTTGAGGATTTTTAAATAATTTAGAATTATTTTAAATCTAATACACCTTATGATTACCCTAGGATTTTCATTATCAATATCTATTCAAATACTTCATAATAGCATGTAATGAAAACCTATATTTTCCAAAGAATAACCCCTCAGATTGTCCCACAAGGTGAGTAGTAAGGGCTATTTTCATATTCTAGTTTACCCAAAGTAATAATCATAACACCTTGTCATGGGTATTAATACTAGGTACCTAAGTTCCATAACAACATCCACAAGTCGTATCAAGTCATGGATGTATTCCTAGAAAGACCAACATAATATCTCACATAAAAAATTATAGGATATTATTATATATTTTCCATAAATATATTCCTTAAGTTATGTGATCTAATCTAATATTTCTTAAATATAGTTCTTATTTTTTTTGTTAAATTTCCTCTAAAACCAACTGTAGTGACCCAACACCTGATATCCTAATGACAATGTATGCTACTATTATATTGGCATGATTAGAAAGAATCAAATCCCGAAGGACTTAATGGTTTAGTTTCCTTGTTAAAAAATACATATATTGGACATTTATTTAAAATGAATACACTAATCACAACCAAATTTTTTATTCTTTCTAAATAAATAACTTTGAGAATTACTATAATCCATCTTGTAAATCCTTGATTTTTTCCATTGTATGCTTATTGGATTTCTATAGAAGGAAACATAATAAGGGTGATCTTAAATGCTCAGTAAGGAATTAATAGAAAGGAATCAATAATGAATCAATAAGAATAGTAAATATTGAATTGAACATAACTAAACACACATGCCATGTATACAATAAACTGAATTTCAGTGATTCAAAAATATGGAATGGAAATACAAAAGAAACACATGACATTCGAATAACAAGATATAAAAAAACTAAAAATGATAATGTAATAAACAAAAACACATTCCATCTAAATAACTAAAAATGAAAGATATAAATAAATACGACAGCATAAAATAGCTGGGAAGAATAACAACTGAATCATAATGAGGCAAATGATTTGTTAATTGTTTTCATGTATAACGAACATTAAAACATACAACTTCAGGTCCATTCAAAATATGGTTCAAAACTACAGAAAAAAACATGTTAAATGTGTGTAACTAGTTTGTCTCATGACAACCTATCGATGCATTGAGGATCTATATAATGTATGGGAACCACCCACCATTTCATGTCTATAAAATTACTCATATGTGATAGTCAAAATATATAATATTCCTGATCAATTGTCCATATTCAATTAATAATATTGAATTCTGAATATTTTTCCTAATCAAAGAATAAAAAATAATGTAGACAACATATGTAAAATTGTATACAGTTTCATAAATATTAATATCTATGATAAATGATATGGATAATTCTATGAAAATATCAATATTCAATGAAAATATGATATTGAATATTTCAAGGGGACTAATTGATGAATCAAGTAACTGAATAATATACTTGGAAAAATCTTTCATAAATGATACAATGGTGTAATTATGATGGTATAAATAAAAACAATCTAATATAGAGTAATGCAATGGTTTTTTATGAATATAAATAATATAAAAAATGTAAAAAAACATTCTTGAGGTAAATATAATTTTGATTTAATTTTTATTAAACCATATATTTTAAAATAAATTTTTAAATAATTAGCATTAAAAATTATCCATTTAAACATAAAATAGAATATTTAAATAATTATCAGTAGGTAAATCAGTAAAAGTAGTGTTTGGTAAAATAACATTCCTTTTACATTGTAAAATGACAGAAAAATACATTCTTCAGAAAATGAAAATAATGTTTCATAAAAAACATTGAAAAATTAGAAAAATGGTTACTATTTCACTAAAAAATCATTTTAAAATATTTTTTTGAAAACATATTAATAAAATATGGGTTTTAGAAGAAACATATTCTCAGACTATAGAGAGAAATATTAATTGGTTTCTGAATCAAAAATTGATAATATTTGGATTACTAAAGAGAGGAGACATTGGTAATTATACTTAAAAGTGGATATTTATAACCATAAGGGAGAAAAATAAGTGTTTTATTGGAAATTGGAAATATAATTTTCTCAAATTGATATACCATTGAATGACCATTAATGTTATTATTGAGGAAAATATTCATTAGTCATTCCAAAGTGTCCCATAAAACATTGAAACATTATAAATCATAATCCTCGTGAGGGATTAAAAAAATGACGGTCGGAAACACTATGAAGATAAATGAATTCAAGATATAATATATTTAAATGGGATGTAGACATAGTACACAAAATAATTATGTGGTAAACATGTCTGTTATCTCACATAAGTTAAAAAGTGATATGAAAATATTTTACCTTGTATCTGATTTATCTGGTGTGTCTTTATATTATGGAATAACAAATATATGATAATTATTTACATTCTTCAGACCTGTAACACCCCTATCTTCCACGATACGCTTCTCTTTCAATAATGCAATAACTTTCATTGTACGCATGTTCGAGATTCTAACACACCACGACCAATCAAAGTAGCAGTTATGAATAGTAATAACCACCTTTTGAAATTATATAAATTTTATATTTCAAAATGGACTTCATTTTTGTATTTGTAATATCAAAGTTATCCTAAGTTTAATTTTTTATAATTTTCTGAGAACTTCCCATTTTTTATGAATAGTGAAAAACACTTAAAAACAAATTTTTTAATCAAAATAATTTATAGAGATAGATTATACTATTTATTTGTTTTAAAGTATAATTAGAATATATTTTTACCATTTTATCCAATGGTGGTCATTATAATTAATTTCACTTTGAAATTGGACAAAAACAATTGTCAATCTTTTGATATATATTGATTCTTAAAAACACGCTATTTGTTGTGACATCAGGAATTAATTATAAAATTAATTAATGAAACATATATGTTTAGAATTTTGTAAAATAAACATAATTTTTTAATTTGGAATATCAATTATAGTTTAGGGTAAAATTTTGGCATTGTTCTGAAAAACTTCTATTTTTGATGAATAGTGAAACCACTAAGAGGTAGTTAAAAAACTGATTTTTCATTTAAAGGAAACATTACCACTTCTGTGATTTGATTTTCAAAAATCTGACATACATGGTTATCATTAGGATGTAAAATGTGGTTCAATGGGATTAAAATAATTTTTTGGTGAATAGTAACTTTTTTGTTTAATTAATCACGATTAAAGGTAATTAGTGAAATTTAAGGTAAATATGATAGTATAAATATATGAAAATACCTTTAAACTTGTCCAACCCCTATTGGATGAGTCATGGACGACCAATACAATCCATGGATCAACTAGAGGACCCCATGGATCCACTTTGGTAAGAAAATGACATTAAAAACATTTTATTCAATGTTAAAATAAAAATGTCACAAACATGAGTTGTTTTACTAAAACAATTTTTAAATTGGGGTTATTCAAGTCATATTTTTGACTATAAA
This sequence comes from Viscum album, assembly GCA_963277665.1. Taxonomy (NCBI): domain Eukaryota; kingdom Viridiplantae; phylum Streptophyta; class Magnoliopsida; order Santalales; family Viscaceae; genus Viscum; species Viscum album. Next base: position 1,254,344,058 of record OY728150.1, on the reverse strand, counting down.
TATTCATTATAAATATAAAAAGATTTCATACATAATGATAATATTTTTATAAGTTTTAAACATTAAATAAATTAAATTATTTATGACACTATGATGATGGAGTGATTACCTCATTAATTAACGATTTAAATAAAATATAAATATAATGTAAAATATAAGACTTACACTTGTCAAAAACCTATTGGATGAGAAACCTTCTAACCCTTATCACCTTATCCTCGAAATATACAAGTTTGGGACCTTTAAAATCCGAAAATCATTATATAATAAAGTAACATTTCATGACTTTCCAAGAGTTCCCCTCCTCTCCTCTTATAAAAGGCCCCCACCACTACCACCTTACTCACACCTTCAATCCCTTTTGGCGTGGCCAAAATCTACCCAAATAATCTCTCAACTTCCCTCTATTACTCCTAGAAGCCTCACTTTGGGTAGAATTCTTCCCAAGGAAGCCTTTGGATCAAATCTAAAAAGAGTTACCGGATTTTAAGGTAATGTCTTCCCTTAGGTTATTTTGTTTTATTTTTCTTCTCCAACCCCATAAACTCTTTTTATTCATTTCTTTTGTAAAAAAACCAGTATATTTAATATACTACGATGATGTTACTAGAAGGATTAGAGATACACTTACACACACCTACATCTAATGGTTAAAGAACATACTATTTCTGTGGATGGCGAATTTCTGCCTCACGAAACGATGATTGTTCAACACTCATATAACACCTTAAAAGGTGGCCATTAAGATGTAACAATATTTATATATGATATATATTATGATTATGTTTTTCTTATTCTTCTTTATTTCTCATTTATTCTATACCTTTATGATTTCCATTATGGGTAAACACGATATTTTCATTTTAGGAAGTGCGAACTACCGCCCCCTCAAAGTTATTTGAATAGTTAATGCCATATGTGGGATGTATAAAGTATGGAGTAAATGATATTATATATGATATTATACTGGAATTATATCATACCTTTATATTATTATGACTTAATTCCATTAAATACGAAATAGAAATGAAAGTAGCGTTCATCCGTACGTACGACTTACCGTCTCCATAAACGATGCATTTCATTTCTTACCTCTAAATGTTACGTAATATTATTAATGAATTTATATACATGATATATATGATATATATGATACCTAAATCCTGAATATAATTCTGGAGATAATGGATATTCTACCACATAAACAACTTGTAATTATAAGAAGTTTATTGTTGACTCAAGTACCAAAGATCGACAAAACGACCGTTATTAACTTAAATGACTACATAATTTTCGTAACATTGTAATAAGTGATAAAAAATGGATAATGAACTTGAAAAAGGTTCTTAAGAAAGTAGATATTAACTCTAGTTTATTATTCAGGAGGTTAAAGAGCGGTCGAGTCAATTCGGACACGATGTAAGGGAACTTCTTAACCCAATTTCCATTCTTTGGGTTAATCTCCTACTTTCAAATTATGTCATGATATTATTATGTCCTATCTTGTATTTATACATTCTTTATGTGTACATATAGTGAATACAAATAATAGATATATTTTATTTAAAAATGATCTTTTTAAGGGACTTCGTCTCAATCTCTATTCATTGAGGCATATTTTGTTTTATACTCAAATTTCTTTTATACGGTGTATAAACCCCTTCGAATTTTACTTTATTTAAAAGGAATCTTTTTATACAAATCGTTTTACTGAAATACAAAAAGGAATGTTTTTTTGTCGTACGTATGCGGCAAAAACGACTTCTCCTCCGTAGTGACCATTATTTGAGCTTCAGCTTCCTCTAAAAGTCATAACTTTTTTTAAATGAAAAATAAATACAATGTTTTAATTTTCCTTTAATTTGGAATTGAAAATGGTATTGAGAGTGTTTTTATTATATCAATGTGTTGTATTGATATCATGTGATTGAGGTGTGGAAATGTTATGTTTCCTTTATGCATATTTTATTTGATATGATTATGTTATGGTTTATGATATGTTTAAACACGTTCATATGAGGAATGCATTGGACTTAATAAGTGACGGGTGGAGCCCTCTATAGCTCCTCGATGCATCGACGGGTCTCATGAGAGAAACTAGTGTCTTTGCACGAATCCTAGACAAAATCTTATTTGTAGACTTGGCACGAGGCCTTGGCTACGTGGTTATGATAGTCTTCCATTATGCATTCCATCATTATGAAAGTGGTTATTGATATTGCATGTGATTATTCGACTAGTAGAATATCCATGTGAGTAAGTAAATGGATTAATTTCATTTTATTTTTTCCATATTATACTGAAGTTCAAGTTTAAAAGGATTTTGTTTTAGTTATACCTTACTTTAAATGATAATTTTTATTTATGAAAGCATCTTCTATATTGTTATCCTTACTGAGCATCTGAGCTCACCCCTTTCAATGTTTTAATATTTTCCAGGATGTGAAGAAGTATTTTATGAATGACCTGCAGGGATAGTCCGAAGAGGATATTAGTGTGGAAAATGGAGACTATGTTTTTTTAGTTTTTTACTTTATGATGTAATGTAACATTTAGGAATGTATCTAGTGTTTCCAAGGCTACTAAACTAATCGGTCTTTCGAGACTTGATCGTTTGTGATCATGATAATGTTGTGTAATAATGCACCGACTTTGGGTAACTGGGGTCGGGGTATTACAGTTGGTATCAGTGGCAGTTTAGTACTAACCTTGGATGTCAAATTTAGATAAACTCTGATTAGATCACATAGCCCAATGATAGACATTGAGGATTAGTATAGAATAACTTCCTAGAATTTTGGTATTATAGAGATTTTGTGAGTTTTCTTAGCAATACATCCCTGTCTGGATATGAGCAGGTAGAGCAGGATCTAGAACAGATGTTCATAGGGGTATAACCTGAAAACACCGCTTTGAGCTAGACTCGAACGAGAACTGGTGCACGACAACAGGCCTTTCTGCACTCTTGGTTACGACACTCCCGGGAGATACGCTTAGGATAATTCTAATTTTCTTTACCAACCATTATGAAGAGTTTATGAGTATATACTTCTCAAAGAAAACATTTTTATGATCATGGATTGTATCCATAAACTGTCAAATATATGTTAAGTTTTTTACAAGTATGGAATTACGTATTTTGATTCATAAACTAATATAGTTTATGCCATTGTTTAGAAATGGCACCTAGTGGGAGGAATGTACACTATATCAATGCACGCACTCCGTGTAGGGATTTACCCCCTTCTCAAGACAATTATTGTGGAACTGGAGATACAACTGGTGTTGATAAACTTATTACCATTCTGGGACAGCTCACTCAGGTTATGAATAATAACCTTACTCGTATGGAGCACCCTGATCCGCAACATAGAGGATCAATGTTAGACCACTTCATGAGGCAACAACCGTCAACATTTAATGGGGGTACAAATCCATTAGTAGCTGAGCAATGGATAAAATCCTTAGGGAAAATATTCCACGCCTTGGGGAGTAGCGAAAGGGAGAAGATTTTCATGGCCGTCTACCGCCTCACTGGAGATGCCGATCAAGGGTGGTCGCTGATTCAAAACACAAAGGAAGATGAAGAAGTATCAAGTATGGAATGTAGGGAGTTTACAGAAATTTTCTTAGAAAAACACTTTCCACATGACCATCGAGCAGATATGGAAAGGAAATTTCTGAGTCTGAGGCAGAAGGAGGATGAGAATGTCGAAATGTATGAGGCTAAATTTACAAGGTTAATGAGGCATGCTACAAATTATATACATAACCCGAGAAATAAGTTCGATTGTTTCTTTGATGGGTTAAAACCATTTCTCCATCGAGCATTAGTCTCACAAACCTTCTCGTCGTATGAAGATATTGTCTCATGTGCTATCAAGACAGAAAAGGAATTATCTAAATCTTGTGACAATAAATTAAAGCAAGAGAAGAAGAGAAAGGTGGAACAAGAGACAGATAAAGGGAAAAAGGAAAAGAATGATTATCAATTATGTGATAATTGTGGGACGAATCACCCCGGTACTTGCCTAAAAGGAATGGGAGTATGATATAAATGTGGAGAAAAAGGCCACCAAAGCTCGTGATTGCAAGGGAAAGAAAGAGGCTATCAATGTTGAATGCTACAATTGTAGGGAAATGGGGAATTATGAAAATGAATTTCCTAAGTGTCAGGGAAACTTACCTCAGAAAAGGCCAATGGATCAAGGAAAATCTTATGCTGTTACTACAGTTGAAGCAGAATAATTAATGTATTGGTGCTTTTGGACTCAAGGATTATATTCTGGTTTGAGGATAATGTGATATATATAAGGATTGTACCTAAGTACTTGTTGTTTTCATTAAGGATTTAATATTATGAACGTAATCATATTTTATTATGTGATAATAAGAGAAACATTACTTTGTTTGGAGAATATAATGTTACAATTGATTTTGGAATTTAAAGACCTTTTAGAGAAAGTCTGGATAGAGGTATTTTGGATAACTATAAAGGTTGGAATGAATTAAGTTGAACTTTGGATAGTATTGTTTAATGTTAAAACATTTGTGAAGATTATTTTTGGAATATTATAATACTTTACTTTTAGGAAAAGGACAACCTACAGGTTGGGGGATAACCCTTCGTGTCGGACAAAGCTGCAGGAATCGAACCCATAACCATAGTGCGGCAGGACTTTATTACCTCCCACTAGCCTACAGGAAGTCCCTGGTTATTACAAAATAGTTTTCCTAATCTAAATGGTATGTGGTAATATTTGGAACCTTATACAATTAGGATAAATAGAATATTTTTGAGTTTTGTTACCATGTGGAGTGAAATATGGGTTTGTCGTAAATTTTTTTAAATAATGAAAGTCTACATGACAAGTAAGTATATTTTCTTACATTCTTAGTTAATCTCTTAAATAAATTCCTCAACATTATGAAAGGTAACGTAAAACAAAAACATTGTTGGTTAAATTTTCCAACAGGGGATTCAATGACTGTTTAACCAATCACAAGTTTGTGATTTTCTTATGGTTAAATTTTTCCTAATCCTATTTTATATAACTCTCCATCAGACCTTGATGGTTTTTTCTTCAATATCCATATTTTCATATAATCATAGTATGGGAAATCTCGGGTGACCTTTGTACCTCTCTTTATTTCTTTTAATGTTATATTTTTATTAACCCTATATCCGATGTGGGTTTTCCACAAAGGTATTTTATATTTTCAACCTTTTATTTTCAAATTTCAAGGACAAAATTTATTGAAGGATGGAAGAATTTAACACCCCAAGCTTCCACGATATGCTTCTCTTTCAATAATTCAATAGCTTACATTGTACGCAAGTTCGAGATTCTAACATACCGCAACCAATCAAAGTAGTAGTTATGAATAGTAATACCCACTTTTTGAAATTATATAAATTTTATATTTCAAAATGGACTTCATTTTTGTATTCGTAATATCGAAATTATCCTAAGTTGAATTTTTTGTAATATTCTGAGAACATCCAATTTTTTATGAATAGTGAAAAATACTTAAAAACAACTTTTTCAATAAAAATAATTTATACTGATAAATTATACTATTGATTTGTTTTTAAGTATAATCAGAATATATTTTCACCATTTTATCCAATGGTTTTCATTAGAATTAATTTCACTTTGAAATTGGACATAAACAATTGTCAATCTTTTGATATATATTGTTTCGTAAAAACATGCTATTTGTTGTGACAGCGGGAATTAATTATAAAAATAATTAATGAAACTTATATGTGTGGAATTTTGTAAAATAGAAATAATTTTTGAATTTGGAATATCAATTTTAGCTTAGGGTGAAATTTTGGCATTGTTCTGAAAAACATCAATTTTTGATGATTAGTGAAACAACTAAGTGGTAGTTAAAAAACTGATTTTTCGTTTAAATGAAACATTAACAGTTCTATGATTTGATTTAAAAAAATCAGACATACTTGGTTGTCATTAGGAAGAAAAATGTGGTTCAATGGGATTAATATATTTATTTGGTGAATAGTAACTTTTAAGTTTAATTAATCACGATTAAAGGTAATTAGTGAAATTTAAGGTACAAATGATATTATAAAAATATGAAAATACCATTACACATGTCTTAACCCTATTAGATGACTCATAGACGACAAATACAATCCATGGGTCAACTTAGGGACCCCATGGATCCACTTCGGTAGGAAAATGACATTAAAAACTTTTTATTTAATGTTAAAATAAAAATGTCACAAACATGAGTTGTTTTTCTAAAACAATTTTTAAATGGTGTTATACAAGTCATATTTTTTATTTTAAATATTAATTAGAAATATAAAACTATTTCCTACATCATGATAGTTTTTTTATAATTTTTAGACATTAAAAAAATTAAATTATTTATGACACCATGATGATGCATCGATTACCCCATTAATTAACGATTTAAGTAAAATAAAAAGATAATGTAAACTATAAGACTTAAACTTGTCCAAAACCTATTTGATGAGTATATTTAAAACCCTTATCACCTTATCCCCAAAAGATATAAGTGTGGGACCTTTAAAATCCAAAACTCATTATATAATAAAGTAACATTTCATGACTTTCCAAGAGTGCCCCTCCTCTCCTCTTATAAAAGGCCGCCACCACTACCACCTTACTAACACCTTAAAAGCCTTTTGGCTCGGCCAAAATCTACCCAAATACTCTCTAAACTTCTTTCTATTACTCCTAGAAGCCTCACTTTGGGTATAATTTTTACCAAGGAAGCCTTTGGCTCAAATCAAAAAAGAGTTACCCGATTTTAAGGTAATGTCTTCCCTTATGTTATTTTGTTTTATTTTGCTTATACAAACCCTTAAACTCTTTTTATTCCTTTATTTTGTAAGAAAAACAGTATCTTAAATATACTAGTATGTTTTTACAAGAAGGATTCGAGCTACAATTACACACAACTACATCTAATTGTTAAAGAACATACTGTTTTTGTGGATGGAAAATTTCTGCCTCACGAAACGATGATTGTTCAACAATCATATAACACTTTAAAAGGTGGCCATTAAGATGTAACTATATTTATATATGATATATATTATGTTTATGTTTTTATTATGCTTCTGTATTTCTCATTTATTCCATACCATTATGATTTCCATTATGGGTAAACGTGATAATTTCATTTTAGGAAGTGCGGACTATCGCCCCCTCAAAGTGATTTGAATCGTTAGTGCCGTATGTGGGATGTATAAAAGATGTATTAAATGATATTATATATGATATTATACTGGAATTATATAATACCTTTATATCATTATTATTTCATTCAATTAAATACGAAATAGAAATAAAAGTAGCGTTCATGCGTACGTACGGCTTACCATCTGCATGAATGGTGCATTTCATTTCTTACCTCTAAATGTTACGTAATATTATGAATGAATGTATATACTGGATATATATATTATATATTTGATATCCACATCCTGAATATAATTCTGGAGATAATGGATATTCTACCACATAAACAACTTGTAATTATAAGAAGTGTATTGTTGACTCAAGTACCAAAGATCGACAAAACGACCGTTATTAACTAAAATGACTACATAATTTTCGTAACATTGTATTAAGTGATATAAAAAGGATAATGAACTTTAAAAAGGTTCTTAAACAAGTAGATATGAACTCTTTTTTATTATTCAGGAGGTTAAAGAGCGGCTGAGTCAAGTCGGACTCGAGGTAAGGGAACTTCTTAACCCAATTTCCATTCTTTGGGTTAATCTCCTATTTTAAAATTATGTTTTGATATTATTATGTCCTATCTTGTATTTATACTTTCATTATGTGTACATATAGTGAATACACATAGTAGATATATTTTATTAAAAAATTATCTTTTTAAGGGACTTCATCTCAATCTCCATTCATTGAGGCATATTTTGTTTTATACACAAATTTCTTTTATACGGTGTATAAACCCCTTTGACTTTTATGTTTATTCAAAACTAATATTTTTATATGAATCATTTTACTAAATGAAGAAAAGGAATGTTTATCTCGTCATACGTATTCAGCGAAAATGACTTCTCCGCCGCCGTGACCATTATTTGAGGTTTAGCTTCCTCTACAAGTCATAATTTTTTTAAAATGGAAAATAAATACAATGTTTTAATTTTCCTTTATTTTGGTATTGAAAATGTTTTTGAGAGTGTTTTTATTATATCAATATGTTGTATTGATATCTTGTGATTGAGGTGTGGAAATGTTATGTTTCCTTTATGCATATTTTATTTGATATGATTATGTTATGGTATATGATATGTTTAAACCTGTTCATATGAGGAATTCATTGGACTTAATAAGTGACGGGTGGAGCCCGCTATAGCTCCTTGATGCATCGACAGGTCTAATTAGACAAACTATTGTCTTAGCACGAGGCCTTGACAAAATATTATTTGTAGTCTTGGCACGAGGCCTTGGCTATGTGGTTATGATAGTCTAGCATTATGCATTCCATCATTATGAAAGTGGTTATTGATATTTCATGTGATTATTCGACTAGTAGAATATCCATGTGAGTAAGTAAATGGCTTTATTACATTTTATTTTTTCCATATTATGCTGAAGTTCATGATTAAATGGATTTTGTTTTAGTTATACCTTGCCTTAAATGTTAATGTTTATTTATGAAAACTTCCACTATATTGTTAACCTTACTGATCATATGAGCTCACCCCTTTCAATGTTTTAATATTTTCCGGGACATGAAGAAGTATTTTATGAATGACCTGCAGGGATAGTCAGAAGAGGATATGTGTGTGGACTATGGAGACTATTTTATTTTAGTTTTTCACTTTATGATGTAATGTAACATTTATGAATGTATCTATCGATTCCAAGGCTACTAAACTAATCGGTATTTCGAGACTTGATCTTTTGTGATCATGCCAATGTTACGCAATAATGCACCGACTCTGGGTAACTGGGGTCGGGGTTTTACAAGACCCTTTTCATGTTTATAATTAATTTTATTTCTCTTTTACTATGTTATATAAAACTACTTAAAAAATTATGTTTATGTTGGTTGTTACCACCAAATTCTAATTGTGTGTCAAAAACAACATTGGTTGGTCAACTATGGTCAAAAGGTTCATTATACAACTTATCCATAATAATAATCATGAAAAAATTAACACATTTATATAAAAATTATATTATATAATAAATCATAAAATATTATTTTGAAAAATGAACCAATGTTACTATCGTAGAGATGGTAGGCCCTACATATGCATGAGTAATAGTCCTATTTTTCAATGATTGTTATGGAAAAAAATTATGTAACATCAGACATTCCATAATTGTAATTATATAAAAAAATACTATATTATTTAATCATATATACATATATATATGATTCTAGTGATGTAAAGTGAATCTCATAGTGTTGAGGAGGTGGTAGTCCACAAGTCTACGAATAACTGTATCATTTTTTTATTATGTGAAAGGGTAATAAAAAAATGATATATATTATATTTTCATAACGTTAATTTTTTCATAAATTTCATAATTATGTTTCTTATGTCACATATTTTAATATATAACTATTCACTATAAGATCCATTTATATTGTGAAGGAATCACATCGCTCTGAGGGGCGATAGTCTACACTTCTACAAACGATGTAATCATAATCCCACAATATGGGACATATAATACTGAATATTATAAAAAAATTAATTGATAATAAATAAAAAATAAATAAAATTTATAGCATATATTAATATATTTTCCATCATAATTTCCACCAAGAGAGGTGGCAAAAGAAAAATGATCAATCATACTTTTAAGAGGCATTAGATCACCGTAAAAAGAAACCAAATGTCTCTTACTCATTAGATTGTTGTTTTTGTAATTTTAGGCCAAAACCATAAAATAAAAATATATAATTATATTTATTTTAGTGCTTTTATAATTCTAACTTGTAATAATAATATTTTAGGTGGAGTAAAATTAAATGATTGAAATGAGATTGTTGGAAAAAGTTACCATAGAAATCAGGTAACTCCCTTTGGTTTATACAAAATTGATTCATTAGAAAGATTTATTCACTAAGAGAGGATTAAAAGTTTTGGGAATGTATTTTGGGGATCCATTTTGGAAGATATTGGCTGATACTAAGTGGTTTTAAAGTTTAAAGTGATGGGGAAAAGTGGTGGCCTTTTATAGTGGAGGGGGAGTTTCACTCTTGTAATATTTTGACAAAGGAATTCCTACCACATTTTGAAATCATAAAAGTGGATCTAGTAATGTTCAAATTTAGATATTATAGATTATTGGGTCTAATTATTTACCTAAAATAGATCTGGTATAAGTGTGTAGGTATTTTTTGTCATTAAGGTTAAGGATTGGTCTCTAATTAATCTTAATAATTGTAATTAATTTTAATCACTTTCCCTAATATTTTTGAACCATAAAAACGTTTCAAATATTAGATATTATAAATTATTAATATAAAATATATGTAACAAATTTTGTCATATTAAAATTATAGAATATGTAAAAATTGATTTAAATTTAATCTCATAGGTGGGACATGAATATAGTTATTTAAAGTAAAAACATCCATAAGATTTATTTGTTATTATTGTCAATTACAAAGTGAAACTTATTACAATTATATGCATAATATTAAATGATATTAATATGATATAATTAATTTTAAATCCTATGTAAAAACATTATTTAATATTATAAATAAATTAGATGAAAAATATTATTGAAATAAAAATTCATTATTTTAACTATTCATTAAAAATAATATGTTGTTGAAAAAAATTAAATCATTACCCAAAACTAATTTTTATGCTTAAATTTTACAGATGAAGTTTATTTTTACATATTTAATTATTTAATGTTTTAAAATTCATATTTAAAATGGGATCTCCATTAATAGGTGGAAAAAGCGTCTTTTAGAAAATATACGTTTTTATGTGTGAAATAATGTTTGTTCTAATCTAGTTCCTATCAAACCTAATAAATGAATATAAAAAATAATATATAGAATATAAAACATTTATTTTTCAAAAAAATCATTAAATAATTGTAATTAATTATGTTTATAAAGAATGAACTATTTTAGAATCATAAAAAATATTTTCTTTTATATCTAATTAGTTCTAATTTGCATTTCTCATTAATTTTTAATCCCTAAATTCATTTAACATATATATAAAGAATAAATTTTCATATGTTTGTTAATATTATTAATAACAACTTAAATAATCACTAGGTTCTTTTATATTCTTTTAAATAGTAATATTATAATGTTACATAGTAATATGGTGGAACTCAGTCTTGGGTGTAACACAATCTATAAAAGAAGGTCTCTCTTGCATTTAACGAAAGCCAACTCGTTGTTGCATGCATTATAAGCTATAAAATATATTATATTGATGTAATATTGAAAGGTTTTTGGTAAATATATTCCCATTTATACTTGGTTTTGCGTGTCATAAAAACTGTTGAATACAATGTTATACTTGAAAATTTCGGAGTGATACAACACTATTTTCTTTTAATTGTTACACATAACATAAAATGTTGTAATATAGTAACTGTATATTAAATTTTATAATCTATTAAATATTCAAATAATGTATTATTATATTAATTATCATTTTTACATTGACAACTAATTAAATATCAAATATAGAATTCAATGAAATTAAAACCATACAAATTAATTATAATGATAAAATGATATATTTGAATTAAAATTTAAATATGTTTGAATAAATATTTGAACATATTAATGATAATTTTTTTATTTTTTCCCATTCTAATTATTCATAATCAGAGGGGTTCACCTACATGTTTTAAGATCCACTTTGATAGAGGAGAACATGATAGAGAAATATTTTGTTGAATATTACTGTCGTACTAAATAGAGGAAAATAGTATTTTATTAATGAATATGGTTATACAAACCATCAATATATTAAAATCACTACTAGTTATGGATCCAATATTTATTTTGATCGCTATTATATTTTTTTTAGCTTATGGTTCTTATTCCAAGTTCATTTGTTTAATTTTTTATAATATTTACTATAGTTTTGTGAGGTTCATGGAGGATTAAATAGTTTCAATTGGTTCAAAGGGAAAATATTGAACTATTTTCTAATAATATTGTATGTGAATTTTTTAACACATTCCCCGTCTGTCTTCATTAAGGATACTATTTATAAGATTCAATGAATTTTTATAGGAGGTTAACATCATAACATCAATGTTTGTGTTGAATACTGTTTATATTTGTTTCGTTAGGATTTTGTGGCATGGAATGGATTCTTCTCATTTAGTTACCATTTTCACATTTCCATAAAACTCCCACTAGTTACTCTATCCATTGCTAATTATACACTTTCATTACAATGGTCAGAGTTTGTATGGGTTTTTAGGCCCATAGACTATTGGGGACATGAATTGGACGAGAATATGCGTTGTTAGTCACATCACACCCTTATGGTGGGAAATGTTTCCTACTACGAGAATCTCTTATAAATTCAGGGAATTTTTGTGAATCTATTCCAAATCTAAAAACAGGACCAGTTACACTAATAAAATGGATATGAGTTATCTCCCTTTTATATGAGACATATTGGGTTCTCCATTGTGAACCCTTCTGTATGTATCTGAGGATATTCATCATCTTATAATAATGAGATGTTTCTTATATGATGAACACATATAACCTAGTGATTTAGGACATGCTCCCTTTTATGGAGGAAAGTGAAATTTTGGGGGTGGGATTGAGCTCTTAGAAATCATCCTACGTATCTAGGTTATGAAAAGAATAAAAAACCAACGTAGTTTAGATGATCCGTGTAGTTTAACGTCATATGGTAAGGACATATATGGGTGTGTCGAAACACCAAATACTTGTGCTTGAATTTTTAAGTGATGTCCTATGTATATATTTTATGGAAGGAATTAGTTTCATTGTAGTGTGGTTGATGTTGTGGCTTACCCATTGATACTACCCTGGTGAATTGGTTTTTGATACCTAATGACACATTTGTTGAATCCCCCTAATCCCATGAGTTCCATGATCATTGTGAGACACAAGGGGGTGTATGGTCAGCATCCTGTAATATGGATTTGGGATCTACATATTTGGGAAGTATTTTGAGTATTTGTTATAGATCGTGGTCTATTAATGAGGCACCCAACATATCACGGTTATAGAGGAAATTAGAGTCCTCATTGTTCCTATGAAGTTGTTAGGGCTTACAAATTGAGGATAAACCGTGAATAATCCCTCTAATCTTGATGGTGTCACATGATAATATTTTCATTACTTGGAGTTTATCGAGTGTCCTAGCTCAAACCATGTAGAGGGTGTCATGAATGTCTTAGTTGAATGATCAGAGGGGTGTCACGTGCCATGGATGACACCTTAGGAGGACATTATGGGAGTAGGCCAACACATCCAGACGGTGTCACATGTCTGGGCTGACACCTTGGGGGGACATCATAGAACCAGGATAACATGTCCAGAGGGTACTCTATGAGTTCTGGATTGTCATGGATAGATTTATTGATGAGACTCAGATGACATGAGTGGGCGTCATTATATGAGTTTAACAGTGCTTCTTAAGGATGCCTCTCGACCAGGGGGACAATCCCATAGGGTTTGTATGATCTATGTGGTTTTTTAGAAGGTTCCAAAAGATTTTTCCATACATGTCCATAGAATCTTGTATATCACAGATGCCATGTTTAAGGGATTCCATGGGGTTCAGGTGGTGCGACATGGTTATATCACATATTATTGATTAAAATATTCGAAGAAAACCATGGTCTGAGATCATGTCTTCTACATGGGGATTCCAAATTGAATCCTATTTTTTTTGCCCTTGACTTGGGAGTGGATTTCTTATATTTAGTGATAGTTTGGTTGGGTCTCACATGAACAGGAGGACAAGCAATATTGATTTCATACGTCTCACCAGAAGTCTGTTGCATGATCTTTTATTGACCACCTGGAGGGATTGATTCTTTGATCATGATAGTTCTGGCAGTCCACCTAGGTATTACCTTGAATAATGTCGACAAGTCACGTGATATGATGTTTACAATAGCCCAATGTCTGACCACTAATGATCATTGTGGTGGTTCAGGTCCAAACATCTTGCATTCGATCCCCCAACCAATTAACCAACCAACCGAACCCATTTTCCATGTTGGAGAAGGGAATTTATATGCACATCCATTCATTTTATTTTGGGTTTTTTCGGTTCATCTAGAACATGTCTAGGCTAGAGTCTATACAAGATCTGGAATTATGTTGTTTCAAAAGTCTCTATTATGGACCATATTAAGGGTCCAACCTTATTTTTAGTGGCTGTATACTATCCATCCTTTATAGATTATTGAAAAATATTTGGTACTTCTTGTTTGATGTAATTACATGTTGTCATGTCAACATGTCCAAGGGTATTCAAGAAATCGAAATGACTATTGGAATGATATCTTGAGTCCTTGGATGGCCTTTCTTGGGTTCTCGCAGGATAACACCAAGGGTGATCTGGGCACATCGCATGACCTTCGGGGTTCACAAACCCTACTCTCCTTCTCCTTTCCAATCTCCATGGTTTTATGTGATTAATTTTTAGAGTCACACATGATTTTATGTATGTAATTAAGGGTATTATTATTTTTTCACTTGTTTTACATGATTAGTATGGGTCATATAGAGTTCATTTATTTTGTGGAATGGTCCTCAAGGCTAAGGGATACTATGAGGTGAGGCGTCAATGTCACCCTGGGATCATGGTGATGCATGGGTCTTCCATCATGAACCACATGTCTTTCATTGATCCCATTCCCTACTCACCACATATTTTTCTACCCACTTGGTATTATTTTAAAATGGTTTGGGGTATTGGGAGATTTTTTGATTAATTTCAGTGTTTATACACGATTGTATATAGATGTTTAAATTGACCAATATGGAGAATATGGTGATCTAGTGATCTAGTAGGGGATGAGTCTATCCGTCTATAATTAGATCAATGTATAGTTTTCTGGAAACACATGTGGGCTTCCAAGCAGTGAGGTTGACAAACCAAAGTGACATTTCAACACAAAGAGGTCATCATGACAAGGACTTGTAGTGTCTCACAGATCATCTGAGGTGCACATCACATGTTCTTCCGTAACTACAGACACCACTTTCCTACACCCTTTTTATGTACTTTATTTTATGTCACAAGGGTTGGGAGGTATCCATATTTTCTCAAGCATTATCTTTGATTTTACTTGATTTTACAGTTGTGTATCATATGACCAAAGTGGATCATGTGAGTGTTCACACGTATTTTGGAAGAAATCATGTGTCAATAATTAGTGTTCACAGAATATTTCGGATATTTCCTCATGGCCCGGATAACAATCCACATGGGTTTCATGAGATGCACAAGATAGGTCATGGTGAATCACTTGTATTTTGGGGTGCACTGCATGTCCTTTAGAAACTTTGATCCCATCTCACCTCATACTAGTTATATCCTTCAATATTTGTGAAAAAGTATCAGAGGTCTCACAAGATGGATTCTATATCCTCTAGGGATTTTATCATTCATAATAATGATTTGGTGCTTTAATTTGGTTGCCACGAGAGGTATTTTCTTTGTAATGATGCTTCTGTTTAGTTTAAAAGGATTTTGTGTAGTTTGTCATGTAGATTTGAATATAAATCTGTATATCATGTGGGATTATCATATATCTATCATTTTTTCCCATATAGTAATCAAGGGTGCTCGTTGAAGAGGGTTGTGAGAGACTTATCATGGTTTAAGCTCCTTGCGTGGAAACTTTGTCTGACCATACAATGGTCACGCAATTGTAAGACTTTAACCATTACATTCTTAGAAAACCTCATGGAGAAAACAATATCAATTTTTTATGTATCCACATTTGTCATATTATTAATACCTATTTGGTGGCCATCAAAGAACAATGTCTGAGGGGACAAGTAGTAAGTCATGAGGATAACTAAATTCCCTCCAGAGTACATGGTGGTATCGTGAACCCATTTTCTTAGGTAACATTATTTATACTGGGTGACCTTTGGTATTACGTGAAACACCTAAATATACCGGGAGTTGAGGAAATTTTATTCCATCATCTGCCTAGTTATCAAGAGAACTCAAGTTGCTGCATTGTCGTAAGACCTCTCGGTGTCCCTTGATCGTGAATCATACCCAGGAGTCTGCGCCATGAGTCCTGATCGTGATCCATGCTCTCCCGTAAGAATGATTTATACTCACAGACACATTTTTATTGACCACAGACTAATGTTATTTAATTTCATAAAAATGAGAAGTTTTCATGAAGGATTTAGGAGCTCTGATAGCTCATCCTCTCAAACGATTTCCTCTAATGAAGAAATTTCATGCAACATTAATCCACCAAAGAGTTCATGTGATGCACATGGGTCCACATTTGGGAATTCTTCCATTTTAGTTTTTATGGTGACCAGCTGGATTATGAATTTCATGATGTGGCTCGATCACCATTGGTTAGCTCATGCGATGTGCATGATGCCATCAGGGAATTATGATGCCTTTATCATTTTCAATCATTTATATTTACTCATCAGAAATGTTCCACCTAAATATTATCAAATGGATTTCATATATAATCAAGGTTACTCAGTCATGAATAATAAAAGGGCCACACTTTACAAGAATCGTTATGTCCTTCCCTTCAATCACATGCATATTGATATCACTATTTTATTGATTTTCCTTTCAACCAACATCTATGATTATAAAAAATCAATCTGAGTTCCAAAATATGATTTTGGTCTTGAGAAATCTGGGGTTATTACCTGTTAATACATCAAACTTCTGTCATGTTGAGTATTTAGTTCCTTTAACTATGTTTAGATTTTGATTACCGAGGATGGTCATCATGCCTCTTCTTAGCCTTAGTGATTTTCCTAAATTCTAGCCATCTACCCCTCAAGAAGGGATAGACATGATTTGTACCAATAACATATCACTCAAAGTTAGTCAAGAATATTTTCTTCTTACCTAATGCTCCTAGTGGTTGCTGGTGTCCGAAGTGGGACCATCATCATGGTGGAATCATCACTGATGAACTGGAATGAACATTATGGGTATGAATAAGATAAATGGAATATTGTGAGGACATATACAGGGTTTATCACTATGAAGTCATGAGGATATCTCAGTTTTTCATCTACCACTATCTGGACCTCCTTTTAGGAATGATCTGTAGTGGGTGCTGGGGATAACAACTTCCCACCTTCCCTATAATGATGTAAGAATAAGACTGTGGGATATAAATCAATTGGGCAGTATCTCTCCTCTTGAAGACAAGTATGATGAGTTCCTACCTACAAATAATTCTTGAGAAAATCCTTTGCATACATTGGAATTATAGAAATATATTCTTGTCCTCATAAAGATGAATATAGGGTGAGAGCGGATAGTGCACTCACTTAATTCTTTAAAAAACTATATCAAATTTATCATGTGTATCAGTGGGGTCAAAACAAGCATCATTATCCCTCACATGTGTCCCTCACATAATGTTAGTAATGATGAAGGATCATATTGAACAATTCTAGATTCTGTGGATCATAATTCATGTGTATAATGAGTGAACATGTATGTTTCTACAAACCATAGACTAGCGGGCTTTCTAGCTATATTTATAAATAGGTGGATCTTCCCAGCTGTAGTTTCACACCCCATCATCCGTGTTAGCACCCTACTGATGATTACATAGCTCATGGAGGTGTGATTCTTTAACATGGTTGTACCATTCCTTACACACTTTTACCATATTATAGTCCGTATATAGCAAGACCACACCCCCTATTGAATTTTTGGTCCCCTTTAGTTCCTATTTGGTTGGTATGGGATCACTTTTTTCTATGAGTACTACATTACATCCAAAATTCGGGGTCCCATACCCTTCACCAAATTGCAGTAATATCTAGAGTTGTTATATCTCCTTAACTCCTATAGAGGTCAAATTCACACTATGTTAACCTGATAATTTGGTCTTCTCTACCCTCTGTATACAAGGTAGTCAAATCATTTAATATAGTTGAGGCTCCCTCAATGAGACATACTATAGGGTTTCTCTTTGGAACATGTTCCTTACAACCATGGTGGATGATATTATTAAATGTGAACTGTACTCAATGCATCAGTTTTCTCAGTAATTGGGATGTTTTCGAAGGGTCTCCCCATTACATTTTCCAGTGATAATGGGGAAAATAATCCAATCATACTCAAATTTCTTGAAGATACAATATCTTAAATACTCAAGGGATTTAATTATATGTCAACCTACTGATGCTCCTACATTCCTCACCAAGGATTATGCTCAGGATTAGATGAATGCTTTTCTAAATTGTGCATTAGGATAACCGTTCTATCATGTGGACATACCTTTTCGATTTATAACTCCTCTATCTATGAAATCAATGGATCTCATTGTTGATTTGTGTAGGGAATCCCAAAAACCTTATTGCTCGAATGATAACTGTTCAAAAAACATACCATATTCTATTAGGGAAATCAGTTCACCCATGAGGGATACAAATGATTATCCTATGGAATTGGGTTTGTATGGGTAATAATATCATTTTTCATAATGGATTCGATTAGTTGGTGGTCCTTCTTCATATCCTACTTCATCAGCTAATGAGGCTTAGTCATGTCGTTGGCTTGTCTAGGAGCATATATAGTCCTTGGTTACTAAGACTTTTCTCTAGACATTCTATCATCAAGGGGAGTGCTTCACCAACTACTAAATGATCAAGGGTAAAACTATTTTGATCAAGAGCCTATATTCTAAATTATGGAAAGATCATTCTAACCTGGAGATACTATGCTAGACAAGAGAAGAGCTTTGACAGTTTTTTGAATGAGGTATCCCTCACCCAACAACTAAAAGCGACAATAAAGGTGCTTGAGTAGGATCATCATCTATCTTCTAGATTGTAAGCCCAGATGGATACATGTTTGATGCAGATCTGGATACTTGAAGAGACAATTTCACAGTTATAGTTTAATTATTCAATATCACCGACTTCTATGGCTACTTCACGAGGGAGAGTGGATGAGTTGGAAAATATAGTCAAGTTTCATTGTCCTATGTAAGAGGTGAAAGAAGTGTGGGAGGAAATAAATTCAATGATCAATTGACTAATCCCACCAAAAAATTTCTAATACTACTATGGATGCTTATAATTTTTAATAATAGAGTTTTCTTACACAATAAAACACAATTTTTCACAAAACCCCATATTTGTTGATGTTTTGGGGGAGTCTGCAATATGTATCGATTCCTCTCAATTTTACATGATATTAATGGAAGTGTTTATTTTACTATCCAATTTTATTATTCATTTGATTCATTATAATTATGATTCAATACGAATATAAGTGATTGCCCATATAATACAATGTGATATATAAGTTTGAATGTTTGATTTGTCTGGGAGTCGTTTTAGAAAGAGATTTTTTTTAAGGATGATTTATTTTCATGTTCATGGGGAGATGACTGGGCGTGATAGGTCTATATGGAAGGCTCCATGATAACTATCACATTCATTATATTAGGTTCTTTTATTATAGACAATACATTTCATTATTTTATGGTCAAATAGCTCAGAACATCTATTGGTTTAGTTTGGGTTCTATTACCTCTGACTATCTATTGCATTAATTAAGTTCCTTTTAGATCATACCTACTAATTTTTGGTATTGGGTTTTTAGAACATACCTTATATTATATTAGATTAGGTATTTTTATATTGGAACATCTATTACTTTACATATATGAATTTTATCTCGGACCATCATGGAATATGAGGCAGGCATCCCAAAAATGACTCGAAAAACTATGGGGTGTTGATTTCATCCACGGTACTAAAAGGGATCATGTAGATATGAGTTCCTCTTATGTAAATGGGGAGATACATTTATTAAAAGGGATAAATCCCTTATGCATCAATAGAATGGCCAAGAACATCTGATATCCACTCTTTTCTAAGAGCTCTTTAGGATTTTATGGGGTGAATATGATTGAAGGAAAATAATATGGTAGCAATGTATGCATTGATAGTTGGAATGTGGGTGGTTTATGTCACAATTCAAATGTTTGATCAAGGTAATAAGTAATCAGGTATACATTCCAGGTATGTACCTTGACACTACGAAGGTTTTAGTTTTCTCCATAGTTTCATTGAGGCTGATAAGGATTATGAGGCCCTTCACACATGGACAAGCTGTTACCAGTTGGTTGGTCTGAGCCCTTCACTAATAGCATGTCCAGGCATAGATATTATATTTCCTTTACATGGGATATTAAATATTAATGAAGGCTCAAACAACAATATGATGAATATAATAATGGAGGGATGGTTGTCCAGGAAGGGATCTAGAACCCTATGGAATCATATCTTTTCATTGAACAACTCAAGACATATGACTTGTGGTAATAAATCACAAGGTGTGATACATGAAAATGTTCATGAATTAATTGTTTCATTCCATCTTGTATATTGGGTAAAAAATCATGGTGAAGAAATGTTGAGGATATCAAATCTTCTGGGACAGTTTGATATTGAGAGTGTAAATCAAAGTCCAACGTTCCCAGGCCACGAGGGAGATATGGGAACGTCACCCCAGATAGAACATATAACACAATGGGGTGTTGTGTACTATAGTGATTACATCAGGCTCTCATGAATCATAAAAAACATTACACTGGGAAAAGATGTCAATGGATGTTGGGTCTGATCCCTTGTAATAATAGGATGGAAAAGGAGATCGATATCATTTCCTCTTAATGGGAAATGAAGGATTCACGAGGACATGAGACGCTTCAAATCATGAAGTGGTATATGTGGAAATTTAAGATTAAATAAGTGTTCAAGCACACAAAAATTCGTGCCACCACTTGTTGAACATATTATCATGTTGTAGAGATGTGATGAATCATTTCTCTAATTATTTCATAGACCCGGGGATCCAATATGAATAGCTTGGAAAAAACTAGAGATACATAATAGTCTCTATGAGATTTATTCCTTATTTACATGTACCCAATTTTATGCATAATATTTGAAGGTTATGAGTTTATCAGGTGGAGGCATGACTTTTTCATAGGCCACCCTTCACAGAATATTAACCTGACATGCTTTGGGTATCATTCATTGGACGTTTATGGTCTTTCAATTTGGACCATTATGTGCTATAGATTATGGTGGTATAACTTTTTCCATTGTCTGACTAGTTTAAGGGCATTACACATGGACTTGTTATGTGGATGTTATGCAAGATTCTCAATAGGATCACCGTGGTCATGTGTACTACAACATCCAATTGAGGAGGAGTTGGAGATTTAATAAATCATTGATCATGTTTCTTAGCTCATGAGGGATGTTATGGGAGAATCATTCATGGGATAACCTATAAAATAACGGTGTTCTGGGTTTCACCATGGTGAAGTCATACTCTCAACGACCAGTAATTCCTTTATATCTGGCCAATATACATTTAGTTTGTGTGATTGAGGCCTCACATCAATAGAATGTCCAAGAAGAGAGACATAATTTTTTATTCATGGGAAGTGGATGGTTTGCGAAACCATGAGACACTTGAGACAAGGAGTTTGGAACAATGATTGATTTCACATTAAATGACAATGGAAATACTCTATTCTTTAGTTGGATAATGTAGTTATCTTATGTTAATTTGGCAAGGATGGGAGACAGATGAAGACCAACTTAGTTTATCATCTTATAGTGGGGGCATGCTTCCATTTTGTTTAATATCATTCATTAATGAAAAATTTCCATACACTTTAATGTCTTACATTGAGGACTCGTCCATGCAATTTAATGTTATGCTATAAGGACATGGAACTGGTGTGAAAGGTGGTAATGTTGTGGTTGGAAAAAATGATGAGGACATAGGCATCACTATGTATCCCATATTAATGACAATCAAGACACATGTAGTTCTTGGAAGATTCCATGTATTTTAACAACTTTCTATAAGGAAAAAGGTGACCCATCTTGAATTAACAACGACATTCATCTCCGAGCAATTTAATGTCATGCGATAAAGACATGAGAACTGACAATAAAGATACTAATGATGTGGCGGGGCCCAAGGATGAGAACATAGGAATCACTTTATATCTCATGGGTGTGAGAATCAAGCCACAAGTAGTTCTTCAAGGACCATGAAGGATAATATCTTGTGTAAAAGACTTACATTAATGTATCTTAATGTCATATGATAAGGACGATGTGACATAGTTTCATATCATGTTTTAGGGACACATACAAATTGTTTTGTTTCATGGATTCTGATCATAATATGGATACCCTGATAGATATTTTTAACATGGTGCCATGAAGATACCTAGAGTGAATGAAGACCAAATTGGTCTCATCCACACCACACATCTCTCTGATAAAACACAAGATAATGGGACCAAACATGGATATACCCATGGATGGGCCTAAATAAAAAATTTATGGGCATCACTATGAATCTCAGGAGGTTGATAATTAATCTGTATGTAGTTTTTAGATCTCCATAAAGTTAAACAACATGTGTTCTAGATGTATTCCCATGTAGTATAATGTCGTGTGGTATAGACGAAGGATTACCTATCGTGAAAGGAAGACAATCACATGGATGGGAGAATAAGTATGGTTCCAAGCGTAACTACATTTATCATAATGAAATGAATCAAGAAATACATATTTCATATTATTTAGTTATTTTTAACATCATGTATCAAGGAAAATGATATATTATGTAGTTTAACATCATATGGAGAGGATGAAGGTGAATCGACATGAAAATGACGGAATAGATAAGTTCAATGAAACATCGGCATTGATCCCCATGGATGTCACATATGTATCCCATCTGGTTAGGAATCAAAGACCATGTAGTTTTGGGAAAAGAGGAACTATACAAAATATTGGCCCATACATAGTGGTGGGAATTAGCCCATATTGATAGTTGTAGCTGGGACTAAAATTGGAGTTCCAAGCGTCACTATGTTTCTCATGGGTGTGAGAATCATGAAACCCATTGTTCATTGAATTCCATGAAATTTACAATCTTTTTGTAAGGATGAAGGTTGGGGGAATGTGGTCTTGAATGTGATGTGCATGGAATGATAGAAATAATAACATGAGTGGAGGACAAAGTGATACATTCCATTCCATACATTCATAAAATGGGATCGGGACAAGAGGCCAAAGAGAAGGAAGGTTTTGTGGTACCTGGGGATAGACCTGAGGATTAAATTCCCATGCATACTTACATATCCAACAAGGGATAGAATCAACCAATACATATATATAGAAGCACTTTACAATTTAACATCATGAAAAATAATAATGTTCAATTTAGTTTGACATCATGTTGTAAGGATGTGGGTCACCCAATGTGATTGATGATGGATTTAATGGGATTGTGCAGTATTATGTCTTGTGGTAATGGCATTGGCAATGTAGTTTAATATCTTTTGGTAAGGTCATTGAATCACCTGGAATGACTGGGGGAAAATCCCATGTCAAGGCCCAAAATTAGTGATCCAAGAATCACAACATATCCAATTATTATTGGAATCATTCAATAAGTATTTATTGGACAACCATGCAGTTTAATATCCTATGGTAAATAAGTTAAGGGGGAGAACCTCTAGAGGTTTAAGTATGTCATAACCTGTAATAACCCAATTTGAATTAGGGCCATGAAGCCCCATGTTGAGCCATACATTCATAGGGAAGGCCTATGGCTGGGACTAATGACAATGTTTCTAGGAATCACTATATCTCTCATAATTATGGGAATCAAGCCTTTTGTAGTTCTAGAAGTGTTTGCGTGGAAGGAGACCAACATGGTTGATGGTGTCCATCTCGGGTGAGGTCCAAAGGTTCGTATAGTTTCATGTTATGTAGGGGACATTGACCATGCATTTTATTGTCATTCAGAGAGGTCTTGAGGACATCCCAAGCCTTCATGCCATTTTGTTTCATAGGGAACACTTATTGGAATTCCTACGCTAGTGTGAGCATTGTTCGGTGTGAGAAACAAGGAAAGGTAAGGGTCCCATTCACCATTCAGAGGCAGTGGATGATTAGATATGTGTATTTTATGTAATGGGGGTGTCTAGGCCAAGAATTATGATAAAGGAATCCCTACGTATCTCATTGAAATGAGAATCATTCCATTCATAGTTTTTGGGGGTCATGGAGTTCAATGTCATGTAGCGAGGACATGCTTTCATAGTTTATCATTTTGTGAGATATGTTCCATGTATATTAATTTCATGTCTAATTAAATATTATTGGACATTAACTATCATGTATTCTCCATTTTTAGGAACTATTAAATGTATTTCTAATGAAATCATACTTTTGTGGGTGGTGTGACATGCTTTGCATCCATGGTGTCTCGTGAATAAGCTCCACTATTAATGAATTTATGTCGTATTTAAGGTCCCTCCTACATGGGTTCCATTATTAGAGGATTATTTCCTCATATCATTGGGTTTCTTGGTGCTAGAACCAGTTCTCCTTGGCAGAATGAATAGAGGGGAACATTATTATTTACTGATCAAGCTATTCGGTTCGTGTGGATCTCATGGTTGTGTAGTCTGTGCAACATTTTATCATCTAGCTGATCCATGTAGTCCAGTCATTTCAATGCATGTTTATTATCTAAGAGTTCCCCACAAATGTATATTCAGGGTGAGGGAAGATTTTACTCTATGGGTAGCACAGCCTCAGTCCAATACACCAATGATTTTTGTATCACTTATAGCAGTACAAATGGTTGTACAATAGGCCCCTAAATAATGGTGGATATTTTCTAGTGAAGATCACTTATCATTGTTCACAATATTTTTGAGTATGTTTTATAGGGTCATATTAAAGCCATATATCTTTCTATTTTATGCCACATTATAGATAAATGAGTGATTGGATTAAATGTTACACTCCTGGTATAGCTTCTTTATCTTGGAAGAATAGATGGTTGTGCTGCTTTCCATCAAAATCATGTTAGGGACCCTAAACCAGGTTATAATATGAGACATTAAAAAGTGTATGATATTCTTCATTCAAACATCCTTGAGGTGTATCACCTCATCCTATTTGGAGAATATGTCAATGGATGTAAAAATGTACATAAACATATTTGCAATGCCAGGTGGATGTGTCCCCACGACATCTATCCCCTAAATTGAGAATGTAATTGAATATTTAGATATATGAATAAATTTAGGGGGCGGATTGATGATGTATTCATGAATATAGAATACATGACATTTTCTGGTGAATTCCATGCAATCTTTTATAACGTTCTTCCAGTAATACCCCAACCCTCTGATCTGGTGGGCATCATAGTTCCAGATTGGTGAGAACTATAGGATCCTCTGTGGAACTCTTTCATGATAGTTAATATTTATTATTTTTCATTTAACCAAATGATAATTGCTTCGAAACAATACATTTATATGATTTTATGATCATATGGGAAATCCATGAAGGCAGTTTTTGTTAATTGGCACCAAATCTTATCTTTTCCAGTGCAATCTATTTGGAGTGTTCCATCATGAATATATATGAATATGAGTTCGATCTACCAAGATGACGTCACTGGTTCATCATGCACCAGGGTGGTGTTGACCTGACTGGTCTCTTTCATATCACATGTGATGATCTATGAGATCATTTTTCAATGTGTTATGCAAAAGGTTTCTTCCCCCTGATCAAGGTGTAAGACCCCAATAATAAAAATTATACAATATTAAATTATGTTAATAATTCATAGTGAGGATATTTTTAGGTTTAGAACTATAGATTATTATATTATAACATATAAAAAATAACTAGAATATTATAATTAGACACTTATATGGAATATCCATTTTTTCATTAAACATTAACTCTTGAAAAAATGTCCAATTCGACATTTTAGATAGCATGACTTTTCCTTGATCTCATCCTTGACCCTATTCATCATAATGTCCTCTAAAAAACATTTTAAAATTTGGGATGAGAATAAATATCTCAGTAAAGGGATATATAAAGAAAGAAAAATATTAGTTTTTCAAAACAACATGTAAACCATGAATAATTTATCGTAAAGTAATACTTTTCAACATAATGAAGTAGGAAAAAACATCACTGAATATAATCTCATTCATTACCTTTTTTTAAAATTATTTCCATCAATCAAAATACTAAACAATGTAAAACTTATTAACGTATGTTGGGAAATAAATATACATAAATTGAATAATCATACATTCGACTTCAAAACATTTAACTAAATTGAACACACATACGGCTGACTTCTATACCCATTGCATTGGAGGTTATAACGTAACCACCCATCATTGGATTATCATGGAACCACCCATCATTTGGTTTATCACATTACCACATTTCAAACGCCCAAGTACCATTATATAATTATAATAAATAAAATTATTGAAAATATCAACATTTCACTAATAAAATTTCATTTTAAAACTAAATTAATTATTTTGAGATATTGTAATAATAAATCCATTTTGAAAACAATTTTCAATACCAAACAAATAAATACAGAATACAGAGGTTCTTTTTTCCTTCCAAAACATTAAGGCTTATTGGGGATGCCAAATAATAATTACGACGGCTGAGAGGTCATTGTCACTGCATATATTAAAAACATTTATTTTTTCAATTAATAAAATGATTCTCATATAAAATATTCTATTTGAATGAAATTAAAATAAAATTTGTTTATCATACACTGTAGAATAATGTGGTGTATATTATCAAAACATTCCTCATTGAAAAAAGATTGAGACGATGTCCCTTGCCTTGAGTCAAACCATGATGTATTATCCCCTTTCTTCCAAATAATAAACATAAGTTAATTTCTACATGCATCAAAAAAAATTTCAAGTTTATTATTACTTTTATATAACTTATTAAATTTCTATAACTGTTTGTTAATTATATGAGGTCATATTAGACATTTTGCCAATTTCGGAATGTGAATCTAAAATGAAAATGTTATAATTAAAAATTGTCCATGTGGTAGAAATTAAATTATATATATAATGATATTCATGATATATATCATATATATCACCTATATCAGGTACATATGCTTTTAGAATAGTTTATAGAATTTGGATATAAGAAATGAAATGCATCATTCATGGAGATGGTAAGATGTATGTATGCTTGAACAAAACATTCATTTCTTTTTCATATTAAAAAGACTGAAAACAAAATTATACATAGTTATATTATAATTCCAGAATCATATCATTTATAAGTTCATTAAATACATACTTTTTACATTCCAAGTATGTCATGAACATGTCATGTCACTTTGAGGGGGCGGTAGTTTTCACTTCCTTAAATGAAATTATAGAATTTATAAAACGTTAAAATCATTAAGGTATTTTGTAAATTAGACAAAAATAAGCATATAGAAAAAATAAATATCATAAATATAATACATTATTACAATTCTATCATAAGTAGAAGATTGAACTATCATCATTTTGTGAGGCAGTAGTTCACCGTCCACTAAAACAGTATGTTCTATACCCATTAGAATGAGGTGTGTGTAGGTTTAGTCAAAAAAATTCAAAAAAAATTATATTTAGGATTATATTTTTTATATAAAATAATAATAAGAATATCATAGCTAATTTAAATGAAAAAATATTGGAATGTAACTCGAGAAAAGATGTTACCTCAAATCGGGTAACATTTATTGATTTGTACCAAAGGGATCTATTAAATAGAATTCTGACTAGAGTAAAAATTTTAAGATGAAGATATGGATGTTGGCAGCTTATTTGGGTAGTGGTTAGATGAGCTGAGGGTTATTGAGAGGTGTGAGTAATGGTTTGAGTTTATTCCAATTTACAAGAGGGAAGAGGGGATCTTTAGGAATGTTTGAAAGTATTATTTTATTATAAAATGATTTCTGGTATCAAAAGGACCAAAACTCATTATATTCTAATATAATACTTATATAAGTTGAAATTAAATCATCCAATAAGAATTGGACTGGGTTTGGATATTTTTTTACCCTTATATTTTTTAATTTAACCCCTTTTTTCTCTTACTATTTTACTAAACATTTAACACATTGAGAATAAGAATTGTAACCAAAATGTTACTGAAATCTATTTAAAGAGTCAATAATAAATTTTATACATATGATAACAATTTATTTCATTCTAATATTCTTTGAAATTTTATTAAATTTAATATAAAATTGTATATTTAAAATATTAATTATTTAAAATTTGACAATATTCATATCATGGATTTTTAAAAAAAAATTTACAACAAGATTGATTTGAAAACATTCATTAATAAATAGAAAAAATGTAACTATAATCCTGTAAATTCACGGATGACTTATAAATAACCAAAATACATTTATTTTAACATTTATAATATATGGTATTTGAATATTTTATTAATGAAGCTATTGTTGCATCATCATTGTGTCATAATTAAATTTATTTATATAATCTTTAAAAATTACATAGAAAACACCATGATTTTGGAAAACTTTTTATATTTATAATTTATATTTATAGTAGAATATATCACTTATATAACCCCATATAAAAATTATTTTGATAAAATATACATGTTTAGGTAATATATTCTTTAACTTTAAATTAAAAGTAATTAAATGTTATTTTCCCACAAAAGCAGATTCAAGGGGACCTAAAATTAAAAAAATGATTCAAATAGTCAGAAATATATAATCAATTATGATTAGGATAGTTTTTAGGATTATTTGATATTATTATAATATTATTTGTACCCTTATTTACATGATTTACCCATTAACCATAGTAAATAAAATATTTACTAAAGTTTCTATTTATAACGTCTAAAAATTAATGTTAACTATTTAAAAAAATTTGACCTCCTGATTTCAAATATGGAATCCATTTTTTCCAAATTTAAATCACAAAATTTGCATAAATTAATTTAATGTAAATTCTAATTGTTAAAACCAAATAACCTGTGTCTAAGAATTAAAAACTACCAAATGATTTCCATGTGTTTATGTCGAATTTAAATTTTAAAATACTTCCATTGACTAGAATTGGATTATATAAAAAAAAATAATCTGATTGCAAATTAGAACAAATTAAAATTTCAATATAATCATATAAATAAATTATATGAAAAGATAGTTTTGACAAAAAATATATTATTTTTCACTGTTCAAAAAAAATTATCTTTATCATAAA
This sequence comes from Viscum album, assembly GCA_963277665.1. Classification (NCBI taxonomy): domain Eukaryota; kingdom Viridiplantae; phylum Streptophyta; class Magnoliopsida; order Santalales; family Viscaceae; genus Viscum; species Viscum album. Next base: position 1,254,314,674 of record OY728150.1, on the reverse strand, counting down.
AATACCAAAAATTTACCCAAAGTAAATATTGATGTCCCTATTCTAAATAATAAGAGTATTTTTTCTAATGTTACATATAAAAGTGAAATAAACTATATTTAAAAATAGTTTCCAATCAAAATGTTGTACATCATCCTCTTAAGGGATAATAAAGTATTTCATGCATAAAATCAGATTCATTATTATTTTAATCCTCTAAAATATATTAGATTATGTAAATACATTTAAAAAACATGTGTGATCATAATTTAGTTAGTTATTTTCATTCCTAACAATAAAATGACTATTTATTAACACCCATTTAAAATAATAATATTATTATAATATTTTTCAGTATAACACAATGTTGTGTGCAACATAAGATTTCAGACAAACCTACTGTTGCAAGTTGAGGAAACTATCTAAAATAGTGTATTCATTAACATAAATTAATATCTTATTCATAAATATTAATATAAATCAAAACGATTTATTCAATAAATAAATGGTTTATTGTAGATGGTCTCCCAAAACGACCCCTTCATTATCCAGTGCATTGGTAGGATCACTCTGTGATCAGGGGATATAATGAAATGTGGGGTCAATAAATAATTCTTCCATTAGTCCCCTGACATAGAAATTGTGGTGGTGGTGGGGGGGGGGTGTTCATTCTTTAATAAGGAATATTTTTCATTGATCATGTTTATTACCATTTCTGAATCCCATTCAGTGTTTAGGTATGCTATGTGTTGCTATAAATCTAGTATCTAACAAGCGAAGAGGGCATGGATTTCAACCTCATTGATCATGTAGCCATTGGATATTTGGAAAGAGTATGATATAACTACTTTGTCTGGAGATAAAAATATTACCCATAGTAAAACCTGATTAGGCTACACATTCTCCATTCTTGTGATGGTAGAAATCTGAGAGGCAAAATTAAAATACATATCACATGTTCGGGTAGTGTAATGGTAGTAAAATACCTCTTTGTCTAAGAGTTTTGGGCCCTCTAGTGTATTTTATAGAGCATGATGTGCCACATGGATGTCAGCCAAAGCCTACCCTTTTACTAACTTCTAGTATATGAACTGGATGTATTACTTCTATAAAATGAAAACACATCTAACCAACAACCCAACCAACATAGGGAGACCAACAATATACATGAGAGGATCAATATGAGAGACTGATTAGACATCGTAGTGCTATAAGTAATGCCTTGGTCTTTTCACTGTGAATAAGAGAACAAGGAAATTACTTTCGACACCATAATATTTGGTCTCGACACCCATCATAGTTCAACTAAGGTATTAAATATTATTCTCTATCCTCGTGTAACTCTTAATATTATTGATGGATCCTTGTGAGCATTCCATGGTGGCCACATATAAGATTAGTGGCCTCCCTTATACTGGAAGCATAAAAAATAGATCATATCAGATACATCATGAGATTTTTGAAATAATTTTGACACCGATCATCCCCTTGGTAGGTGACCACCTTATTCATTGGCATTGTGAGGAGGTAGGATTTACTGGCCAAGATGGATATGAATCACCTGATTTTGGTGAGGTTCACCTGGAGCCCCGTTAGTTTTTCAGATTCATGGGTGGCGACATTTCTAGGAGAGAATTGGTCTTCCCTGGGTCTTCCAGAATAACATGGTGGCATAACACAAAACAACACAATTTGCATGATGTTACCCCCAAATTTCACATTAGAGAAATCATCTTAAGACTATGCTATCATAGCTTGTCGAAGATTTATTGATTATATAATGAAGTGATCACATCAGTGTCAGAATTTTATGACCATGTCTTAGACACAATACTCATATATCCTTTTTAATATTGGCTTAATGATGTGATTCCAGGCATGCTGATATGTATCAGAAACATTCATTAATCTGAATGGAATGACCTGGTAGTATACGATTCATTAGGGTGCCATAAAGGCATGGTCTTCTTCAAACTCAAGGGCCAATTTTATATAACTATACCTTGAGTACCAATCCATGATGTAAAGGGCTTAGATTCCAGAAGATGCATTGATCAGGAATCCTGGAATCAGAAATTTGAATTAATATTTCATGTAATTATGATTAAGGTATTTGATATCAATGCGTACCCTAAACTGGCTATTCTTTTTCATACTTGGGATGACATTGGAATGCTGTTTTGGGTATTTCACTTATTAGAAAAAGTTGGATTCGATCAGCTTGTTGACTTCTACCTCCACCATTATAGCATGAGAGGGGTGTATTTTTCTAGATGCCTTCTGGAATCGTTGATGCTCATCTGGTAGTCTGAGATGGTGTGTATCAATATCTAGATTTAATCTAGGAATTTCTGTATAGTTCAAGTTAATCATATATGGGTAATGCTTCAATATTATGATATACATCTTCTGCTCTTCATGAGATATGATAGCACTAATCAAGGGAGTTTGTGGGTCTTCCTCTATCGCTAGGATTATCTGCTAGATCTCATCCATGGTAGTGGTAAGACCATCCTCAAAAATGGGAGGGGCATTTCTAAGATCATCATCATGATCTTATATTTCTAAGGAATATCTTTTTTATCATAGTCGGGGTAGGGATATGATTATGATGAATGATTATAAGTAGAGGATATGAATGAATATTAGAGACTATGTCTTCTATTTTTACCTTGTTTATGGAGAGAAAATAATCCTCAAAAAGCATGCTCCGGGAATTTATAGTGGTTGTCTTTAAGCCACTGGAAGTGACACACTGTATAACATCATTTGCATCAGTTATTTTCCTCTCTTCTAGTATAATTATTATTTAGCATATATGGATCAACAATACATGAAGGGGGAATTGTGACCATGATGTAGACCAACCATTCCATCGATAGGTTACTTCAATCATTAATGTGTTTTTGATGTTATCGCTGAGTGGAAATGGAGAAAGGGCTTATAGAGTAAGACATTATATGCGGTGTCTTTAATGATAACCAAGAAATCAGCATTAGGTATGATCTCCCCAAATTTTTCCTATAGTTTAATCTTCTTGATTGTCATTTTCACATGTGTAACATATCCATGGAGGATGAGCATTGATGATGATAAGCCTAATTTTCTATACCCCATATGTCAGAGGGCTCTTATTGGGATGATATTGATTTTGGATCAATTGACAATCAACACCCTTTATAAATTTATTATATTTAGTATTCCTAAGACGTACAAGGGTATTAAGTGTCCCTGGATGGCCACCCCTGATCTTGACCAGTTAGTGATTTGGTAACATGAAATCTTAATGAAATGATCTCCACTCGATAGACCTCAAAAACAATGATGTCGGTCTCAAATTACTATTTGGTTTTGAGGGATTCAATATGTTTGTCCATGAGTTCTCTTGAAAGATGATGTGGATCGTGGATTGAGAGTTTGGCTGGGATCACAACTAGCTATTTCAGAAAATTATACGTTTGAGCCAACGCTCTCCACTTCCCGATGTGGTGATTTTTTAAGGCATATAGAACAAAAGCTGGTGTAGTTGAGGTTGATAGTCTTGAAGATTTCATATAGGTTGAAAGAGTATCCAACTTTTGTGGCATAGGTTGTGCCGACCTTCCCCATTTCCTAGGATGATCGGGTTGAACCCCCGGTAAGTGTACATTCAAGATAATCAGGTGTGGGTGACTATTTGAGGGATCGTAGGCACCTCTATGTTTATTTTAACCTGCTGGAGTGCTTTCCCATATTTCATGGATGCATATGTGACTTATGTGGGGGATATGGATGCATAACATATCTGTGATGTCCTTTTCATCCTCATCTTCAGATCATGTGACATGACATTCCACTATTATATGCCGGAAAACTATATGTGGGGGTGTACTCATAATTAGAGAAGGGTATATTCAAGTGTATTGTCTTTAAGTATCTGAATAAAATCTCTTCTCCTGATAAATGTTCCATAGGGTAAGGAGGTTTCAATTCCATAGATGTTTCAAGGAAGAAATCTGTAAGAGTTAATGTCAACTAGAGAGCAAAATATGAATAAAAATGGTCTTTTTCTTCCTTATTTCGTGGTACCACCCACCCTTGATATGTACATCAGACCTATCCATTATGGGTGTTGGGGCTATTGAGGGTTTTCATAACAGTGTACTCAGGGCAATGTGAGATCAATCACCTATTTTACAAGTCATCTTGCTATTGAACATATGTGATTTCCTTCTAGAAACATTCATCCATCCTTCATCTTCCTCTGACTGGGAAATGGTTATTCAATCCACTTTTTCTTGAGGACCTTAAAATGTCAATTTTTTGGACTCAACCATGCCTTGGAGGACATTTATAAATGTGAAATAATCTAGGATATTATGACCTATCTTTTTGTGGAATGGGCAGTCATCCTAATGACCATTGAGGTTGATTTTTTCAAGCTTCCTGGGCTACAGATGGTTGAGAATGTTATTGTCCATGGCTACAAAGAAGTATCCTAGGAATTATCATTTTAGAACAATTACACATTGTTCATTAATTTATGAAATCCTTAAGGGTCTTTGTTTATCTATGATTCTAGCCGATGTCAATTTTGCAGCTATCGTTGGTCATAAGGAGGTGTTGAGAAGTTTGGATAATGCATGGTTTCTTAGATTGATGTGGGTTTGAGGGTGGAAGCTACAACTTATTCTCTTCCTAGATTCTTTCCTTGTGTTGTGGTAATGGGTTGAGACATGGATCTGGTTCATTAAATAATCTCTTCCAGATGATATGTTTTTTTGTGAACTCTCTTAATCCACATAGATTTTTAAAGGGGATTAGGGTTGTCTGCACATCATCCCTTAGATTTTTATCACAGAGTTCCAACAGTTGTTCCTATAAGAGAGGGATGATTAAAGAGTAGTTAAGACCATTCCACATTGATATAAATTCAGACATACATTCATTCTTGAGCTGCATATAGTTTCTCTGGTTGATGATTATCACCTTTCTCAGTGTTGAACTTAATTAGTAAAGTAACCAATGTTGGAGGTCATCCCATACTGTGATAGATCCTACGGGAAGAGTGGTATACCAGATGAAGGTTGGACCTATCAATATCTATATTAAACAACTCATATTATTTACCTCCTTCTAATACCAATGGACGATCATTAGTATACACCGAGACAAAAAGTTTGTGAGACGCTTCCCCCGATGAAATACAACATTAATGATGGAAAAGGATGGGTTTTTTAATGTTGGGTGGAGGCATGGTATAATCTACCCATTCGAGATAAGTATTCTTCTCAGGTTATACTATCACGTCTTCCCCTTCCATGACATTCATCTGAGTAGCCATTGATTCAATGGCAGTGAAAAATTTTGGGGGCAATATTGTATGATCCCCCTCCCATTCATAGGGAGTGGGTGGTGGCCGATAAGGTGTTCCCACATTCATCTCTCACTCATCATTTATTTTTACTATGACTAAGTATTTAACCTCAAGAGGGAGAGGATATCTATATAGAGGGGGGGGGGGGGTCCCAAAAGTTCCCAACATCCTCATTTATGTGGATGTCATTTCAAGACCCAAATCCAATCTAATATTTTGAAGCTACTCTAGGAGTAAGATCAATCATATGATGGAATATATTTTCCACTTAGTGGAGATGATACCCAACATGAACATTACCAATAATATGTTCCTCATTGAGCTGCTGGAGAGCTAATGTTTCCCTCTCATATTGCAAAATATTCTTTTTTTAATGTTGGAAACCTAGGGGAAGAATATTATTTCCCTTTATCATTAGTGAAAATACACCAATAAGGTGAAAAATATTTGTCTTTTCTGGTCAAATCCTAGTGCATTCTTTGATTCTGGGTGAACAAAACCTCATTTAGTGCATACAAATCACCCTCATCCTAGGGTATTTCTTCACAATTACATCCATCAGCATCCATATTTGGATATATTTATCCATGTTAATTGTGACAGTGCTAAAAAAGTAATATTGAACAATGGTGGTTATGGAATTTCATCCCACATGTCATGCCAGTTCTGTATAGATTTAATTTGGGTCATTATTCGTACCCTTGGCCATTTTGCGCCATTGAGGCTTGGCACCCTAGTCGGAACTTAATTCATTAACCGTACACTCTTATCCTATTGGTTTATGATTGGGGATCTTGTGGGAATTTCATGTCGGGGTTTCTTGAACAAAAATAAACCAATAATGGAATGTCTTGTGGCATGAGGAAATGGCAGATGTTGATCATTGATATCTTCCTCCCAAAATAGATTATATTGTTTCCCTCTGGGGGTTGATGATGATAAAAATTACCCAACCATGTGGGCTAGGGTTTATCTAGGTTTTTCATTAGACATCAATATGTTGGATTCCCCATCTCACTGGGGATGAGGTGATGTGGAATTTCTACTGATGTCTCACATCCATTTTTAGTGGATACCGAATTTAGTGATGTCAATTGGGAAATAAAATCCCTAAACCCTATGGTATGGGGGTTATCTTGGACTACTGGAAGAACATACTAAATTTGCATTGGAGCTAATTACTTGAGGGGTGGAGGTAGTAGAAAATGATATCCTATTCTAGGAGTCCAAGTCCATTAATGGATGGATTTTATACCATTGGATACTATGGTCTCTGTGATTAGGTGTAGTTGTTCTTTCATTAGAGTTGGATGCGATGTCAACCCATGATGAGGATCATTCCTTGTTGAATTTTTTCCAAGTGATCACAAATTCTATCATTTTTTATGTACTTATATTATCTCAAGGGACCCATTTTGAAGTCATGTTGGCTTTCATCTATCCCCACCAGTGATGTCTAGGCATTGTGGGAGTTGGGGTATTCTGTTGTAGTGTCCAACTAGCCTAAGCATTTCTTAGTCCCTTGACATCACTAGAGCCTATAACATTACAGGATACCATGTCTGATGAGATCTTCTAATCTAGGGGAGTGTCAGAGTGTAAGACACCATACTATCCCCATTCTAAAATTCAGAAATAGTTCATGGATACAGATATCAAATACTGATGTTTTATTATGTAATGGAAGTAATCTTGTTTTAAATTTGTGTTGTGATTTTCTGGTTTTGGATCCCAATCCTTGGATATAGTAACTAGGTTGACATGGAAATAGATTATCTTGATGGTATGAAGGTGGAACTCATTTCCTAGATAAGGATGATGTTGATCCTTCAATGGCTGATGATTACCCCACATATTATGGTGTAGACTGGGAATTAACACCCTTTTTATCTCCTCGGGGATCCCATAGTTGAATGTATTGAGTGTCTAGAACATGATGGGGAGGTTTTTTCAGATAACTCTCTATATATGACAATGAAATCCACTTATTCATTAGACATACACCCCTCTATATCATTAGACCATAGAAGAAGACTTTGATAGTCGCCTATTTATGGAAGTGCAGTGAAGTTAGATATTGATGGGGAGCTATGTATAGTTAACCATTGTATTTTGAGAACCCCTATAAGGCCCCAACCTTAAACATTACTTAATCTTGAGTTACGTCAAGAATACACATTGAGGATCTTTTCAGGTTTAGAGTTTTAGAGAATTAGATCATAAAACATGGATTACATTCCACATTTAAACAATGTTTTACATAAAAGATAGTATTCATTTTTTCCATCACGGAAACATATTTAAAATAAAACATGGATTCTTTCTTGAAATTTCCTTTACACTATCATCACATCATTTACCTTTCCCTTGACCTGTGAAAAACATTTCAAAAACATGGGATGAGCATAAAAAGCTCAGTAAGGGATATGAAAATATGGAAATGAAACATGAGTACATGTATACATAAGAATCAATGAAATTATACTTTACTCATAAAACATAAGCACTTTAATATAACTCATCAAATCATGAATAAATCATAGAAATTACAAGACATAAAGGTAACGTGAGGCATTCATAACATTCTTACGTTGGGAGTAACCCTCTTGGTTACGTTTGGAATACCCATCAAAGTATATTCCCTAAATCTCTTTGGAGAAACCTTAACGTTTAACTCCTTCGTGTTACCCAATGCATTGGAGAGCTATATCGGGCTCACCTACCCTTATTTTATCACGAAACCACCTGTCTTCATAACAATGCCCAAGAACCATAACATAATCGTATCACATAAAACATGCATAAAAGAAACATAACATTTCCACATTTCAATCCCAAGATATCAATAAAACACATTGTTATAATAAAAACATTATGAAAACCATTTTCAATACCAAAATAAAAGAAAAGTAAAACATGGTATTTATTTTTCATTTAATAAAAGGTATGGCTTGTAGAGGAAGCCGAAACTCAAATAATGGTCACTCCGGCAGAGAAGTAATTGTCGCCACATACGTACGACAAAAACATTCCCTTTTTTCATTTCATAAAACGATTTTTAAAAAATATTCCTTTTGGATAAATGTAAAAGTCAAAGGGTTTTTTACACCGTATAAAAGAATGTTGTGTATAAAACAAAATAAGCCTCAATTAAAGGATATTGAGACGAAGTCCCATACCTCGGGTCTGACATGACTTGATCGTTCTTTAATCTCATGAACAATAAACTTGAGTTAATTTATTTTTGCTTAAGAACCTTTTTGAAGTTCATTATTCATTTTATATCACCTATTACCATGTCATGAACACTATGTAATTATTTAAGTTAATAATGGTCGTTTTAATAATCATTGCTACTTGAGTCAAAAATAAACTCTTTATAATTACAAGTTGTTCATGTATCCATTATATACAGAGTTATATTCATTATTTAAATATCATATATATCATATATATATCCATTATATACATGCATTTATAATATTACATAACATTTAGAGGTAAGAAATGAAATGCACCGTTCATAGAGACGGTAAGCCGTACGTACGCAAGAATGCTATTTTCATTTCTATTTCATATTTTATGGAATCGAATCATAATGAAATAAAGGGATATTATAATTCTAGTATAATGTCATATATAATGTTATTAACTCCATTCTTTATTCATCCCACATATGGCATTAACGAATCAAATCACTTTGAGGGGGCGGTAGTCCGCACTTCCTAAAATGAAATTATCGTGTTTAACCACAATGGAAACCATAAAAGTATGTCAAAAATGAAAAATACAGAATAATAAGGAAAAAATAAACATAATATATATCATATATAAATATAGTGTCATCTTAACGTCCACTTTTGATGGTGTTAGAAAAATATTGAACAATCATCGTTTCTTGAGGCAGAAATTCGCCATCCACGGAAACAATATTCTCTTTAACCATTAGATGAAGGTGTGTGTAAGTGTAGCTCTAATACATCTCATTAAAAATCCTAGTATATTGAAGATACTGTTTTTGTTACAAAATAATTGAATAAAAAGAGTATAGTGGGTTGGAAAGAAAAATAAAAATAAGAACACAAGAAGAGACACTACCTTTAAAACGGGAATCTCTTTTTGATTTGAGCTCAATGGCTTCCTTGGAAAGATATATGCCCAAAGTGAGACTTCTAGGAGTAAGATAGGGATGTGGAGAGACAAAATGGGCAGGGGTTGGCCGAGAAAAAGGCTTGAGAGGTGTTGGTAATGAGGTAGAGGTGGGGGCCTTTTATAAGAGGAGAGGAGGGGCACTCTTGGAAAGGCATAAAATGATACTTTATTTTCAAATGTGTTTCGGATTTTAAAGGTCCCAAATTGATTTATTTCTAGGATAAGGTGATAAGGGTTCGAAATATACTCATACAATAGGTCTTTGACATGTGTAGGTCTTAGATTTTACATTATCTTTTCATTTTATTCAAATCGTTAAATAATGAGGTAATCGCTGCATCATCATGATGTCATAAATAATTTAATTTATTTAATTTCTAAAAATTATAAAAAAATATAATGATGTAGTAAATATTTATAGATTTAAAATGGATATTTATAGTCCAATAAAGCATTTATGTAGACAAAATTAAAAATGTTTTACTTAGGTAATACATTCTTTATTATATTTAACATTCATTAAAAATAAAAAGATAAAAAGTCACTTTCACACAAAAGTGATTCCATGGGGTCCCCAAGTTTGGCACAAGGCATCCCATGGTCGGCAATGAGGAAACCATTAGCATTAGGACACATGTTGTGGTCATTTGTTATTATTATGATAATATTTTATTATCCTTAACTACTCGATTACTCATTAATCAAGATAATTAAAGATAGTTACTGTCGTTATTATTCATAATGTCCAAAAACAAAAGCATCTTAAATACATAATATGGAACTTATGGTTACAAATATGGAATATATTTTAACAAATTCAAAACATTTAAATTTAAATTATTAATTTAAAAATAATTTCCGTTGTCAAAACAAATAGCGGGTTTTTTTGAAACAATATCTATGAAAAGTTTGGCATTAGTTTATGCCCAATTCTAAAGTGAAATTAATCCCAATGACCACCATTAGAATAAATGGTAAAAATATATTATATTTAAACTTTAAAACCAAATAAAAAGATAATCTAACCATATAATAAAATTTGATGAAAAAGCAGTTTTGATGTAAAATGCAGTATTTTTCACTATTCAATAAAAAATGAACATTATCAGAAAAATACCAAAAATTATCCAATGTAAATTTCAATGTCCCAATCATAAATAATAAGTTTATTTTGAAAAATAATGCTTATAAAATTGTCAAAAGGTTTATTTAAAAATGGTTTTCCATCAAAAGGCAGTAAAACAATCTTTTAAAAATATTAGTGTATTCCATGCTTAAGATTGGATTTATTCTCATTTTAAGACTCTAAAACACTATCTAATTCATAAATAGACATAGATAAGAATATATATTATTCATTACTTACTTGGGATGTTACATCCTTCCCCCCTTTTGAAAAATTTTTCCCCGTAATTTTTTTACTTATCGAATAAGTAGGGGTATTTATCCCTCATTGCATTATCAGATTTCAATGTTGCCTCTTCACTCATGTGGTTCTTACACAAATCCTTTACTTGATGAATCAACTTATTCCACAACACTTGCTCCCTATGATCATGAATCTGAACCGTTTTTCTCTTATAAGATAGATTCTCTTCCAACTGTACAACCTCTGGACTCAAAACATGAGATGGATCTGGGATGTACTTTTTTAACATTGAAACAAGTAAAATATTTTGTACCTGAGATAAACTCGAAGGTAAAGCCACTCGGTAAGAAACTGATCCAACTCTCTCCATAATTTCATATGGTTCAATGAACCTTAGACTCAGCTTTCCTTTCTTACCAAATCGCATCACACTTTTCCATGGTGATACTTTTAGAAAAACATGATCACCTACCTCAAAAGAGAGATCCTTCCTCATGTTTTCTGCATAACTCTTATGCCTGCTCTGAGCCGTTCTCATGTGTCTCTGTATCATCTGAACATTTTCTACCAACTCTTCTACCAATTCCGGTCCCATCAACTTCCTTTCACCCACTTCATCCCAGAAATCTGGAGTTCGACACCACTTCCCATATAATGCCTCAAATGGTGCCATCTGTATACTATAATGAAAACTGTTATTATAAAAAAACTCAACCAAAGAAAGATGTTGGTCCCAAATTCACTGATAATCCATCGAAAAACCATGTAGCATATCCTCCAAAGTCTGGATTGTTCGTTCTGACTGCCCATCTGATTGAGGATGAAAAGCTGTACTAAAGTTTAATTTAGTACCCACCGACTTCTGAAGGCCTTTCCAAAAGTTAGAAATGAACATGGAATCACGGTCATATACAATGGAGAGAGTAACTCCATGTAACCTGACTGTCTCTTTAAGATACAAATGGGAATGTTGATCTAGGGAAAAAGTATCTCGTATAGCAAGGAAATGAGCAGATTTATTCAAGCGATCAACAATAACCCAGATTGCATTTTTAGCTCGAGGTGTCTTCAGAAATCCAACAATGAAGTCTAGGGATATATTCTCCCATTTCCACTCTGGCACTGGTAATGGTTGAAGCATCCCTTTCGGTAAATTTTGCTCTACTTTTACCTTTTGACAAGTCAAACACTTCACAGTAAAATCTACAATATCCCTTTTCATTCTGTCCCCTCAGTAATACACCTGAAGATCTTTATACATCATAGTACTGCCTAGATGAACTGAAAATGGAGAACTATGAGCTTCACATAACGACTCTCTCTTCAACTATGAATCACACGGCACACAAAATCTCTTCCCAAATCTCCAAAAAAAATCATTATCAATGTTGAATTTAGGCCACTTACCCTTCTGAACCAGCTCTACCTTTTTCGGCAACTCACTGTCTTACTTCTGTGCTTTCTGGATTCTATCTCATAGAGATGATTTCACTGATACCTGAAACAAAACAGAAGGAAATCCTACACCAAAAACTTCTATGCCAAAGTTCATCAAATCCTTAACCAATGGATCACATTCCAAATGCAACATTGTTAATAAAGCATTACTTTTTCGACTCAAAGCATCATCCAATTTATTTGATTTTCACATATGGTAATGAATTTTACAATCATAATCCTTGATTAATTATATCCATCTCCTCTGTCTTATGTTCAATTCTTTCTAAGCGAATATATACTTTTAACATTTGTGATCGGTATATATTTCACACTTTACTCCATACAAATGATGCCTCTAAATGTTTAAAGTGAAAACATCAGCAACTAATTCCAAATCATGTGTAGTGTAATTTATCTCATGAGTTTTCAACTGTCGTGAAGCATAAGAAATTACCTGATCATTCTGCATTAGGACGCAACTAATTCCTTTCAATGAAGCATCACTGTAGACAACAAACTCACCATTCCTGGAAGGAAGTGCCAAAACTGGAGCATTCACCAATCTTCTTTGAAACTCCTGAAAGAAATCATCACATTCTTTTGTCCAGATAAACTTAGCACCCTTCTGAGTTAGTTTAGTAATTGGACTAGATAATCGTGAAACATTTCTAACAAACCTTCAGTAATTTCCTGCCAAACCAAGGAAGCTACGAATCTCATTTACATTTGTGGGTCTTGGACATTCTTCATGAACCATTGATTTTCCAGGATCAATAGTTATCCCATCTTTAGAAACAATGTGACCAAGGAAAGAAATTTTTTTCATCCAAAACTCACACTTTCTGAATTTCCCATACAATTTCTTTTGTTTTATGGTTTTCAAAATAACCCTTAAATGTATTTCATGCTCCTATGTACTTTAAAAAACACAAAAATATCTTCAATGAAAACAACCAAAAACTTATCCAAGAACTCATAGAAAATTCTATTAATTAAGTACATGAATACAAAAGGTGAATTGGATAGCACAAAAGGCATTTCTACAAATTCATAATGGCCATATCTTGTACGAAACGCAGTCTTCAGAACATCTTCTTCCTTTACCTTCAACTGATGGTACCCTGATCTCAGGTCAATATTTGAAAAAAACTGAGCTCCCCAGAGTTGATCAAACAAATCATCGATATGAGGAAAAGGATATTTGTTCTTAACAGTGATGTTATTCAAGGCTCTATAATCAATGAAAATTCTAATAGAACCATGTTTCTTTTTAACAAATAAAACAGGAGAACCCCATGATGATGTGCTAGGTTGAATGAAATCTTTCTCTAAATAATCTTCCAATTTCTCCTTCAAATATAAAAGTTCAATTTTATCCATTCGATATGGGGGTTTTGTAATTGGATTATCATCAAGAACTAAGTCAACAGTAAACTCAACTTCCCGATCTGGTATTATTCCAGGAAACTCATCAGGAAAAACATCAGGATACTCATTTACCACTAGAACATCATTAATCTGAACAGTTCCCTTGTTTTCAACAATATGTTCAAGGTAACATTCATTTCCATCTTATACAAGTTTCTCATCCTCAAGATATGTTATCAATAGTAAGGGTCCATTCTTGTATACAAACTGAATTTCTTTATGAAGAAAAACTTCTTTATCTCTACAGTCAATTTTAGCATGGTAAATAGAGAGCCAATCCATACCCAGGATAACATCAAACTCTACTAGAGGTAAAACAACAAGGTTTGCAAGTAGGTTCTTTCCACGGATAAGGATAAGAAGATACTTATAAATTCGTTATGCCTCAACATTTCCCCCAGGTGTTTTTACCACAAGTTCAGGAGTCATTTCTTGAGATGGAATTCCCATTTTAGTAGAAACTTTTTCAGAGATGAAAGAATGTGTAGACCCTGAATCAAAAAACACTCTGGAATAATCTAAAAAAACAAATGAAGTACCTGATACCACTTCATTTGATGACCCAACATCTGCTGAAGTAGTTTCAAAGGATTTCACCACCCCTTTCTTCTTGTAGTCTAACTTCTTCCCATCACTCGAGCTCTTTGCCGGATACTCGTTTGCATAGTGACCCATCTCATTGCACTTAAAACATCTCACTAACTGTAAATAAAATTTTGTCTTACCATCAACCTGATCTTTATCAGTGCAATCACGAGCCTTATGTCCCATCTTACCACATTGTTAGCACTTTCCAGAATTCAAAAGACATTCCATAGCATGCCTTTTACCACATTTATCACAAACTGGAAACTTAGTTTTCTTACCATCAGACCTTTTTGAATAATTCATTCCCTTCCCCTGCCACCTCGGTCTCTTCTTCTACTGGTTGTTATAGAACAGTTGATCATAGGCAAACTCCATTTCCACCTTCTCAGCACATCGAGCAAGATTTTCATAACTTTTGAACTCACGAGAAGCTAAATAACTTCGATATTTTGGCTTTAATCCTAAGTAAAAACGATTGATTTTACTATCAAGGTCTCAGATAAATTTGGAGCATACCTTTCCAATCAAGTGAACCTTTTTTCATAGGCAGCCACTGAGTATTCCTATTTCCTCAATTCTAGGAATTGTTTTTCCATCCTAAGTCGAACAAACTTAGGAAAATACTTCTTAAGAAACATACCTTTGAATTCATCCCAGTCGAGAGCATCAATCTAATCAGCATCCCTGATATTTTTAACCATCGACCACCACTGATATACTTCACCCTCCAAATGGTAAATAGAAAGACTAACATTTTGATTGTCAGAAAACCCCATGACATCGAAAATCTTTTCCGGTTCTTTAATCCACCATTCAGCTAGCACAGGGTCATATGATCCTCTAAATGATGGGGGATATTGCCTCATGAAATTTTCCACCACTGACATGTTCCTCTGCGGTTGATCTAGCTGATCTCGTGCATGGATACTACCACCATTTATCGCTTGAGTCAACTGTTCCATTACTACAAAAAACTGTTCAGTTCCAATTCCGACCATCTCAGGATGCTGATTCGGAAGGTTATTTCCTACTGTATGCGTTCCTAGCACTGCTTCCATGTTTCCTCTGCGGAAAACCATTCTGAACAAATATTTCTTAGATGAAGAAACATGGTAATCTACAAATGCTATATCATTTTCAATTTGACCATAAAAAAATATTTTCAGATAATCATTTAATAGAATTCTAACTCCTAAAATTATCTAAACCGACCTCTGATACCAACTATAAGGCCCCAGCCTTAAACATTACTTAATCTTTAGTTACTTCAAAAAAACACGTTGAGGATGTTTTTAGGTTTATAATTTTAGAGAATTAGATCATAAAACATACATTACATTCAACATTTAAACAAAGTGGTTACATAAAAGATATTATTCATTTTTACTATCACGAAAGCATATTTAAGATAAAACATGGATTCTTTATTGAAACATCCTTGACACTATCATCACATCATGTACCTTTTCCTTGACCTGTGAAAAATATTTCAAAAACATGGGATGAGCATAAAAATCTCAGTATGGGATATGAGAATATGGAAAGGAAACATGAGTAAATGTATACATAAAAATCAATGAAATCATACCATACTCATAAAACATAAGCACTTTAACATACCTCATAAAATCATGAATAAATCATAGAAATCATAAGTCATGAAGGTAACTTGAGGCATTCATAACATTCTTACGTAGGGAGTAACCCTCTTGGTTAAGTTTGGAATACCCATCACAGTATATTCCCTAAATCTCATCGGAGAAACCTTAACATTTAACTCCATTATGGTACCCAATGCATTGGAGAGCAATATCGTGCTCACCCACCCTTAGTTTATCATGGAACCACTCGTCTTCATAACAATGCCCAAGAACCATAACATAATCGTATCACATAAAACATGCATAAAGGAAACATAACATTTCAACATTTCAATCAAAAAATATCAATACAACACATTGTTATAAGAAAGACATTATGAAAACCATTTTCAATACCAAAATAAAAGAAAATTAAAACATGGTATTTATTTTTCATTTAAAAAAAGGTATGTCATGTAGTGGAAGCCAAAACTCAAATAATGGTCACGGCGGCGAAGAAGTCATTGTCGTTGCATACGTACGACAAAAATATTCCCTTTTGTTGTTTAGTAAAACACATTGAAAAAACTATTCCTTCTAGATAAACATAAATGTCAAAGGGGTTTATACACAGTATAAAAGAAGGTTGTGTATCAAACAAAATAGGCCTCAATGAAAGGAGATTGAGACGAAGTCACATACCTCATGTCCGACTTGACTCGATCGTTCTTTAATCTCTTGAATAATAAACTGGATTTAATTTATAATTTCTTAAGAACCCTTTTCAAGTTCATTATTTCTTTTATATCACTTATTACCATGTCATGAACACTATATAATTATTTAAGTTAATAACGGTCATTTTAACGTTCATTTCTACTTGAGTAAAAAATAAACTCTTTATAATTGCAAGTTGTTCTTGTATCCATTATATCCAGAGTTATATTCATAATGTTGATATCATATATATCATATATATACAGTATATACATGCATTTATAATACTACATAACATTTATAGGTATGAAATGAAATGCACCGTTCATGGAGACGGTAAGCCGTACGTACGCATGAAGGCTACTTTCATTTATATTTCGTATTTTATGGAATAGAATCATAATGAAATAAAGGTATGTTATAATTCCAGTATAATGTGATATATAATATTATTAACTCCATCCTTTATAAATCCCACATATGGCATTAACGAATGAAATCACTTTGAGGGGGCGGTAGTTCACACTTCCTAAAATGAAATTATCGTGTTTACCCACAATGGAAACCATAAAGGTATGCCACAAATGAAAAATATAGAAGCATAAGGAAAACATAAACATAATATATATCATATATAAATATATTTTCGTCTTAATGGTCTCCTTTTAAGGTGTTAGAAGAATATTGAACAATCATCATTTCGTGAGGCAGAAATTCGCCATCTACGAAAATAGTATGCTCTTTAACCCTTATATGAAGTTGTGTGTAAGTGTAGCTCTAATAATTCTCATAACAACATACTAGTATATTTATGATACTCGTGTTGTTACAAAATAAAGTAATAAAAAGAGTTTAGGGGGTTTGAGAAGCAAAATAAAACATAAGAACACAAGAGAAGACTCTACCTTTAAAACAAGTATCTCTTTTTGATTTGATCTCAAAAGCTTCCTTGGAAAGACTTCTTCCCAGTGTGAGGCTTCTAAGTGTAAGAGAGGGGTGTGGAGAGACAAAATGGGTAGGGGTTTGCCGATCCAAAGGCTTGAGAGGTGTGGGTAAGGAGGTAGAGATGGGGGATTTTATAAGAGGAGAGGATGGGCACTCTTGGAAAGGTATAAAATGTTACTTTATTTTCAAATGAGTTTCGGATTTTAAAGGTCCCACATTGATGTATTAAGAGGATAAGTTGATAATGGTTCTAAATATACTCATAAAATAGGTCTTTGACATGTGTAGGTCTTATATTTTACATTATCTTTTCATTTTATTCAAATCGTTAAATAATGAGTTAATCGCTGCATCATCATGATGTCATAAATAATTTACTTTATTTAATGTCTAGAAATTATAAAAAAATATCATGATTTAGGAAATAGTTTTATATTTCCAATGACTATTTATATTCCAATATATCATTTTTGTAGACAAAACTAAAAATGTTTTACACAGGTGATAAATTCTTTGTTATATTTAACTTTCATTAACAATATAAAGATAAAAAGTCACTTTCACACTAAAGTGATTCCATGGGGTCCCCAAGTTTGGAAAAAGGCATACCATGGTCGTACATGAGAACAAAATTAGCATTAGGACACATGTTGTGGTCATTTGTTAATATTATGATATTATTTTATTATCCTTAACTACCCGATTACTCATTAATCAAGATAATTAATGATAATTACCGTCTTTACTATTCATAATGTCCAAAAACAAAAGAGTCTTAAATACATAATTTGGACCTTTTTATTCCAAATATTTAATACATTTTACCAAATTCCAAACATATAAATTGAAATAATTAATTTAAATATAATTCCCGTTGTCAAAATAAATAGCGGGTTTTTTTTGAAACAATATCTATGAAACGTTTAGCATTAGTTTATGCCCAATTCGAAAGTTAAATTAATACCAATGACCACCATTGGATTACATGTTAAAAATATATTCTATTTAAAATTTAAAACCAATTAAAAAGATAATCTAACCATATAACTAAATTATATTAAAAAACAGTTTTGATGTAAAATGTAGTATTTTTCACTATTCATTATAAAATTAACATTGTTAGAAAAATACCAAAAAATTATCCATTGTAAATTTAAATGTCCCAATCATAAATAATAAGTTTATCTTGACAAATAAAGCTTATAAAATTGTCCAAAGTTTGATTTAAAAATGGTTTTCCATCAAAAGGAAGTAAAAAATCTTTTAAAAATATTAGTGTATTCCATGTTTAAGATTTGATTTATTCTCATTTTAAGCCTATAAAACACTATCTAATTCATAAATACACATAGATAAGAATATCTATTATTCATTAATTACTTGGTATGTTACAACCCCTCTATATGAAGGTGTCATTTTTTGGTTCACCACTCTATAAAGAGATGTCTGGAAAAAGGGAGGACTGCCTTACACATGATAGATAACTTTTTGGGAGGTTGACCGTGGAGAAGGATATGAGTAGAGCCACTGAAATCCATCCCTAAATTACCTCTATGATGAATGTTGTGGTAATGAATATATCCTGCTTCCACTTCAGTAGAAGAGTTTAAAAACCTTTTTTTGTTGATATTGTTCTCTAACAACCTCAAGGAAACTGACATTGAGTAGATTTGTAATATTAGTCATGTTCTATATCGTTTTTGGAGTATTATGACTTAAAATTAGTTGTTGTGCATGTATATGGGCCTATTGAACGTCAGTTTCCAAAACTTTTATATTACCGAATTGGTTTGTGGGGATATGAGACAAATATTGGGGTGCTGGTAGAATATACTAATGAGCTTCCTCATTGTTGATAGGGATATAAGACACTCCTAAGGCATGTTTCACTCTCAAATGGGTAAATTAGTCAATGTCATGGTGTGATCTTTATCTTGTGTCATTTGGATATTCCACCATTCATTATTAGGAGTATGGTATTTTCCCATGGAATGGTCCAATATCACGTAGTTGGCCCTGGTTGGATTAGAATTATACGATTGGTCCTAATATTAATTCCCTGATAGAATATGCCGAAAGACCTTCAGAATGGGAGAATGATTATATGAATCCTCATATATTTATAGGGAATGATATAGGAAACATAAATCAATGGTGAAAGTTGGAATATGTGCCCTTATTCTGTTATATGATGCAATATGGTGAGAAGATTAATTGAAAAAATATGAGCATTTACAGAGACTTCATCTACAATCATCTGCATAACCTTATCCAGAATGAGGATATATGTCGGATCCTAGGCTTCTAGATTATTCCACATGACTTCTTTGATAAGGATTTTCCCCAATATTTTGGTGTATTCTACTCTAACATAGTTTTACCCGATTATAATGGGATTATGAGCCTTGTCATATGTCTCTCCCTTCATTAGGATATGCCAATAATCCTCCCAATCGGGAGATAGAAAGTGTGCTTTCTCTAATATAAGCACTTGATCATGATGATAAGAGTGTTGAGTAGTACCCAATATAGATATAGGATTATGCACTTGTCCCTTGATCTAAAATAGTTCCATAATACGTCGATATAGTTCATTGGTTGTTGGTAAAATGTATAGGCATTTTATCAAAGTGTGTGTTGAGATGCAATCCCACGCCATTTCCATCACCAAGGACAGTTTAAAAATATCTTTCATTTAAGTGGGGGTGTGCACCCACATCTATCCTCCATGTGACATCAGGATGTGGCAATGGGATTCACGTACATGTTAGGAGTATGTGCCTCTCCTATGGTTGCTTTTGGAATACTCCCACAAACTTTTTCTTAGTGAGAAGTGATATGAGCTTGATGATTATTCCCAACCATAGTATTCTAGTGGATGTTGTCATTAAAAGTGAGGGTATCGTCCAATTCATGGGAATCAATTATATTATTTTACTAATGAGTCTTCCTCATTTGATCTCGTTCATAGGGTCTGAGTTGGATGTATGTCAAGAGGTACCCATTACTGGCAGATGAGAGGTACCAGTTAGATGATGTTGGTGATGATGATTAGCAAGCGCCATGCTTGGCGGTGCCAGTACCACTGGGAAGCTGGATCTGGCCCCTTGATCCACCTGTATCAGGTATAAAAGGTGGTGGTATTCACACTATATGGATTGGATTTCAATGTGATTTGTCATGGTAATGAGGGACACTACTTTAGCAGCAACCTTCACCGAATGATGTGGACTCACCAACTGACTTTCTTGCCTAATCATGCTCACAACATCCATAGTCTAGATTTTACCATATCAATGGTACTCCCGAATCATTCTGTTTTCTACCTACTACTGGTGTCATTTGGTTGGAGGGACCATTTTATGACTTTTTGGGGTCACAACGGTGGATGGAGTACCAGAATGAGAGTGGGAATATAAAGAAATTATCTTTTATTGAGAGTCTGAATTCATATAGACAATAAGTAAAAAGGAAAAATATAATTTTCTTATCATAGGAAACATACTTATTAATTATAAATCCATAGTATACACAATTTTAATGTATTCGTTTTCTGGTTACTGTACTCATGTGGACATGTCATCATGGAGATGAACATAGATGAATACCATTTTAGGATGGTCTTACAACATTTTTTGTATATTTTTTACAAATATAAGTTTCCTAAGAGGTTCATGTTGATATTATTAGTGTAGTTTTCCTAAAAAGGGAATGAAACATGGATTGATGAATTATAACCCAATTTTCCACTATTAGAGGCATTCAAGTAATAAACATTATTTTTTTCATATGAGAAAAAATTGAATGTTTTTATGTATTTTGACATGATCATATTGTTATTTCATATATTCCTATTAGTTTCACCATTTTTGTTTTATCATAATTTCATGGCATTAAATAGAATCATCTTGTTGCATTATTGTAGTACTATTTCCTAAAATCTTTCAATGGTTCCCCCATCTGTTGTTGGTTATGGACCGTCATTCCAATGGTGGGTGATCATCTAGGTCATTTGGCCCAGTGACTCTTAGGGACATGAATTGGTCGAAAGGATGGGATGTCGAGATCATCACACCCTTTTGAGGGGAACTTTTCCTTCTATAGGACTCACATATATATTAAATACATGTTTGTGAATTTATTCCTAATTTGGATGTAGGTCTGATTATCCTAACAAAACAGATATAGGGTAACTCCCTATTATGTGAGAAAGTCTAGGATATAGTTTTTGAATATATTTCTATGTGTCTAAGGTTCTTCATCATTTTACAATAATGAATGGTTTCATATATGAGGTAACCAAATGACTAAGTGATTAGGAATGTGATCCCTTTAATGGAGGCCATAGGTATTCTGAGGATGGGATTAATCCATTATAAGACTTATTACATATCTAGTTTATTGCATGAATCAAAAACCACAGTCTTGTTGACACATACAGATTATCGTCATGCGGTGAGGAATAATTTGTGGGTATTGCAACAATAAATATTTGATCTCGAGTCTAGAAGTGACTTCTTACGTATCAGGGTTATGGAAGAAATCATAGTCATTGTAGTTCGATCATTTTTGGGGCATATACATTGAGGTTTCCTAGGTGATTGTGTATTTTATTCCTATTGCGGAGATCGCTACATCCCCCTAAACCTACATTAACCATGTTCACTTTGAGAAAAAAGTTGGAACGATGATCAACATCATGGTGTATAGATATTGAATATTTATATTGGGGGAGTCCTTGGATTGTTTTATATGGAGCTAATGAATTTAACAAGGGTACACTGTGAGAACACAGGACCAGGCAGTCATGTCTAGAGTGTTCCACATGTCTGGGATGACACCTTAGGGGGAAATCATGGGACCAAGCGAACATGTCCAGAGGATAAACAGTGTGAAAAATATTGTAATATCTAGATTTATCGATGAGACTAAACATATATGAGTGGGCACCATTAAATGAGTAGGGCAGGGCATCTTGAAAATGTTTCTAGTTTAGGGAAATGAACCCAACATGTTTTCAGGATCCATTTGATTTCTATGATGGGTCTTCCAGACTAGTCATGACATGTATGAAGTGTTTCGTATATCTCAGATGACATGTTAATGAGATGTCATGAGGTTCAGGTGGCGTGATATGGTACTATTGTTTATTCTTTATTGATTCATGAAAACCATGTATAGGTCTATGATCATGTCTTTCTAGTGGGTTTTGCACTTTGAATCTTTTTTTTAATATGTGTTGCATGTGCCTTGTTTCAATTCATTATCAATTTATTTTGGTCTCACCTGATCCTACAGACATGGGATAAGGTTTTCACATGTCTCTCAAAAAGACATTATCATGATATTTTATTGATCACATGGATGGATTTATGCATGGAGAATAAATTTTCTATTTGTCCACCGGTGTATTTCCTGGATGAAATTAGACCGGTCACATATTAAGATGTGTGCAGAAGCCCAGAGTCTGAGCACTGATGTGTGTAGCGGCAGTTCTGGTCCAAATATCATGTTTTTTATCACACCCCCACAAACTAACCAAAAATATCATATAATCAAGTTTGATTAGGTAATTAAAAGTATTAGAATTCTTCATTCTACCGGGTTTTTTTGGGGAATTTTGCATGAGTCAAGGTAGAAGTGGATGGTGGGGGTGTATGGTGTTATGCAGTTTCATGAGTCTCTGTAGTGGACCGCGTCAACAGTGTTACCTGATTTTCAACATCCACATGTCTATACTTCTTTTATTGGATTATTTCAGACTATTTAGGACTTCCACTTCAAAGGACTACCATGTCATCTAGTGTACATGCCCAAGGGTCTTCAAAAAAATCCATATAACAGTTGAATGGAATTCGTGAGTCTTTAGAATGCTTGTCTTGGCGTCTTGTATGACCACATCAAGGGTTCATTAAGGGTATCACATACATCTGGAGACCGTTAACACTACTCACCTTATCATTTCTTATATCAATGATTTTATGTGAATATGGATGGGTGTAACATGATATTTTATGTATAGTATTTATGGTATTTCATCTTTTTTAGGATACGTGTCGTGTTACAAGTGTGGGTTGTATGGTGTGTAAACATTTTGTAGAAAATTATTCAAGAAAAAAGGCTTTTGTGAGTGATGTGGGAGTCCCACTGAGTGCTCATGGTGATTTTTGGGTCATCAAGGGTGCACCACATGTCTTTAAATGATTTTGAACCCCACTCACTAACACATTTTGTATCTTCATTGTTTAATTTTACAAATTTTTATGGTCATGCGGGATTTCGTGATCAATGACTAGGTTCTATTACAAATATTTGGGTGATGTTTTATTCGATCAATATGGGGTATATAGAGATTGTGCAAGTATGTAGGGGACAAGTAAATAAATGATTCCTTAGATCATTGTAGAGTGTTCTTGATGCACGTATGGGATTCTGAGTAGTGAGGTTGACAAACCAAATGGACTTCACGAGGTGAAGAGGTTATGATTTCGAGGACTAAGTGTCTCATGGATCTCTCGGGGGGCATGTTTCATGTCTATCAGCAACCACAAACACTGCTTTCCACCTTCATTTTGATCCCATTCATTTTATGTGTCATGGTTTAAGAGGTATGTGAGTTTTATCTCGTAATTTTTTTGAATTTTATATGTTTTTCTAGTGGTGTCTCTATCGACAAATTTGGATCATATGAGAGTATACAAGTATTTTTGAAAAAAACCATATGTCTATCCCAAGAGCACTGCCAAATTTTCTGGAAGATTCCATATGGAACGACTTACATGAAGAATGTGGTTCGTGAGGTGCAGAAGATATGTCATGGTGTGTCACATGTTTTCAGGGGAATGTTGTATGTATTTCAGTGAAAAAGGACCCCTTTCACCTCTTCATAGACATTACATTCATTATTTGTGATTTTGGATCAATGTTCTAATGGTATGGCATGGATATAATCTTGGCATTTTGTTCTTCCCATTCATCATTTAGTTTGTGATCTGTGTGGCCACCTAGGGATTCTTCTTTCAAATTTCATTAACCTAGATTTTTGAAGGATCTTGAATGTGTTGTCACATACATTAAAATAAAAATATATGAAGAATAGGTGATTCACATCTAGCTATCACCATTCAGCCACTGGTGATCAAACTTTCTCATTAAGGATGGCTTCGTGGGACCTTCCTTCTGTTACTTGCCTAACGTGGAGACTTTGTGTGGCCTTGTAGTGGTCACATAATCACAAGTATTTCATTTCTCTCTTCTTCATCTCTCTCATGGGGAAAATATTATCCACATTCATATTTTTCTTCCATTGTGGTTTTGTGGATTCTTATTAGGTAGGAATCAACAATATCTTATTAATAAATCGGTTGTGGTCTATTATAGATAAAACAGATTAGTGATTAAATCATCAATATATCATTGTATATTATAATTGTATACCATATATAGTAATACCTTCTATAAATGTAGTATTCCAACATTGAACTTTTAATTTGATATAACTTCTCATTTATTAAAAATCATGTTTTAAACATAATAATCTTAGTGATAATAAATAATATTTATTAATTTTTGAATCGTCATAAATATTTTTTCTTCGAACTCACTATTTTTTGTAAGAATTATTAGGCTATGGTTAGTACCACTTATTAGGATGATATAGTTATTGATAAGGGAGGGGTAGTTTTTACCATTAATATCACTCTGGAAGATAATGATTCAATTGGACGAATCATCATGGGTGATATGTTGACTATGGATCTATAATCTAATAATATAAAGGTATATCATGTTCAAATTAAATAAATGTATTTAGGTATTGAAGAATCATATGACAATAATGTTTGTTTTACATAAGGACTTATGTAGTAATAAAAATTATAGTACAATTAATTTAAACACAAATATTTACATTTTTTGAGAGAAAATGTGATCACCTGGTTAAGTTGAATTTTGATGAAAGTAAAAAAAGTGTTCTTTAAATTTCAATGATCATAGTTGGGAAGCACTCAAATAACATGATCTACATGTATCACTAGTTGAGGAGAAAGACTGTGAATTATGTGGCATTGATCCACTACATGGGAATTATTTCATACCACTCCCATACTATAAATATTTTAAAATGCCATTATAGTATTTATACACATTGTATATAGTAATTCCTAAGATCAATTATGTAAAATAAATTATTATTATAGAAAACTATATTTTTAGATACCTTAAATGGTTCTCCCAAACCTTATTTCATAAAAAAGACATTTATTCTTTTAAAGATAATTTTCAATGCCTAATCCGAATTTTTTTAAAATGGGTGCCTACATAAAATAATATATATCTTTGAATCTCATTATCCATTTTATCACACATTACGAAATTGAATTATGGAAAATACATTTTTAAACTAGAAATGAGATTATTTGATGATCAGAAGTATGGTGGAACCTGAAGGCACTAGACATGTGTAGTAAGATCTTGAATATGAACCCTCATCCACTATTTATTTTAGAATAAATCAACCAAAATAAATATTTTATGACCCTACTACTATGAATGACGATTTACTATCATTATACAAACTTTATTCTTCTATGAAAATTTAATAAACATATATAAAATAAATTAGATATGAAAAATAATCTAATACAAACTATTTAAAAACACATTTAATAAATAATAAGTAAAATAAGAACATAAAACTTCATTTCCTACTATATTAAATTATTTGATACAGTTACATTATTTTTTTTGGATAGATTTTTTTATTCCATCTTAATTTGTTTTGCAACCTCACTGATATAATTTTACACAGTTATCAACATTTTTGGGAATGTAATTTGTATTCTTAAAATAAATGATTGATTAAAAAGTAACAACATAAGTCGATAAGTAACATGAAATTTCCATATAGTTAAGGGAACTTCATAAATAGATTTAATAATTTATCATATGGGTTTATATTATTAAAAAATTCTATAGGAATAGGTTACTCTTTCATATTAAATAACACTAAATATGAAAGTTATTTTCTATTTTTGATGTCCTGTACTAAAATATTTTACATGAGAGAACCCTGATTCAACCTCATAGATACATGAATTTCCCATACAAAATTAAATCTCATGGATTTGATATTGTGTTCTTGGGAACATAATAATTATTTTCTGATATCCTCTAATCATTATTTTTTTACACAATGCTAATAAAATATGAAAAAACTTGTGGATGAATATCTTTGACATGAAAAATTGTTCTTAGTGAAGAAATTCAGATTATTTAACTATACATTAGATATAAAATTAGGAACTTCTTTATATTGTGATTATATAAAAATAACGTGACCTTAAAATTTACTTTCATAGATCAAAAAATAATCTTATGTGAATAAATTATTTTATGGTACGGAGTATTTGAAATAATTTACCTTTGAAAGATTAGTTTAACAACTCTATTAGGTTTATTATATGCAGTTATAAAAGGACCACATGATATTTTACATGATGTGTACATTTATGATAATTAATATATATTTTGAAAATAAATTGAAAAACTTCAACCATGTAATCAATGATAATATAATAATAGAATATTTTTTAAAAAATTTAAAAAATTTAAAAAATTTAAAAAATTATAATTATTTAATATGGTGCAAACTAACTTCAAGATAACATATACAGTTATATTTTAAATACTAAAATAAGCTATGATTAATTAACATGAAACACTGATAGTTTATAATACCATAAATATATATTATGTATGATAGAAAATAAAAGAAATTATACATAGTTATCAATTTCTTTTTATGGATAAAATAAATAATCATTTATCACGAGGAATAAATTTTATTGAATTATAGAATTATATACACTAAATATCAAATTATATTTTATTCTAAATAAATAATTTCACCAAATAGATATACATTATTTTGAAATAAAAAATAACTGGAATAATATTTTAATTATGAATGGATACAACCATTTCAAATTAAATACACAAATTAAATAAATGAATAATAATTTTATACAATATGTAGAGACATTAATAAGAAAATAATTGATTAATAACATTCAAATTAGATTCTTTGTGGATAATTATTATGTTAAACATTCAATCCAAATATATTAAATGTGTAAAATTTTAATATGGATACTATGTTTTAGTGCAATATATATAATGAAAAAATTATGTTGAATTTAAAATGAATTCATACATTGAAAAATACCTTAGATAGAACACTGTCATTTATAATTTAAATAATCTCACATTCACTATGAAGGGGTTCAATCCTGAATCCAATATCAAATACATTATGCCATAATTATTTTTCATCTCTAAAATGTTATATTAATTTAAAAGTATGTAATATATAAAACAATATATTATTTATAATTGGATTAACAGTTTTTTAATAACATTTATTTTAATTTATATTTTTGTGTAAAAATGTAGAGTGGATGAATTTTCTAATGATTCATAACCCAACATTTTTATATAACGAAAGAAAGTTAAAATTTATACACATCATGTATCTCCATTAATATTTTACACATTCACTAATCTCATTGGGATAAGTGAACAATGTGATAGATAATAATAGTACATGTTAATAGACTCACGAGGGAATTATATCCATCCAATGATAAAAAGAATCAACGGAGAGGAAAGCCCAAAAACTAAAAAAAATGTGTAAATGTACTGCTTAAATTATTATCATTCATGAATAGTGTATGGTATATAAGTTCACCATAAATATTCTTCACTTTTACATTGTAATCATTATCACTAGTTCCTCTATAATTAGACAATAATAATGCTTTTGTTTCTTAAATATAATATAGACCATATTTCAAACTTTTCCATGATTTCCATAACTAACATATATAAAACCCTTCATGATTTATCTTAGGAGTTTTATAATAGTGGAAAATACTAACATGGGTGTAAAAAGATGGATAACACAGATCCAAAAAATGAATTTAAATTTTGGGATGGAATATATTTTTATAGACAAGTATGTGATTTAAAATATATTTTCACCAAAAAAAGTTATCTGAAATACTGTTTTAACACAATTCTATTAAAACCTTAACTTGAATTCTATATAATGAACAAATACATATGGTTTTTGATTATTAAATAATAAATAGAATTATTTTATACATATTAATGGTACAAAACATCAATTAATTTAATGTTAACTGGGTTATTATTAGTGAAAGTCCATAAAAATCATCTTTATAGTAGTATGTGAGAAAAATAAATCGAACAATATTAGATGAACGTGTGAGAAATGATATAATATTAAGTGTTTGGATTCTAGTGGGTTCTTTGGTGAGGAATGAGAATTGTTAGTAATGTAGTATATCTACACTTTTTGAGTGATGAATACCGAGTTTTGAATGGGGAAGTGGGGAGATATGAGTAGGAAATTAATATAATGTTCAGAAATTGTTTTAATTATTAATTTAATTTTCCATTTTTTTTCATTCTGAAATTTATGATTGTTTTATATGATTCATCATGTTTATTTTCACTTTTATGAATAGTTATTTAAATATCATGTAGTAAAAGATTTTAAATAAAATAGATTTTATATACTATTTAAATTATGTTACAAATTGATCGTGTTATATTGTAAATATTTATGAAAATATTATTTAAACTTAATGACAATTTTTTTGTAATCTATAAAATTATAGTGATAAAAAATAATTTTGATTTATTTTATTAGAAAATATATAATATAATATTGTTTAAAATTTTAAAGAAAAGTGATTTCTAATAATAATTAATGATAATAGATTCATTTATTTTTAATATAATTATCAATATCAATATAATAAATTAACAAATATTATTGTTAGTATAGAATATGTTGGTATTAAAAAAAATATAAATATAAATATAAATATTGTTTAAAATAAATGTTTGTAATTAAATATAAGACATAAAAACATAATATTTGATTGAATTTTTCATTTATACCCACCAATACTCTATATGTTAGAAATTTTATTTGGGAATAATTAATATAGTTTTTAGTGGAAATAAAAAAAAACTGTTTGAAATATTTCTATCATAATCATTCAGATAAATGTATATAATATACAATAAAACTAATGTATTTTTTTTGAAAATATTATTCATCTATGAATATTAAATAGAATAGGACCCAAGGGTCTCCACGTATATTGATTGTTATAATGGATATGCCATAATAACACCACCTATAATATATCAATGGATACATGCATCCATTAAAGGGGAAATATTAAGATATTGGAGGATTTTTTTCATAATATATATAACCAAATCTAGCCCACAAAAAGATTATAGATAAAAATATGTTTGTAGTATTATGTGCCCATTATTTTAATTTACAACATAAAAAATGAAATCCATGAACAATGGTTTATTGTAATGGGAAATCAAAAAAAATGATTAAAATAAAATTAACATATTGTAAAGTTGAAAAAATACAACTTCATGGACTAGCCAACCATCATAGAATGCCACTGAATATACAGAAAACCAAAATGATTAATATAACTATCATATTATACTAAAATCCATAAAAGTTAAAACATTAATTATTTCATATAAACCCTTGGAGTAGTGAGTAATATTTCTCATTGTGATCATATTTACTACTGTATTATTCATAAATAAATGCTTACTATATATCTAGTAAATCATGTGAGGTGAATATAACCCAAACTACAAAATCAATCAATCCTATGTAATAATATCTTGTAACTCCATACATTAATTTTACTCACTATAATAAAATCATTAGAGGCATATGTACAGATACACACATAATCAAATCCCCAAATCTGATCACCATATAAAAATGGGAAATAAATAATAATTATAAAATACATACGTTTAAATATTTTTCAGTAAATGCCATATTATTAGAATTTATTTCAAATATACTACATTAATTATATCATACAATATTCAAATAAATAAAATCCAGATCTAATCTTGTATATTTTATCCTACTATATCCCATTGTGTATAACAATGTTCTAAACCCAAACATACTATGTATTTATATCTTTAAAATAGAATACATAATGTAGATATTATTCTTACTAACATTTAAAATAATATATATATATATACACGTATCTAATAGTCTCACAACCATGACTTATTTTAATATAAAATCCTTTACATTTGGTATTTTAATAAACTAATATGATATATTGTATCCTAATACATCCTTAAAAAATTCATAAATAATATTTCATTATCCCATATTGGTTTATTTAAATGTTTTATCACCATTATTTAGTGAAATTGTCGGGTTTTTTACAAACCCACACTAATTTTAACAACATGTTTAACCAATGGATTATCATAT
This sequence comes from Viscum album, assembly GCA_963277665.1. Classification (NCBI taxonomy): domain Eukaryota; kingdom Viridiplantae; phylum Streptophyta; class Magnoliopsida; order Santalales; family Viscaceae; genus Viscum; species Viscum album. Next base: position 1,254,283,745 of record OY728150.1, on the reverse strand, counting down.
ATCAAAACATGTTCAATTCCAAATATAGCTTTCATCAAATATCCACATGTAATTTTTATGTCACTTGAGATTATAAAATCAATATACTATAAATGTTCTAATATATAACCTTATACTGAGACCATTCAAGAACATTGACCCATTGAAACTTCTCATACATTAAATTTTAGAAAAATTATCATCATAAAATATGATAATTATTATTTAAAATATATAATCATTAAAAATGTAAAAATAATTTTTATTTTTAGTTTATTTATAGTTACCAAAACATATAGAAATTTCATCCAATAGTAAAATATAATAAAAATATTTAAAATACAATCAAGCTATGTCAAATTTTACCTATGTTATTAAATACTTGTAAATCATTTTAAATATTATCATACCCAATTAATTGGGTAAAATTTTATTAAACAAAAATATTCATCTTCCAAAATGAATAGATGGTTCGATGAAAATTATATATTTTTATTTTTGATAAACTACTTGTTAGGTAACATATTCTATAATAATTTAATTGTGTTCAGAGTGATCATATACATTTCATAATATGAAATAATAATCAAATGGTATTAATACTAAGTATATATGATCATATTTTTTCAAATCACTATCCAAAAATCTAGTGGCTTTATCTTATATAATCATATATCATATGATTAAATAGTTTGGACCATAATTAGTAGGGAAACCCAAAATTTGAGACATCCAAAGAAAGTATAATAATATTTTAATATCTTTTCCAAAAAAATACATTTTGATATATATGATATTAAGTAAAATTAACACCTTATAGGACCGAAATGGATCAATAAAATCATATATAATTTTACATATGAATTGATATTAATGAGATACATGTTACATGATGTGTAAGCTTGAAAAATATCATGTGACCTAAGAAGGTGGTCATTATATGAATATGTTGTAAAGAATAAATATTTCCTTATAATCTTAATATTTAAATACACATTCCACAATTTAATTTATAATTTTTCTGAAATATTCATATCCGTAGTTTTAAATTAATATTCATTGTAATATTAAATATTTTTACATTATAGAGAAAATAATTTTTATCAAATTTTCATTCAAAAATATAATAGATGGATATAGGAAAAATTCATCAAAATTAGGAATATGAAGTCAATTGACCATGAGGATTATGAATTCAAAAAAATAGAGAAATAACAAGTCAATAGATGGAGTAATAATCACCCATTCAGACATACTTCATTGAAAATAGACACACAAGTATATAGAATTATCATTTATTAAGACTACATACGAAATAATTACAAATTACAACATATTGAGTAATCATTAACTAATACTATATGGAACATTAATAGAATCATTGTGGTTCGTCATCAGATGAACTGTAGATAGATAAATTTTGTGCAAATCACATCGAGTGAATGTGTTTTCCTGATTCACATATAACTAATACCAAAAAATATGATATTGGATTATTATATCCAACTAATAAATTATACCAAAACCTTTTAGGGTTAGAAGATAAATATATGATAAAAAATTTTATTTAATGTTTTATAACATATCATTTTCTAATTTTTCCTCACATTTAAACTCAATATAGTTTTCTTTGGAAATTATTTGTGTGTTTTTCATTCTTAATTCTATAATATATGAATTATTTATTGGGAAATTTTACTATTTTGTAGATCTGGGGATCTCAGGGATGTGTAAGCTTTTATTCCAATAAAATTTATTGAGGTGTCTTAGTAATATGGGTGCACATTTTTCTTGACCATTATCATCGAGTGATTTATGGGATTTTAAGACAGAACATATGATATGTTAATTAATTGATATCAATGATCAAGTTAAGATCATTTCATATCAATTGCGGTAAAAATTTATAATATTTTAAATAATCTTTCTTTATATGTGTTAAAATTATTAAATAACAATTATATTGAAAAAAGTTACATATTTATATATGTTTTCAAATAATCATTATGAATGTTTAGAAAAGTTTATAAATTTTGTAAAAAATGTTTCTTAGTCTATTTATAAAGAGTATCTATATAACTGTAAATCCATGAATCATTATTATTGGTGTTGGGGATTTTTTATGTTTAATGGTTTTAGAAACTAAAATTCCACCATTTATTCTAGTATATTTTTATAATATTGTAATCTAATATTTTATATCATAGAAGGTTTTAACATATATACTTATTAATCCATCTATCTTTATGGAGAGGAGTATATATATTTTTAAAATGGTTGGACAACACATTGTAACTCTTGATAATACAAATCCACTAAGGACACCATTATTTAGTGGTGTTGATTATTAGTATAAGAATTACAGAATTAAGACCATTATTATGAACCCATGGGTTTATTACAATTTTATAATGAATAATTTTTTTAAGAATCATGATAATGATGTCAGTTCATTTACTATAGGATAGATATCATAATTTTAATTTAATATTCATTAGAGAAAAAAAATTTCTAGGATAAATTAACAAAATAGATATAGGAAATTTTTTTCTTGTGTAAAATCTATCAATATTTTAATTAGGATATATGTTACTCATTTTAAAACCACTGGGGTTTTAAAAAACATAACATATATATTATGTGTATATTATAAATAATTTCATTTATTAGCAGTTGAGTATATTTATAAAATGAATTTACACTTCATTAATAAACGAAATGATTTAAAAAATCTTGATAAAAATGAATTATCAGATTATTAATTGATATAATATGATATAATCATTATTCAAATGGAATAGGAATATTAGAATACAATCATAGACGATACTACAAATCTAAAAAAATGAATTTTAGAATGATACTACTGGGAAATCATGAATTGTGATAGTTGGATAAAATTATATGTTTTTAAAGAAATGAGGAATAATGTTATTGATTTTTCTTAAACATACACTATTATAACTATGAATGTTAAATAAGATGATTCGTTTTATAATTTTCATAAAAAGGAGTATAAATAAGAAGTTTTATTAGACACTATTTTTATAGTGGAATACAAGGATAATTTCTCATCATTGGCCAAGAGTATGAACAAAAAGTAAGAAATATTGATTCTATTTACATTTAAAAGGAATTTTATATTCAAATAAGTGATAAGAATGAATCTTATAAAATTATTTGTTATGATTGTAAAAATCCATGGCATATCAAGCCAGATAGTTCAAGGTTAAATCATAAATATAAAACCTTAATAATTTTTTATTAGAAAAGAGAAATTAATAGTATAGAATCATTAAATATGTGGTGTGGAAGAAGTGGAAATTCTTCACCATAAATTTCATCTAATGAATCAAATGATGATAATTTTATTATTGGTTTTGATACAACAATTTCTTTGAATAACTACTACAACATAGTGATGGTATTGGTTAAATTTCATGAAAATAATAAAATTAAGGATAATTATCCCAATATTGATAAACAATATTGTTTTACTTGTTTTTAAGGATAAAATATTTTTAGATCCATATAAAAATATTATACACCATGTTTTCAAGAGATTTGTAGATATATTAAAATGTGGTAAAAAAATGTAGAATAAATTAATGAATGATAATGAATGTACTAATGAACAACATACTAAATAAAATTATTTAACATCTTAAAACACATTAATGATTTTTAATTTTACATCATTATTAGACAAAAATATATTATTATAGCTTACTACTCGGTATGATAAGAATATTGATGTAAAACAAAATATTAAAATATTATGTTTAATTTTTTTTCAATTTCTATTATTGAAAGAGTTTTTTGATAATCAATATAATATGATTTCACCAAATTGGAAGACATGTAGAAAATTTATTAATCAAAATAATTTTTTTTAAATCTATTTTATTCCTAATAATGAAACTGTTTTGACAATGTGTCAATGAGGTGGAAATGGGAAAAAAAATATATTTAAATAAAATTTAGAATTTGTATTTAATAATGAATATATTGTTAACAATTTACTAATTTTTGGATACAATAAATATGGGTATATGTGGATTAAAATAGTTATATTTAATAATTATTATGTACCTAATGAATTAAGTGTACAGAAATTATAGTCATCTCGCATCAGGTATAATGTATGAATACTAATATCCAAAACATAGATTTCCTGGATAGTGGTTTTTGAAGACATATAATTAACCAAATAAATTTCATGTTGATGATAATAAATATTAAAGTTTATATATTAACATTTAAAGGAAATTATTATTTTTAAATATATGGTATTAATGAGACTTAATTTAATAAATATGATGAAAAATACAATGTTTTTTTATATTTTAATATAGAACCACAATCTCATTATCACAAGACACTTATGTGATGATGCTTATGATATGAAAAAATATAATTATAATGTAAATTTCAATATTAAGAAGGTAAAATAATTTTTTATTATAGTAGGAATTTAAATATCACATAAGGTCCTTGGATTCATGGAAATAAATTATTTATTACTCAACATAAAACAAGAATTGTGATGATCATTTGTTGATCCACAATAAAGGACCAAAAATTTATTATTTATGTGTGTTCACAAGTAGATAAAAATGACCTTGAAAAAACAACAAAATAATACATGATGAATTTGATATTCGAATTTAATTGGTGATGTGAATGAATATCTCTATATATGCGAGTTTGAGTATGATTAGATAAAGTGACAAACATTTATGATGGAATAATGAAACATGTGAGAGAGAACAATTAATGAAGTTAAGGAAATATGATTGGATGGTTTTTATAAATATATTTATTCATTCAGGGATTTGAATATCAACACTTGGAACTAATCTCATATGGACATCCTTATATTTCATCAGGTGAAACTATGATTGAATAGATCCCACAACTTCTCATTTATAGTTCTCATGTAATAAATTAGTGAGAAAAAATTACTTCTGACTAAGTTTAAATTCACAGTTTATCTTAGTGTACTACACACCAGTGATGTTGACTTAATTTTTACTGAAATAGTCATATTGAATATAGTTTTAATTTAAGAATAATCAAGATCAGTTTCCATATATATATTATGTTTTTAAAAAATATTATTATTTAGAAGGTAAATTGAGAGAATCGTATAATTATGAAACATTATGATCAATGTAAAACTGATAAATGAGGACAAAATATATCCTTAGTTATGTTTACCCAAAAATTATTGATGTATAGAACATATTCAAAGAGTTTGGTATATAATTTACCAATTATATATAAATTAAGAAACTAGGGGATGATAAAATGTATCAAATCTATCTTATAACAAAAAATCTCGCTCATTCTTTGAAATATTATATATCTCAACCTAAAACCATGATCTATAATCCTAGTTCTCAATATGATACATCTCTTATTTTTTCCCTAAACCATATTGTTTTTCTATTTTTTCATGTTTTCTAAATAACCATCCTAAATCACATGGTCATTCCCCAAAAAGAAACTCCCCAGCTTCTGTGTGACATATTTGACAGTAAAGATCATCCTCAGTATTAAATGAAATCAGGATCGAAATCAAGCACATTGACATTAAAAATACTTATAGTACAAAAGATAAGATACCAATATAGTATTCTCTCCATGTAGATGGATTAGTGGTGGTTATAACCGGGTGACCCATCTTGAATATTTTATCTATGATAAAATTTTCTTGATCATGTTCCCCTCCCATGATTATTATATATATATGCCTTTGAATAAATTTGATGAATAATTTTAAACAGGATTATTAATTGGAATGGTATGTATTCATAAATATTTTAAATGTGTGAAACTCAAAATTTAACATTCCCATTACACAGACATGGAAAATTTATTACACAGATATTATTGCCATCATGTTGGTGTTTGGAAACATGTATCCATTTCTAACCATGTATTCATTTTTTGAAACAATATAATTGATCAAAACCTATGATTTCACACATAAATTAATCTAATATAAAATATTCCTGACATATCAATTTTTTCAAATTGGAAATAGATATTCTTATAGTCGAATGTGCTGGAGTTTACGAATATCTATGAATATATATTTCTATTTATTTTATTTTCAATCATTTATGATATCCCAAAGTAAAATATTAGTCTTAAAAATGTATATCCCAACATATGTTATCTTACTCATATATCCCATTGGTTATTTCAATGAAATTTCCATCCCAACCCACCACCAAATTCAAAATATTGAGTTACATTTGCACTACATAATAATAAAATGTGAACAATTGAATTCTATTATTTAGATCACTCCTTTAAAATTTCATCCACAAATTATTCAATTTAAAATGTGACCTTTAACCCATTTATTTTATTTCTAGTGAATATGGGAGGATTGACATTGACCAACATCATGAGATGTGGAATCTTCAGAGGATTATCTCAAATTGGAGAAAACATGAGGTCATACATTGTAGTAATTTGGGATAAAAACTTTTCATTTGGTGACTAACACATTTTAAGTTTCTTAATAGGATACTCCCATATCATCATCTATAACCCCTCAAAATCATCCATTAAAAAAGAATATCCCAAACCAAATGAGTTGCTAGTGGCGTCATCTATAGTCTTCTGTAATACTCTATTTCAGGGGAATATGAAATCTATATTTACCCAAGACTGTTTCATTACACTTATGATCCAGATAAATGGTATTAGAGAATGAATGAAAATGTTACTCTCCTATCTTTATTTCCTGTACAAAAAATTCAATCTTTTATTATTTTTTTCCCATAATTATATTATTTTCCATAATATTATGGGTAGACATAAATTTCAAGATATATGATAAATCGTGCTACCAAAAAATATAATTTTTTTATAAATTTATTTTAATAACAAATTCCAACATATTCAAATAATATTAGACAATAATCTATTATAATATCGATGTAGTATAAGATACAAATTTAATTCACAAAAAATGAAGTGTAAAAATGATGTAAAATGATTCAATATCAAACTCCCCCACACCTTAATCTTTTTTATCCTCAAATAGTTTCATTGTTTTTTCATTATAAATATAGAAACTAGAAATGTAATAGTAAGTTCATTATTATGAATTTTAAGAAATTTTTTACATGGGAAATAAATATGAGTTATGTTAGGTTGTTTATGGAATGAAAATAGTATGACCTACCTATATTCAATAATATACTCAGAAATGAAGATTACACTTATACATTCACTATTTATGACGTCATTGTTCCTATATGAACACACTCATGACCATATATAAAAGTTATTTCAGGTTACAACTCTATAAGTTATTACCAGTTATATATATATGGAAGTAAATTCATAAAAACATGCATCATTAATTATCACTATTTCAAAGGTTCTAAAAATTCATTTTTTCCATCACTTCAATGATACAACTCTGATGATCTTCATATATGTCAATCTTACCCTTCATTATTTCTATTGAATATTACCCTCAAATTAATTATCTAATTTTGGATATGGCATATTATTTTAAATTCCTTCTCGTTAATTTTTTGTTCAAATAACTATTTAAGAACATATTGAGTTCGAATGTTTTTTATTTACAAAAACACACCCAGTGGAATTTTCTCATATACACACCATGGAATCTTAATTGATCATTTTTCTGAAAATTATAATGAAATATAGGATTATCATTTAATTTTTGTATAAATAGTTATTGGTTTTCTAAAGAAAAATTCCCATGGGTTAAATTTTATAAATCTAGTTTCTTAATGTAATGATCCTTATTAAACAAATATGTATCTTACCCCACATCCTTTCTCAATTACAAAATAGAGAATCCCTATTGAATACATGCAACAGTTGTATGTAATCATAAATCCAAAACAACTGCTGAATCAATATAGAAGTCAACAAAAATCATGTAATTACTTTCTAGGATAGACATAAATTGTGTGCATGTTGAAGGATTAGATCATCAATGCGTGAAAAAGATGAAAATATTTTTACCATTTTTTTTGTACAGATCAAAAAATTAAGGGGGATTTTGATATGTCATGAATAAAAGCGTGTCTTGTTATAGAAAAGTACCCCTACCCCTGACACATAATAAAAATCATTCTTTTAAATGTTGAATCCTAACATGGGATATAGTGATGTAGAAAAAATTAATTTTAGTAGTAAAAATAATATTAAACTGTGTTATAAGATAGTTCAAAAATATTATCTCCACTCATTAAACTAATTATAGAACCAATTTTTTTAAAAGTAAATTTTTTTAATTTTGATTTTCTAAAATTAAATTTAATATTTGAATTAAATAGAAATACTATAAACAATTTTTTATAAAAATCAATAAACGAACATGATTTTATTCAGAGTCAGTAGGTTCCACTATGAAACTCAAGGTAATTTTCAAATATATAGAATTAAAAATAAAATTCCCATGATTCTAGTTTTTTTGACAATTTATTCAAGATTATGGAATTACCCCCCCCAAACATAGATCATATATTATTTAGTAATTGTTTATCCTAATATTGAAATGATAAAAATACATACCTAAATATAGGATCTCTGATCATTTTTTTGGTATCCCAAATGAGGCCTCTCTATGTTTCCATTTTCAAAATTCTAGGAATTGTTCATTTTAGTTCATTAAAATGACACTAAAAAACATAAAAAAATTTATTTATTATTCATGGTGAAATGAAACCATGGATTGATTTAGGGAAATTTTTTTATTTAATCCAGTGTGTTAATCCCTTTGTCCTTCATTGACTTCCATGAGGAATTGAAACATAAATATTTCCCATCCATAAGAAGTAATATTTTTTAAAAAATGTTCTTAAATTAGACAATAAAGGAAAACTGATAATGATATGATAACTACCTATGAGGTGATATATTTTTATTATTATAAATTCTTCAATCACTGGTTGAACGACAGTGTGATGGCGGTTTTACCATTATTCTAAAAATCCACCATATGTGATTCCTTCATCATTCATCAATGTATAACATATAGAAATAATCCTTGTAATTATTCATTCATGTTCCCCTCCAAGACATTGTATATTTTATGGTATAATTTAATGTGTAAAATGATATAGGTGTACTTCCCTTGTTCCACATCATCAGTTTTAGGGTGCATATGACGTAATAAATCAACTATCGGGTGAATATTATCTTATAACTGATAAAAATTTATCATTTCCTATTTTACTATAAGATATAGATCTTCATCCTCTGTTGACCATGTATAATTATAAGAGACCTCCTCTTTAACAAATAATCCCACACATATGTATTTAGTAAATATTGAGAGCTCCAATAACTTCTCATCAAGTGGAGGCTTCTCAAGAATATCCCAAAAATCACAAATGTGAGATGTATTTTCAATATCCACATATGTAGAAACTAAATAAATATCAATATCAATAAAATCATAATAAAATATGATCAATTATTTGATCATGTAATTTTTTAATACATATATCAAATAAACATTCACTTAATCAAAATTTTGTAGAAATCATGGGAGTATATATGTGGTAGTAGTGAGGTTCTTGACCTCCTAGTGAATTTTATAAAAAAATACCACATTTAGTGTGGTGACCTTCAATGAGAGGGATATGATTGCATCATCTGCCATATTTTTGTCTCCTGCAAAAATATCTAAATTATTTAAAGTACTTAAATTTATCAAAATTTTATTTAGAAATTAAAATATTATTGAATATTTTTATAGCTACATCAATGTATTCATATGTAGTACCCTAACATCACATGAAATGATATTCATAATGGGAGTTTCTTATTTCTATACATGGATCTATAGGAATATAAGGATAAAAAATGGTTAGGATACGAATCAATATATATACCCATATTTTCATTATTTATTTCTGAGTGGGTTATTAAATACCAAAACAATTGAATATGTTTATTGCATATATGATTATTTTTTTAAATTATTGGGGGAGTAGATTTTAATATTTTATATATTTTACTTTGTTCAAATATTTCATTGAAAAGATGATTCTATTCATTTCAATGTTGAAACAAATCACCAAACATTAATAATTAGTGAAAAGGATGCAGATTGTTCCTAAATTTAAATTTTCTTATCATTCATGATTTCACTATTAATTAAATCAGTCAATGGGATGGTATTAAAATGAGTTAAATTTTAATGATGAAATCAGTGATAACTTATTTTTTATCATTCAATGATCAAGTGACATCTATAGTTGGGATGATAAAGGAGTTATTCAGTCAAATGTTCATCTGATGTAAAATTATTGTAGCCATGTTAAAAAAATTTCTTCTGATTAAATAAAATTTTATGGATGATGTAAATATAATATGAAAACAACTATCCTAATCCCCCCTAAATCATCAACTAGATTTGTATCACTAGTTCAATTCTTCCACCCTCTCTTTTTATCACTTTCTCTTATCATACTCATCCTTGTTAGAAGAAAATATTCATTACAATCAATTATTTAACTCCATTCAAACTTGAATAATATGTTTTCACTATTTAATTATTCTACCATTCATTTCATAAATACATGGTATCACACTTAACTCCCAAACATTGAGTTATTAACTATGGATCGATTTATATTCATCACTAATCTATTTTTATATATAGTTATAAATAATTTATTTTCATGATTCCAATGAGCAAAATATTATAATGAACTGCTGATATCCAGAAAACTCATAGTTACAATACATGAATAATCCTTGAGTATTAGTAAACGGTTTAATGATATTGGATATTACGACATGGTAGATGAAAAACAGAAAATAGCTTATTATTTAAAGAATGAAAAAATTGAAAAAATGTTTTTTATAAAGATATAAAAAAATAATATAGTAAAAAATGCAGAGAATATTTGGAAATAATATTTCTACCTCAATGAATTAAGGTATATTCCAATGTCATGGATATAACAATTAGAGGAATATAACTACTATTATTCCAAAAAAAGAAATCTATAAAAACGAACCAAAAAGTATCCATATAAAAAAACATCATGTGTTGATCACAAGACATTGGGGAACTCCCACTGAAAACAACCAACCTCGTTCAATTCCACATGCTTCCCATATAATATGTTATTCAGTGACCATGATCACTACCTATGAACATGTGATCCTATAATGAATATAATTTATATAAATATTTGAGAAAACAAATAAAAAAATTTCCACGTTCGTCATGAGTGTACTGGAAGAATTTAAGAAAATTAATTTGATGAGATGATCCACTATTTATGTACCCATTAAACCTACATGGATGATTTTACACATGGATATAATTTCCACCACATATAACTATAAAAACATTTAGTCATTTATATTAACATGGACACATTTCAAATTATGGGAATTGATGTACCTAAGTGATATCTATCATAGAAGATTGAACATAACCTATTCTTTGATGATATTTCTTTTTGATTAGGACTTTGATATTCACTTAGATGAATATGCTAGCATTTGTGATTTTTTTAAAACATTGTCTTCCTGTAGATGAATTTACCATTTTATATTGTCTTCCACAAATTTCTATTCTTATAACATATCTGAATCTTTCCCTGAGCGATATGAATAATGTAGCTCATTGTAATCTTATCCTATAATTTACTACCCATATTGACAATGAATTAGAAATTATGAGAGAAAATGGAGTTGTAGGGATAAGAATGATAAACAACTTAATACCCTTTCATAGTGTAATTTTAAAAAATATACCCACTTCTTCATCAATTTAAATAGATACCTTCAACCTTAAAAAATATGTCCAGTGAACATGGGAGGAGCATCATAGACCAACATCATGATATATGGCATCTTCAATATATTTTCTCACATTGTTTCAGACATGAGCATTGACTTTTTGTGGCTTCGTAGTTGCAAGTTACATCTAGTGGGGACACCTGCATCGAAATTAGTGGAAGATTCTCATACCTTTTCAACATCTAAATTCACATCACAATATTCTAAAAAAATAAGAATAACCAAAAACATAATAGATACAGGGTTAATGGTACACAACATTAGATATACTCTCAGCTCAGGGGAAATCAACATCTAGATGTACCCAAGAAAGTTTCCTAATATGGATGATCCATATTTGAGTTGTTTACAAATGAATATAGACGTTATTCTCATTTTTCATTTCGTTAATAGAATATTCCTTGTTCTATGATTTTTTCCCTAATGTAAATTACTTTACATGTTAATATGGATAAAAAATAACTTTAAAGGATTTCATCAATCATGCACAAAAAAAGAGATTTACATTATAACATTTAATGTATAACAATTTCCCATAGACATTGTTGTTATTATAAAATTCACCATTATAAGAAAAATGAATTTGTAGATTCATATTTAAATCTCTAATATAAATATTGACAAATGATACCAAATGGTGCCACTTGATAATGTTTACACACTTAGGCAAGAATACCTTAGAAGATATGATATTTATTTCCCAAGTTTAGTAGATGATCATTCCTATTTAAATAATATATGGTTAAAACAATGTAATTTGAATCTATATTTAATAATTCTTTGAATAGACTTGTAAGAGATCTGTCAGAGTATAGGTTTAATTCTTCTATAGTTTTTAACCCATATATATTTGATAAAAACAAATATGATGATATTTATTTATTTTTGAAGTCTCAAATTTTATGGCATTAATATTAGTACACATTTATTTATAGGGTTTTACACAGAATGGGCATATTATGGAGAAACATGATATATATTCCTTGTTTAACGACTATACTAGATATATGTGGGTATAATTTCTAACATAAATGTTTGAAGTTATTTATTATTTCAAAAATGCTGTATCATTTGATAAAAATTAGTATAATATAATGTTTATTAATATATACCCACATCATAGTGGTGAGTATATATTTTTTAATTTAATTCATTTTATATTATGAAATGTATCACTCAGAGAAATATGTTCCTAATACTCATCATAAAAATAATGTAGTTGACCAGAAGAATAGAAATAATTAAGATATTAGTAGAATTGTTTAAAGTGAGTATTGAATTTCAATACAATTTTGGGAAGAATCTATTAATAATTCTTATAATAATATAAATCTAAATTTACTTATAACATTACATAATTTATGACATTATATGCTATGTATATGACTTTATCCAAAACACTCATAAATCATAACTTTTTGATGTATTGTATTAATCATGAAAAATAAAGATAATTAACCTAAATTTGATACAAAATTTGATGATTGTATTTTTAAATCATATTCTACAACTAATAAAAACTATGTAATTTTTAAACAATGAAAAAATAAAAAATTTATAAAACATTGTATTTTAATGTTGATGAAATTATTCATTTCATTTTTTGAACTTTGTGAAACCTCATATTTTTATGTTGTTTTCAAAAAATATAACACTAATGTGGAAATTCAATAGAAAAAACTAATAAATTGTATTAATAAATTATAGATCTAGATTAATTTCAATCCTTTATAGATGAACAATATTTTTGAATCCCTTGAAATGTGGTGATCATAAGAAATCATCCCAATAGTTGTATCACTCATGATATAGATAATGTATTCAAAACCACAAGTTTCAGAAGAAATGAATGTGAAAAATTTTCATTATTATCTATGTTTTATCTTGAAACACCTGACGAGGATTTTGTTGATAAATAATGAATAAGGGAAACATAGTATAAAATGAATGAATTTTTGGGGAATAAAGACTATTACATTGTGGAATTAACTAATGAACATCATAATATTATGGTAAAATATCTATTCCATAACTGATGGAATGAATATTATGTTATTTTAATAAATAATGAAAGTATTTATTCTAAGGGACATAATCAACAAGAATGCATTGATTACAATAAATGTTTTTCTCTTATATCTAGACTCAATTATAAATGTATATTTATGGCCATTGGCGCTTTTATAAAATTTAAAATTTATCAAAAGAATGTGAAGATTTATTTTATTAATTGTTATGTAAATGATAATATTTATATACAACAACCTCTTCTTCTTGGAAATAAAAAATATCTAGATCCTATTTTCAGACTCACATATTCTCTCTATAAGATTAAAAAAGACTCAATGTCCTTATTTCATAGTCATTGTTTACTCATATTTCAAAATTATTTCAATAAGGTTGATACTGATCCAACTCTTTTCAGTAGGAATATTTAAGGAATTAATCATTTTTAATATTAATTTCAATGCTGTTATAATTTTTCAAACTCCGAAATACATTTAAAATTCCTTTGTAGAACTTATGGAATCTTTGAGTGAAATGAGATTAAAGGGTGATAGATCATCTTTCAAATATTTTCATATTTAATAAAATCTCATAGTTACATTATTATCTCAATATAATTATATAAGTTATTTAATTAATGAATTTTTATAAGAATCCTGAACGTACAAATACACATATAAAAACCTAATTTTTTTTATATCTTTATGAATCAAAAAACAAACAATGTAAAATAATTTTTATAGTAATGATTAGTAGATTAATATATCGTATATATAGTCATTAATGAATAACATTTTTTGTATTCTTATGTTTAATATTTCATGAGCATAAAAAAGAATATCATATTAATGTTTTAATATGAATTTTTTTTTCTTAATGGGCTTTAGATGATGTAATTATTGTTCCTCTATAAATTATTTTGAACTATTTTTTAGATGTTGAATTTGGGAGATAGAAAATGGATATAAAAATAACAACTCAAAATTTTAATTTCTTAAGATATGATTTAGTATCTTGGCCTTGTATGAAAAACACTCGGTATCATGTTCTAATAATGAAGACTGCAATGTAATTGGTTGATGCTTTTGTTCTCAGGTGTTATAAATGAAACAAAAACTAACTAATTTTGAAATTTATTTTAATGAAACTTCAATATTTTGATATAACACATGTTACATAATATTATAAAAAACCAATAATATCCCTCAAAAGCTAACAACATTTATATAATACAATATTTCTTAATGGATCACAAAAAAATTATATTATTTGTTTATTTATTAGAAATTAATACTAACGTGATGATATTTACAAATAACCCATCAACATTAATTGATTTGAATATAGTAAATAGAATATTGTAGTGATAAATATAATGTGACCATTAATTATCTTATTTTTATCTAATATCCTTACAATAAAAACTCTTCATAAAAGGGGATTCCATTTTTTCATATGTTTTTTTTCTATTAATGTTTATTTTTTATTACCTTAAATATATAAGTCAATAGAAATGTATTTTTTTAAATGTAAATATTTTATCAAAATGATTTTTGTCCAAAACTTTATTGGACCAAATAATTCCAATATTTTTTCTTACATAGACAAGAAAATTAGGATGTTGATTTATGAATAGCAATCATTTCTCATCCTATTTACAAGTTTATTTGAAATAATATTTCATAATGTTTTTATAAATTTTTATTTATCATCTATATTATTTCTATTTTATAAAATTCAAATATTTCTAACAATAGTTATATTAAGACAAGAGTTCAAAAACAATATAATTCATAATAATATACATCATTATTTTTGGAGATTAAATCTAATCCATCTCATCTATGGTATGTTAATCTATTTATGTTCTAATGCATTTAAATAAATGGAGTGGATTATAATATTCTCTTTGCTCTAAAAATTAGGGTGGAGCTCTCACATATATTTTTATTCAATCTGATTGACTCATTGGTTCATCCAATTTATTTTTAATTTAACTGATTGATCTTCAGAGAATATTAAAAAAAATTTATAATTGATGTTGTTAAATAATGATTGATAAATAGAGGGACTTGTTAGTAAATATTCTATCATTAATGTAGTCTTTCTATTTCATAGTTCGGAGTCTCTCAATTTATTAAATGAAGTGTTTTATTTACATTATCATTTTTTTAAATTATATATTAGGTTAGAATCTTAAATAGTGGATTGTTTAAAGAATATTTGATTCATATTATATTTAAAAAAAAAATATTTTTTTATCAATATAATACTTATTCAGTAGGGATAAATTTATAAGGATATGATCAAATTTTTTCAGAAAATAATTTTTGGAAAATATATAATTTTGAAATAATCTCTAGTAATGATATTTCTTTTCTTCTTATGAAAAGGATGGGAATTTTTAACACCATCACCCATACACAATGATTATTACATAGGACTTCAAAAACTTCACATTACAATGAATGTTTACAATAATACATTGAATGTTCTATACATCTATGTTTTATATTTGCATCATAATTGTGTGACATTTGATATTGTTAAGTTCATTTTAAACAATATTGAGTATATAAATACTTTTTCATCAAAATAAAATACTTTCCATCAAAATAATATTATCAACAAGGTTTTTTACCTTCATAAAGGACCAAATCATTAAAAATGATGTTATTATGTTCAATGAGAAAACCCTTTTATTTGTTGATAAGATTTAAGACTTCATTAAGATTATCTATGTATATAAATTGATGATGTTATTAGAAAAATATATCACATATTTGAACACTAATGATGTCGAAGATATTAAGATGAATTTCCATTAAAAATAAATTGTTAGTGATTCATCTAAAAAATATATTAAAATTACATGGATGAAAACAAATTCTTTGTTTTATGAGGCATTCAGAGATTTCATTTGAATGAAAAATGACATAAAATTTATGATCTCTCTTTATGTTTGAAAATTCTAGAGGATAAGGCTTTTAAAATGAAATTATTCATTTAAATTAATGATAAATAATAAAATATGAATAATGTATTTAATGATATGAATGAATAATTAAAATTTATTTATAATGGGAAGATGAAACATCAATCAATAAGTAGAAATGAATGACAAATAATATTTTATTAATTATTTTTTATACAGAATAGTTTATTCCTATATCGTTTTACCCGTTATGTGTTTCACTACATGCTAATCCTATGGAATGGGATTTGGTTGTTTTTATGAATGTTAATCGTATGTTTGTTAGAAAAGAAAATGGTAAAGAAGTTGATATATATAATAAAGGTCGTGTTAATCATCCAAGTTATTATTTCTGTATGTAAAAATTTTAGAAACAATATTCTATTTCTAAATATTCATATCATTCGGTAGATTCTTCAAAATCATTGGGAATGTGAGAAATATTGAGTAAAAAAATATGTTATTAATGAACTGAAAAGATCATCACATATTGAAGACACCTCTAATTTTACATCAGTATCCATATCAAATAATCTAGAAAATGGATATTTACTTTATTCTTAAGAAGTATAATCCAATGATGATGAGAAGGAAGTATCGAAACCCAAGTGATTGTAATTTTATACAACCGATGGTGATTTAAATGGGGATAAAATTTATCATCATATTTTAATTAAAATAAATGTTTTTATGGTATAAAAATATATATTTTTATATTGATGGATGTATATAATGACCCAATATGATCTTCTCTATGTAAAATATCTATGTGGAAGTTGATGAGGATGAATAATTAATATGATTTAATTAAAATGTGCAATGGAATTATGGAAACCATTCCTGGTATTCATGATTTTTTAAAATTATATTCTTTGAAATACTAATATGTTAGAATTTTCAAGTTCAATGAAACAATTCATTGAAATAAATATCAATAATGAATCTAAAATTAAAGACATCAATGGAGAGTCTGTAGGGGTGCTTATCATAAGTGAAATGCATTACAATATTGATGAATAATGTAGAGGGAGATAATAATTTACTTGATGAAATGGTTTCAAGGATAAAAATAGAAAAAAATTAATTTTTAAAATAATCCCATAGTGTAAAACATGAATATTTTATGATTTTTTTAATATATATTTAAATTATTTGACTTATTGTCTTACTCATAACACATTGTTTTTACAAACCATGATATAATAATAATATATTTATTTAAAATTTAAAAATATATCCAGGAAATTAAATTCAACCATATGATTATTAATAATATAAATTTGAAAAAATATTTAAAATTTTATTACATAAATAAAATATATTTATATATATGTACAAATTTTTTTGTGAAGTATTTTAAGGGCTTAAAGATTTCTTTTTCTTAAAAAATGATTTCTATTGATTGTTGTGAACAAGTAATACAATTAAAATTTTATCATTTTAGAAAAATTATTTCCAAAAAATATAATTATTTTTATTATTTTCATTTCAAATTTTCGTTGGTTGATTTTTTTTGATAATTTTTCCAAAAGATTTCTTTTTTTATTTACTTGGTACATTTTATAAATTTTTATTAAAAAATAGATTTTTGTTTAAAACATTTATAAAGTAATAATATTTATAGAAATGTTTTAAAATTATAGTTTTTTCTATTATATAAAAATTAATCTATTTTATATCATTGGGATTAATTTTATATTTATTTTTTATAATAAATATGTTTGTACTTTTGTAAAAAATTTCATTGGAAAATTGTTTTTTCATTGTGTCTGTGGGTTTAAACATAAATTATAATTTTCTTATTGTTCCAAGGTTTGTTTTTAAAATAGATTGTATATTTGTAATCAGTTTAATTAATATTATATAAAAAGGAAAACATAATTTTTTAAAACACCAATAATAAATATAGAAAAATTTTATTACCCTGATTAATGTTAAAACATGTACAATGAGGGTTAAAATTATAGAAAATTGGCTAGAATGACATAATAACATATAATGTTACTAATTTATGTACATATTTTTTCTATTATTACTACATTTAATATTTTTAGATACCTTATTACACCATTCCATGAAAATGAGTACTATAATTATTTAATTAGATAAAATAGTAAAATGTCAACCACTTTCTTTTAAATTTCAATTATGAGGGCACATATGGAAAATGAAAATATTGTAATAAATATTTATGGAAATTTGGTGAATAATTAAATTTAGTTTTTATGAGGCTAATTTGTTTTTATTTTTTCGAAATTAACTATTTACTTTATATTCTTATGAATTGATAACATTTTAATTATTTAGTTAAAATGAAATTAAAATAAATGATACAAGAAATATTAAATTTAATAATAATGATTGAATTATTTAATTTAACAACTTTTATAAATAAATTTAACCTGATATATAGGATTTAAATATATATATTTTAATTACACCATTGAATTTATATATTTTAATATCAAGTTTAATGGATATTGTCAAAATTGAAATAAATTTTATTTCATAATAAATATAATTTATTAAAATATATAATGATTATAAACAAACAATACCATCCAAGATAATGGTATCTATTTGAAAATATAACCCAAATTAATTTCATCATCCAATGTCCCCTTTATAATATTTATATTAACCCTAAATAGTAAAATAATTTCATATGATGGTAATGTGAAAAATGGGATATTTAGCCTTTTATGAAATTATGATAACAATAATTTTACAAAAACATAGAATTTTAATTTATTAATTTAGATTATGATTTATTACTATAGGGTATAAATTATGAACTATTTATCATTTTATTTATAGTATTCAATGACTAATTACCTATATGAAAAATGTTATTGTTGTTGTGAAAATTGAAATGATAAAAGTAAGGAAACAGATATCGTAAGGAATAAATATTTAAAATATGAATTTTTTTATGCTTTGGAAGTGTTTATAGACCACAAAATCCCCCCATATCATATTTTTAATTTTTTTTGGAATTCTTATTGGGAGTGACTCTAAATTGATCAATATTTTTTTAAATTAAAAATATATAACTCCCCAATTATAAAAATTCATATCCTACCAAAATTTATTCTATCATATTAATCCATGTGACAAAAAAATACCTTAAAAAATTATTCCCCTAAAATCATTATCTATGTTTTTTAGCTATTATTCATTATAAATCGCATCCCCTAGTGTCATAAATAATTGATAAAAATTATGTTGTTATAACTGAAGGTAATTTTATACACTGATATCTTTCTTTTAACTTGTACTCTTATATATTCTCTCTATTTACTAATAATAACAATAAAAATACCTCAGTACCTATCATATAATGATATGTATTTATTTTTTTGGAATAAAAGAGATCTAGTTCCTCTTTAGTCATATTTGAAATGATATCATTAATCATGTGTATAGAGCCTATCACCTTGTAAAATAATGTTATTTATTATTCATCACTTCCACTCACAAGTGGATATAATAATGGATTTTAAATATATATATTATATCGATGACACAATTATAATTATTTTATTACATAATTATATACTACTTATTACTAAACAATCTTATTTAATATGATAATGTCGCTCATGTTTAAGGCATACAACTGCCTCACGACGTGATGTGATTCGTTTTTTACATGGATTATAAAAAGAAGGTAAAAAGGAAAAATATTAATAATATATGTTATATATAAGAAATAATAATTAATATTTAATGGTTTTTTATTATTTATATTACTTTTTATTCATCCATCTAGAAAATGGGAATAATGTTCATCCATATTTAGGAAAAATCGTCACCATTAATAGTGTATTTCAATTTCTATATATAACATTTATAGATTACTATAAATTAATATATAATTAATAAATATGATATTTGTATCTAGTTTTAAATTCCATATATTATGTAACCATGATCAAAATAAAAATATAAAAAATATGAAAAAAATATAAATGAAAAACAATGAAATTATTTCCCAAAAATTTGATTTTTACAAGGAATTTGTTAATAAAAATAAAATATTGAAATATTTAAAAAATTTATATTATTTTATAGATTAATATAATTATTTAATATATCTATAATGAAACTATATTAATTATATATATGTTTTTATTGTGTATGAAGGAAACTAATACTTATAATAACGTATTTCATGCCAATATTTTATTTCATGGAGATGTATGGAATATTAATCACTCTTTTAACATCTGTATTGTATATACTGACCATTTAAAAATTTATATTATGAATATACTTATTTTTAATATATTTAATCTTTGATTATAACATATACATTTACAGTCCTATGATTCCAAAAATAACCTATGTGGTTAAGGAATTTCATATCAAATTATAATTTTTATGAAATATGTTATGTCATTCACCTATATTATCTTATGATGTTTATATACGATCTCTATTACATGTTATATCATGAATTTTTTTGTTATCATGGTATTTCATGTTTGATTTTACGATTACCATTTTTGGGTCATACGATTCAAGTAATAAAAATTTGGTAAAGGTATTACATTAAAATACCATTATTCATCAGTATTGTTTAAGATTAAGTTCCCATTATGAAATATTATTATATCTCTCTCAAATAACTCATTTATCTAACTATCATTTATTTATGTCATTAAAACACATTTTCCTTTAATTTTTTTCCTTCTATGTACTAAATGTCAATTTAAAAAAAATGACATTATCTCTATCTTCGGTCAAATATCCCTTTTTATCCATGTATATGATTTATTAAATATTGTAATGAAATTTTTACAATTCCAAAATTATTTTATAAATAAATTTTTACAAATGGATTAATTATTAAATAATATTTTATATGGAATCATATTATCATATTCGTAAAATGGGTTTTTTGATTTTCTTTAAAAAATGTAATGGAATATTTGTTTTTAAACATGAATAGTATTAAAAAAATTTCTACTATCATGTATGTACAATGATTTACAGATACCATTAAAAGTTTCTGATTTTATTTTCAATGAAAAAGATTTTTTTAATGTTTTATGTTTTATTGAGTAGTTTTATAAAGTTAATGTTCCTAAATATATGTTTTAAATGATATTTAAATGTTTCTTAATAATTTAAAACATTATTTTCAAATGGAATGTTTTAGAAAATGTTATACGTTTTAATATATGATTTACAATGTTGAAAGGAAGCTTTAATCAAGAAATGTTGAAATTGTTGTTTCAAAATAAATTTCAATCTTTGATGATATAAATTTATGTCACTTCAGATTTAAATGGTTTATTATTCAATAATACCATTATTATTATTTCATTGAATGGTTTATGATCATTATAACAAAATGTTTCTAAATCTCATTCCACTTCCACTTGTTACAATATAGTTAAATGTTTATGAATCAAGATTTTTTAATGGTTTCATATATGATTCATGTTTTATGATATTGTATAAAAAAAAATTTATGATCATAATTATGTGATGGGTGTGACCTATATCTCTTTTCAACCAATTGGGAAATTATTGATAACTAATTTATAATTTATGTAATAGTTGGACATGATTTCATATTCAATATGATTTATGTGGACAAGATTTCAAGTCCATGAAGCTATATGTGGACCATCATTCAAATACATAACGTTATGAGTTGAACTTTTTTCATGTCAATATGGTTATTTGTTGGCATTTTTTTCATGTCCATAATGTTATAAAAGTACTTTCATTCATGTACATATGTTTATGTGTGGTCCTGATTTAATGATGTAAACATAATTTTTGACCATATCTTAATATTAACAAGATCATAATTTTTTTATCTTATAAGAAGACAAAAATTCTACATATTATTTTGATTTTATTATCACTTTGATTATGTTCTTTGATTACCACGTGATTAATGTCTTATGAACTACCATGATTTTTTCTATGACTCGTCCTTATGATCTTGGGCAAGAATGGAATGGTTTAAAATGTTATGCTAATGTTATCATATCTTTATAACCAGGTTACGTTTTCATATATTGTATTTTTGACCTTAATGATCAAATAATCTAACAGAATATTATTTTTCATTTTTTTAGGTAATGAAGAAAGGTATTATATATGACATTTCTAGGAATATTTCTAATTATGAAGAACATAGTTGGAGATGATGCAGTTCAACCATGAATTTTTTGTTATTGTGTCTATGTTTCAAAATAATGTTAACAATTATTGACAATATTTTTCAGGTATTATTAAATGAATATTAATCTTATAATATGTAATATATATTTATGTAATTTATGATTCATTATATATACAATCAATAAAGATGTTCATTTTTTCACAAAATTAATAGATGATCTTAAATCTCTTAAAATGATATAATATTTAGAAAATTCTATGAAGATTTATGATATTAAAATAATAGATAAAACAATGTGAACTATTGATTAAAAATTATTGAAAAAAATAAAACATAAGATGAAATATTGAAGATGAAGGAAATAATTTAATAAATATGAAATAAATAATAACATTTTCATTGAACATGTAAATATTTTTTAATTAAAAAACAATACAATTTGGTTGGATGTTTATTGGATATTTATAATTTCTTTTGTTTATCGAATCGATGTTATACAAACTCATATTAAAGAGAATTGTCTTTTCAAGAGTCTTTATGAAATTTCAGGGAATAATGTTTACATATTTTTGAGTTTAACATATAAAATCCCAAAGGGTGACAAAGGAAGAATATAAAATCATTATAATGTTAAGGATAAACAATATTGAGTAATTAAGAACTATTAATAGTTATATATGTTTTTTAGGAAATTATTTCAATTTTTTAAATCAATTTTTTCTATCTAGGGTTTTTTATTATGCTTTCAAAATATATAGAGATTGTTTAGTTAAAAGATATATTTATGTACTTATCTTTGATAATAAAAAATCTACTTACTTAATTATTATTTTTTCTAACATATATTATTCCCAATTTCTATAGATATTTTTTATGAATTTTTATTGTTTTATAAAATGTAAAGAACTAGTTTAAACATATATAAAATCACCATTTATAATAAATAAAAATTTAAAATGGTTATCGAATGTATGTGCATGTATTTTATCAGGAAAATAGATTTTGAATCCCATCAGTGAAAAGTACTAATAAATCCATTGGATAGAGTAATTCTTGGTATAATAGAAACATTTCATTAGGAAACTACACTAAACACTAGTAAATGATAATTTAACATGCATACTAGATTAAGAGAAAAAAATTTAATGAGATGCAATTTTCCTTAATTATTAACATATGGATGACATGTAACATTACAATGGTTCTTTATCATATGACCCTTAAATATTGATTTTCTATTATCATCACATAGAATGAATTATATTATTTTATGATTCCATTTTAAATAATACATATTGATGTAGAGACTGACCATTTTAGCTCATTAATGAATAGGAGAACAACCTCATGGGAGTAGGATTTGATGATATGATCAAATTTTTCATTGAAGTGATGTAAGATCTTACTAATGTGGTTGCTTTGGGGAAAATATTTTGATTGTTTTATTATATAATTATTTCTAATTTATACTTTGTAAATGACTTATTTGTTTTTATTATATGTTCAATTTTTCAAATATGGTAGATCATGGGATCCCTAATATTGAGGGATCTTGAGGACTAGGATTCATAACATTTCAGATCACCATTATAATGGTTTCTCAAGGGAAAGGATTCAAATTTTTTCTTTTTTTCTTAATATAGGATTTTAGGCAAAGAAGATAGGCCAAACAACTTGTTATGTTCTGGTTACCGAAATTCATATTAAGATACATCCATATATGTTTAGTTAAAGTGAAATTTTTTCATAAAATGTTTTCTAAAAGTGTATTTATTTTCCTTATAAATTTTTTATTCCATTGTTTAACGTTTTTCTTTAACATTAAATATTTTTAATTTGAATGATTATAAATTTCTATACCAATTTGTATAAATAGTTTCTTATTCTATTTATAAAATGTATCTAGAAAACTATTCATCCAATAAACATTCCCAATGTAATTGGGAAACTTTTTTATTTCAATTTTTATAAACTACAATATACCCCCAGTTGTAGTCTATTTATAAACACTTATAGTGTAAAAAATATTTCCATTATAATTTTTTCATTTTTTAATATTCAAAACCCCAATATAAACACAAGCACTTACATGTTGTTGTATGTGTGTGTGTATGTATTATGATTATAAATATAAATATATATATATATATATATTATTTTTTTGGGGGGGGGGACAACCATATATAAATATACCACAATTATTATTTCCACCTCTAGTGGTGACTCCAGAGCCACTATCAATGAACATAATTTATTTTTTGAGAGAACTGTACATTAAATATCATGGTGGTTTTCTCTTATAACATATATCCAAAATACTAATAGATTATGTACATTCATGAAAAATTTTATTTAAAACAAATCCCTTAATCTATGTTGTATTACATTTTTGTTTAAAACCAATGAAATTCCTTCTAGTTTTCCTCTCTATATATATAAATATTTTATAATTCATTCAAAGTATGATTCTAATATGTATAAATTATCAGTATTGATTAGTGACATACTAGTTCATCCCATTAGAAAAAATTTAATAACACTTTAATATTTATAATTTATTGGTAAATATTTAAAAACACTTAAATCTAATTTTTACATTCTATTAAAACATACCATTAAAAATCAACTTATTATCATTAAAAACAGATCCATACTTATTTTGTAATTAAAAAATTAATAACTAGATGAAATTTTCTAACTACTTTAATAATAATAATTTAATTATCATTAATTAGCAAACTCAAAACCACATATCAAAATTATAATATATTAAAACCCAATGGATTTTAAATAAAATTATTTTGAAAAAAGATACAATTTGATCCCACAAATTAAGTTATTACTATAAATATGTGTCATTTCAAAAATTTCATACATTTCTACATCATGAAAAATATATCGCAAACATCCTCCTACGAATCACTATATAAAAGAATAACTATAGAAAATAATATTTTTGTAAAATTTTCTTATAGATATTTAAAAATTATTCTAGATATAGACATGTGATTTTATGAATATGATTAAAATGGTCTTATGAATCCTGAGAAAATATTTTTCTTAACCAATGTACGGATTTTAGTTTGTCAGGATTATCCTAATCCATTATTGACACTATATAAAATTATTAGAATTAATTTAATATTTTGTTAAATAAATATAATTACCTAACCGTTCAAAAAACATGAACTATATAAATCATACAAGAACAATAAAAAAATTATTATTAAAACACCACATATTGACTCATGATCATTAAATAATTATGAAAATATGATCATATAATCAATAGATATGACACATCACAACTAATAATTATAGTTTATAAAATATAAAATATTTTCAAAATGTTCATTATCAATTTTTCCAGGAGGATAAATAATTATACAAAAATGAACTTTATTACATTTGGGAAATGTTTTGGATGAACTCTGTAGTGGTGGGGGAATCATTATTGGTGACTTTTAATCTTTCTAATTATACGAATCCCCTTTATTTTCTAAACATAGATGATGGTAAATGTGTGTTTTTTATATTGTTATATATTCTCAATTATATCTTATCAGTTAAGACATATGGAAAAACAAACATTGAAATGAAAAAATAATATATAAGGATCAACTGTCAATATGAGAAGGATAGTCTTTGATGTGATTTCAAATCCTCCATGATCGTAGAACTCAATAGAGACATCATGTGGTGATTAAAGTATTGTCTATATAGAATAAATGAGTGTGTATTCTTCAAAACTCTATTCGATTCATCCCACACATCAGTTAATCTATCACATAGGTTAATCATAGACCTTTATTGTGATAGAATAGGTGCAAAAATTGAAGAGTCTATCAGAAAATTGAACTAAATTAGATATTAATATAATATTGGGATCTTTTATCTTTTATCTTAATTATAGATACACATGTAACAAATTCTTATTTATAGAATTAGGTTATGGTTTCTCATACCACTTCTTATTTATACATCAATGTTTTTAAAAAATTATTAATTCAAAACATCCAAAATGAATTTTTTATTTCATTGATATAAGAATTATTTCCCAATAAGTCTTGTATTTTTTGAGAAATAAAATCTATCTTATATCAATTAAAACAATAAATATATAACAACCTTACTTGTATATATTCTGTTTCTTCATCATGTATAATAGAACCACACAACTTCTTCTTCGCTTCTACCATCTTTTTCTCTCTTCAATTAATTCACTTCCAAACAAAATGCTCTAGATCTAACTTTTTCTTTTCATTAAATACATTGATGATAATATAAATATGATTTTTTATAGATATGATTTATTTTCCAATTTTATATACAATAAGTTATTTTTTACTTCACTTTATCAATAATCTAGAAATATATATATTTTAATTAAAAAAAATTTCACCATAATTTGTTGTCATTAAAATAACACATCAATAATTTATTTTTTTACATTATCATGATTTTTAGTAATTTAAAATCTTATAACATCAAGAACATCCTTATATAATATCCCAAATTATCATCCACTCCTCCACTTCATTGAAATCATTTTATAAACAATGCCTACATATTTATAAATTATGGAAATTTAAAATTTTAATTTTTTTTTCATATATCGATCATCCTCTATTATTTTGTGATGCATTATTTTATATTCAAGTCACTACTTAGAAATGGATATATATGTGTTAGATAATGTTAAATGAATATTGGATCAATATTTATCCCACAAATCATTAAATCAGTTTTTAATTATTTAATCATGATATTCATTAAATTCACCCCATGATAATTTAGATGAATAAAATAATACATTAATAACAATATTATAATTGTGGATTCATACATTATTTTATTATATTGTTATTTTCAATTAAATTATTATTATATTCCTAATCTATTACATCATGACTCATGAATTAATTATTATTCCGTCATGATTCCAAATAGAAGTTATTAATATATATTATTATTAAAGAGTGAATCAATTGATTTATCAACATTTAATCAAATAAATTATCCTGGTAATCATATATTTTTCTAAATATTGAAATTGTATAAAAATTGACCCATGAAGGCCAAACTCATATGATATTTAAGTCAAACATTCAAATTATGATGACCTCAAAGTCTTTTAACGACCCACTTCTCAAATATTTATCATATACACATTATAATTCATTGTATTATGTTATATATATCCATTTTAAATTGATGAGGCTCAAAATAAAAAATGCATTCATCACATTCTTCTCTTTAATAGTAAAACAATGTACGCAATGTTTTACATAAAAATTGATACACTTCAATTTCCAACGTTATACCTTTATTCGTGAATCTTAGTAACTTACACTATTGTGTTTCAAATTTATGTATCTCAATATCTAATTTAAGTAGAATTATTTAGATTTTATATGACTCAAAAAAAATCAAGATAAACCAATAAATACGTGGATTTCACTCATATGTTTTTAGAGAAAAACTCTGATTATATTGGTTTACTAGGTTTAATGACCATTATGTTGGTAGTTGGTTCTATTTATTTCCTCAAATGTTGGTTTTTTTACAATTACATAGGTATATATCTTTAAAAATTAGTTATATAAGGGTCCTATTAATCTACCAATCATATAATGATTATAACAATATTCTTATGATGATTTTGACTGAAGTCAACATATGTAGATGGAATTGATATTCTCATCAAATTATCCTCTTGAAATACATCATTTTATTTCTCAATACCTACTATAGTCATGGATGGAGTTCCTAGGTACTTACGATAATTGTCATATTAACATAGTAATTGTATTTTTATTTCTATACTACTTCAACAGTGGTACACAGTTAAATAATTGAAATCAAAAAAACTATATAGTATCTCTGAGAATATTAAAATTTACATGGATTTAATACTCCCTTGATATCGTATTTATTTTATGTAATTATTAATATTTCATAAAATCAAGTCAAACATTGATTATTCAATGGGATTTAAATTGGTATATAATAAATGGGGAACTATAAACTGATCACCAATTCCTATAAGTGATTCCTTATATTAGTGGGTCTTACATGATTCCCTATATATGAGTTTTATTTTTCTATAATCATAAGACAATCCATGTAGGGACTCATCCTGATCCTTATACAACACAATAATGGTTACCATATTTGAGATAATGTGATCTTCAATATCACTAATATCTCATTTTTATATGATGGATTAAGTTGTTATATTTATTTTCCTTTAACAATGTCAAGAATCATTTTTAAAACATGATGTATTGAATTATACAACAGTGTATGAATATCTAGTAGAACCAAACACTATCCATGAGAAAACTATTAATATTCATTTTTTAACTCAATACACCGTCACTATTATAACAGAAAATAAGGATATTTAATTTGAAGTTATTTATGGATATTTAAAAATATACACATTTTCATTAAATAAAAATACATATTTCCCAGTTTCTAAATGAAGAATATCATAATTCAATAGTTAAATAACAATAAAAAAATTAAATAACTTTGAATCCCAATAAAAAAAATAAGTTCCGTACTAGCATAATATACAGAATATAATGTTACATATTACATGTGAACATAACACTCAATATATTAAAACCCCATAAAAAATATATCATGTATAATATGGGCCCAAAAATTACACTTATCATTAATAAATTCCATAGATGTTATAAATTTATACCTTGATAAATAATTAAAAATCATGAATGTAAAATAAATTAATTTGTATGAAATTACTATAGTGTATATTTCTAAATTTTTTTTCAAAAAACAACTTAACCATGATGAAGGGACCATATTATCATCAACAATAATTAAACCATCAATGTAATAAAATAAAATAATATTACCCCTATATAACATTAAATAAATATTTTAATCTCACATCCATTCACTCAAAATAAAAATAGTAAGAGAAATACCCTTAATTATTGGTAAATGGAAGATTTCTCTTTTTAGATCATTATATTACTAGAAAAAAGTTATTCTATAATCTGTAACATGTCCTAATTGAATGAGGACAACTATAATTGTGTATTATTTCTTAATTCACCTACCATTATTTTTTGTATTCATAGTGTATAGGGACTCAATAAATCATGAATTTATTCCCTAACAAATTATTGATACAAGCACAATACATCAAATTAATCAAAATATCAAATACTGTCATCTAAAACACATATAAATATAGTTCCATGAAAGAAACATGTTGTGATAAATTTTTAATGGTCCAATATAACCTTTTGATAGCCACATCCCTAAAAAAATTCTATAAATATGTTATCATTATACATTATAAGTGATTATTACTGATTATTTCCTTAAAAGTAATCCAATTTAGAAAAAACAAAATGATCTCATAGAGTGTGTTTTGATGGATTTTAAATAGAAACTAACTAAAAAAATATAATCCCCTGATGGTAGTATACAATGCTACTATTTCAAATATGGTAACATAGAATGTAGAAATCAGATATAAGATACTATATCCAATGCCCAAAACTAATATCTCCATTATCTATGCTACCAAGAGATTTTCTTGAATCTTAAATGATACTATATCCCTAAACACAATGAGAAAAATGTTTCAATAACATGAAACTACTATGTGAATCTTGGAACTATATTGATGATACATCTGAATATAATCCTAAATATTCTATATATACCATAATCATCTACATATCACAATAGAACTGATTCAATAAATCTCAATGGATGCAGGTTTTACATTATAATGGATGAATACATTAATAATTGTATATATCACTTACCAATATTGAAATAATAATGAAATAAAACTCATCCACATTCACATTATTTTATGCAAATTAATGTTCAATGTGATATGATAGTATCTGGAATATGATATTATGAAATCAATTATAATATTTTTTTTGAAACAATTAAACTATTTCCTACTCTCAATATCACTAAATAGAGTCACATGGAGAGAAAAAAAACTATCAAATATTAATCCGTTATTTGGAGCCACGTGAAAAATGATACATTCCAAAATAGTACTTCATAAATAACTAGATAATATTATATCAATAGTT
This sequence comes from Viscum album, assembly GCA_963277665.1. Taxonomy (NCBI): domain Eukaryota; kingdom Viridiplantae; phylum Streptophyta; class Magnoliopsida; order Santalales; family Viscaceae; genus Viscum; species Viscum album. The sequence goes on along the minus strand of OY728150.1, from coordinate 1,254,252,715 downwards.
TTTATAAATGAATTTATTTACAATTAACCAAAGTGATTGTCACTTTATTCCTCAAACTAATAGATAAAAAATACAATTTCAATATAATAGTGGACCTTGTACAATACTACTTGCTATAGTAGGTCATATTGTCTAGGGGAGTAATCTATGACACCGAAATATTTATTAGTTAATTTACCTTAGGTATTATCTTTTATTAATTAGGATATAAAAATATCAAACATAAATGAACCATGATACTTTTATGGATATAAAATATTATAATGAAGGAGAAATATTAATACATTATATGATTTCATTGTGATAAAAAATGATTAAAATTAAATGTGGATGAATGAAAATATATATAAAAATAAAAGAAGCAAGAAATAACTATCCTCGTTTTACTCTCTGAGTGTGGTTACCCCAACCAGAACTATAGAAATAATATAATGAATTTGGAATAAACTTGATAAAAGGACATGGAATTGAATGTTTAAATCATAACGAAGAATGAAAAGATGCATATTGGATTATAGTATTTCTATTATATATATATGAGAATTGAAAAAATAGTTTTTTCATAAATAAATAAATAAGTAAATAAATTATTAATATTTATATTTAATTTTTTAGAAAATAATATAAAATCATAAGATGGAAAAAGTTACATTTTCAATATAACTAATTCTAGGTGAAAACTGAATTTTTATCCTAGTATATTAATTATACTAATATTGATAAATTATTCTTATTATATATATGTGTACATATAATATCTATTCAAATAATTTAACTAATATAAAATAAATTATGTCTACTAGGAAAAGAATGTTAGTAATGTGATTCAATGCTTTGAAAATAACACCCCATTAAAATTGGTTTCTTTAATATTAAGTGTGAGTAAATAATAATTTTTTCCTAAAATATTTTAAAAAAATATTATATAAAGAAATTATAAATGTTTTAATAATAATTTTAACATTAACAAAAGTTTCTATTTTACGATCTTCCAGAAAATATTGATTTATTATTGAATAGTGATAAATGTAGATTTTTTTTAAAAAACAATCATCTAATTTAATTTATTCAAAGAATAAAAATTTATTTAATTTTTCCTTAAAAATATAACTTGTTTATTATGATTAGAATAAATCTAATAAATTTAATTTTAATAAAAATTATGTTTAATTTTTATAGGTAGAGTTTTTTTAATAGAAATTCATTTTTTAGAAAATCATCTTTTGTAGTATTTTTCAAGTTTGATAAAGAAGTAATTTCATCCACTTCTTTAAATTACTTTTGAAAAAATGAATTCAATATTTTTACTCATCATGCACCAATTATCTAATGATGTCACATTCAATTTTGGTGGTCACGAATAGTTATATTGGCAAAGAAACCCATTTCCCACGGTATCAGTTAAAATTAGCTAACAATGACAAAATAAATAAAATGTTTAAAATGAAATTATATTTTTCTAATAAAATATCTAATCATTAATAAAATCTATCATATATAAAAATAAAAAATTGTTTATTTTGGAGAAATCATTCTTTAGTATGATGTTAACATAATTTTATTTTTTGAATAATTTGATTCTAGTCATCGCAATCACCTATATGAAGTCAAACAATACAAACATTTATCTACCATTAAATAGAATGTAATCATGTATAATATCAATCAAAAAACCATTCTAACATCCCTCCTTGAATAATAGAGTTTTTGGTTCGATCAAAATACCATCCTACATGCAAAACCAACTAGATCCCATGTATAGATTAATTTAATTCTGGTTTGTTATCAAAGTCATTCTAGAGGTTTCTAGGTATTTAGGGTTCAAAATGAAGATTTTTTAGGTGATAAAACATTCAATTCGTTATTTTGTGTTCAGTACTAACTATGTAGAATCAATGTTGTATAGATCTATGTATTAATAGTGGGTTTTTTCCATTGTTTGACAGTGGTTTAAGAAACATTGTGGATCACTATGGAAGAACAAATGGGGAATAAAAATATATATAAAGTTGTTTCATGCTTATAAATCCATGTTTCTTTTCTGATGGGAATGTTTAAATTTTTCTTTGAAAGGGACATCAACTACACACTATTGTTGCACAGTTTTTTTAACTATGTGACCTAATCGTGCATGACACTCTGAATCAGTAAAAAGTTCGGTTTACCCCTTTTTAAATTGGTATATTTTATACCAAGTGACCTATAATATCATTTTAATTTTACAAAATTTTTCCCTGCTGATCTAGATGTATCTACCTTGGGATTCATTAAAATTTCCCTTAGTTCGTGAAATATTTCCCAAGGTATGTCTAGTTTTTGAAATGGCTTCCTCTTCTTTTTGTAGATCCTTGCAATATCTCTCCCAACCATATATCATTGAAACCTATTTTGTCTATATATTTCAGATATAAGGGGTTTCATATAGGATTTTTGTGTATCTAGTGGATCTAGGAACATATTGATCTACTATACTCTTCCCCAGTTACTATTTTAGAATTTAGTTAGTTCTCCATCAGTTCTTGAGGTAATAGTTTCTTTATAAAGGGTTTTTTCTATAAATTCATACATGTTCTGGAATAATTTCTTTCGGTTATTCATTAAATTTAAGTGTTTTTTTGGTTTTTTGTATATAATTTAAATATACTCGTTTTAATAGATGTTTCAATTTAGACATCAATTTTTTCACATCAAGTGTTTGATTAAATGAATGAATTGTGGTTTTAGTCACTAAATATTTATTCAAACACCAAAGTGGATTTTATCGAATTTTAAAATTTTTTATAAATTGTTATAACTTTATTTGAATGTATTTTTTTGATAAAACTGGTCTCACTGAAAATGATGGGTGTATTGGTAAGTGTATATAGTTGACCCATAGTTTGTGTGCCACCACAAGTTGTCAAATTTCTAATATAAAAATACTAATGAAGGACTTTATGTCAGTTGGAATAAATATATTATTTTTTAGACTTATCTTATTTCTATTACCAATTAAAATAGTATGTGACTAAATATAGCATAAGGCCCCAGCCTTAAACCTTACTTAATCTTGAGTTATTACAAGATTACACATTGGGGATCTTTTCAGGTTTAGAGTTTTAGAGAATTAGATCATGAAACTTGCATTTCATTCCACATTTAAACAAAGTAGTTACATAAAAGATAGTATTCATTCTTCCCATCAACGGAAACATATTTAAAATAAATCATGGATTCTTTCTTGACACATCCTTGACACTATCATCACGTCATGTACCTTTCCCTTGACCTGTGAATAACATTTCAAAAACATGGGATGAGCATAAAAAGCTCAGTAAGGGTTATAAAAATATGGAAAGGAAACATGAGTTCATATATACATAAGAATGAAATCATACTTTACCCATAAAACATAGCCACTTTAACATACCTCATCAAATCATGAATTAATCGAAGAAATCATAAGACATAAAAGTTACTTGAGGCATTCATAACTTTCTTACGTAGAGAGTAACCCTCTTGGTTACGTTTGGAATACCCATCACAGTATATTCCCTAAATCTCTTCGGAGAAACCTTAACGTTTCACTCCTTCGCGTTACCCAATGCATTGGAGAGCTATATCGGGCTCACCCGCCCTTAGTTTATCACGGAACCACCCGTTTACATAACAATGCCCAAGAACCTCAACATAATCGTATCACATAAAACATGCATAAAGAAAACATAACATTTCCACCTTTCAATCACAAGATATCAATACAACACATTGATATAAAAACATTATGAAAACCATTTTCAATACCAAAATAAAAGAAAAGTAAAACATGGTATTTATTTTTCTTTTAAAAATAATTTATGGCTTGTAGAGGAAGCTGAAACTCAAATAATGGTCACGGCGGCGGAGAAGTCATTGTCGCCGCATACGTACGACGAAACATTCCCTTTTATCGTTTAGTAAAACGCTTTGTATAAAAAAAATTCCTTTCAGATAAACGTAAAAGTCAAAGGGGTTTATACACTGTATAAAAGAAGGTTGTGTATAAAACAATATATGCCTCAATGAAAGGAGTTTGAGACGAAGTCCCATACAAAGATGGTATCCTTGGACTAAGGATAAATCAATTACATAATTATGTGTGACAAACTAATAAACCAAATATAAGTGGATATTAAGTGTAAAACAATCAGAGGTTAGTCACACATATTCATAGAAAGACATATTCAAGGAGTACAAGCTTATCCCAAAGAATCGAAATTGGGTTAAGAATTCCCTTGCAATAATGAGACAGCCTAACGACGTCACTTCAAAATTAAGAAAAAGCGTTGATGAGAGATAAAAAGGGTATATCACCACTTGGACATAAAATTTACATCAATAAGGATATATAAGAACATATCCCAACATAATAGTATGTGAATTAAAAGACATTACAAACGAAGTCTTTCAAAATGAGGAGGGTGAAAGGTTCCCTTACCGACTTGGGTAACATTCGAAACATACACCCTGTGAAAGAAGGACAATACAACATTGATGTAAATACTCATAAATGAATGTATATTACACAATGAGTAAAATAATGGGTAGTACATACACCACTCAAAGGAAATTGTGGAAAATGTAGCATAAATCTCACGGGAATAAAGGTGAGGTGAAAAATCCCTTACGAAAACTCAGCAGCCTAACGGCGCCACAAAAAACTTACAAAAAAGGATTGATGAGATCAAATATGGTCTCTCATCATATTAACATAAATTTTACCGAAATAGGAATATAAAATAACATCCCCCAACATAACAAAGGGGAGCTTAAAAGAAGTGACATAAAGGATAGTACTTAAAAAGAAATAGAGAGGTTAAATCTCTTACGAAAATTCGGCAGCCTAACAGCGCCACTCAAAACATCCAAAATGGATTGATGAGAGAGAATAGGGTCTCTCATCATATGAACATAATAATTACAGTATGATTAATAAAAAATAACATCCCAATAACAAGAATTATGAGCTTTAGAAGTAATGACATAAAATAGTGTACTTAAAAAGAAAGAGAGGAGTAAGACCCCTTACCTCGAGTCCGTCTTGACTCGATCGTTCTTTAACATCCTGGATAATAAACTTGAGTTAATTTATACTTTCTTAAGAACCATTTTAAAGTTAATTATTCCTTTTATATCAATTATTGACATGTTATAAACGTTATTCAATCATTTAAGTTGATAATGTTTGTTTTGTCGATATTTGGTTCTTAAGTCAAAAGTGGTCTTCTTAAAATTACATATTGTTCGTGTGGTCAAAGGTTCTTTTTATCCAGAAATACATTCCTGATTTGGATGGAATATATATCATATATATCCAGAATATACATGTATTTATAATATTACATAATCATTTAGAGGTAAGAAATGAAATGCACCGTTCATTGAGAGACGGTAAGCCGTACGTACGCATGAACGCTACTTTCATTTCTTTGTCATATTAATGGAATTAAAACTAAATGAGAGGTATGTATATTTTAATTACAGAATTATATTCATCATCTAGATGTATCATTCATCATATATATCCATTATATACATGTACTTATAATATTACATTACATTTGGGGATAAGAAATGAAATGCACCGTTCATGGAGACGGTAAGCCGTACGTATGCATGAACGCTACTTTCATTTCTATGTCATACTTTAATGGAAAGAAATAATAATGATATATAGTTATATTATAATTCCCTTATAACAGCATATATAATATCATTAAATACATCCTTTATATGTCCCACGTATGGCATTAACGAATCACATCACTTTGAGGGGGCGGTAGTCCGCACTTCCTAAAATGAAGATATCGCGTATACCCATAATGGAAGCCATAAAGGTAAGCCACAAATGTAAAATACAGAAGCTTAAGTAAAACATAATCATATTATATATCATATATAAATATATTGACCTCATAATGTCCACCTTTGAAGGTGTTAGAATAATGTTGAACAATCATCGTTTCAGGAGGCAGAAATTCGCCACCCACAGAAACAGTATGTTCTTTAACCATTAGATGTAGGTGTGTGAATTTGTAGCTCTAATAATTCTTATAACAACATCCTAGTATATTGATTATACTCGAGTTGTTACAAAAGAAATGAATAAAAAGAGTTTAGGGGGTTGGAGATGCAAAATAAAACAAAAGGACTCAAGTAAAGACATTACCTTAAAATCAGGTAACTCCCTTTGGTTTGAGCTAAAAAGATTCATTGGGAAGACTTCTGCCCAAAGTGAGGCTTCAAGGAGTAATAGAGGTAAGTGGGGAGACAAAATGGGTGGGGTTCGGCCGAGCCAAAGTCTTTGAGAGTGTGGGTAAGGAGGTAGAGGTGGGGGCCTTTTATAAGAGGGGAGGAGGGGCACTCTTGGAAAGTAAGCAAATTTTACTTTATTTGAAAATGGTATTCGGATTTAAGAGGTCCCACACTGATGTGTTTCAACGATAAGGTGATAAGGGTTCTAAATCCACTCATCCAATATGTTTTGGATATGTGTAGGTCTTATATATTACATTATCTTTCCATTTTATTTAAATCGTTAAATAATGAGGTCATCGCTTCATCATCATGATGTCATAGATAATTTAATTTATTTAATATCTAAAAATTATAAAAAATTACTATGATGTAGGAAATATTTTTAGATTTCCAATGAATATTTATAGTCAAAAATCCTCTTTGTATAACCCCATGTAAAAATTGTTTTAGTAAAACATTTCATGTTTGTCTCATTTTTACTTTAACTTTAAATAAAAAGATATTAATTTCATTTTCCAACCAAAGTGGCTTCATGGGGTCCTCAAGTTCACCCATGGGTTTTCTTGGTCGGCCATGACACATCCAATGAGGTTAGGACATGTGTCAAGTTCATTTCATATTATTAAAACATTATTTTTACCTTATACTACACTAATTACCACTAATCGCGATTAAAAACTTAATAAGTTACTATTCACCAAAAAAATTATTTTTATCCCATTGAACCACATTTTACTTCTTAATGACAACCATGTATGTCGGATTTTTGAAAATCAAAACACAACGTTGGAAAAATTTCATTTAAACGAAAAAATTAGTTTTTATAAGTACCACTTAGTGGTTTCACAATTCATCAAAAATTGAAGTTTTTCAGAAAAATCAAAAAAATTCACCCTAAGATATATTTGATATTATGATTTAAAAAATTAAATCTATTTTACAAAATTCAAAACATATAAGTCACATTAATTAATTTAATAATTAATTCCTGCTGTCAGAGTAAATAGCGTGTTTTTATGAAACAATAAGTATCAAAAGATTGACACTAGTTTAAATCTGATTTCAAAGTGAAATTAATTCAACGAAAACTATTGGATTTAATGGTAAAAATATATTCTAACTTCACTTTAAAACCAATTCAAAAGATAATCTAATCATATAAATATATTAGATTAAAAAGCGGATTTGAATTAAAATACAATATTTTACACTATTCATTAAAAAAATGAACTTTATCAGAAAGATACCAAAAATTTACACAAAGTAAATTTTGATGTCCCAATTCTTAAGAAGAGTTTTATTTGGTCCAAAAGGATGTATAAGAGTGAACAAAACTATATTTAATGACGGTTCTCCATCAAAAGGCGATAAATGAACCTTTACTGAAAACTAGGGCATATACGCCTAAAATTTAATTATTTCCGTATTTTAAACCTTCATATTTTATTGGATAAATATAAAAACATTTAAAAACATATATAATCATATTTTAGTTATTTCTATCCATTCCCGCCAATACAATGGCTACATGTTAACTACAATTTAAAATGTTATTATTTTATTATAAGTGTGCAACGTAAGATTCCTAAGAAACTCGTTGTTATGTGTTGGGTACGCCATCGAGCATAGCATCCCCTTTAAAGTCATATTAATATTTTATTCACAAATATAGATAAATATGAAAATGTCATATTCTTTATTTACCTGGGTTGTTACATCCTTCCCCCCTTTTGGGAATTGCGTCCTCGCAATTTTAAAATTGGGCTTGGAAACATCCATGAAAGTCCCACATCGGAAGAAGAGTCGGTAAAACAATCACTTTAAAATAAAGAAAGATAAGTACAAAGGTCACCCGAGATAACCCATACTAGGATTCCCAGTATGAAAACATGGACATGGAGGAGAAAACATAGGGTCATGTTCTGATGATGAGTGATAGAAAACATGTTTAGGAGAAAGTTAACCATGAGAAAATCACAAACTTGTGATGGGTTAAACAGTATTCGATTCCCCAGTAGGAAAAGTTAATAGAAAACATTTTTGTTTTAAGATAATTTTTATTGGAGAATTTATTCATAAGGAAACATAATCACTTATCATGTTGACTTTCAACTTTTACTAGATTCCTTAATCAAACTCATATTTTTTTCCAAAAGACGAGTATTTAGGGAGACTTGTTCGCATTAAGAGTACTATAATCAACTTCTAGAGAGTCACCTAATCCACAAAAGAGAATTATATACTTCCCATGTCATTAGAACTTAACCAAACCCAAAACCAAAAAGGTTAGTATAAGATCAGATAATCCAGAAAAGGATAACCCTTCATAAAAAGAGAATCTATTCTTAATCTCAAAATTTGTCTAACAAAACCCAAAGTTTAATGATGACCATCCGATAAACAAATTGTCCATAAAATTCTTCAAAGTAAACCAATATAAGATTGAAACCCAAATATTTGAAAGATTTAGTCACGTAGTCTTCCATGTTAAATTGTAACATTTATCTCCAAACAATATCAGTTGCTCATAAAGTCTCGTATTGAAAAGTAATTAATCTAATCACATATCCTCCATGATAGGTTAATCATTTTCATAAATAACCCAAAATAAACTTACTCTTAATTCATAAAATCATCTAACTAAAAAGAATAGGTCAAAATAACCAGGGACTTCACGTAGTCCAGTGGTAGGCAATAAATACCAGTCACACATTGGTTGTGGGTTCGATTCCCGTAGCTTTGTCCGACACGATGGGTTGTCACACGGTCTGCGTGTTGTCCTTTTTCCAAAACTATATAATTCTTAAAACATCCCCCAAAACGAGATAAAATCTTCAAAAATGATCATAGCATATTTTAATCTCAAGTTTCTCTCATTCCTTTCATTTTCCATCATATCATAGAGTAACCCATAATTACCTAAAAAGTAAGGATCATATAAACCCTAATGGTTACCTTAATAATTATTACCTGAATTTCCACATCGAGCTGGCCATCTCGTACATGATGCATTAGAGAACTCACCAAAGATGAAGTGGTTGATCAGGAATCCTTGATAGTTTGTTTAGAACAACCATGAGATTCCTCATTGAATCCCCCATCTCATCCAGTCTCTTAATCAGAGAACCACCACAGTTTCCTTCAAACCCATTGTCACTTTGGTGCCTGCTAGATCCAGCCATTTACTAAAACCAAAAAGGTCAGTGTGAGTATATCAACATAACCATCATGTACTAATGAGGATTATAAACACTAATATATAATTACTCATTCACTTTATCTAAAACTAGGGCTCTTTCTGAAATCCTAACCATTATGGTAATGCCACTTGTGCTTAAAGAATACCCTAACTTCTAAAGTTATCTAAACCGACCTCTGATACCAACTATAAGGCCCCAGCCTTAAACCTTACTTAATCATGAGTTATTACAAGATTACACATTGAGGATCTTTTCTGGTTTAGAGTTTTAGAGAATTAGATCATGAAACATGCATTTCATTCCATATTTAAACAAGGTGGTTACATAAAAGACAGTATTCATTCTTCCCATCAACGGAAACATATTTAAAATAAAACATGGATTCATTCTTGACAGATCCTTGACACTATCATCACGTCATGTACCTTTCCCTTGACCTGTGATAAATATTTCACAAACATGGGATGAGCATAAAAAGCTCAGTAAGGGTTATAAAAATATGGAAAGGAAACATGAGTTCATATATACATAAGAATGAAATCATACTTTACCCATAAAACATAGCCACTTTAACATACCTCATCAAATCATGAATAAATCGTAGAAATCATAATACATAAAAGGTTACTTGAGGCATTCATAACTTTCTTACATAGGGAGTAACCCTCTTGGTTACGTTTGGAATACCCATCACAGTATATTCCCAGATCTCTTCGGAGAAACCTTAACGTTTCACTCCTTCGCGTTACCCAATGCATTGGAGATCTATATCGGGCTCACCCGCCCTTAGTTTATCACGGAACCACCCATTTACATAACAATTCCCAAGAACCTCAACATAATCGTATCACATAAAACATGCATGAAGGAAACATAACATTTCCACCTTTCAATGACAAGATATCAATACAACACATTGATATAAAAAAATTTTGAAAACCAATTTCAATACCAAAATAAAAGAAAATTAAAACATGGTAATTATTTTTCTTTTAAAAAGAAGGTATGGCTTGTAGAGGAAGATGAAACTCAAATAATGGTCACGGCGGCAGAGAAGTCATTGTCGCCAAATACGTACGACAAAACATTCCCTTTTTTCGTTTAGTAAAACGCTTTATATAAAAAAAATTCCTTTCAGATAAATGTAAATGTCAAAGGGGTTTATACACCGTATAAAAGGTTGTGTATAAAACAAAATATGCCTCAATGAAAGGAGATTGAGATGAAGTCCCATACAAAGATGGTATCCTTTGATTAAGGATAAATCAATTACATAATTATGTGTGACAAACTAATACAACAAATATAAGTGGATATTAAGTGTAAAACAATCAGAGGTTATTCACACATATTCATAGAATGACATATTCAAGGAGTACAAGCTTATCCCAAAGAATCGAAATCGGGTTAAGAAGTTCCCTTGCAATAATTAGACAGCCTAACGGCGTCACTTCAAAATTCAGAAAAAGAGTTGATGAGAGATAAAAAGGGTATCTCACCACATGGACATAAAAATTACATCAATAAGGATATAGAAGAACATATCCCAACATAATAGTATGTTAATTAAAAGACTTTACAAACGATGTCTTTTAAAATGAGGAGGGTGAAAGGTTCCCTTACCGACTTGGGTAACTTTCGAAACATACACCCCGTGAAAGAAGGACAATACAACATTGATGTAAATACTCATAAATGAAATTATATTTCACAATGAGTAAAATAATGGGTAGTACATACACCACTCAAAGGAAATTGTGGAAAATGTAGCATAAATCTCACGGGAATAAAGGTGAGGTGAAAAATGCCTTACGAAAACTCGGCAACCTAACGACGCCACATAAAACTTACAAAAAAGGATTGATGAGATAAAATACGGTATCACATCATATTAAAATAAATTTTACCAAAAGATAAATATAAAAGAACATCCCCCAACATAACAAATAGGATCTTAAAATAATTGACAAAAAGTAGAGTACTTTAAAAGAAAGAGAGAGGTTAGATCTCTTACGAAAATTCGGCAGCCTAACGGCGCCACTCAAAACATCCAAAATGGATTGATGAGAGAGAATAGGGTCTCTCATCATATGAACATAATAATTACAGTAATAGTAATATAAATGAACATCCCAATAACAATAATTATGAGCTTTAGAAGGAATGACATAAAATAGTGTACTTAAAAAGAAAGAGAGGAGTGAGATCCCTTACCTCGGGTCCGACTTGACTCGATCATTATTTAACGTCCTGAATAATGAACATGAGTTAATTTATACTTGATTAAGAACCATTTTCAAGTTCAATATTCATTTTATATCAATTATTGACATGTTATAAACATTATGTAATCATTTATGTTAATAATGTTTGTTTTGTCGATATTTGGTTCTTAAGTCAAAAGTGGTCTTCTTACAATTACATATTGTTCGTGTGGTCAAAGGTTCTTTATATCCAGAATGAAATTCCTGATTTGGATAGAATATATATCATATATATCCAGAATATACATGTATTTATAATATTACATAATCATTTAGAGGTAAGAAATGAAATGCACAGTTCATGGAGACGGTAAGCCGTACGTACGCATGAACGCTACTTTCATTTCTTTGTCATATTAATGGAATTAAAACTAAATGAGAGGTATGTATATTTTAATTCCAGAATTATATTCATCATTTAGATGTATCATTCATCATATATATCCATTATATACATGTAATTATAATATTACATTACATTTGGGGATAAGAAATGAAATGCACCGTTCATGGAGACGGTAAGTCGTACGTACGCATGAACGCTACTTTCATTTCTATATCATAATTTAATGGAAAGAAATAATAATGATATATAGTTATATTATAATTCCAGTATAACATCATATATAATAACATTAAATCAATCCTTTATACGTCCCACGTATGGCATTAACGAATCACATCACATTGAGGGGGCGGTAGTCTGCACTTCCTAAAATGAAGATATCGCGTATACCAATAATGGAAGCAATAAAGGTAAGCCACAAATGAAAAATACAGAAGCTTAAGTAAAACAAAAACATATTATATATCATATATAAATATAGTGACATCTTAATGGACACCTTTGAAGGTGTTAGAATAATGTTGAACAATCATCGTTTCGGGAGGCAGAAATTCGCCATCCACCGAAACAGTATGTTCTTTAACCATTAGATGTCAGTGTGTGAAAGTGTAGCTCGAATAATTCTTATAAAAACATCCTAGTATATTTATGATACTGGAGTTGTTACAAAAGAAATGAATAAAAAGAGTTTAGGGGGTTGTAGAAGCAAAATAAAACAAAAGGACTCAAGTGAAGACATTACCTTAAAATCGGGTAACTCCCATTGGTTTGAGATAAAAGGCTTCATTGGGAAGACTTATTCCCAAAGTGAGTCTTCAAGGAGTAAGAGAGGGAAGTGTAGAGAAAAAATGGGCAGGGGTTGGCCGAGACAATGGCTTTGGGAGTGTGGGTAAGGAGGTAGAGGTGGGGGCCTTTTATAAGAGGAGAGGAGGGGCACTCTTGGAAAGTAAGAAAATTTTACTTTATTTGAAAATGGTATTCGGATTTAAGAGGTCCCGCATTGATGTGTTTCTAGGATAAGGTGATAAGGGTTCGAAATACACTCATCCAATAGGTTTTGGACATGTTTAGGTCTTAGATATTCAATTATCTTTCCATTTTATTTAAATCGTTAAATAATGAGGTCATCGCTGCATCATCATGATGTCATAAATAATTTAAATTATTTAATATCTAAAAATTATAAAAAACTACTATGATGTAGGAAATATTTTTAGATTTAAAATGAATATTTATAGTCAAAAATCTGATTTGTATAACCCCATGTAAATATTGTTTTAGTAAAACATTTCATGTTTGTCTCATTTTTTCTTTAACTTTAAATAAAAAGATATTAATGTCATTTTCAAACCAAAGTGGCTTCATGGGGTCCCCAAGTTGACCCATGGGTTTTCTTGGTCGGCCATGACACATCCAATGTGGTTAGGACATGTGTCAAGTTCATTTAATATTATTAAAACATTATTTTTACCTTAAACTACACTAATTACCTCTAATCGCGATTAAAAACATAATAAGTTACTATTCACCAAAAAATTATTTTTATCCTATTGAACCACATTTTACTTCTTAATAACAACCATGTATGTCGGATTTTTGAAATTCAAAACACAATGATGGGAAGATTTCATTTAAACGGAAAAATCAGTTTTTATAAGTACCACTTAGTGGTTTCACATTCATCAAAAATTGAAGTTTTTCAGAAAAATTCCAAAAATTCACCCTAAGAAATATTTGATATTCCGAATTCAAAAATGAAGTCTATTTTACAAAATTCAAAACATATAATTCACATTAATTAATTTAATAATTAATTCCTGCTGTCAGAGAAAATAGCGTGTTTTTATGAAACAATAAGTATCAAAAGATTGACACTAGATTAAATCTGATTTCAAAGTGAAATTAATTCAACGACCACTATTGGATTTAATGGTAAAAATATATTCTAACATCACTTTAAAACCAATTCAAAAGATAATATAATCATATAAATATATTAGATTAAAAAGAGGTTTTGAATTAAAATACAACATTTTACACTATTCATTAAAAAATGAACTTTATCATAAAGATACCAAAAATTTACACAAAGTAAATTATGATGTCCCAATTCTTAAGAAGAGTTTAATTTGGTCCAAAAGTATGTATAAGAGTGAAAAAAACTATATTTAATGATGGTTCTCCGTTAAAAGGCGATAAGTGAACCTTTAGTGAAAACTAGGGCATATACGCCTAAAATTGAATTATTTCTGTATTTTAAGCCATCATATTTTATTGGATAAATATAAAAACATTTAAAAACATATATTATCATATTGTAGTTATTTATATCCATTCCCGCCAATAAAACGGCTACATGTTTACTGCCATTTAAAATAATATTATTTTATTATTAGAGTGCAACGTAAGATTCCCAAGAAACTCATTGTTGCGTGTTGTGTACGCCATCAAGCATAGCGTCCCCTTTAAAGTCATATTAATATTTTATTCAAAAATATGGATAAATATGAAAATTTCATATTCTTTATTTACCTGGGTTGTTACATATGGTGTGCATTTTAATTTATGGTTTATTTATCAAATGTTGGATTTTTAATGGATAGTTTCTCAAATGTTTCCATATGGTGTTCTATCACATGGGTTTTCTTGATGTATTTTTCCATGGATATGTGTGTAAGAATTTACATTATGGTATATCAATATTATTTCCAATTTTGTCGATTACACTCTTCATATTCCTAGGTTCGAGGATTAGAATGGATTTTATAAAAAATGAATTAAACATTTTATAAATGGTTATGGATTTATGAAAATTATTAGAAAAAATATTTTTCTTCTAAAAACTATAATTGTTTCATTCTTCTTGATACACCATGTATAGACTCTGTGGTTGGATCTTATGTTCATTGTGCTAAGAAAATACTTTTTCTATTATATGGTTCTAGTTTTTTTATTACATTATATATGATAATGTAATGGAATTATATAATATATTTATTTAATTCGTTTTTAGAGACATCATTGGGAAATGGTTTATTGGAGAAAATTGAAACCATAGAGAATTAATAAATTTTTATGGTTATACTTCCGCGGATTATCATATTCATATTTGGTGGTTTGTAACATGACGTATCTCTTTACTTCTACATTATACTATGGTGTTAAGTATTTTTTATAGATTCAAGGTAAGTTTCCTTTATTATTATTTTTCCTCACAGTTGTCGTAGGACAACTCAAGTGGCTTTTCCAGAAATCTCAGGTGGGTTAATTATATAATGGTGTCATATCAATTCTCATCTTAATTTGTGGAACAATTCATGAGTTTCATTCTTTGTCTTATGAATAAAAGAGTCAGAACCAATTGAAATTGGGAAGTATGATCCTGATGGTGCCTGGCAAGGTTTATTCTATGTATAAAAATCAGTTACTCTGGGCTCTTAAAATTTCTTTTATGCTTGATACATGGTTCTTGTAGTAATTTTAAATAATTTTTCAGGATGTTAATTTATATGAACATTGTTCATCTTAAATAATCTTATTACATCTGAAGAATTCATATACGATTTAAATTCTTGATGATTTAAATCATATATGTGAATTATTGAATATGGATTGAATATTTTAGAACATTATACAATGATGAATGGTTGAATTCTATAATTAATTTAAAATACCACTTATATGTTCTCTTAAATATAAAAGATATTATGTTTTGAGATTGGATATACAGTTAAAATGTCTAGTAGAACCTTCTTTGATTGAAGCTATGATTCATACAATTAAAACTCTATGTTATGTGGGTATCTAGAGCCGAAGATACGTGGTGGATAATGGCTTTGAATTCATTATGTATAATCCGTACATAATTTCTAGAGACCATAGAACCTAGTAATATGGGAATTAGATTGAGAGAATTTATAGTATCTTAAAATACTTGAGGACTCATGACTAATATTATTATTTTCTCCATATACATTATCCATGAACCGGGAATTATATTATGGGAAACTATTATGAATATCATGTAATATGATGATCATACCTAAACTTATATGAAGAAAATTTGCAACCATTATTTTTACCCTGAGGAATTATATGCTTCTATGACCCAGTAGTTTCTAACCTTAAAGAATAGGAAGAATACTATTTTAGAAGGTTCTACACATTTTTCATAGTTGGTGAATTTGGTACTATAGATTGTATCTATTGATAACCTAATTGAATGAAGGATTGAGATATGATTGTGTCCCAATATTCAGTTAATGTTGATTCTCATGTCTCTTCAAGACATCATGGTGGTATTTTACAAACAAGCTTTAGTTTTTGTAGAAATAGCTGGATGGACAGTTTCGGGGAGATATTTTTTTTGGTACTGTTACTTTCTAGGGTCTTTATTCTAGCCAGAAAAGCATGTCAAAGGGATGTAATTTTTCATTAGCACTTGTTACAAGAGATTATTCAGGGAATCATCTATTTATATTCTCCTAATTTTGAAGGTGTGGTATTTCCATGTATAAAATTATAGAAGCGCCAAGGAATTTTCCTTATTATCAACACTTCACACCTATAAAAAATTTTGGTGAAAAGATATCCAATGTATGCATTGCCCGATTAACTCTCACAAAGGGTTCATAGGAATGTATTTATTCATCAAAGGGGTGTGGGTATAATACATGGGAATATGGGGATTCTCATGGGGATAATACTATATTGATTTATGAAGAAGATTCTGAACTATAGGAATCTAATACAGGACCAACTACTGTATAAGATATTGTGTTTATTTCATCATTGATAGTTATATATCTATTTTAAATAGGTGATACATTGTGTCACCCGACTATAGAGGTCACAAAGCTTCTACCTACTACCATTATATTGGCAAATCATACAAGTAAAAAATTTAAAAGTACATGCTAGTTTACTTATCATGTTAAAATAGACACATACATGACAAATGAATAGAAATTGAATACACAAATGAAAGAATAATTTTTTTTATAATTAACGAGAATATTAATTTTCCATCTAGAATATCCCTACAAATAAGTCACTGTAAACTTCATGGAATCCTCAGGAAATGTAACAAAATAATGGAGAGATAAAATTATTAACAAGGTATATGTATGTAGAAGTTATCATGAATCAATAATAAATTATCAATATATAATGGTAAATAACTAAATAGACATTCCATTTTAAATACATTATAAGGAATAAATAAAATGGAAATATAAAAAATAGAACACACGTCTAATTTAATAATTGAATTTTAATTAAATTCATTCATATATTATATCATTTTGAGAATATTATAGATAATAATGATAACTAAAATGAAAAAAAATCATTAATTATCCGATGTCAAGTATCATTCAAAGGCAATCCTCTACTATAAAGATATATAATCCTATATTTTTTAAACTACAATTTCAAAATAATTTAATTTTTTAAATTAATTTGACACAATTGGACCTATCGATGCATTGAGGGGCTATATAATGTCTATTCACTTACCTACCATTCATGTCCAATGACTTCCTCATATATGGACTAATTGATTTAATTAATGAACAATGTGAATTTTCCACAAAATTCAGTATTAAATGAAGGATACAAAATTTTCAACATTATCTATTCATTCAATTAACTACCAAAGTATACTCCGTATTTATAAATGGAGTACAATTTAAATAAAAAATGTATTCATGGTAATAAATTTGTATAATTAAGGGAATTTTATTGTCCAATGATCATAGGTAAGAGAATATTCAATGAAACTAAAAAAATAATCAATGAAGTTAATATCAATACATTACATGGACAAATAAATCATAAACCTTCCCAAGGTTTAATTAGAATGGAATCGATAAAACACTATAAAGATGATTAAAAATAACATGAAATTGTTTTTTAGGAATATAAATACTATTAAAAGATTTGTAGAAACACATAATGAATATACTCTGTGCCATTTTAAAAAAAATTATAAAAAAAATTCATTGAAAATAAAAAATAAAAAAATACCTTAAAAAATAACCATTTTAACTAAAAAATGAATCTTCAATTAAAATATAGTTGGTAAATCCATACATTTCAAGCAAGGTAAAATGGGAAGTACTTTTTCATTGGTGAAATATTTGAATCTTGCCTTGTTCAGAAAACAAATACAATATTAATTTGAATGTTTTATATAAAAATTACTTAAATAAACATTTTTTATGATTTTAAAATATTATTTTTTTATAAAATGTGTTTTTCAATAAAACATGGTTTTAAAAGAATATATACTTCTCACAAAACAGAGAGAGGAAATAGGGATATCTTAAAACATTTTCCGACAAATTTTATATACCAACAAGTGGAATAATGATACAATTACTTGAAAAGGACCATGAGTAATGAATGATTAAGAAAATTAAAGGGTTTATTAAACACTTATGAAATATTTTTTAATGTAAATTTTTGTGAAAATAATATCTAATAAAATGGGATATTGAGGTAAACCCTTAAAATGACCATAAAATTGAAGTAAAAAAAATATTAATCAAGTATAAATATCATATTTATATTAACAAAAAAATATTTGTAAATATAATAATAGAACATCAAAATTTTCTATACACAGAATCATGTAATTTTAAAGACAATAGGGATGTAATATAATCCATTAAAAGGAAATTGAGTTATGAAATTCCTTTCCACATGGTAACTCTTAATTCAAATCCACGAAGATGAAATAATTAAAATTAATACTTAATGATTCATAACAGTGAAATATTATAATTATTACTTGTCAAATTTGTAGTGTATACATCATATTAAATCAAATTGGATCATGATAACAAATAATTCCCCAAGGAATGAAAATTGAAAAGAAATCCCTTGCTTTATGATCATATTTTGCAGAATGCTCATAAACCTACTATATTATTTAATTAATCATGTTATTAAAGTATTATAGAACTTTATTCAAATTTATATTATCATATGTGATATTTTGGTAACATTTTATTACTCATTTCATAATAATATTACATTATTGTGACTCTTTCTAGAGTTAATTACCTAGTTTATTGAATATGTTTTGACTTGATATTTTTTGTACATTTTACAACGATCATGATATCATCAAATAGAGAATGTAAATATTTATCTAAAAATAATATATACTCAATATATATTTAATTAATTTAGTCCATAAATTTTGGATATACGACTTGAAATACATTGTTCATGGAGATTATAGGACATAAATACGCATGAAGGATATTTCCATATTTTTTTATTAATAAATGAATTAAATGTAAATGATATATATGTATAGTTTAATTCTAGTATCATATTAATTTTTTATCTATCATTTATTTTAATTATAACTAAACATCATACATTTAATTTAATGTGTGAATGAATCACATCGTTTTGAGGGGACGGTAGTCCAAATGACCAGAAATGATGTTATCATATTCCCAAAAAATGAAAATCATAATTTTATGTTATATATAAGATGTTAAGAAGAATAAAGAAATTATAAAAATAAAATATTTCATATATAAAATATTATTCCATCATTATTCCCATTATTAAGAGGAGGAAATGAAAGAATGAACGACATCGGTTCGTGATGCGGTATTACTATGATCACACCAATGATGATTGCATATCCTATTTGATGGGTGCCTATGAAAGTTCAGGTTATACAAAAAACATTACAAAAAATTAGTTTATTATGGGAAATTATATTAATATATAAATAATATATCACTAATATGAAAATTAATTTCGAAACATGATTATTTTCAAGTCACAAATAGTTGTAAATAATTTTATTTACGGTGAAAATGTGTTACTCTTGTAAATTCCCTCATGTGCATTTTTTTTTAATTTCCATCAAAGTTAACTACAATTGCAAATATATTATTGGTTGGAATGTATTTGCAACCAGACCAATTGAAAATTTGTTACTTCATTATATGTTACTTTTGAAGTAATTATCTCAAATTGCAATTAAATAGTTGGAAATGGGTACTATTGAAGTGCCCCCATCACAAAAATCCATTGTCGTAATTAATAATAGTTGTTCTATTTTCTACATTAAGCCTTCATAAATAGTTCAGTCCTAACTAATTAGACCTATATATACACCCCTCCCCCAATTTTTTCTTTATTTGGTTTTCTAAACCTTTATCTCATTCTCTAATATCATATTCTCCCATTTAATGATATCAATGTTTTAATTTTTATGGGGGAAATAGTCAGGATTTTTAACTACTGAAATATTCAGTTTTATGGAATCTATTTTCTGTTTTTATTTAATTTATTTTACATTAGTAATAGTTATTATTAATCAGTAGTAATCAGATTTAGTTATTATTAATTGAATTTATTTTTCATTATTTAGTTTTAAACAACAACAACAATTTTTATTTATAAGTATTTAGTTTTAAATATTAATAATTATTTTTAATCAAAACTATTTACTAGTAATTTCTTATAATTAGTAATAATTAGTAATAATTAGATCTATTTTTTATTTAAGTGATAATTAGTAATACATTGCCACAATTTGTAAAAAAAATTAATTAATATTTAGTGGTAATTAGTAATAATTTGTGTTAATTAGAAACAAATTGCTAGAAACAAATAAAATTAGTAATATAAGGTGTAATTGGAAATAATTATTAGTAATTAGCAATAATCAGTGGTAAATGGTAAAAATTAGCAGTAATTATTTATAATTAGTAGTAATTGATAATAATTAGCATTAATTAGTAGTAATTAATAGTAATTTGTAATAATAAGAAAAAAATTGTAATAAATTTTTATGAACAAAAATATAAGTATATTGATATAATATTAAATAAATTAATATAAAATAGTATAAATCAATACAATTTATTATAAATAAATAAATTATTGTATAAATTTATTAATAAAAATTAAACATTTAAAATTTTAATAGATTAAAAAAAATATTTGTCAGTAGTATAATTGATTATAAATTACTATAAAATAATAATATTTATTTTAAATCACATAAAAATTGATTATTAAATAGGTAATAAAATTTTAGGTGACGATTAATGAAAATCCTTTACATGGATAACAGAAATTGGTTTTAAAACATGAATATTGAAAAATTTATGAGAAATTTATGCCAACCATGTTGAAATTTGTCATTAGCCCAGCAAGACCAGTGCATACAGGATATGCCACTTCGATGGAAACAAAAATAGTAAGAGGAGGAGATGTTTCGCTGAAAAAACAACAGCACGTGCAGATGATGGAGTACTTGTTATAGTTATTTTAAATTTGAATTATCTAGTTTAAATTATATGTAATGTTTTTAATTAAAAGTAAGTAGTTTTTATTTTCAACAATTTTATTAATTACTTGTAAATTGGTTTTATTAAAAGCGGTTACTTATAATTTATAAATAAATAGTTTAAATACAAATTTAATGGTAAATCACTACAATACTAATTAATTAGTGGTAATTATAAAAAATTATAAAAAATTCGTGGAAATTAGAAATGATCACAAAAATGGAACCTAAAATTACAATAATTTGTAAATATTATTGGTAATTAGAAAAAAAATCATTGCAATTAGTAAAAATTATCAATAATTAGTATAAAAGTTTTATAAATGTCTATAATTATTAAAAATTAGATGTAATTAGACAAAATAAAATAAAAAATATCAAAAAATCGTTATAGTTAATAAACATTGATAATAATTGGTAAAAATTTGTAAACATTACTAATAAATTAGTAATAATTAATTCTTAATATGTATAAATAATAAAAAATTGTAGTAATTAATAAAAAATATTGGTAAACCCATATAATTATTAAAAATTAGTAACAATTATCAATATTTAGTAAATATTAAGAAAAATGAACATTAAATTACTTTAACAAGTAATAAAATTATGGTAAATTGAAAAAATTAGTGATACTTAGTAAATTTAAGCGTTAAACAACAATTATTATTAATAATTACATGTAAATTAGTATAAATTAATAAAAAATATAAAATCATTATAGTGATAAATAAAATAGTGGTAATTTGAAATAATTTTTAAAAATTGCATATATTTATTAATTTTTATTAAAACTATAAATTAAATCACTATAATAAAAATTATTAATTACAATAGGTAAAAATTAGTGGAAAATTTTCATAATAAGTAGTAAATAGATGAGATTGACAATATTTACAGCTAAATTATAATTTTTAAAATTTATAAGATACTTTTTATCCTTTTTTCTATAATATTATTTTAATCGTAAATAAATTATTTATTTAATATATTTTATAGAAATGTAGAACAAGGTTACTGAGAATTATAATATGTTCTATATAAATAAAATTAAAAATATTGATAAGTAAATAATAATTTTTTAATCATATACTCTTTTCTGTTTGGTCTTTTCATTATATAAAAATAATCCAAAATAATCCATTTATTTTATATTTTCTAGAGAAATATTGAACAAAGAAATCCATAATAATCCTTATTACATAAACAATATTGGTGAAATCCTATCATAAAACCAACTTTTTCTTGTATAAATCATGTTTATATCGATGGTCTTGAAGGTTTTTTATCATTTATATACTGAAAAATATAATTTTTTTAGAAAATTATTTTTCTATATATAAAATGTCATATGAGGAGGTTTGACACATTTGAAAATGTTTGGGTCATCTGTTGTATTTTGGTTTTCCCACAGATTATTTTTTTTGTATCAACATTTTGAATGAAGTTGAAGAGAAGATACTAAAAATTTGTTACTACATCCATAATAATATCCAAATTTAGTACATGATGTGGCTCATCCATCTTCTAAACAAACTGAAACATGTGATGATATTGATTTAACTCCATAGTTGGAACAATCTCAATTTTTTGAGTTGTTGAAGTCTGATGAAGGGGGATTAGAATATGATTTCTTGAAAAATAAAATTTGATGTGTTAAAATAATTATAGAAATTAAATAATATAATGAATTTTAAAACCGATTGTTTTATTAGGTATTCTTTTTCGTTAAAGCACAGTTAAATAAATGAAATGTGGTTCCTTAAAATTTCTATGAGAGAAATAGGTTGGTCTTTAATTTGGGTCTTGGTTATCAGATGATTAATGCATGATAAAATTATTACATGTTATATTATGGTGAAAATGAGTCATTTTCTGGTTGTACTATATGTGGAAAATCAAAGTACAAAGAGGCTCAAACATGGATATCTTAATTGATTAATACAAAATAGTTGAGGTGTTTCCCCATTACATATATATTTCAGCATTTATTTATCTCTCAAAATATAACATCGGGGATATCATGGAAGAAAAACAGTATTTATATAGATAAAATAATAAATCCTCCATATGATGGTGATTTATGGAAATATTTTGACCAGGTAAATCCATATGCATGAGCATTGCCATTAGTTTTTATACAATTTGAGGATCACAACCATTCACAAAGCTGTAGTAATATATTTTTATTTATCTCGCTACACCCACTAACCCAATTACATCTCATATCAGGTTTGGTATGTATTATGTTCGTACAAAATGATGTTTAATTTTCAGACGAGAGCATCATTAGGTCAATAGATCCATGTGATGTAGTAGGTTATGCATTGAGCTAGTAGTTATATATTTAGTACACATCAATAATATATGGTAAGTACTTTTATAAATAATCTATATAACATTAAATTTTGGATGTTTATTTTATACTCATAAAGGTATTCAAATGCCTAAAGGCTAAAATTTTTTATGTTTATAATTGGATTTACAATGATTTTATCACAAGATATATTATATGTGGATGTTGATATCATATATTGATCATTATAATTATTTTATTTTTAAAAACATCAAATAATATATTAAGATTTCAATTTTTAAATTTTAATTCGAGGGGTGATACGAGGATAGTACTTCATAGACGCAGTATGAGAGTTAGGATAGTATTGAAGAAAAAACCACCAATGTAGTTAGATTAGATGGCACAACATGCATGGAAATGACTGAGAATGACAATGAGAAGGGATAATATGTTTTATTGGTTCTTGATTGATTCTGTGGAGTTATTTTGGAACAACTAAAATTTCATTATCTATTTCAAGGGGAGATCATGGAGAGTAGCCATCATCAACTACATAGTAAGAAGATCATCTATAAGCCCAGGGTGATCTTATATAGACCATGCGTATGGAGAAGATAGAGCTATGTTAATAGAAGGAGGATGAGGATATGTGTTGATGGTAGGAGATGTTTCTTGAGTAGATAATGGAGTATATTTGAAGTTTGACTCAAGGTTTAGTGATGAAATTTCCTCCTCCACATCCTCCATAAGACCCTCCCCTTAAAGAATTATCTACTTTTAAAAAATATATTTTAATGTATATAATTTTATTTATTAATTTATATATTTAATGATTTATGTTGTTCTTTTTTTATATTGATATGAATATTTTTTATATTTAATAAAATGTTATTATTTTTTTTTTATGTTTATAATTTATTAATTTTTTCAATTTTTTACGATGGGATGATTCAACCATAGAAAATACATATTTTCAATTGGAGGATCTTTCTATCACAAAAGAATATTTTATATATAATATATTCATATTTGTGATAGTGTAACAACCCCATGAAAATAATTTATTTGCAACGTACTGCCTCAAAAACATTACTTAAAACACCATTTTCAGTAACCAGTCATTTGATAAGGGGTCCCATTAGAAATGATTGATCCCAAATAATTCAATTTCAATATATGTATAATACGAATTTAACTTTTGGATATGTAAATAATACTATAGTGCTCATCGAAGTACGTTTCTTATTTCTGGGTATCACCTTTTGGTTTAAACCAAAATACATACTTGGTTTTATTTCTTACAAAGGATATCTATCTATTAAAGGATATTATAATCATATTTGTGTATGGTTTTTATGTTACCAATTTCTTGAGAGGTGCGAATATAGAGGGGGTTAGTGCCATTTTATTGTCATGGAGGAGTAAACTTCCTATAAATATAAAAAGTTAAACAATATTTGGTGTTCTCACTTACATTATATTCCTACAATATTGAACCATGTTTTAATAAATTGATTATTTGGTTGAGATATGTCAATCCAATTGGTTTTGGACAATCTTCCATAGTATTTTTCATATTTATATTAATTATTTTCCAATAAGTAATATCATTTTCATATTAATAATTGGAATTAATTTAAATTTATATCATTGCTATTTTATTGTCAAATTTTTCACCTTTATATACAATTTAAATTATCTTAATTATAAACATTGAATCCTTCGTTTAAAATTATAATCACATAAGTGGATGAAATTAATTAAAATTAAATCCACCAGATGGGACAAAAAATGGATTTTATAGTGAAAATGTTAAATAGTTATATACGTTTTAAAATATATATTAAATATAAAAATTAATATAATGAAAAAAAGTATTAAAATATTTAAAATTTATAAAATAATACTTTAAAACAAATTAAAAATATAAGTTAATATTATACTCAACATAAATCAAAAGTTAGATTTTAGTTAAAATTCACTATTTTTCACTATATATCAAAAAAGAAACGAGAATTAATAAAAAATACAACAAAATTACCTTAAAATAATTTCTACATTTGTTTTTCCAAAAAAAAAGATAAATTTCTCATATAAAATTTATTAAAGGTACAAAATTGAATTTTAAAAGAGGTATGCCATTTAATGGCTACAAAACCACATTTAGAAAAATAAATATTTTTATTCATGAAATAGGATTTTTTTCATATCTTATGGCTATAAAACCTATTGAATGAATTTTATATATATTGGTTAAATATTTATTAAAAAAATAACAATATGATAATTCAAAAATTGTAATTAATTTAATATATTATAAAAAATTGGATTTGGGGTATACATTTTTTTTGAAAGTCATTTCCTTTATATTCAAATTGTTTTATATTAACTTCTTATTACTTCGTATGCAATGAATTTTATAATTTAGTTAATCGTATTTATAAAAAAAATTAGTTAGGTTATATCTTATTATATTAAATAATAATATTTTAATAATATATTGTTTCGCTATAAAACAAGGTTTTTTATGTAAATCAATCTATCAAAGATAATCATTGACGCTTGCACTGTAAACTACAATTGTATTTTACGTATATGATATATTGAATAGATTTAATTTATATAATATCATAAATATATCATAATGTATTGATGGGTTATATTCTATTCTATGCTTTGTAGTTCATGTCCAACATGCTATCAAATAAAAATATATTCTTTTTCAAATTTTTTGGATTTACACTATCCACACTATAAAAACATCATGTCCCCACAATTTAAACATGACATTGGTAATTAAAAATTTCATAATATAAAATCCCATCATTTAATTCCCAAATTATGTGAAGGGTTAGAAATATATCCTCATTATATAAGGTAATGTGAAGTACAATAGTCTATGGATTGACATAAAACTAGGTTTCTAAAGAGGATAACATTATTTTTATGTAAATATATGGACTTGGTGGAAAATATAAATAATTATAGGGAGTGATTGAGTTTATTGAACACATGAAAGTGAATTATTATCAAAATGTTAGGGACCTCAAGTCCATTAATATTAGATTATTTAAAATACTATTAGTTCCAAAAAATTAATGTATAAGGAGAAATGAGTTTTTAGATCATTTTCCTAATGGTGATGAATTTTTTATATCCATAGAATATAATGAAATACACCATATTTCATCAATTATTTTTGTTTTGTTTGATTTCTATGTTATCCCTTACTCTATAAAATAAATATCTAAAAAATAATTTATATTCCCAAAGAACTAAATTTTTCTTTTAACAGGATAATATGATCCATAATATTCATAGTCATATATTTCTCAAACTATTTTCCAAAAATAATATTATTAGGACAATAATCTATAAATCTCTAAATGAATACTACTAGTTCATTATTAATATTAATCGATCAAATTCTAAACTAAAAACCATGTCATTTTTATCATGACACCACATAGGCTAGTGGTGGACATGAAACAATTATCAACTTCTGGTCATGGGATGAAGCCTCACATTCTTTATAGATATGATGATTTTCTCCATGTAGGTTGGTTTTTCTTTTTATACACTATATTAATATAATGCCTATCATGTTTCCAAAAAGTATGATAGTAATCCTTTGAATGAAAATAATAATTAAATAAAATTTTAAAAAGTATTTTCAATATACACCTTTTATAAAAATGTCTAAAAAATTTATGATCAATTATTTTTTTGTCATTAATGGTCATATTAACACTAATGGTTATCAGTAAATTTAAAAATATTTTTGTAATATGTAAATGTATTATTAATCGTGTATATTTTTCAGCATAACATATTATTTCAATGATTTTTTCCAAGATGTCCATAATATTGGAAGAATCACATTAAATTAACATAAAAATTTAATTATATTATTGATGTTATTTTCAATCTTAATAAAATTAAAAAATGGTTGTATCCATAAAAATTATGTTAATAAATATCAAATGTTTCCTAAAACATAAGAGAATATATGTACTATTCATGATTATTTTAACCCATATACTATTGATAAAACAATTCAGAAATTTATTTCTTGAACCACATTACATTAATACCTCATGTGTTTTATTTCCACTTTGTTCCATCAATTTTCAAGGGCTTACACTATTTAAGAGGTAATTGCCATGTTTTTGTCCTTTTTACCCAAATATAAGGTAACATAATAAAATTAGATCATTAGAAGGAGATTTATCTTCATCCATCATACATTTCATTTTTCTTCGATAAAGATTTTCATGATACAATTATATTAAACACAAATATTAATATATGGGTTCATTTGATATACTTAATGGGGTGTCTCTTTCCATATTTATTAAATTATGGAAAGAAATCCCTTTTTCACCATTAATATTGAAACATAAATAATAGAAAAAAATTATTCTAAAATGACAACCTATGTAATAAACAATATATAAATGTTAAAAAATTTCAGTAATTCAATAGTGATCCAAGACATTTTGAGATATTATTACTTGATTATAATCATAATTATCCATTCAATATATACTAAGGATCTTATAATATATTTACATATGAATATAAGCTACATAAAACAAAAAAAATAACTAAACCAATACATATTTACATTAATCATCCATATTGAGCATTAAACATTATCTATGCTCATATATTTATATTGGATAATATACGGAATATATAGAAAAATGGGGTGTGCTAAAAAACCCAATAAGAGAGTACAAATAAGAATAATGAATGGAACCAAATTTAGAAGGCGTTTTATAATGACATCAAATGTCATAGAAAATGTATAAATATATTGAATCATAATATATAGAACATGTGATAATGTAATAATTAAAACATAGGAATGTGGTAAAGAAATATAACTCGACCAAAAGGAGTTAAGGCTAATATCTGGGATTATATCACATAGTAGACAATTCCCCATAATGAGATTATGTTTACTCCATATACCAATATGAAATTGCACAACAATAAATATTACCCAATGTATTGGAGAGATTTATGGGTGAAAGCATCATAAAATTGTCACGACCCATCCTCGAGGCATGTTTCGTGACTACCCCAAGCCTGCCTTCCATAGGCCAGGGGCTGGAGACTAGCACCAAAGGCATAAATCCCGTTAAAAAGGGAAGGAATTGCCTTTATAAAATATACAATCATCAAAGAGTACAAGAAGAAGTAATACAATAATTACAAATGAAAGTGATGAAAATTAAATGGGCCATAATATAAACCCAACTGAAAAGTACAGATACAACTAAAGGAATGTACAACAGAAAATACAAGTAGCTGGATTAATAGAAGCATCTCCTAGGTCGTCTACCTAGGATCCTACCTGAAGGGTAGGTACAGATAGCACAACTGATGGATCCTCTAACATGGATCTTACCTGAAGGGTAGGTATAGATAGCCTCCTTAACGCTCTCACCCATAAACCTCCTACGAGTACAGTTTCGTCGTGAAGTCCACCTCCAGATACTGTCTCGTCGTGGGGTCCACCTATGGGTACCGACTTGTAGTGAGGTCCACCTCCGGGTGTTGTCCAATCCTCAAACACTCAGCCTCCATCAGAGTTGTCCGTTGTCTGCATCCAACACAATGAGGTGCGGGAATAACCCATGTAGGGGTGAGTATAACAATACTCAGTAGGGACCCCGAGACCCTCAAGGTCTCCCTAAATCCAACAAGGATATCCAAAAAGAAGGACCTCAACATATAACCCTTACTTAGGTATAAGCCCATACTTAAACCTATGTTATCATGTAACCCATCTTAATCACGAGGTATCACACAGATATGAAATCAACAGACAACCACTACTCAGGTATTTCCCCATACATATACCTAAGTTAATGATTAACCTATCTCAATCATGAGGAATTCACAAAGGTCAACAACTCAGCTCAAACCAGTATTTTCATTAAAGATATCAAAACCACAACTACTGAAGAGCTCCTCCTTTGAAGAGTACAGTGATCTTGTCATAACTCTGAGGCACTATCCACTAACCTTAGACTGCTGAGGTACTCCTCCTGTCCAGTACCACAGGTCTTCCACCCTAACACAGTAGTGCTCTCCGCCATGGGTCTGCCACCCCAACATAGTATTTCGCCCCCTAATAGCCTACATAGGTACTCCTTCTTTCATGTACCGTGGGTCTGCCACCCAAACACAGTAGTGCTCCTCTCCGTGGGTCTACCACACAAACACAGTTGTTCTCCCAACTGGAATATACGAGTCACTCTGACTTGAATCAGACAAGCATTCATCAGGTCTAAGACAGCTACAAGGTCTCTGTAATCCGTACACTCATATCTAGGAGGATCTGATCCATGAGCCACTGTTTTAAACTTCATGTGTCATGATTTCCCACGGAGAAGTAACACGAATATCCTCCACATCATTGGGATCTCAACGCGGCAGACGACGCGTCAATCAGACGCCCGGTCTGTTAGTTTTTAGCCTTTTTGTCCCGGGGCCTGGTTGGTTCCATGTACGAACCAACCTGAATGTATCTCAACTATACCCCGAACTCTCATATTTTATGCTCAAAGGGACCGTTTCTCAACGATATTTCCAACTCCGCTGACAGTTCATCAAATGGTCATCCGGTCTGAAAGTTATCGGCTTTTCCGTTCCAGTGGCCCGGTTGGAATTTGGGTATAATCCAACCCATCCATACTTCAAATTCTTAAAAACCTCAAATGAAGTATACAAAAAATCTGTCTCAATAAAAGGAAACCAAACAAGTCGATGACACGTCAATCAGACTTCCGTAGCTCAAGTTACAACTGTTTCCGCTCCTAGGGCTCGGTTGGATTCGGGTTCGAACCAACCCGGTTATACCCAATCGTCACTGAAACCTTTAGTGTAATATACTGAATTGACTGCCTCTATCCAAGGATCCCTATGCAATTGACGGTGTGTCGATTGGAGGTCTGTATCCCAATATATGGGCGTTTGAACGAACCTGGTCTGAAAATAGGGGGTTCGGGCCCTGTCCAAACCGCCCCATTACCCATTGGGTTAGACCGAACCGGGTCGACCCGACCCATGTTCGGGTACAGGTCGATTGGGCATGGCTTGGCCTAGCTGGCGGGGCTCAGTCCGGTGCTGGCAGCCCGGCCAGGCATTGGCAACCTGACCCAGCGCGGCCCACAGCCCAGCTTGGAAGCCGGCCATGGCTCGGATGTCGACCGAGTGGGGTGCGAAGGGGGTGTGGCCCCCTCTGTGTTGGAAACAGAGCCCCTCGGTGGGGTCCGCCCTAGGCAAGTCAAAGGGGGGGGGGGGGGGGGTTACACACCCCCCTTCTTTGGGTAACGGCCTGCCGGTAGTGAGCCACCGTGGGACCCGCTGGGTTCCCACCTCCTGGAGCGCTGGCGGCTTACTTGGCCGGCCGTCCACTGCCTGAATTTCCACTGACTAAGGTCGTGGATATTCCTTGACCGGCACCACGCGACGGCGCCGTGCCCCTCCGCTGTGGCCCTCTCCATTCGCCGCCTCCCTAGTTTTCCCTGTCGTGGTGCGACTGCGCCGTGCAGGTCCACCGTGGCCCACTCCGTCTGCGGTCCCTTCGGCCTCACCGGCGTGGCACGACGGCGCCACACACCATCACCGTGGCCCACACCGGCCACTGTCCTATTCATTCCCACTAGGTTCAATGGCACCACGCTGCCTTCACCCCAAGGATCATCGAAGATTAACAAGATAAGGGTAGGAGGATCGTCCGTGTTTGTGTGGTCCGCTCTTCTCTCGTTATGATGATATCAATTGGCCAAATATTTAAGCAATGAAGATCGACAAATAAAACTTGAACGAAGAAAACCCCTACCTCGAGACGTTCGTCATTTGTTGATGAAATCATGAAAGGGAGAGGGCGTCAGTTCATTGACGTCGTCGCAAGGTAAGAGGTGAAGGTGACGATGGTCGTTGGTGTTCATAGATTCCTCAAAGGCCTTCGATCCGGCTCAGGCGTCGTTCGTTGGAGATCAGACAGATGGAGAATCATTCTTCATCGAGGCAGGGAGTCATTCTTCGTGGATGAAGGGAACTCTCCTCTAATCCTCCCAAAATATTAGCCAACCAATATTTCATAAAGTATTCCTCTTTTAAAAGATATCCAAGAAATTAAAAACGAGAGAAAGAGGTGAGGAAAATATAATTAATAAGTTTATTAATTATCTTTGTAATCTTCCTTAATCATGGGAGGTGGAGAGGCTCCACCTCAATAAAAGAGTGGAGTTGTCATGCATTAAAACAAGGGTTGAGTTATGGGGAGGTCATGGGGGATATGGGGGAGGTGAGGAGTTAGGTTCTCTTGTGGGCCCCACAACACTAAACTCTCCCATGGGAGGTTAGGTCGGTGTGGGCCTCACCTCTAACTCCCTTTTTGTTGAAAATAACCTCCTTTCTTGAATAAAATTTGTACACAACAAATTTTATTTAATTCAACTAATCCCTAAATATTAAACCTCAACCTGCTCAGAACACAACTACAGAAAAGGTCCCCTTAATCAATTACCGGCGTTGCAAGTTAATCAGTGCCCTCAGATTTCAATTCTGAGCACCGGTTCAAGAGATATAAAAACCTGCTCGTTCGTATACTAATCCTACCGGAGTAAAACTTTGGAAATTGATTCTGGGCACACTGGGCATCAGAATCTGGTGCCGTCCAAAACTGCGCACTCGTAAAATTCCATAGAAAATAAGAAAAAAAAATTTCTTGAACTTTCGGGGTCTTTACATTACCCCCACCACAGGGATTTACGTCCCCGTAAAGCTATAACATAATCTAGGGAAACTAAAGGAGGTACCGAGCACACATCTGAGCCTCCTGCTCCCATATGCTCTGCTGAAGGTTCTCGTGCTGCCAAAGAAAGTGCACAAGAGGAATCGACCGTCCCTGTTGAAGTCGACCCATCATCGACGTCCAGCTCTCCATAGTCAATGATGACGGATAGGTCATGCACATATCTCCTCAGGTGAGATACGTGGATGATGTCGTGCACCCGATGAATCTGAGGTAGAAATGCTAGGAGGTAATCCACCTTGCCTACTCTGATGGGGACTTGGAAGGTCCTTTGAACCTAGGAGATTACTTTCCAACTCAACCACATCTCTGTAGACCTCGTCTAGGTGAGACCCTTCTAATGACGTGGTCGTCACCCTTGAACTCCAGTGGTCTGGTCTCCTATCAGTATATGACTTCTGTCTGCTCCGTGCAGTCTTCATCTGCTATTGGATGATCTACACCTTTTCCATCGTAACTTGAACCATCTATGGTTCTATACGAGCTGAATCTAACACTATCCACAAAGGATATCATAAACTCATCCAGATTCTGCCTCGCCACTCCTAATAGCTAAACGCCTGATCTCTTACTAAGAGCATCTGCTACAACATTCCCCTCCCCCAGAGTATAATCTATCTCGATGTCATAGTCCTTGAGGAATTCAAGACATCACTATTGTCTCAGGTTCATGTCCTTCTGAGAGTAGATACACCTGATACTACTTGAGATGGAGTGAACCGTAAACCATTCTCTCAATGAACAATGGGTGAGACTAGCCAATTTTAAGAACCCATCTCCATCCTTCTTCGTCTACGTTCCACAAAAGAGATACTAAAATTTCTCCTTTTCCATGAAGAGAAATCTGATCTCATCCCCTGGATGAACCACATTCTTTTCCTAATACAGTCAATCCTGGCAAGAATGATACAATTCATGTATTTAATGACGTCATAAGTCCTCGACGCTACTACTAAGAGATCCAACTGTCACTCTCTCATCAAAGGGTTGAGTCACACTTTCGGCATGAGTGCGTGGTCACTGGGTCTCCTCCAGTAGGTATATTAAAATTGAGGGTGAATTCAATGGTTTTAAACTGGAACCTCTTAGTAACAACCATAGAGAGAGGATAGAAAAGTAAATTCCACAAAGAAAGGTTTAATTCATTACTGTAGCTCAAAGTGAAAAGACACATAAAACCACAATAACAAAAAAAGGAAGCTAGAATCACCAATAACAAAGGCCTACATGCCTGGAACTAGTCCCGCTCCTGTCCACCTGCTTCCAGAGCACTACTACCTTATCCACCGCGTGGCTGCTGCTCAAGCCTTCGCCGTTTTTTTGTCTTGATGGCTCCTACAAGGCCTGTGGATCAACTGTGCGGGAAGTTGGATAGTCATGTGCCATGTGACCATGCTTGTCGTATGAATAGAACTTCCTACTCCTCATATGGTTGGATCTATTTCGTTTTCCTCGCACAACCGAACCTATAACCCGAGGACGCCCACCTGTTTTCCTGGTCATCTTGGATCTCTGCAGCATACGTCTCCTTCCTACACATGACTCAGCTACTGACAAAAAACCATGCAGAAAGGGTAATATCTCATGAGCATGCTCAGAGTGCAGAGTCACTGGTATAAAATCCACCATGAAGATGGTCTCAAAGTCTCTCCAGGTTAAGGTCATCCAATTCCAAAATTGGAACATGTGGCTCCACCACCTCTGAGCTGCTCCCTGGATGAGGCTAACATCTAGGTACACCATCAAGTCTACAGGTGTCCTAGCTGTGTGGAAAGCTCATGCTACAAACTCCAACCAGTGTCCAACTGTCTGAAAATCCAAAACGCCACGAAACATTAGAGGCCTCTGACATTGGAACTCGTGCATCGGGCTCAAGTGGCGTGCACTCTCTGATGGTGTCTGATCTAGAAGAGTTCCATGTACTGAGGCCTCGTAGCTCAATGACCTATTAGCACATACTACTGACGGGGCTCTAGCGGATCGTTCGCGGGGAGGCATCCTGAAAGAACATATGTGACATGGTCAAAAGACTAAACGTAGTGAGCTGACCTGGATTGAGCTGTTTTAAAAGAAACATTTTGAAAACACACACACAATCAGTTTTTTCGTGCACCGAGTCAAAAATC
The DNA here is from genome assembly GCA_963277665.1 of Viscum album. Classification (NCBI taxonomy): domain Eukaryota; kingdom Viridiplantae; phylum Streptophyta; class Magnoliopsida; order Santalales; family Viscaceae; genus Viscum; species Viscum album. The sequence goes on along the minus strand of OY728150.1, from coordinate 1,254,218,040 downwards.
AGAAGTCAGGGTCCTGGTGTATGGATACGTCGGCCGCCCGCACCAATACTAGAATCCCTAAACTGAAAACCACACTTTGTACCCTTAACACTATTGCTTCACATAAAGGAAATATCATATTCCTAGGTTCTGCAGTAGAACCGACTCCTCTAATAACAATTTCTCATGACCCGTCCTCAGGGCTCGTTCCGTGACTACCCGAAGCCCTCCTTCCATAGGACAGGGGCTGGCGACTAGCACCAATGTCGTAAATCCCAATAAAAAGGGAAGACATTGCCTTTATAAATGTAAACAAACAGCAAAGAGTACAAACAGATGTAATACACTAAGTACAAAAGAAAGTGCTGAAAAGTTAATGGGACAGAATACAAACCAAACTAAAAAATACAACTACAACTGAACCAAAGTACAACAGAAAATAAAAGCAGCTGGAATAATAGAAGCAGCTCCGGGGTCGTCTACCTCAGATCGTACCTAAAGGGTACGTACAGATTGCGCAGCTTCTAGATCGTCCACCACAGATCCTACCTGAAGGGTAGGTACATATAGCCTCCATAACGCTCTCACCCGTCATTCATCTCTGAGTACCGTCTTTTCGTGAAGTCCACCTCTAGATACTGTCTCATCGTGGGGTCGAACTTCAGGTACCGACTCGTCGTGAGGTCCACCTCTAGGTACCGTCCAGGCCTTGAACACTCAGCCTCCGTCAGCATTGTCCGTCGCCTGCATCCAACACAATGAGGTGTGGTCATAGCCTGTGCAGTGGTGAGTATAATGATACTCAGTAGGGACCCCGACACCCTAAAGGTATTCCTAATTACAACAAGGATATCCACAAATGAGGACCTCAACACATAACCCTTAGTTAGGTATAAGCCCATATTTATACCTAAGTTATCAAGTAACCCATCTCAATCAGGATGTATCACCCAGATATGAAATCAACGGATAACAACTACTTAGGTATATTCCCATACATATACCTATGTTTACATGTAACCCATCTCAATCATGAGGAATTCACAAAGGTCAACGACTCAGCTCAAACCAATATTTTCATTAAAGATATCGAAACCACAACTGCGGAAGAGATCCTCCTCTGACGAGTACAGTGATCCTGTCACACCTCTAAGGCTCTTCCCACTAACCTTAGACTTCTGAGGTACTACTCCTGTCGAGTACCGCAGGTCTACCACCAAAACACAGTAGTTCTCCCCGCCATGGGTCTGCCACCCCAACACAGTAGTGCACCCCCTAATAAGCCTACAGAGGTAATCCTTCTATTGAGTACCACGATTCTGCCACTCAAACATAGTAGTTCACCCCCCCGGTGGGTCTACAACCCAAACACAGTAGTGATTCCCACTAGGCTATACAAGTCACTCAGACTCGTATCGGACGAGCAGTCATCAGGTCTCAGCAAGCTACAAGGTCTTTGTACTCCGTATGCTCATATCTAGGAGGATCCTCTCCACGAGCCACTGGTCGACACTCCAAGTGTCACAAAGTCTCAAAAAGAAGTAACACAAAGATCCGTCACTTCATAGGGATCTCAACACAACAGACAACACGTCTATCAGACGACCGGTTTGTGAGTTATTAGCCTTTTTGACCCGAGGGCCCGGTTGGTTTCGTGTACGAACCAAACTGACCATATCTCAAATGTACCCTGAAATCTCATAGTTTATGCTCAATGGTACCATTTCTCAATGATATATCTAACTCTACTGACGGTTTGTCAGACGGTCATGCGGTCTGAAAGTTATTGGCTTTTCCGTTTGAGGGTCCCTGTTGGATTTTGGGTACAATCCAACCCAGATATAATCCAACTACTTCAAAAACTCAGATGATGTATACCAAAAGATTTGTCTTAATAAAAGGAAACCAACAATGTTGACAGCATGTCAATCGGACGTACGAAGCTCAAGTTATAACTGCTTCCGCTCATAGGGCCCGTTTGGTTTTGGGTTCGAACCAACCCGGTCGTACACAATCTTCACCGAAACCGTGACTGTAATATACCAAATCGATCGTCTCAATACAAGTATCCCTACGAAATTGACGGTGAATCAATCGGAGGTCTGTAGCCCATGATATGGGCATTTGAACGAACCTGGTCCGAAAATAGGGGTTCGGGCCCGGTCCGACCAGGCCCATTTCCCCCTGGGTCGGTTCGAACCGGGTCGACCCGAACCAGGTCCGGGTCCGGCCCGATTGGGTGTGGCCCAGCCCTGCTCGCGCAGCCTGGCTTGGCGCTAGCAGCCCGACCCAGCGCTGGCGGCCCGGCCTGGTGTGGGCGGCCCGACCCGGCCTGGCACGGCCTGCAGCCCGGCTCGAAAGACAGTTGCCACTCGGCTGTCAGCCGAGTGGGGCGTGAAGGGAGTGCGACCCCTTTATTTCAGAAACGGGACCCCCATTGGGGTCCTCACTAGGTCGGTCAATGGGGGGGGGGGGGGGTTAAACACCCCCTGCTTCGGGTAACGGCCGACCGTTAAGGCCGGCTTGTAGTGAGCCGTCACGGGACCCACAGGGGTACCGCCTCCTAGAGCGCTAGCGGCCTGCTTGGCCACTCGCCCCCTGCCTGAACCGCCATGGCCTAACGCTGTGAGTCTTTCCCGAATGGCGCTACGCGACGACGTCACGCCCCTTTTCCATGGCTCGCTCCGTCTGCGGACCCCCTTGGTTTCTCCTGCGCAACGCGATGATGCCGCGTGCCTCCGTCGCTTCCCGCTTCGGACACGGTCCCTTCGGCCTCACCGGTGTGGCACGACGACACCGTGCACCATCACCATGGCCCACACCGGTTGCAGTCTTCTTTATTCCCGCGCGGTGCAACAGCACCACGCCGCCTTCACCAAAATGATCAAAAATGATTAACAAGATATGGGGAGGAGGACCAGCCATGTTTGTGCGGTCCGATATCCTCCCGTTATGATGATATAAAGCGGAAAAATATATAAGAAATGAAGATCGAAAAATAAAACATGAACGAATATAACCCATACCTCGAGACGTTCGTCGTTCGTTGATGATATCGTGAAAGGGAGATGATTTCCGTTTGTTGACGTCGTCGCAAGGTAAGAGTTGAAGGTGATGATGGTCGTTGGCGTTCATCGATTCCTCAAAGGCCTTCGATTTAGATGGAGCGTCATTCTTTGGATATCCGAAGGATAGAGAACTTTTCTTCGTCGATGGAGGGAGTTGTTCTTCGTGGATGAAGGGTACGCTCCTCTAATCCTACCAAATTATTAGCCAACCAATATTTCATAATGTTTTCCTCTTTTAAATGATATCCAATCAATTCAAAAGGATACAAAGAGGTGAGACAAATATAATTAATAAGGTTATTAATTATATTTGTAGGCTTCATTAAGCATGGGAGGTGGACAGTATCCACCTCAATAAAAGAGTAGAGTTTTCATGCATTAAAACAAGGGGTGAGTTATGGGAGGTCAAGGGGGTTATTTGGGAGGTGAAGAGTTAGGGTCTCATGTGGTCCCCACCACACTAAACTCTCCCATGGGAGGTTAAGATGGTGTGGGCCTCATCACTAACTCCCACTTTGTTGAAAATAACCACATTCCTTGAATAAAATTTTCACACAACAAATTTTATATAATTCAACTAACCCCCCAATAATGAACCTGGACTCGCTCAAAACACAACTACAGAAAAGGTCCCTTTAAGAAATTACCGACAATGTGAGTTCGTTGGTGCCATCTGATTTCAATTTCGACCACCAGTTCAATGGATAGAAAAACCCGCTCATTCGTTTACTGAACGTATCTGAGCTAATCTTCAGAAATTGATTACGGGCACACCGGGCCATGGAATTAGGTGCCGTCTGAAATTGTGCACTCGTAAAATTCCAAAGATATTTAGAAAATAAAAATTCATGAAATTTCCTGGTCTTTACAAAAATGTTCATGAATATGGGTTCCACAATATGAATCAATCATAATGAATAAAAATAACGAATACCAATTTAATGAAATATGTATCGTATTGTGACTATAAGGTATGAAAAATGGGGGCATCGTAATGGTGTACTTGATAGAATTGATATAAATAATATATAGGCTTAAATAATGGAAAATGGGCATAGACAAGGGTAATGTATATCAAACTGATAATAAAACAATGTAAAAAATATTGTTTAGGAAATATTAGAAATGATCAACTTCCACGCAGTTTAAGGCAAAATCCTAAAGAGTCGTTAAAGAGAGAATTGGGATAGTTGTTTTAATAAATAAAAAAATAAACTAAAAAAAATTTCATGGAAAAAATTGGGATATTAGAAACATATGTTTAAAATAAAATGTATTATAGAGTACTCATGATAATATGTATGAAATTCGAATGTTCCAATTAATCATGCTTGCTTTTCAAAAGGAATTGAGAACAAAACATTATTAAAAATGTAATTCCCCATAAAATATGGAATAATTGTGAAAGGTAAGTATATTTGGAACTAAAAAATAATATAGGAGTTTTAAATAAAAATTACTGTGAATTTAATTGTGGTAAATAGAGAGAAATCATAACACGAAGTAAAAAATGCCGGTTCAGAGAGAATCTGATACCTTATGTGTGAAAGTGTTCTTCACATGAACATAATATACCTAATTATAATATTAGATTAATTATTTAGTTATTTCATAAACTTTTAAACATGTATTATATTAATTATAATTTCATTACATTAATTTATTTCGTTTTTTAGGTATTTAAATATTTAATTTATTCATTCATAGACATTCATTTCATGATTTTATGATTGGTTACATTGAGTTTAATAATTGTTGTTATTGAAAAATTGATGAATATAGTATAAGTAAAATTAAATTATATTAATATTCTGACATTATTTTAAAATTTTAAATATTTTATTTTTTAGATATGAGAATGATTCATTAGATAAAACATTAATGTACAATGAAGATGTTTATTTATGTGATTTTTTTACCATCATGATTATATTTTGATCTAATATTTACTAATATTATTATAGTTTTGTTCCATAACATGAAATATGATATAATATAAATGTTAAATTATTTTTTAACTATAATGTTTGTTTCATGACCAACCTTCATAAAAGTAATGAAAAATAAAAACTCAATGTCCTAGAAGATAGTGAATCAAAACCTCATGGATGCTTCTTTAATTATTAGAATAAATGGTTAAGAAACTAGATTGGATGATTTATATTCCATGAAATCAATATAATTATTGAATATATATGATATTAGTTTTATCCTATAACTTTTTATTGTGATGGGAAACATGAGGTTGAATAAATTATGAATTTAAAAGAGAAGGTTATGAGACTCTCCTCTTATATATCTCTTTCATGATAACCACATTAAAGAACAACTGATTGGACGTTTTTTTAAACCAAATGCTCATTGACATGTGGAAGAGGATATGTATGGGAATTAGGTATAAATTAAACATGCTTCAGGTATTTGTAGTAAAAGGAGAATAAGTGTTCGGGTGGTTTTTATAGTTGGGGAGAGGGGTGTTTTTATTAATGTATTCATTTGTTTAATATTTTTTCTCAAGGTTATCAATAGTGTTTATTAAAATGATTTAATAATGTAAAATGATAGGAAGAGTTTGAGGAATGTTTTCTTACATCATCAATGACTTGTTACATATTGATAAATATATATTATTTAATCAATGCATAGTTTTGATAAGGAATATTTATTAATGAATTAAAAATATTATTTGATATATGAACCATTATATTTAACACTAGTTACAACTTCAATATGGTATAATATGGCCTCTCGATGCATGTATTGGTCTCCTGAGACAAATTAATATGTCCTTATTAACTGGGTTTTTACTTGTCCTTTAACCTGTCTTGTAAAAGTCCTTCATAGTAGAGGTATCATGATTCCTGAGATCATAGAATCTAATAATAAATATTTTATTTCTTTAATTATTTATTTATAATTCTTATTAATAGTATTTTATAATTTATATTATATATTGATGCATTTAATTTCCATATATTTATTACAATACATGTGTAATTAGTTATTTATCATTCCATATTTATTAGGACATATCTATTCTTGAATTCATGTTATTTAAATGGATTTTGTACTAACATGTTTACCTTTACATAGTTATTATTCATTATTGACTCAGGATAGCTTCTTTTGTGCTTGATAATTTCTGAGAATCTGAGCATACCCTTATTTTAATTTATTTTCCCTAAATTTGATGAAATGTTAATTGAATAGTTTTTCAATGATGTGGTTTAATTGATGTTGTTATGTGTTATTTTATATTTTCCATTTCCAATATGAAATTGGTATAATGTATGTATTTTTTTCTCTATAACAACTAAATGGGTCAGTCCATTGGGGTTAAAACAACTAAATCTCTTACAATTTATTAAAAGAGACATCATCACTTTAAAACTTGGGTTGGGGTCGTTGAAATTAGTATGAGAGAAATTTTAGTATAAAAAATGGGAACACAATATAAGAAAATATATATTATGGAACATAAAATTGTGAAATTATTTGAGTATATATATATAATAAAATAATAATGAACAGTTAACGTAGAGATTGTGTGGTTTTTCTTAGCAATAAATCTATTTTGTATAATAAATCTCGATGTGGTTCTTGTAGAAATGTGCCTAAGGGTAACAATTATGAAACATTCTAATTGAGATTCACTCAAGGGATACTTGGAAAATTTAAATAGGAATCACTACATGCTCAGTTTGTCACACCCATTAAATATAAATTGGATAATTTACCTTTTAAATTAAAACTTGTGTGAAGGATTTTAAAATATTGATATCCCAAAATAAAGAATTTATATTATATATAGATTTACTATTGATATATTTTTCAATTATTATTGTTATTTAACTTATTTTCAGATTAGACACTATGTTTTATAATTATGTAATTTATACTACTATATTACATCATTTATAAATGGCCCATTAAAGAGATAATTAGAACCATATCAATGCACATAATATAAAGAGTAAAAATTAATGCTTCTTTAATTGTACTATGCCAATCATATGAAGAGAAGTAGAATCTAAAACATTACAATCATATTTTGACAAAATATATTATTTTAACAATAAAAAAATATATTTATGAATTATGGATTTAAAGGGAGGCATGCGATGAAGTGGAAGACATGGAGATATATATGAAAAAATGAATGAATATAATGAATTATTTTTTCTATATGTGATAAATTGTGTAATCAAATACACTTTTACATGATTAAATTGAATGGGAAATGCTAAATATGTGGAGATAAAGTCCATTATGATAATGATTTCATGTGAACAAATATAGTTTCCAATGTATAATACTTCAACTACATGGATATAGTAGACTAAAACCATTTAATTTTTGAACCATAAAATTAATATAATTCAAAATAAGAAAATTAATCAAGGTAAATATTATTATATTTCAACTAATCAGTATGAATAATTAATGTTCATGTTTGTAAATTCCTGAATTATGTCATTTGAGTAATTTAACTATAAATTACTACATATATGAATTAAAATTATTTTAATGTAGTATTATTTCATTATTTATTTTAGAAAATATGAATAACGTAGTCGATGATCAAGAAAATTTATTCAGTGAAAATATGCAGTTCATTGATAACACATGATTTAGATAGATAAAACCATTAATATCTTCCTAAAATTGGGAAAATGTTAATTTGATTATAAGATGATTTATATAGATAATGTAAATTAGATTTTATTTTCTACCTCAGACATTATTGTTTATTTATTGAAGAAGTGGACAATGAATCATTAATAAAGTTAACATCATTTCTGGATATATTGGATACACCCAACAATAATTTTTGTTATTTCACTAATAATGATGTTTGCATGTTTTCAATAAGGTTTCATAGTAATTCATGAAATTTTCAATATTCTATATAATTAAGGATGAAGATATTAATATTATTTATGAGGTGATTGAGAGACACATCCTATTATCCATGGAATGTGATATTGATTTACTGACCTTCAGAATTTTCTCAGATATATTTTGATAATCATTAATGTTATCACATAATGAAATGGATTAAGTTGAATACATTGTGATATTAGAAATCATTTTTGAAACATTTTGGATTTTGAAAATGAAATTTGAATATACTGTTACTATTTTATAGATCATATGATATATTAAATGGTAATTTTGGTTCTTCAAGAACAAAAAATCTAATTTGGATATTCATTTTCAATAATAAGGGATGTATTGGAAATTGAACGATGTAATATGAAATGATGGAATTTTTATTATAAAATATAAATGTGTGAAGTAATTATATTTATTTATACACCAATAGAGAATATTAATTCCTTAACACAATAAAAAAGTCCATAAAATAAATATATAGTCAAATAATCATCATTTGTAATGATATGATGTCCTTAATTACACTTATCTGGTTTATGGTTTGGTTTTCATTAATTATATCTAGATCACCCAAATTTTTGTTATCAATCATCTATATCACCCTCCATTAGTATTAGAGTGTTAGTTTTTACTTCAATTTCCATATTTTCATTTCCTAAATATTTTATCCTAATTGGAAACCTAGTTATGTGATTATTTTAGATGATATGTGTTCTTCCCATTCTCCCTTATTATGTTGATTCTTTATTTACCTTTTTATGATATTCGGTTTTCAACAATGGGTTTTTTCAGATATCAAAACATTGATTAATGATATTGATTTTAAATTATAATGTTTTTATTTATATATGGTAGGTATAATGTAATGAACCGGTACTTTATAGCATATATCATCGAGAATAAATTTAACATTGTCCATAGCTTGCAATGCACACAATAAAGGTTTCAAAAAAGACAACATTTCATCAGGATTTTGAAACATAATTTACAATTTATCATTAAATAAATTAGGAATATTATTTTAAAAAATCACTGTATTTTTTAAATTGTAATTCCCAAATTACATTGATGTTAATTTCATGGAATTATCTCGAAAGATTTAATTTCTAAATAATTTAAAAAATAATTAACGTTAATTTAAAACTACCTTTTCATTTATATAATTTATCTTGATAAATTATATTTTTAATTGGTTTTAATAAATATGAGAATAATTTTATATAAATTAATATATTTTAGGAATTTTTAATAATTTAAATAATGAATTTAGATTTAATTACTTTGTAAACATTTAAATATTTTCCCTATACAAACTCACTTTCTCTTCAATCCATGAGAATAATTTTAATATAAAATTTTTTATTTCCTAGAAATGAAAGTGGAAAGATGGATTTTATATTTGGAACCGTATGAATTTAAAATTTATAATAATGTCCAGTTATTTTTTTCCAATATTAGTCAAGAACCTAGTATTAATTAACTACCACTATTAGGTAAAAATTTATTTATTGGGGGATAAACATTAATGATAAGAGTGAAAATAACCTATAATATTAACTTTTTTATGGGATTATTTTTTTATACCATTTATAACAAATTATATAAAATATTTCAACACTTTTTTTCCATTTAATTTGATCAATATGAAAATTAAAAAAATAGGATGACACAAAAATATTCTTTACATACTTTTATTCTCTAGAAATACTCAGGATGTGGTAAAACAATATATATTAATTTATATATACAAATTTTTAATATGAATTTTCAATTTTTTACATGGTAATTTATTTTCATTTTTTAGATTATATAATCACATAAAATTATTAAGAATCATATACGTTTTAATTATATAGTTAATCATAAAATAAAATAAATTATTATGAAAATATTAAAACCGATGTAAATTGAATGAATTATTTTGTTATGTTAATCTTTTAAAATAATATATCATCGGGAATAGGATTTAACAGAATAGATTCAAATTACATTATTTTATTGATATTTTTAAATTAAATTTATATTCATATTGTCAATGTTTACATTATTGTTATTTTTTAATAAATTATTTGTTATTTATATTAAATTTATAACAATAATATATACTACCATGTTATTTATAAATGAAAATACATATTAACTATGTTCCAATAATTAAAAAAAATATTTTATAATGAATATGTTGACCACTAAACTGTAAAAAATCTATTATGTGGTTACACATAAAGTGGTATTTTACACCAAATATGTGTGTGTGTCAAAATCAATATCTAATACACATTGGATTTAAAATTTTGAAATATTATTTTACATTTGTAAAAAAAATTATTAGTTATCTAATAAATCTCATTTAATCACTGGTTTAATGTACCAATTACATAGGATAAAAATACTGCTTACCATAGTGAAATACCAAAATGGTAAAAATAATAAAACATAGAGGTTAAGTAAAATATGTTGAAAAAGTGCATTTGAAAATGTTTTTTGAGTTTTTACTTGATTTTATCATCCCATCCTCATATTTTATTATCAAATTTTTATCCTCTTTATGTTATATTGACCTCCCCACATTGAATATTATTGAGTATTTAAAAGAATGTCACTCCTCCTTTACTAAAAATATGTACATACTCCCATAACATACTTCATACATCCAAATTTGTTTCATCAATGGACTATTAAAATAAATAAACAAAATCCCTTATCCAACTGATGATGTATTATTATGGACAAAATACATAATATTAATTCTATAGGTCAAACCTAACGCGGACACCTCGAGAAGTTGTAATGTTGTTTATTGAGCATGCTTATTTTTATTTCATTTTCCACCTCCTTAATTTTTTTAAACAATTATGATAAAATATAATATGTATCTAAAATATTATTTTATGTTTTTAGAATAATATAATGACCATAATCCAAATTTACTTCCATTATATGAACTATAGAATCATTAGTTTTTTTGAATAAAGTTATATCACTTCACTAACAGATGTAATTTATTTTACCATTTCCCCATCTCTAGGTTGGGTACGAAGATGGATAGAAATTACATATATAAATATATATGATATTTATAATATATATATCTCTTTATTACTTATATAATAATTGATTTTGTTACATTCTATTTCATAGGAGACACGATAACGTCACTCGTGTATATGGTGAACAACCGCCTCATAAAGTGATGTGATTCTTCTTTCACTAACAAGTTACATTGAATGTAATACAGAATACTTTTAGTGATTTTATGTTATATAATTGGTATTATTATCATATTTTTTAAATATTAATCTTTATTGGTTGATATTTTTTCACTTTCATTTTTTTTCTGTTAAATATGGTAACTATATTTGATTGTATGTGGACTAACGCCTTCAAAAAGTGATGTGACTCACTATTCAGAAACAAACCCTGTGGATGATATATATATATATATATATATATAATTAAATAATATGGTATTTAAAATTTTAATATCATTATATAATGTTAAAATATTACAATCATCATTTTTATAATGGTCGATGAAAAATGGAATCATTACTCATATGTACAAACGGCCTCCCATCACCCTGACCATAGCATGTATTATTTTTCAAATCCATCATTCATGAATATATTAATAATTAATATTAATTTATAAATATTATAACTGTATAATTATTTGATTTTTAGATATTATAAAACTCTATAAAATTTGTAAGAATTGAATAGTTGATGACAAATCAATCATAACAAAAGTAGACTATTAAATTAAAAAACAATGAAAAAAATGATGAATTATTTATTAAAGGATGATAATATGTTATAAAAAGATTATATAATATATAATAAATATTAATATGGTTAAGGTATGTGTTAGAAAATTTTTTTAAAAAACAATTCATGTGGTTATATAATTTAAAATCAAAAGGAAGTCGGAGGCTAGGGATGTTGTCTCAATTTATATTTCATTGTGACGTATTTTTTATTATGAACTAATTCAATTTTATATGTTGTATATACTACTACTTTGAAATGAAATATCATTATTGATTAATAATTCATTTTATTTTAATCCTCAATTGTCATTTTCTAATCTTATTGGATTTTACTTTAATGTTACCAATTTAAAAATGTTATTCTAAAATATTATTTACTATTGTGACTAATTAATATCTATTGAAACAATGACTTTATTGTAATATTTTCTCATGAGACATTACATTTCAATCAAATATCAATATTCTTGTTTGATTTATATGATTATTTCCTAAACTGTATTCAATTTTTATGCATAGTGTCTACATGAACTGTTATTTGATTTACTGGGGGAATACTGATAGAATCATATAATTTAGTCAATATAGATATTTGATAAAGAATATTGATTAATTAATTTAATAAATTATTATAAATAACAGTAATTATATGAACTTATGGTAAAATCTATGACATGATATCATATCGCACATCAATTTATCAGAATTTCTCATAAGGAAAAATAATTTAGCAAACTAAAACTGGACTTTACATGTAGTCTAAAAATTACATTGAATGGTATTGACAGTACATGTATCATGATTTAAAGGATCACGACGTCCAATAATTTAGAATTTCCTTAATTAATTATTCAGTTATCATTACTATAAAAGATATTTTTACAATGATATTATATCTGAATTCATTTCATTCTCAGTTGTTGATTAAAAGGAATGTGTAGTCAATTATTTTCCATTCCATATTTATTATACTGAATATATTCATACATTAATATTTTTTAAATGGAATTTCAATTAATTTTTTTCTATTTCTTAATGATTAATCATTATTGATTCATGAAAGTTTCCCTTTAACATAACCCTTATAGAGCATTATAGCTTATCCTTAATTTGATTCCTTTCCCATGTATATGATGAATGGGGATAAGAATATGTTCTTTGAGGATATAGATTATTTCATTGGTAATAATTCTTTTTTATTTTCACAATCCAATGTAATATTATTATTATTTATTTATCTAGTTCTCTGAAACAACTAAATTGTTCAATCATTTATCATTTGGCCAATTATATATATGCCAATTTAATAAAAAAGTCATTGGATCCGGGATATTGGTGTCAAGGTCATTAAAATAATGTTATAAATTATAAGAAAAATAAATGAAACATTATTACTAAAATAAATTATGTTTTAAAAAGAATTATCATTATAATTATTCATGGTTAAATAGTTAATTTTTTTATAAACATTTTTTATAATATTATTTTTATTTATTTATTAACTTACACAATTTATAGTATTAAGAATTAGTAAAATTATTGTTCATTCATGTATAAAAATGAATTATCAATCCTAAATTTATAATGAAATCATTATTAAAATATATAAAAGCATTTGAAGGAATGTAGTTTTATTATGAAAAAAAAAAATTTCTTATGAGGAAAATGTATATTACCTTAAAAAAATATATAAATTATTTTTTTTTATGTTTTAAAATAAATTTGTAGATAATATATTTTAAAAAACCATTTTTCACTTATGAAATTGTTTTTATTCTATACGTAATGATAATAAAACCATATTTATGCGTTATGATACATTTTTTTATTATGTTTTCCTTCTAGTTTTCATAAAAAATATTGCAATTAATTTATAACACCTCAAGTATGTGAATCATGTAAGAGAGATTCAATATATTTTGTTTCGATAATAAATACATGCTAATAAAATATAATATTTGTTTACATAATCAATAGTACCATTGTAAAAATATAATTAGCACTATAATGGTTTAAAAGGTATATTGGTGGGGGGGGGGGGGGGTGGGTTTAACTAATAGATAAGTATTAAAATCTATATAAAACTCAATTATATATAATTTTATTAGTGTATTTTGACCAGGAATTATCAAATATTCAATACTCTTGAAATTAAGCTCCTATATTCAGTTAAAATGAAAATATATTATTTTAACGTTATGGATATTAAATAGGGTTCCAATAACCTATTTTACTAATTGAAAAATCATATTATCACTTATCCACAATAATTAAATCTTATAGATTAGTCAACATCCACCATATAACCTCCCAAAATCCTTATCCCCAAACTAGTGGATATACTTTTCAAAAGACCCATATAAAAATTCTTAATGTTAAAGACAATGTAGACCACCTAAATAAGATGTACATTTTTAGTGATCAATATCAATTTTTTTCTTCTTAATCATTCAATAAATTATATATGACAAAAATAAATAATTCAATATACTTCATATTCTAAAACATTTTTATGTTAATGGTATAAGAATATCAATTTATTTTTTATTTAATAAAAAATGATAAGGATGTAATTTTTATATGTTAAATACATCCCCCAAAAAGATATATAATTCATTTTTCATAACCACCTCTCATTTATGTGTTTAGAGATATATTTATTGAACATATATTATATTATTGATATTCTAAATATAATAGAAATATGAAATATTTTTTACCATTATTTTATTCCACCAATTTTAAAATGGAACCATTACTTGTGTGTATCCATGAATTTATGTAATTTATTTCTCATCCCCACAATAAATGTATTGTTCTTTGAAAAAACCTCATTAATAATTGAATAATTCAATTTCTTTATTATTAATATAGTTATATTGATTATAAAAATATTTATTACTTTTCAAATCCAAATGGAAAAAACCTTAATTAAACTCTATTATTATTGAGTATTAATGAAATGAATTGTTTCTAAATGATAGAAATAAAATTTAAATAAATTAATAAATTTTATTAAATAATCAAATTAAAATTTATATTTTCTGATTTTTTATTATTTTTTAAAAAATATAGATTTTTCAATGAATCCTGAATAATAAAAAGTTTGTAATAATATAAAATAATTTGAATAATTAAAGTAACATAATATTCCCATAAATAAATTAATATAATTTAATGTAACTTAATTATTTTTTATTTATATGTAATACACTGAAATTCAATTTAAAAAACGTAATATTTTTTTAGGACGATTCTTTTGTATAAAAAGTTATTTTTCTGTAAAATTGTATTATATTGCATAATATTTCTATATTTTACTTAATTAATAAAATCTATAATGTGTAATTTTATAAATTAGATTTTTAGATTATATATCTATAAATATTAATGTATATTCATTCAATTATTTGTATTATCCATGGAGTAAATTTAAAATCATCTTTTTCCTAAAATATTAACCTCTTGAAACCCTGCTTTTTCATTGTGATTGTGGGGTTTATTTTAAATTAATTTGTGGTAATACATTGAATTGAATTAATTTAATTGGATTAAATATTTTTAATAAATTCAGTTTATATTATCTAATATGTTTTACGAAGTTTCAGAAGATAACGAATATAGAAAGTAGTAAAAAATAATTACCATGGTTACGGTGAAAATTGGTTTACCTATGGTTAAACTAAAACAATCTTGGTTAAAAATAACACAAAAAATTTCAAAATTATATTTCATATTGATATTTATAAATTTTTGTGTCTTATTATTGATAATTATCTATTTCGGTTGTTTTTGGAATTTGAAAATTTTTGGTACGCAATTTTCTTTTCACAATGTAGAAGTGAGTCACTCGCCTCACTTATAAAAGGCCACCCACTATCCTATCATCATCACACCTTTAGAGACCTTTGTAATCCCAGATACCTAGCCATATATCTTCCTTACATCTCTAAACATGTCCTAAACACCTTATTTTTATTATAAATCCATCATATATAGTCATTTAGTCTTTAACTATGGAGGATGACTGAACAATATGTATCAGGATTAACTGAGCATCTTTATTTCATTTCTACTTCCAAAGAAGAAAAATTTTCTGATATTAATATTATATAATAAAAAATAAATATAATATAACTAGATGTCATTATGTGAATGGAATATCTTAAACCCATTTCCTCTAATGTTAAATGTGATATGAGATCATCACTAGTGTGTGTGGTAGACTATCGCCTCATGAACTAATATAATTTTTTATTCATAATCTATTCTAATGGATTATTATAATGATATATTTAATGTATATGAATTATATTTATAATAGCTTTATTTTTATTCAGTTATAATATGTTATTCATATTCATTCCTTCTATTCCACAGGGAAATAATAATTTATCTCATCTGTATTGTAGTGTACCGCCTCATGAAGCGATGTGATATGGTTTTCAATAACATTTTTCTTGTAATTTAATATGGATAATTTTATATAATTAATTTTATATAAATGAATTTATAATGTTATTATTTATATATTTATCATTCTTAAAAGAATATATTTCACTTTCATTCATACACTGAATAATGACAATGTCATTCATGTACGTATGGACTACCACCTCAAGAAAGCATTGTGATTATGTTTTCTCATAACAAAAACACATAGATGATATATATATAAGTATTTTTGTTGAAATATTATATTATTTATGATATTATTATTTTTACTAAATATAAATTTCTCCATACCATTCTCAAAAATGATCATTTAATAATGGGGACGTTACTACTACATGCAATTGGAACACTGTCTTAATGGTTGTATTGTAATAAACGTTTTTTAATATCATTAACTACTAATTTAAATTAGTATAATTGGTCTACAAATATGATAAATATTTTATTATTATTATTCTTTAGGTTTTTAAAAATAACTTCATTGAGATGTATTAAACCTGCAGATGTAATTACTGACAGAAATGTAAAAAAAAATTCTTTAAATGTATAATAAACATTAATTGTTTCTAAATATGTTATATAATTAAAATTATATTATTATTATGTATGATGAATAACATACATGAAGTTTTAGACTCAAGGTAAGAGAATTCATCTCAATTTTATTTTGTTGAGGCATATACTGATATTTTTCATATGTACTTTTATATTAGGTGTATATATACCCCCATTTTAAGGATATAAAATTATTTTCTCTATAATAATTGTATTAAGTTTTTTATTTCTATTATATCATTTGACATGTGATTTATCTATTTCCAATTTGATAAGTGATATATCATTTAAATAAATTTATCTATTAATGTTTTCATTCAAACACATGGTCATCCGTGTCATTGTTTTTAAAATCATTTTAGAAAAGATATTATTTGTAAAGAAATGTTTTATATTGTAAATTTTATATATCATGACCCTCCCAACAAGGTGTACCCCTCCGTGGCTAGTAATGTGAGAAGGGAGATACTGACCCTTGAGTCCCGCCTCCAGTAGGCTTGGGATAGCATCTAGCACTGAGGATATAGTAAACACATGAATGGGATAAATTACCCTATAAGAGAACACATGTAAAAGAAAAAGATAATATAGACACCAACATACTCCAACTCAGGATGCAATATAAAATATATCCAATGAAAATATATCTAATTTCTTGGAAAACTACTAAAACTGAAAGGAAAAACTACCAGTACCAAAATAATGTAAAAACGATGAAAAAAATAAAGCCTGAATTGCTCTAGCAACCCCAAGCTAGTAGTAACTGGACTGATCTCCAAGCTACTCTAACTGACCTGAAAGAAATATTTTATATAAACATATGGTGAGTATAATAGTATACTCAGTATGATCCTCCTTAAAACCTCTCGTAAAAAAGTAATGAAAGAATATTAAAGAAAAGTGAACAACAAGTGAAACTAACTCGTCACAAAAAATGTATACTAATTTCCTAGCCTCACCATGTCTACAATCACCATGTATGGAATACAAGAGTATATAATATTAAAAAAATATCAAGGGTATCCCTCTACTATATCCCACTAGTTTTCTGCTTCACCCAAACATTGCATGTATTAAGCATATATCTCCAAAAGGACTTGGTCATAGACAACTGGGTGAATCCCCACAACATCCAATCGTAAAACAAAACCACTATTTCCATGTAGAAAAGTAATAGGTAGTTTCTTAGATCCACTACAGATCTCATAACATATATCATGAGTCGGGAATTAATCCTCATGCCGTTATAGCCCATACATCATGTAAGGATCCTCAATCCATTATAGCCTATACATGTTCCACCTATAGCAGTCCATAGAATACTATATCTAGAATATAGGTGTGTAAATAACTACAATCCATTATATAACTCTACACACATATTTTGTAAAACTAACCACTGTTCTACTAGCACAATTAAATTACAAGATTAGAGAGCTGGGCTAAAGCAGTAGTCATCCATCCATCCTCCCACCGGAATGTTTGAAAAAACAAACCTCATGGCTCAGAATCCCCAAGGGGTCAGTTTCCCAAACTGACAGGTTAGAGTAGCTTATAGAAACCCAATAGGTACATGATATAATATAGCTCACAACCACACTATGGAAAAACCCTTATCATAGACTCAATAGTATCTAATGCCCCTCAGAATCCCAACTACCACGATGAAGACCAGGAATTATATAAGAACACAACCATTTAAAGGACTTTATTGCATAATTTCATTTATTTTTTAGAAGTTTAAAATTATGTAAATTAAATATTAAAACATTAATTAACCATTAAAAAATATATCTCATTATCATAACACCTAAATTTCATTCTTCTTTTAAATTGAAACCTAAACAATGTGTCCTAGCAGGCTCTAACACTATGGTTAAACATCATGTTATTCAATCCTTTATTAACATAATCATTATATTCCCCTAGTGCGAGGAATTATAGATAAACTTTATAAGCTAATAAAAAATCATGGGATCAACATGTTGGATAGTTGAACTACTCATCACATCTTTATAGAATATATAATGAATGTAGACCCATCCTCCCTCGATAAGTTAAATACACAAAGAACATTACATAACCTGTGTGACTTCAACGGTTTTGAAGGGAGGGGAATCAAGATAAAATTCCATGAGGAGTGTGGAAAGTAAAATGGATAAAAAATGAATAACATTCATTATGCTTCCAAACATTCACATATAACTTGTATCATCATCACTAGTGTCCTCTAAGACACCCACATGAATAAACCAATGCATCTCGCCAGTCGAGGATTCAACTACTACCACATCTAAAGGGCCTCTCCACCACCAAATATCAAAACAATCATCCTGGATCACATAACAACATTAAGAGTAGTAAAAAATCATATAAATTGGGCTCTTGGCCCTTAAACTGGCAAGAGGGTACTTCAGAACCTGACGAGGAATTATCTTATATCAAAAAATTATTAATTAATCCATCTTGAATCAACCGATTTATTATTCATAACTTCTAAGAAAAGGAAACATAAACAATAAGCTTTCACAAATAATTAAACACTCTTACTTCATCAATCTGAGTAACTTAAAATTACAACAAGAAGAACCAGATTCATTTACATGTTTCATTATAATTGAAAATTAATATACAATTAACCCTAGTTTATATTATTTACCAATTTACATAATGATTCAAAATCTAAACAATGTAGGAAAATATATCACACTATCTAGAAGAAATAAAAATTCAATAACATATGATCAATATCAATTTATTTATCTTCTTCATATATTTATTATGTCATTTCCATTGTGATCTAATGGATAAAGCATAAATACTTTATAGTTTCATGTACAATAATTGGGAATTAGAAAATCCCATTCCTCTAAAAGATGGTGACGTTATTTATATGGGAATGATTCACAAAACAGATTTTGATATCTCCCCCATGACAGCTACATCCACTCGAGGATGTCATGGAATTACCACACCAGTAGATATCCATAAAAATTCTATAAGACGATTCAAGATCACATTCCATAACATCACAAAGAGAAACCAAATGAAAAGGATCTATGAAAACAAAAGAACAGATATAGATTATTCATTTTATCTATGAAGGATCTTCAGTTGATTCATTCACCAAAACATGGGTTGTGTATTAAGCAGGAAGAAACAATAAAGGGGAAATGATCAAAGGATTATGATTCGATCTCACCGCATCAATGGGAAGAAATAATGGTTTGAGAATCTTTTACTAGGGAACAAGAAGGCATAAATGGGAAAAATATATATCATCCTTTCAGAAGATTTAGATAGCAACAATTTCAGATACATTGGACTTTCCATTAAAATCGGATCACATTAAACCACAGAGTTCGACCTAGTTTAGACATATTATGCCTTAGGGAAAATTAATATTAGATTCATGCACTTGAATCGGCCTTAAATCCCTTAAAACAAGGCCTTGAATGTGTTTTTCTTCAATGAAAATGCTTAAGGGGGGAAACTGTAGAAAGTTGGAGACATTGTTCACCTAATGATGCTGGAAACACTATCCACAAAAGGACACATCGGCACCGATAATACTGTTCACAAAATGACTCCTCGACACTGATAACGTTGTTCAAAAAAATACTCACCAACATCGATCGAATTGCTCACAAAAAGACTCATCGATACTTATAGAACTTATCACAGAATGAATCAACAACCCTGATGAAACTCTTCAAAGAATGACTAACGAACACAGATGTCACTGTTCACATAATAAATCTCTGACAATGATGAAATTATTCATCAAATGACTTACCGACAATAATATAACTATTCACTGAATGACTCACCGACACTGATGGCACTGTTCACAGAATAAATCACTGACACCGATGGCACTATTCACATAATAACTCACCGTAACTGATGACACTATTCACAAAATGAATCTTCGACATTGATGGAACTGTTGATAGAATGTCTCTCCGACACCAAAGAAAGTCTTCAAAGAATGACTCATGAACAATGATGGAACTATTCAATGAATGACACACTAACAACGATGGAACTATCAACTGAATGACTCACCAACACTAACACTAGTGTTGACACCAACATTGACGTTGGTGTTGACACCAACGCTGTCACTGGTGTTAAAAATGATGTTGGTGCTGACATCGACAATGTCACTCATGCTAACACTGACAACAATGCTGGTGCTGACACCGACGTTGGTGCCCAAACTGACCCTAGTACTGACACCGACATCGATGTTGATGTTGACATTGACACTGGTGCTGATACCGACACTGACATTGGTGCGGCCACCGATGTCAATGATATAATTCATAGAATAGGAAACACTATTCAAAGAACTATAAAATTGGTAATGTGTTGGGGATAAGCCACTTTAACCTCTCAGATTACATCCGAAACTAGAATTTAGAAATTGAATGGTCCAAAGAGGTTTGGTCCGTTAAATCAGATAAATCTCAAATCATTATCTCCCCTGATAATTCAATACCCACATGAAGGGAAATAGAAAAGGTGTCCGAACAACCACCCATCGTGATACCTCTCATAGATATGAAGTCACAAAAGGGAACAAAATGAATCCATGTCATAAAAACGAATGGTTTAGAAACACATAGAGTACAACGTTACGTGCTAATAGTTAATTAGCAAACTAACTTGAGTACTGAGCATGTATACG
Organism: Viscum album; assembly: GCA_963277665.1. NCBI lineage: Eukaryota > Viridiplantae > Streptophyta > Magnoliopsida > Santalales > Viscaceae > Viscum > Viscum album. The sequence continues at coordinate 1,254,196,624 of OY728150.1, read as the reverse complement.
TGGCTTGAATTCCCTGGTACACTCTTCTACACCACCATGTTACCACAAGACACAAACAGGGGGGATATAATTCCTATGCAACACCTTCTCTTAGAGGTCTTGGATCTCAACAGGCTGCTCCTCAAGGATCATATCATCATCAACATCGATCTCTCCACAATCGATAATGTAAGAGTTATCATGAGATAGATACATAGTTGTGACACATGAAAAACATAGTGTATCAAAATCATCTGTGGGGTATGTCCTACTTGATACACTATATCTCAAACATGATAAAACACCTTGAAAGGCCCACCATACTAGAGTGAATGCTTCCTCCCATGAAGAAACCATCACTTCCCATGAAGGGAATTCACTGTCAGAAACACATGATTATTATTATAAAACACCAAAGGTCCCCTCATTTGATAAAACATTATTTCAATCCATCTTGTGATGACTTTACCCTCTCTTGAATCACTAGAAACATTTCTGTTGTATTCTGCACTAGTTCATGTTTGAGAATTACTAAATCTATGACCATAGTCCAACACATTGGAGAATGGAATGGTCTATTAGACATGACATCAAAGAGATATATATATAGATGGTGGAGTGTAATATATTGTTGTTTGTGAATATCACTAAGTGTAAGTTCCTCATCCATGAACCTCCAAAATCATGGACACGCTAGAATAACATGTCTCCAAGAGTTTGGATAATCCACTCTATGTGATCGTCTTTCTTTGGATGAACAGTATTGTTAAGGAATAGCTGATAACCAAAAGAATGTTGGTGAAATCTCCACAACATAGAGGTAAAATGAGTATCTCAATCAGAAATGATCATCCTGGAGACTCCAGGGATTCTCACCACCTCCTCTCGACATTGCCTTAACAAAAACACCTCTTTGCATGACTGCTTGATCACTATAATGTTGGATGATTATTTTAAATGATCTTCTATCACCCAAATAATGTCATGGGAAACATGAGCTCATGGTAAACAAAAAAATGTCCATTGATATGTCCTACCACTTCAACTAATGAATATATAATGGTTGGAGAAATCGACAAGAGACACAGTTCTTGGCCTTCACCTTTTGGAAGACCAAACATCGAGACATAAACTCTGCAACATCATGCCTTTGCCCAAGTGAAAAAACAGACTCCTCGTGACTCGATACATCTTTTTCATGCCTATATGCACTACTAAATTAGAACTACAGAACTCTCTGATAACCATCTCATGCATCACCAATGGAAAAAATATTTTCCATGATACAACACATGATGTTGTCTGTCCTAAGCCCAACCAACCGAGGACTTTCCACAAAAAAATCATTCTCTCCATACCTATACCTCTAGATCCCTCAAAATGGACTCTTCCACATACTGCACTAGAGATGGCTGCTCTGTCATCTGAAAAATACAACTTATTCCCCCAATCTATCCCATATCTAGATGCAATGATACTTTTTATTCTATTACACTATAATAATCACCATATTCATGCACAACATCACTATGTGACTTCTTTCTTAGTGAAACAGCTACATAATTCCCCTTCCTAGGTGGATATGATATTTTGAAGTCGTATTCTTTTAATAACTCCATCCACCGACATTGTCTCATGTTTAGGTCAGGTTGGAAAAAACATACTTAATGATCTTGAGAGTGGTGAAATCCACAAAGCACTCACCAATGAGGTAATGTCTCCACAACATCAGAGAAAACAACACTACCTCTAACTCATGGTCATTGGTTTTGTAGTTACGTTCATGGGGATTCAAATGCTCAGACCCACAAGAAATGACTAATCTATGTTGCATCAAAACACAACCTATCCCCATATACAAAGCATCACTGAAAACATCAATCCAAACTCCCACAACTTGAAGACAATGAACTGGAGAACTTACCATCTTCTCTTTCATATACTTGAAAACATCATGAAACTGATAAGTACCCATGATTTCCTTATCTTTTGTGATCAATGATGATAATGGAGTCGCAACACAAGAGCAATCATCCATGATCCTCTTGTAGTAGCCTATGAGACCATGGAAACCTTTCATGTCCTTCATTGTCTTGGGAGATTCCCAAGACACATATGATTCTATATTGTATATATCCATAGTTACTCCCTAATGGGACAAAAAATTTCCCAATTACCCATCTTCTCACTCCCAAAACTGAAAACTCAACATCTTCCCAAACATATGATGTTGACCAAGACTCCCAAAATGGCGTGCAAATGCTCTGCTTGCTCCTCATCAACAATGTAGTACACAAGGTGTTCATTGATGAAAACTACCATGAAAATATCTAAGAACTCATGTAAATCATAATTCATTAATCCCATGAACACAAATGGAGGATTTGTCACACTAGATGACATTACCAAGAACTTTTAATACCCATGACGCCAACAAAATGTACTATTTAAGATATCCTTATCCTTCACAACCATCTAATGATATCCTGAATGAAATTTACCTTTGAGAACCAACATGAACCCTTATCTTGAGTGAATAAATAGTCAATACTTTGAAGAGTATAGTGATTTTATATTTTTACTTGAATTAAGTGACAATAATCGGCACACAACCACCAACATCTATCGGACTTATTCACAAACAAAACAAGTGTTCCCCATGGTGACACACTCGACTGAACAAACCCACAATGTTAAAAACCACTAAGCTATATAAGTTTATCTCATAACTCGGAAGGGGGGATCCTATATAGATACATAGAGATAGAAGAAACTCATGGTTGTAGCTTGATCCCACACAAAATCTTTCGTTGATGGGGTAATGATACAACCTCTTATAGAAATACATCAGGGTAATCGTCTACAAACCTGGGAGATTCCAACTGCTAAACCTCTGATGAATTCATCTTTATCTCGTCCATTAATGATGATAAGGATAGAAAACACGTTTGACCCATCTGAGGGTCTCTATGGCCAACAAATACATCTGTCTCTCCATCTTCATCGAAGAACACCGCCTGCCTCTTGAGGCTATCCATGATAGACTATAATGAATACAACCAATCAATGAAAGGTATGACACCATATGGTTGTATCTGTAAACATATGAAATCTCCCCAAGATTGGTTCTCCCTCGTCACTTGCTTACAGTCTCTACATACATCAAACAAGTCAGATTGACCTCGATCTGGTGTAGTCAACCCCAAGGGCACTGGAATCCTTTCTACCAAAATTACCAATTCAAGGATAAGGGTAGGTGATATGAAGGAGTGTGTCATTCATGAATCAATCAAAGCAAACCCACCAAATAGAAAACAAGAAAATGGGACTTCAAACTATGTCTCGCTTGCCAGACACTGTCAACGCTAAATCATGAAGGTGGCCAGGACATCCTCCACAACCTCTCTTACCCTGTTGATGACTAACACCATTGAAGAACTATGCTCTATAATAATGGAGAGCATCACAAGATTTTACTATGCCTACCCTATCTTCTCTCTATTGATCCCATGCTGGTGCAACCTGCCGATGTTGCCTCAGCTGGAACAGGCTCAATGGAGGAACCTAGAGTGGGACACTTGGTGCATGATGACTGCTCTGAACTGTTGGGCACTATCGCTGCTAATGAATTCACCCTCCATAAGGAAAAAAGCACTTGAGCCCTTACCATAGGCCTAAGAGACACTTCCCCTAGAGAAAATAGATTTTGAGGGCTAGGATCCACCTCCTGCCAAACAAAGAGACTTACGCCCTGAAAACCAGGAACACAAGAACACATCTCAGCTTCATGAGGAATCTTGATGACTATTAACTCATGAAGATCTGGTTTGTGATAATTTCATCTGGATGAACTTTTCCCTCTCCATCACCTTAATATATATTATCTTCTTAAACAGGGTGACGTAATGCTCAATCTCTAGATGAGAAGCCTCCTTGAAATGCATCTCCTGGGCCTCCTTATCTGGAAACATGTATAAATATTATCATAAAAGGATCCTATAATGTATTCCCAACTCTCACACACTGAAGATCCCCTATGGAATGGTAATAATATCTTGGATACTAGATTCCTTCACGATTGAAGAATGAAACTTGACTCTGAAATTGTTTCAGAACTACTCTCACGAGATCATCGAATCCTTGCAATTCCCGAGGAATAAGTATCTACAAATCATCACCGCTCCACGCTACATTTTCCCATCAATTAAAACCCTTTTCACCATTAAAGAAAATATAAAACTAAATCCTATCTCAAACACATCCACCTGTCTTCCTAGAGTGCAACTGAAATGGTTCCCTCATACTATTGTTGAATCTGTAGCTGATACTCTCAGAGTGTCCTCCTCTAAGTTTCATTGTCTTCTACATCGACCCTACAACGATCTGCAGGCATAGATTTTGGGAAATCATCTTCATAAACATAATAAAAATGTCTACGCGGATCCATACATGAATATTAATAAAAAGGTAGAGCTCATAAAAAAAAAATTAGAAGACTCATAATTAATTAATTTCTATTTTTAAATTTTTTTTAACTTTTCCCTTAGTCTACCAATTCTAACACAAACAGAATGAATAATGATGCATGATCCATTCCTAGTTATCTTACTTCCAACCACTATCACCTCATTTTGTATCCACTTATAACATAATGGTCCATCCATCAGATTACAGGGGGCCCAAAAGACCTATGTCTTAACTGGTCTCTAGTGTTTAGAACACTTTCTAATATTGACTAACATTATTTCCCTACCAACCCTTGAAAACTCATTAGTTACTAACAATAAACTCCACCTTATACCTGTACTTGGATCTGATACCACACTGTTACAACCCCCTCCCCACAATGTATACCCCACCTAGGATGGAAACGTAAGAAAGGAGATACTGACCCCCTGAGTCCTGCCTCGATTAGGCCCCGGTTTGGCGACTAGCATCGAGGGTATACTAAACACACAAATGGGAGGCATTACCAATAAATTTAAAACATTTTAATGAGATAGATAATACATACAACAACAAACTCTAAATCAGACTAAAATTTAATAGAAATCCTACGTAACCATATGTAATGTCATGAAAAAACTACTACAACAGAATGGGATAACTAAAAGTATAAAAACAAATTAAAAAATGTAGAAACCATGAAGCCCGAACAACACCTGAATCCCCAATATAGATGTAATTGGCCTAATCTCCAACCTACATCAAGTGACCAAAAAATAGTTTATATATTATTCGGGTGAGTATAACAGTATACTCAGTAAGATCCTCCCTAGAGCATCTCCTGCAAAAGTAAAGAAAGCAATCTAAATCACAATTATCAAAAAGTGAAACTAACTCATCACCTAAAAATGTATTTTAACATCCCAGATTAAACAAGTATAATCTCAACAACTATCGCATACATGATTATATAATATAATAAATAATATCATGAGTATCCTACTTCTACTACCCCACTGGTATTTCTCTTTTCCTCAATGCCGCACATCCTATGAATATCTCTCCAAAAAGGCATTCCCATAGACACTTGTTTGATGCGCCACAATATGGAAATCATACATCAAAACCCCCACGCCCACATAATAAAAGTAACTAGGTAGTTTATGGGATCCACCATAGCTTGCATAACATATATCATACGTCATGTATTAAACCTCTTGCTATTATAGCCCATACATAGAGTAAAGATCCTCAAGCCATTACATCCAAATCATGTTACACCTATAGTTGTCCCCATAAAACTATATCTAGAATATATGTTTGTGAATAACCATAAGCAATTATAGGCCAAAAAATATATATATGGGAAAACTAACCACTGTTCCTACATGAACAATTAACTACCGAAAAAATAGAACTGGTCCAAAGGGGGTAGTTAGCCATCCATACTCCCACAGGAATGTTGGTGAAGACACCCCTATGACTTTGAATCTTGGGGGTGTCGGTTTCCCAATATGATGGGGTGTATTAGAATATATGAACTCTTATATTACATGATATAATATATCTCAAAACAACACTATGGAAAAAACGTAGTCTCAAACTCAATTGTAGCTAACATCTCTCAGTCTCCGGACATCCACTACCAAGACTATGTATCTTATGTGAACACAACCATTTAAAGGGATTTATTACATTACAACATTTATTTTTTTTAATAGTTTCAATTTATGATAATTAAATATTAAATTAATAACTATCCATTGAAAAATATATTTCATTAGCATCACACCCAAATTTCCATTTTTCATTTAATATTAAACCTCAGCATTGCATCCCAGTAAGATCTAACCACATGGGTTAACATCATTTGTTCTATCATTTATTAACATCGTTATTACATTCCCATATTCCTAGGAATTCTATATAAAAATTCCATGCTTCAAAATAGAAGGGGGATCTATCTAGTTGGAAGTTGAACTACACATCAAGTCGTTACCCCCTATAGAAAGAGTGTTGACCCATCCTCCCCCGAGAAGAAAAACACAAAATATCGGTGGCATACCCAGTGCTTCTTCGCCTCTTTTGAAAGGAGGGTAAGAAAGACCATCTTATTTGAGATGTTGGGAATGTAAAATAGATAAACAAATAATGAGACTCATCAGGCATACAAACATTCACATACAACTTGTTTCATCATCTCTTATGTCATACAGGACACCCACATTCATACACTAATACATCTCACCAGTCTAGGCATCAACTACTGCAACAAATAATGGGCCTCTCTATCCCCACATATCACAATTTCCATCCTGGATCACATGAAAACACAAGAATAAGAAAAAAAACACCATATTTACTGGGTTCTTTCCCCTTAAACAAGAAAGATGGTATAACAGTACCCTACGATGAACTATCTTTTATAAAAGAAACTGTTATTTAATCCATCATGAAATAACCGATTTTTGTAGTTGTAGGTTCCCATGATGGGGAACATAAAATTTAATCTATTACAAATAATTAAACATTCTTACTACATCAATTCGATTAACTTAAAATTTAAACAAGAAGAACGAGATTCATTCACATTCCTCTTTAACGTTGGAAATTTATTTAAAATTAATCCCTATTTATATTATTTACCAATTTCCATCAAGAACAAAAATCTGACCAAAAAATTAAAATATATCAGAAAATCTAAAAAAATTAGAGGTAATAACATTGTATTGATATCAATTTATTTAACTTACACAAATATTTATTATGTCAATTCCATTATGATCAGGGGGATAAAACTTAAAAAATCTATAGTTTCCTATAACTGAGTAGAGAAGAAACAAATCCCAACCTCAAAATGTTTTTGACATTCTTTATACACGAACAATCCACAAAACGTATTTCAATCTCCACCCCCTTGAAAAAAACATCCACTTGAGGACGCCGAGACATGACCAGACAATAAGGAATATATTAAAAATACATTACAAGAAAAGAGATAACATTCCATAACATGGAAAAAAATAACAAGAGTATAATGATCAATGAAAAAACTAAAAAAAGTATAAATCATACCTTCTATAGAAGAAGGGTTGACAATTACTGCTTGCACCAAAATAGGGGGTGTGCATGCAGCTGGACGAAACATCAATGATAAATGATATGAGGATTAAGGTTCAATCACATGGAATCTATGGGAAAAAGTAATGGTTCGAGAATATCATATTAGGGAACAAGAAGGTATAACAAGGGATAAATATATGTCCTCCATTTTAAAGATTTATGGAGTAGCGGTTTAAGATGCAAAGAATATTCCATTAAAAGCGGATCACATTAAACCACACAGTTTAACCAAGTAATGACATAATGAGACATAATAAAAAATAATATAGTTTTATGGATTGGAATCATCCTTAAATCCATTAGAACAAGGATGTGAATGTGTTTTTAGTCATAGATTACGCTTATGGGGTGAAATAGTAGGATGCTGGTACCAGTGTTCACCAACTGATGCTGGAAACACTGTTCACAGAATGACTCACCAACATCCATGAAACTATTCATAGAATGACTCACATACACTAATGGAACTGTTAAATAAATTACATAGCAATATCGAAGGCACTATTAAATGAATGACTCACCGACACTGATGGCAATATTCATAGAATGAATCACCGACACCAATGAAATTTTTCATAGAATGACTTATTGGAACCGATGGAACTGTTCACAGAATGACTCATCGACACTGATTGCACTATTCACATAATGACTCACCCACACAGTCACTGCTACAGGCACCGACCCGAATGTTGGTGCTGGCACCAACGTTGGTTCTAATATAGCCACCGATGCTAGTGCTGATTCTAACGCTGTCCTGATATCATTGTTGGTGCTGCCACCCACACAGACACTAGTGCTGACACTGACACCGGTGCTAACATTGACATTGACGCTGCTGCTGACACCGATGCTTGTGATGATACCAACATTGGTGCTAACAACGACATCGACGGCAGTGATGCCACTGATGCTGGTGTAGACACTGACACCACAACTGGTGCTGACACCGATTTTGATAGTACCATACAGAAAACCGGAAAGAGTATTCACAGAACTATAAATTGGGTAAGGTGTTCTGGATAAGCCACAATGACCTCCCAGAACAGCCCCAATATGAGAATTCATCAAAATAATTATCCAAAGTGGTCTAGTCCATTACATTATCTCACTTTTTTTACTTTTATTAAATGGTTTTATAAATAAATATTATGGAATGTATTTTACAAAACATTTTGATGATAAAAAATCAATTGATCTATTTTAACATATATAGCATGAAAAATATTTTCACTACTATATCCATTATTGTAATATTTGATTCCAATAATATATATTATGTTTTATTAAAAAAAAACAACTTCTTCCTATTTGGATATTTTTGTATTGAAAATATTTTTTAATGAAAAATAGTGTTTTATTATTGAAAATGAATTTTCAAAAGAAAAGTGTATTATGGTAGTAAAATTGGAGAATAAAAAGGAAATAATAGTTTACTATAAAAAAATTTCCTTAACTGGTTTAACTAGTTTTTTAAAAAAATTATGATCAAAATGTCCAAGAGTAAAAAATTATTATAAATGATATATTACTTGAGAATTATACAAGATATTTGGGTACACCCCGACCACACCAGGTGAGACCATTATGATATATACAATGGGTGATCATATATAACTCTTGGAGGGCCTATTATAGATTAAATTTCAGGTAAACCTAGATAGGAAACCAATCCATTGGTTATTATTCCTTGTATTAATAGTAATGAAGGATGGAGTTTCCCAACGGGTTATCCTATAAATTTTACTGGGCTCTAGTTACATATGACATCCGATTAATTTTTTTTCAAGATGGATATATATTTTACCAAAAACCAATTTTAATTTAATTATATGTGTTTTATGTGATTAAATTGATATTTTTCATGTGAAGGTTATTTATTTTTTATGCTCAATTTAAATTGAAGATAATGATAGATGTTAAATGATTTCTCATGTTTTTCACTTGACTAATGGTTTTATATCATGAACTGAATCTGGTCAACATCAAAATTTCACCTGACATGGCTCGTGGCAAGGACCAAAGTGCATTCCCAACTACCTATGTATGTCACAAGATCACGAGTATCATAATATTAAATTTGGAAACTATTTACCCGAGTTTATAAACCAGAAACAAAAAGTGAATCCCCTAAAACAAATATGAATTTTTTCAAACCAAACATATTTTACTAAATTTTAGAAATGAATTAAAAAATTTAAGAAAATTTTTAAATTCTGTTAAAATGGGAAAAACCAAATCGGATAGCCCAAGAACCTTTTCATGGAAAGGGTCACCACCCTCAATCAATCTATATGACACAACAATAAGAAGGACCACTAGAAACCCCTACCATTTCCAATGAAAACCATACCCAAACCAATGAAAAAAACCATGTCTACGTATACCCAACATGTATGTAGGGTGTGAGTCAAATACCATTATGATAAAACCACAAAAGATTCCATGAGATAGTCATTATAGGACCAAAATCATGCATATTTTGTAAACGAGAAATTCAATATAAAATTTTCAAAATATGAAAATTATTTTAAAAAAAGATTTCAAGTGGCCTAATTTAAAATAAATGAAATCTTTTATATAAAATTACAATGAAACTTAATATTTACATCAAAACATAATGTATACCAAAGTAACCATAAAATATATTTGGAGCACTAGAAATGAGAAACCACCATTTGCACTAGCTCGATGTTTGTCCCAAGTACCACATACTTGGTGAAAAAACCATTAAAATATCTATTCTCATGTACATGAGCCACTAGTAGGAATCATACCAATAAACCAGTGATTCCAAAAAAGCAAAATTAACATCATCATAGTTTACATAGTGTTTTCATTGTCAAACATCCAATCTAAAACATGGGCCAAGCCCCACATGATCATAACCATACTAATACACTTCCACCCACGTAGATACCCAGGAGTTCCCTTGTGTGCTCAAAGAAGTTCAAGAAGACATGAAATATAATATTCACATGAAAATATCACATCTAATAAACTCAAACCAAATATACCACACACATGTTACATGATACACATTTGTATTCAAATTTATTTTGGAAATCATACGCACACCAAAACAGCCCACAACACCTTTCACCTATATTTCATACTTCAAGAAACTATTTAATAAATTTTATAAAACAAATACAAGATAGTAAAAATCACATTAAATAACTTTCATATTAAAATAGACCATTTCAAATTTATACTCTTACCATAATAGTTTGGAAACCTAGTTGCACCTCTTACATAAATCAAAAAACCATTTAAAACCATCACAAAAAAATTCCAAGGACTGTAACCATGTTTTGCCAATAAAATCATTATAAAACCCCCATTGAAGACCAAAATCATACCAAAATTAGATTAAAATATAATTTATTTCCATATATTGATTTAATAAAACAATTCCCCGAATAAAAGAACCCCAATGAACACAACATGGAAGAGACACCAAAATATTCATTTTGCACAAAAAGTCCACTTAAAACCAACAACATAACAAATGTTACCAGATATAATTTTCACAGTAATAAAATAGAATAAAATCATTATAACAAGTTAAATCAAGAAAAAATAACTCTTCCAATAATTATTACATATAAAATCACCAACCATCTGTGCCAAACCCCCCCAAACTATTGTGTGAAACATCAACTACACCACTATTACAACACAAGAGAGGGAAATCGAGACCTAATCCACAATATTTAACAAAAAATACACATTGATAAATCATATTTGTAATCCCTAGATTATATAAAATATAAACATTAGTAAAACATTGTTGAAACCCTAATAAAAAGGAAGAAACCCTAAATAATGTGATGAGGAAGGAATAAAATCCACAAACATGAGGTATCTTGAAGGAGTAGGCCCAAATTTACCAATAGATAAATATTGATGCATCTAAAACTGGTAGATAGACTCCCATAAGTCATAGTAGGTCATGTGGGGACTAAAATGTAGAAACAATAGTGAACATTGATGAATTTACGAATGAATCTTTTCAGATTTGAAATCTGTGCGATTTGAGAAACTTTAAGAAATATTTATCTAATCCATGGGGGCGATGATCTAAAAATAGTTATACTATATAATTGGAATATTCCATAGGGTTTTGGATTCATGTGTGAGATGGTATATCTGAAAAATAGTAAACAATTGAATGAGATATTGAAAAATTAAAAAAAATATTTTAAAGCATGAAATAGTCTTATAGCTAGCCAAATACCTTAATAAAAAAATCCGAATCCACCATTATTATGGACTAAATTAATATGGGGATTTGAATATTTCATGGGATCATAATTGGTTGTGCAATTTGGGTCAAAGTTTGGAAAATGAAGGATTCAAAAAATAATCAAAATTATAATTTTAAATCTGGAAATGGGCTCACGGTTTGTCCCAAATTTTGAAAACCCACTATTTCCTCCAAAATGAATTAAAAACTCCAAAAACATTGAAATAACTAAAATAAAATTGAACGTAACATTAAATTAAGTGATTTATGTGACAATTATTTTCATCATATAACATTACACCTTTGGAAATATGCAACAATTCCAAAAGAAAAAAATAAAACCCAACTGAAAGGCATATATGGAATCATTTTCAATGTTTTTTCCATCGCCAAAATTTCCAAAACACCTCCAATTTATCAATAAAATAAATAATAATCCCACTAACTAGAAAAGTCACTAATTCCTGAAATGATCAAGAATATTCAAACTATATCACAAAAAAACGACTCCAACACTATCTGAATAAGACTTATGAAACTTACCTAAATGAGAAACTACCTCGAACATGGTTACCACTATTTTAAATTAAATAAACCATTTTTCACACTCTAATAACAACATTTACCCTAAAATATTGTTGTTAGTTAGATATCTTCAAATGAATCTATATTCCACCAAGACAAGACCACGTAAAAATATGAGTTAGTAGTATGTTGAGACAAAAATGGGCGCCCCACCACAAGAGACTACTAAAATTTCATTTGAGATAGAATCAAGAGACAAATAGTGGGATGCCCAAACATACTCCATAATACATTGGGTATACTACCTTTAGAATTTCTCAAATGAACAAACATGAGACTCATAGTTGGTCTCCCCATCATAAGAACAAACCATCTCAATGGACCAACACATGTTGGCACAAAAAGACCACACAATTTAAAGAGTTGGGACGACCGCACTGTAAGTCAACACAATTTGGGAAACTATAGGCTAACCGTGTAGATCCTTATATCTGCATGGTTTTATAGATAAAAGTTAAATATCATCTTATGAAAATTGTGCACTCAACCAATCTAATCTAATATCAATATTTTTTCCAAAAACTCGATGGAACCCAAAGGGTAAAGAATGAATTTTGGCAATAACATGGACATGAGGACCTCCCACCATTTTCCACTGAATGGGAACATTAAAAGCATTGTGATGAATCCTATGTTTTAAAATATTCCAATCATTCATACTAAAAATAGGACTTTGTACAATGGTTTGAACTATCTTGGAATTTTCCGTTAATATGTGTCTACTTCACTCCGATACCTATGGATAGAGCACACATTATTGAAAAATATTCGGCCTCACATTTATGATTTGGAAACCCCCCCAAAATAAAATTTTCTTTTAGATTCCAATAAAACTATACCCTGATCTCAGATGGTTTCAACAAGACATTACACCTTCCAAACTCACATTACCCTAACGCAATACATTACTGAAACATGTGCGTAGAATATGAACTCACATCACTACTTGTTTCATCAGATGAGAAATGGAAAGAGGAAAATATATTTGGAAACACCTTCCCTTTAACAAGGGATGAAAATATGTCAAAAAATTAGACAAACTTATGAAAACACTATGTCTCACCGAAGATTATACAACTTCTCCTTTACATTCAAATGAGCACATGGCATCATAAGGTGTCACCAAACATGGCCATTGTGACTGATCTAAACAATACAAGGAAATGGACCTTATGCCATTTCCCCAATCAATACAAAATTCCAGCAACTTTTCACAAGAACCTTCCATGTCCAGATTCATTACACTGGTAGTTTAACATGAACCCCTACTTCGAAAAGACTATGTAAGTCCCAGACACCCTCTTTGACACCATCCAAAAAAACCACCACATACTACTTTCACCTTTGAAGAATAAGGAAACATATGAAATAATGTCTCATTAAACCTTTTACTATAACTCTCCTTCTACAAGAGGATTTGAAAAAAAAAAATTTAAATGGTGTAGTGTCAACTTCTAAAGCTCGATAAAAAGACTCCTTGCGTTGATAAAATGGCCAAAGTTCTAATGGAGAAGAAATCTGGGATGCACGTAAGTCGGGCATTAAAACATACAGGTGTAATACCCTACCTAATGAAAGAACCCAAGAACCAAACCATGCTAGTCCATTGGTAAAAAAATATCATTAGTCTGAAACGAACACATTAGAGGAGCCACCATAAGGGCCTCCCAAACATTTCCTAGAAGAGTCCACTGACCAGACCTTCAACACCACATTCCTAATAAACATAAACCCAATGATTCAATCAAACAAGTGGGGTTCTTAAACTCAAAACATCCCACAACAACAACATTTCCTGAAAACACATAAGACACCCTACCTAATGTTTTCATAAAAACAACATTTTTTTTCATTAAATGAAGGAACACCATTGAAAATAAACCCATTGGTGGTTAGCGTAACCACAAATAGTATCCTACGGGCATCACACATGCATGATTCTATTCCACAACTGCACCCTTCTCATATCCATCATAGATCCAATAAATTCATTCCATAGACCTTTCATCATCCCATATATCCCCATGCATGTGGTTGCTCATAAAAATACCAAATATTAAAACAAAAATTCCTTCATCTATTGAAAAACCAAACATTCAACTAATAGTTACCTTTTATCAAAAACACTAACCAAAGAATAAAGACCTAATTTTCATTATACCAAAAATTTCAGAGATAACCAATCATTCAAATACAAATTCAATATCTATACATAAATAAATTTCAAAGCATTTCAACCCATTTCAAAAAACTCCCAATTTTATGAAAACCAAACACACTTTAATCGACACACATACTTTTAAACACACATATCTTATTATTTAAACAAGATTCCATTGATTCTTAAAACTTTTCAAACTCTTTCTAGTTACCAAATCAAAATTTTTCTAAAAACCCGACACATAATTTCCTAAAACACTTCATTCAACTCAAAACATTTGTCAATAACATAGAAATGTTTACTTGAATACATTTTCAAAACCCACTAACATAATTCATACATTTAAATGTGTTGTAAACAGAACATTAACCATTTCAAAATAGTTCTAATAATTATATTCCACCCTTTTAGAAATAAAACAACATCTTCTTTACTAGAAAATAATCTCATAAAAGATAATGTTTCTTAAATCATGTCATATTTATTATTTTAAAACCAAATTTCAAAGATTCCAAAACAAAATGTCATAAGATAATGCAAGATGAAACTAGTTTTCATGGGTGACTTGGACATATGGTTGGATACCAAACGAAAATCACTTCAATATCATGAATATTGTTGTAGGACAATATCCTCAGCCTCACATGGCTTTCCAAGCCCTGTGAGGACACTATTACCATTGACCAAATTATCATTTCATTTCCCCATTCCTCGATGACCCATGAAATCAAAAGGGATCAAATAAAACCTGACATCCCCTGGGGATGTGAATCACATCATGTGGTGTTCTAGTATGGAACCCTACCCATAATCTGAATATCAATACTCGATAATCATAACTTCGGACTATCATGACTCTTCTCCAAATAACATGATCCAAAGAGTGAAATTGGCCCATTTGATTCCATTTTTTCATGAACCGAAAATGTTCACCCTCAAAACTACACCCGACCTGGCCTGTGGAAAGGTCAAAAGGGTGTTGTTGATCCCTATTGGCTGGAAAAACTACCTGGGTATCATAAAATAAATTTTTTGAATGATTTACAAAATTTTATAAACATAAAACAACAAGTGAATCCCATAAAACAAATCTGTATTTGTCAAACCAAAAAATCCTTTTTTAAATTGTATATTTGTATTACACAATTTAAAACAATTTTTGAATACTGTTATAATAGAAAAAAACCAAAAAGAAATCTCAATACCCTCCTCATGGCATGAGGAACCGCCCTCAAGCCATCTCTATAACCCTACACCGTGATGGACCACTAGAAACCCATACCATTCACACAAAAAGCATAACCTAAACCCGTGACAAAATAACAATGTCTACTTACACCCAAGGAGTATCTAGGTTTTGATCCAAATCCTAGTAGGATTCCACCAAAAATTATTCCATGTTATAATAATAATAATTCAAAATGAATTCTAGTTTTGTAAATAAGAAATTCTAGTTAAAATTTCTAAAAGATGAAAATTTAATTTAAAATATCTTTCTGGGGGGATAATTTAAATGAATTAAAAAAAATTAAAATAGAATAAAAACGATAAGGAATTTTTCCATCCAAGCATACCGTATGCATCTGTTATTTGTAGAATATCTAATAAACACGACAAATAGGAAAAAACCATAGGCACTAGCTCATAGTGGGTCCAGGTACCTCATACTTGGGGAAATTAACCATACAAAAATCTGTTCTCATGCACACGAGCCACTAGTAGGGATCATAACTTTTCCAAGTGGTTCCCAAACAACACCATCACCATCATCATCATATTTTAGTTAATGTTTTTATTTTCAAAATTTCTATGTAGAAAAACTACCAAACCCCATGGGATCACAAGAATACTAGTACATGTCCACCCACCTAGATACCCGGGCATTCCCTCTTGTGCTAAAAAAAATCAACAATCCATGAAATACAATTTTAACATAAAAATACCACATCCAATTCACCCACACCAAAAATCCCACAAAAATTTCACATGATCTACTTTTTCATTCAAATTTATTTTGGAAATCATACTGAACTAAGTCAATCCACAACACATTTCACCTCTCTTTCACACTTCATCAAATCCTATAAACCATTAGATTACGTTTACATGATAGTACACATCACATAAAAACCATTCCCATTAATATATACCATTTCAAAATTACACTCCTGCCAAAATAGTTCAGCTACATAGTTTCACCACTTACATTAATCAGAAATCCATTTAAAACCATCACAAAAAATTATTAAGAGTGGAACCATACTTCGCATATAAAATCATTCAAACCCAAATTTAAAGACCAAAATTATTCTTAAATCACCTCAAATAATATTTTTAAGCCATAAAATAATTTAATATAACAATTACATGAATCTTGATAGAACCCCAATGAACACAACATAGAACACACAACCAAAATATTCATATTTTCTAAAAAATGACACTTAATAACCAATCACTTAACAAATGCTTCAAAATATAATTTTATCACCAAACACAATGGAATAGAATCATGCTAAAAATATAAATTGAGCAAATCTAACTCATCTAATAATTATTACACCTGGAATCACCAACCATTTGTGTCAGAATCCCAAAACCATTGACTGAATCATCAATAACACCACCACCACCCCACAAGGGTGTGAAAGAGATCCCAATACAACAATATTTTACCAAAATGAGAGATGATTAAAAACTTGGTAAAACCCCTAGCTACTGGAAATTAGGATATACATTAAAACATATATAAAACCCAAATAAAACTCTACGAAAATGGGAGGAGGAAGGAAGGAAACCCATTTACTTGGGGGATCCTAAAGAACTCGGCCCACACCCCCTTATAATTGAATCCTAAAGTAGAAAAAACTAGTTGGGAGGATCCAATAAGTCTTATGGGTCAATTATGGACTAAAATGGTGGAAAATATTGAAAATTTAAGTAGTTATGAAAGATGAATCTCACCTCTTCAAATCTGGGAGATTTTAGAATGGATATGAATGATTTCCCTAATCCTCTGGGGAGATGAGCTCCAAAGATGAAAACTCGCTAATGGGGGTGAGTCTTATAGTTCTGAATTCAATTGGGAGGTGGAAGTATAGAAATAATTTATACAATCAATGAGATATTGAAATATTAAAAAAATTATTGTAGGAAATGGGCATACGGGTTGGACCAATACCTAAATAAAAACCCCAAATCCATCATTATTATGGATTACTATGTGGTCAAAAATGATATGGTGGTTTTAATGTTTTTGGGAATAAAATTTTGAAGTGGAATGTGTGTAAAATTTTAAAAAATTAAAGATTCATAGATGAAACCAATTTTATTTTTAAATATGGTAATGGTATCACAGTTTGGTCCAAATTCTAAAAACACACCATTTCCACCAAAATTCATAGGAAACCCCCAATTCAAATAAAGAATGAAGATTAAATGAAAAAAAATCTGTAAAAGATGCCATGGATGTGACATTTTCATACATTCTATTTTATTTATTAATATTCCTTTTTTCATACCACATTATAAAATGTTTTTCAAAGGGTTTAAGGATGATTAAATGAAGAGAACATGTATTGTGGAAGCCCATGAAAATTTTATATGAAATTAAATCATGAATTATTTTAAAAGTTTTATACTGTAGGAAAAATTGATAAAAAATGGAATGTTCAACTGTTTATTAGATGGTTTTATTTAATGTATGGTTTAGGACCTATTTCGTTAAAAATATATACTGGAAGAAATCCAAAAAGTTAAAGAAAGTGAACATTTAACTAAAACTCATTATTTTGTATTTTTTAAGTATGATTCATTATTGTTAGTATAATAGGCTGATTTAGACAAATATAGATGACTGGATTATTATAAAAATATTACAATAAAAGATTCTATTTTATGGTTGAGTTGAAATGATATAACATTTTATGATTACCTTGTCACTTATATGGAATTATTTCATCTCGTAATAGTTTTCCATATAGGATAATGAGAAGATGTAGTTGAATGGGACAGATAAGAAAATATTCTTCCTATTTAGTTTCCTATTAAGGTTGAAATTGAAAAATAAATATTCTTTATAGTGGTGGATTAGTTGAAACAGTCAATAAATATTCGTGTTATCAATACTAGAGAGGAACATGATCAAACATGAAGGAACCTATCTCTAATGTAACATTTATTCAGTCTAAATCCACCATTATTATGTGAATAATTTGACCATGAGGTAGCCAAATCATGGATTATATTCCTATAGAAGATATTTGATTTTATTGAATGTTTAGTATTTTAAAATGTAACTACTTATATTTATCATTTAAATGTGAATATGATTGATCATGATTTTATTTTAAGAATACCTAAAATAAATATGATCTTGAATACATGGTATGAAAAAAATTATACAATCATTTCATTGAGAAATATTTCTCTATGTTTATTTTGATATTGAATTGAAACAAATTCAGAGAATAAGAGAAAGAAGATGAATTTTATATAGCGGCATTTGAATATAACATGAAAAGATTAGATACGTATGTGACAACTATTATAGGGGAAAATTATTATAAAATTAATAAAATTTTCTGAGGGTTGGATCCATGTTTATATAAATATTTGGCCCCATGGTTATTTTAATGATATTATAATTTTATTTTTCATGATGATAATGTTGATATGGAATATCCTTTCACATAATGTCCCCATGATGAAAAAATAGGATACCGCTATAGTATAATAAAATATGTGAAGAAAAACACTGAGATACTCACCGGTAATCTTGCAACATACTCTAAGTGGGGAAAAATTAATGTATGGGAAGGTTTTTTATGAAAAAATGTACTATAAGTGTTTTATGTTTTGTCATATGGATCATGACTGAAAAAAAGAGTTTAGAATAGTAAAAAATGAGTTATCATATAGTGAGTCAATCATTAATTTTTTTAGATACAATGAGTTGGTATGGTGTTTTTACATATGACTGGTGAAACATAAATAAGGAGGAAATAATCATGGTTAGAAAAATAATGGTTTGGAAAAGTCATTTTTTACTACAACGGTTGATGATGGTCCATTATGTGATGTGATGATATTTATATTAATTATTTATTCCTAATAATACAATACCTTTTTTCACTATGGATCTTAAAATTAATTAATTTCTAGGAATTGTTCTTGAATTATATGAATATCTACAGATGAAATTATTATAGTAATAATGTTGTAAAATTTATGTGTAAATATTATGGAAACCAATATTAATATTAATCATTCTATTTTTATCAATAAAATATTTTTTGTGAAATTATTTTTGAAATTTTTTTATTTGAGTTTTATGTTATGAACTGTATGGATTATACTTCATTTTATCATAATAAGAAAAATTATAAATGTAATAATTTTTTTGAAATAATTTATTTCCATTTATAACATAGAAAGTCACAAAAAAGGTGAGTAGACAAAGTAGTGAATGTTACATAGCTTATATTATTTAAAATAAATAAAACGTTTAAATTTGTGATGTTCCAGTACAATATAAATTTTATGGATGTAAATCCTGATAATTTTCATAGTGTGATTACTGATTATGAGTTTGAGTTTAATTTTTTCATAGTGCATGATGATAAGATTATTTAGAAACAAAATTGTCAAATAATTCATGTAGAAAATTCAGAATTGAATGTTGAAGTTACTTTATAAGTGCTTCTTTGGAACTAACAGTTCTCTATGGGGTTAAATTATTTTGATTTTCTAAAATAAACAATGTAAAATGAGTCCATTAATAGATTATGTCTTCAGGAACAACATCATTTTTTAGAACACATATCCTTTTACACATA
This sequence comes from Viscum album, assembly GCA_963277665.1. Lineage (NCBI taxonomy): Eukaryota > Viridiplantae > Streptophyta > Magnoliopsida > Santalales > Viscaceae > Viscum > Viscum album. Next base: position 1,254,176,244 of record OY728150.1, on the reverse strand, counting down.
TAGAGTACTTGATTGATGAGTTCCATGTAGCTCAATATTTTTCACTGGGTGATTTTAGTACTGGGAACCATTAACTAAATGCGAAGGAAGATTAAATTCCAAATATAATGTTATATACTAGAAACAAGCATTATTACTATGTTGTAATTCCATTAATGTGGTATAATTGACCTTCTATATTTATTTTCCTCATGAAAAGGGTTTTCTATGAGTTCTAGAAAACATTTTTATTATGCATTTTGTTTTCATTTTAATATATTTTATTAGTCAATAGTATCATGAAATACACAAATATATTGATTAATAATCACCAAGAAAATAAACTATATTAGTATTTTAGTATGTTTGGATTTTAGTTGAAATATTTTTCCTTTAGAAGCAATGTTTTAAAGAAGGTATAATTGTTTCTCAAATTAAATTGTTTTAGGAATAATCTAGAATTGAAAGTATTATAGATAAATTTATATTTCATTTATAATATTGATTAAACTAGTGGTTCATTAGAAAACATTTTGTTAGTTTCTATCCTACTAAATATGTTAAATCAAAACAGTGTTAAATTCACCAGGATAAATGAATATGATGTGTCATGACCTGGCCCAAATATAATGGTACCCGGACACCGGAGAAAAAACTGAAATGATTCAATCAGAGTTCCTGACCCCTAGGTGTTTTTGTAAAGCATGTGGAATCATATATGATAAATGTGGGAATATTTTTTCAACATAAAGAGTGGAAGAAATTGTTACATGTTAGTGTGATCAAAAGAGAACTCCACATTGAGGTAATTACCAAAAGTAAATCTTGTATAAATCCAATGTAGAACATAGATGTAATAGAAAAGATGAAGATAAATAGCCCATGTCCTAGTGGGAATAGTTCTTCATAAAAAAACGTTTTATAACATGAATGACCTACAAGTTGAGATTAACCCTTTTTGAAGCATGTTATAAAATAATCTAAAAACACCCAATGTCACAACAAAGGTTTGAGCTAAAATACTTATAGGGTCTCTCCCATGATTCCATAATAAGATGCGAAAAAAATTAACCAAATAAATCATTCAATTGTATATATATCCAAATATCATTAAAAATCATTGTTTAAATTTAAATTAATAGAAATATTATAACCAATTGCATAAAAATATTTTTTTATAATAGAGTTTATATAAATTCAGAAGGACTGTTTAAAGCAGTTTGTAAAAAATTTTGTATATATATATATAATAATTACCCATTATCAAGATGTCCATATTTCAAGAGGAATGATAGATCAAGGTTATAGTATCCTCACACACTTGAATATGTGATCATGAAAATATGGGTATACACATCCCTCAATCACTTGTAAAATTGGAGACAACCACATCCCATTAGGGATGTCATCTATTGGACTAATTTTTTTAGTGTTGTAAAGTGTCAGTAGAATGTTCTCCAAAATAAATTACTATATAACCAGGAGTTTATGTCCTCAAACAATAATAAACAATAAAAAATTTGTTTTAAAACTATTTTAAATATAATTTTCCAATTTCCCATTTCAGTATACAAATTTCCATTACAAAACCAAAATATATTTTTAATAAATTCATGCATTTTCCCAGATAAAACCAATGGTTATCAAAAAATATTGAATCAATTTCTCTTAAATTCAAGTTGAAATAAATTTTCAAAATCAATTTCCCAATTAACTTCCATAACATAATTTCATAGATTTCCATCACATCCTACAAAACACCATAATTAATTGGTATTTGTGGTTTTTACCCTATTCCATGCCAAATAAAAATCAAATAAAAATCCTCAATGATTTAATTTTTAAATATTTAATTGAAATAAATTTAATTTAAATAATATAGTTTATGGTTAAATAAATTGGACAATCATAAAATATATCAACTACTAAAATAATGATATCACATATCACAATTCCGAAAACTTGAATGTTCAATGAAGAACATTGGAAAAGAATATTTCAGAATCACAACCATTGTTCATTGGTTCATTTACTATTGGTAATTATAGAAAAACCCTACAACAGATTTTATCAGAACTAAATGTACAACATACCAGTTCCCGGAAAAATAGAATTCACTTTGCAGCGAAATACTTACTATTAATGGTCTCCCCTACATATATATAGTCTTCAATTATATGGTATTTATTATCATGATATTTTATTTTAATAATCAACTCATCAAGAGTGGATGTCCATAGAACATTGTACAAGGAATCATTGGTTATTGACACTTATACTCCTATATGGAACTTCACAAAAGAACCATAACTTACAACTATTATGATGATTCTTGTAGGTCCTAGGATTGACATTTTCTTTTTAGATAATCTGAAATGAAAATAAAATTATATGTGGTAATAGGTGATGTCAAAGTCAAAATATTTCATATACTCCACCCAACACATCTATTAGAGATTCAACTCTTTTTGAGATAAGTCACAACTCAAGCTATTTTTGCTTTGAAAAATGATAAAACATTCTCTGAAAAGGTAATTATACCAACTCATAAGATCATTAATCATATCATCATGTTCATGGACAAATATTATATAAGTTTAAACATGTTAATTTAGGTGTCGAGATCTATAAATAGTGACATGATCACCCTATATAAGAACACACCCCAAACACAACCCAGATGTGTTATAGAATAGAAAAAATAAATATAAGAACTCTAATATAGTGAAAACCAATACAATAGTCAAAATAAATATCATCTCATAAAAATACCTACATTCATTCCCAAAATAACCTTACCCCCTTCCAATTAAGGTAAGTCTTTGTACAATCCAACTACAAAACCTTATTTACAAAAAATTAAAAATACACAGATAAACCCATGAAATTAGGTATCTAAAAAACCTCATGTGGTTTACACCATGTCATAAAAACCATCAAATTATTATGATCAACTGATGTTTTATGTTCATACACTCGTGTCTCAATAAATTCTATTTTTTAATCAAGAAATCACATATTGATATCTTTTTAAAATATATCTTCCTTCTCACCAATTCCAGAGTAGATATAAAATAAAGAACATGATCCTCCTCAATCATAGGTGAATTAAGGATTTTGTCCATAAGGAACACCATAAATCCATAAATTAATTCATGTAGAACCATATTCATTAATTCCATGAAGACAACTGGACCATTGGTTAGACCAAATGGAATGAAATGTTACTCATAATGGACACACCTACTTTGAAGGAATATTTTCGAAATTTTATATTTTTTTATTATTTTTGGACATAACCAGATTGATGTTAAATCATCAAGAACCTCCACAACCCTATAAACTAGTTAGAAAAATCAACAAAACATGCCAAAAAATACCAGTTCTTTACAATTTCTCGATTGAGTTTTTGATAATCCATACAAAGAAGAAGTTACCCAAAAATGTTCTTCGCAATGATAATCAGAGCTACCGATGGTGGCACACTCGAGTGTATAAATACATTCTATAAAATTATATCCAAACATGAAATAAAATATCTAATCTCATCTAGTTTCATAAGGTAATAAATAATATAAAATGGTTGGGTTACAAGTAATAAATCGAAAGTAATCTCTTCCTCCTTTACCGATGACATAGAAGAGAAGTCAGAAGATAGAACATTATGAATCTCTAAAAAAACTAGAGGGAGATGAATATAAATTATTTATCACTCCTTGTAAAAGTAAAATTAAAATATTAATTTCCATAACTTTGGATAATATTGTCCATATCCACTCGAGATGGGGTCCAATTCTTCATAAATGATATGGCACAACCCATCTGGTGTAGAATAAGAAGACCAATAAAATATTGTAATCAATTCAGTATTTATTGTTAATGTGGAAATCCATCCAAAAATATTACATCAAAATGTTTCATGCCTCAGACTAGAAAATATGATGTAATATCATTATCTAATAGAGGGAATACATTGGAAGGACAATGTAGACCTTTATCGTTGTTTGTTTTCAGGGGTGTAGTAATATCCATAATATAACATAAAATCGTCATTGAAATATTTAGAAAACTCACAATATGAGTTAAAATAAATAAATGAGATGAACTAGTATCTAATAATGTAGTCACTAATGATGAATCTATAGTGATGGTACATGTCACAGTCGCTAGACATATAGCTACCTCATCTATTGATTCTCCCACTACATGATGAAGCTTTGTTCTCGATGCATGTGGATGAGAACCCATTGTTCTTGAGTCATCTAAATGCCCCCAAACATTTAAATGAATTTATGATCACATAAAACTAAATGTAGAATAACATACCTGAATAACATTTATAGGTGAACTAAGTGTCTGGAGGAACAACATATTTTTGGCTGACTCCGGGAAACCCCACTTCGATTGACCAATCATTCCACACAGATAGAAAATCAAATAGCCTCTACATTTAACTACATTTGGTCTAGAAAATCACTTATATTGTGAAAAACCATGGATATCGTTATACATTCTATTACTGTTCATTGAATTGACAAAATTGGCACTTGGATAACAAGGAACTCCCGTGAACCCAGACACACTTGCTAAGTCCATTTCAACCATCAACACTCAATCCAAAACATCTTCATAAGACGACAACATTGTCTAGAAAAACTATTAATTAATATCAAATTGATGTCCTATATTAATATTTCGATTATTTATCTTCACATTCTACTCAATATTAGGTGAAATCAACATAGTCTTACTAAACTATTTTTCTTATTCTGTCACTATCATATCATCAAACTCGAGTTTGAAGAACTCAATAGCATTAGAGAACACGATGGATAGAAAATTGAACTAGCTAGTGATAAAAAGATTAATGTCGTTCAGATATATTATCTTTTGATGCATCACAATCACAATTGTGTCCTAAATTCTCCTAATAGTTCCCTCTAGCTTGAAAGTGGGATATTTCTCCTTGATTTAATTGGTAATTTCCATGAACTCAAAAAGAATATCAATATTTATCAATGCATTAATTGATAGTTTAGGATCATTAAAGCCTTTGAATGCGATTGAGTTTTGGATAAGGAAAATTTATGCCTGAATCATGGAGTCATCGATCCAGGCTTCAATAATTGGAGCCTCAATATGAATTGGTATTGGTGCCTATCTTAGTGTTTGGACAACACACACGATAACCTCAAATATATTCTGACCCATGAGATGAATTTCAAATTTTAGATCATCATATTATTCCTCACATATCCAATTCACATGTATCCTTGGAGGCATCATGACACAAAACATCTATGTAAATCATTGAAGACATCATAGAGAAACTAAAACATAGAAACATGGAAAACTAATCCAAAAAGATAAGAACACAAGATTGGCTTTTATCCTATCTGAATCCATTATAAGTAAATGAAAATATCTAATCCTAAAGGAATCATTCTCAAATCACCCATGGTGACATAAGCCTCATAACAATTAGATGTGGCTATGTTCTCAATCTCTACAACCTCATATGTCTTGATAATATTAAACACCTACATAGAGTTATTAAATAACGATGCTCAACCTAAAAATTTAATACCACTTTATCATGAACCATCCCTGATACCCTAATACCCTAACACCCAAGCTGCTCATAACATGGGCTATGGGTAATTACTTATCCCCGTGGGTTGGTGACATGCACCTGATGTCATTCAATATAATGGTTGGAAAATTTTTTCAGCATAAACAATATAAGAAATAATTACAAGTAATTATGTTTAAAATAAAAAATAATGTGTATAATAGTAGAATAGTCACACATGTATAAACCCAAAGTACTACAAAAAAGTACAAGAAAAAATGAAGAAAAAAACCCAATTCCCAATTGACACAGATCACCAAGACCCAATGAACAACAATTAGAACCCCCTCCATGTGGAACATTAGCCATAATCAATCCTAGAAAAACATGATCCATAAACAGCTGAAGGCACATGTATGGTGTGATTGAATGTACTATATGGTGTCATGAAGGATTCCATAACACGATTCCAAATTAATTAACTAAATAAATTGTTCAGATTTAATGAAACATTCATGGAGGCATAAAAGAATATTTTAAAATTTGATGATATACATTTTAATTGATTCAAATATTTATAATAATGTATTAATAAACAGTTTTGTATATAATGTTTTATATTAATTCACGAGGCAAGTGTATAACAATATACAAACAATGGAACCTATATGTAAAAAAATTAACAAAAAGAAACATAGTAATATACCATGAGGTAGGATAGATCTAGATAATGGGATCATCACACACTCGAAAAATAGATGAAGAAAAATTGTGTACACACAACCCTCAGGCACTAGTCATAGGGGACTCATCACCACCATATCATGGATATAAACAGCAGTACTATTTTTCTGGAGTAATAAAGCATAAATGTAGAGTTCTATAAAGAAAGAAACTAACTACCATGTCTTTCATGTTCTCAAATTTTAAATAATAATGATCTATTAATTTTAGACATATTTAAAGCATCGTTAAGAAGATTACCTTTTAAATATTCCAATTTTCATATAGAAACAAAATCATGTTTGTAATAGATTCATTCCTTTTTCCAAGTTAAAACCAATCGGTTCATATGAATGTAATTCAATATATTTTTATAGAATAAAACTTTGAAATCAATTTCAATAGATCAATTAAAAAATAAAATTCCATAATTTATTTTCATTAGTTCATAATAATATTCCCCAAGAACACCCCAATTCATTAGAATTGTGGATTTTTTCTAATGGCATGCCACATTAAATTCAAATAATTATATAAAATTTATTTATTTTAACAATTTAATTGAATGAAATTTCATCAAATGGAATTTAATTTTGATCAAACAATTTAGAGTTAAATAAATATCTCAATCATAAATGGAACTACCTACCAAAAAAGAGGTCACATATCATAATGCCCTCATTGAGAATCTACAATGAATAATGTTAAAAAATGAGATCTGATATTCAAACATTGGTTAAAGATATAAATCAATTTATATTGAATCCAAATAAAAAAAGGGTATCTGAAAACCCCTAATAAAGATATATGATGTCAGCGAGAGATATTGAATTGTGAAATAACACTTACACAGAAAGGATTCAACAATTATGTACAATATTCAATTCACATTTTAAATATTATTGAGTAACCAAAATGGTTAAATGAAATCTATAATAACCTAGAATGATGTAAAAACCTATGTAAGGGCATAGTGGGTAGTAAATTAGGTGTTCATAAAATTTTAAATTAATTTTGGGAATTAAATAATTTCACAAGAATGATTTCTTAGAGGGGTCACACCATTTGTTAGACTGTATCACAACCGTACACACAAATAATAGGTTGAAAAATATCTACTATGTGGGATCATTTTATTAGAACTTCTTATAACCATAAAAATCAACATTTCATTGGATTGTATTGATTTAACTAGTAGGGTGAATGGTTTGGGAAAACCATACAACAACTATGCACAACCCAAGAGACCTCTAATTATTTAACAATTTCAGTTTATGCACACTTAAAAGATACCCAACCAATGAATGGAAAAAAGGGTGTTGGGGGTACCAAAATATAGTAACCAGATTTTACATGTTTATTTTTTTAGTAAATAAAAAATGATTAGTTAATGCTCTAATTTTGTCCCTGCCTTCTATAAATGGAAAATGTGCCATCTACTCAAATGGATCATTGAATATACATGGATGTGTCCTAATTTATAATTAGTGATTAGATTTTTTTTCTTTATTTCATTTGAATCCACATTATCTAAATTACCTGAAAAATGATAGGAAAATAGAAAATGTGGTTTTTTAATCAAATACATAGAGACATCATTCTCATGGAGTAATGTGTGAAATTTTTTATTGAAAAAGTTATTTAAATTATATAATCAATGATAAATAATTAACCATGATACTGATTATATGGATGAGAATGAAAAAGTATTATAATATCATAATTCATTACAATCATGGAAATGAAAATAATGCGGCTGATTTTTTGGGTTTTAATAATATTGATACATTAAATATGATACATTTTCAACATGATACTTTGGATAAATATTTGATGAATTTTTCCTAGATGTTTCGGATGGAGGGACATCCCCTATTTTTCATTATGTCTCAATTTAATTAACAATATCAGAATTCATTATGTAACTATAAGGGGGGATTCCCAGATTTTTAGAATATGTAATAAATGTTAACATGAATATTATTAATTTTTATAAAAAATGGGTCTAATGATTTGAAAAAAATTTATGCATCCCTTATGATACACTATTGAATATTGAGTTTTGAGTGAATTTTGTAGTCTTCTATTTTATACTCATATAGATCACACTATGGTGTATAAGGACCATAAAGATTTTTATTGGCAGAATGGAATGAAATGACACATTTCTAACTATTCAATGAAGAGATTTACTTATCCACAGGTTAATGTAGAATGCCAAGTATGTAAGGGAATTCATCAAAATTTTAATGTGTTGAATTTAAAATGGGAAAACATATTAATGTATTTTGTGGTAGGATTACCATTGAATTACATAGTTAATAATTTCGTTTTGGATTATAGTTGATCGATTTAATAAATCTATGAATTTAATTCCAATTCGAGATACTATGTCTTATGATCTACAAAGTCAATTATATCTAATAGAAATAGGTTATGAATAGTTTCTATATACACTATATCATACATTGATCCCTGATTCTTATATTTATATATATTTATGTAAATTAGAATCTATTATGTACTAAAATAAATTGTAATGCATATTTTTTCTTCAATTAGATGGATGTATTAGAACAATATTCATACCATGAAATATATATTTAGTTATTGTTTTGTAGATTAGTAAATATTTTGAGATCAACAACACTTATTTGTTGAGTTTTCTTATAATAATAGTTTTCATTATAGTATATTAATGCTACCATTTCAATAATTATATGATATGTATTGTCAAATTATATATTTTTTGGATGAATTAGTGGATAAGAAGTTGATAAGACCAGTGAATGTAGAGAAAGTGGATAAGAAGATGTTATTGATTAGGCAAAATATGTAGATTTCTCAAAGAATAAAAAAAACATAAACAGATGAATGAATGAAGGATCCTTCTTTTGAGTTAAGTGATCATGTTTTTATAATATCCCCTCTAAGTAAAAGTTTTATGAGTTTTGGTAAAAAAGAAATATATGTATGAAATTCATTGGAAAATATGAATTCCTATATAAATTTGTAATAGATTCATATAAATTTTCCTTGCATATGAGTTCATCCAAGGTACACATCATGATTCATGCCTCGATGTAAAGAAATTATTATCCACATTCATCTAACATATTGAGAACATAAGTAGTTCAGTTTGAAGATAATATTTCATATGTGGAAGTTCATATTCATATTATTAACTATAGTGAAAAAGTGTTGCGTAATAAGGAAATCATTCATGTTATGGATTTATTGAAAACCCATATGGTTGATAAGGAAGCATCGGAACTAAAAAAATTCTATAACTCAATTATATCTACATTTTTTAATAAGTTAATAAAATTGTGAGGGAACATTTTATAAATAGGGGGAATCATATATCTACATTTTTAATGATTGATTAAATCACGTTAATGTTTACTAATATTTTTATATTCATTATTAAAATTATAATTCCCTAGCCCTAAAACTTACTTAATCTTGAGTTATTTCGTGAATACACATTGAGGATCTTTTCAAGTTTATAGTTTTAGAGAATTAGATCATAAATCATGCATTACATTCTACATTTAAACAAGGTGGTTACATAATAGACAATATTCATTTTTCCCATCAAAGTAGACATATTTAAAATAAAACATTGGATTTTTTCTTGCCACTTCCTTGAAACTATCATCACATCATGTACATTTCCCTTGACCTGTAAAAAAATTTCAAAAAACATGGGATGAGCATAAAAAGATTAGTAAGGGATATAAAAGTACTGAATTAAAACATTAGTCCATGTATACATAAGAATTGATGAAATCATACTTTACTCATAAAACATAACCACTTTATAATAACTCATGAAATCATAATATTTATGAATAACTCATAGAAAACATAAGACATAAAGGTAACTTGAGGCATTCATAACATTCTTATGTAGGGAGTAAACCTCATGGTTACGTTTGGAATACCCATCACAGTATATTCCCTTAATCTCTTCAGAGAAACTTTAACATTTACCTCCTTCGCATTACCCAATTCATTGGAGAGATATATCGGGCTGACCCGCCCTTATTTTATCATGGAACCACCCGTGTTCATAATAAATTTCCAAGAACCATTACATAATTGAATGACATAAAACATGCATAAAGGAAACATAACATTTCCAAATTTCAATAACTAGATATCAATACAACAAATTGATATAATAAAAACATTATGAAAAATATTTTCAATACCAAAATATACGAAAAGTAAAACATGGTATTTATTTTTCATTTAAAAATGTTATGTCTGATAGAGGAAGCCGAAACTCAAATAATGGTCACGGTAGCAGAGAAGTCGTTGTCGCCGCATACGTACCGCAACAACAAAAAACATTCCCTTTTGTCATTTATTAAAAAACATTGTATAAAAATGATTCCCTTTTAATAACGTAAAAGTCAAAGGGGTTTTTACACCGTATAAAAGAAAGTGGTGTATAAAACAAAATATTCCACAATGAAAGGAGATTGAGACGAAGTCCCATACCTCGGGTCTGACTAGACTCGATCGTTCTTTAACCTCCTAAATAATAAAATTGAGTTATTTTCTACTTACTTAAGAACCTTTTTCAAGTTAATTATTCATTTTATATAAATTATTACTATGTCATGAATGCTATTTAATTATTTAATTTAATAACGGTTGTTTTGTCGATCATTGGTACTTGAGCCAAAAAAAACTTCTTATAATTACAGGTTGTTCATGTGGTAAAATATCCATTATATCCAGAATTATATTCAAGAAGTAGATATCATATATATCATATATATCCAGTATATTCATGCATTTATAATATTGCATATTATTTAGAGGTAAGAAATGAAATGCACCATTCATGGAGACGGTAAATTGTACGTACTGATGAACGCTACTTTCATTTATATTCGTATTTAATGGAATGAAATCATAATGATATAAAGGTATATTATAATTCCAGTATAATATCATATATAATATAATTAACTCCATCCTTTATATGTCCCAAATATAAAAATTAACGAATAAAATCACTTTGAGGGGGCGATAGTCCGCACTTCCTAAAATGAAGATATCGCGTTTACCCATAATGGAAACCATAAAGGTATGACATAAATGAAAAATACAGAAGCTTAAGGAAAACATAAAAATATTATATATCATATATAAATATAGTGACATATTAATGGCCACCTTTGAAGGTGTAAGAAGAATATTGAACAATCATCGTTTCATGAGTCAGAAATTCACCATCCATGTAAACAGTATGCTATTTAACCATTAGATGCAGGTGTGTGTAAGTGTCGTATGAATACTTATTATAAAAACATCCTTGTATTCTATATGAATGTCAAGAAATGTTACATTATATTAAAATGAGTTTCGGATTTTAAAGGTCCCACATTGATATATTTCGAGGATATGGTAATAAGGGTTTGAAATATACTCATACAATAGGTTTTTGACAAGTTTAAGTCTTAGATTTTATAGTATCTTTTCATTTTATTTAAATAGTTCATTAATGAGGTAATTGCTGCATCATTATCGTGTCATACAAAATATTATTTATTTAATGTCTAAAAATTATAAAATAAAATATCATAATGTAGGAAATATTTTTAGATTTACAATGAATATTTATAGTCCAAGAGATCATTTATTTAGACAAAATTAAAATTTATTTACTTGTGTGTTACATAATTTGTTATATTTAACTTTCTTTAAAAATAAAAAGATAAGAAGTCACTATCACACAAAAGTTATTCCAAGGGGTCCCAAAGTTTTTCACAAGGCATACCATGGATGGAAATGAAACAAAAAGTAGCATTAGTACACATTTTGGGGTCATTTTATATTATTATGTTATTATTTTATTACCCTTAACTACCCGATTACTAATTAATCCGGATAATTAAAGATAATTATCGTCGTTACTATTCATAATGTCCAAAAACAAAAGAGTATTAATTTCATAATTTGAACCTTATGATTACAAATATACAATCCATTTTACCAAATACTAAACACAGAAATTGCAATAATTAATTTAAAAATAATTCCCATTGTCAAAACAAATACCGGGTTTTTTTGAAACAATATCTATGAAATGTTTTGCACTTGTTTATGCCCAATTCCAAAGTGAAATAAATTATAATGACCACCATTGGATTAAATTGTAAAAATATATTCTAAATACACATTAAAGCAAATTATAAAGATAATTTAACAATATAATTAAATTAGATGAAAATGAGTTTTGAAGTAAAATGCAGTATTTTTTCACGATTCTTTATAAAAATGAACATTGTCAGAAAAATACCAAAAAATTATCAAAAGTTAATTTCAATGTACCAATTTTAATGAATAAGTATATTCCGACAAATAGATCTTATAAAGTTGTCAAAATTTTGATTTAAAAATGGTTTGCCATCAAAAGGTGGTAAAACAATCTTTAAAAAATATAAGAGAATTATATGATAATGATTGGATTTATTCTTATTTTAAGCCTTTAAAACACTATATAATTAATATATAGACAAAGATATGAAAATCAATAAATCTATACTTACTTGGGATGTTACCAAAAATTTAAGTACTATTTTCTCAAAAAGGAATTGTTTAAAATAAACTATATTAAAATAAAGTTTTATATAAAATATATTATTGTGATGTACCTAATTTTAATTAATAAAATGAATATCATTTTTCAAATAATAATTTCAAAATAATATTATAGCGAGACATTGGGATTATTCAGAATATATTATTTCTCATTGAATTTTTTAAAATACTAATTTTTCTAAATATTTCATTTATTGTTAAGAAATAAATCACTTTTAATGACTTATTATGTTATTAGTAAGATTTAATGTAACCTATTTATTTATTTATTTATATTTTATCCACTTAAATTATTTTTATTAAAAAATTATTATATTTTAGTATATTTATTTTGGTTTAAAATTATTTTTTTAAAACATTTTTGAAGTGCCAAATTTTACATGATTTAAATTAATTATGAGAAAAACGATTGAGGAATTTTATATATGATATTTATATATTTTAAATCCATAAATATTTATTTATTTTAACTAAATAATTATTTGTTGTCATATAATGAATATAATATATTTCAAGAATAATACACTTCATAAAAAACTACTTTCTTATCACAGCTCCAAGATTTTTTTTTAATTGAATTTTTTTATATGAATATAATGTAATAAAATTTATTTCACATTTGGAATAAAAATATTTTATATTAAGTAATATGATAAATTTAAATTTTGACCATAAATAATAGTGATTCTGGTAAAAATTAATTTCAATGGTTAAGGTGAAAATGGGTTTACCGTGGGGTAATATTTAATGATAAGGGAAAAACGACCTTAATATTTTCCAAAAATGTATTTTATTTTCCTTAATTTTATGATATAAATCATAAATCTATATATTTTTTTATTTTGGATCATATTTTTATTTGAGAAACATTGTTATTCCTTTTCTTTTTAAAAATTTAAAGCCTCCCAGTCACCCAACTTACAAAAGGCCACACTCTCTTCTCCTATTCACACCACCAAATCCAATGAGTCATCTGATCCCATAAAAATATCTTCTTTACATACATATAATTTCATTTTTCTTTATTTTGGATCAAACATCCTTCCAATTAATTTTTTTTATTTTTATCTTTGGTGGTTTCATAGAGAATATGTATCATGCTTTTCTGAGCATATTTTTTCAATTTATACTCACTCCCCATTAAAATAACCTAAAAATATGAATAAATAATAAGAAAAATTATATCATATATAGTAATATTATATTATTTAAATTTATCATAAAAAATATACTCATTTATCAAATGGTATATGAAATCTTAATTCTTTTGTATGACGAACAACCTCCACACGAACCGATGTCATTTCCCTTCTATAATTGCCTCTTATGGATTATTGTACTGATGTATATAAATTAATAAATTATATTTATATGAGTTTTATACTTATATATATATATATTATATCATATATAGGTTCTTTTCTTTCCATTCCATTGTAGATACAATAACATCAATCATGTTTATGGTAGACTACCAACTTCGAAGCAACGTGATTCATTTTTCACTAACAAGTTACATGTAAGGCAATTAAGAAATATTAATTGAATATATTTAATATAAATTTCATAATAATTATAATCATAACATATCTATCATTAATAAAGTATAATATATATTTTTCATACACTTAAAAATTAAAATGTCATTCATGTACCTGTGGAATACCTCCTCCATAAAGTGATTACTTTATTTACATTATAAAAAAAATTGTTCCTAAATGTAAGTATAAATAATTATAATATAGTTTATTTATGATTTTAAGATAATTATATAAGTAAAAATATTATATTCCCTCTTACTTTAATTATTATTTAAAAAATAGAAACAAAAAGCTTCTGTACATATTGCATACTTTCTCAATGATTGTTAACCATGTCATTTTTCATTTACATATTTCTTGATTTGTTTTAAAAAGTATATATGATGTATAAATATAATAATAATGTCATGATTATTATTATTGTTATGATATAGAATGTTCCATTTGAAAAATAGTCATCCTAATAATGCAATTTATGCAACAGAAGTAAAATATTATTAAAACCACTCACATAAAAAGATATTTATAAGTAATTGTATATAAAAATTTTAAAAATTAAATTTATTAATTTGTAAAGAAGAAATTTTTTCCCAATAAATTAATTAATTGAAATTATTTTATTATTATTTAATTAATTGAATCCGTGAGATAAATTAGACTCAAGGTAAGATAAATTTTCTCAATTTCATTTTTTTGAGATATATTTTGATGTTATACAACAATATTTTTTTATAATGTTTATATGATGACCCTTAGCCATGTGATCACACAAATTTCTTTTTTGGATGAAATTTAATGTTTTTGTAATTTTTTTATTTCATGGGTATTAAATATTTGTACATCCCAAGGGATATGGGACATTTCTTGAATTAAATACTCATTTAATTTCACTCCCCACAAATTCTCATCCATTTACATGATTTATAAATTATTTTACAAATGATATAATAATAAAATAAAATATTTATAAATTAAATTTTACGAATAATTTTACTTATTTAAATGGTATTTAATAGGAATATATTTACGAGATTTAAATGGTTATTTATTGAAAAATAAAATATGAATGCTCAATTTTAATGAATAGAGGGACAACATATTTTCCACCACTATTACAATTATTGTCTTTTGAGAATCCCTCACAAGATTTTATTTTTTATTGAACAAAAAAACATCATCCCCTTTTTGGTGTATTATGTTAATAAATATGTCTTTAAAAGAAATTTTATTTTGGTATTGAAAAAAAATTCAATATAAAGTCATATTTTGGAATTGGAAATGTGTTTTTAATAGAAAATTGTATTTTGATAACATAATGTGATTTGATAAAAATTTTGAAATATTTTTTCAAATTTTGTATGATACAATGTAGTGAGAATAAATATTTTTTAAATATGATATTATACATTATCATTATAGATGAGGAATGGGTGCACCTAGATAGTGCAGGTGATCTCATTACTACTTTTGAAATGGATAAACCTTGATAGTTCCATGTGATCCCCTAACATCATAAATGATTTTTTCTCCATGATAGAACTCTAAATCATTTGGTAATGTTCATTTAATAAAAAATATTTAAGTAGAGATTAACCAATGGGTATATCCTATAGATTTAATAAAGATCTAGTTATTACTAAAATGGTTTTAAGAGTGATTATGATAATGTTGTTATATATTATAGAATTTTTTTAATTGATTAATATGGATTTTAATTGATTAAATAGATTTAAATTTGTTTGTGTTTTTCAGTTGAATTATTTTATTTCATAAAGTTAAATTTAATTGAATATAATTTTAAATGTTGCATGGTTATTCAGTTTTTTAATTACACTAATATTTTAATTTATTTTTATGTCCCTTAGTTTGATATTTGTACTTATAAAACATTTTAAAATGTTTTTCAAAATATTTAATTATGTTTATATGAAAGGAATAATTAAAATTAAAATTCATGGATATTTTTAATGAAAACAAATCAATCCCTATATCTAATGTTTATTATAATGGGGAAATTGTATAATAATAATAAGTGTCTAGTTATTGTTATATAGAATTGTAATGTATGATTCATGACCATGTTCACCAAAAATATGAATATGAAAAGATCCTCAAAGTGAACTAAATATAATTCTAAAATAAAACTAAATACTATGTTTTGTTTAAGGCCAATGTATTCTATTATAAAACTGTATATAAAGAATAAATATATTACATTTAACATGATTTTTTTATAGAGATTAATAATGTATGTCCGATCAACAAGGATTAAAATTTCTAGAATAATATATATGTTGATGACATAATATATAAGACCAAACTATTTATTTTAGTAAAGAAATCGTAATTAATGGTTTATTATAAATTTTTATGTGAATGTTATATAGTGTAATAAGTATCATTGTTTTTCTATTATAGATTCACAATAAGTATTCATTAATTTTATAGTTATAT
Source organism: Viscum album (assembly GCA_963277665.1). Classification (NCBI taxonomy): domain Eukaryota; kingdom Viridiplantae; phylum Streptophyta; class Magnoliopsida; order Santalales; family Viscaceae; genus Viscum; species Viscum album. Next base: position 1,254,159,354 of record OY728150.1, on the reverse strand, counting down.
GAAGTAAATAATAAGTATGTCGACACATGAGGTAATTGTTTATTTAATAATATCACTCTTTATAAATAATAATTATGTTCCAATTTCTATTAAATCGTAATATATATTGACTCCTTCATAAAAAAATAATTCATAATATATTATTTCTTTTTCTATATTTATCTTGAATGAATACAATATTCTAATATTATTTCTTTTTTTTTCGTTTTTATTTTTATATTATGCTTGACATTATTAAATAAAAATATTAAAGGTTTCTTCTTGTGATTTTGTAAATGGGAATTTTCATACATTTTTTAAAGAATTATAAAAATAAGCAATTTAAGAGAATTTATATAATACAAAAAAAAATTTGGTCATTCCCTTCTATAATAATTTAACATCCATTATATTATATCATTTTTAATAAAAAAATCATTTTTTTAATCTTCTATGAAATTTTTGTTTTTAGAATTTAGTGAATGAAAATTATGTTATCTCAGTTTTCAATGTATTTTTATAGGGCAATTCAAAAAGTGTTTTTTTTCTATTTCTACATCCTTTAAATAATTATTTCTATCACTAGAGATATTATATTTTATATCATCCACTTCATTTCAAAATATATTTTTATGAAAATTAATTAAGTATGACTTCCTAAAACAAATTTTACTCTCATGGTTATTTACATATGTAAAAAACAATAATTCTCCAATGTTCATGGAAATTATTGACGAATGTTGGAATGATGTTTCAACACATAACCATTAGTTACATTGTCCGTTATTTAATGGGTGGGTCAGATATAGCCCTTAAATTAATTTGGTAATGTTTTTATACCTTATTAGATCAAAAGTGGACCTTGGATATTGTCCCAAGAATAAAAGTTTTTGATAGGTTGTTCCTAGAAAATGGGGGCATATGATAGAGTGAACTAAATATAATATAGTAAATAAAAGTTTGAAATAAGTCCAAATAACCAAATATGTATCTATATGAAGCTTATTACACGATGAATTTCATGGTGAGAAGCCCAGATATTTGATTTTAATATTTATAGGAATGGGGTCTTAACCAATATACTATGAAAATATATCCAATATGATAATATAGACATTGATATAGAACTAAGGATATGATTTTATATGATTTATTATAAAAAACTTTTTTTTGATGATCTTATTTATTTTTCTTTTTATATTCTACAATGAAATAGGATTCAATATTGTTGATTCTGTACACTTCTGAATCAATAATTTTAGAATGATAATGATTAATTCCATTAATCATGTTTTAGGTTTTATTACTTGTTTGTTCTGATATGAAATGTTTTATTATAGATTCATAACATTAATATTATATAATAAAAAAAATTATGATCTGTTGATATATCCCATGTTTACCAATACTAATTATTTGAGATTACCCATTCTAATTTACTCATTCTCCTACGTTATTAATAACGGTTTTAAGTTGGAAATATAAAATTAAGGTACTGTGTGAGTATATATATGGGGTTGATTTTAAACATCAGTAATGAAATGATTTAGTTTTGATTATAGCCTCTATAGTCAAAATTCATTTATGGTATTATGTCATGTATTATTGAAAGAAATATTGAATATTGATCTAAAATTATCTTATATATAGCTAACTGTTGTTCATGTCACAATAAAAAATAAATAGTTGAATAATATAATAATAGTGATTTATGTATGGAAGAACATAATAATATTGAACGATCACAACATATATCATATATATATTCAAAAAAATTTGCCGAGGAGTTATTCTTGAACCATATTTAAATCCCTATTGGGTTTTATGATCAAGGTTTTGTCAGTTAAAATTAAATAATGTTTTAAAATTAATATATTTGGTGAATATATTAAAATAAATATAATGTAATTAAATAAGGAATAACATTGGATACCTGATTTTCATTTTATTAGTTTCCTTGTGTTCTATACTTCTCCCTTAATATCCCCACTAGCCAATTAATGATTTTTAAAGGGAAAATATTCCCTTGTATATTTCACCATTTACTCAGTGACTCCACCTACTAATTTTTGTTAATTGTTCCTTGGTGAATCCTATCCATCCAACCTTCAACCCATGACACCACCATATCATGCCAGGATTTATCTATATTAATCTATTTCAAAAATTCATTCCATTAATTTTACATAAAAATTCATGGTTATTGAAAACATATCACTGATTGTATTCTCATCACTAAGAATTATATTTATGGAACATCTTAAAAAACCAAAACCAATATATATATATATCAAATTAATATAACCTATAATACGAATGAATACAATCATGATCCCAATACATTTTGATGAGATATAGTAACATTCAACGATGAACCTCCTCACTATAGTCTATGATACACACTTGTAACTCACAACAAGTTTCATATACCTATATTTAAACAAATTTATTTTCAATCATCATAACAAGGTATGAATAATTAATTTGGAGTTGGAACTCATGATTTAAATCACATATAATATTAGGTATTTGGGGATGGTCTAACTTATAATTCAAGGAACCATCCAAATATACCATCAAAAACATACAAACATAACATGGTGAATGATTCCCCAATATTATTGTTAGATGATAAACTAAATGATGCAATATTCACGATAATCCATATCATCTAATGGTAAACTCAAAGGTATTTCAACATAGATTATAATGTGGACCCTACAATATATAATTAGTGAGTATAATGTTTTTAATGTGTTAACCCAATTAATATTCACTTATATCAATCTCTTCCCAATGATTTCCAATTAGAATACCTCAAACTGATATATGGGTGAGTGGAATGTTTAATAATATGTCCCATACTGGGGATTCATCTGTATCAATTTTTATTATCTATCATTGTATACAAACTCTATGAACCCTTTATGTATATCCCAAAAACAACCAAAGTCAATATTTAAGGCTTTAATAATGTTATTTAGTATATATATATTACTCTTACATAACCCATATACTTATGGGTGATAAATATTATTCAACTTTATCTTAGTTATAATGGAAAATTATGTTCCTATCAAATATAAATTCACAAAAAATCATCACTATTTTATGGGATATTCATCAGTATAACATGATTTTATATAATCAATCATATATATATATATATATATTTCTTAATTTGACCACTGAATGGGTCCCTCTTAATGGAAATATGAAAGATAAGTTTTTCAATTGATCCACCACTACCCATACTGTATCGTATCCCCTATGTATATTCGGAATATGAGTGATTGATTCCATCATAAAATATTATCATTACTAATTGGGAAATAGAATTGGAGGCAGTGATCCTCAGGAACACTAGTTCCCTACTATCACCCTATAGAAGGAAACCCAGTGTGAAACATAATATTGTGTCAGTATATATGTTTCAAAAATAGATGGTGAATGGATATATAAATAACCTATTAATTTTTTACTTAAAAAACAATTATTAGAAGTTGATATGATTCAAATTAAATATAGTAAAAATAAATTATCAATTCACTAAAAATAATAATATTTAGAATTCAAACATTTTCTAATTAATAAATTGTCAAAGAAAATTGTAAAATATATAGAAAAATAGGCAATATAAAATGAAGATATATATTTTTGAAAAGAAATATATCTAATCTAAAAAAAATTTATTATGTAATTTAGTAATTCATATAAATGGGACTCCTCACTTCCGAACAAAATGTGCAACACAATCAATACATTGATCTAAGAATTCCACATTTAAAAAAATCTTCAATCAATGGACTAAAATATAAATATCCTAAAAATAGAATTTTTTATCATTGTTAGTAATAACTATTTTCTACAAAACTCCATTAATCAAATTAAATATACAATTATTATAATTTCATAAAAACATATTAATTCATTGTGGGAAACATGTTCAGTCCCAAATACTTATTCACACACCAGGGATGAAAACTAAAATTTATTTTCCATTGAACTTTATTAATTATTTTGTAATAATAAAACAACATCAATAGATAAACTAAGTTATTTAACAATGAAAATTACAAAATTGAAAACCAAAGTTCAATCTATAAACTAAAACTAAAAGTATATCTTAATCAACTAGATTTTGAACATCTTTCAAATGATACGTAATAAAAAAATTTAAATATGGTTCTAATATCCAACTTATTTTATATATATTCAATGATAATATCCAACATGTAAATTATTTCCATGAGTAAATTAGTACAAAAAATGTGTCCCTAAAAATATCAAATTCTTTTACATAAAATTTCAATTGAAAATTACTAGTTCTTTCTTGGATAGTATGAAAACGAATTTGTTTTTTAATTATTGAATTTGAATGATAGTGAATTTAATTAAATAATCTATAAAAACATTAAAAAATATTTCAAAATAGTTTATGGAAACTATATAATTATTATTGAATCATAAAAATAAATATTTTTAATATTTAATTATCCAAATTAGTTAAAAATATCTTTTTTTGATAATTACAAAAAATGATGAAAATTGAAAATACATAAGCCTGAGTTAAGTTATTTCCAGATATTTACATAATGATACAAATTATTCAACCTGACTATAAACTGAGACTCTGTTTCATTGGATAATTAGTTATATAAAATAAAAAGTTTCATATAAAATTAAATTACATAAACCTACGGTCTATAAAATGATCATAAATTATTTTTCTCTTCTATAAAACTCATGGGATAACCAAGGCATTACCATAAGAATGATGTGATCTATAAAACCATATAATTGTATAATCATTGAAGCAAATGATTAATTATATCTTATTGAGTTAGAAGTATTTTTATGGTCACATAAAATCAGTGATATTCATAATATTGAATATTGAATCATGATATAGGCTGATAACAAAATAGAAGAATGGGAATGTGGGAAAAAATAAAACATGACATCATAAGTATAAGACAAGAATAACCACCATGACATAATAACATAGTGTAATTTGGATAACCTCTTGTGAGCCATACAAATAATCTCATTAGATAACAATGTTACCCATTTCATTGGGGGTTATATAATTTTGGGCCCAGATGTCACATCAATCCATGAAAATACATTAACAAGTTTCATATATCATACAACATTAGAAAATATTTCATCACATTTAACATCATGATTTACTATTAAAGGATAAAAACTTGTAATTAATAACATAATGGTTTTTTGGAATATCTATTTGAATTTCCACTATCGTAAATAGTGACAGTACTCTCTAAAAAATGATTAATATTGAAAATTGATGTATAATTTTAATGTCATAATGAAGGTATGTAATGATTTATAGAAGGATTTAATTAGTGTGAAAATAATATATCATTACTTTTAAATAATAATTAATTAATTAGAGATTTGTAAAAACATATCCATTCATGTAAAATGGAAATTAAATGGCATAATATGTAAAAGGTGATGGAATAAGTAGGAGAACATCATTATCCATTATAATGATAGAGAATTTATTATAAATTGGTAAGACCATCCCCAGAGCATGAGTAAAAATTTTTCTTCATAAAATGATAAATTAATCAAAATAGGTAAATTTCCCTTTGGTTGTAGATTTGTGGAGTTCATTTAATTATTTTATATGGATGAGAATTAAACTCCGTAGAATAATTACATTCATGATGTGGAAGTGAGTCGTGATTATAATGAATTGATTCTAAAAAAATTATATACAAAATATGTTTTAGATGATTCATTAAGGGTTTATAAAATTAATCAACTAATATAAAGAATAATATTTTAAATAAGAAAAATAAAATTTTTCATGGATAATCTAAAGTATTTATTACATTAGTTTTGGGATTTTATGATGTCATAATTCATACATTATAATAATAATGAATTTAATTTTTACTTAAAAAAATTGAATTCCTTCGAAATTTATAAAAAAAAACTCCATAGACAAACATTAATGTGATTATATAAAATATATATATTTTTTTAAAAATATCAATTTATACATGAAAATTTACAATTTTAAAATCGAAATCCTTCTTTATTGAAAAGATGTGAGGTTTTTTATAATTATATTCTTATAACCTTTATAAAAATTTCATTTATATCCTAAAATTATATAAGACATTATATTAATTAAATATTATATAATATTAATATTATATTAAAATATAAATTATTTATAAAAATATTTAATTTATTGAAAAGTGTGCATTAATTGAAACTATGAATCTACCAAAAATTCAAATTACGTTTCATCATATCAAAATCTAACTTTTATGATAGATAATAATTTATTTTTTATATAGATTTAATAGATATATACAATCATTATTTTAAAAATAATATAAAAACTCATATAGTTATGTTCAAAATAATTATAACTTTTTTACAACAGTGAATTCTATAGGGGTAAGGTACGCATTGGTGATAATTTATTAGTTTTGTTTAGTTAACATGATTTTTCTCATGATCATGATGTTTCCAAACTTATCTTATAAACTATTTTTCTCATTATTTAGTTATCAAATATTATATTCACTTTGTTCAATGAAAAAGTATATTAATTTTATCAACCTTGTAAGATCCATAAAATTTTACTCATATGATACAATCCCACTAGTTAAGGCCGTTGCTTCACATTCCAATGAAAAATGGATTAATAATAACCTTATATATAAAAAATCATATGATATCTATATAATGGATAAATATTATATGGCCTAGAGGCTTCATGATCTTTAAAACCTTATAGTATAAAACATATAATGGTATAAATAATATAAAATAGTGCATGTATTTTCTATAATTTCTATTCATAATAAAAAAATTTATAATTTAATAATTTAATTTAATTATTAAATGATGAGTTCATTAAATTATTCTCCCATTCAAATATTTTACCCTTGAAATTTCATTTTTATAATAAAAAAATTAGTTTTCATTTGTTTCATCACCTCTTTTAGTTCCCAATTCACATATTCAATCTTTCTTTCAACCACTAAACATTTAACATCGGAGTTTTTTTTGTATAGCTTTGTAGCTACAATCTCTGATCTTCAGGGGATGATACTCATATGAAGGTTCTTATTCAATGGTATAAAATCAATATTTATAACATGTGAGGCATCATGTATGTACTTTGGGAAGAGGTATTAATGAAAAACGACATGTAAATAAGATAGTTAAGGTGGAAGAATCGGTAGATATGCCACCTCTTATATGAGATGAAGGATATCAAAAGGGATAATTTATAATGGAATAACATTTCAATTATTCCAAAACATCATGAAATTTTACATTGTAATATAAGAAGGGAAAAAATATATTTGACCTCAATCTCTTTGTATCATTCCTGATTGTCATGAAATCATTTTAGCTAACTTTGTAGATATTTTATATGAAACTGAATGGTTTTATACTTCTATGAAATCTATTGGATAAGACTAGGTCCCATAATCTTCCCACCTTGAATATCATCCCAACATGTTGGAGTCCAATGAATCTTCCCATACATAGCCTTATATGGTTCCATTTGAATTTCAGAATGGACACTATTATTATATGAAAAATCCTCTATGGGATGTTGTTGATTCCAAAATCCTTTCTAATCCATCAAAACTGATCTCAGTATATTCCCTAGACCATAAATGGTATATTCATACTAAAATTTCATCTTGGGTTGATAAGGAGCATTGCATCATTGTTCTTTATCCAATGATTGTAGAAGGCTTCAACCAAACCTGTAGATAACCCAACGTTCTCAATCAGATATAATAGATAGTGGAAATCTATGCCTTCATACAACACCCCTTATCTACAACTTTATAATTTTTCCATGAGATAATTATTCATTCAAAATAAAGAAATTTTCTTAATTGGTAATGCAATTAACCACCACACACATGGAGTTATGTCATTTAGTGTAACAAGGGAGTCCTATAACAATATACATGGTTTTGTTTTCCCATTAACATTATTGTATTCTCAATAGTTTAATTAGTCACTTAGTCATATTTCACTAAAGGTAGAATTTTTGGAATATCCAGCATCTTGAAAAAAATTCAAAAAAAAATTCTCTTCATGTTATCCCACTACATGTTCGAAAATAAATATATATACATCATAATGCTTTCTTGATGGATAAAATATATTGATCTATTCCCAAAATCTAGATGTTCCCTTGTCATTCATTGTTTTGATGTGAACCATAACTAATTTCAAAACCAAATATCTCCATATTTATGAATTTTGAAATATAAAATATTTATGACCTCCTTATCACGTAATAAAAAATACGATCCTTGTTGTTCCTCTTATGAATATATTGATGATATTTAATTTGATAAAGGATAAGTGATGATCCTTTTATTATTCCAATTTACATCTTTTGTATGTTCTTTAATATTTGATCCCTTGTAATTCAAGTAATTGAATGTGTTATATGATAATATAAACATGAATAATAATAAAATTTTCTCCCCATCCTAGTATGGTATTCTATTGAACAATAATAATCCTTGACCAATTATCAGCACATTCATTTGGGCATATTAAAATCATTTTGTGTTAACAGGTACTTGATGAATTTATAGTATATGCATTTTTAAAAATTATCTATGTTGATATAGTGTCACAATATCATTTTAGAAAATATCACTACTGAATATTATTTATCTTAAATTGGTGTTTTTATCATGGATAGTTAATTAGGTAGGAAAAAATGCTATCAATAATCGTTACACGTGAGTAAAAAACGTTGTTGTTTTTTGGAGTCATCACTATTGATCAAAAATCATTCCCCACTAGTGGGTAATGTAAAAATCGGTCTATTAATTTTCTCTTTCTTTTAATCATTGAATCTATATTAAAATATGTCCTTCAAAAAAAAAATTCTCCACCTTTGAATTTTCCTTTATAGTGTACTTGATAATCCTGATATGTTTCTCATAATTCAATGATAGCACCATGCTAACACAACAAATCAATGTATTTTTATTTTTTATTATTTATGGGATATCCATTGATATAACATACAAATAAATCATCTACATATATTCATTTTTATGTGATTAAATTAAATAGAATTTTTTTACCATCCAAAAAACAAATTTACTATATATTGTACACATCATTTCATTCTGCAATGTAATCAGTGTAACTTTGTAATTCCCTAGAAGCTCGTCCTTTATTTTTTGTGTAGAAAATTATATTTTATATAAACACAACCAAAAATTTGTTTATGTGATGACTAAATGAAATAAAAATTATTTCTGTGAAATTTTATATAGAATCAGTGAGTCCAAATGGAATCAGTCTGAACTCATAATTATCATACATCGTACAAAATGCAATTTGTTTGATATCCTAAATATAAAAAATTAATTGATAATATATTGACCAATGATTCCCATTATTGATGTAAAAGAAAAAAATTATATGATTGAGAAACTCATAAAACCATATAAGAGGATACATTTCCTATATCATGATTTTCTTTTGTTCATGATAATTAATGCGCATGTGCATTGACCCATAATTCTTCTAATGAAATGGATTGGGTCACATAATGGGGAATTAATTGCATATAAATCCCTTTATCTTAATTCCCACATAGTTTATTATCAAGGACATAATGTTAAAAAATGGCATTCAATTTGGATTAATTGATATTAAAATATATATAGGTATTAGTTTGTTTGAGAACTCATCCTATAAAATAGAATAAAATATAAAAAATTCTTTGGGAATTATAATATGGATTTCCCTTACAATGGAAATATCATCAAGGAGGATATTTTCCATAGTATCAATCATTCATAAAATATTTTTTTATTATAGGGAAATAAAATCAATTATTTATATGATGATACTGGAATAGAATCATCCTCATCCATCAACTTGTATTGAATCCATCACTAATTTGTGATACTAAGGGTAATTTCAATCCATTGTAAATAATTAAGGTCTCTTTATAAGAAAAATATCCATATAATTTTTTTAATGAATTTTATAAAAGATAATACCTCATAGTGTTCTGTAAAAGTAATCACAAAAATGTTTATATGGGATGAGACATATAATTGGGATTCAATCATTTCACCATTTTCTATTTTCACTAAGAGAACTACTTCAATATTTTTTAGTGATGTTTGAATTATTTTATGAAACTGTCATGATATAGAGGAATGCATTGAACCATTAACATATAGGAAATTTCAACTTATATAATATATGATAATAATTCCTTTCACTATCTTTCTAATAAGTTACACTATCGTATATAGTCTTAGGGATAAACATTAAAGGGAAAAAATATAAATGATTTTTTTTCATAACCTTTGAAATTATGGGATTCAATATTTGTTGTCTATGATATATTTCCTTATTTAATATATTATGAAATTTTCCCTCTAAAAAAGTTTCATAATGAGAATGAAAATTTACCAAAGAATTTCTCCTGGTAGCACGAAAGTACGTGTGCAGAACGGCCTCTTTTTCATGCACTATGTGTTGATCATGTCCAGCTTAAATTTCCATTTTTAGGGTTATTACTCCTTTATTAAACTTTACCAAATCCTCATACACATTTACTATACATACATGGATTTATTTATAATATATCCCCATACTCTATTAATTACCAAAATTTAGTTAATTTGTACTATATTTGTTAATTTCTATAAGACATTCCATATAGTTCACCAATCATAATCCCCAAACTTACTAGACATTTCTCCAATACATACTATTACAAACCATATCATTCATAAAATTTATTTCATGATTTAAAAAATATGGATACACATTATACAACCCCAATATATCTTAAGTAATTATATCATTTTGTAATTTGGAACATATCATATCATCATTCAACATAAATATAGTGACATAAAATAATTTTTTATTATGTTCCCCTAAATATCATTTCCCATAGAAATATACATTGGATAACATGGGGTTGAATAAATAAATTAGTCATCTACAAATCCTAGTAAGGGAATAATAAATTAACAAAATGATAAAATATTATATGTGGTTAAATTTTAATCTCAAGGTAATATAATAGGGGTTAAAATCATAATCAAGATCCTAGATGCATGATAAATGATGGTAAGGAAAAGGCATCATTGGAATAAAGGAAAAACATAAAAAATGTCATCGCAAACCTATGTCTAGGTAACCTCATTGACAAAATAATAGTGTTATTAAACTAAATAAATGTTGTAAAAAATGGAAAATATTTACATAAATAATATTACTCAAGGAATTAAATGGAAATATAATTTTGCAAACTCTAGGGACATTCCAATCGTGTATAGGAATTGGCGTACATCATAGATAATAAATCATAATAACATCTAACATCATTTTTATCCACGCAATTAAAGAGTTTCGGTAACCTAAATGTAATAAATATATATATTTTTAATAGTTACATATATTGGTTAATACACTTGAGTAGAAATATAAATGATAATTCACTATACAATTGTTCGTTTTGGAAAATCAGTAGATAATATTAGAGACATAATATGGGTATGTAAATATTCATAGAAAGTATGAAATGTATTTAAAAGTGTATCACATTACATGTACATAAAAATGAATCTATATTTGATTTAAAATCACATAAAATAAAATAACCCAATTAAAAGAGAAATGCATAATATAAATTAGGTTCTCGAATAAAGAGGATAATGTGTGGAAACCTTACCTTAAGATAACTCTTCTAAAATGTCATGAATAACATTTTAAGAGAAGGGGTACACCTTGGGAGGAATATATAGAGGGAATGGAGAGTAACATAATTATTAATGGGTATTTAATGAAGAGATATGGATGATTGGGTGGGGTTTTATAAAAAATGATAGGATAATTATTTATTAATTTATAAAAAAAATTGGATTATAAATAATAAAGTTACACAATCCACAAACTATCCCATTATTCTTTACCATGTTTCCTACTAGATATGATTGGATATAATTATTTTATATCATAATGAACATAAATTATTCATTTAATTCCCTTGGTGATGTAGAAGTGAGTATTTTTTATTAACAAATGATTTAAAACATTAAAATAAATTATAGGTTCTAATGGATAGATAAGGGTTATATAAAATTAATGAAATAAAATATAAATTCAATATTCTAAATGTGAATCATAATATTTGTCTCTAAATCTCGTTATTCTATTATTTAATTATCTTTTTGGATTTTATTATTTCATAATAGATAATATATATATATTACAATTTTAAATATCTAATTAAACATTTCAAAAGTCTCTGTAAATCATGTAGAAATTAATGATGGATAACTTCCCTATGGTGATTTAATATATTGAAACCATATATTTTAATATTTTTATATTACATGATTTTATATTAATATTATATAAAATTTAAAAATAAATTCTTGATGATTATATTAGTTTTTTTCTTTGGATATTAGATACATAATGTTCTTATTTATGGAATGATCTTCAATATATCCCCGAAAGATCTACTCCATAGACATACCATACATAAGACCATTCTCTATTATATATGGAAAGGAACATATTAAATGGTAATCATAGTTTATTAATAAAGTTTATTATGGTATATATCCTTATTCAAATAACAATAACATGAATATATGATTATTAGAGCAGGAGAATAAAATTTTAATACCATTCCCCACATAACATTGATCATCACCATGAGTCAAAGAATACATATTTATTATTTCAAAATAGATGATTAATATGATTTTGTTATCTTAATACATAAATTATGAACCATAATTATTCATAATTTTTTATCATAAATATAAAATTAAACATCTTTCAATGTGTAATGGTTGATTACTAAGACCATCAAATCTTAGCTGATAGGGATTCAACACATGATTCCCATGGTGGATCATGAAAATTGACTTGTTTCCCAAAAATTATTCCTCCAATTAACTATTTTTCCATTAAATAACATTAATATAATTATATTTATCATATATTACCTATAACATAGAATTAATTCACATAATAGATCAACCACATCGACTTATTTCCCATAACGAATCATGCACATAGAATCATTTTTATTATTTATCTAATAATAAATAATATTTTACATAATGAATATAAATAACATATACATTATTTCCCACATATCACATTATATATAACATACATATGTATTCCATATGATCAAAAAAAAATTAACAAATCAATACATCATAAACCATAGAATGAAAAAATGTTTGGTAATTTGTTAATTATTTCAACATGTTTTGGTTTGGTAGATTTGGTCCCCGTGCATTGATCATAATTATATCATATAAATAATTTTTATAATGAAATAAATTAAATATAAATAAATTTTATATTTATTTATAATAATCTATAAATTATATATATATATATATAATGAATTACATTGCCCTTGGAGATGGTAGGTCATATATACACAAAAACATTCTTTCTATTTTCTCAGAAAATGGAATGAATGTAAGGTAAAAATATGTTATGATTTAATGAATTTTTTTAATATAATATATATCATATATTTTAATTCCTTATTTATTTATTAGCATCCATGTCCAAATTAAATAAATAATATATTACATTGCATCGTAGAGACAGTTTCCCACATGTAAGCATGAGTGACGTTATTATTTACCAATGTACAGCTTGTTAATTAGTTACATATGAAATTATAATTATTTATTTACAACAAATTTTATGAATATAACATATATACATTAAATAAATCTTTATAACCATCCTTTAATTGCGGTGAAGAAAATTAATTACATTTGTTCGTGAGGTGGTAGTCCCCCTACAACGATTGACAGTTTCTTTTCTCATATGATGGAAGACGTGATGGATATATGAAATGTCATTAACATAATAACATATAATTATATATAATATAATGGATTTATTATTGTATCATATTTTCATTATAATTTAATTAGGTGTAAAAATATGTAATATAAAAATGCTATGTTTAGAATGGTACATCCTCTTTAGAAAAACACTTTAGGTTCTCAGAAAGTTCCCTCAATGGAAGGTTTACTAATCAATATAAATAATATATGTAAATATGATGGATTTTATGAATTTATTTCCATTGAGAATGCATGAAAAAAATTATTTTAAAGATTTAAGTAGATAGGTCAGGGGTACCCTTTTAGATGTGGGGGACATCACACACCAAAAAGTATTGAATGGTTAAAGTTATACTGTTGGTTTACATATTACATAATGAAATAAATAGATAATTATAAACCCTTAGATTTTATATGGTATAAATATTGACTAAAATTATAAAAAGTTAATTTTTAGTTGATTTTAACCATTATATACTTACTATAACACATTGTAATGTAATTTTAACCATAAATATGATTTTTTTGTTTTTACTACTCAGTATGAAAAACATTAAGTTGACTTATTATTTAATATTATATATGATTATTAAAAATAATGAATCAATTTTTTTCCTAATTTAATTCAAAAAATCAATATAGTTAAAATTAAGATTAGACCCATAAACAGGAAGAATAACATTTTTTTAACAAAAATATTACAGAATTGTAAAATGTTTATATATATAAATTAAATATGAATTATATTTTAATGAAATTAATTAGATAAAACATAATATAATTTTTGAAATGTATCTTTAAAAAATTTAAAATATTATTTAATTATGTTATTCATTAAACTAATAAGAAGCCTTTAAAAAAAGACCACTTTTTCGCTACACATCATATAATAAACCATTTCAGATAAATCTAAAAACATGCTACCTAAGATATATTTGAACCTTTTCTTCCAAAAATTATTATAAATATAATAAAAATATTTCATCAACTTTTTAAAAAAAATATCTATTTTTTTAAAAAAGAAATAAAAATCAAATTTTTTAGAATAAAATTTATTTTTGATGTATGTAATGACATCATAAAAAATATTATACTTATTTATCAACATATTTTATTAATAAAAAATATAATTAAATTTCTAAATTATTTTATTGTTACTAATCACATCAATTTTATCATCATTGTTATAAAAGTCATGTTTAAATAATATCATTAATTGCATATTGTTGTTCATTAAAACATGGTGTTGTGTGGATGAAAGAAATAGAAGAAAGTATATTTTTTTGAAAAAATATATTATAATTTATAGAGTTTCTATATATTACTCATAAAATTTATCTATCCGATAAAAAAATATCTATCCAATACGATCAAATGAGGATAATTAGACCTCCTAAAATCTTTAGGATTCCATATAG
This sequence comes from Viscum album, assembly GCA_963277665.1. Lineage (NCBI taxonomy): Eukaryota > Viridiplantae > Streptophyta > Magnoliopsida > Santalales > Viscaceae > Viscum > Viscum album. The sequence continues at coordinate 1,254,144,047 of OY728150.1, read as the reverse complement.
CTTCATCAAAATAGGTTTTCTCCACAAATCTTTGACCGGGTGAGTAGTATTGTTTTTCACCACATTCTCATTACAATTCAAAATATCAAAAAAATATTATTTACATTGATGATATGTCTACATTGGTAAGACATATGTTTTTTGTAAATGTGAAGGGTCATATATGTATATCCTCATGAGAGATACATGAAATACAACATGAACATGAAAGTTTTGTAGAATTTTCAAAGAGATAAGATACCCCCTTACTCAATAAAGATTAAAAAAAGGGACAATATATAATGGGATCAAATTTACCATATTTAGAAATCTCATAAAATCCGTATATGGAGAAATTCATTGAAACAATTTCTCAATGATATTTATTTCAATATCATGGTGATGATTGACGACTTAAATATTCTGTCAACTTTTTGTATCCCATATGTGTTGATGTATGGGTCTAACCATCATTGAGATGATGTGACTCTATTTTTTTATAATACATTAATATATAATATGAAATATTTTTTTTGTGTTAGTCACTTTGATATATCATGATTCTGAGGTTTTGGGATTGTTGATTTTTTTTATAAAAAAATAAAATACATTTTATATCACATATTCATTATTTTTATGATATAATAGAATATCTCAAGAGTGGATTCTCGAATCAAAAGTATTATGACATTGATGAATCTAGAGCACATGGTTTACCTAAGGTTTGACTACGTTTTAATCATAAATGGATGTTATATAGAGGGAATCATTGTATGGTACATTGAAATTAAAATATACAATTTATTTTTTTTATTTTAATTTAAATGACCTAAACAAAAAACAATATAAGTATGTAATTAGGAAATTACAATAGGATTTGTAACATAACCATGTGATTATTTTGAGAGGATTATGATATTCATTTATAGAAAATCAATATCATATAATGATTTCCAATTTGATCAATGTGAATTCAGGTGCATCAATTAAAACATGACCACTTCAATATTGATAACTGTGTTCTTCTCAAACAATTAATATAAAATGATTTATGTCCCAACACTTGGGGTTTCTACCCATATGATTAAAATTTTGAAAATGATCAATATATATTCTCTTATATCCATTTAATGTTGTCTTGGGCATGATCCCATGTAACAAATTTTATTTTTATTTAAATTATTAATCTTTTTATACCATGGTTGTCACTATAGTTATTCCAAATATATATTAGTCTATTTTATTGGATAATGTTTGTATTATCATTGATTTTTTAATTATATCCCAATAATTTGATTTTTTTTCTTCATCATTTTTCTACAAGTCAAAATTTTGACATTTTTGGCAATGTTTAAGACTGATCAAACACATCCAATATAATATTATTAAAATGGGAGGGATATATTAATGATTTTTATGGATCGAAATGATTTTTGATAAACAAAGGATGATTCCTATGTATTTGGGACCGAGGATGTAGTGTCCTAGAATTTCAATGAATTTTTTAAAAATTATATGGAACTTTTTCAAGACCACATTCTCTAACAGGATATGATTCCAAGGCCCGGTGATCCCAGTAGGTAAATTTGAATATTTTTTAAGATATATTTTGTAAACATGAGAAAGGGTTTTCATAACATTTGAACTGGTTCTTGGGTCAAAAATTGGAGGGCATTGTTGACCTCCAAACATAGGGATTTTCCTAAAAGGTACATAACTTCAGTATGCAAGGGCAGAACTGAATTGTTAAATTTTGACATTTCAAAAAAAATAGCGTAAATTGTTATTTTATTTATTTTCTAACAATCATTCACCAACAAGGTGATGCTAATGTGAAATAATGAGGCAACGAAGAGACGTATTAATAGAGATCATTAATGGCTCGTTACACATAGAATAATGACACTTTAATGCCATGCATTAGTGAAATTATTTTATTAATGAAATAGTGTAACAACTTGACGTTGCAACATAAGAGAAATGATGGGATGTGTTTTATTTTAAATAGTATAACGTGTTGATGGAATGAGGATTAAAATTTTAATATACTACGACGATCCTCCGATGGATTTTTCTCCAAAACAAAGATCAACAAACACAGGTGGGACGTCATTGACATCGACATACCTCAAAAAATGATGAACTCCATCGAACTCATAGACCCAGGATGATGATTAACTAGTGAAAAAACATCAACGATGTAGGGGTTTGATTTTGGTATAATGAATTCCTCGTTTTATTTATAAACATCGATTGTGGGTCTACCATCAGAAAGGATAATTTTTGGTTCATGCATTCTAGTAGGAGGGTTTCGTTCCTATGTTTTCTATTTAGGATTAAATTTTATTGTTTTTAGAAGTGTATTCCCCAGACCATCCCCAATTTTAAGCCTCTAACATGGATGAAACGAGGAGACATGAAAAAGTCATGGATTCCCCTGCATGTCTTATCTTTATCTCTGTATCCTCAAATCGTTGAAAATAAGAATATACAACCAAGGAAGGGTTAGTGGCGAACCAAGAGGCCCATATGGGTAGGAGGATCGGGGAAAGGACCACCGGAGAATATCCGGTTTACACAGAAGGAATCGCCGGTGTGCTGATGGTGACCTGAAGGGGCCCATGGTGTGTAGGAGCGGCCCACATCCAAACGTCTCTGGCCAACCAGTGACCCACAACATTGAACAACTTGCTGGAATTTTGGTTAGCCTTCTTTTTCGGATGCGTCATCACCATGCCATGGTCATTTGATAGCGGTGTAGAAGGGCCCCCACAACGACCCATGGGGCAACAAGAGACTGAACACTTCATTTGTCTGCCTCCCAACTAGGCGAATGAACTAGTCCACACCTTGTAGACCTGGAAGGGCTTGGGATCCCAACTTGGGTCGGATTCATGGGCCTAATCTGTCAGTCGGGCCATACACATGCCATTCCAGACTAGGGTCAAATTTGTTCGATCAGGCAGGGGTGGACTGTACCAAGACCCCGCCGTCACTCGTTTCACTAAAATGTCAATAACTCATAGATCATCATCTGATTGAAATGTTTTCTATATAAAAATGCCATTTTTGATGATGTAGTCCTATTGAGATACTCTGTGGGAGTTCTTTAGTAGGTTGGAATATGGATGGGTTAGAACAAACTCGAATCCAACTGGGCATGTTTTAGTAAAATGACCATATCATAGAGACCATGAATTCGTTGGACGCACAGTTTGTTGCCATGGAACCTTAAGATGAGATGGTGCATTGGGTTATTTTTTATGGGACATTATCGAAGCTAAGGGATGACCGATGGATCAAAAAGAAGTTTTGTGGATCCTTAGTGTCTTGGAAGATGAGTAGCAGTCGTGTGGATTCATAGTGTCCCGGAAGACTAGAAGTAGATATTTGGATCCTTACTATCCCAATAGACAAAGAGCATCCATGTGGATCCTTAGTGTTTTATAAGTTGAGCCCTAGCTATATGGATCCTTAGTGGCTCTCCAGACGAGCAATAATTCATCAGTGATGAGTCCCTTAACAGTTAGAAATGTTCATTACTATAGTAGATCAACCTTATTCATATTCATTAGATTATACCATGTGTGAGATGTAAATTCATTTATGTCTTCCTTTGGGGTCTATATACATTACCTTAAATTGAGGAATTTCTTTGTGGTTGCTATGTGGTATTTCTCCTTAATGGATAGGGTTCCCCTCATGTGTATCTTGGTACTCAACACTGGAAGGGCTTCCCCAGCACATGTTGTGTCTTGTGCAGATAACAAAAATTTCGATGGTGGACTTTGTGGGATAGGTCTAGGCATGGCCCAATTGGATCATCCAGACAGTGCATACTTCAACAGCTTCATGTAGATACCCTACTCCTACCAATAGGTTGGGGTCTCAACAGACGACATGTTCCTAGTTTTTACATGTACTCTCTAGTTTTCTATTACATACCACATGATTTTAGTTTTACTTGTACACAACACAAGTTCCACTATAACAATTTTTCCCTTTCATTTTGCAGGAAGTGGTTGGGTGTGTGCGTTTGTACAGGTATTTAGGGAAATTCCTCCCACATGAATTTTGACACATTCAGCTCTAGTTTCCAACCCCTATCATTCATGAGGAAAGATTGGGGTATGTCACAACACATTCCCCTAGGGATGGGTAATTACCAAGTTGTATCATAGGTGGTAAATCTACCTCATGGAATGGGTGTCTGTTGTTTTATTTTCAAGAATTTTTTTTTGAATGCCTCGGGTTGGACTTTCAGATCTGGGGAGTCTAGTGTTGGTGTAACGGTCAACGTATCGATGCAAGAGGACCCTGAATTCAATTTTTTTCAGATCTAAGCATTAAAAAAATTCTATCATAAGAATCTATTTATGTTATTTTTTATAATAGTAGTCTCACCATGAATACTCTTTTGACCATAGTCCATCAAGATCTATTTCAGGATACCTCCACATAGATAGAAATCCTGGTTATTGATACATTTTCATAATGAAAATCCGCCTTGCAATGTTGAGTCTATTTAGGGACCAATGCTAGAGAGGGACGAAATGGGTGGTATACTATTGCTACAACCACATGTTGATCAACTATCACACCTACCTCTAGTGGTTCATGTGGATCTATCTTTGTAGATCAAGTCATGGATGACTTATTTGCAACATAACGAAGAGTCACATGGTTTGAATGTTTTCCATGGGAATAAAAGGAAATGATCACTCGAGATGCATGGTCGGAAGGACCTACATACTTTAGGTGCACAATGTATGCCACGGAACCAAAGGGTTCATATGAGGGAACATTATAGTATCGAGAAGTGTAGTCTTTTCTATTCTTTTCATGAAAGGGACATCTCTTGTGAGATTGTCCCGCCATTCAAGTTTCAGCGCAGGATAAGAGACATATGTAGACTATCAAGGCTTATTATCCCAAGACATAAAAGATGAATCAAGGTACAATGTGTGTCATAATAATCTTCCTATACTATTAACAAACACATCTACAAGTGATTTCCTTTTCGTGGTATTTAGTCTAGTTTTCCACATAGAGATTCTGGTTAATACTGTGGACTTGACCATCATGTTTAAAGACTCCTAATGTAGTACACCCAATGACCAAAAACTTGTGCTGATACTGTACCCTTAATCTTGGAGGTGAGAGTATCATTTGAGATCTCTTGTTAGTAGCTTCCAATCCTTACAATGTCATTCTTGGAATGGACCAGTACCTTTATGCCAGGAATGAATGGATTAGGGAAAGTGTGCGGTTCATCGATTGAGATGGAAGAAGATTTTATTAAATCATCAAAGGAGAAATCCTTGAAGCTCTTGATGGACTTAGGAAGAGTAGGTTATAGCCAATTCCTATTCATTTGGATAGTTGAACCCTTAGTGTAGTGAATTTAAGGAGTCCTAAATTTATTTAGTGATATTAGATTATAAGAACATCTCCCTTGGATTTGTTCCAGGTTTACATCTTTTTTGAGAGTTAAACTTCTACTTTGACCAGTACCTGGGGATGATACTAATATCCACACTAGCATGTTGGATTTTCCCATGGATCATCGTGAATTACGGGTATAGTTGGAGGGATTTTAGGAGAAGGGATTCATAAGGCCCAATGTTTCACCATTGACAGCCCCATGGTTGTTTTCCAAGAAGGAAAATGGGAGTTTGACGTTATGCATGTACTATTGGCACCTGAACAAGGTTATTTTCAAGATCATGTATCCTCTTCCAAGGATTGATGTCCTCTTTGATCAACTGAATTGAGAAATGTGGTTCTCCAAGATAGAATCAGATCACGCTATCATCAGATTCAAGTATGGGAGGAGGATTTATTAAAGATGACATTTAGGTGTCGGTATGACCACAATGAATTCATAGTGATTCCTTTCAGTGTGTCTAATTCCCCATCCTTGTTCAAGAGACTCATGAAAATGATCATTCACGCTTACCTCGATCGTTTCATGGTGGCCTTTGTTGATAACAGATCTGTGTACTCAGCGACATAGGATGAGCACACTACACACATGCAGAAAGTCCTTGATACACTCCGAGAGCCCCATAATTTTGTAAACTCTCGATATGAAATTTATGGATACTAGAGGTCCACATTCTGGGACACATAATCTTGTAAGCTGGTGTTACAATGGACATCGAGAAGATAGAGGTTGTGCATGTTTGGGAGCCACTCAATAACGTGACTGAGGTGCAGAGTTTCATGGGTTGTGCTAGGTACTATCGGAGGTTCGTGCCTGAATTTTTATAGTAGAATCAATCTTGTCGGCTTTGACGTGGAAGGGGATGATTTTAATTGTGGAAAAAGAAATTCCATAAGAGGATCTAGGTGCTGAGGTAGATACTGAAAAGTGCCCCCATTTTGAGGCTACCTTAGGAGTTCATTGATTATGTAGTTTTATGAGATGGATCATAAAACTGACAAGGAAATTTCCTCCTGCTTGAGAGAGTAGTGAACACCTACTTCTCATGGAATTTGAGGAAGTATGAACACAACTACCAAACCCATGTCCTGGAGGTAGTACCTATGGTCTTTGCTTTGAATATGTCGCATCACCACTTGATCGGTGAGATGTTTAAAGTCTACTCTAATCACAAGATTCTCAGGTATATCATCTCAAAGTAGTACATGATAATGAGACAATGGTGAATGGTAGATTTACTCTAGGATAATAACTTTGAGATAGCGTATACTCCTGGGTAGGGGAACATGGTAGTAGACATGCATAGTAGGTGGACCGGTTTTCATCTCCTTGATAGGTGATAGAGCATCTAGCGGTGATGTAGATATCCTTCATCGATGATGATGGAGTTTCTTACAATCAGTCAATGACGGTTACTCCCCCACTCTTATAGTGATTCAGGTAGGCATATCTATGGAATGTTGAATGAGAGGCCCGATGTGCTCAGTTATCATTCAGACATGATCATGAAGTATTTTCGATAGGTGGGGAGTGCATCGTACTTTTTAGAGGGTGAACCATAGTACTTGTGGAATTGGGGGAGGAGGTGTTGAGGGAGTTCCAAACATCTCATTTGTAAGTACATTATTTAGTTGAAAAGAAGTACCAGTACATCCGACATCGGTACTCATGGCCATGAATGATGAATGTAGTGGCTGAGTTCATCTCACGAAGCCTCACGTGTCAGCAAGTGAGGGTTGGGAATCATGTTCAAGCAGGGTTTTCTCTACCACTTGAGGCACCAGAGTGGAAATGGGATTTTATATTGACAGAATTCGTGACAAGGTACCACGTACAGCCAGAGTCCATGATTCTTTATAGGTGATTTTGAATAATTCACCAATTGGGAACACTTTATATCTATATGAGAGTGAGTATTGGTATATGGGTTGGGACACCTCCATGCCAAGGAGATACTACAGCCCCAGAGAGTGCCTCAATTATCATCTTATAACATGATACACACTTTAGATTACTATTGTGTATGGGATTACAAGTGGCTTTCGGGTCTCATCTTTACTTGAGAGCATCTCTTTATTCCCAGACAGATGGTGATAGAGAGCGGACCATAGAGACCTTGGAGGACATGCTTCATGCTAGAGTCTTGTATTTTGGTCGTAGTTGGGAGGAAAACCTGCCAGTAGTGGAGGTTTCAAATAAAAATATCTATAACTCCACCATTATCATGGCACATCTTGAGGCCTTGTACGGGTGGCCTTGTAGATCAACCCTATGTTACACTGACCCTGGGGAGTCAGCAGTCATGCCTCTAGAGTTTCTATGGGATACAATTGAGATGGTTCAGGTCTTACAGGAGAGGATATGTATTGTAACGAGCAGGAAGAAGTCTTATGGTGATAAGAGATAATGATACTAGGATTTTGATTAGGGAGATAATGTTTTCCTTTGGGTCTTGCCTAAATGGGGATGGTGGATATTTGGTCAGGGTGGCAAGTTATCTCTCTGGTTCATCCTACAATTCCAGATTCTCAGCATAGTAGGTGAGGCAACATACCATCTAGCTGTTACCACAATGATTCAATGTGTTTACAATTTTTTTCATGTGTCAGAGCTGAGGAGGTACATCCATGATCCATCGCATGCCATCGACTAGGTCAAGCTAGACATTGATGATGGGGCGATGTTTACGTTGTTCCCAATGGAGATAGATGAACAATAAGAGTGCATCCTTCATGGATGGTTTATTACACTAGTGGATATTATGTGGTAGTACATGAATCTCCCGGAGAGCACATGGGAGGGGTAATCTTATATTCATGATCAATACCCAAATTTGTTTGAGTTGCCCATTTTTTGGATTTTTGAGACGTAAAACCATACGGTGGGGAAAATATAAGGACATGTAATTTCAATGTAATTATTTTATTATATGGATTTATTTTTATACCAAATTCTCCAATGGTACATGATTATATGTCCTAGTGAGCCGAAGACCGAATTTTGAAAAAACATTATGATACGTTCAACAAACCTGAGAGAGTATCTTTTCTAACTTTTGAACCAGTGCTCTAATCAATAATATGTGGTAGCGTTGAACTCAGAATGGTGAGAGTCACCTAGAAAGGAATTAAAATTTGTTGGAAAAGGATGAATTGAAAAGTTAATTTTATCATCGATGAGTGAAGACGTAGTGATGTTGTGGTGTAGTGATGTGGCAATGACAAGACGCATTAAGGGAGCTCATCAATGGGTAATTTACATGAAGCGTAATGACACATTAATGAAGCATAACAGAAACCATGTTTCATAAATGAAACAGAATAACGACGTGAAATCACAACATTACAAAAACATTAAGGCAGGTTTTATTTATAATAGTTTGAAACATTGGTGTAACAACGATTGAAATGTGAAGATTATCTGATGATCCTTTGATGGAATTTCCTCCCCAAACAAGAATGACAAACACCGGAAGGACATCATTGACATTTACGTACATCAAAGAACGAAGAACTCCATTGACCTCTTAAAACCTTTAGGTAGAAGCACTATGGCAATAAACATCAACGAAATTGGGTTTTGATTTTTTTATGAATTCTCCATTATTTTTCAAAACAAGAAAATTCCCATTAACCCTTGAACATGTTAATCTGTGGATACTATGTTCTTGTGGAAGGGTATCATTCTTGGGTTTTCTATTCAGGATTAAATTTTTTTATTGGTTGAATTGTAATCCACCAACCTTCCAAAAATTTAAACCTCCACCGCAGATGGCACAGGACGACACAAACAAGTCCTTGTTCCCTCCGCACCTACGTTTTTCATTCTCATGTGCTCAAATATGTGACCAGAAGAATCTTGGTCCATGGCAGGGTTGGTAGTGACTCGAGAGTCCTGTAAGAACAGGAAGATTGAGGAATCGACAACCAGAGAAAATCTAGTGGCCCACAGAAGGAACCTCTAATGCTGACGACACCGACCAGATGCATCCATGAGTAAAGGGAGGGAGGGAACCTGTAGGAATGCTAGGGATAGTGCAGGTCGTGATATTCAGAAGAAATGGAACCGAAAAGTGCTGTATGGAGGAACAACCCACATCCAAGCCGCTCGGATGAGCCAACAAAACAGAACATCCGGCCGTGTGCATGAATTTTGGCCAACCAGCTTGGCCAGACACCTCTTCACTGGGATGTGGTCAGTTAGCTGTGGCAGAGAAGGGTCCTTGTTGTGAATCATGGGATAATAGGTGGTTGAACAAGGAATCTGGCTAGGTCTCATCCTTGAAGGTGAATTGGTCCTCCCCTAGCATACTAGGAATGGCGTCGGGCCATCCAGGCTAGACCCTTGCCGAACTGAACCCAGTTGTGGTTGGTGGACCCTAGACTCGGTCCGACCGGGTTGGAAAATATCCATTCCCAATCAGGACCCATACTGAAACATTAATAACTCACAAACTAGGTGTCCAAATGATGTGTCATCTATGAAAAAAATGAACCTTAGGACTAGGCGGTCCATCTGAGATTCACTACATGAGTTTTGGAGGGGTTTCACGTATGGCCATGATGGATCGAAATGGAATCCAACTGTTCCCTTTTTACTAAAATTCCCATATTATACAGACCATCCATTCATTAGATGTGCCTTCTATTGTGTCAGAATACATACTCCGTGATGGTACACTAGGTTATTCTATGTCATACTTCATGGCTGTTGAGATACGACCAATGGCTTGAGCAAATTCCATGTGGAACCTAAGTGGCCTGACAGATGAGTAGTAGACGTGTGGATCCTTAGTGGCCCAACAGAGGAGCGGAAACCATGTGGATCCTTGATGGCCCGACAGATGAGTACTAACTATCTGGATACTTAGTTTCCGGGAAGATGAGCAACATCCATGTAGATCATAAGTGTTCCGGAAGACGATCAGTGATTCATCCTGGATGATTCCATAAATAGTATTACATTCACATCACTATAGCTGATTAACCTTATTCTAATGATTCATATTTTACATGGTTTGAGTTATTCATACATTTTGGTCTTACTTTGTGGTATTACTCATGTCCTTACTTGGTGGCTTTTCTTTGTAGCTACTTTGCTGTATTCTCCGTAGTGGATTGTGGTCCCCTCTTGAGTACTCGGTTACTCACCCATGCATGGGCTACACCCGCACGTGATGTGTATTTGGTAGAAAAAGAACGATTCGATGGTGGAATTGGTGCCTTAGGACTAGGAGTGGCCTAGTGAGATTAGGTAGACAGGGTGTAGTCCCAAAGCATTCAGTAGCTACCCAACTCTTACCATCAGGTGGGGTTCTCAGCAGCCGTCATGTTTAATGTTTTTACTTGTAATCATTAGTTTTTAGTAGAAATTTTATTGGAATATAATTATACCCCACTTGTTTTCAGTTGTACTTATACTTAGAACATGATTCAGTATACATTTTTCCCTTTCAGCTTGCGGGGCGTGCTTGGGCATGTTGGTGCATACTAGTACTCTGAAAAATTCCTCCCATATGCATGTTGAAGCATTTAGCACTAGTATCCCATCCGTATCCTTTAAGAGGAAGGGTTGGGGTGTGTCAAATCACATTACCCAAGGGATTTTTCGTGACACAGGATTAATAGGAAATGACTAAAATCACTTGAGGTATTCCATGGCTTCATGTGAAGGAAATGAAACATGATTTTCATATAATATATGGATGAAATAGATGGTCAAAAGAGTATTCCACTATTTTCGAGTAGTCAAAATTCCATATTCATAATGGTATGACCACATCTTGATTTGTATAAGTATTCTATAGATTCATTGAAAAACCCAACTACACATCGTATAGTCCAAATAAGAGATGTAATTTTTTTTCATATTCATGTTGTCTTCCATTTTTGGGGTAGTTAAATATCAATCACAGTGTAGATACCCAACATGATGTTTGAATCTGTGGTCATATCCCTGTGTTCATTATGGGAGTACATAAACATGGATATAGGAGGGAACATGTCGTGTTATAGAACATGTCTCGTTAACATGTTATTCTCTAAGAGAGTGTGGGAAGGCATCGGGTGTCCATGAAACATTTAGTAATATCATTAAAAACCACGCAGTACATCATTTACATAGATATGTGTACTAGTGAGGGAGAAAAAATGTATAGGAGTGGGTTTACACCCCACGTGGAACCCTTACACACCGTGTACATCTTGAGAAAAATCTACCAATCATATTTCATTTATGAGGAGTTGGATTTTTTTCCATGGGGTTATTTTTGATATAGAATTATCTTGCAGACTTCATTGTATCTTTTTAGTAATTATGCATGTTGTTTTATGTATGATGCAACTTTTGGGGATATATGGAGATGAAAATGAACATGGAGTATTATTAATGAGACTGAAGTGGTGCCCCCTTACAGACTGGTACATGGGTCCCCTAAATTTATACTAAGTAGTACAGCCCAAATCTATTGGGGTGTTGTTTCTCTATATACCTACAGAGCGATACCCCCTAAAAGAATATGGAATGGTTCTTCTATCTTTATACTAAGAGATACACCCATGGCAGAATTGGGTGTGAGTCCTCTAACTACCGAGTGGTGCCCCCTCAAGGACTATGGTGTGGTTCCTCTACCTACTATGTGGTACCTCATCATGTATTAGATTATTTTTACTCAAATTAATAAGTGATATTCCCATGATGGATGAGGTTTGGTACTTTACCTGTAGAGTGGTACGACCTGAAAAGGAAATGGTTTGATTCATCTACCTATTGAGATGTATCCCCGTAATTGATCAGTGTGTGGTTCCTCTACCAAATGAGTTGTACCCCTAAAGTACTAAGTATTGTTTCCTCTACATATTTAAGGGAAACCCCATATAGACTAATGTGTGTTCCCTCTATCTAGTATGCGGTTCCCCCGGAAAGATTATATAGTTGCTCCTCTATTTCGAAAACATTTCCAAAGACGATTACTTCTACATAAAGACACTAAATATGATGGAAATCACTGATAGACCCCTTCATGTAATTGTTAGAAAATTTACTTTGATGGTTTGTGGGAGTAATATCCCATTTCACTGTCATTTGGGGTTTTATTTGAATATATCGCTATGTGGTTTCATTTATCTATTGTTATGGTTTGAGCTATGTATTTCTATCATGTATCTTATTTCTCCCCATTTAATTATTTTTGAATCATAATATGTATGTTTATACTCACACAATCATGGTCTTCTCCCACATGTGTCATGTATTATACTAATGGGGGAGAAGTATTTAAAGATTTTAATAGAGAATTGGGATAACAATTAGAATTTGATTGTGTATAATGGTTGGGGGTTGGAGGCATAGAATTGGGATCTCTTAGCTTTTATTTTTTAGTTATTTCTATGATGTGAAGTTCAGTTTTGTTAGTGTTTTTTTTCTTTTCCCATGTTGGTTTGACGTTTACATCTCTTATATCCCCTAGTGATTATTACAGGGATATTTTTTACATTAGATTTTATATTCATTAATTATTATCCATATTCACTTCATCAAAAATATATTTAGATGAATTATGTCATGTATATTATAAAAATGCCTCCCATTTTTTATCCATTCTAGCTCTTGATGTCATTTCCTTGTCTATTGAGATGGTCTTGGGGTAGTTGCAGCTCGAACATCCACCTGTCAGGTGGGGTCCGGTGGGTTGGGTGTTGATAGATTTGAATTAGTTTTCATTAGATCATGATATAATATTTAAATAATTTTACTTGTGAGGTTCTAATTGGAATATAGGGAAACAATTTAAATATGTGTTAAGTTGAGAATATAGGCAAGAGAACCCAGTGTTGGTGAAATCACTGACATATCCATTCTCCAATATTCTAACTACATGCTTCTACAATCATGATAGTGAGTAATTTCATGAATGTAACATTGTATAATTCATCATATAATATTGAGTACATTTAATTTAATTCTAATGTCAACCCAACACATATATATTCACATATGAATATTTAATTTCATGATTAATTTTTATAAATTCTTCTGGTAATAAATACAACTTCGATATTCATTACGAATCATTGAGATGATCTGATGTGTGATGAGGCCTAATTACATTGTCCATCAAGTGAGATCATTCCGCTAGGTGGATAAGTAGAAACACCCCAAGCAATAATGAAGTATAATATAATTAAAAATAAGGTCAGGATGTGATTAGGATTTTAGAAATATGAGATTTCCATGATAGAGGCCACATATGTTCTACGATGAGCTGATCTCCATGAATTAAATGATTGTATTGAGTTGTTGTTCCACGTATAATGTGATGTACAGTCTAAAATTGATTATATTGTGGTTCTATAATCCACCAATTTCCATGAATAATCTAAGAGATGGTTGAGTATATTAAAGCTAGTGATGATAACAGAATCCATTTAATTATTAAGAAACCACATTCAGGGTAAGTGGGAACCCAAACAAAACCATTCATCCACATCAAGTCACAACCACATTACAAAATTCAAAAAAAAAAATTGTAAAACATAACCAAGTAAACCTGTCAACCATCTTCACACACCCAGTTTCAAAATTCAAACCATCATCATGGAAAATAACACCAATCCCATGAGCTTACTGATATGCCTTGACTGCATTGAGGAAGGACTTGCCTGGTCTACGCTTCTTCACCCTCATCCCCTAACAATGCCATTATCACCGGAATCCACCACAAAAAGACTCAACAAAAAATCCCTAATGATGATTACTAGGTACTATATTGGTCCAGATTCTAATAGATATTTCATGAGGAGTACTTACCCTCATTCTAGCAGCCAAATATAATTAAGAAGTTGTTGGAGCTGTCGAAGGGATGGAAAAAAGTTGATAAGAATTATGTGGCATTCACCTACATTATGTGGTACTTCTATAACATGATTTATGATTGATAAAATAAGAAAGAAAATTTTGAACAAGGTCTCCACAAATATTTCCATTCATGTTTCACATTCCTTTTCATTTAATCATGCATTTCAGTGTTTGAGTGGTAAATATAGATAAAGATATTATTTTTTGAGGGGAACTATATAGATGGAGTGGTAGTGTGTGTAAAATGTCTCAATCATATACTTTATCTAGCTATCACAAGTTATAAGGGTCTTAAAATAAGATAACCCCTTAGGAATGGACATTGTCATAAGGAATTGCAGATCGAGGACTGCATAGATGATAAATAAATCTTATCTAGGGTACGTATTATGCATGTGATGGGCAAGGCCACCTGGAACTTAATTTCATGAACCTGTTTAATGAGAAGTGAAGATAAATATTGGATGTATTTCCACTATAGAGATAACACAGACATCACGTATTTCCCTCAAATAACTAGTGTGGCCCTCCCAGAGTGGTTGGACTGTAAGAGGAGTATGTTGGTCTCTATGAAGAGGAGTTCATGGTTGTGTAAAATGTTATCTTCCCCTTCAACCACAACCACTAGGTGTCCCACATCATGTAAAGGTATCTAGATTTTTGGGATATGGAAAACTAAATGATATGGAGTCTTGTGGACCAATAACACTCAAGATGAATATATATATGAAATGTATTTATTCTAATATTTTTATAGTACTAGTACAAATTGATGTGAGTAATTTTTTCATCTAAATACTACGGGTGTGAGAGATTGATATACCATTTTAGACTTTATCCTTTCATATTTCCCTTGAGGATCTGATATGGAACACATCTTCTATATCATTTATCTCCTAGTGGGTGATCTATAAATTTTTGGAGAGAGTTTCTTATGAGACCTCTTAGTATTAAAGATGGGGCCTTATGACCTCATATTGTAACAACATGATATTTTATGATAAGTATTATTTTTAATTGATATCATGTGTTTTATGCTACAAAAAGATTATCTTATGATATATGCAACTATGTATTAGCTTGCAGTATATTCAACACTATTCTTAGATTGTGTTACACACAATTTCAACTTCATTTGATAACAGTAATTCTACGCAACAATGAGTGTATATATATATATATTAAATGTAAAAATGAAATATGGTTGGATTCTATTATACGAAACAACGAAGGATTCTTGCACAACACGCAACCCTGACTTGGCTTTCATTACATGTAATCGTGACTTTCCTCGATAGCGTGTGTTGTATGCAATATCAGGTTTCAAAAAACAATGATATATGGTTATAATATTATTATGAACTTTAAATTATGAATAGTATTAACTAAATGTTGAATGTTATAACATAATTATTTGATCTTATAGATTTTCTAGAACATGGTATGTGAACAAAATAATTTTTTCAGGTAAAATAAGTATTTTTAAAAAAATACAGTTTTCAACCTCTTAATGGCACAACCACATTAAATATAGTTTTTGACATGTTTATAAGTTCAATTTTACATAATAAACTTCTTCTTTTGAATCAGGATATAAAAATTTACATTGGATAATGTTTTGATATTTTTCTGATAACTTTCATATTTTAATGATTAGTGAAAACACGCTATATTTTAATTAAAAACAACTTTTTTAATCATAATAATTTATATGGTTAAATTATAATATTTAATAGTTTGAAATTATAAATATAATATATTTTTACCATTTAATATAATGTATGTCTTTATCATTGATTTTACCTTGAATTCCTAGGTTAAATCAATTCAATCTTCTTCATTGTTTTAAACAAATACCCGTTTTCTTAACAACATGATCAATTTTGAATTAATTTCTGCAACTTTTGTTTTTTGAATTTAAAAAAAATTTATTCCATATTTGGAATCATTGGGTCCAAATAATGTTAATAAGCTACTTTTTATTTTTGGGCATCATGAATAGTAACTGTGGTAAATTTTAATTACCATAGTAAAAGGTAAATCGGATAATTAAGGGTAAATATAATATTATAAAATTACCCTAACACATGTCTTAATATAATTTAATGCATATATTTAGTCATAAGTCATACTTGGGTTGAAATGGAATCCATTAGAACCCACTTGGAGGTGATTAATACCTTTAGTTTATTTAATTTTAAGGAAAGTGAAATATGTCTCACTCAATCTTTATTAATTAAAGTATTTTTAATATAAGGATATACAGAATATAAATTCGGTTATAAATACTCATTTGGAATCTAAAATGTTATTCTTTATCATGGTAATTTATTTGTAATTTTTAAGAGTTATTTAATTACCTTTTTAGTTTATACATTAATGATGCAGAAATTATTTATTTAGTAAAAAAATCAATTTTATTGTTATTATTGAAATAGTAATACATATTAAAGGGCTCTCAAACCTTTAAAAAACTTCTTTTTAGTCTATATATACGCCATAATCATCCAATTGCCGAATATAGGACCGGTTGGAGTCTTATACAAGTGATTATGACACTTATATTATTTTATTTTATATAATGTCAAAGTAGTCACCTTCATGATTTAATAAATATAAAATTTTAAAATTTGGGTGTTTTAGAAGGTAAATCCAACTAAATATATTATTATGAATGATATAAGATTTATCTTAATCCTAGTATTTTATTTTTAATTTTTATGCAACAAATAAGTATATTTAATAATTATACAATAATGTTGTAGTAATTATTTTATAAAGAAAAATATCAAATAAATGATTTTAAAAATAGTAAAATAAATATTATATGAACTTCTTAATGTGCTACACTAATTTTATAGATTAATATGACATTTTAGGAACCTATTAAATATTTTAGTTTGAATATATAATTTTTTTTGGATTTAATTTAAATTCAAATAAATGAATAGTGTCAAAATTGACACTATTGTTATTTTATAAAAATAAAATATTATTATTTTGTTTAAAAATAAAAAAAATTATTTTAAAATTATAAATTTAAATTTGTATAGTCTAAAATGTAATAAATTATATAATTATGGATAATTCACAGCATATAAGTAATTATTTATAACAATTTTAAATTTAGAATCTTATTACCACAAATAAAATTTAATAGATTAAATAAGGATAAATCATGTTGATAATGTTTAAAATAAATTCCCTATATGTCTAAATTTTATAGGTTTATGAGATTACAACCCTATATCATCTAATATTCGAATATGAGTAGTTTTTTGAGGTTTTTATGTAACACCTGAGACTTTTATCAGAAATATTTTGTTTTTATGTTATATAAATCATCAAAAGAATCTTTCACTACACACAACACTAGCTTGGCTTGCTTTACACGCAACTGCGGCCTTCCTCGATAGCCTGTGTCGTATGCAATACCGAGTTTCACTAAACAACGATATGATATTAAAATATTATTTAAACTAGATGTTATGAATATTACTAACTAAATTTTTAATTTTATAACATTTTAATTCAACTTATACATTTTCTAGAATGATTTATAAAAGCAAAATCAGTTTTTTTGGATAAAATAAATATTTTTTAAAAAATACTGTTTTTCCACCTTTTGATGGCGCACCCACATTAAATCTTGTTTTTGACATGTTTATAAGTTCAATTTGACAAAATAAAATTCTTCTTTTGAATCAGGGTATAAAAATTTATTTTGGATAAATTTTTTATATTTTTCTGATAACTTTCATATTTTGATAAATAGTAAAAATACACTATTTTTTAATTAAAAACAACATTTTTCATTGATATAATTTATATGGATAAATTATAATATTTAATGGTTTTAAAGTATAAATAGAATATATTTTTACCATTTAATATAATGTATGTCATTATCATTAATTTCACATTGAATTAATAGGTAAAAACATTTCAATCTTTGGCAATGTTTTAACTTCTAAAACCCGTTTTCTTATCAACGTGATTTATTTTAAATTAATTACTGCAACTTATATGTTCTGAATTTTGAAAAATGGATTCCATATTCATAATCAGTGGTTCTAAATTATGTTAATAGACTACTTTTTATTTTTGGGCATTATGAATAGTAACTACGGTAAATTTTATTTACCACAGTTAAAGGTAAATCGTGTAATTAAGGGTAAATATAAGATTATAAAATTTCCCTAACACGTGCCAAAATCTAATTGGATGACTGAATGTCGACCCATATCACCTAAGGGTTGTATTATATTCATTTAATGAACTTTTTTCAATGAAAATAATTTAATTATTATTAAAACCAAAGAATGTGACAACATGTCACTTTCTTAAATCTTATAACTATAATAATTTTAATGTGGTGATAAACTTAATGAAACTTATAACATGAATAGTATCTAGAAAGCTAATACAATTATCTACATCATAGGAATTTATTTAGAATTTTTAGTGATTAAATAATTATCATTAGTTATGACACAATAGTGATGTTGAAATTATTTTATTAATTAAAATATCAAATAAATGGTTTTAAAAATAATAAAATAAATAATATATGAACTATTTAATGTGGTGCATTAATTTTCTAGATACATATGACATTTTATTAATCTATTAAAGCTTTTAGTTCGAACATATATTCTGTATATAGTTTATTTAAATTCAAATATATGAATAGTGTTAAAATTGTCACTATTGTTATTTTATAAAAATAACATATTATAAAATTGTTTAAAAATCAAAAAAATATTTAAAAATTATAAATTACATTTTATATGGTCTAAAATGTCATAAAGTGTCAACTTTTGAAAAATTCACAACACATGTAATTATTTATAATAATTTAAAATTTAGAATATTATTACCACAAATAAAATTATATTGATAAATAAGGATAAATCAAGTTGATAATGTTTAAAATAAATTCCTAACATGTATAAATTTTATTGGTTGATGCGATTAAAACCCTATCTTATCATGTTTGAAAATGGTGCATCTTGTTTCATCGATGATTTCCTAATTAATCTCATATATTTCAATTGAACAAGTAAATATTCACGGGTTCTATTAATTTTAGACCACCCCCAAAGTTATTATCTAGTTGTGAAATATTGGCACATCATTGAAATATTAAAAATGAATTTTGAAAAATTCATAATTTTAATGATAGTGGGAAATGAGTTTGAAGTGCATCATCAAGTGAAATTAGAATTAAAAAAATTAAAGATAATATCATTATTCATAAATCAAAGTTATTGGGAATATAAATTTTTAATGCATAATATTTATGTTATTCATATGGAGAATAATTTTATTTTACAATATGATCTTCACCTTACTTAATGGGAATTAATAATTGAAGGATCATATCAATGATCATAAATACTTACAAGTAGTGAACATAAATCATCATCCCTCGCCAGATGAGAATGAAAACATTGATCTGATATTTTTTTCAAAGAAAAATTGGGAGAGAGATACACTCCACTGAATTTTAAAATATATGCACGTATCTTATTGGTATTAAAGCGACATATCAAGGTTTTTTGACTTAAAAAATCATATGTAACATGGTAGAAAAATTTATGATTCCCTTATAACCATTGATTCATTAGGAATACATAGATTTTGGTAGAATACAAGATGATGGAGATATTTGAGGATATTGAGAAAAAATGATTGAGATATGTAATGAAAAATAGGTTACTATATTTGTACTCAATTTTTTACCTAATTATAGGTCACATATCTCCATTTAATACATTATTTTTTGAAACGTTTGCTGTTTTTGTACTCAATTTTTTAAAATTTCCTTATGACAACTATGTGAGAAAAAATTACAACCATTTAATCTTGAAAACCTTCAAGATATATTATTATAGACACTTTGTGCAGTAGATATGATCTTTCCTCTATCATTTTACAATTTCATAAAGCCTTTAACTGCACTTTTTGTTGAGAAATCCAAATTAGAAGGCCATGTACCATATCAATGGTTGTGTCAAATCGAGTGCTATATTATTTTCATATTTTTAATTTATGTAAAAAATTATTGGAACTTCATTAATTTCAAAATTATATATTTATTATTTTATTTCACATATATTATATCAATTTTAAATCATATGTGAAAAAATAATACTCAAATTAAATGCTCCAATTAAAAAGACTATTTGGAAAAATAGGGTCTTACCATTTTTTAATGATAATTGGATAATACCAAGAAAATATTAAATTGAGTTTTACATGATAACGACACAACAACTCAATCACAATTACATCATAACTCAGAAATATTTCATGTTATTGGCTAATCAGTTCTGTGGAGCTCAAGTGTTACACTAAATAGAATGGATTATCTAGGTCACATAGATATGTAATTGTAAATAGTGAATTTTAATATCTATTTATTGAAAATTGTACGATACAAACAAATAGATGAATGAGAGGGTGAATATAAGATGATAGATATATAAAAAATAAATTAACATAGATCTCGTAGAATGGTTTTCACGAGGTGTAAGTTTATAAATATTCCAACTATTATTGATATTAGGTTTAAATATATATTTTTTAATTATTATAATTTATATTAATTTTTTTATATCTTTAATACTAATACTTTATTTGAGTTATCAGATGATTTGATGTTTCTTGCTTGTGGTCCTCTAAAACAAGCTAAAATGTTCGACACTTACAATATGAATAGATATAAATTTCATACAATCGATTAGGAAGAGGGTCTAAAAACACAAAATATTTGTATATTTACTTTTTTCGACGTTGTATACTATATAATGTTGTCTTATATTTTGATATAAACTAGAACAGTCATTTTTCAGTTGTTTAATTCCAATATAATTTGCTCAATATTATCAGGGGTGTTAAAAGAGATTCCTTTCAATTTAATTCTCTGAAATTCACTTTCTTGATGGATATTGGTGACCATTAATTACAAGTCATGTATATCATATCATTACAATGGAAAATGGTATATTATGTAAATGATGATACATATTAAGGGTAAAACGTAGTTACTCTTGTAAAACAAAGAAAGATGTTAGATATGGGTGATTAAGTATAAGATTTGATGTCTCACATTGAATCCCATCAATAACTAAAAGAAAACTTATTTTTTCTCCATGATATTGAAAATATTATTCTTTGATGGTTTTATAAAGTATGGGAAGTAATGATGAAGTAGTAAAATGAAATTATTGATGGATAAAATGATTTTATGTGTCATAATCCTATCATTTATCAACAACATATTCCATTTGTGCAGTCATTAATTATCCTTGTTACGTGTAATGTTTTTTCAGAACTATGTATATGTTATGATTTCTATTTTTTATGCATGAAATGTTTTCAATATATGTTTTTTTCTTAATTTTATTTGATGAAATGAATCGAATAAAAATCTGGAAGTATTATACTGTTGAATGTCAACTAGTAGATTACAATACTTCAACCATACCGATTGATAAATGTCCATCTATATCACTCCCTATATCATCTAAGACACCAAATTCTTTCCCCTAAACCATCTCCCACACCCTCCAACAACATCCCATCAACATCTCAGCCAACACCTCCCCATTCCATAACCCCAGTACTGAGGGAGCAGGTTTCAACTCATGGTTCTTCATGAGGACATTGTATAGTTACTGTTATCGGTAAAAATTTTAGTATAAACAATGTTATTCACTTGTGTGTATTATTTAATGTTTTCTCATATTAGATCGAAATAATGCTACTATAGAGAACCATAAGAAAATGTAAGATGACTTGAATTTAAAAAACATTAATGTTAGTTTTACAAATTTACCTCTACGGGGTCCATAGAGATGATGATGTGGGATTATTTGGCTAGATTCTAGGATAGCTTGCGAAAGATCCAATTACACATTTTGATTACATTTGATGAATAGAGGCATGTTACTACATCTTGGAAAAAAATATTTTCATTCATATATAATTGTAATATTAACAAGTTATAGTGTAATTTAATGTCATTTTTGTTAATAAAATATAATATTTTCAAAATTAATCTCTTTTTACGGATGATTTTTAACAGTTCAATTGTAGATATTAATTAATTAAATTGGATATTGAAATATTTTGGTAAGAAATAAAAAATATTTAAAATGGATGTAACGAAATGAATTCAACAACACATCATTGATATCTCATCAACTAAATTACTAGGTACCCACTGGGGTATCTAGAGTGAAATTGAATGTATTTATTTATATCCATCGTGATGAGAAGTATATGGAATTTAAAATTATATTATTATATTAATATCTTTATATATTTATACATTCATATGATAAGGATATGGAATTTCAAACATTAATATAAATCTCCATTTTATTTATTTTATGAAGTTTCAGGGATGAAAGTAGCAAGTCTGGCTATGAAAATCAACCATCACACCACAGGTTCAAAGAGTTTCTCTAAAATACAATAAACTATGGAAATATTTATATTACATTGAATATTTATAAGCCAATATTATCTATTACATATTACAAATTTTTGATTTATCATTGTTTATTACAGTCAAAAAATTTAGGGCATCAATCTTCCTGAACAAAACTTTTGTTGGATGTTCATAAAAAATAGACTGGAGTTATTTTAATGAGTATTCCAAACGATTTGTGGTATGGATCCATATTTAATTAAAATACATTATTATCATTTATTACTATGTTAATATATATTGTTAAAAATATGATAGACATTTGATTTATAGTTAAAAATTAATGAACTATGGGGTTTAAATCCCACATAGTCCTACTCGGTCTCCTAGGATGACCCAGTTGGTATAGTCCATGGGAAGGATTGTCCTAGACTAGTGTGTGGGATGGGTTTGGGACCATTATCATATTATTTATATTGTAGGCCATCGAGGAAGGAAGCTGTATGTAGTCCTTGTTGTACTCACAGCCGACCCAAAGATGATCTGAGAGATTTTATTCAATGTAAATTACAATTCAGGGATATGAGGCTCAAATATCCACTAAGGAGAAATAGTTAGTTGATTAAAGTTATATGATGTCTGAATTTGTCCATAGTGACCTTGCATCGATGACTGGTGGGGTGCAGAAAAATCACACATCATTAAAATCATTTAGTTCACAAAAGTTTACTGGTATTAATTTTAAATATATATCATAAAAATTGTTTAATAATCCATAAAATTCTTATATAGGTGCTGATTGTAGGAAGTAGATACATAGATGGAGAGTGTAAAGAATAGATTTCAAACTCGGGTAGTGATTAGTGGTTGTTTTGATGTCTCAAACTAATATGGAAAGAGAGGGTTTTTTTCATTAATCATTTTTAGTACAGAGTATTCATGTTAAATTTTCATTACTTTCAATGTTTTAATAGGGTGAAACCATTTACTATTCTTGTAAATTAATAAACATGATTATAAATGATTACTTCACTTTATTCATGTTTCAAGAAACTATGTTGTTGATCATGGATAAGGAAAATTATTTAGAAATATATATGATTATTTTATGTTCATGTGATAGACGATATAGATGATCTCCTAGTCTGTGAATTTATTTGAGTAGTTCTGGGGTTGGAGAGTGTGAAGGAATCATTTTTAATAAATAAATATATAACATCCACTTAAATGGACACTAAATATGGAATTTTTTTTATCGTTGGTTTTAATCACCTCACTATGAAGATTTTTTTATCAACAATGGTTAAAACAACATCTAAATATTCATTCTATGACACTAACCATTAAATTCTACTAAATTGAAGGAACCACTAAGTATTGGATGATGACACCAACTTTAGCTGGGGTTTTTTAGAACCATTGTAGAACCATTTTTCTAAGACGTAAACTTCCACCACATCAAAAAATAATAACCACTATTTACCAATTTTCATGTATTCTATTATCATTCCATGTATATATCCAGCATTAATTGTCGAATGTCATAAATCATATTATGTGCCAAAAATTTCTCTATGATTCTAAAAAAGATATAGAAAATGGATTAATCAAATATGTTATCATCATCTAATGATTTAATATTATTAACATATGAGAATGAATATCTATCTGAAATGATTGATAATAAGGATGTTATTATCTTTGATGGAATTATTATTATAGGATAATTCATTGAATTGTTTCCTAAATAATATTATAGACTTCCTCTATGCAATGAGGTTGATTTCTCAATCGATATTATACCATGATATTCTTGGAATTCAAAAACTCAATATTGATAGCTTGTTGTTGAACATAGTGAGATACCTAAAAATTATAATTAGAAATCTGATAAAGAATTTATACACTGATGGGAATAGCTATATGGTGTTTCGGTCCACATAATCATGAATAATGTTGGTTTAATACCCCTATATATTGATTATAATTATATCTATAGGTTCATGATACATAATATGCATCTTTTACCATTGTTTTTTGTTTTTTAGTCTACTATTTATAGCACAATAATTCTTAAAGGTGGTTAAGTGATCATGTTATTATTATGTAAAGGTGAAGATGGAGGATATCCCCACAAAAAAAATTCATTAGAAGTACAAACATAATGAGTTCATAATGATTCCCACTGGAATTACTAATTATCAATAAATATTGTTGGATATTTTAAAAATATTATAAATGTATTACCAAAAAAATTATTTTCTATTCTATATTGTTGATATTATTTTCTACGATAAAAAAATAGAGTAATATAGGGGCCATTTAAATGTGGTAATAAAGACCCAGTGGAAAGATTTTTTTTAAAAAGTATAGTAAATATGAGATTTGGATTAGAAAAGTAAAATTTTGGGGTATCTATTATTCATAAATGGGATATCTATTGATACATAAATAATAGATTTAATTGATCGATTCCCTAGGATATTATTTGAGATTGAATCTATATTTTTCAGGTATTAACATTGAACAATAATTAATTTTAATAAACACTTGATGAATTTCAGGAACACAAAAAAATAACTATGAATAAGTGACCATTTTTTGTTATAATCAATGTAAAGAAATGTTTATGGAGTACAATAAAATGAGAATCAATCCACATATGTTAATATTACCCACCAAAAAGGAGGAATTTTTTATGCAAAATTATGAATCTAAAAATGGTAACTGGTTTTTTACTCATGGATGATGAAAATGTAAAATCATATGCCACAAAAAATTATCCATACATGATAATAATTACCCAACAGATGATCCATAAATGGAAAATGTATCTTCTAATTGATTATTTAGAGACACTATCCCTATACATAAATTTGAGACATATATACTAATCATATAAGACTCGTTTTCAAATTCCCACAGATGGGGAATAATAAGTGGAAAATAAATTGGTTAGTTATGATCATTGATTATGATTGTCCAATTAATTACCATCCTGATATATAAACAGAAGTGAAAGATTCTCTAAGTAGAAATGATTGTGTGACCCTAACCATGATGTGGATTGAATTGGTCCAATATAATCATAAAAGAAAAGGAAGGATATGTTAATAATAAAAGGATCATGATCCCACATTTCTTAAATAACTACATAACTATATTTTCGTGACAAGATTAAAGAGTCATAGGAAATAGATGAGTTACTATAGATTAAGGTATAGAATATTATTGAGTTCAGAATTGCTGAATATGGAGTTTTAAGTAATTGAAAATGGATATCTATCCCGTAAAAACCAGAATTGAAATGGGAACATCTGGATTAAGATAACAAGTTATCCTTCCCCATTCATCTTAGAATAACTAAGATGTGTTATTATTTGATGTAAAAAATCCCATTCGATATATTTAAGACGGGGATTGAGTAGTTTGTATATTTATGCCTAATATGCCATCATTCAAAGGATAAAAGAATGAAATTTATATCAATTATCAAACCATTTATCATATTAATTTATAAATGCAAAACCATAACCCAAATTTTTCAACTTATGACTTTCTAGGATAAAAAAGTAAATAAAACCATTTTAGTGTTCATTAGGATCCATACCATGGCAGTTCAATTAATTTATATTGAGAATTATTTATCTCTAAAAAACGCACACCAATATATAAATAAAAGACTAGTATGACAATATAGTGTTACATAATCAATTTTATTCGACCATGATTCAATGTTTACCAAGAGGTTTTGGAGATGTTTTGGAAAACATTGGATACATGTATGTTCTTCAACACAATTAATCATGCACATAAAAAAAGTTAGTCTGAAAGAAAAATTAAAATTTTATATTATATGTTAAGATCTTCATTATAGGTTTTATGTGGATGTTAGAATGAAATATATCTCCAAGTGGAGTTATCCTTTAAAAAAAACTAATATTCTTCCATTAATATATGGTGATGAATCATTATAACCATCCTATATTATAAGTGTATGAAATTAAAATTTCATTGATGTAATTTCCAATGTGTTTAAGAATTAGATATACCAAAATTTTAGAAATGAAACTCCAATAAATAATAAATAAATTCCATTTCAGGTAATTTAGTTATCTAAAAATAGATTTGATACATTCTTTATTTTATATAGTAATATTTTTTCAAATCTAAAATAACATAAATGAGAATAAATATTGACAATATTGCTTATATATAGTGACCATTATGAATTTTATATATCTGATAATGATATATATAATTATAACAAGTTGTAAGATATAGATCGTTTCAAGAGCGGCATTAAAAAATTTTCTAGGTAATTTTTTGCTTAGTTTAGATTAAATTTAATTTTTTTTTGTACTTTGGTGTCTATTTGGGTGAAAATTGAGAATCAAGGTTGAAAAATTTGTTGTGAATTGTTGGTTCATGGTTAGTGGAAACCCTGAACTCCTACCAATAAAACTATGAATCCCTACACAGTTTGGATTTTGAGGCCTAGTGAATTGTTCTTCCAACTATGCACCCCTAATAAAGAAACTGTGAACACCAAAAATAATGGGTGCATGGTTAGGTGCAATTTTAGGGAAAACCTTGCCACCCCCAAAGCAAGAGACCTTGTTAAATATTTTAAATTTCTTGAAAAATAATTTTTATGCAACCCAGATTCCTGAAACTTCCCCTCTTCAACCCAAACACAGTACAACTCAGATTTTGTTGATTTTAGAGCTTTCATTAAGGATTAAATGTTTGTCTAACGAATGTTTTCCATGATTCAATGTCCATATAAAAGATCCACATATATCCTAGTAATTTGATCATATCCTTTTACATTCCCATTCATCATTATTCCATCTCTCATTCTTAAGTGGGTAATTTTCTTCAATTTATCTAGATCAAGATCTTGATTTGATGAATCTAGATCTAGGATTATAAATCTAGGTCTAGAATTAAGAGATATCATTTTGGATAATCTTGATTTAGGGTTCTAAAACTGGATCTCAATCTACATTATTGTGCATAATGAATGTTTGGGATTTCCATTAGATGATCATCATCAACAAATTGAGGTTGATTGTACAATATTAAAATCCCACTGTCATGATTATTATT
The DNA here is from genome assembly GCA_963277665.1 of Viscum album. Classification (NCBI taxonomy): domain Eukaryota; kingdom Viridiplantae; phylum Streptophyta; class Magnoliopsida; order Santalales; family Viscaceae; genus Viscum; species Viscum album. The sequence continues at coordinate 1,254,116,214 of OY728150.1, read as the reverse complement.
ATGTGCATGAAAATTGTAGACATCCATGGGTTGAAAGCAATTTTTATTTAGGATAAAATTAATTTACTTTGGTAAATTAGTTAATAAATGAATTGTGAAATTGTGGTATTTGGGAATAATTAATTATCAAATTTGAAATTTTCTATTTAGATACTTATTTGAGATAATTAATCATATAATTAATCATGTTATATTGTTTTTATTAATTGAATAATTAAATGGATAATTAATTATGAGATACTAATATTTTGAATTAATTAATTAATCATGGGATTAATTAAGAGTTATTGAAATCACTAAAACAGATTAATTAATATTAGAATTTATTAATGGTATATGTGTGAGTAATTGATAATCATATTCATTATTGATAAATATTATGATAATAGGATTAATTTTTGTTATTATGGATTGATGTGATATAATTATTTTTTTGATATTGGTGATTTATATATGTGTGTGCCTATTTTATAAATATGGATTTTTGATGTACTTGTCTAAGACATGGTCACCTATTTCCAAAGACCAAGTGAGTTGGACATGTTCAATTTCTAAAATTATTTTTGATAAACTATTTGATGAACTTTTGATGGACATGGTCTACTGTTTATAAATCCCAAAATAGGTATACATGGACTACTGTTTACAAATCCCTTACAGATAAACTGGTGTTAGACCTGGTCTGCTGTTTTCAAATCCCATGAGGTCCTATTCATGATGACCTAGAGTAAAATTTTTGGCATCGTACTATGGTTCCAAGTAGATATTTTATGAATTTGAAATGAAATTTATAAATAAATCCCATTAGATAGTTGAATTGTGAATTGAAAATGTGACATTATTCAGAATCATGCATGGGTTGAATAAGGTATTATGGTACATGTGTTCTTAGAAACTGATGGGTTATATAGTTAAATAAATAATATTTGTCGATGTGATAACTATTTAATTAAGAATTTTATTTATTTATTTTTACAGTTGTATGCACAATTTTTGGCTAGACATGTATTAGACACAATTGGTGGGGACCTATTGAGTTATATTCACACCCTACTATGTATGCATGATCGATACCCAAATAGAAATTATTGTTGCAATATTGGTTATAAAAAATTCCATAATATTGATTGATAATTTGGGAATGAATATTGGATGAGGTAAGTAAACATGTTTTGGTACCCTCTTGGGAGTCTTTAGTGTATCTATTTTTTTTCATTATAGAAATTTGGTACCAACTTTATCCCGAAATGTTTTTATTTTAGTTGGATATTGTTTTTTCATAATTTTTTTAGAATGCGATATTGGTATTTTTATGAATATATAGGAACTCACTATCATTTATTTATTTTTATAGGTGTATTACACATATAAAATAGTGTATAGTCACTCCGAAATCGACAAACTAGACCCTTTCTGCTAGTCGACTTCCTTTAGCATATAGGTAGGAAATCTAGAGATCATTTGTCTACCCAGATCCGGGAATCATTTTGTAGTGCCTTGGATGGGGCATGAAAAAGTTTTATTAATTCATATTTTCATTTATTTTTATTTTTATTATAATTTTTGGGAAAGGTTTACATGAGATTAAGAAGATTCTGACCATGGTTATAAGAACATGCATGTGAGTATCTATCCCATATATGGGGGAAAATAAGTTCCAATGGTGGGGATTTTTGTTATTTCAATATTCTATTATAGTTGAAGATTATTTAATATTGGGTGACACACTTTTCATATGACGCCATTCTTTTCTCTATTTTTTCTGAGATTTGACACATGGAACAGTAAGGCACAATAGTTGAGTTTTCAAGTATAATTCCATGAACTCTATGTTATTTTGACATGCATCCTTTTTGGAATGAATTGAAAAGAGGTTATGGGTAATTTGTTAAACATGCATTTTTCCTTGATTGTGAAATTAAATTGAAAATTGTGGATAACATGATAATGAAAACCATAAAATATTTAAATATTTTAATGATGTTTCTCTAATGAAATGTAAATAATGAGAACATGTTTACCATTGTCATCCAAGACCTCTATGTAGTATGGATAGTGGTAGAGATAACGCCTTAGTTTTATATGTGTGAGGAACATGGGGAAAATATAAGTTTTGACACATTTAGAATTTAATATTTATTAAATTTGTTAAATTTTTGAACTATTTTCTGTGGAGTGTTTTTGGAATTGTAGTGTTATGCATCTATAATGATTCTTATTGAGGGAACGATTGATGGACATGGAGGTGGATGATCCACCAATAGGGGAACAAGAGGTACTGAAATTGTCAGGAGAGGAAATAGAGGATGAGTAATGAGAGAACATTAATAAAATCCTGATATTCATAGAAAAATAGCAAGGGTTGGTTGAGTAGACTATGTCTTACTTTATTACGGCGATTTAGTTGGATAAACCTCCAAATTTAACTAGAGAGGGTGGACCAAATAATGTGTGTTCTTGATTGAGTCCATTGAGATGATACTGGACCACATAGAAACTACTCATAAAAATATTATTTATTTGGACATTAATATTATATGAGGATCAAAAAATTGGTTTTGGGATAATCATTCTTGGATTGGATAGGTTGCCAGTATGCTATGGAAAGTATTTTTGGATAAGCCCTTGGAGATCCTTTACCCAAATACATTGAGATATGACAAAGTTCCTGAATTCATGATATTGAATTAGTTGATAATGTCCATGGTGAAATATGCTAGATTCTTCATATATTTTCAAATATTTTATTCAAAGTTAGTAGAGTTCGATACATCTACAGTGTGACATTTTATGGAGGGACATAAGTGAGATATTATGTCCCAATTAATTTTTTTTGGTCGAATAAGATTTCAAAGTTGGTGGATTAGGATCTCATAGATGAGGTGAATTTGAGGGAGGATTCTATTGAAATACATGTTGTTACATCTAAATGAATAGGTGGTGTTACTTATGAGAGGAGGATGCATCATTTTTCCAATGTTATCTAGAGAAGTGGGAAGCATAATACATATATAGGGGGATTAGATTCACATTAACATACTCTTGTGAATTTCCACAGGTTGTCATAATGGGAAACTATAATAATCATTGTACCTAACCATTATTGGATTTTTTGAGGATGTAGAAATCTGGTAAAACTATAAAGGTTCTTCAATAACACTCAATATACTGTCAGTGAATGGGGATCTATAAAGAACTAGGGTGTGGAATGGGGATATTCTGCGCCATATTAGTCTAATACCTAGAGCTCTATTGGATGAGGAAGTTGACATGGTGTTTCTTGGAAAGGTCACATGTATTAATATAGTTGTCCAAAATAGGGGAATCATACGATATCATATGAAAAATTGGAAGGATAGTTGCATGTGGTGTAGCCTACACATGTGGATAGAGATGTTAGAAAACAAACATTAAGAGGTACTATTTTAGTAGCTTTTAACTTAGCTAGTTAATTATTTGGTTTGGTTTCCTCTTATTACGTTATATCTCAAACACTTGTCAATGACTTGATCCTAGTAGTGGTGTCTGTGAGTAGCATTATAAAAATAGATACACTGTTAGGATCATGATTAAGACACTATTGTTTATTCAAAGGATATTTTCATAGTATTGGTGTGTATCACTTTCAATTGGATCTTTATATTATCTAAATGACATGTTAAGACCTAATCATTGCTATGGACTAGTTAGTCACATACTGAGCCCACAATGATTTTTATATGACTATAATGACTTTTATATATCATAAAAATGTCAATAATATCCACCATGTAGAGTGGTATTTACATGAAGGTCAAGAAGGGACAATTAATCCCCATCAGGGATAGATCACAACCCAAGTAGTATGGTTATTACATGGTGAAAGTGGTGTTAAGAAATAATTCCTTCTACTAGTAGTAGAATTATTTTAGGATGTATCTCTTTAATAAATTTTTGGGCTGTCGACTGAGGGAGATGTGGAATTTACTATTTAGATCATGAAAAATTATGATCCAGTATAAATTCCACAATACATAATGGAAAAAACAAGGCATCAAGAGCTCAAGAATCAATTGGAAGTGATAAAAAAATATGGGATTTTTTCCATCTGAATTTGTCACATTGGGGTTCACCTATGTTGTTTTTGCACGGAAGGATGATGGGAGTTTGCAATTGTGTTTCAATTTTCAAAATATGAACAAGAATGCTATAATGGACCATAATATGATTCCACGTATAGATTATATATTTGAAAAGATAAGGAATATTTTTTTTCTTGACTGTTGACATGAGAGTATGGTATATCATCTGATATTTTAGACTTATGAAATACTGAAAACTACATTTAGAAGTAGGAATAGCATATATGAGTTTTTCATAATGCCATTTTGGGTTGAATAACATAACAATAGTGTTTATGGAAATGAATAAAAGGATCATCCATCTATACTAGGATCAATTTGTTGTAGTGTTTTTGGATGATATCTTTTTGTGCATCAGGACTCATTATGATCATGCCAAATATCTTGATATCGTCATGTGTATAATGTGAGAGAATTGGTTATAAATCATGCTATATTTGTTTCAATTTTGGATTGATAAAGAAAATTGTTTGGGACAGATATACTAGGAGTAAGGTGGTTTATTATACAAAATGAAAGATTAGGCAGTGGTATCTTAGGAGAATCCCAAGAAAATCATTGATATACAATGAATTATGGGGTTAACTGGATATTATTGGATATATATATGAGAATTTTCCCATTTAAAAGAATGAATTTTGGGCTTCAATATATAGGGGATATTGTTTTATAGATTTCGAGAATGTGATAATCAATTTAGGTATTGATGAACACTTTTTTATCACCACTGATCTTGATCCTACATCAGTCTGGTGAGGTGTGTATGGTGTTTTGTGAAACTTCATGGTTATACTTGGGGTTGTGTTGAAGCAAGGAGATAATGTTGTGGAATATGGGTCTATGAAGTTGAGGTTTCATGAACCACATTGATATTTTAGTATTGGATTATGGTCTGATATTTTTGAGGAATAATTTTTTGGGTGAAAAGTTCACTGTGTATACGGTTCACAAGAGTTTAAGGTACATATATGGACAATAATACATAAATATATTACAGTAGATATGGGTGGACTATATTCTATCATTTTATATTGAGATAGAATATATACATGGAATGTTTAACCATGATTCCAATTCATTGTGTAGGAAAACTCAAACTAAAACAGTTTAGAAGTCCAGTGTTGAGTGGGGGATGATAACGTTGAAGGCTAAGATGAAGGTTGTGGTTCCAGAGAGTTTGGTGTAGATGAATCTCATTTATGTTTTAGTTGAGTGTTCAATTTTTAGATAGGCCATATATAGAGAATATGAAGATATATCAAGTTTTACATTAAGGGAATACATTAATGGTAGTGATACACCTTTAGATTGGAGGAAAGATTATGAAGATATCCTCTTTGTTTAGAATGTAGTATTTGTGCATACAAGAATGTGAGAGGAGATGATTTTGGAATTTGATGCCTCAAAGTGGGAAGTAAATATAGGTTTGAACAAAATTTACCATGTCATATGATGACCGTTTTGGTGGATAGAAATGTAAAAGAAGATAATAGTGTGCATGAAATGATGTTACACCTATCCGGAAGTGAAGGTAGATCAATAATTTATTTGAGGATTATTATAACTGTTACCCTTTATGGAGTGGATGTGGGATGATGTGACCACTAAATTTCATTTGGGTATCACAAAGATACCTTGTATTATTTATGATATCTGGATTATTGTGGATTGACTAATGAATATATAATATTTCATTCTTATTCGAGAGACATTCTCAGAAGAGAAACTAAAATGATTATATGTTCTGGAGATAATTCATCTGTATAAGGTTGGTATATTATAAATTTAGATCTAGAATCAAGGTTAAAAAAATTCTTATGTAAGGTCTGAAATAATACTCTATTAATGAAGTTATTATTGAATACATCCTTTAACCCATATAGATATGGGCAGTCAGAGTGTACGACACATGTTCTTGAGGATATATTGTGGTCATTTTTTCTTAACATCAACAAGAATTTGGAAAAGTAATTAGATTATGTGGAGTTTTCCTATAATAATAGTTATTAGGAAAACTATATATATGGAACCTTATTAGGATCTTTAATGTAGACCTTTTAGGTCAGCGCTATGTTGGATGGAGGATGGTGAGTTGAAGTTTTTGAGACCGAATCTCATGAAAGAGACATCATAGAAGCTATATTTGATTTAGAAACAAATGGATAAATCTTTGAGTAGGAACAATTAAAATGATAAGAGGAAGTGATGAACCCAAAAGGTTATAAGGGGTGATTTCATATTCCATCGAGTGTCACCTATGTTGGGTTATAACAGGATACCGATATTTTTAATGTTGGTCACATATTAAGCAGATTGATTGAGACTGTGGAGTAAATCAGGCTAGTGTGGTAACCAATGTATGTTCCATGTAAATATAGATATATAAATTATATTTTAATGTGTAACAACTATGGTAGTATCACTATAACCCTTCACATGTTATTATTGTGGATTACATTGATATTGATGGGGGTACATCATTTGAGGAGCATCTGATACGTGTGTTAGATCATAGTGAGTAAGTGTTGCGGGGAAGGAAAATGCCAATAGTTATTATCCTGTGGAAACCTGGTCGTGTTATTGAGGACTCTTGGGAAAGGGATTTAGATATGAGGGATTACTGGCACAATCTTTTGGGCTCAGAATACTTGGGAAACTTTGGGTTGTAGCTCATGGAAGAGTTGTTTTAAGTTGGGGAGACTGCAAGAGCCTAAACTATTATGGTGTGGTATCAAACATGTTTACATGTAATATTTTTTTTATGTCATTTTATTTTGGTCTATAATTTTTTGTTGTGTTTTGGTGAATATAATGAAAAATAAAAGAAATAGGGGTTGTGCATTGATGGTTCATGGATAGAGAATATTTTGTACCCCAGCATAAGAAAACACAAAACCCTTGACAGTGTGGGTTAGAATAAATGGAACATGGTTTCTCAAACCCTAACACATAAAATTAGAAATTGTGTTCCCCTAAAACAATGGGATAAATGTTGGAATTCAGTTAGTTGTAATGGTGACCTTCTATACAATAAAATCTTTATAATATTTTGGATGGCTTGAAAAATAGTTTATACTCCACCTGAACCCCAAAAAATGCCCGATTCGACCCAAACTCAGACCAACTTGGTTTTTCATGATTTCTTATCTGTTTATAGGGATTCCAATGCATTACAACATCATTTATATAGGATTCATATACTGGATCAATGATTTGAATCTGTCTTGGTATGACGATCTTATCCCATTGCACCCCCATTCATATTCTATCCTTCCCAAATTCTTTGATTGGTAGTTATCATATGGTCTTGTAGATCTAGATGTAAATTTGGGGAATCAAGATCTATAATTGTTCTCGTATACCATTAATTAAGTTATATCATTTCGAATAACTGTGATTCATGGTTTTAAATCAGGATCCCGATCTACATCATTGTGTAGATCAAATTTTTGTGATTTCAATTGTCATAAAAAAACTGAGGTTGGTGGTCTTATATTTAAATACCATAGTTGTGATTTTGATTTGGTGTATGAATATTGTAATATTTCTAAGGTCATTAGTAATAAATGTAATTTATTAAATTAATTATTTTTGGTGAAATAATTAATGACAGAATTATGAAATTGTGGGATTTGGAAATAATAAATTTTGAAAATAATTATGTGATATTGAGAACTAATATGGGATATTTAATTATATAATTAATTATGTGATATTGATGTAATGAATTTAATAATTAATTGGTGAATTAATTATGAGACATTTTGAATTAGAATTAGATAATTAATCATGGGAATCATTATGAGTTATTTTAATTGTTTAAATGGATAAATTAATTTTAAAATTGATTAATTCTATGTGTGTGATTAATTAATGGTTAGACTAATTAACGAAAATTACTATGTCCATAAGATTAATGATTTTTTAATTGTTTTGTGTGATAAAATTATTTTTGTGATATTCACGATAAATTGTTATGTTATATATATATATAAATGTTTAATGAACATTTGTGGGACATGGTCTACTATTTCAGAAGCCCACATGAGCGGGAAATGGTTATCTTCTTCCAAAGCGTGTAGTAATAAATTGTTTTATGATCATGTGTGGAACATAGTTTTCTATTTAAAATGTCCATGATTGCAGTACATGGTATGTTATATCTGAATCATGTATGCATAGACTGGTGTGGGGTGTGTTTTGATATTTCTAATATCCATGAGGTCCTTTTCATGATGAGCTAGACCCATGTTTTTTGGGGCTATACTATAGTTCGAAATAGTAATTTTAATAATTTGCAATGAAAAGGATAATATCATCAAATTATTTTATTTAATTGGGTTTTGAAAATGTGATTTGATTCAGACTCTAACAAGGGCCAAAGAAGGTATTAACTGATATTTGTTCTCAGAATCCTAGGGAGTTATGTGGTTAAATAAAGAATATTTGATAATGCAATAACTGTAGGATTACGTATTGTAATAATTTCATCATTTATGTTATATACTATTTAAGGATTGAATTGTGTTGGACAATGTTGGAAGTGGACTACTGATTTGTACCCACAGCTTACTCAGGCTACCTAATCAGTACTTGAATAGAATTTATTGTTGCAAGAAAATTTAAGGTAAAAGGACCTAGGTTGGATTTCTAATTTTGGAATTGAAGTTAGACGATGGATATATACGTGTTTCTGCTCCCTCTAGGTTGTTATTAGTTTCATTATTTTCATTTTCAATTTGAGAAACTTGACACTAACTTAACCATTTAATGTTTTTGGTTTTAGTTGGATAGTGCCATTCCAATTTTTTTTATCTTGAGATATTGGTATTGTTGTCATTATATAAGCTTCCATTTTTTTTTATTTACATAGGCGTATTACTATGATAAAAGTGGGTATAGTATACCCATGATCGACATTCCAAAACAAACCTGTTATTCGGTAGCCGATAGTATAAGGGGAGGCACGCATGAGTTCATTCGGCCGACTAAATTGATGCACCAATATGTGGCACCCTGGTCATGATGTTTCTAAGATGAAATGTTTGGTGGTTGTGATATATATCAACATATGCTATGATTTCTATTCAATAGAGATTAAAAGGGTTATAACATCATTTGTATTTTCCATTAACTATTCCCATGGTGTGATTCAAAAATAAATCATAATAGAAACAATTTATGAGATAAGATCAAGATTACCAAGATCATCTCCAAAACCATTTTTATCGAAATTACCTAATAAAATCTCACCAAAACACACAATACTCTTATGTAAGACAATGGTGAAATAAAGGTTAATGTTTGTAGGCCCAAAAAATAAAAAAATTATATGCACATTTTTAAATTAATTGCTATTAGATAGTTCATTTTTTATTTAACTATAATATGTAAACACTATGTTTAAGAAAATTTTCTTTATTAAATGATCATGTAGAAATTGTATTTTTGAGAAGTAAATCATTTTAATTAGGACATAATTTTTGGTTAAATAAAAAAATGATATGATTTTTTAATAAAATATTAAATTTTAATAATATTTATTAAATATAAATGATTATACAATTTTATGAATTATTTGTTAATTTTTATAAAATCCAAAAAATTGTTAACATCAAAAACCATCATTTTTTAAAAAATAGAGATTTTATTTAAATGTGTAAATAATTATATTTCGGTGAAATAATTTACAAAATAAATTTTATTTTTTCAATTATCATGTTGAAATTTTATTTGGATGAATGCATTATTATTTTATGAGGCAGAGTAATTTTGGGGTAAAATTGAAATATTTTATAAATTTATTATAGATATTGGGTCATAATAATCACCCAAAAGTGATTTAGCATGTTCCATAAAACGTATGAAGACCATGAATAATTTCCCCATAAACTAATATGCATCTTAATTTATTTTAATAATTTTATAAATCTGTAATAAATCCTACAAAACCAATATTATATTTTAATCTTTTAAAATAAATTATTAATAAACATGACATACATTCACATCATCATTGTTATTACTTAAATATATTGGTTCATTTACATTAATTTTTTTGAAATAAAATCCGTTTTGGTTAAAAACAAGGGAGAAATTCATAAAATAATTTGTTTATTGGTTTGTTTTTTCTTATAGAGACCATACAAACATTCACCCTAAAGTGTAGAATCTAAATTGTGTATTATTCATATTAAATTTCACTTCAAAGTAAAAAAAAAATTGGGATAAATAATTGAAGATAATATGTAATATACATTATCAACATAAAATAATGAAATGAATTTTTCACCTGGGATAATATAAGATGAAATGAAACATTGTAATCAACAGATAGAATAATATCCAAGATTTCATTGGTCCAATAAATCAAGAAATAAGCATCCCATACTTACAAAAATGCATCACACATTTCCATGGACTATAATTGTGAAAGACATGATCGCCTACATCATATGAAATATCCTTACTATAATTAAATGCACATATTTTTCACTTGCTTTGAGATGATCTTGTGTGTTGCTGAATAATCTTCATTGTCTCAACCATTTCTTATACCACTTATGGTCCCAAAAACATCATATGTCTTACTTCATCCCAAAAAAAATCATTCAATAATAATTTCCACATAATTCATCAACATGTGTCATATTCCCGCTTGAATGAAAAAGTTTATTATAATAAATCTAATCCAAATAAAAATGTTTGTCCCAACTTCCCTAGTAATCCATCAAACATGCTCGAATCATATATTTCATTATCTGAATAGTTCAATAGGACTGTCCATCAGATTGAGAATGAAACATTGTCCTCAAATCCATTTCCAATCCCCAAAACTTTTCTAGTTCCTTTTATAAATTATCAGTGAAGATGGGACAATGATCTGAAACAATAGATATAGGAACTACATGTATCTAGATTGTCTCTTCAATATAAATTCAATAATGGCGAACTTAAGAAATAGTATCCCGAATAATATGAATATATGAATATTTAGTGAATCAATCAAAAATAACTCATGTCACAATGTTAAATAAATATTATTTAGTAATCCCCCCAAAATATTCATTGATATATTTTACCATTTCCAATCTATTACTTGAAAATTATGTATAATTCACACTATAATTTGCATTCTAATTTAGTATATAAACAATTTAAGAAATTATTGGTAATATAAGAAATATTATGATTAATTTAATTCCACTAGTAATACTCACTAATGTCTCTATGCACCATATTTATAGTAGGTTGAGCAGGAAATAGAGAACTATTAGTTTCACTTGACAAAACTTTCATAAAATACGAGTGACAAGGCACACATAATATCATCCAAATTCTCAAAACACAATCATTATCAATGTTAAAATTAAGAAACATACTATATTAAACTAAATACTCGTTTTTTATACAACTCAGGGTCATCCTTAAGAGATTTCATAAATCTATTCAAAATATATAATTACACTAAAACATGAAACAAAATTAAGGAAGTCCCTACCTCCACAACATCGATGGAAAAATCCATAAAATCTATTAACAAAGGGTAATGTTGCCAACATACATGGACAACATGGTATTATTTCTTCATCCCAATGAATCAACCACAGTTGTTTTTTAGATACCCACTTTTTTAATACATTCAAATTTAATATATTTTTTGGAATACGTAAAAATTTATATAATTGAATGCCCAAATTATATAGAATTATAGTTCATTTGGAAACATGTAATCATAATCACCCATATGTAAGTGAGAAAAAGTTTCTCACACCAGGTTATTCATGACTATAACCCTTCATAGAAACATAAAACATAATTCAAATTTTCAAAAATTCATGAAGGAAACATAAACAGGGGTGTTCTCGAATTCCAAATAAGGGTAAACAAGGGTGACATTTAAGCGTAAAAATGAGCATATGGGTATGAAAATGTGATCATAACATTATAATAACATACCTTGAATATCATAATATTAGAAAATCAATCATGGAATAAATACTGGAAACTCAAAAGACATAAATCACAGTGATATAAAAAAATAATCCATGAAATCATATCATTGGAATAATACATTAAATTTTTTCGGATGTAAACATCTCTTATCATTATATATAAGTCAAGACGCATTTCTAGAGCATATAAAGCCACATCATGGAAACCACACCTATTATATGGTACACACTACTATCCCATGTCTTAGTCCTTTACTTATAAGGGATCCAATTTCCATATCTTACCATAGTGGACTGGGTTTCCCCGTCTTCTATCACCATAGAGACCACAATACTGGGTGGTATACTCCACCATCCAGAGTTATATTACTTTCTTGAGATGGGATCATGTTTCACCATTATAACATATTGGATCAAGAACATAAACTTCATTTAAATCATTATCTCATGAGAAAAAAATTATTACACAATAAAATGGAGCGAGATATAGGTCCCACTTATCTCATTGTAAAATCATTAATACATTTTCCTCAAGATAATAATAATGTCATCTTATCATGACCCATAAAAAGAGATGGGTTTTATAAACATCTTATTGTAATCACATTAAATGAAATCGGTAAAACTAATATTTCATCACATCATAACATATTGTAAATAAATAGTTTTCATAAATATTTCATCAAATAATAACCCCTCAAAAGAAAAGGGTTTTAGAAGAATATAACATGTCTAAGATAAACAGTTATCATAAGAATCATTACATCAATAAATTAACCATTAAACAAAGAATATTAATTTATCCTTTGGGTAATTTAATATAATGACCTGAGTTTTATCAATATATGGTATTATTTATGTAAAATAACATTGATATATATTTTGAAAACATTTCATGAGGAAAATATGCATTAACCTTTGAAAAGGGATCATTAAAATGAAATATAATTTCACTCATATTTTCATGAAAATTGTCATGAAAAGTGATAATGAAATATTTGAAATAATTTTGGGAAGCTTTTTCATTGAAAAACAATAAATCGAGCCGGAAAAAATTTTAAAATTTTATTTCTACGAACACTTATAAAATGAGATTGTAATTTTATGAAACCCATTTCTTCAAAAATCATATGAGAAATTTAAAAGGATTAATTAGAAACATGAAAAATTTATATTAAAATTTATTAATTAAAATTACCTTAAAATATCTTCTTTGAAATCACTTTTGAAAAAATGGCGCTTTATGTTCAGAGAATGTGTCTCCATGAAGGAAAATTGAGAGAAAACTACAATTATTATTCGGTAAATCTTGAAACATAATCCCCATGAAAGGGAGATCATAAAATAGATATGTAAATATCCATAAAATTATTGATAAAATAATAGAATATATTTATTCTTAGTATAATCACCACATGAATGAGATGAGTGTTGAATAGGGGGTAAATCTCACAAAAAACTATTGTGAGACTATAAATCACATTACCTTGTGTATTCAATAATATCATACTCGATCAAACCAAAAATATAATAAATATAATTTTATTAGAATTTTACAAATAATTATATATAATAAAATAAATATTTTTATTGTGTAATTTTATCGCCCTTATAATATCAATTCTTTGTTAAGTTTTCACTACAGATAATATTAATATTGTTCTTCTACTATGTCTTAATATATAATATCTTAAGAATTTATACTTATATACTGATTTAATGAATTATAAACATAACATTAATATAATATAAATTTATTAAATGTGTATTATAAATATTAATAGAATATTTAATTATGAAATGGAATATAATGTTCATGGAGACAGTGGTCCATACATATGCATGAACGATGTTTCGATTTAATTGTCATACTAAAAGGAAGAATTTGAATGAAATATATATATATATATATATATATATATCATTATTAAACTATAATAATTTTATCATAATTATCATATAATTAAAAAAACACTTCCTTATTACATTTAATGTAGTGTGTGGATGAATCACATATCTTTTTGGGGTGGTAGTCCACACTTCCCCAAATGGAATTATTGTATATATAAAAAATGTAAATTATAATGATATGTATTGTAAAAAAATGTATAATTATAATGAAAATAATATATATTATATATTTAATATATAAATAGAGTTCCTATCATAATTCTCACAATGATAGGTTGTAATTGAAACTGAACATTAAAAATTTAATGAGGTGGTAGTTTGAAGTACACATAAAAAGAATGATTGCTACCCCGTAAAAGATTTTTTTTGGTGATTGGTTTAAAACTGTGGTATTATAAATATCAGTATATTTAGGACAATGTTGTTGTGATATAGTCATTTAATAAGTAGAATACAAATAGTAAAGACATAAAATAAAGGACATCGAGGGAGCGTGTTACCTCTTAATTGGGTAACTTCTTTTTCTTTTCTCCAATGGGATTACTTTTAATGGTTTTATTAAAAAGTTTAGGATTCAAAAAGTAAGGGACCAATTTAAGGAAGTGTATTTGGAATATATTTTCTAATCCTAAGAGGTTTTAGACGTGTTATGAATGGTTTGAGGTGGTGGCTATTTATAGGGATGGGATAGGGTACACATGGAATTTATGAAAACAAGTCAGGTATAACCATATCTTTACCTATCAAATCCATAAAAAACAAAAAAAGTCAATAATAAAATGTTTTTGGATGAAATATGGCTATCCAAAGGGTTTTTTGAAAAGAGGATAAGTCATTTACTTCCTTAGTATTAATATTTATTCCATTTTATGCTTAATTTTAACGTAATAATTGTAATTAATTTTAACTGTTTTCGCTAATATTTTTAGAAAACAATTATGTTAACGATGTTAAATATTAAAAATTATGATGATTAAAAATATTAAATAAAATTTTCAAAATTAAAAGTGTACAATAGATAAAAATTAATTTAAAATTAACACCACAGATGATACTGCACTTTTGGTTTTTTAGGTAAAAATGATCACCAATTTAATAAATTTTTTAGCTCCTATTTCAATATGAAATTGGTTTGAGTGATTTAAATTGAAATAATTAAGAAATAATAATATATAATTAAAATTTATCACCAAATTAAAATATAATTTACCAATATAAATAAATTATATGAAAAAGTATTTTAGAATGGAAATCCTGTATTTGTCATTGTACATGAAAGATGACATTTCATAGAAAAATCCAATTAAATTTACCCAAAGATATTTTAAAAATTATTAATTCAAAAAATATTTTTATCTTATAAAATTTAATTTCTAAAAGTTTATAATATTTATTTTATTGTTTTAAATCGAAAGGCATGAAAAATAGTTCATTTTAGAAACTTGTATTTTTAAACATATAAGGAATTTACCAAAAACTATATTTGTTAGTATCAATATTCTTTATTTTCTAAAAAAATATATGAAAATTAGTTTCAAATATATTAATATTACTATTTTTAACATCCAGGTAATAACTTTCTCATTTAAATAATTTTTACAATAAAATATTGTTTCATAAAACACCCAATGATGCATGTTACATGCACCAAGTTAGTGTTGAATTTAGTGCTAGTCATCTATGTGCCGTGGGAAATGTAATTTTTGAATTAGTACAACAAAATAAATCAATTAAAATTAATTCATTTGTTTTAAGTTCCATAAAAACAAAGGGTGTGACATTTTACCACATTAAAATGAATATTTCCTTCATAATTCATCATTTAGGTAAAATCAAATCATGATAATTCTACATTTTAAGAACCTAGACCTTCTTTTCAGGTATGTTTTTCATTTTCTGGTCATTTCTGAGGAAAAAGGAATCTTTGGAAATTTTTTATGTTCACGTCTTCTATATTATGAGTACACACCATGTACTTCATTTTCATTGTCGGTCATGTGCTATCTATGTAATAGCCACACACACGGGCATGTGGGAGTGACTTAGAGGCCACATAAAGTGGAGTACGAAACATGCGAGTACATGTAGTGTACTTCAAATGTAAATGTCATGTACTTTCTTTTTTTCATTAAACGCACTGGTGTCATGTATAATATCTAGATCACACTTATTTTATGTCCCTATTGACCGAGTGAACTCGTTCGGCCACATATCTTCGGTGAACACACGAGACATCGTCTTTCCTCTAATTCGAACATCATTGATTGCATTGGAATTGCATATGTGAGTTCTCTCTTTTCTTTGAGTATCTTCTTCTATTTTCTCCATTCTTGTGAGATATCGTGGGTTGAATGTTTTAGATGATTTCTTAGATTAAAAACGTTATGAGGATATTCATTCCTCTAGGTTCAAATATATTGATCTCATAACCCCGAGGTAGGTGGTTTGTGCATTTCTGTTGAATGTCATTGAGTTTTATGTGCAAATTTACCCAATACCCTTGAGCAGGGTATTGCGCATTTACCGTTTTGGCCCTATTGTTTCTCTCCAATGTTTGTATGCCTGAGTAGATGATTATGGATTGTGAAAAGGGTAAATTGTTGTGCTTTGGATGTATTTCCCATGAATTTTTTTCTTATTTTGATCTATGGGTCATGTTTTCCTATTAGGATGTTGATAACTTTCCAATGCATAGTATTGTAGGATAGTGTGATTATTGTTCTATTATCCTATTGTGCTGTAGAATTCTAGCCATGTAGTTCATGAGGTTTACATTTTTCCATTACAGGCTGCAACACTTTCTTGTCTTATATAGGGCCATGTTAACCTGGTGTATAGACCATAGAGATGATGAATGTAAGGTCTTCTATATAGTGCTTTTATAATTTTCGATGTGAGGCCCAAAGGGAATTGACATTGAGTGCTTCGCTAGAGTGTTTGTAGTTCCTCAACGTGGGCCACAGGGGGAATGTGACATTGAGTGCTTCCCAAGAGCAACTTTAGTACCGATACGATACTATATAGGGGATTGACGGTGAGTGCTTCCTCAGAGAGTCTAAGCTTAAGATAAAATAGAGGGGTTAGTCTGAGAGTACAGCCTAGAGGGTTGCTTGTAGAAGATAGGTTGTTCTAGAGAGGATAGGATATGAGTACTTCCCAGAGGGTTTCCTTATCTTTAGCTGCTTTCATGTGTTTCAATGTAATAAGAGAGGGGATAGGCTGTGGGTCCTTCCTAGAGGGTTACTTGTTGAGTTTATCTACTTTGTTTATTTGTTCCATGTTGTGAGGTGATTTGAATTCTTTGAAATTGTGGATTGTTTATTGTTGTGTACCTTCCATGTTTACTTCCTTCTATATTTTACCTTCCATATATTCACTGACTGTTAAGAACAGATCTTGTGGTGGTTGCCTACTCAGATTTAGTCTCACACCCGGTTTGGGCCATGATTTTGGGCCCAAACAGATTATATTGTGGCAGTTATAGATAAGGGAAAGCACCCTTCTACTTCTGGTACATCACATGCTGTGTAGAAGGTGAGCATGGGACTATGCTAAGGCTTGCGATGATGAGGACATTATCTACTTTATTTTTCACTTTGGTTTAGCACTGTTGTATTCCAGCATTGTGACTTGTTTGGCGGGTTTCCTAGACATATGTATCATGCATCATTTTATATATGTGTTCTCCAGTTTATACTCTTTTTTTTGTTGTATGTCATTATTAATGCTTCCTCTCTTGTATGTATTTATTTACTTCTGCTGTTTACTTTCCCAATGAGGGCATTGTTTCCCCATTATCACACCCAATGCCCTCGCAGCTAGTTGGAAGCCTCTAGAATTTGTGGAAATGTGATTCAGGCCATGTGAACAAACATGTATGGGGTGCCTCTGGGTGGATTTCGGAACCGGGACGTTACAAATTGGTATTATATGAATTATTTTCCCATTACTTACTGTTTGAAGACTTTGTCCATGGATAGGAAAGAATAGGTACTTTGTAATAAGCTGTGTCTAGGAGTATCTAACTCGTGTATAGGGAAAAGATAATATAACTCATTTAATTTTAATTTATTTATTGTTTTTCATTTATTACAGTTGATTTAATTTCACCCTGAGTGATTCACATGATTTGTTTTGTTATTGTTCATGTTATTGGGGTTCTATTTCTGGTGAAACCTGATGAGATGAGGGTATTCGATCTCATGCATCATATAGGCAGTTGATAGAAATCATGTGTCATGCATTTTTTCCCAGTCAAATAGGATGCTTTAGTTATTGCATGTGGTTGTGGAAGATGATGTATAAAATATGCATGATGTTCTGATAGTTTCCTTGATATAAATACTTGTTGTTTGATAGGGTATTGTTTGTGTCGATGTTTTCTTCAATGAATTACATGATTTGGTTCTTGAGGTGTTATGGGCCCTCATAGACCATATTTTGGTGGATCATTACCCATTTTTTTATAACATGTATAAGATGCCAAACATTGATTCGTGGGGAGTATGGGCCCTCACGGATCGGAATTTGGCACATTCAATGTTCGTTTCCGTGTTTTTCTGGGTTCTGGAGTAGTTTTGAGGCTTTCTGTACAGAAAAACCCAGAATTCATGCCGTTTAATGTTATGTACATGCCATATGTTATTGTGCTCGAGAAGAAATATTTTATCTAAGGTACACACTTTGTACATTATGTACACGCCGTGTAGTTTCAAACCGTGTCTTAGGCCATGTGGGAAAGGTCACGGGATGGGGAAATCCAAGAGTAAACACGCCATGTATTGTCCATACATGTCGTGTTTTGTCGAACCCATGCCCACCCATGTCACTAACAACACATGTTGGCCGATTCTTGTCTAATAAATGTTGTGTGTCGTATAAACACGTCGTGTAGTCTAACCTAGGCACCTGTTTGTATCCCGAATAGCACGGGTTGGTGTCATCCTTTCACGTACACACTATGTCTGCCATGAACACACCATGTATTCGGACTCAGGTACCTGGCCGTGTCACAAACAACACGAGTCTATGATATCTTTTCACATACACGATGTGTCCATCTAGAACACGACATGTATTGTGATCCGTGTGTCAGGCCATGTCACTAACAACATAGGCCAATTGAAGCATGTCTAGTACACCCAGTTTATGAATTTTACACGACGTGTTGTCTTGCATTAGGAGAACCATGTGTCTTAACTGTATAAAAGGACTTAGTTATGGGAAGAGGATTCATGTACATGTCGTGTGTTAATACAATTTGCCTTGTGTATGGGGTGTTCCACGACCAATTTATGTAAGAGTACACGCCAATGTGAATGACATCGCGGAACACGCCGTGTAAGAAATTTACACACTGTGTAGTCTTGTTTTGTAAAACATAAATTATTCCTTCTCCTTTTCCCCTCTTACACTATTCATTTTCAGTCCTTGTAATCTTGATCTAAGGTGTGCGGTTGACCTTGCAGAGTCATGCCACCAAGACTTCCTCCGATTGTACGGTAGTTGCCAAGCGGTGATCAAACACCGGACATGGCTAGTATACATGTAGACGATCTATGAGTATCCCTATACTCTTACAGAGATTAGGGTCAAGCTCGCTACCTATATGCTTCGGGACTCCTCCTAGAGGTGGTGGGATGTGATCTCACAGGTGGGAAACTAGCAGGTTATGGCATGAGATGATTTTCATCGCATCTTCTTTAACAACTTCAATTAGGATACCATAAGGGCTGATTGATCCTAGGAGTTTGTGAGTTTGGAGTAGGGTAATCTTTCTGTTATATAGTATTCCTCCTACTTTAACGATCCATTTCTCTTCATGCCTATTTCAGGAGTTGATCAGCTTTTCATGGCAATGATGTTCGAGGATGGTCTGAGGCATGACATCCAATCATAGGTGATCATCTTCTGGATGACTTCTATCACTTCAAAAGTCTACCTAGAACTGATCATAGAAAAAATATATGATGGATTCAGAAGTTATGAGCCTGGGTGGCTCCATATATGGGGTTATTATTCCCCCTACTGACAGCAGGAAGCACCATAGGGATTCTTCACGCAGTGATCTGAGGAGACAAGAAACTTCTTCTGGTAGCCATGTTGTATGCTACCAGTGTGGAATGAGTGGGAATACAAGAGAACACTGCTAGAGAGACCCAGTGGAGTTCAGATCATGTGACAAGATAGGTCATCTTCATCGCTTCATTCAGATATTCTCACATGTAGCTGGTGATAGAGTTCTTCTATGACTCTTAATTTCAGAGAATCTCTACCAATTTCTCACTAGTGTGTGAACTGGAGTTCATCCGTCCGATCAGGGTGAGGGGGATGTCGTGGGTGTGGTTTCCAGTCACCCGATTTTCAGTGACCTCAGGGCAGATCAGCTCAGAGTGGTAAGCCAGGGTCACAGGGCCATGGTACTAGATATACATTTACAGTGAAGCAGACCCAGCAAGAGAAGGACCTTGGACCTTATATAGTTCGAGGAATGATCTTAGTAGACTCAGTTGTAGCTTCTAATATTTTTCATATACGGGATTCACATAGAATTATCTCTTTTTTAGTTGTGGAGAGCCTTGGTCAATGTATTTTTTCTTATGCTGACATCTTGACTCTAGACACTACATTGGGAATAAGAACATATAGTATACATCAGTGCAGAATGTGGAATCTATAGGTTGGTGGGTGTCACTTTTTATGGTACCACTATTTCCTAGAGATGTCATGCTATGATGTTATTCTCGGAATAGACTGGCTAGTGCCTTTCCATCTAGTTGTCGATTGTTACCACTGTAGGGTGAGTTTAATATCACCATAGGGTGTATCCTTTCTTCATAGGGGTGAATGGGATGTCCAGGAGACTAGAGCATGTGTAGAACATCATGGGTTGGGAGGAGTTACAGAATGGATTTCTAGTCTATATATGGATGACCAGAGGACTTCACAATTAGACTTTCCTCCTATGGTGGATAATTTAAGGGGTTTCTTTCTATAGGACTTTACAAGTTTTCCTCCAAAGTGGGAGTTATACATTTCTATTGAGCTCATTCTAGGAGAGGCACTGGTGTACATTTCTCCTTATATGATGTCTACACTTGAGGGTAAAAAGATCAGGAAACAGTTGGAGGTGTTTCTAGAAAAGGGTTTTATTCGACTCAGTACATCTTCGTAGGGTTCTCTAGTCCTTTTTGTGAAGAAAGAAGAAGGTACCATCAAACATTGTTTGGACTATTGGATGTTGAACCAGTTGATGGTCCAGAATATGTATCCCTTTCCTAGGATTGATGATCTCTTTGATCAGCTTCGAGGAGCCAGAGTGTTCTCAAAGATTGACTTGAGGTCTGGTTATCGCCAGTTGCACTTTAGAGCATCTGATATACCTCTTATAGCCTTCTGGAGCATGTATGGTCTATACGAGTATGTGGTAATGTCATTCGGTCTCACGAACACGCCTGCAGTTTTCTTGGCATTGATGAACCGAGTGTTCTATCCATACATGGATTCTTTCATGGTGGTCTTCGTGGATGATATATTGGTGTATTGTTACACTATTCATGACCATGCTACCAATCTTGAGATAATTTTGAGTACACTAAGGGAGAATTATTTATATTATATGTTCTAAAAGTTCCACTTTTGGATGTATCAAATTCACTTATTGGGTCATGTTATCTCAGAGGCATGAGTATCTGTCGACCGAGAGAAAGTTAGAGCTATAGTTTTCTAGGAGTATCTGAAGATCTTCTTTGAGGTTTAGAGTTTTCTAGGATAGATGGATATTACAATTGTTTCATACATGACTTTTCACATATATCAGCGCCGCTGACTGGTTTGACCAAAAAGGGTGCAATGATCATGTGGTGAGATTCTTATGAGTAAGCCTTTCAGGATATAAAAGGGAGTTTGAATTCAGCACCCATACTATTATTTCTAGATACGGGAAAGATCTATACTATTTACAATGATGTGTTTGGTATTGGGCTAAGAGTTTTTCTTATGCAGGGTGATAGAGTCGTTGCGTATGAGTATTGGCAGTTCTGGCCACATGAGAGGAATTACCAGACACATGATCTAGAGTTGGAAGATTTTGTTCATGCCTTACACCATTGGAGAAATTATCATCTGGGAGAGAACTTTTATGGTTTTCACCGACCAAAAGATTCTCGAATACATCTTCACTCAAAGTGATATGAATATGAGACAACATAGGTGGGTTGAGTATGTACAGTCTTTTGATTTTGAGCTTACCTATACGCCTTGGAATGGGAATGTAGTGGATGATGCGTTGAGAAGGTGGACTTAGATACAGGCAGTTCGGGAGGCCAACAGTGAGTGGTAGCTTATGACTATTTTCTATGAGATGCATTTGGATGTGCAAGACAGAAATGGGCCGACATTTCTATCTTGAATAGTTGTTACCTCTACTCTTCGTGATCGAGTTCGAGTGAGGAAGTTATTAGTATCTGAAGGCCTAGTCATAAGGGAAAGAATGTCAATAGAGGTACCTATTCTTGTATAGACCATATGAGAGGAAGAGATCTTGTGTTTCCAGGGGTGAATATGGGTGCCAACAGACATATTCGAGGAGCCGATGCAGGATTTTCAATCCTCAATTTGGTAAGTTCATCATGGAATCACCAAGATGTATCATGATCTACACTGTCAGTATTGGTGACCAGGTATGGAGAGGGACATTGCTGGTTTCATCCTGAGGTGTTCCACTTTTCAGCAGGTGAAGGTGGAGCATCAGCGACCAGCAGGGCTTTTACAGCAGTTCCCCATTCTTGAGTGCAAGTGTAATGATGTCGTGATGGACATTGGGATCATCTTTTTGGGGATGCCTCGAGAGAATGAAACTATTTGGGTTTTCATTGATAGAATCATGAAGGATGCTCATTGTTTTCTAATAAAGAAGACTTTCTATGTTCATGAGCTGGGAAGGTTGTATATCAAAGTGATTGTATGTCTAGATAGAGTTACACACTCCATCGTTATAGACAGGGATGCATGTTTTACTTCTCAGGTCTGGTAGGGGATTTAGTAGGGTTTGGGTACACAGGTACCTTTTAGTTTAGCTTACCACTTCCAGATGGATGGCTAGTCAGAGCATACGAATCAAGAGCATGAAAAAATGCTCCGAGCAAGCATTATGGATTTTGAATGTTTTTTTATAATCATATACCTCAGGAAGAGTTTTCCTACAATAATAGTTCCCAAGAAACGAACCTGATGACACCTTATGAGGCCTTGTATGGTAGGCCATATTGATCACCCTTATGTTGGTTGGAGATAGGAGAGGCAGCTTTGCTGGGACCTTATATTGTTCAGGAGGCCAAAAATCATATAGAGTCGATTCAGAAGAGGATGGCTACTGCACAGTGTCGACAGAAGTCTTATGTTGATCAGTGGATATGACCTCTGGAGTTCTAGGTCGGGGATCAGGTTTTCTTGCATGTCACACTAAGCATGGGACACAAGAGGATTAGGAGACAAGATAAGCTTTCACTGATGTATGTTGTCTAGTTTGAGGTGTTAGAGAGAGTTGGTCTAGTTGCCTATCAGTTGCAATTATCTCAGAGGTACCAAGTTATACACGACGTCTTCCATGCTTCTTAGCTTTAAAATTACTTTTCACGCCTGTCTCATGTCTTACAACCCGATGAGGTTGAGATCTATGTGGATGCATCATTTTAGGATCATACTATCCAGATTGTGGATCAGAGTACAATGGTTAAGCATGTTCAGTCTATTCCTCTGGTACGAGTGCTATGGCAGCACAGGCGGGTGCAGGATGGGACTTGGGAGAGAGAAAACGATGTACAAGCACAGTGGCCGGAACTATTCTCGATTTCATCTTCTACACCATTCTAGGAAAATTCCGGAACATGTTTCTTTTAGGGGGAAGTTTTTAAGAACCCAAAACATCATTTCCGGAATGTTTTTTCTTTTTTGGTCATTTTTGAGGAAAAAGAAAATTCTAAAAATTTTCTAAGTACACGCCGTGTACTCCATTGCCACAGTAGGCCATGTGCTATCCGTTTAATAGCCACACACACGGGCGTTTGTGAGTGACTTTGAGGTATCTTAAATGGATTATGGAAAAGGAGAGTACACTCCATGTACTTCAAAAGTACATGTCGGGTACTTTATTTTTTCATTAAACACACCGGGGTCATGTCTAGTCGCCAGAACACAATTCTTTTAGGTCTCGTTTGACCAAGATAACTGGTTCAGCCACAGATCTTCGACGAACCCCCAAGCATCCATCCGTCCTCCTATTCAAACATCGTTGATTGTATCAGAATCACATCGGTGAGTCCTCTCATCTCCTAGAGCATCATCTTCATTTTTCTCCTTTCTCGTGAGATATCATAGGTTGAATGTTTTAGACATTTTATTAGATCTACGACATTATTAGGAAATTAAATCCTCGAGGATTAAGTATATTGATCTACTAACCCTAAGGTAGGTGATTTGTGCCCTTTTGTTGATGGTCTTTCTGTTTAATGTACAAATCTTCCCATTACCCATGAACGGGGTATTGCACGTTTACAGTTTTGTCCCTATTGTTTCTCTACTATGCTGGTATGCCTTATTAGATGATTATTGATTGTTAATATGGTGAATTTTATTTATTTGGATGTATTTCCCATGCATGTTTCTCCTGTTTTGACCATTGGGTCTTGTTTTCCTTTTAGGCTACTATTTATTATCCGATGACTAGTATTATAGGATGGTGTGACTATTGATCTGTTATTCTTTTGTGTTGTAGAATGGTAGAGAAGTAGTTCATGAGTTTTACCTTCGTTGTTACATGCTACTACAGTTTATTTACTTAAAAAGGTCCATGAGAACCTGGTGTATAGACCAAAGGGAGGATGGACCTAATAGATTCTCCAGAGAGTATTTATAATTTACGGTGTGTGACCACATAGGGAATTCACGTTGAGTGCTTCCCTAGAGTGATTGTAGTTCCTCAAAAAAGGCCACATGGGTAATGTGATGTTGAATGCTTCCCCAAATCACATTTAGTATGGATACGGGACTATATGGGCTTTTGACGGTGAGTGCTTCCTCAGTGATTCGATGCTTAATCTGAACTAGAGGGGTTAGACTAAGTGTCCTGCCCAGAGGGTTTATTTTATTTGTTAGGTAGGACTAGAGTGGATAGGCTGTGAGTACTTGCCAGAGGTTTACCTTGTTTTTAGCTTCATTCTTGCATTTCTAGTTAGAGCCAGAGTGGATTGGTTGTGGGTCCTTCTTGGAGGTTTACATGTTGTGTTTATCTTCATTGTTAAGTTATTCCATGTTGTAAGGTGATTTGAATGCTTTGAAACTATGGATTTTTTTACTACTGTGTACCTTCCTTGTTTTCAGCCTTCTATATTTTACTTTCCATATATTCCCTAACTTTTAGGCATAGATATCGTAGTAGATTCCTACTAGGATTTAGTCTCACACATTGTATGGGAATTGATTTTGGTCCCAAACAGATTATATTATTGTAGGTATATATAAGGGAAAGAGCCCATTTAAATTAGGTACTTGAATTGATGTGGAGCTGGAGAGCATGGGACTAAGCTATGGCTTACAATTCTGAAAAGTTTATCTGCATTCTTTTGCAGTTTGGTTTAGCAATATCGCATTCCAACATTGTGAATTGTTTTGATGTTTTCCTAGATATATGTATCATGCATCATTTTATTAAAGTTTTATCTAGTTTATACTCTCATTTTTCATCTGTATGACATTACTAAAGCTTCCGATATTGTATGCATCGGTTTAAATTCGTTGTGTACTCTACCAATGTGGGCATAGTTTCCCCACTATCACACCGAAGGCCCTCGCTGACAGTCGGCAGCCTCTGGAATTCTGGGAAATGCACTTCAGGCCATGTGACCAACCAGGTACGGGTTGCCTCAAGATGGCTTCCAGAACCGGGACATTACATACATTATCAATCCCTCATGTTCCCAATTAGATTACTCTAATTGGCAATTTCTCCATGAAAAAATATAATAGGTGAGTGGACTTCTTTCAAAGAAATTTCTCTTTACTATCCATAATTTTAATTGGTTGTTTCACATTAGAAAGATCCCACCCCAACAGTATAACCTCTATTTTTTGTAAATTTGTTGGGTAATGTGTTTACTTACACAGTATTGATACATGAAACACATCATAGTCATGATATATTTATTCGGGATGTTCTAAGTAATAGGACACCATCCCAATATGTTCCAGAATTTCAAATCGGAAGATATACATAGGTCTTAGATTCCCATTCTTCCCAAATATCATAACCTTATACCATGGTGAGATTCATAGAAACACCTTTTAACTAACATAAAAAACTATATCTCATAGTTAGTTATTAGCATAACTTTTTTTTCCGACATTGAGATTCATATATATGGTGCTGAAAAGATGTAACATTCTCTACCATTTATCTTTATCAATATCAAGTCCAAACATCATTCATTCTCCGACATCATCCTAGAACATTGGGTAACTACATTTCAACCCATAGAGTTCTTTATATGGGGCCATCTGAATTCTTGAGTTTAATCTGTTGTTTTAATAAAACCCAACTAGAGGAAGGTGTTGATGCCAAAAACCATTGAAATCCATTTAATAAAACTCAACATGTCCTCTTAGGTTTCAATTGATCCTCCAAACTGACCATATATATATGGATGGAAAGATGTGATAAAATCAATTCCATATCATGGATTTCTAAAAACGATGTTATAAAATAGAGGTAACCCTCATGTCCGGATCTGATAATATTTAATGTGGATCTCCATGAAACATTACCACATTCTAAAAGCATATCCTGGAAAGCTGATCTAGAGATATGTATTCTCTAATAGAGATGAATTTAAATAACATTGTTAATAGATAAACTACCACCCATATAGAATTAGACCATTTGGAGGTTTTGTGGAGTGCAATCAAAATATCCATAGTGGTGTTCTCCCGTTTCAATTATAGTATCGGTCATGGAAGTTATATCCCATTACACTTTTTCCAATCATCCTTAACCTACAGTATTGCTAAGCACCAAGATGAAATATTGATGGAATCTCTTATTATTCCTTCACACAAGATAAATTACCTAAAATTCATTTAAATATTCATAATTCTAATGTGTATAGGGAATGAATAAAATCAACATCCCTTAATAACTCCTTATACAAATATGGTATGGTAGGATCACATAGAAAGTTTCTGATCCATATCACTCCATCCTTAACAAGGTTAAACATAGGGAAATTTCATACCAAATTTTTAATCTATACATATTCCTTCTGAGTTTACATAATATTCACTAGGATAGTTGGATGGACTTTTATTTGATAAAGATAATATTTTCCCAATCCTTCATTTTTTCTAGCTCTATGATTTGAAAATATAGAAATATTGGATCCGTTGTGATCCTAATCTTTTATAAGATAGAATGATCCTTTCGAATCATTCCATCGAACAACTTATTTTCATTCTCGTAGTGGTAATGTATTGAGTACTCATAATAGTTTATCAACTCAAACGATATTCTCTAGAACATGTTAAACTCCTTCTATTTATGTTTTTATTTCATATCTCTATGAACAGTATATATATCACACATTCCTCCAAAAATATTGTGGAAACATATCTTTAATGAAAAATTACCATTGAAAAATCCAAATCATGAATTGGGTAATATTTCTGAGAAGACATCAACTATTGCGAGGCATCATTGATGAAAATGTTATTATTTATAGGAAAAAATTTCAATATTTTTAGGAATGCATCACTAATTAATAAAATCCCTTATACACTATAGTGTAATGTAAGAACAAGTTCACTAACCCAACGTCTTTTCAGTTCCATGAAATTTCCTCACATTAATCTATCCAAATGAACATGACACACATCCATATTAACATGTTCATAGGATTAGATAGTCATGAAAACATTTATACAAACAATCGATAATATCTAGCTAACGAAATAAATCTATAGGTCTCGGTCACTATGGTGATTCTAGGATATCATTCAATAACATCCGTCATTGACGGATCTACTGATAAACCATTTTTGAGATTATGTGACCACAAATTGTAACCTTTTGAATAAAAAATACACACGTTGTAGAATTTTTATATAGTTTATCCTTACATAGGGTCTGTAAGACAATTATCATTTTAATTTAATGCTATTTTTTTTAAATAAGTATTGTGATGAAACCTCAATTTATTATTAATGAAATTACCACGTTTTTTGTCTAGAAAGTGGAAGACCCATTACATATCCTAAAGGCCCAAGGACATGTCGCATGAATGCATTGATTGAAAATACATTTTTGGCTCAGTGGACCCCTCATTGAAAATTAACAATACAAAACCGTACTGCTACATTACCTGCAACAATACCACTACCACAAAATTTCCTACAACAGTGCCTACACCTCTATAGTGATTCCACTGTTACAATTCTGTCACTACTAGAGCACTATTATAGTGCCTACTACAGTGCTACTACAGTACAATGAAATTCGACACTACCCATATTTGATCATGGGTATTTTGGATTCCATGAAAAAGCTTGTAACACATAGCTATAGGCTCATTGGTATTATCCTCTTCTATCCAATTTGAAATGATAAGAATGTCATCTATAAAGACTACCACAATCTGAATGAGGTAATCCATAAAGATTCAATTTATTAAATCCATGAAGATATCTAAAAAATTATTAATAACCTAAGGAATTAGTATATATTCATAGTATTCATACCTTTTATGAAATTCCATCTTCATTATCCTCCTTTATTACCATCAATTGATTCTTTCAAAAATTAATTTTACTCTTGGAAAAGTATTGATATCCCCATTGTTGATCAAAAAAGCCTTCAATATGGGGATAATGATACTTAATCATGATTGTGATATCTTTCCACTCCATATAATCAATCCAAAGTCACATTGACACATCTTTCATTTTCAGAAAAATGAATAGGTTTACCCAAAGATGACACAATTGGTTGAATGAATCGATAATCAAGGTTTTATTTGAGTTTCGTCTTCAATTCATAAAACTCAACATGGTAAATTATATAAGAAGTCATTGAAATATATGTGTATCTAGGTATGAATTCTATTGGGAACTCGACTTCACATTTTGGTGGAAGGATATGAAAAGCACAATGAAAGGAATTCATAAATTCCCATACAAAAGGAATATCATCTATATCCATTTCCTCTCCAACAAATTGAGAAAAACAAACCTTTTTAATGGGAATAATGACATAGACACTAGATGTAAGATACATATGAGGTTCATACATATCTTCATATTGATAGACTATCATAAGATGTTTTGAAATTTCAAATATAAAATCCCTTCAGTGAAAATTGAAGTTATCTTCATGCATAGTAATCGAATCCATTTCTAAGAAGAAATTAAGTTCAAAAATTGAATGAAGATAAGATTTATTGGAAGCAAATTCCAACAATAATGAATCAATGAGAAATCATAGACATGAGATGTAATCATCATAACATTATACGGTTTCACTACTAATTCCTCATCAAATTGTTTCGGTGGAATCTTAATATGGTTAGAAAATTCTTTTGATATGAAAGTGTGGTTAGATACATAATCAAATAAGACATTTTCAGTTTAAAAGTGTGTGATAAGTGAACCTTTCAACACGTCATTATCACACCCCTCATCAAAGATAGTGATCACATGAGATTTCCCCTTATCATGTGGTTTATGAGGTTACAGACGTTGATCATCATCATTATCTGTTGGGTTTTTCTAGCGGTTAGAATAATTACCATTAATCACTTGATGTGAAGAAATATAGTGTGAGAGGTGAATGGAATATATATTTCACTTTATTTTTATCATTGAAAAAATTAATCCAACCATTGCAGTAATCAATTGCATTATGGGAATCCCATTCGCACGTAAAAAAATTTATTAGAACCCAGAAAAAAACTTCCCCCATTATTCTTTCCACACTTATAGATTAATGAATTATAATATTCTTTTATGCATGGTTTTTAGAATTTCTATTAAACTCTATCATTACTTTCTTGTTAAAAACATGAGATTAATATATAACTCCATCCACAATTTTAAATTTTATTACACAATGCACAATATTTTTATAGCTACTAATGTTTCTTATGGTAAACACACTTCTGAAACTAGGATTTACACCACTGAAGAATTAATCAACATTAATTTTTGATTATAAGATATTTTTAGAAGAAAACCTCTCAAGTAATTTGAAATTATTCTCATAGTTACCAATTAATTCATCATCATATATCTTCATATCATGGAACTCTTTTTCCATCTTCATACAATGAAAAAAATGAATGTAATTATTGAAAAATGATTTCTTTAACTTGTTTTGATCCATGGATTCAATTTCATCTTGATTCCTCATAATCTTGATTATAGTTCACACTATTGTACATCACATTCTTACGAATATATAGCTTGAATGACAATTTTGTGATCTAAACACTATATAATGGAGAATATCATTTACGTATTATTGATATAGTGTTTATGAATTAGTGGACCAGGGGATCTTTTTAAAGAAGGTTGATGTTGCCTCACTAAAAACTATGTGGAACTTTGTTACCTCCTTTGAATGTTTGGGAGATCAACATGGATCATAGCTTGAGAAATTTTCATGAACATAGAATGTAGTTTTTTCATTCCATATCCTATAGAATTAGTATTCTCATGTGAGAAATAATTTATTTTCTATCATAATCTCAATTAACATGGTTCATTCAGGTTCTGATCGTTAACTAAAACCTTGAAGCATAGATTCAGAAATAGTTATCACATTAGGTATCCACATATTCATGAAAAAACGCTCATATGAAGTCTAAATTATTTTACCTCCTTTAATCTATGTCACATTAGGTTTATCCAAGATTATTCATAGACAAATAATATTTAAATCCTTCATTATCCTTCTTGATGAGTTATGTGAATTACCAAAGCATCTCACTAGGGAGTTTCAAACCAGGTGTGCAGCAAGTCTCATTGTCATGCACCGGGTTATGGTTAGTAATGATTGTCACAAAATTGAATAGTTGTTACTCCTAGGTACATATATTAAATATCCAAATCCACTTGTAGTATCTCGGCATGAATGTATTCTTTGGTACCCTCTCATTGTATCATTTACCAAAATTCCATGTAACATATCATTAAATTTCATTATCCTTAGACATATCCATATACATGTCATAAAGGTTCTCACTATGGTATTATAATCCATTCTTCTTAATGATAAAATCCCATTGAGTTGATACAATCTATTTTGACCCTATGTTTTCATACAATAAGATTATATAAATTGTTCATAATATATAAATCATTATTCAAAAAGATACCCAAAGACTCTTCCAGTACAGCTCTTTTGGAATCATGGAAACATAATCATTGATAAATAAGTTGGTTAAATTATATCCCAATAGGATCTTTTGAATTATCTCCCTTATAAGAACCCTAATAATGAATACATATTTTCATATAATTGGGAAGGAATCCGATAAATAGTGGAGCTCAGATGCTCAGTTAGGGAAAACAAGGGAGACATGTAAGCATAAACATAAGCATTGTATACGAGAATGTGATCATAACATTAGAAGATCATACCATGCATATCATAAGATCCAAATCATGAATCATGGAATAAATCATGGATGTTCATAAGATATGAATCATAATAAAATAATAAAAATAAGTAATTAAAGTAATCAAATGAATAAAAAATGGGATTTTCTAATATATAACCATGTTAAATCATTCATTATATGTCAAGAAGCATAGATATAACTTATTGAAGAAATTCATGGTAACAAAACCTACTAGGAATGAAATAACTCCATCCATATAAAAATATTATCATTATAATGGACTGGGTTTTTCCAACTTCCAATAGTGGATCATGTTTCTCTATCTTCTAAATTCTTAGTGACTACACAGACTGAGTGGGATACACTATCATATCGTATTGCAGTCCTTTCCTTGTAAGAGATAATATTTACCCATATTTCCATATTAAATAAATCTCGTTGAATTTATTCGCATCATTATGTCCTAAAATATAAATCACTATCAAATGAATTTGATTGATGTATATGTCCCACAAATCTCATAATAAAATCATTTATACATGGTTCATATGATGATAAAATATAAATCATATAATGGATAACAAAAAGTTATGTGATTTGTAATCATTCTATCATAATCCTATGAAATTAAATGAGTAACAATAATTTTTCATCACATCATAACCTACGGAAAAGTGATAGGTTTCATAATCATTTCATCCAATCATAACCCAAGATAAGAAGTCTGTTTTGTGATTCATATAACCCATGGATGTTAAATGGGTTTCATAAGTATCATTCAATAAAAACCTAAACCAATCCGCACTAAATATGAATTGGAACATTGGATAATTTACTTGAAGGTATTGTGTAGCATAAATGGATGTCACCATATATTGAAAATAACTTGGAAAGATATTTTGAATTTTTTTTGAAGAAAATATCCTCTCATATTTAAAAAAACATTAATAAATAAAACCTTTTGAAAATAATTTGCTTGAACATAAAAGCAAAAAATTATTTAAAAATATTGGGAAAATTTTTTGTAGACATTTTCTTTGAATACATATAAAGAAATTTTGAAAACTGTTTGAACCCCATTTTCTGTGAAATCTTATAAAGGATGATTCAAAAAACATTGAAAAAAATTTCATTAGTAATACTTAAAAAACATTTAATGGATGCATGAATATTTTAGAATATTATTAAAAACCATTTTTCTGGAAAATAATATTAAAAAATATTCATCTAAAATATATCTAAAAACATGGTTATTAATGTTCATGGTATCATTCTCAATGAATGGAAATTGAGACAACAATACTTTTCCAATTTGGTAACTTTTTAAACATAAACAATAGGAAAGGTAGATTATCAAATGAATTTTTAAATACCTCTAAAATTATGTATAAAAATAATATAATATATAAATTGGAAATATAATCACCAAACAATAGATATGAGTGGTGAAGAAGGTGTAAATCTCAAAATAATAAAAATGACACTAGAAGGAGGTTGTTTGTTCCCTGTCCTTCCCGAGGATTACTGTTTCCCCAAATTCACCATATTTCTTTCGGGAGGAACCACAGTTATCTCTACTTCTAGATGAGCTTAGTAGCGCTGAGGAGTTGCTCAAGTTTACCTTGGTGGCTCGCTTTCGTCCTCATCGACCCTCGGTTGAAGTGTTTTCTCAGTTTGTCTCTGATTCGTGGAATCTGAATGATCGCACGGTCTTCGGGTTGCTGGACTGAAGACACATCATGTTTCGTTTCATCTCTAAGGATGACTTGATTTCCTCTTGGTCTAGGGCTCCTCATAGGTGCGGTGATTCTTCTTTCTTGCTATTCCTGTGGAGATTTGACTTTCACATGTGGTAGGATCCTTCTTCGGTTGCAACTTGGGTTAGTTTTCCAGGCCTTCCGCTTTAATTTCAAAACCCGTATATTCTCTGTGCCATTGGTAATATGATTGGGAGGTTTTTATGCTCGGAACAACGGTCTGGGGCCGTGTCATAACCCAATTTGCCCACAGATTTGGGTTGAGGTCGATGTCTCCCATTAGCCATTGTGGTGTGTCTGGATTACTGATTGGAAGGAATTCCGCTGGATGCAGGAGGTTGTCTATGAATCGTGGATGAAGTATTGTGTTGGTTGTAGAAGGTTTGGGCACCCGGATGACTTTTTCCACAATGCAATGGTGGGTGTTTTCTCTCAGGCGGTGGAGACACAGTCCAGTGGTGGCTGTGACCTTGGCGTCGATCTGAGGATGCTTCAGGCAAATGTGAAGGATGGTTCTGGGGAAGTTTTGGCTGACTCTGAATGTGTGAATGGAGATCTGGGCGCTACTATGGAACCTGTGATGTGCTCTGATGTTGGAGCTTCTTCTGGGAAGGGTGATTGTTTTTAGGGTCCCTGCAATTAGATGGAAACTGTTCAGGGTACTTCTAATTGGAATTCAGAGGGGGGCCTGAGGAATGATCCTGCTTTGGTTGTGCCGAGGTCAGGTTGTAGTATGAAGGTAGTGGAGGTGCCCCGGAATCCAACTGTGCTGAAGGTTTTTGATCGGTTGAGAGGTGACCTTGGTGTTGAATCCCGAGCTGCAACAGATGGGGTAGGGAATATTCATATGGTTCCTATTCCTTAGGAGTATGTGGCCAATTCGGCTATGGACTCTACGATTATTTGTTTCCCTGTGACCTGCAACCGGTTTGAGATTCTGGATTCTGGCGAGCTACTGCTGATGCTAGAAACTCAAAAGATGACTGAAAATGGTGACGTTCAAGATGTTGTCACTAATACAGGAGGAGAACAAGATGTGGTAGTGGAGAGGGGTCATTCCATTGATCTGAGTACTTCTCACCGTGAGGAAAACATGAAATTTCTCGCAGTGATTGATACTAATAGTCATTTTGAGACAGAGCGTGGAGTAAATAATGGTTACCATGAGGTTAAAGCCTCTGAAATTTGGGGGACCGTTCAGATAGTGAAAAGGAGAACAATAGTGGTGGGACCCGACTCTCCTATAATGAAATTGTCTTGGGAGAGAAGAAGAATGTGTTGGGGAATGAGAAAGCTTGGACTCCTCCGACAAAGAGGAAGCAAAGGAAGGATTACTCCTCTATGCTGAAACCAATGGCTACTAGGTTCTGTACCAGCAAGGGAAAATGTATGATGTCTTCTCACGAGCTCATATATTTGGAAAAATAAAATCTCAGAAGGATGTATGCCAAGGTTCTGGCACAATATGACAGCTCAGAGTGGGAGTCGGCTACTGCAGATGAAGAAATAGATTTTGGGTATGGAGATGGGCAGGATTTCTATGATATGTAGCTAGTTTTTATGGATTGGGTTGCTCTTTTTGGTTACTTTTCTTCTATTTTAATAAATGGTTAGGGACTTTGTCTCTAGATGAGCCTTCCTGGTATATTACCCTATTCATAATAATTTTATGTTAATGATACACTTCAGGTAATAACAACCTTTTTCTTCATATGTGTATTAATTTGTCATATCAATGGATGTTATACTTATAAATTATTTTTAGAATGTAATAAATTATATGAATATAATTTATTTTCAATATATTTATATTATAATAGTTCATATTATATATATCAATGAAATTAAACACAAATTTCAATGATTTGGATGTTTGTACGTATTCATGAACGTAATTTACTTTTAATTGTTGTATTGAAAGGATGAATGTAAATGAATTATATTTAAATAAATTTGTATATATCCTTATTAAATTATCGTTATTATACCATCTATATCATATTAGTTTAATAAAAACATTCATAATACATTTCATGTAGTCTGTGGATGAATCACATTTTTTTAGGGGAAGGCAGTCTACACTTCCTCAAATGAAATTATCATATTAAGAAATGGAAAGTATAGAGATATGCATTATAAAAGACTTATATATGATTAATGAAATACAATATATCATATATATCATTTATAAAATTATTTTTCATTATAAATACCATCATGAGAGGTGGTAATGGAAAATAGAATATCATCGTTTCATGAGGTGGTAGTTTTTTTTTCACATAAATAGTATCATTGTTACCCATTAAATGGATGTGTGTGTACATGATGGTCAAAAAAATATTATAAAAAATATATTTTTATTTTGGGTACCGTTGTTTTCAAATAATAACGTAATAATGATAATTTATTAAGTGGGGATAGAAAATAAAATAAATAATATTGAGGCAGGGTGTTACCTCTTAATCGTGTAACTCTTATTAGATTTCTCCAATGGGATTCCTTGGATCATTTTCTGCCCAATGGTTGGATTTAGGGAGGAATATAGGGTTGTGGTAATGTGAATTTGAATGATATTATCTTTCCCTATGTGTTTTAATAATTTTTAATAAAAGTGACAGTGGCAGTGTTTTATAGAGAAGGGATGGGGACATACTTATCATTTTTTACAACATATGTGTAGTCACGTCATTACAAAATAAAAAATGAAGAAAAAAACCCAACTAAACTAAATAAATGATGTTTTATGGATGATATATGATAATAAAATAGGTTTTGGACAATTTTATTGGGTATTGAAGACATAATTATTAAGAATCATTCCATTGTGAACATTCATATTACCCTAATATTTTTAATTAAATTTAACTGTATTTACTAATACTATTGGGTAAATAAACCAAGTAGACCATATAGGACATTATAAATTATGATGATTAAAAATATAGAATTAATTTTTCAATATTAAAAACACACAAGGGGCATAAATTATTTTAAAATTAATACTACAGATGATATAACACTACGGAGTTTTAATGTTAAATAATCCAAAGATTACTATGTTTTTTATATCAAATTTCAATGTGAGATTCATTTTAGTGATAGAAATTGGTATAATTGAAAAAAAAAATTGGTCTAATTATACTTTGAAAAAAATGAAAATATAAATGTACTATATAAATAAATTAGAAGAAAAATCAATTATGAATTAAAATTCAATATTTTTCACAATTCATCTAGAAAATGATGTTTCTCAATAAAAATCACACTATGTTAATTTAGACATTCCAAATTACAAAATTATGTTTATTTTATAAAATTAAATTTATAAAAGTGTATATAATTAATTTTATTGTTTTTCACATAAAAACATGAATTGTATGTCATTTGAAAAAAATAAAATTTTTAAACGTATACTGACTTTACTAAAAATTGTATTTTTCATTATAAATATGTTCAATTATTAAATAAAATATTTTAAAATTAGTTATTGATATTAATATTACTTTGATTAATTGATATACTATATCCATATAATTTAAATAATTATTAATATTAAATGATGTTTCCTAAAAAACTCAATGATGCGTGTTATGTAAGACAAGTCATTATTGTGTGTAGAAGAATCCATGTTAGTGTTTTGTAAAAGTAATGTGTTGATATTTTAAATGTATAGAATAAATAAAAATTAATTCATTTCTAAAAAGGACCATAAAAACTTTGGGAGTAACATTTATGGTTTTCATAGATGATAATGGATTGTGCAATCATAATCCTTAATCAATTCCATCCTTATCTTATGTCTCATGTTCAATTATTTTTGTGTGAATATATTCGTGATTTTTTTTATCAGTATATATTTCACAATTGGTTCTATGTTAACAATTTCTCCAAATTTTTTAAGCAATAACCACAGTAGCTAATTCCAAATCGTGTGTAGGATAATTTTTCTCATGAATCATTTATTTTTGTGATGACTAAGTAATTACCTAATAATTCATCATAAAAAATAAACCAAGTCCCTTTAATGAAGGATTACAATATATATAAAATCACCATTCTATTAGTGTAGGTACAAAACTGGACAATTGACCCATAATTTTTTGATTCCAAAAAATTGTCATCAAAAACGTTTTTCTAGGTGAATTTATCTTTTTTTAATGATAACATATTTAGTTTCTTCAAAACAATTAAATTGTTTGAATAAGCCATTATTAATATCCTAACAATATAAGAAATAAATGAATATCAGTGATTTTTTTGTGTGTTTTCCATTCATCAACTAATATTAATATGGTGGATCAACTGTTATTGAATAATTAATTACATTGTTCCAAAGAAAACAAGTCATTTATAATAACAAATCACATTATCTAAAGATTCCATATAGATTATTTTCATTGTGGTTTTTGAGATCTATAATTAGTTTATTTTCATGATCATATTAATATTTTTAATAAACCCGAATATCACGAATATACACAATAATAAACTTCTCCAAATATTCCTGAAAGAACATGTTCATAAGATCTATAAATACAACAGTGGAATTTTTGAGCCCAATGAGCATAACATCAAAATCATAATTCCCATATGTAAGTTGAAATACTATTTTCATGATGTAGTCCCTTTTTACCTTAATTTGATGGTACCCCAACCTAGTATCAACCATCATAAAGTACTTCAATACCTAGAGATGATCAAATAAATAATATATATGAGGAAAAAGGTACATATTATTATGTGTGAAGTTATTCAAAGCTATATATTCATTAAAAATTATTAAAGAACCAAATTTACTATTTAGTAACAAAAAAGGATCACACAATGTTGATGTTCTAGGTTGAATGAATTTTTTTTATCAATTCATTCAATTAATATTTTTGTTTCAAAATGTTTTCTTAATCCATTCGATAAGGGGGTTTTGATATAGGAATAATGTTAGGGAATATGTAAAAACAACTCAACCACTTGATTAAGAATAACCCTAGTAAGATCACTTAGAAGAATGTCCATGTATTCATTCATTAATGGAAAATCACTAATATGAACAATACTATATTTCTCGATGACAAGATCTATATAACATTCAATTCCATTAATATCCAATATCACTACATCATGACCTATTATTATATGTATGAAATAATCTAAAAATACATTATTAGCCTTGAAATCTGTCATATCATAATAAAATAAAATCCAATAAATACACAAATTAATATAATCCTCAACTACTGGCAGATAAACAAGACATTTAAGAACAACCATTTCACCAACAACAAATAAGAATATTCATATAATAATTAGTTTCTTTAGTAATTTCACATGGATTTTTCCACAATAGTAACACCACTCTTTCATGATGTCATATTCCTAGTATTCTTTCACATTCTATGAAATTAAAGAATGAAAAGATCCAAAATCAATCAATATATTTCTATAATGTGAATACATAAGTAACATACTTGTCAATAAATCATTTTAATTCCCACCATTTTTCATATTTGATGAATATTATTTTTCCACAGCCTTATGTTCTTTATCATGATAACCATCCCCCATGTGACTATCTGTAGACACAAATTTGAATAATATACCTACTCATTTGAATTAAATAATATTTCTATAAGATTAATATTATTTTTCATCTAATTTTCCATAAATCATGTTCCATTTGACAAGTATTTTATGATTGAAATCATTTCCCATATTTTTATAGACATCACCTAGGGTTATTTTTATAATTATTTTTACAAGATTGAAAATTAATTTTCTTACCTCCAATATTTTTTGATGAATTCTTCCCAAATGTTTTCCATCATTCCCAGTACTTATTCAATTCGTAATGATACATATACATGTCAAAAAATAGTATCTCATATTTTTCACCACAAATTAAAAGTTTCTCATTGATTTTAAACTCATTTGAAGACAACACTTAGAGTAAAATTGGTTCAAATCTAGGGTAAAGTCAAATAAATTTTATTATCGTTGTCCTAAAAAAATTATGGTGTGTACCTGAATAGTCTTGTAAAATTTTCATCACATGAAGATACCGAATATCTATCCTACTACCTCAGTTCTATGAATTGATTCTCCATTCTGAGTAGAATAGTCATTGTAATATAATTTTCTATAAAAGAAAATTAAAATCATTCCATCCATAACTTCTATATCATCATTATCATTATAATTCTTCAAAAAAACAGCATTGATGAACTTCAATGATAAAAAGATAAATGTCCAGTGTTACATTTTTTTCATTAGAGAAATACCATGACTTTGGATAGATTTTCTATGGAGTAGATCTACCCATTGTATTCCACCAGATATGAGGTTCCACTGAATGATGGAGGATGTAGAATCGTAAAATGATCCATTACTAACATATTCCTTGGTGTATTATTTTCATTATCCCTTTCATGTACACCACCACAATTTTTATCTTTCATTAACTAAGACATCACTGTAAGAAAACTCTATAGTTCTGATTCAATCTAACATGGGATGCTAATTTGGAAAAATGTTTTCCTCTCAATGCCTTACCAACACTTCTTATTTTGTCTATAGAAAACAATTATATAAAGACCAATATTAGACAAATAAACATGGTATTATTTTAAAAATATATCATTTCAACATATCTATAATTTAAAAATCATTAATGGTTATTCTATTAACATTTTATTATACCCTAATGTTAACTAAACAATGCTCTGATGCCAGCTGTATGGTCCTGACCGTTGACATTACATATCGTAGTGTTCTTAAACCAAAATAAATTATATTACCTTACTATGTATATTTTTAGTTTATATGACTAAGGAATTATCTTATGAATCAAACCTAAAAACTCAAATATTACACTATGGACACTTCTACTCAATATCCATTTTTCACTAATTTTTTTAGAAAAATTATTCATGGTTTATTTTGATTATACAACATTAAAAAGTTCCCCTCAATCTCATACATGTAATAATTATCCCATTAAAAAAATGAATGTTTATTAAAACAATGTATGAGAATAAAATCATTGAAATATAAACAATGGAAAAGAAAATGTTACTCTAATTGAAATCTAGAAAACATTTTCTTAAATAGATATATTATTCAGAACAAGTAATAATCATTTAAAAAATAAAATATCTATCATTTTGAAAATATATTTATTTTCATAAGAATAGATTATAAAACATCAAAAATAATTTTGGGTATCATGGAACACAATTTTGTTTTCTGACAAAATGTTGTAACCAAATGTCCCACCTCCCACTATGATATACCCTATGCATTTATGGTTATCACATAGCCACCCATGAATAGATTATCATGGAACCTACCAAATTGGTTTATTATGTGACCACAAAACATTTTTTTATCATGTAACCCCACGTCAATATAATCATTTCCCAATCACTATAAAATAAAAAAAAATCATGAAATATTTCATCATAAAACATTGTATTTTTAGAAAATGAACATTCATTTCAGGAAAACTAATTTTCAAAACCATCTCCTATAGAAAAGAAATAATCCATAAAAGTGACTATATTAACATATATGGTGTCATTTAATGAATTAATGTTATATGAAATTGTAATATTATGTTCATTCCATATATGTAATAAAAACATTTTAATTAAAAAATAGCCTTTAAAAGAGTATTTTTAAAAGTGTGAACCTTATTAAAATCATATCATTGAAGTGAGAAAACATTAAAAGAATATATATTGTATATTAATTATAAATCCACATAAAATAGTGTAAATAGAAAATAATAAAATAACAATTCATTTCACAAAATATCATTGATTTCTATTATTATTGGAGTTGATATTTAACCCAAATAATGGAAATTTGTTTAAGAGTTCCCTTACCCCATTATAATGTTCCATTAAACATGATAGAAAATCATGTTTAGTTGTTTAAATAATGTTATTAAATTATTAATGAATAATATTCATACTTATAATACATTATTTATCATTTTAAAAACATTCTAAAACCCATTTATTAAATATTTTTCATTATTTTCCAAGTTTTTAGGTGCTTTTGTTTTACTGTTTAATTGTTGGTTCACTAGTTTAAAATTGTAGGTATAATTTTAAAATGGATTTAAAAATATAGAAGTATAATAAATTATTATTAATGAACTACAATAATTATTAATAGTCTCATTTATCATTTTTACATCTTAGAATAGGATAAATCATTAGATAAAATGTGAATGAAAAATGATTAGTTTATTTTTGGTGTTTTTTCTAAATATCAGGAACTAGTGTCATATTATTTAATATATTTGGTCATTTTCATTTAATTACATATAATAGGTCATAATATACCTATTTTAATCTTATTCAACCATAAATAAACTATTATTAAAATCCATGGTTGTAGTAATGGGGAACAAAAAGTCATTATTATCGAAGATTGTAAATTGACAATATTTAGGCAGTATTTTGATTTCATAGAGTAATATAATATTAGAAATGAAATAGATATCAAAAAAAATTATAAATAAATGTAACACCCCAAGATTTCATAGTGTGTTAGTTCTTCAAAATAATTCAATAACTTTCACTACATGCAACACAAAGTTCAAGCACACCATGACTTACCAAACAAGCCGTTCAAAAGAGGTTATGAATAGTATTAGATAAATTTTAATTTTTATATAATCCTTATAATTTTAGAATCCATATTATGAGTTTCTTAGATATAATGCAAGAACAAATTCATTTTCAGTATTGCACTTTTATCAACTTTTAATAGTGAACCCTTTTTAAATACAATATTTTAAACTTTTTGACTAAATGGGGACATCAAAAATTTAAAATGAAACATCCCAAGCTTCCACGGTACACTTTCTTTGAATAATACAGTAGCGTGTGTTGTACGCAACCTTGAGTTTTAACACACACCACAACCAATCAAACTAGCCGTTATGAATAGTAATACCTACTTTTTGAAATTATATATATATTATATATTTTAAATGGACTTCATTTTTGGATTCGGAATATCAAATTTAGCCTAAGGTGAAATTTTGGTACATTTCGGATAACTTTCATATTTTGATGAATAGTGAAAATTACTAAATTTTAATTAAAAACAACTTTTTTAATCAAAATAATTAATAGTGATAAATTATGAATTTGAGTGGTTTTAAAGTATATTTAGAATATATTTTTACCATTTAATATAATTTTGGTCATTGGACATAATTTTACAATTAAACCGAACATAAACAAGTGTCAATCTTTTGATAGTTATTATCTCTTAAAAACACGCTTTTTGTTTTGACAGCGGGAATTAATTTTAAATTAATTTCTGCCACTTCTGTGTTTTGAATTTAGGAAAATGGATTACATATTTGGAATCAGGATGTTCAAATTGTGTAAATAGGTAACTTTTATTTTTAGACATTTTGAATAATTATTGCGGTAAATATTTTATTTACCATGGTTAAGGGTAAATCCGGTAAATAAGGGTTAAAAAATAATATTATAATAATACTAAATTACCCTAAAACGTGTCTTAACCCTATTGTTTGATACATGGTCTAACATGGGAATCTTTGGGTCTATTTTGGGACCCCATGGATCCACTTGTAAGTGATAATGACACTTTATTTTAATTTAGTTAAAATAAATACAAAAATGACACAAGCATATATCTTTTAGAACAACAATTGTTACATAGTGTTATATATGTTGGATTTTAGATTATAAATATTCATTAGAAAGCTAAAAAGATT
This sequence comes from Viscum album, assembly GCA_963277665.1. Classification (NCBI taxonomy): domain Eukaryota; kingdom Viridiplantae; phylum Streptophyta; class Magnoliopsida; order Santalales; family Viscaceae; genus Viscum; species Viscum album. The sequence continues at coordinate 1,254,073,047 of OY728150.1, read as the reverse complement.
TCCTACATAATGATATTTTATTTATAATTTTTAGACATTAAATATTGTATTTTATATATGACACAATGATGATGCAGTAATTACTATAATAGTGAAAAATTAAAATAATTGATATTATAAATACCCAAATAAATATAATATGAAACTTTTAATGAATTAAACTAATTTTCTAGGATAATATGATATATTAGGATTGATTTAATTGACTTTTTTTGAAGTAATCAATCAATTATGAGTTTCACAAAAATAAACTATTGAATAGTGTCAAAATTGACATAAAAGAGTTCTTAAACAAATATTATATTATTAATTGATATTAAATTCCTAAAAATCTAATGTTCGGCCAAGAGACTTATATCATGATAGGTTCATCATTAATGTACCACTTGGGGGTCGCTTGGATGTATATAGAAAGTTTATTAACCATATTATATAAAAATACAAAGAGACATTGTAAAAGTGAAACTAATTAACTTAGAGTTAATACTTAAAGATAAGGTTAATATATGTACCCAAACCTGTCTAAATTCTATTGGTTGAGTGGTTTTCGACCTATCCCCACCTTAACCTTTGAATAATAAGCTTTGGAGACATTATAAACCGAATATTAATTTATTATAAATTAATATTTCTAGCTTTTCCAAAGGTTCCCCTCACCCCTCTTATAAAAGGGCACTCCTCCTTCTCATTTCTTCACACCTTCAAAGCCTTTTGGTTCGGCCAAAATCGGCCCAAATACTCACCCAACATCCCTAACTACAACCTAGAGGCCTTAGTTTGATCAGAAATCCAACCTAAGGATCCCTTTTGATCAAATCAAAAGGAAGAACCCGAAGAAGATGTAATGATTTCACCACCCTTCTCCAAGTTCATTTCTTCTTCCACTTCTTCATCCTTTGTTCTTACCATTCTAAAATAATAACTCCAGTATCTCACATATACTGTGATGTTATTATAAATATGGTACAACCATATTCAGTATTCTATCCACCCTTTGAATAACATGTCACCATACGTGCGTACGTACGGACTACCGTCTCCACGTCGTGGTGTAATTGTTATTCAATATAATATTATTTGGATGGGTATAATAATGATGTGTAACTCATGTAAATAATAAATATAACATGTTAATGATTCTGTATATATGATATACCATCCATTTATATATTATTTTAATATCAAAAGAATGATATTGTCGCTCGTGCGTACGTACGGACTACCGTCTCCACGAACGCGATGAGATTCATTCTCCATCGTATCCATTCAAGTATAATTATCATTTGATGATTTAAAAATGATGTTTAAGGACTAGATATCATTATGGATATGAATAAGATACAACAAAAATGGCTTATGTAACAAAACATATAAAAGAAAATGAGTAAGTTAACTCCCGAAACGACGATAATTCTAAGATATTATTAACAAATCAATGTTAAAAGATCATATATGATATCATATTATTATATATGATTCTTGTATAATTAAATAACAACTATTTCACCATTATACAGGAGGTTAACCTACCCCAAACAAGGAAAAGTACAAGTTAAGGGTTATTTCACAATCTCTTCATTATCCGAGGTTGTTTATACGTAATAATCTACTGGGATTTCTTTATCATCCACATCCATGTTTCTTCGAAATGTATTTCAAAATATATTTATTATTTACAAGAATATGGGTTAAAGTCATTTATATCCTTGTTTGACTTTTTATAAGAGGTTTATAAAGTAATCTTTCCGTCGTTTTCAAAACAAGGTCCTTTTTAACCTTTTCGACAGAATTAAGGTAAGAATGTTTTTTTTAACTTATACGGCGGGTGCGGCTATTTTCCGCCGTTATAAAATCTTCAAAGCTTCCCTTACAAGCTTATAAGAATATTTTCAAAGAAAATGTTTTATTTTATATGGATCTTAAATGATTTCAAAATAAAAGGAGATATTTCTTTAAAAATAATTTTGATTTCATCTATGTCAACATCATTTGATGGATTTTAAGATTATTTGAAGTTGATTTATTATGATACAAAACTTCTATATTGTATTGAAGGTTTTGTGATATGTTTGACTGTGGATGTGCTATTTTTATACCATTCATAGTTTATGGTGAAATTATTGACATTTCGTATGCTAGTTTTAATACGAATGTTTATGTTATGTTTAAACCTTTTCATATGGGAATGAATTGGACTTAGTAAGTGACGGGTGGAGCCCGCTATAGCTCCTCGATGCATCGGTAGGTCTCATGAGACAAACTAGTGTCTTGGAACAAGGCCTTGACAAAATCTTATTTGTAGTCTTGGCACGAGGCCTTGGCTGTGTGGTTATGATAGTCTGGCATTATGCATTCCAACATTATGAAAGTTGTTCTTGATTTTGCATGTGATTATTCGATTAGTAGAATATCCATGTGAACAAGTAAATGGAATTATTTCATTTTAATTTTTCCATACTATGTTGAAGTTCAAGTTTAAAAGGCTTTTGTTTTAGTAATGCATTGCCTTAAATGTTTATGCTTATTTTGAATGTTCCTCTATATTGTTATCCTTACTGGGCATTTGAGCTCACCCCTTTTCTATGTTTTATTTTTCCCAGGATGTGAAGATGTAAGTTATGAATGACCTGCAAGGATATTATGAGGGGATTATAGTGTGGACTGTGGAAACATTATGTTGTTGTAGTAGTTTTTCATTTTATGATGTAATGTAAAACTTATGAATATATCTAGTGTTTCCAAGGCTACTAAACCAATCGGTCTTTCGAGATTTGATCTTTCTTGTGATCATGCCAATGTTATGTAATAATGCACCGACTCTGGGTAACTAGGGTCGGGGCGTTACAGTTGGTATCAGAGGAAGTTTAGTAAAAACCTTGGAAGCTAGATTTAGATAAACTCTGATTAGAGCACGTAGACCTAAGATGAACTTTGAGGATTAGTATAGAAGAACTTCCTAGAATTTTGGTATTGTAGAGATTTTGTGAGTTTTCCGAGCAATACATCCCTGTCTGGATACGAGCAGGTAGAGGCGGCTCTGGCACAGATGTACCTAGGGGTAAAACCCGAAAACACCGCTTTGAGCTAGACTCGAACGGGAACTGGTGCACGACAACAGGCCTTGCTGCACTCTTGGTTACGACACTCCCGGGGGATATGCTTAGGATAACTCTCATTTTCTTTACAAATCATTTTGAAGGGATTATGAGTATATACTTCCTCAAAGAAAACATTCTTATGATTATGGATTATATCCATAAATAGTTCAATTTATGTTAAGTGTTTTATAAGTATGGGATTATTTATTTTGATTCATAAACTGATCTATTGTATGCCATTGTTTAGAAATGGCGCCCAGTAGAAGGAATGAGAACTCTATCAATGCACATGATACAAATAGAAAGAAGGATCATAAATTTTATGGTCTTAAGCCAAAATTTACAAGAGAAATAGTCTCTCATGTATTATCATCATATGAAGAAATAATATCATGTGTTGATAAGATAAGTAAAGAGTTTACTGAGTCCTATGGCTTTGAAGGGAATCAAGAGAAGAAAAGGATGGAAGAGAGAAAGATGGATAAAGCGAAAAGGGAAAAGAATAATTTTCCCATATGTGGTAACTGTGGAAAGAAACACCCTGGAACTTGCCTGAAAGGAATGGGAGTTTGTTATAAGTGTGGAGGAAAAGGGCACAAAGTACGTGACTTCAAGGGTAAGAAAATGGTTTTAAATGTACAATGCTTCATTTGCAAGGAGTTTGGACACTACGCGAACCTATGCCCCAGTCATCAGACTATGCCGCAAATGATGCTATTGGATAATAATCAAGTTATGATACTACCACAGATGAAGAGGAATGATTAGAGTTCTTATGTTGATTATGTCAATTGAGTGTTGTATCAACAATGTACTTGTTATAATAATTATGGAGTATATAAGGATTGTACTGCAGTACTATTTCATTAAGGACTTGAGATTGTGTGGAACAAAGAAAAGTGACTCAATAGCAGGATAACAATTTGGAAAATATATGGTTGAGAGAATGATAAATCATAATATAGTTCTGATACTGAGGTAGTGATTTTGGAATAATATGTGATTGTTTTGGATAAATTATATTGGATATTCTTGACTACCTTGTAACTGATTAATGATTTGTATATTCCATCATTGTTGGGGTTTAAACCATTTTTGGATTAATGGAGTATATCCAGCATTCTATATGGAATAAGGGAGCATGAATGTAATCAATAAGGAATATGGTAATACATGATGAAGGTATTCATATGCTATTACGGGGTAAAAAGGATCTATATTATGTTTACCTTCCTTATAAATGTTAGACTGCGAGTTTGGACATAAGTATTTTGGATAGTTCTAGTTTGGATTATTTTGGATTTCCATAAAAGGACAACCCGGAGGTCGGGCGGCAACCCGTCACGTCCGGCAAGGCTGCGAGACTTGAACCCGCAACCGAAGGGCGACAAGGGTGTATCACCTACCACTGGCCCATGAGATGTCCTGGATTAAATAATGTAGTTTTTATTAAAAGATCATGTAGATGAATTATAAATTCGTTTATTTTGGAACCCTATACGAATAGTGTAAATAGAATTTTTTTACATTATATTATCTTTTAGAGTGAAAGATGAGTTTGTGGTAGAAATTTATTAATGGATAAAACTCTAATTATAAAGTAAGTATATCTCCTTATGATATTAGCCAATCTCCTAAATAAATTCCTCAATATTAAGAAAAGAAACTTAGAACAAATTTTTTTTCCTAGATGGTACCTTAAATCATCACTAATTTATGGCTTTGGGACTGTTGGCCTTTTCATAGCCATGTTCTCTACCACTCTCCATCTGATAATTGATGGTTAGATTTTTCTTCCATATCCATATATTCCTACATGGAACCCTAGTATGTGTTATTTTCGGTAATCTTCATACTTTCGACTCTTTATTTTAAATAGAGGCCTCATTAATTCATTTTTCGATGTGGGATTTCAACTAAGATATTTTGAAACGTCAAAAATGTGTTATCCTAATACCCTATGTTTTGTTGAACCGATGGTATTTCAAATCATCATAGATTGATGAATGTAAGGACCTCAATTTTATACTTGTTTGTAATTGATGACCTCAATCACTACCTATAAATATTTACGTTTTTCCTCCGATTATATGTCTCCAATTTCCACCAATGTTCTCCTAATCGAGATCATAATTTGGTGGTGACCCTTTGATTTCTCTTTTCCTCATATTAAGACTAAATTTTAGTAACCCAATTTCCGATGTGGGTTTTCCCACAAATATATTTTCTACTTTCAACCTTTTATTTTCGAAGAACAATTTCAAATTGCGAGGACGCAATTTATTGAAGGAGGGGAGAATGTAACACCCCAAGATTTCATAGTGTGTTAGTTCTTCAAAATAATTCAATAACTTTCACTACATGCAACACAAAGTTCAAGCACACCATGACTTACCAAACAAGCCGTTCAAAAGAGGTTATGAATAGTATTAGATAAATTTTAATTTTTATATAATCCTTATAATTTTAGAATCCATATTATGAGTTTCTTAGATATAATGCAAGAACAAATTCATTTTCAGTATTTCACTTTTATCAACTTTTAATAGTGAACCCTTTTTAAATAAAATATTTTAAACTTTTTGACTAAATGGGGACATCAAAAATTTAAAATGAAACATCCCAAGCTTCCACGGTACACTTTCTTTGAATAATACAGTAGCGTGTGTTGTACGCAACCTTGAGTTTTAACACACACCACAACCAATCAAACTAGCTGTTATGAATAGTAATACCTAATTTTTGAAATTATATATATATTATATATTTTAAATGGACTTCATTTTTGGATTCGGAATATCGAATTTAGCCTAAGGTGAAATTTTGGTACATTTCGGATAACTTTCATATTTTGATGAATAATGAAAATTACTAAATTTTAATTAAAAACAACTTTTTTAATCAAAATAATTAATAGTGATAAATTATGAACTTGAGTGGTTTTAAAGTATATTTAGAATATATTTTTACCATTTAATATAATTTTGGTCATTGGACATAATTTTACAATTAAACCGAACATAAACAAGTGTCAATCTTTTGATAGTTATTATCTCTTAAAAACACGCTTTTTGTTTTGACAGCGGGAATTAATTTTAAATTAATTTCTGCCACTTATGTGTTTTGAATTTAGGAAAATGGATTCCATATTTGGAATCAGGATGTTCAAAGTTTGTAAATAGGTAACTTTTATTTTTAGACGTTTTGAATAATTACTGCGGTAAATATTTTATTTACCATGGTTAAGGGTAAATTCGGTAAATAAGGGTTAAAAATAATATTATAATAATACTAAATTACCCTAAACGTGTCTTAACCCTATTGGTTGATACATGGTCGACCATGGGAATCTTTGGGTCTATTTTGGGACCCCATGGATTCACTTGTAAGTGATAATGACAGTTTATTTTAAATTTAGTTAAAATAAATACAAAAATGACACAAGCATATATCTTTTAGAACAACAATTGTTACATAGTGTTATATATGTTGTATTTTAGATTATAAATATTCATTAGAAAGCTAAACAGATTTCCTACATAAGGATATTTTATTTATAATTTTTAGACATTAAATAATTTATTTTATATATGACACAATGATGATTTAGTAATTACTATAATAGTGAAAAATTAAAATCATTGATATTATAAATACCCAAATAAATATAATATGAAACTTTTAATGAATTAAACTAATTTTCTAGGATAATATGATATATTAGGATTGATTTAATTGACTTTTTTCGAAGTAATAAATCTGTTATGAGTTTCACAAAAATCAACTATTGAATAGTGTCAAAATTGACATAAAAGAGTTCTTAAACAAATATTATATTATTAATTGATATTAAATTCCTAAAAATCTAAGGTTCGGCCAAGAGACTTATATCATGATAGGTTCATCATTAATGTACCACTTGGGGGTCTCTTGGATGTATATAGTAAGTTTATTAACCATATTATATAAAAATACAAAGAGACATTGTAAAAGTGAAACTAATTAACTTAGAGTTAATACTTAAAGATAAGGTTAATATAAGTACCCAAACCTGTCTAAATTCTATTGTTTTAGTGGTTTTCGACCTATCCCCACCTTAACCTTTGAATAATAATCTTTGGAGCCATTAGAAACCGAATATTAATTTATTATAAATTAATATTTCTAGCTTTTCCAAAGGTGCCCCTCACCCCTCTTATAAAAGGGCACACCTCCTTCTCATTTCTTCACACCTTCAAAGCTTTTTGGTTCGGCCAAACTCTGCCCAAATACTCACCCAACATCCCTCACTACAACCTAGAGGCCTTAGTTTGATCAGAAAGCCAACCTAAGGAGCCCTTTTGATCAAATCAAAAGGAAGAACCCAAAGAAGAGGTAATGATTTCACCACCTTTCTCCAAGTTCATTTCTTCTTCCACTTCTTCTTCCTTTGTTCTTACCATTCTAAAATAATAACTCCAGTATCTCACATATACTGTGATGTTATTATAAATATGGTACAACCATATTCAGTATTCTATCCACCCTTTGAATAACATGTCACCATATGTGCGTACGTACGGACTACCGTCTCCACGTCGTGGTGTAATTGTTATTCAATATAATATTATTTGGATGGGTATAATAATGATGTGTAACTCATGTAAATAATAAATATAACATGTTAATGATTCTGTATATATGATATACCATCCATTTATATATTATTTTAATATCAAAAGAATGATATTGTCACTCGTGCGTACGTACGGACTACCGTCTCCACGAACGCGATGAGATTCATTCTCCATCGTATCCATTCAAGTATAATTATCATTTGATGATTTAAAAATGATGTTTAAGGACTAGATATCATTCTGGATATGAATAAGATACAACAACCATGGCTTATGTAACAAAACATATAAAAGAAAATGAGTAAGTTAACTCCCGAAACGACGATAATTCTAAGATATTATTAACAAATCAATGTTAAAAGATCATATATGATATCATATTATTATATATGATTCTTGTATAATTTAATAACAAATATTTCACCATTATACATGAGGATAACCTACCCCAACCAAGGAAAATTACAAGGTAAGGGTTATTTCACAATCTCTTCATTATCCGAGGTTGTTTATACGTAATAATCTACTGGGATTTCTTTATCATCCACATCCATGTTTCTTCGAAATGTATTTCAAAATATATTTATTATTTACAAGAATATGGGTTAAAGTCATTTATACCCTTGTTTGACTTTTTATAAGAGGTTTATAAAGGAATCTTTCCGTCGTTTTCAAAACAAGGTCCTTTTTAACCTTTTCGACAGAATTAAGGTAAGAATGTTTTTTTAACTTATACGGCGGGTGCGGCCATTTTCCGCCTTTATAAAATCTTCAAAGATTCCCTTACAAGCTTATAAGAATATTTTCAAAGAAAATGTTTTATTTTATATGGATCTTAAATGATTTCAAAATAAAAGGAGATATTTCTTTAAAAATAATTTTGATTTCATCTATGTCAACATCCTTTGATGGATTTTAAGATTATTTGAAGTTGATTTATTATGATACAAAACTTCTATATTGTATTGAAGGTTTTGTGATATGTTTGACTGTGGATGTGCTATTTTTATACCATTCATAGTTTATGGTGAAATTATTGACATTTCGTATGCTAGTTTTAATACGAATGTTTATGTTATGTTTAAACCTTTTCATATGGGAATGCATTGGACTTAGTAAGTGACGGGTGGAGCCCGCTATAGCTCCTCGATGCATCGGTAGGTCTCATGAGACAAACTAGTGTCTTGGCACAAGGCCTTGACAAAATCTTATTTGTATTCTTGGCACGAGGCCTTGGCTATGTGGTTATGATAGTCTGTCATTATGCATTCCAACATTATGAAAGTGGTTATTGATTTTTCATGTGATTATTCGATTAGTAGAATATCCATGTGAACAAGTAAATGGCATTATTTCATTTTACTTTTGCCATACTATGTTGAAGTTCACGTTTAAAAGGCTTTTGTTTTAGTAATGCATTGCCTTAAATGTTTATGCTTATTTTGAATGTTCCTCTATATTGTTATCCTTACTGGGCATTTGAGCTCACCCCTTTTCTATGTTTTATTTTTCCCAGGATGTAAAGATGTAAGTTATGAATGACCTGCAGGGATATTATGAGGGGATTATAGTGTGGACTGTGGAAACATTATGTTGTTGTAGTAGTTTTTCATTTTATGATGTAATGTAAAACTTATGAATATATCTAGTGTTTCCAAGGCTACTAAACCAATCGGTCTTTCGAGATTTGATCTTTCTTGTGATCATGCCAATGTTATGTAATAATGCACCGACTCTGGGTAACTAGGGTCGGGGCCTTACAATAAAATATAGTTTTACATGATTTTTGTGTTATCAATCATTGATGGTTGAAGGAGGTGAGGAGAAACTATAGGAAGAATAAAATTTAGGAGAGGTACATCAAGAATAGTAGCACAAGGAAAATGGGAGACTCAGGAGGAGAGGATTATGTAGATATTTGAGGAGCTAAAAGGCATGTGAGTCGAAATACGGTGTCATAGAGTGGTATTTATACATGAGTAGAGGTGGGTTTAAGTTATTGGAATAATGATTATTTTATATTTAAATCCAAACACATTGTGGATTAAACAATTAATATGAATTTAGATTATTATTTGTACAATTTATTCATATTATGTTCATAAAATACCTCAAAAAAGTAAATATTTTTATTTTAATTTATTTTATGCCTTTACCATTTTAACTTTATCCTGGATCATTTTTCTCCTATACCGATGTCAATATTTTTTTTTCAATGTTATATTTTTTATTACTAAAGATAAAATTTAACTTAAAAAATATATTTTTCATTATGATTCCAAATATTTATTCTATTTTACATATTTCAATTAATATAATCAGAAATGTTTTATTTAAAAATAATTCCATAGGAATAATGAAAAAGGGTTGTTTTAAAGGGAATAATACAATGGATTTAAATGTTTTTATATATAGTTTTAATTTGAAATTGATTATAATGACCTAAATTTGTAATTATATATGTATAATTGAACAAAATATACTTAAAATAAAATTTAAAATATAAATAAACAATACAAATAAATTAGATTAAAATCCAGTTCTGAATTAAAATTATGTATTTTTCACTATTTATAAAAAAATGAAGCTTCTCCAAACAATACCAAAATTTCATAATATGACAATTATTATATTCCAATTACTAAATTGAATGATTATTTTGAAAATTAAAATTTCTAGAAATTTCAAAATATATATTTAAAATAGGTACTCATTTTAAAGTTGGAGAAATTGCCTTTTAAAAAATATAGCTTTATATACTAAGAAATTTGGATTTATTCACATATTAGTGATATAAAACATTTTTTATGAATTTAGAAAAATAGGATTTATTATATACCATATATTTCTTATTAATATAAATCAACACTACTTATTAATTTAATTTATGAATTCTAATTAATTTGTCAAAAAAAATATTATATCGGTATCTCAGTTGTCAAACCTAGATGTAGCTAATACAAATAGATTGGGGACATCAATTTATGCAACTCTCATTCATTAATATTTGGATTAAATCATAGTAAATGTTATGCAATGGTGAATAATGTATGTTTCACACATATGTATGTACAGGATATAAATATGATAGGTGGGATATTAAATTTACAACACTCTAATATATTAGGTAATGTTTTTATCTAATAAGATCAAATTTACCATAAAAGGTAGGTGATACTAAGAACAAAATTTTATGATTTATTTGAATATATCCTTAAAACATTTTTCTGATGTTGGGATTTATATTGTTTCCACATTCTCATATTTCCTTTATGTTTTTATGTTTTATCATGCCTCCTTATCCATGATTATGATTATTACTCCTTGATGACTTTTTTATATTCCTGTTGACAAGCTTGTATTAGATTCATAATGTTATAAAATTGATTTTTACCTTGATAGGATTTATAGATCTCACATATCTTATATACATCACCATGTTATCCCAATTCATTTTAAGAGACCAATGAAAGATAATATCATGTTACATAGTTTATAGAAGACGTTGTTATATCTCTTTTTCAAGTTGTTATGTTATGTACATAATTTTCTTATAGCTCAAGGACTCAAAATATTTAAAGGCTATATTAGGTGTATATCTATGTAATATATAGGGAAATAATTTATTTTACCAACTAATAGTTATTGTTGATTTTGTTAAAAATAACTCATCAAAACAACCTAATGCAACAATGAATCTTAAACAAGAAGAGTATCAAGGTTGTCTGAAGTAGTGAAGACCAAAGGAAGTTGTGCAAATAAGGTTGACACCCTTAATAAGAAAGGACACAATAAGAGAAAATATTAAATACATAATCTTTGGGTTTCCTTGGGTGACAACAGTAATTCCCTAATGTTCCCACAATACATGTGTTACAAACATCTATGCTATTACTCAAAATCCCTTTCACCTCCAAATGATGTAAACAGTAGTTCATGGGAAGGACCGGATACCATACATAGAATTATAAATTCAAAGTGAATCAGTTTCAATAACCTCATGGTGTACATTATTTTCACCACAAAATAATAATTTAGTGGGCATTGTATAAGTCTTATGATCGAGAGCTTATCCTCATTCTATTGATGCACTAAAATCATGGACCAATGATCACATTATGTACCGAATCACCCCACCTCCTCATATAATTTCCATGTTTCAAAATCAATTCATATTAATTTTGAGGACCATGTGAGGGGGTACCCACTATACCAATATTCTCCAACTAGAACTATGGGAGTTGCTAGATTTTGAGGTTCCTGCAAAGAGAGTCCTGAAACTGGGGGCATCGTGGAATGTGCGGAATAAATAAATCATATCGATAAGAATGTACATGCTTCTGAAGATGAGTCCTACTTCGAAGATGAGGAAGCCCTTATGTCAGGCCTCATTTTGTTCTATACAAATCCCCCAACAACTGGTAACCATGATGACCATTTTCACTTCTCTATCTAGACCACAATTACCATTCCCCTACAACCACTATTTGAGAAAAGTGGTGAATGAGTCCACACGAGTACCTCTTCCCTTGAATCCCCCAAACACATTCAATTCCAGGTTTTTCCTAATTACATCCAATGAAAAGGTGGTAAAATAATGGAGTTTATTTCACCTAAAAACATAGAAATTTATAGGCTAAATTCACTCCCAACCATTGTATGTTATCCCTTATAGGAAGCTCCTAGTTCCAAATTTGTAAAATTATAAAATAGATCATGTTATGCCTATCTCTTCCGCATACAAAATCACCCCACACATCATGGTTCTGATTCATTGAGAGCACACTGAGGTTGTATTTGGATGATAGGAAGCCTGATGAGGAACCCATAAAAACACACACGTCTGACTCTGAATTAATTGCATTATTATCACAGATAATCTTTTATTATTTATCTAGGATAGTTTGGATAAAGCTCAAAAAAATACAAGCTTGTTAAAAGGTAATTTCATTGACCAATTAATATGAGAATCCAAGAATTGACCCCAGCCCAATTATTATGAAAAATACAATTATTGCATCTTCCCCCTGCCCAAAATGTATGTTGTTGGAGGTCATTAAAATATGGATGAATCGTACACCATGTAGTAGAAATCCTACCTATCGTCCTGGCGAAGTAACTCCCATACATGTCCTCCATAAAAATTACTCTAACTGTTTCCCCCCATGAGGACCTCCCATGAAAGCATGGAATGAAGGCCATGCATTATGGTGGAGATACTCCTAACATTAACCCCCCTGGACAGAGGCCTGGTCATCCTACTCCAAGCTACCCAATGGTGCTTCCTTCAAATTTTCCATCCCATAAATAGGATGCCATAATATTATCTAGCCTATAAATTACCCATTTTGGAACCATTATAGAGGAGAGTTATTTCATGGGTATACAAGATATAATAAATTTTGTCACATTTATTATTCCTAAATTTGAAAAAATAAATATTTCATTCAAATGAATATTCTCCCTGTGTTTTATCAACCGTCATATCGAAATGGTTGAGGCAGATCATTCTATGTGAGAGAGGGGCACCCATGTACACCATTAGAAAAACACCAATTTTCATACCAAATATTATTTTCAAGGAATAAACCATTCTATCCAAGCACTTGTTTGAAATTAGGAGGTAAATTTTATCCTTATTGATAACTTTTACACACTAGTTATAGTTGACTACAAGGACCACTTTGATCCCCCTAACGAACCTATTACTAACATTTAAAAAGTTCAAGTATTCATCACCAAACATAAGATGATAAATGTCAATGTTAATTGGTTATTCATAATAATTCACCATATTTTTACAAAAAAAATATTATTCTTCATTTTAGTGAACATGATTAATCTATTTTAATTATGCCACAAACGCACAAAAAATTCTGAAATAAATAATCATGGATATTAAAATTCTTAATAGGTAAACATAAAACTAGATACTTGAAAGGATCATATATCAGAATTATATCCCAATTAATAACTACCCCACCATTATGTTATTACATATTTATGACAATATCAATTCCCATACAAGTTATAGGGAATCAATCATTTATACACACAAAACGATCATGTGTGTTACAATGATATAATTGAACCATATGTGAAAAAATGGTATCTTTAATGATTCAACACCAAATAAAAATTGGAGATATTTATAATTTTATGGTCACCAAATATATATTATTAGTGATACGTAGAAAAATACATTATTCTATGCTTGATATTTATTATTATTCACTACCGGACACTCATCCCTTATAATATTATATATATTCAATAATATTATATTTTAGATACTCCAATTTCAAAATATTCTTAATCACTATCATTATTTTCAATATGTGCATCATTTTGATTATCGTGTGAATATTTTTTCATTTATATAAATCAAAATTTAAAATTAGAATTCTATTATTTAAATATCGGAAAAATGTGAATGAAATAAAATACATAGATTATTATTAGTAAAATTATTATCGTGTAGTTACTAGTATATCATTTTTCCGCCAAATAAAAAATAAATCAATAAAATTAACTTTTATGTTCTAATTTTAATATTTTTATAAATTATGGTGTTTCAGATTCTATCATTAAATAATGGAATAGATTTTTTTAACATTATACAAATTCCAGATAATCATGAAATGAAATGAGCATTTGTTGAGTGTAAATTGATCCAAAACCTACAACCATAGACCTTACAAAATCATAGACCCATATGATTATCATTAAAGGATAATATGATATGGATGTTTAATAATAATGTGTGAATCAATATATCATTGTGAATATTGTCCTTCAAGTAGCACTAAATACCTCCCATAGAACCATCATGATGAAAATTTTGTGTTTTATTGCAAACATGAAATACTAAATTTTTGAAATGACAAAACACTATAACCCAGTGGGAATAATAATCTAAAATATTTTTTTATGGAGAGACATTTTTATATGTGGAATGAATTATTCTAATGATATAATTGATGTACTCTTATAAATTTATCCAATGTAATATATAAATTAGACCCTTTCTATTTTTGTAAACCAACAAGGTATTCTAGGAATAACAATTACCATCACATCACAACCTTTTTCATTTTAATAATTTTCAAAATATTTCCCCAGTGATCATCCAAAAAACTCATGAAAATATATGAGTCATAAAAAATATTTTCAAATGAAAAATAAGGCACCCAATAGAATATATTTATTAATAAAATATAATAGTTCTTATCAGTAGAATTCATTACATTTGATCCATTTTTATTCGAGGAAAAATATGATGATATAATAGTATATGGCATTCATATAGAACCCCATATATTAATGAATCATGAAATTAGTCGGATATACTATAAATTATTTTAAAATGTCTACAAAAAGTGTATTTCATTGAAAATAATTGAACAAATAATTATAAATCATCATATTTTATCCCTATAACATTGATGAAAAATATCAAAAACATGTCTTTATCTGAAAAATTATCCAATTAACAAGGACTATTAATACAAGCTTATATCATAAAAATTTAGTCAATTATAATATCATAAGGAAAAAATTACAATGGAGAAATTATGATCATTTAAAATGAAACCTCTCAATATGGAATCAAATTGATTATAAAAATAAATAAATATAATAAAATATCTAAACCACTAATAAAAAAACACACAAAATTTAGTGAATCAACATTTCAACATTTTGTGCATGTGTCCTCAATAAAAATTTTATAAGTTATGGGTGTAACACCATTTTAACTAATTCATCATATAAATTTAGATGACATTAATATTCATAAAAACATATACTATTTAAGAATATTTTCCATTTAAAATACAAATTGGGTCATTTTTTAGTTGGGTCAAAATGTATCTAGGTTTTATACATCTGATCCCAAATAAGGTGATTTATAAGATTATTGTGAATAGACTTAAAAAAATACTAAAAATAAGTATAGGGAAAATTAAATTTTATTCTGATTTAAATAAATAGCTTTCATAATGTTTTGATTAAGGAAAATGACTCAACATATATATATTTATCACTTCATACATGGATACATGATGTTTTGCATGAAATCAGGTTATTTTGTTATAAGCCTATGGTGAACAACAAATTAAAAGGTGTGGGAGTCCCTCATAATCTGGTTACATATTGAAGTAGGAACATCCACCCTAATTCATATATTCAAAACCCTATCCATCTATTTTATCTTTCATAGAAAAATAACTTCACCTTGAAGCATTTCACATATCATATCATAATATAAATATAACTCCTTGATGATTTCCCTAAAATCATAAGAGATGATGTAATATGTCTTTGAGAAATTTTCATGGAGTCCTACCAATATATATACAAATATTTATTAAATCAAAAGTCTCAAAATTCATTATTCCTGAATGTATACACGAACTACTTACTCATGGATTCTTTATCTTAGCATAATATTACATGGAGTTCCCATTTCTCGGGTTTTAATACATCTTAATATCACTCATCTTATGATAAATGACAATTAGCTATACCATAAATTAACATACAATCAGGAGAAGATTTATTGGAATCTATTATGGACTTTTAAATAAAAAAAATTATCAAAAAAATTGATTCTCTAACATTATAGGTAAAACATCTGGGTAAATAGATTCTCTTTGTTTCTTGGGTAATTTCTCTAATAGGGATATAGCTGATATAACCCATCGTTGAATTCATGGCCCTCCTATATTATATTTTTTCCCTAGAAACATCCCCATGAATTACAATATGTTGTTAAAACATATCATTGGTATTGAAATATTTAAAATAAATTATGTGTAAATATATATTTCAACTCTTTAGATATGGATTCGAATAGAACCATCAACCCAAATATCACTTTACTTTCTATTAGTCCCATTATATGAATGTATGCATAAGTAAAATATTGAATAAATTATTTTTATAAAAAATCAAATGTAAAAAAATATGATAATGTTAAGAATATTCATGGGTATATCCTTGGATATGATAACGTTAATTCTCTAATTGTCTATAGATTTCACCATATCAGTTATAAAATTCCTGAGAAGCTACACATATGTAATAAAAAGGTATCACTTTTAATACTTTTAAAATTTTTGTTACACATTAATTAGAGACAACAAAACGTCAATATGATCAACAAGAAATAACAATGTATGACAATATACCAATATATAAAAAAACCAACATGATTATATAGTCAATTTGGGGATGGACAATCTGATTCATGGGATCCCAAAATTCCACATTAAAATTTATTATACCAAAAATAATAACCCAAAATTGATATAACCTATACCTACTATGATGAAAAAATGATTATAATCCTTCCTGATTCATACATGCTAATAACATAATCATATCTAATTCACTAAGATCATGTAGGCTCCTTAATTAACAAATGAATAATATATCAATATTTGTTTATATATATTCCTTAGGGTAATATGTATCATCCTCCTATATTATATACACAATCTCATGATATAATTTCTATTCATAGTGAAAAATACGACCCCATTGATAGTAGCTTGGATATATATTACTCTTTGATATATTGTATCGTCCTCTACCTTCATATATCTCATCCCATTTAGTTAAATTTGATAAGATGTTATAATTACAGAATTATCATTTAAAATTAGATCTAATAAAATTATTTCTTCTTATTAGAAGGTTTCCCTAAATATTAATTACACAATATTTTAATCAAATTGTCCTATACTGTATAAAATAATCATAGAAACTTCAATATCTTTAGAATGAAAACCATATTGTCCATCTCTGTTGTAATGGATCCCATGAATCAAGGGTTACATCAAAATATGCATTCCGGAAATCCCTATTCAACTATGAAGGGGTTCTAATCATCAATTATAAATTTGAATGAATCATTCCACTAATATAAATAAATTTGATCTTGAATGAAATTAATCTAATCCATACAAATGGTAACATCCTAGAAAGAAATTTCCATTAAAAATAAATCAGATCAATGTCAAAATCCATTAGACATCATAAAAAAAGTAGGGTATCTACAAACATGATATTTACTCTTTCTAATAGGTTTTTTAGAGTCAAAATTCTGAATTAAAACACCCATTGATAGAATAATATTGTTAAAATATATAAAAAGGTAAAAGATACCGTGAATCTCATGTCAAATATAACACTTAATATTATTGAACCAATAAGAGTTTTACCCTTTTCCATCAATGAACCACCCCCTTAATCAACTATATCATTTTATCGTAAATGAAATACTAGTAACATTACATGTACAACAATTTATATAAAATCATTGACATTCATAATGAACTGAATCCTAAGGAACCTATTTCGATTTTCATTATTCACCTGACAACTACCTTACCCCAACCATCATGATAAATATATACTATTGAGTAACTATGTTCCTCATTAATGTGGTCAAGAGTTCATAGTTTACTCTTAACATCCCCCTAAACATTATTTCAACATAACATATCTCTATAGGTGACCCATCATACATTAATAATGGAATTTTATTAATTGAACATGACAAGGAATATGGAAATGACAAAAACTATATAATAAAATATATAAAGGACATACTTTCTAAATAATTTTTGAATAACCTATTTTTTATCCAAACATACATTGTATGAAATAGTGTAACTCAACCACTATTTTATCAATTCTATTATTATAGGCATACCTATGGCTAAAAAATGGGCCACTACTCAGATTGGTAAGAAAATTTATAAGGAAAATTATAACATGAGTATTTTATTTGTACTATGATCCTTATACACCTCCTAAAAATATATTGGTGTATTAAAAAACCTCACTTGTTCTCCATAATATAGTCAAAATATAATAACAAGGAAAATGAGTCTTTTTAATAATCATAAAAATCCAATTAGAAAACCAATATAGAAAATAGAAAATGATTATATAAAAAAAAATAATACCCACTGATGGGATTCAATAAAATAGTATTCATAATTAAAAATCTATATCTTAGTGAATAAATAATGGAATACTTGATCCTTTAATTCTTCCCATGATAATGATATGTGTCTCATCAGTAAGACCATTACACCCTACTATCTCTAGGGTGTATCTAAACTATAAATGTATCCTATATTACCCAATTTTTATTGGGTGTCACATACAATTTAAAAATTCTATAAATTATATCAACAGTTTCCTCAAAATATTATTATTATCCAATTAAATGGATTGAAGGGATTCCATATAAGATAATATTTGGTGATTTTCATAAAAGGTATAACCTTTGAGTACTCTATTATCTCTACCTAAATCAAGGGAAAATCAAAATCATAAGTGGTTTTTTGTCTTGAAATAAAGAAACACATTTAGATATTTCTTAGTTACTACATACTTGTCATTCAAATGAATAATAATGTTGTTTTTGTCCTCATATATATCCTAAAAACAGTCATGTGTCGATAAAACATAAAATCATTGATGGTTAATTTTATGAAACATAGAAACATATATTTATAATTTTTTCATTGAATATTTAACTCACTATCAATCTACATCATCTTAAAAGGAAAAATATTGACAAACTATAAATTCAAAAAATCCAAAAATATAGTAAATTAATTTATCAAAAACAATAAAATCAATTAAACCTCCATATGAACTAAAATATAAACTATATTTGTGTTACATAGTACAACTCATATCACACAACATGATTCTGGACTATCCTATCCAAAATTTTCATATCCGCAAAAAATTACGAAAAAATGAAACCAATGACATTTTTAACTCTGATGAATCAGTTTCTAGGAATAAAATAATGTTCCACACATCCTCATGTGAATTTTTTAACATTCATGTGGTTATATTCTATATATAAGACACAATACAATAAATTAGGGTTTCAGTGGATTGAGTATCAAACCATACAATTAAATAATTATAATAATGAGACAATATAAAATCATAATCATATGATAAACACATATATAACATCACATGTAATAAAAAAATAGACCCATGATCATACATCATTATTAAAAAATGATTCTTAATGATGTAGACCAATATTTGTTATATAAATTGAAAATAATAATATCATTGGGTCTACAATATAGATATTGTAGTGTAAATCCAATAATTGATTCATTCTCCTTGAAAATATCCTCTTACTTATCCACCTATCCTATGGGGTTTCCCCTTATCTGGATCCCTGATAGAAATATTATTAATTTACAGTGAGGTGTATATATGGTATGTAATTATAAAATGAAGTCATAAACCGCCAAACACACATTGAATATATTTACAAATATACGTGGCCTCCTATATATTATTATAAATAAAAGATCAAACATATACATACCCCATTGAGGTAATATTTCACTAACAATGAACTCATGAGTATCCGTCATACTAACATTATAAAATTTTTTAAGGATGGGTCATCTCAAACAATTTAAGATATCACTAACCTTATTTGAAACAAATTATGAGAAGAGATTGTATAACTACAATACCATAACCAATAAATCATTCATATCCTCTCACGAGAAAAACAATTTATTCCAGTAACTATAGTTTAAAAACTACATGTTACTATTAAAATAATCATATAAAAAACAATAACATCTCTTTATAAAAAATGTTAAAAAAATAACTATATCAATAATTGGATTACGATAACCCATCTCTACAAAATTCACATGGGATACCAAATATCTCACATAACATAATCATAAGGTGATTCCATATACCATCAATATAAATTTCAAGAAACTACAAAACAAGGTTAATATAATTTCATGATGTATAAATATAAACACTGAGTCCTCACATTTAAAATAGAACAACCTGACCCACAACACATAACCATATCTCAAAAAATTATAGCGTTCTCAATTTAGTATCCAAAATTAGTTACTATAACATCAAGGTAAGTTATATATTAACTATAATAATATTTATAAATCACATGGTAAAAAACCTCAATAATCTATAAATGAAACACAAATATAAACTAAAATTCAAAAACTACTTATCAATATTATACCCTTGTACAATGATAAATTTTCAACCAAAACCCCCCATTATATTCTCATATTCACTTCAGGGTTTTCAGAAACATAATAGGGAAAAAATAGTATATAAATAATAGTAATTGATGATATATTAACAGTTCATATAAAAATAAATATAATTCAGAAATATTCACTATATGTAGTCAACGTGCCCTTATTCCTCATAATATAACCCTATTATATTTTTTTTCCTATTCACATTATCAATTTATTCTACTTTGCCATATTTAATTACCATAATTATCATCATACCAATCATCCATTTATTCCATGTTCGTTCAAATTACTTTTCCATACATCCCGTTAAATGAGATTGATCTATCACTCATTTCTAGTTATTTATATAAATGAAAAATTACCTAATAAACCAAAAATTATGAGTCCATTTCATATTTCTATACAATTTCTGGTTACAATTACTTAACATTTAAAAAAACACTTTATTTTTTATCGACGAATTATGATATTGATCACTAAAAATATCTATCTATGATAGAAACCCATGATTTATCAATCCAACACAAAAATTACGACGATTAAAGAAGGAAAATTGATATCAATGAACCTAATATAATTGTATATAATAAAACATACTAAAAATTGATTCAAGATTCAACTTATTCACCACCATGATGAATTAAATTAAGTGATTTAATTGTATTCGAAACAATACCCTTAAGCCACTATATAGTTCATGTCACAGTTATAGAGAAAAAAAATGATCAAATAATGAGGTAAAAATGATATTGGGTTAATTTTTAATAATATTGTTCCCAAAAAATGGGGTATCCACATCTACCACATTATTCTTTAATTGATAAAATCATAATAATATAATTATAAACAAGATAAATTACATCCCTTAAAAACCATAAAAAATAAAATTTAGTTTTATTGATATCAAAAACCATAGAATAATTTCATTTAATAAAACCATATCATGTTTTATAATTCCTCCAAAAATAGAAACATAATACTATGAGCTATCTGATTACATCATGTAATCAAAAAAATTCACTAATATACCAACCAAATCACCATAAAATTTTGATTAAATTCATAGAATAATTGAAAAAAACTATACCATTGTCCATATAATTTATTTCCCAACAAAATCATTGTAATTATTTAGATACACTATAAAACATTAAATTAGATCACTTAAATATAAAATAATTTGTGAAATAATTTCATAAAAAACATTAATTTTATATGAAGTTTTTTTTCATAGATCTGGTTCTTCTGTATCATCTTTATTTTAAAAAGCCTCAAAAACAACAAGTGTAAAATGTATAGGATGATTTGGCTTTGTATATAAATACATTTCAAATTATTTACTTCATAAAATATCCATGACATAAGGATAGTAAAAATTATAGATAAATCCAATTTATTATATATTAAATCTTTAAAAAATACTTATAATACATATCATCGATACAAAATAGCATTAAGGGTTAATGAACTACTATATTTATATTCATAAAAAATATTTATTCAAAATATGAAAAACTATATTTATAATAGCTATAGTTATTGACCACCTATCAGAAAAATTTTCATCTAAAAGATTCCTTCAAATAATTGACACCACTATAGTAAATATATAAAAAGAAACAACTCATCCTCAAATAACTATATTCTGATTTGTTTTAATTATTCACCATCCACTAAATAAATAATATCCTCATTAATTCCAAAATAAAACCAATAAATGATTTTTGAGTCACCTTGAATGTAATACAAAAAATGTTATGCGAATAATTCATCATGAACTCAAAAAAAATATGGTTGTATTCAAAGATCAATATTCCACATCAACTATGACATCCAGTTTATCCTTGGTGTAGAAATGCATAAAATATATCTTATTTCCATGACCAATTCATTGTTTTTAACATTATGTTGATCAATTCAATAACACATGATTAATGATGTCAACCTATATTGGTTACCTCAAGTATACATATGATTTCTATCTATAAATAATATTGATGTGAATTTATTTAAAAAAATAACCACAATTATGGGTATAATAATTTTTTTTTGTTTTTGTGATAAACTACACATTTAATGGTGATTTTATTTTATTAGAGTAATTTGTGTTTAAATTAATTTTAGTTATGAATATTGAATAAATTCCTGTTTATTTTTTAATTAATTGTTAATGTCAAGTAATTTTTAAGTTATATGTATTTTTGATCTTCTATTTTTCTGATTTTTTGGAATTAATTATTATTGTTTTGATGTTAAATTATGAAGAATATTTTAAATAATTTAAATTTATTATATTGGATTGTAATTTTTTCTCAATTTTCATATTCTTTTGGCTAGATTTTTATATTATATTGAAAAATAATATTCAATGTATGATCTAAAAATTTTAAAATTTCAAAATTTTATGAATATATTTTGATTTAATTTTATGATTATTCATAATATTATTCTTAATTTAAACAAATTACATTGATATAAAACGTATTTTTAATGTAATTAAATGATAATATCTATTTTGATGTTATAATTTTATGCGACTATCAATTAAAAAATGGTTGACTATTATAATGTATCTATATAAAATATATTTTATTGTTTATTAAATTTTAATAAATTTATTTGAATATAATTTAGAAAGTGAATTTGAATTGATATATATATATATATATATTGAGAAATTCAATTTATTTGAATTATATTTAGTGTTGTTATTTTTTCAGTAATATTTTGAGGTATAAATCATGGAGCTTGTGTGGATATTATGTATATGTGGTAGAATCCTATATGATTTTAAATTATTATAGTTATTTCAGAACCAGGTTTTTGGTTCTAGTTCACCAAAGGAAGTATTATAGATAACACATCAAATCATGAGTTTTTAAGATACATAAGCCATAGTGGTTCATGAACCCAATTATGGATAGTACATAAAAAAATTTCATAATAAAACATTAACACAATTATGGTATATATTTCTCCACTAAACGTATTTCGATGGAAATTTCATCCTTAGATCTACATGTAGGTAAACTATGCTTAGCCAATGGTGATATTATTTAAAAACATTTCCAACATGAATCACAAGATAAAAACAATTTCTTGAAATTTATTTTCATTTCATTAATGGTGGTTGATATTGAAGTCACTCTACATATTTTAAGAATATATATGCATGGAAACCTTATGAAGAATGTACTAGAAAAGAAATTTCCACATTTTAATGGGTATCCCAAATCAATCATTATCAATTATGGCCAAATATTATCTAATATTGATTACATATAGAATTATAGAGATAAAAATCATGATGAAAATTGATTAACTACATAGATATTCCAAGTTTATAGTCTATATTTAATTCCCCCATTTTATCACCAAGATTTCAATTTATATTCATATATGGATTGATATAATCTAATGTGTCCTTTTCATTTTAATAATTTATATAGTACATTTTCTTGATTATGGGTAAAAATTGTAACCACCTAGTGGTGTTTATAAATTGAATCCTAAATCAACAACATGGAAAATAACTAAAAATGAAAATTTTAATAGATTTTATCATTCCTTAAATAATTCTCCAAACCATAAATCCAATAAATATTTATTGAAACATGACACAACATATAAAAAATTATTTTTAACAGTATAATAATTATTTAATAAAATGTGAAATGTAATTTATCTCCTTTATATAGAACCAGATATTTGGACTTACCCAATTTAAAACTCACAAAATTGAAACATTATTATTTTCATGTTCTATAGCATCCCCATTAAGAATAATTTTATTATAGAAACTATTTATCTACTGGATTGTTGATTATAGAACCTTACTAAGAGTCTTATATTAAAATATATTGAATATATCATCTATATATGAGGTTGTAATATCAATTTATTTAGAATCAATACAATGGAAAATAAATAGGGTATTTAATCAACAAATATGTTAATAAATTTAATATTTATATCTATTTAATATGAATATTTAATAAATGATAATGGGAATGATAGCTCTCAAGCAATTAAAATTACATTATATAGCTACATTGATGTCAGGAGTTCAAGTATCTTATATCTCATTTATGTTCTATCTAACATTCAAGACTATATATAATATTCAATCCTATATAGAATAATCATAGATTAAAAATATATAATAATGTATTGAAATTTGTTATTTTTTAATATGAATCAATTTATAAAGAAACTCAAATGGGTAAGAACCATACAAAATTAATCCCTCACAATCTAGCATGAATTAGTGACTATCCTACAATATACTTTTAGAAATTGTGCTGATGTTTATGCAAGATTGTGAAGAGACCAAGAAAATTAAAATATATTATAACCAATATCAACATAGTGAATTTTGATAAATCACGATGAATTAAATGCGATTATATAGAATAGTGTAATGATTATTTCAGAATTATTGGGTATAAAATTTTATTTTTTATTTTTTTGGTTAACATGAATATTAAATACTTTTAAAATGATAGGATTATGGTAATTCAAATTAGGTTAGGAACTATATAAGTGAAACATATGTGTCTATCATGTTTCACACTGTGTGAGAGAAAGATGAACATTTTCATGACCTTTCCACTAGGGTCCATGTCGTGACATCCCCAAGACAGCCTCCCAAAGGCCTAGGGCTTGGGACTAGCACCGAATGAATTGTCCCAATAGTGGAAGGCATTTCACTGATTACTTTTATTCATGAGAACACACACAACCATGTCCCAAATAGCTGGAAAATAAAACATACATGTCACTAAATAACCATTGAGAAAAGGTACAAGTTGCAAGTCAAATTTTCATGAATACAATCCAAATAGAAAAAACAGAAAATAGAAAATTACAGTAGATCTTTATAAGATGTCTGCAGAAGCCCCACTGGAAGGCTAAGCATGGAGTGGATATTAGTTAATTTGAACATATGTCCTTTCTATCGTATCTCATTGGGTTCTACATGGTCCCAGTCCACTGAGGTCACTATCAAATTTCATTTCATTATCACCAGACATAATATTTACCGGCACACCCCGTGTATGGGTGAGTGATAAAATACCCAGTAGGGATCCCGAAACACAATAGAAAGACAAATATGGAATGTATACATAAGGTATTTTCAGCTCACATAAGTATGATGTAATTTATTTTAGGAAAAAATTCATTCATAAACATGACACCTTGGACTGCTAAGGTACTCCTCCATGATGTGTATTATGGGTCTGCTGGGTCACACAGAGTCTCTCCCCACTGTGGGCCTATCGGGTTAAATAGATTTGAATCCCACTTAGAACATAATAGTTGGTTCAAACAGGTATTCTTGTAGTTTATCCACATAGGGTTTCTTGTATATGATCTACACTAGGTCACTTGTAGCTGGTTCACACAGAGAAGCTAATAATATTAGATTGTAGGTTCACTTATACAAACATTTCAATAGTCTTCGGGGCTTAGAAATACACAGGATTCCTGCATATAGTGCTCTTGATGGTTACAGAATGCACTCCTCAATTCATTATTTAGATATCATCTTCCATGATAGTCTCCATAGATAACTTGAAAATAGTTGGCTTGTCGTGTCTCTTCTAAGGTTATAAACGAATCACCAACCAGTTTCCTGATCTGAAATGTATGGGTATTTTAGTAGACATAGGCCGGTTGTGTCTGGGCCTTAACTGACTTGGCTGGACTGACCCGACAAAACTGGCTCGGTGGTCTAGAATGAACCAGCCATGTTTGACCTACCCAGCCCAAACTGGTTTGAGTCCAGGCCTACCTAGTATGACCTGGCCATTGGGCATTGCAGGACCAAGCCCAATGCAGTAATGGGTCCCCCCCCTGCTAGGTCGCACATCGACCCAGTTCCATTTATCCAAGCCCACCATTGGCAGGGAGGTTCTTTCCATGCCTGGGGCTACTCATTTCCCTAATTTTAGGCCACCATCTCAACTTGCAATGCTGGTTGGCTTGTGTTCCATTCCTGGCTGCCAAATGGACCAGTTCACACCCCTCGGCCCAACCTGAATGGGGGGCTAGTTTCCTCTATCTCAGATTCCCACTAGGCATTCAATTGGATCGCGACATGGCCGAATGATGTCAGCCACCCCATTTTCCTACACAATGTTCCGGCTAGACTTCATGATAGTTCACTGAAGCAAGCATGTTGTGGGATGCCACTCCGATGAAGATGAGTAGCCGCGTTTGTCTCATAGCAATCAACCATGGTGTCGGTGGCCCATTCTCCACCGTTACGGCCCAAGCCAGATGTGGACTCTGCCTATGCATGTTGTTGTGGCGAACCACCTCTCACCCACAAACCCCATCACTTTCCACCATTTCATGTCTCTGGAATCAGCATGTTGGCGGTGCCTTCCATGGACCACATAATATGATTTGGTGGTTCGTTCCTCAAACCATATGTCCCTCTAGCCTCATTGGGGTTCCATATTCCCTACTACAACATGAATATTTAATTTTTTTCTATTGAGAGGCACAGTCATGATATATACATGAACACCCAAAGACATAGGTATTGGGGCATTGTTTATGCCGGTCTGATTAATTTACATAAGTGTTTCTGAAACATGGAATGATAGAGGTTCATGATTCACTCAACAATCTAAACTCAAAGAAATAACAAATTGATAAAACACCATCCCTCAAGAACAAGTATCTCACGGATCAAACTACATGTGGGATGATCCCCATTCACTGTTTTAGATTGAATAATGGAGAATTAAAATATTCAAACAAAAAACACATTCCGAGAGATTCTTTGATTGGAGGGAAGGCTCGTCACTGATGGTGATCCATCCCCAAGGATTCACGATCTATATCAACCCATTGTAATTCTTCATTCATCGCTCCTAGATCAATTCACTAGGTGTCATCAACGCTTTTCTGATTCTTTGGTGTTCAACATTGGAGAAAATTCTCTCGTTGTTTATTATATTATTTACATATCAAAATTTGTTTCTCCAACCCCATCATCTCTTTAATAGAAAAATGTGTTGCATAATTTCTGTTACAATTAGTCATCATGTCATTACACTATTTCATTCATCCAACAATGTTACTACTATGCTAATTTAAATAGTCATTACACTATTTCATTTATTTAATGAAACAATAGGAACTTCACTACATTGGAGAGAAACAATTTCTTAATAAAAATAAACATTTTGTTTTTATTTTATTTTTCTTAAAACATTCAAATATTATCTTTTTCCCTCAACCTAAACCGTTCGATGTTTGGTCCATTCATAGATAATTTCTATATTGTAGACATAATGGCGCCCTCATATTTTTAATTTAAGAATCTGTTTAGTAGTTTCCAAAACCAAGAACATGCCCAATTTTAATTTGCTGAAAAAAAGGTCAACAACTATATTTCTACCTGGACCCACACTTGTTGATGTTTTGCTCTGCCTAAGGAAAACACACCCTGAAAAGTTGATGTATACTATTAGATTTCCCATTTGAGTTAAAAGTTAAGAGTTATAATGATCTGAAAAAATAATTGTTAATTATTTTATTTACTGCCAAAAACTAACATCCATTTTTGTCATGTTCTGGACAATTATAAACCTTTTTTAGGAAAATCACAATGATTTATATACAATAGTTCACTTAGATTGTTATTTTAAGAACCAATTTGAATGATATAAAACCCCAATCACATGATTATTTAACGAACACAAAATAATTCAATAATATATCCTGGAAACTTTGGGGCTCATAATTACACATCATCTCAAAGCCTGGTCTCGAAATAATCCAATTTATTTTTTTAAAAAAAATCATTGAATTTAGTGGTATTATATTAATCTCCCTTTTTTGGGATTTACATCCCCTAAATTAGAAACCAATGAAAATAAAACAGAATTGGGTACTGAGAACGAATCTATGCCTAACAGTCACATGTTCTCTCCTAGTGATTAATGTCCTTCCAACAAACACAAAAATTCGGTATCAAGTGACAATGATAGAGAGGCTCCTGTCAATCCCCTATCATTATCAAGAACTTAGTAAACATCGCAACATAATCATTTTCCAACTCACACCAGTCGATGGAATGTGATGGGTTATGCACATACCTCCTTAGCTGTAACACTTCGAAAACATCATTCACACATTTATTCAATGATGGAAGATCTAGGCGATATACCATCACTCAAAAACTACTCAAAATCAGGAAATGGACGATGAAACTCAAAGATAACATGCCTCCCAGACCAAATCAATGAATCCCTCATTGAAGAGAGACTCATAAGAATATGTGGCCCCCCAGATCGAATTCTAATGGCTGGCATCACCTATCAGAATATGACTTATTTCATCTATGTGTAGTATTCATCCAATCTCAGATAAACTACACCTTCTTAGTGGTTACCTATGCCATCTATGGACCCATAAGTGTTTACTCCGTAATGTCTATCCAGTATAACTATGACATGAAGTTTCATCCATATAGTCCCTTGAAAAGTCTAATATTGATGGTGGAGTGGTGGGTGTTGTTTTACGCAAACTTGATAAGTGGTTGGTGGTACTCCCAACCATGACCAACATCGATGATGAAAGAATGTTGCATGTCTCCCAATGTATGTAAGGCCTGCTCCATCTAACAGTAAATTTGTGGGTGAGAGGTTGTTCTCTAGCATAGTTGAGTACCGAATGCCTCTAGAAATCCCTCCCAAATCCTAAATTTTACGAGAGAATCATGTTCTAAGACTACCATTGAAGGCACCCCATGATGTAGTGTTATCTCATAGAGGTAGTGGTGTCATAATCCCTATACTGATCCCTAATCAAAGATGTGTAGGAAGTTAGCCAACATGGTGAGTCGATCATTGATCACCTAGATAGTGTTGTGGCCCCTTGATGAGCATGTTAATCTCATTATGAAGCCCATTGAGATTCCATCCCACTTACACTATGGTTCCTCAAGTGGATGGGCCAATCCTGCTAGAAATTGATACTCAACCTTCAATTTCTGACAAGTGAGATACCATGAAACGAACTCTACCACCACTTCCTTCCTCTTTGGACTACAATGTTGAATTCATAGATCTCGGTACATCATTTCCTCTCACGGATGTAATGCCAAAGGGGAGGTATGGGTCTCTCTGAAAATGTCCCCTCGCAATGCCATCGGTAGTATTGTGTGTCCTCTACAACGGATAATTTTCTCCCCTCAAATCCAAAAACCATCAAGATCATCTCTTTAATATAACTAAGCATGTCAGGCCTCATAGTAACCATCCTCTAGTTGAGCCTCCCTAACTCTCTATAAGTAGTGATTTAATATTATTATGTGTATTTCATATATTCTATGTATTATTACTATTTGTTTCATTCACAGATTATGATCTTGATTTCATTTTGATTTATGTATTATTAATATCTAATAATAATTCCTTTACCAATTTTTATGATTATTTATACATAGGGTATGATTTTCCAATGTTATTTTAATTTCGTCATATTATTTATGTTATATTATAGTTATGTATCTATTTTATTTAAACTTATTAATAATTTGATATCAACCATTCTCTAGTTTATTTTCCCCGTGTTATGAACAATGTATTATAGTATGAGAAGTAAATATGAAAACATATTTTAGAAAAATGTAATATCTTTCACCATGTTAGAATATTGTGCTCTATGATTTTAATAAATCTAATATATTACGGTCCTTAGGCATTTAATTTTTTAATGTTCTAAATGTTCATTTAAAATGTAATATATATGTATTATAATATTGATTATCAGTAATATATATGTATTTATTAATACAATTTGGATCATTGGAATCAATTTCATATTGAAATTTGATATCAATTTTTTTTTAAAAACGAAAACATTCACTATGGGATACAATTTGTCCACCATGCTTTCAGGTTTAATTATAATAAATGATTTTCCACTTAGACTAACATAATTTAAAAAAAATAATTTAAATATTTATAATCATTATAATTAATATTATAAATTAAGTTCACCTTAATATTTGGTCAAAAAGAAAATATAAAAAAAATAAAAATTATTTATCCCTATTAATTTTAAAATATAATTATGGAGGGATACAATAAATGAATAATGGATAAAAAACATCTATTCATAATTGAGTTATTTTTCTATCCCTTAATACCTTATGATTGTTTTTATGGTAATTTTTGGAACATTTTTCTGATTATGACCCTTTTAGTAATTTAACAAATCAAAAAGGATAAAATGTCACCCACTTTCATTTATTTTAAAAATATTTTTTCACATAAAGAACCATGAAAAATTTAAAAGGACTACGAATATCAAACAAAACAAAAATTTAAAAGGAAACAATTATTACTTGATACAAGATTTTAAATAAGAATGTTTTATAAATTTGTAATAAAAGGTCATAAGTGAATAATATATTGAATGACACATATGATTATGGTTTAATTATATATTTATAGAAAAAATATATTTTTATGAAGGAATATTGAACATGTGTGATCGAATTAGATGCTTATGGTATGTTATTTTCATCTTTGATTCATTTATGTGGGAAACATGACATATATAGTACTCATTTATCTTATGGGGGTATATGAATCATTATTATGTATTTTATTATTTTTATTATGAAATAATAGGATCTAAATTTCCATATAATTTTCATTATTTCTTGGTTTGGGTGATACAAAATATTCCAATGTTTTAAATGTTTTATGTTGTAATATCTTTATATATCAAGATAGTTTATGATTATCTTTCCAATTATAAAATATTGTGAGATATCTACATTAAATATTTTTATTTTTCTTCTTATTAGGTTATTTATTTAGATTTCACGTTTTATATTTATTTTCTTTTCATTAAGTGATCAAAATCTAAAAAATGCGCTTTTAGGAAATATATACATTATTTCCATTTTCTAATAATATCCTTTTTTGCATATCTGTGTTCTCTTAAATGTTTTAATGATTTTTTTAATACTCTCAATAAATATGTAATAAAAATTTATCAATTCATTTAAATTTAAAAAATATATTTCAATGGAATATTCATTTCATTTTCTACTAAATTTATTTTTGAACTTTTCTGTAAAATATGGATGGAATCATTATTCAAACGTATATAATATAAATGTAATTTCCTATAATAATGACTAAAGAATGTTAAAAGTATTACTTTATATAATTCAATTTATTTAAAATAACTTCTTTATGATTTTTTATTAATTTTATGATTAGAAATAAAATATATTATAATTTAGAAGTATAATTTAAATGATAAATGTTTTAATTGTTTTTTTAAATATTCATTTTTTTCCATCAGAAGTAATTTTCAATGATAATGATTTTGAAAATATAAGGTGTTTTAATAATTGGTTTTCAATGAAATTTCATTTTCATCAATAATCATCTGAAGAGATCTTTTGAAATAATTTTCAATATAGGATGACATCATTCGATGTTATTAATGTTTTATTAGTCATATTATCTAATGATCACAATTATTTCTTCCTCTAGGATGTTTATGTTAATCATGTAAAATATCTTCATAAACCTCATTCCATATCATTGGGATATACAATGATGGAATGTTAATGAAATAAACACCTTTTATTGGGAAATTATATGATGAATATTTTAATGTATTGTTGCACAAACATTTATCATTTTAAATATGTGATGTTGGATATTTTATATCCATGGATCGTAGTCATGTTATAAAGACTTATAGAGTGAACCTTACCACAATATATGGGTGGGATATAAATATACCTCTAATGAATTACTTAAAAATTCAGATCTCATGAAATAAATAGGAACACTAAGGGGACTAAACAAATACCATCAGGTTAATTTCCAGCTATGATATAGTATGGAGTGAAACTTTACTACTATGATGATATTTTTTGTGAATCAATTTCACTATGATTGTAGTGGAAATTAGCATTTCCTTATAATGAAATGATTATATATGAATATTTTATACTATAAATATATGATTTGTGCTAATATTATCCTCTCATGCATTATTTTCCACGACTCCTTTTTTATTAATAACTTTTGAACCTCCATGATTTCTTACCTGACACTTATTTATGATCTATGAGATGCATGTTATGGTTTATAGAATTCATTATCATGTTATAATTGACTTATATTTTTATTAAAAAATACCTCGTTTTCACATTGTGATAATTCAATCTCTAATTTTATTGTTTTTCTTTTCTTACGTTATGAAGAATGTGGTTACTTATGATATGTAAATTAAGGGTGTTATTTAGGATTAATTTAGTGGGATATTATGTGTTTCATAGATATACTAGTTTCTAGTGTTGTTATATTTCCAAATACACTAAATTTATATGATCCTTAGGTTGGAGATTATCAAATATACCATATATTCATCTAAAAATATGTGATTTTTGGGTATCAATGTCTGGGTAACTATAGTTTTTATTTTATGAAATTATTATTTAACCATCAAAACTAGTATCATTAAATATTAGTGAGACCCCTAAGTATAATCTTATGCAGATAATAAGGGATAAATTTAGGTATATCACTAATTATAATACTATTGTTAATTATATTTAGAGGATCATGTCCTGAAATTTTCTTGAAGGATGGAGAATGTGGTTTCGATGAAATTACATCTATATCAGGATACTACACGTGGATGTGGATCTATCATATTTTTACATGGGGTATAAAGTGAAAAATAATTTCATTATGTTAGACTATATCAATACATGGTTCTTGGAAATTGGCCTTGATGCACATCTATTTTTCCACTATCTATGGATATGCATTGGAAAACCCAAAACTCATTATGATATATCATAAAGAAATTATTAAATAGCCAATAATAACCTTTGTGAATATTATAGTGTGATATATTACAATAGATATATAATGGTTTAGAATTCAAATAAGTTATTTTTATTGATTATACGATTTTACACTATGATTATTTTTCCTTACACTATGTATTTTGTATTTATATGATAGATATAACTAGAAGAATCTAGAATAATTTTTTATGTGATAGAAAATGTGATGATAAGAATATAATTGGGATGATGAAAAGAGTAAAGGATATTCTGATCAGGGTTAACAAATTATCATGATACAAGAATATCAAAATGAACCATAAATACTAACAATTATCACCAAAGAATGTATGGATACAGTTGGTTGAGAGTTAAGGTAGTGGATTCCAAAGAGGAAATAAAATTTAGTTAACTATATGTTGATAATGATGGATAATGAACAATATGGAATATATCAATTGAATATGGAGGTGTTTCTTGTACTGTGAAGAAGATGGATGACAATGAAAGGGTGATCATCACTTTATTGTGCACTTAATGTGAAAGGTAAATTTTGTGATGTTTTGTGGTGTGAAAAAAGATGATTTGTATATAATCTAACCATATTTTTTATCCAATATGATATTTTCTTTCATTTTGTTCCTCATAAGAAACATCATTCAGATGGCGTGAATCCCATGGAAACATTTTTCCAAAATTTTATTATTTAAGAGGGTATTAAATATGATTAATGTTTATCTTTCTCAGATTTTGAAAATCCTTCTCTTATAAAATTCATTATTAAGGTGAATGTTTTTAAATATTCATCAAATCTAATGTTTATTGAGGAGAGGATGAAGATTTCATAATATTCCATTATTACAAAAATCATGACTCTGAAGACCAAAAAAATATGATGATTAATTGGTCATGTAAACAAAATCACTATGGAAAAGAGTTTTATGGATTTTCAAATGATTCCATTGTACTGTGTTATTTTAACATTGATTTACCTTCTCATGAGCATAAGTTGTGGGCATGGTGTTTTAGTTAAACCTCCTTAAATTCTATAATCTTAAGGAATCATGAATGTGATTATTTCTATGACCCCTTCTATGTTAGGAGTACTATCTTTCATGTACGGTTTTTTAAATGTAAACTCAGTTTATTATTTTGGATCCCCTAAACCCTATGAGATATTTCCTTGTTCATTGGAAACCTTATTTTAGATGACAAAAGAAATGAAAATCTAAGGTTTGGTTAATTGTCAAGAGTCTTGGTTATTGTTTTCAGGGCTACCACATTGGTTCAGGAGGTGGTTCTCCCCACAACTGATGAATGTATTAACTTATATATATTATATGAATGGAAACCTAAACATTCGACTAATAATTTTTTTAGTCACCATCTATATTAATTAAATAGGTCCAAATTTTATGCCCAATGAAATTTAATGTGACATAATGACCTCTTCTATAATGATAATTAAAAATTTCACGGGGATGGAATAAATCCTTCCTCACACACCTAAAATTATATTACATGTCCATTCATGTTGATGAATGACCCCAAGATAATATGGTGTGTTAGGGCCTTCCCAATCAATCCCATGCGATTTTATGTAATGGGTCATCCTCTTATTATATGTCATTTGGCTATGAAAATGATTTTTCTACTATGGATGGAATTATTAAATTTTATTGGGATTAAAAAAAATTTCTTTAGGTAGTTTACACTCATCTGGTGGTGGTTGACAAGAAGGAATTATATAAAATAGATAGTATTATTAATTTTTATGATATCCACAAAAATTCATGATTGTTTTAGGTGAATGAAGAATGAATATATCCATTGGGTTGCATTTTTATAATAATTTATATGCCCCTTATTGCCCCCCCATTTTGAATTTCAAGCCACTTTAAAAGGCAGATTACCTCCCCCTAATGGATAATTTTAAAGGTCAAATTCCAAACTAAATTTTCCATGATTTCATGGGCTTAAATTCATTATCTATTTCATAGGATTCCACTAATAATTTTCTTAATGTTAAGGATTTATAGATCCCATCTAATCATAGATATGACTATGTCAAACTCATATATTTAGCCCTTCATATTTAGTTATTATTCTTTCTATAAATCACATTGATTCTAGAATGGAGGACCACCTATAAAAGAATTTGGAATATATTGATTCAAATAAGAAGTCTATTTATTCTATGATGAATTCATCCTTTTTAAATGTCTTAGAAAACATGAATATTCAAGGGAATTAATTTCCATTATATTTTCATAATATTGATGGCCAAACTACTGAGTGTGTAATGTGATTATATTATAATGATATTTCTGTTTTGATAAAATCTATGTAAATTGCTAGAAAACCATTTTATGGGGATTTTCAATATTCACAAATTGATATGAGTTTTTCTAGGACACTAAAAATTATTCACATGATTTAATATAAGATCCACTATACGAGATGTTTCATTTTCAGTTGTGAAAAAAGACCGGTATAATGAAAACAATGATCCATTTTTTCATGTGCCTCTATTTGAATTAATAATTTTACGAGACCTAGAGGACACACCTATGTATATTGATTACCTTAAAAAAAGGAACTCCTCTCCTTGAAGATTATAGTATGACTATTTTGTGTTATTAACATCTAATGAAGACTCAATTTTACCACTTGGTATGAATAATGAATTCATTGAGAGTATTAATGAAAAAAGTAAAAGAAAGGGAAGGTAAAGAAAACATAATAGTTATTAATAAAGGAATAAGGGATTAAAATAAGGGAAAAAACTACATAAATGAATATGATCTATTTAAAATGAAGTGGGAATGTTAATACTCCCCTGAACCCATCCCTGATATATTTCATTGTTTCCAACAATCCAATGATGATTTTTCTTGATAAAGAGAAAAATAAAATTTTAAAAACATAATGCATTTATGTGGGCCACTATTGGTTAAAATTTTTGTATCATGAAAATCATGTGAGAATGATGATGAACATATCTCGATCATAAAGAATGATAGAATCATTCTCTATCCATTCCCTAAAGATCATCAATTTGATTTAGTTGATATAGGAATTTAGGGAAAACGATTTCCCAATATTTTGTGTAACCGTCAAATAATTTTAATGATATTAGAGAAAATTATAATGTTCTAGACGTTCTATCTGATTCAAAGTCCTATAGTTTTTTGATTTTTAAGATATTATGTAAATTTTTTATACCTGATGAGAAATATGGTGCTAATTTTACTAGGGTGGAAAATCATAAATTATCCACTTGTATTGAAAGGCATATCATCTTATAGTTACTAATTATTATAGGATATTACAATAGGCATGGATAAAATCTCTATTGGAAGAACACAAGAAAATTGGAATTTGTTTTCAAAAATGTTGATAGGTTTGATGTTGTAGATTTCTATGGCCCCAATTCTCCCCTATTTTAACATTTATTAAAATCCTCTTGTGATCCATATTGGATAAAGAAACTAATTTATAGCCCCTATACATTTTAATTTCTATAATGAATGGATTTCGTTACTAGAATAACAGATATTATCATTGATTATAAGAAATGTACCCTTCTAATATCCCTCTTTATATCATGTTCAAAACATAAAATAATGTTTAAAATAATTCATGAATAGGGAAAACAATAATTCACTAAAATTGATAATGATGTTAGGGATGATGAATAACAACTATTACATTGTCAAAATTCAAATCATAATGAAAATTTTCCTTCTAGATATGAGATCCAAGTACTTCATAATGTTGATGACATTATTCACCTCAATTAAATGTTGTCTCATAAATAATAAATTATCAAAGTGATGTATAAAATAGATTGAAACAATAGGTTTTTTCCATATTTACAAAGGTATAAGAAGACAAAGAGATTAGTTAATGTCCTAAATAATTATGGATCCATATAAAAATTAAAAAATGTGTTTTACAATTTTTTAGTCACTTAATTATAATGTTTTAAGTTATAGAAAGTTGAATAGTACACCTAAAATATTATGGGTATTTTTATGTACATTTTTTATCATAATTAAAAGGGAGTTAATAGATTATTCTGATGAGAATCAAATCACGGACTCCCTTGTTTGTTGAATATTTATAGTCTTGAAGGACCTCATGGGTTTACCATCAAATAAATTGTGTTATATTTGAGAATTTGGTATGATGAGTTCCATAATGGTGTGAGTGATTAGTTTAATTATTCACATATTACTTATGTTTTTAATGCCGATTTTATTCAAATGATCCAAAAAAATGCTAATGAGGCAGACATTAAGGATTTCATTAAAGTTTTTATTTGAAAGAGAATTATAAAAATTATCAACAAAATAATTTCATTAAGGTTTAGAATGATTTAAAATGGTATCATTCCCTCTAAAAATTTTTTATTTTTATATGGTAGGAGAAATAAGAATTACTGTTTTACAAATTCATAATTTTTCAACAATATTATGAAAATGGTTAAAGATACAAATTTACCCATTAAACATTACATATCGAAGGTGTTTGACACTATCATGTGATGATTTATTTTTTATGTAGTCAAAAATAATTTTCTATCTACCAAATTTAATAATTTAGTGAACATTATTATCAATATTGTTTGGATCTTCATTATTCTTAATGGATTACCTTATTTTTTCTACTTCTCTAAAGGATTCAGTAAAGGGTATCCTCTTTAATCTCTTAAATTTTCAATAGATAAGTATTATTTGTGTTTCTTCATTGATGATCTTGTGATGGATAGTCTTTAAAAAACTATCTCTGATGGAATAGGTCTTCTCACCCTTCTGCATCTACTCTATATTGATGATACTCTCATCTATGGGAATGATATCAAATAAATAATTTCTTGTATTCTTAATATTTTTACACATTATGAATATATCTATGGAAAGGATAGATGTTATAATAAGACATTTGTGTTTCATTGAAATTTAATGATTATCTCAAAGAAAAAAATTCTTATTAACACGTAGAGTGGACAAGGGAATCCTTCCTTTCACCTACATTCGGGTGGCCCTTTTTTGGGTACTGTTAAAGGATGCTATATCGAGATAATTTATTATAGGATCATTGAAAAAATTGAATCTTGGAAGGTGATTTCCCAGAATAAAGTTGTCATATTCATCATGGTGAATATAGTGATAACATTAATGTTTGTTTATACATTATTTGATTAGATATTGGAAAACAATCATCATCGAAGAGCTTCATTATTTTAACATGATATTTATGTGGGAGATTTTACTTCATTAAAGGAATCTCATTGTTGATTTAGTGAAAAAATGTGTCAATCCCATTTAATTGGTATGTTTTGGTATTGATGATCTAAATAATTTATGATAAGATTTTCTGAGAGTATTCACATATAATATCATCATTCGTAAAAATATCATATTTTAATTCCTTTACAATACATTTTGAGACAAAATGATTAATGGTTAATCTATATATATTCCCTCTACATTCAAGATATCAATTAAAGGTTCAAATCACGAGCTATTGTAGTTCTCCAAGAGGTTGGTTTAAATCATTTTCACCCTAAATGTATGGATTAAACCATGAATGGAAAAGAAAATAAATGATGAAATTATTGTTCATACCTCCATGAAGCATATTTAAATTTTTGATATACACAATAATGATAATTTACAGTGTCTTATTCCTCCCCGTGTTAGGATGTAACTTCGAGGGTATGTTTATATGTATGTCGACATGCTCATGAAGAATACAATCCCCATTGGAAAGCCTACTAAAAGTGAGTACTATTGGTATACAAGTGCTAGAAAAACCACTTTTCCTCTTTGGAGGTATTATATCTAAAAGCAATTAATCCCTCCAGCACATCTGCTACTTCATTAGAGTATATGAAGATTTCAGTGGAATGTTCACATTATTATATATAAAACATTAAGTCATATTTATGTTATATTTTTCTTATATATAAAATACCTGAAATACAAAAATTGGGTATTAATATAATTTTTCCACTCATAAAATCTTTTGGATAATATTCAAGTAGTTTTTAGTGTTGCTTTGAGGTTAGAAAATTTTGGAGATAGGATGATATCTATATCTAAAACTAGATTCTATGATGAAATCTAAGAATACTAATCAATGTGGTGGATTATAAAATTGTCTATATATGTAGTGTAATCAATATCCATTCATTAGAATGTAGAACTCTCTCAATGCATGAGAGTGTCATTACCATATATATATGGAGGTCAAAATATAATCTGAGTTCCAAATAGGTTCCTTGAATAATGATGTGTCTAACCTAGTTATCATGGAATCATTTGGTTTAATTGCTATGTTCTATAACATGTTAGAGTTAAATTCCATTATATGTATTCTTTATAAGTCTTTATATTCTATAGTGAATATGGGTAGGGTAGATTTTTGTGTACCAGTGCACTTATGTTGTGGTTTTTTATTTTAGACCCATTAGGGATTTTTCAAAGGTTGATTCTATAAATTTACAAGTAATGGAAGATTTATTGGGGATTTTACATGGGAAATAATTATTTATATTAATTATGAAGTACATCATGAATAGAGATACCATTTAGTGTAATTTTTCCCTAGTGTTAGTGTGCACAAATGAAAGTCTAGGTCAAAGAATGATCCATATAAAATGATTTATTTCTGGATTAATTTTATTCTATTTACTATAATAATTAATCTTGATCATATATATGTTTATAATGATAAGAATATAGCATCATATTCTCTGAAGAAAATATAGTTTGAGTAAAGAAGTTCTAGATGGTCTCTTTTCGTTCCAAAATTATGCACACATCAATATGATTTGGATGTGCAGGTTTTTTTAATTATATAATATTTAAATAATCTATAAATGATACTTGTTATAAATTTTAATAAATGATTCTTGTAAAGAGAGAACCTGGATCCTGAACCACTAGGTTAAAAAAAGGGACATATAATTTTTAATTTCTATGTAAAACAAAATTTCATTTAACGTAATGGATGATGACATTGTTTTCCTTAAAGAATTATCAATGGTTGAATGAAATAAATTTTTTTATGAGAATTATTCAAATAAATATCCTATTGGGACTTATGCAGAATAGGATCAATAATGTCGTATATGTAATAGTTTTTTATTATTGTTGAATATAATATATAGTAAATATTAATAGTAGTTTGTTTCAAGGAAAAATATTAATATTTAAGAATAGAGTATAATGACTAAAGTATTTAGGAATTCACACTAAATAATTATAAAATTTATATTTTATTTCTATTTATGTTTATTATTAAGAATTTTAACGAATTTATTGATTTTTATAGATAAACTATAAAATTAATTCAATTAAATGATGATATTATATTGTAATTTACATGATTGTGGGAAATATAATCCTTAATATGTTCATGATGTTTTGATAATGATGTTGGGATAAAGAGATGATTAATATATGAAATGTAATTTATATAGTATTTATTACCTTGGGAATGATAAATGATTTAGTGAAAATGTGTTTTTCTTGTTTTCATTGGTGGATTATAAAACATTTTTGGTATTTTTGGAAAAAATCCAAACATCAATATTTTATTTAAAAAATGTCGAGGAATGTATGTTTTGAATATGTTTGTATCATAATTTATGTTATTACCATGTTTCATTAGAATATTTTATAATGATATAAATATGTTTGATATGTGAAAATTATGATTTACATTATAACTTTTTTTATACTGTTATAATGGAATTATGAGTCCAACATTTTAAATTTCTATGTATTGGGAAGATATTATGTTAAACCATTTATTTAATGGTTCATGTTGAACAAAATATGTTGTTTTAAATATTAATATATTATTTATTTTTATGTATATTTTTGTGTATTTGATTACATTTGTTAATAATTTTTTATTTTATTATAACATGATATAGAATGAATTAAACTTCACTTTTTTATGGATATTATTATATCATAGTGCTTCATGAATTTAAAAAAACAACTTCCCTTATTGGAAAAAGTGATGAAGTAGAAATTAATCGAAGCACCACAAATGTTTGAAATTATTCTTATGATACAATTGAATGTGGATCCCTTGATATATTTATCCTCTTTTTGTCAATATTTGGAAAATATATTATCATTTCATACTTCATCCAATCCAATATCAATGCGAGGATTTGTTCCATGTATCTCATTTGAATAAGTTAATATTTAAAACTTTTTATGTTCATAAATCATAGGATGTACCACTAGGGGGGATCTTTATTATGAGGAACAACATATTGATATTGTGGATTATGTAGAGAAATAATATTTAAACAAGAAAATATACATGGTCATTATTTTATGGTGAAAATATTATCCTAAGGATACTATATTGGAACCTATGTTTATATTGACATTACAATATATTTTGTTTTTCGTATCAAAGATAGAATATTATGATGGAGAAATTAATTTTATTGGTGGTAAAATGTAACACTATGAGGATATTCAAAATACATTTTTAATTAAATTAAAAAATATTGATAGTTTGTTCTACCTGAAACACATTGTTTAGATTTTATTACACATAATACAGAGCTTTCCTTGTGTTACACAAAACAC
The DNA here is from genome assembly GCA_963277665.1 of Viscum album. Taxonomy (NCBI): domain Eukaryota; kingdom Viridiplantae; phylum Streptophyta; class Magnoliopsida; order Santalales; family Viscaceae; genus Viscum; species Viscum album. The sequence goes on along the minus strand of OY728150.1, from coordinate 1,254,030,762 downwards.
AGTGTTTAAATGAATGCTGACCTACTATTGAAATAATAGTATTTAAAAATTATTATTTTAAAATAAATTTTTTTGTATGAATATGAAAGACCTCAGTTTGGATATATATATATATATAAGGATTAATTTTTTTATTAATGTATTTATATGATTCAAGAATAATATTTATAAAAAAACTGTATTTATTTATTTGATAGAATAATAAAATTATGTTTTAAAATTTAGATAAATATATTTTAAAAAATTAACAAAATTTTCCAAATCAAAATTTAATATTTAGGTTAGGGTTAATATTTTATAATTTTCTAACGATATAAATTTTTTTCAGAATAGTGAAAAATAATATTTTTATAAAAAAAATTTGTTTTCATTTAATGAATTTAGAAATATACTAATTGTTATAAAATGATTTAAAAGAAATAAATTTTTTATTTACTAATCCAATATATATAAGTAGAATAAATTTCATATTTACTATTGATATTATAAAATTTGGATCTTATACGCACTGTCACTTTAGAAAATCATTTTTACCCATGTATGTGAGTTTAATTCTAAATTATATATTTTGTATTTGGTGACTGGAATTTTGAATAGCTGATTCCATATTTAGAATCTGATTTATTAATATTATAAAATATTTTCAACTCAACTTCTGGTAAAAATAAATACTTATAATGGAATAAAATTAATGTGGTGTATGTTCAAATGTTTTGGCTTGGGGTTATACTAAAATTATCATGGTTGAAAAGTCCACTATAGTTGTCCCACTCCTATTGTGTCAAACGATTTCTACATATATTACATTAGGCACCATTATTATACATTTTGCAGAAAATTTTGTAACTATATATGGGAAACCAAATATAAATTTAAAAGTATGTAATTGGTTGATAAATATTTATTAAATAAATCATTATATAATTTAAAACCATGTTTTATATTAATGTGTATCGTACCACCATTCTAACTCATAATATTTTTTCTTTATCATCTTAAATGTTAGAAAATATAAAACATTTAATATGTTATAATCCCTTATCATATTTATTATTAGGTTTCTTTTTCTATTATAACATTATATTAAATTACATAATAAATCACAACCATATAAGTTTTTTTATGATATTCATATCATTCATAAAAATGACTTAGTGAGGTTGAATGTGGTATAATATTAAATTATCCTATTATATAAAAAATTATAATCATTACATAATATTAATTTATATACCTCAATTATTTTTTTTAAAACTAACATTAAATGTGATTATGATAAATGAACTATGATAGAATCATCTAAATGATTGTTCTGACATATGTTGGATTAATTTTTCCATTTTTTTGAGGATCAAGATCGAAGGATATGTATAATTATTTATTATACTATTAATTACGATAAAATAATAAATATAATTTTAATTATTTAAATACACATATATATATCATCAATTTTTTTTGATGTAGAAAAATTCACATCTCTTTTTGGAGGTGATACTCTACACATATGAATAAATAATAGTATCATTTCCCATTTAACCTAATAATATATTGATATGGGTAATGGTGTTATTTTAAAAAAACATAGTATAAGGAAAATAGTAATTATATTATTTCTTAATGGTTGAAATATATTTAAATTAGGTATACGATGAAATTAAATGAGATTGTTGGTTATGAATAATACCACGTCAATGGAAAACACCATCATGTTAACCCCAATATCCATTATATGATATTTTTATAATCGAAATAGGGACTCTATGACATGGTGAGTGTTGAATGAGAGTGCCTTTAGTAGTTACTTTATAAATTGGAGTTCATAAAAATTCTAGGATTAGAGGACATTTGGTTCACTTTTATAAGTTAGGGGATGAACACTATTGGAATTATTTAACGAATTATGTTATTATAAATTAATTATCATTGAAAATTGGATCCAAATAATTTTATTTAGAATATAATATGGGTATTTATAGAAATTATTTCATACAATAATATTTGGCCAATTTTTTCATAGTTTTTGCATTTATCTATTTGTTTTAATCCGCTGTTATTCATTTTGGGTGTTATAGTTATATCAACGTTTTTAACATTATATGTGTCATGAAATATATAATAAAATGAAAATTAGACCATAAATTTAACATGTTTGACATTTTATACCACATTCCATTCACTTTTACAATGTTATTTTTAAGTAATTTGTTATCATTTATTAAAAAATTATTTATTACAAAATATTACTAATATTATTTTTCAGACTATTCATATTATTAAAATATGAAAAAAAAACTAATACCAAATTAATCATATGTAATAAATAAAAAAAAATTATCTTATTTATATATAAAAAATCCTGGAAGACTAAAACACAATCCAACAATATTAATTTTTTATTTTTTCTTTTTATTTAAGTTAATTTTTTACTGCACTAAAATATAATGTGTCGATATTGCATAATAATTTAAACTAATTATATAAAAAAATAAAAAATTGATTGATAAAATAATAATTTATATTTAATATGACTGTAAATAACTAAACAATGTTTTATTTTCTCTTAGTTACAACATATTAATTATAATAAATGCAAGACATTGAAATTTTTTATATTATTATTACTTAAAATAATATAAGTTATATAATCATTGTAAAGTTTTATATAATTTCAACATTTTTGAATATTCATTATTCAATTCTGAAAAAACACATCCCAAATAAATAAATGAATGTTATTCAGTGATTTTAGTCCCTATTGTATTATTTGAAACCATAATTACATTGTTTAACCACACCGAGGAGAAAAAAAATTAATACATTTAATGATCATAATGTAAAAAAAATAATTGAAAACAAGATACATTATTCGGAACTAATGATTCTATATAATTAATCCATTTTTATATAATTAATTTTTTTAAGTGGCATAATTTAATTTATTAAAAAAACCACATACTCATTAAAAAAAATTAGAAAAAAATTCATTCTCAATTATAAAAAACTTACACAAAAATAATATATAATGATGGGTTCTATATAATTAAATAAATTACATATAATATAATAGAATATAATATAAATTAATACATTGTATAAAAACTGCATCTTTGTAAATTTTTGAAAGAAATTTCATTTGTTTTAAAAAATATACATCTTTCAGTATTCATGAAATAAACAATAATTTAAGGAAAAAATTAAAAAGGTGACCCTAATATAACATTGATATTATTATTTAAGAAAATAAATAACTTCATTAAAATCCAAATACTAAAATTTGAATTCATTTCATTAAATAAAACCTACAATAAATGTCAATAAATTTTGAAATAATAAGACTATTTTCATTTCTACGGGAAAATGGCATATTATTCTTATGGTGAATATATAACTATATATTAAAAATAATTAATACTAATTTGATATCAAAATAATATATTCTAATATTAATTGGGTAGTTTTATTTTTTGAATTTGGATTTGATTATGTTAGTTTTGTGGAACACCAAAGTAGATTGTCAATCTACATCAAACTAATTAAATTAAACAATCAAAGAAGAATTCATCCACCAATTTAAAAAACCACATTGAGAGATATTGGTTCCAATATTAATAAGATAATTAAACTAATTTAATTACTTATAAAATATATTTATATTGTATGTTTATTTCGATCATGACCCAAAAAAATTCATGAATGATAAATGGCCCCATTTAATGTCTAGGGAAAACACTTGTGAATTATATGATCCATAAACCCCCCCTCCAATGATTATATATTCACTTGTTAAGAATCTATGACATGGGAAACACAATAATTCAAAGTATACACTTTTAATATCACATTTGTAACACACAAACACACTATTTTTAGATAATTTGATTAATATTTTCATTTCAGGCCTATGTATTATATTAGATAATATACAATAATGTTAGGAATTTCCCCTAGAGCTCGTTTCGTGACTACCTCATGCCCACCTTCATTAGGCCAGGTGTTGGCGACTAGCAACGAAAATGCATATCCCTAAAGAACGAGAAGGAATTTCCTTTAAACATGAAAACACATAGTCCCAGAATACAATGAGCACCACCCACATAGTAAAATAGAATTAGTGAAAAGATGTTTACTAAATGTAAAAAGGGATAGTACTGTATTTAATGTGGTCCAGAATACAATCTTATCTGAAAAGTACAATAAAAAAATAATAAAAGCTACCTGAAGTGTCCTCCAAGGTTCTTTTCTGAAGAGTAGGTATAACTCATGTTAGCCATCACTTTGACACATCACATCTAAAGTATCACCTTTGAACAACATCCAATTCTAGCTCCAAAACCTCGGTCAATGTTTTATGTCATCTGCATAAGAAAGAACAAGGTGCAGGAAAATATGGTGCTGGGGTGAGTATAACAATACTCGATGGGGACCCCGGGATACCCAAAAGTATCATAGATTTCTTCAAAGGAAAAACCATGGAGCAAGACCTCAATATATAATCATGATGCAATAGTCATATCACGCCAGGTATACAAATCATGGATGAGGAATGTAGGTGATTATTCCTAAGATATATCATCTTATACTATTTAGATGTTCTAAAACATATCCATAGAGAAGTTGTTCTATTATCGTTCCACTATTGGATGTAATTTTTAATTCCATGATGAGCCACTATAAGTAGGGTCCTTTTCGGGTGATTATACTGCTGGTCAACATATGGTCACTAGTATGTTCATCCATATAGGGTCTCTGGAATGTTGATCCACACAGGATCGTTGGAATTCTGATCAACATAGAATCAATCTATTTGGATCCACACATGGTTTCTAGATGCTGATGCTAGATGGGACACTCTAAAACTGGTCCTCGTCTGGAAGCAATGATGCTGATCCCCACAGGGTCAATATGATGTTGATCAACACAAGATCACTAATTCATATACAGCCAGACACATGATTCCCCACACCTGGTGGACTTGTGTTCTATAGAATCTACTTAGTGAGAAATCAGTCATACCTCGACTAGAACTATGTTCCACAAAGGAGTAAACCAGAGGACCAACTTGCTGTAAGAGTTCCATCATCACAGACGTTGAATCTATAGGATGCACGGTCAGTTATTTAAAAGTGTTTTTGTACCGAGGTCCTGGTTGGATTCAGATTCAATCCAAGTTGGCCATACTCCAACTTCCCCGAAAATTTGAGTTCAGTATATAAAAGGACCTTCTCACTCTAATAATCCCAGCATTATAGACTATTCATCATATAGACATCTATATTTCAAGTAATAACATTTTAAGAAAAACTGGTCCTAGTTGGGTCTGGGTCTAGTATGACCAGATCTGGTTGCTCGGTTCAGACCCGGTCTAGGATGACCTAAGCTGGTTCCGATTGGCCCAACCTGTCCTGGGTCTGACCTAGCCTTGCCCAAACCATCATGGGTTAGGCCAACCAACATGAGGGTGCGACCTGGCCCGTAAAGGGGTGTGGCCCGTCCCACATGAGATTTGTGGCCTGGCACACAAGGGGTGTATCCCGACCACATGGGCAATGAAACCCGACCAATAGGAGGGTGCAACCCAGCCAATATAGGTGTGTGGTTCATCCAGCAGGAGGCACGTGCCCCACCCTTGCTGGAACATGGGGGTAACATCCCTCATTTATCAAAAATGGAGATTCCATTCAGGACTTGGAATGTTTGCACCACATGACACCACGAAGTCCTTGAAGGACCCGAAAGTAGCAGGTCCCTCCTCCTTCATGGCATCATGCCATGACCACATCTAGCAGTGCGTGATAGTGCCCTGGTCTACCTCTACAGTTGTATGGTGCCTACCGCCCTACTCAACCAGTGCAACTAAAAAACAGTGGCCTCCTCCTCCACCAGCTCGTGACGGCGCGCCACCTCTTCTACTGTCAGCTGATTCTAGCCACCTACTGACTAATGAAACATACTGTTATGGCCTCCTACTGTATCACTTGAAGGCACACAACCACCACCACGGCCGACCAGTTTCAGGTGATGCCCTCGCATGCCGGTGCGGGTCACTCATTCCAATGCGCCAACGCCGCATTAACGGTATTTTTTGGGCTACTGGGAGAAATCTGGTGGTCTTTTTTTCCATCTGATCTCACCTACGGGTTTGCTAGTTCGTCTCTATCACTTCATGACCCTCGTATTTGGGTTACACCCAACACAAAAATTCTCTCACGTAGAACGCAAAGATTGAAGAATAGGCGGAGGGAGCATGCCTTGTTCATTTGGTGAGTGCCCTCCACATTAGCAACATATCAACGGAAAACATAAATGATTCACCAACTCTTGAAATTTAATCAATACAAAACCCTACCTTGTGAGTCTTTTTAGAGCATTATTTTTTTGAAGAGGGGTCAGTGTTCATTGATCCCAAAGAAATCCTCCAACGATGCCCCTCAAATGACGATATTTAGTTCCTGATTGATGTATTAATATTTCTTCAAGAGGATCCTCCAAAATCCTCCAATACCAAGAACACCACGCCTTTTTTAAATAAATTTCGAAAGAGAGACGATGGGAGTTACTTTTTTTCACCACATAATTATGAGAGGTTCATTAATTTGGGCAATTAATGAACCGCATTATTTAATTGTATAATGATTAAACATTTCACTTTAAGTAGGAACTTAATGTCTTCCATTATATTTTGGACCACCCTACATGGTCCCCACCACCAAACATAAAGATAGGTAGAGGGTATTTAAAAATAAATTAGATTTATTTCATTAATCCTCCCCAAAATATTCAATTAACAAATTCCCCTCCCAAACCACTCCAATCAAGGTTAACGCTCCATTAAGTGAATCCTGAAACTAAATGTACAACATTGCACTCAAGTTTCAATTCCGAGCATCAGTTAATAAGTTAGGATTCCCCACATGCACGTTTACTGATTGTACCATAACAATTTTTACAATTCCATTCCAGGAACACTATGAAATGGAATCAAATGTCATCAAAATTCGCAGCCTCGGAATAGATCTACATAATTTAAAAAAATTACATGGAAAATCCTTGTCATTAAATTCTCTCCACCTTAATAATTTTCGTCCCCAAATTACACAACATAGACTAAAGAAACAAATGGGGATACTGAGCAAGAATTTGAGCCTCCCGCTCCCATGTACTCTCCTGGAGGTTCCCTTAAATTCATTGAACTTGCACCAGAGGTATCGATTATCCACGAAGGAAACTCTCTAATAGACCTCAATCTACACTAGAAAATCTATAAAAGTCTCCCCATCACCAATTTCTAGCTCACTCAAGCTGATAATGTGTGATTGATCATGCACCTACATCTTTAGATGTGACATGTGAAAAAATTCAATCACTTGAGGAATCTGTGGGGGAAGAGCTAGGAATAATGGAACCTCTCCATCTCTGTTGAGAACCTGAAAGGGTCAGATGAACATCAATGATATCTTTCTTCCCAAAAAAATATCTGGAAACCTTATTGAGGTGAGACCTATATGAAGACATGGTCTCCTTCCATGAACAGAAAATGTCTCTGTCTCTTTTTAGCATAATATTTTTGATTTCCCTCTATAATCTTCACTCTACCTTAGATGGTCATCACTTTCATAGTGGTAGCCGATACCAACTCTAGACCCATAATTGATGACATCCCTGGGTCTGAAATGGTGAAATCTCATTGGTGGAGTGACAACTGTTGTTGTATGCGAACTCCAACAAAGGAAAGTGATCCTTCCAACTGCAGTCCAAATCTTGGCTGCAAGCATGAATCATGTCCTCCAGAATCTGAATGTTCTTATCTATTTAACCATCCATCTGGGGATGAAAAACGAATCTCAAACGTATATTATTCCGAAAACATCCTACAATACCATCCTAAGTTGGGATATGAATCATGAATCAGGATCAAAGAAAATTTCTGATGGCACCCCATGTAGCCATACAATATTTTGCAGATAGAGGAATCCTAAGTCATCTAATAATCCCTTCTCTCGAATGGGTAGAAAGTGGGACTACATGGTGAGTTGGTCAACAATCACCAAGATGGAATCGTGGCCTCCAAATATACGTGTTAGACCTATTACAAAATCAATGGAAATTCCTTCCCACATCCACTCAAGAACCACTAGTGGCTTAGCTAAGCCTGCTGGAACCTAATGCCCGGTCTCCACATAATGACAATTGAGGCATCGTGAAAAAATCTATTCCAGTTATTTCTTCATCTTTGGCCACTAGTGCCGACTCTAGATGTCCCAGTTTATCCTTGCCACCAAAGGATATACAACTAGTGGGGACATATAAAACTCCCTCATAGCCTCCTCCCATAGTGCCACCAATACCATGGAGTTTCCTCTAATGTGGATATTATGCTTCCCACCTTCATAAAATCCATCAGGTTCCAATCATGATGATATTGGAGCACGTTGAGCCTCGCAGTCAATGTCCCCATGATGCACCTCTCTGAATCGCTAATGGAGTGGGGGAGTGACTGTCATAGACTAAAGATATGCTTCTCCATCTCAATCCAAAAAGGAAACATGCAACGCAACTTTCTATTCTGTTACCTCACTCATCAGTTGTAGACTAGACCTCCTACTATATTCATATTCTACCAAGTTTCCCTTTCTCACGAGTATAGATAATATCTAAGTCATTGTTTTGGAGGACCTCTATCTCTTGCTGTTGTATCTGGTTCAAGTCCTTCTATGAGAAGATAAGCTTGAGACTGTTTAGATAAAATTAAATAGTGAACTGCTCACCCATCAAGTAGTGCGACCACATCTTCAGAACAAATACCACTACTGCTAAATCTGGGTCATGGGTAGCGTAGTTCAGCCAATGTTGTATCATATGTCATGAATAATAAGCGATCACTGCTTGCTCCAGTATCTTGATCAATTAATTTCTATTCCCAAATGCATAGCAGTAGACTAAATATCTAATGACCACTTCTAGTTGCATCAAAATGGGGGCATTCCTCAGCATCTACCTCAGCTCCTGAAAACTCTATTGTAATCTCTACGTCAACATGATGGGGTTTTCCTTCTTCGTCAAAGCTGAAAAGTTGACACAACTCTTGAAAACACATGTACAGACCTCTAATAGAACCCATCCAACCCTAGGATACTCTGAACCTCAGTCACACTAGTTGGAGGCTCCAAACAAAGCACAACCTTTATCTTCACTGGATCCACTACATCTCTAACCTCTGAGATAACGTGTCCTAAAAAAAGGAAGTCATGTATCCAGAACTAGCACATTAAGAGATTACCATAATGTTAGTTCTATTAGAGTGTATCCAGAACTATCAGCAGATGACAGGCATGCTCCTCCTCTAATGCATAATATATCTTGATGTCTTTGATGAATAACACCACAATGTAGTGTAGGTGTATCTAAAAGATCTTTTTTTTGAGTCCCATGAACACTTCAAGGGCATTGGTCAAAATTAATGGAATAACTGGGAACTTATAATGGCCATACCAACATCTGAACTCCATCTTCTACACATCTTCATCTCGTACCCAGAGCTGATGATAGTCCGATCCAAGGTATATCATCAAAAACCATTGATAACCCTTGAGCTAATTGAATAGATCATCAACCCTCAGAAGTGGAAACATGTTCTTCACAGTCACCTAGTTTAGGCACCGATAATCCACAAAAATCATTAAACTCCCATATTCCTTCTTGGTGAACCAAATCACGGTTGCCCATGTAGAAAATGTGGCCTTATGAAACCCTTCCTCATGTAAGCCCTCCAACTATATTTGTAACTCACGAAGCTCCACGGGAGCCATAAGTTATGATTGTGTACTATTGGTGTCATCCCGGGGTACATGAAAATATAGAAGTCCACCTCTCAGCGAGGAGGTAGTACAAGAACATCACCTGGGAAGACATTAGCATATTGGTCTACCACTAAATGATATCTCATACTCAAAATATTAACTTCTCCATGGGTAAGAATAAACAACTTATGTGTGATCGGCTTCACCCTCATCTATGGAAGTATATCCAGTGATGAAAATGTTCCCTTCTCACTAGTGAATGAATACCTGGTCCACTCTTCATGGACACACTGCACATTGCACCTAATGTAATCAATATGAGCATGGATTATAGATAACCAGTCCATACCCAATATGGATTCGTAAGAACTCGACGCCACTACTAGATGATCCCAACTAAATCTCTATCCTATTAATGTAAGCTCACACTATCGGCACCAATGTGTAATAGTTGAATCCCATATCGTATGTGTCTCTATCCATAAGGATCATCCCAACGGATCCATCAGGGAAACAATAATGAAAGTCTAACTAGAACATGTGTCTATAATTATAGAAACTAAGGTGGATTAGACACAGATCATACCATGAGTCATTTATGGATCACTGTGGTCATAGGTCTCAGGTGTGAGGAGTTGTGCCCATACCTATCCACATACTCTTAATGGTCGGGTTCGACCACCTGAAGGTTGTTCCGGTAGAACCTCGAATCACCACCCACTACATGCTGCATGAACATCTCCACTGCCACGTTCACCTACTGCCTACAAACCTCCTCACTCGAAACTCAACCTCTGCCTCGGTGGTCGCACTACAATTAGTTGGATGTTAGTGTGGCTGGTCGAGACGTCATGTCCCATGTGACCTTACCCGCTACACGTGAAGAAAAATCTTCTCCTATGCTACCATGCTTTACCATGTAAGCCTCTAACCTATGACTCTGCACTAAGGGGACATACACAGGAAGGTATAGACTGCCCGGACCACTGTTCCATCTATCAACTACCAGCCATAGATGACTCTATAATGCGTCTTTTAGTGTTGGGTCTCGTTGTCCATGTCTACTCAGCAACGGAAAACTCAACCAATATTGGTCTCCCAAGAACTCCATCATGCGTAGGGATGCTGAGAGACAATGTTGAAGATATGGTCTCCCTTAAGAGTCCCTACATGAATGTACGTGCCCTGAGAAAATGGTCCCACACCATGTTGGTTGAGTAGCGTGAAGGGTCGGTGCACATTTCTGAGTATTGGTCCATGATTAGGTTGCCTTGCTGTAAATGTACCATCTCTTATATACGAACACAGCATGGATTCACTGGAAGAAACAATCCCTTAAAGTGGACCATGATATCGGCAATGCTGATGGTCGCCTCATCGTGTGTCTAAAGCGTCAGGTTCAATGTATCAAGGTTGCACCCTGGAATAGGCTAGCAACTAGGATCAAAATCTTGTCGTCTGGTGTCCCAACAAGGATAAAAACTTCGTCAACATCCTCCAGCCAGTCCGCATCCACCTTCAGATAGCTCTCACCTCAGAACCTCAGAGGCCTCTACCACTAAAACTCATGAAACATGCTCAGCCGGCATGCACCATCTTATGGTGGGGTAGATGAAAAAAGCTACCCAACTTGTAGTGGTTCTTATGGTACACCACCTGAAGGTGCTAATGGAGTAAGGGGGCCCTGCACTGTGGCCTCATCGCTCGGTGGGACATTATCATGTACTCTATTAGGAATCATAGATGGATATCTATATGGCGGCATCCTAAATAGAAACAGGTGTTCTGCGATTAATATGTTATTCTTGGTGATCTGACTCAAAAGAGATCAATGTAAAATCATTTCCAAAACAGACACAATTTGTGTTTTTAGGCTCCGAGTTAGACATCAGAATCTAGGGTCCTAATGTATGGATATGTCGGCCACCGCACTATCACTGGACTCTATTAACTAAAAACCATACTCAAAACACATAACTCTCTTTATCCATTAAAATATTAGATTCATATCAATTCGGTAGAACCGAATAAAATGACCCCAATTTATCATAACCCATTCCACAGGGCCTAGGTCGTGAAGGCCCCAAGCCTGCCATCCCCAGACCCAGAGTAGGTTACTAGCACTGAAAGGCATATCCATGAAAAACGGGAAGGCATTTCATTTAAAACTGCAAACACATAGTCCATAAATACAAAGATCACAACCCACATAGTAATACTGTAGAAATCAAAAGATGTGTATTGAAAGTAAACAAGGGGGAGTGATGTAAGTAAGGGGGCAGAATAAATGACCAACTGAAAAGTAAAATAGTAATAAAAAAACAGGTCCCTGAATTGGCTGCCACGGTTCATACCAAAAGGGTAGGTATTGCAAACAATTGGTCGTCACTATGGCATGTCACGTCTAATGGACCTCCTCCGAACACCATCCAGTTTTGGATCCCAATCCTCGGTCAATTCTCTTCATCGTCTACCGAATACACATCAATGTGTGGGAGATGCCAATGCAAGGGTTAGTATAACAATACTCAGTAGGGACCCAAAGACCTCAGAAGGTCTCCCAGCCTTCCATGATGGAAAATCCACAAAGCAAGACCTCAATCACAAAGCATGAAGCTATAGTCATCTCACACAAGATATAAAACTCACTAATCAAGAATATAGATGATTGGTCATATGATATATTATCTTATTCCATTTATATGTTCCAAAACTGATCCACAATAAATTTGTTATATTATGTATACACTCATGGACCTAAGTCCAAATTCAATGAATGTCCATTGTATGGCTCGTCATCAAAGGGTCAGGACACAATTGATACCCCCATGTTCAATATAATGTCGATCCACATAGGGTCACATGAATGTTGATCTATATACGGTCGCTGGAATGTTGATTCACACCTGGTCACTCAATATTGATAAACACAGGGAGGCTAGATTCTGATCCTCAATGAGACACTCTAAAAAAGGTCCTCTTTAGGTAGCTTTGATGTTGATCCATATAGGGTTGGTATGATGTGGATCTACCCAGGATTGCTACGTCAAAGATAGCAAACCACCGGGTTCCCCACACCCGGTGCGCTCCAATTCCATAGAATCTACACCATGAGGAAACATTCATACCTCAAACACTTGTAATCTCCATAAAGCTGTAATCCAAAGGGGAGCCATGTTATAAGGGTTCCAATACAACAGATGGCGCATCAATCAGATGCCCTGTCTATGAGTTATAAGCGTTTTAGTACAGAGGGCCCGATGGGATTCGAGTTCGATCCAACCTGGAAGTCCTCCAACATTCCCCAAAATTCGATTGATGTATTTCAAAAGGATTTTCTCACCCCTAGGACCCATGTTCCACAGATTGTACGTCAAACATATGTATGTATTTTCTATTATAGCATTTAATGCGAAACTGGGTCTGAATGGGTCTGGGTCTTGTCCGACCCGGCCAAACCCGACCAGGCCTGGGCCGGCCAGGTTTGACTAGGTCATAGGAGGACCGGATAGGCCCACTAAGATGGAAATTCTTGGCCTGTAAAAGGGAATGACCTCGACCACATGGAGGAATGGCCCGACCCACAGTGGGGTGCGTCCGGAACCAGAAGTGGGTAACGCCCTACCCCCAAGGGGGGAATCACCCAACCCGCAATGGGGTTGAAACCCAGCCCACAGGGTGGTGCAGGCCATCCCACAGGAGGGAGGAGCCCAACCTGCATGGGGGGTGTGGGTCCACCCACATGAGTGAGAGGGACCCACCATAGCTGCCACATGGGTGGGTGGTGGCGATGTTCCCCTTTATCCCGAATGGATAAGTCATTCACGACTTGGTGCATCGATTCCACGTGGTGCCGCCTAGTGACCACAAGACTTGTAGGGAGAGGGTCCCTCTTATGCCATGGATTAATGCTACAAACCCCTCTTATAGCATGCGACTGCGTGCTTCTCTGTCTCTGTGGCCGGCTGGTGCTAGCCGCCTTGCCCAACCATCACGGCTAAAAAGTCACGACCTCCTCCCGTGGCACGCGACAACAAATTGTCAACTCTATGGCCAGCCAAATCATGGCCTCCTACTAACCTCCACAACCTAGTGTTTCTTCCCTCTGATGTGATGTGTGCCCCCCCCCACACCGGCCATGGCCGGCCGGTGCCAGCAGCTACCATCGCCTGCCGGCATGGGTCGCCAGTGCCGCTAAGCTCCTGGTATTCCACAGGCCCCAGGTGAGATCTGGTGTTCTGTTTTTCCATCAGATCGCACCTATGAGTTTCCCATGTCATCTATGTCGATTCCTGACCCTCAGATTTCGGTTCCTTCAAACTTGAAAATTCACCCGTGTAGAACGTAATGCTTGAACAAGAGGTGGAGGGACCTGGCCCTATTTGTTTGGCCCACAACCACCAAATTAATATCTTACAAAGGGAGAATATGAATTATCAACAACTCAGTAAATCTGAAAAAGAAAAAACCCATCCTCGTGACTCATTACAGAGTGTCCCACATTTGAATATGGGTTGGTGTTCGTCAATCTCAAAGAAAGACTCCAACGTTGCCGCTCAAAAGACAATATTTAGTTCTTGTTAGATGGACCTGTTATTCATCAAGAGGCTCCTACAAAATCCTATTATCCCAAGAACACCACTTATTTGGATAATGAATTAAAAAAAAGATATGATGGGAGTTAATTTTTACATCACGTAATTATGATTGGTTCATTAATTATTGAAATTAATTAACCTCATTAATTTCATGTATAACAATTACACATTTTTTTGTAACTAGGACTTTAATGTCATGCAAGAAATTCATGACCACATATAGTGGTCCCCATAACCAAAACCTAAAGTGATTTGGAGGATATTTAAAAATAAATTAGATTTATTTTAATAATACTCCACAAATACCGAAAAAATCAACATATTTTATCAACACATTGTCGTCAATGATAAGGCTCCCTTAAGAAAATCTCGGCGCTATGAGGTCTACAGTGCCCTCAGAATTACATTTTGACCTACCGTTTAAAAATTTGGATTTCCTGCATGAACATTTATAGAACATACCATAAGAAAGTTTAAAATTATGTTCCGAGCACACCTAGCATCACAATCAAACGCTGTCAGATTTCACAGCCATGGAATAGATCCATATAAACAAAAAAAGATACATGGAAAATCCATACCATTATATATAACACAATTTATCACATTATAATTTAGATGTATAATGAATAATTAGGAAAAATATAGTTTGAGAGGTTTTTTTAATAGAAATAAAAAATTTCTAACCCCCAATATGTAATTTCTTACATATTACTGGATAAATTAGTCTCCTATTATAGAATTTTTATTTCATAAAATGTATATAATATTTACAAATGAATATTTATAATAACAATTTTCATAAATTAAAAAAATAAAGATAATTATTAATAGCATAAAATGTATAATTCTATTATTATTCCTTGTGTTATTGATGTAATGGTTCTTTTCATGAATATATGAATCCAAAGCAAAATATAATATGAAAATATGAGGAATATTTCAAGAAGTATGTGGTGTCAACACATTCCACAGATAATTAAAATAGTTAATTCTTCGAAGAATCAATTGATAATGACAACTCTTTTGAATCAAGTAATTTATTTGATCAATATGATTCAATAATTCACTTAGTTGTTTCTACTCCAAATATATTTATATTTAAAAAAATACATGTTAAAGATATCAAATAGTTATTTTCATTCTTAATAGGGAAATGGTTAAAAAATATGAAAATATATGTATTGATGTTATGGATGAATCATTAGATATGATTATATAAAAATATTAATATAACAGAATAATATTTGAAAATATAAACATCTTATTTGATGTTTTATATGATAAGAAACCTCATGATTTTATGAGAATGTGAAAACATAATATGTTTCAATATATTTCATTTTTAAATACATGTCATTAATATCTTTTGATTCTCACAAAAACTAATTTGAATGAATTGTGAAAATTTATAAAAATATTAATATTAAAACATGATCACTACATTCATTATAGTATGATGGAATGAATAAATATTAATAAATATATTATTAATATTATATGATTTAAATATATAAAAAAAATTTACTTGATTTCAGTTTATTAGAAATAATTTATGAATCATTGAAAAAATTATTTTTTTTTGAAAATAATTGTTTTTCTAAAGGAGATATTAGTCAGACATTGCGCACGTAATTTAAATTTATTATTTTATATATTTTAAAATATTATTTTATATCCTAAAAAAATTTAAATCTAAATTTAAAAAATTTTATTTGGGTAATTTTTCTCAATATTTTTGAAAAAATTATTATATTTTGATGAATAATGAAAACTAAAATAATGTATTGAAAAAATCATTTTCAGATAAATTATTTAAAAGGATACTTTATATATTGGTTTTTATGAAAAATAAAAAATTTATTATTAAAATTTAACACTTTTAGGTTATTGAAATAAATTTTGTACATATTTAAAAAATATAATCATATTTATCTTTTTATTATTTTTCAATAGAAAAGTCATTTATTCGATGCAAATGGGGGTTTTATATTAAACTGAATATTCCCACTTCAATGAATTTTAATTATTTAAAATGGATTCCATATTTGGAACCATCATAATTTATACTATATAATATCGTCAAAAATAATTTTTCACCATTACATATTGTTGAAACATTAAAAATTAATTATCTCCATTAGTTTTAAATTATATTTACCATAGGAATAATTTTATAAAATAAGGTTTAAAATGACAAAAAATATACCCATCACACATTTTATGGAAATATTTATAAATTATTACCTCTAACTATCAATAATGACTCATTTTGGAAAATACTATTTTGACTGAAACATGGGTATCACATTACCTTTTAAAAAATTCCATGGGTTTCCTCCCCCAAATTCAAATAAGCCACCACCTCTCCTCCCCACTACACAATTTTATAATCCATTTGATTGATAAATACATAACAAAAAAATTCTATAAATCCATCCTCAATTAATATATGGTATATTTGGATTATAAATCCTTACTAAGAAGGAATTAATAATAAATCGAAATAGGTACTCCAATGAAGATGTAAAATTCATAAACATGCATATTTTTTTGTTCTTCTTCCACCTCATTAAATTTTTTTTAAAATATTCTAATACAATTACACGATTATATATAATATAATGATGTTTTATTTTGACCATGTTATAATATCGACACATCTCCACTTCTCTTAAATGGGATATAAAATTGTAAATCATTTGTAAAGCTGACTACCACCTCATGGTCATATATAAATTTTTTCCAACATCTCACTTAATAGATGGATAAAAATTTTGATTTAAATTATATATATTATATTAATATCATTATTATTCTAATTTAATTTTTTAATCATATATCCATTCTAATATTCTCATAAATTTGTGATAAAACAACTTCGCTTGTGTGTACAGTCGATAACCTCCTCGCAATGTGATGTGATATATTTTCCTAAATGATTTAAATGGAATATAATAAAGTTAATTTTAGTGAATAAATTACATATTTATAGCTTCAATAAATACAACATTCCATCTCATATAATGCATTCACTACCATAGGAATACAACAATGATTATCATCTATAGACGTTGACTATGGCCTCCCTATGGCTATAGGAAATGTTTTTCATTTTATTTTTAGTTTGATGGTAATAAGGTATAATTTTATTAATAAAAATTCTGTATATTAAATAAAAATTATTATGAAATAGAGAATTAATATTTTCCTTTATTTCAATCCCTTCCATGAGAAAAATGGAAGCAGTGTTTATTATTTCATATATCATACATTCTCTAAGAATAGTGTAATACATTTTCTATTTAAAAGATTTTTTGATTAATAAAAAATCCATTATAATGTATATTTATGAATTTTTTACACTGTTTAATATTATATAGATTATTTATCCATGATAAATATTAAATAACTGAAATTATCAAAGAAAAAATACATGAAAAATGAAACATTTATCACCCAAAAGTTGATTTTAACAAATAATTTTAGAATTTTGTAATAAAATACTATAAGTAAATAATATATTATAAGAATTATAAATGAATTTTCAGTAATATAGTTATAATAAATGTATACTTATTTTAAATAATAAAAAAATATGTGAAAATTAATTCTAACCTGAGGTAATGGTATTTTCATATAAAATTTTAATTCTTGCGAGACATATGACATATTCACCACTAATTTCATTTGTTTTGTTTATATAGTGAAACTCATATATATTATATCATAAATATAATTATCATCATTTTATATAAATTTTAGGTTTGATTTATTTCTTTTATGGGCCTTTTAATTCATATGTTACAAATGTGGTAAGTGTTTATTGTACAATCTTATCATTATTTTCGTTTTATTATGTTTAAGTATTACTTGGTGTAATTAATTGGTATTGGTAACTAAAACCTAATATATTTTCATCACATAGAGTCATTTTTAATTATTTTCAAGTAATATTACCATTTTCTCTATCATTGATAATTGTTTTGGAATATATGTTTCCATTCATCTCTTCGGTCAACAATCATTTTTCATCCAACCCATTATTTTCTAAAAATAATTTCAAATTTTTTTTAATATTTTTTAGACGATTTATTAAATATATTGTCACATATTTTAACTATAATTTAATATTTTTAGCTTAATATTCATAAAATAATAAAAAAACATGGTTTTTATTTTACTAAATATGTGAATGTAATCTTTGGGTGACTTTATGTGATTTTATTGAAAATATTATATTTTTTTGATTAATGATGAAAAATTAATTTTTTACTGAAAAAAATCACATTATTTCTAATTATTTACTATGATAGTTTATATATATATATATGTGGTTTTAAATTAGCGTAATTTTAAATATATAAAAATTGAACTACTATACGTCATTATAATCAATTTTATATTAAATTATGATTTTAAACCTTTTAATAAATTGGTAATTGTTTTTTCGAATAATACATTTGTTTGAAATTTCTAAAGGGTTTATTTTAAATTGAGTCCCACTAGATATTTGAGATTAATTTTTATAATTTATTCCATATTTTGAATAATTATAATTAATATTATATAATATGGTCATAATATTTTTTCTATAATGATTTATGGAAGTTGTAAAAAATTTACACTGGTTTTATAAAATTTGGATTTATTTGGGATTATACTTTAAATGTAATGATTACAATGACATCAAAATTTTGAGAAAAAAATTTTCTATAAATAATTTTAACATATAAATGAAAATGATATATAATGACCCATTTTGGATAATTTTGGTTTGAGAAAAATATTGGCATCAATTTTTCATTTTAAAAATTATATAAGTGTTCTTTCCCCAGCTTATAAAAGACAACCCCACATCCTCCACTCATAACACATAAAAAAATATAGGGCATCCATTAACAACCCAAATATCATATATAAATCCATATTTACTCCATGGTTGTCTTATTTGTATTAGTACTAACTCATATAAAGGGTTTATGTACATTCATAAAGATACTCTCTAAAGATCAATTAAATTCCTTAAAAGTGGGTTTTTGCTAATTTATTCATCCACATTCATAATATCATTATAAGATAAGATTATAAAATAAATATTATACCATATATATACATATTATATTTTTAAAATCTCATATCCCTAATCCTTCTCCACATTCCTAAAATGTGAAAAGAAACAGTCAATCAGGTGAATGACATATTATCACATCAAGAACATATGTAGTTCATTTCCCATCCCTACTCTTCAAGGATATAAAAAATTATGTATTTAACTTATTTTTATGATATTTATGAAATTATTATATATTTGTAATTATTATATCACATATAAAAAAATATTCTTTATTCAATTTGGGATAACATAATGTTTTTCATGTGTATATTGAACTACCACCTTACGAAGCAATGATATTAGTTTCTCGTTTATGTTTTATGTTGATTGTAGTAAGTATAATGTTATAAAATATAATTGGTATTTATTACATATGAATAAATTTGTAAATATTATATCATGTCTAACATTTTACCCCCACTAGTTGAAAATAATAATATCACACATGTGTATGTCTGGACTACCACCTCAACATAGTAATGTGATATTGTTTTCATTTATTTTTAAACGGATCATTGTAAAAAAAATATATTTAGGATAACTGATATATAAAAAATATTATTTAGTATATAATGTTTAATTATTATTTATATTTATTTTATTCATTCCTATACGATAAATGGATTGATCTATAATATATACGAATTACATAATGTCTCTATGAATAGTGTAATCTATTTGAAATCTATAACATTTAAATATTAATACAATGAAATATATAATTAATAAATATGTTTTTTATATCATTATAATATCATAAATAAAATTCAACAATGATCATTATAAATATACTTAATTTACCAAAGCAAAACATAGATGAAAAATGATGCAATTATCATCTTAATAAAGAATCATATATAAAATTTATAATAAACAGGTTAAAAAAACTATAACAATATAATATATGGTATTAAATATAACAATGTGGTTCTATAATATTCATATAGTAATGTTATATTTAATATAACTGAATTTTGTATAGAAACAAATAATGTTGAACTTGATGATGGGTTTTATTATTTCATTTTTACATTCACCAGACATATGGAATATTCATCATTTGATAAATTTTTGTAGTTTATATATTTCCCATTTGAATTAAAATATCATGAATATATTTATATTAATATTATTTAATTTTTAATTTTATTTTTTTATTTTATAGGTACTATGATTTAGATTCTCCCAAATGGGTAATGGTTTATTTCACAATACCCATATAATTTAGTATTATTTATATGTTACTCTCATTTGGGGGAATTATTTGGTATTCAAATTTTTCAAAAAATACATTTTAATCCCAAATGGATATTTGTGAATTTTTTTTTGAAAATATTAAAATTTTACATATCCTTGCTATATAAAATGATTGAGAAAATATATTTAATAAAATATAACTCCATTACTTTATTTGGTCATAAAGTCATTTTCCTAAAAAAACATGTTATCTAAAAATATTTTGGAAACGTTTCTATAAATTTATATGTGATTTAATAATGGAATTTGTTAACTACATTTACTTTAGTATCAATTTGAATGGGATTGTTAA
Organism: Viscum album; assembly: GCA_963277665.1. Classification (NCBI taxonomy): domain Eukaryota; kingdom Viridiplantae; phylum Streptophyta; class Magnoliopsida; order Santalales; family Viscaceae; genus Viscum; species Viscum album. The sequence goes on along the minus strand of OY728150.1, from coordinate 1,254,009,699 downwards.
ATCATTTTAAAATCAAGACCTATTTCAGTTTTACAAAAAATGTATAAGAGGACATCATATTAAAAATTAAGTTAGGAATGGAATTTGATACCATCATTCCCACTAAGTGTATAATGGTATAAATTATAGGATTAAAATATTTTAATCAATTTATATGACAAATATAATATTATTTGATCTTTTATTATTAATTTTTTCTAAGTAAATATGTTATTTTCTAAAATGAATATTTCAGTGGTGTTTTTTGGATATTTTTATTCAAAAATGAAATCAATTATTTATTATATACATGATACATTGGGAATTTATTTTATTTATTCAAATATTATTATTTCTACGATTGGTTTCTAGTTAGTTTAAATATATAATGTATAATTATATTACAATTCACCATTTTACTCTAGATGATTTATGATTATATTTATTTATCTGGGAAGGTATTAACATTAAATATTATAGTTTTTAATTTTAATTTTTCTATTTATAATGATAAACATGACTCATATGAATTTTTTATGGGAAATATATTGTTATGTGTGGGTCATATAATGACATAACCCCTTGATCAATGGGTATGAGTTTTCAGACAAATTAGAATGAAAAATTTAATTTTTTTTACATTTATATTTATAAATTATTTCATGTGGCCTTGAATATTTGATTTATATATCAAACATTATGTATTCCCTTATTATTATATTATTTATTTATTCCTATGTGATAAGATTATTATTTATAATATATATGGATCTATTTTAACATCATGTGATTATTTATAGGGAATTATATGATCATCATTTATTCCTTTTATATTATTCCTTATAATCAAGTTAATTATTAAATGTAATGTGTTTCAGTTATAATACTTCAAATAGTGATTATTACCTATATATTCAAGTTAGATTATATTGTACACATACCCTTACTAACCATGTGGCCTTACCCCACTATTAGGTTTTATTGCCAAAGGATACTTGGTAGGTTTTCTGTGATTGATACACATGGATATTACATGGGGAAATACATTATACTCAAATAAAAAACTTTTTTTTCATTTTATGTTTTCAATTATCATGAAATTAAATAATGTACCTAGTTCACTAATACCACTCCAATATTTGGGAATATTGGATGTTTTATGTTGTACCATATTCCAATGTAATAATGGAACCACTATATCTGGAATATTAGGGTTGGTGTCTTTGTAGTTACACTATCACAAAACTAGTTACAGATACTGATTAATTTGTGTTACTTTTTAATGTATTATATTATATTATTTGTAATTAATTTTATGTACTTATATGATAGAAATAACAATCAGTGAATACAATTATATAAATAATTATTTCATAAGATAAAACATAATGTATATATAGATAAAAATAGTAATGACTTAGATGTGAAAAGTAAGAGAATAATGTAATTTCCTATTACTACATTATAATAAATTCATATTTCTATGGATAATATAATTAACATGACTGATATATAGGAAAAATAAATAATTATAGGTGATGTTGAGTGGAATTACATAATACTAATGTTTCTCTAACTATATATTAAATTGAATAAACCTGAAACCATCACAATTTAGAACATCCCATTCTTTTGAGTAAATAAATTTTCTCATTCAAATATCTATAATGGTATTTTATTATATTAAGGATAGTATTATTAGATTTAAGATCCTCAAATTATATCATAATATAACAATTTATATCCCACATTGAAATGTAAACCAATTTTCTAACAATCCTAGTTAGTTGAAGATTTTTTAATTATATTGTCCTTAAAATTGGGTAAAATATAACTAAAAATCTACAGAACAATATTATTGAATTAAAATATTGGGTCACCACTACATTTAATGATGTATATGAATAATATTTCTACACATGGTTTTCAAATGAATGAATTTTGTTTCATAATAAAATATATATTAAAATATTTCCAAAGTGTATCTACAAAAAAATATTGGTATTTTTTAATAAAATCTATTTCATCTTGAAAATTATAAAGAGAGAAACATAGTTTTGAAGCACAATATTAGTTTATATTAATTATTATATGATTTATGTTAGAAGTATCATGGTTAATGTTAAAGAAATAATGACTAAACATAAAATTATTTTACATTAATGTATAATTATAACCACGAAAAATAGGTTTGATTGTCTGAAAAAACATTATAACACTTTATATTTGATTTTTTTGGGTGAATAATAATATTATTACAAATATTTTTATGAGAAATACAATACTAAGTTAAAGACATGTCTACTATAACGAAATAGAGAAACAACGACATCTCAACCATGAGGATTTAACTACAGAGTTATGGAAAACCAAGTATTCCAAAGTATTGTTCGATTAAAGATAATGTTAAAGAAGAATATTTAAATACGTTATTCCTCTTATTTGGATGTAATGGACTCTACGTGGTCCATTATATTATTTCTATGTATATCAAAGAAAAATGTATAAAAATTAATTAAAATATGGAATTATTATGAGAATGTGGTTGTATGATTAATTCATCAGTAGATATCTCAGATGAAGTACATGAAAGAATGAACAGAATGTGTAACCAAAAAGATATTATAAAAGTTTTTTTATGGTGAAATTTACATACACACATTGATAATAACAATAAAACTATATTTCTAGTAAATAATAATCAACTATAATATAATGAATACTAATTAATGTCTCCAATCATAGTGACTGCAAAAATAAATAAATAGAAAACACATGAAAGAATGGTTGATCTTATATCTATAGGATGTATAATTCAAAATCTAGATTAATGATAAATTGATGCGAATATGAATCAAGATAAAATGTAATTTTATTGTCTACATAATATAGTAACGAAACCTACTAAAATAATGGAATAATGTTGAAATATACATGAAAATATTATATACCAAGGATGAAGAGATTTATCATGTCAATGGTAAATTAAAGAAGAAAACTTAAAGATTATATTGTACACTTATACAGAGAGATTCATTTTTAAGGTAAAAACAACAATATTATTTATAAAATTGAAAATTTTATAAAATATCACATTATTCCTCCATCTATCAATATGTACTTCATTGAAATGGGTTTTTAATTTAAATAATGAATGTGGGGAAATGATGAATATTGAGATATCAAAACATCGATAAAAAGTAATTACATCATGATATGAATTAAATTATATAATTTATAATCATAGAAACTCATTAACATCCTGAAAAAAATTAGTACACAGTTAAAACTCTAAATCAAAGGATCATAAATATTTTTTACAGTGAAAAAATTCCATGATAATGATTTTTTAGAAAATTTCATTGAAGATGATATATCAGAAATGTAATGCTATGAGAGTTACATAATTTTCATTAGAATATATATTTCTATATGACTATTGAAATATTTTTTATGGAGACATTATAAATACTTTCAATAAATTTTTTAATTTTTATTCAATATATTACTCAAAATGGAGTCATTTTGCTTACGAAAATTGGGGATAAATCAACATGAACCACATTTTTTAGTAATTTTTGATAAATTAAATTACATGTAAATATTGTTTTTGATAAATTATTTTGTATAATCGTTATGCGAGAAACAATTTGGTATCAAAAAGGGAATAGTAAATAGAAAACATTGTTTCAAAATTTTTCATAAATATTTTTAACAATACGTTACACCATATAGAAATATGTATTTTAAAATAATTTCATATTTCTAGGAATATTTTATTAATCCCTATAGTAAAGTGAACCTAAATTGTTACCCCACATAAGGGGTGTGAGAAATCATATTTATTATTAAATGTGGAGAATATGTTTAGTCACCTAAATAAAGTAGATATTATTATAATACCCTCCCATATATATAAATATATCCCTAATATCCGGATAAATATTCATGGTCATTTGAATTTATTGTCAATATGGTGTAGAATGACTTTCAACTTATATTGTCATTCATTTAATGTGATAACTTTAATGGGTATTGATAATAGTGACATGTGTGGTATTAAAAGTCCCAAAAATATTCTTTCGTTGTATTTGTTTTAAACACAATTCAATGATAATGTAAATAGGAGTGTGAAAATTGTTATCCAAGGAGTATATATCCCAAAAAATAAAAGCAGAAAATATTATCCACATACATTGTTAGATATAGAATAATTATAAAAAAATTTCATCAAAAAAAAGTTATTAATGATTCATGGTATATGATAATTAAAATGTGATTGTTTTTTAGTTGTCTAACATATCAAGGTAAACTTCTAAATATAGAAGTATAATCATTATGATTTTCTAAATGAATAAAAATATTTAACTATTGTATTATTTTCTATGGTAAATTAAATATTTTTTTTATTGATGATTCAATCCCTATTATGTTGATCTATTATAATATTGTGTATTGTGCTAAATATGATATATATGAAGAATTCAACATTATATGAATAAAGAAGTATAATTCTAATGTCATCGACCAGTAAAAATTTATAATAGTAATTAAATGGATTAAAGAAATGTTAAATGATTGGAAGAATAAATAAAAAGTTGTAGAGATACCATCCAAGTAGTACACATCATTTCGGATTTTGAAATTAATGAATATATTCCCCTAGAACTAGGTTTTTTAATATTGACTTGAATATCTTAATATCAAAAATGATATGGAAATGATAAAATATGAAATACAATAATCCCGATATTGAGATTTCATAATGTTCCTTTTATTAATTATTAAATTATTTGTAACAATTATAAGAATTCTCATTTATATGAATATAATATAATTTTATTTCATGTGTTTAGGAATTCACTAATAAGATTATAGGATATTCTATATTGAATAATAATATTCCAAATTATTGGTGTGTAAGTGTGCAAAAATAAAATGTCAAGAACCATATATACAATTTAGAGTTAATATGAATTTTCAGATATAATAATCATCGAGTTTGATGATTATTAATAAATCAATATAACCACTATATAGTTTACACTATTACCCATCAATTCTAGGATCTCATTAAAGTTGATGTGGAGATATATTGAGTTTTAATAATATGTAAAATGAATGATTCATGCTTCAAACATCATAACGTAAATTGTGCCTTTTATTATTTGATTGGTGTATAAATAGAGTAAAATCATTCCATGATACATCTAAATTTGATATAGTGAAATTTGTACTTTAGAAAACCATAGTTTCTAATCAATACAATGGAATGTGGATGAGAACAATAATCCCAATGTAGAAACAGAAAATATCGTCGTGAAGTCATAGAGTTTGTATTTATGTATATTACAATCATTTTTTAATATTATAAAATAATGAATAAATACAATATAGATTGAGTTATTATGAAAAAAATGTTATGAAATGTGATAACATCCAGGATAAATTTCAATGATAAAAAAATCAAAAATGATTTTTTTTATGATAGATAATAGGGAATATTTCCATAATGTTTTTGGAGTGAGCATAAAAAATAAAATAGAGTCTAGGAAACTAAATATTGATGAAAATGAATATATGAATATAAAAAATAACTATTATGAAGTTGAAATAAAATGGGATAATGATAAATCTATAATCATATCTCATAAATATTAGAAACTAAATATTGATTACAGAGGGGATCTAGAAGGAAATCTAGGAAATAATATGAAGATTGCATATTAATTTTAGAAATTTATTGTTTTCATTGACATACTCATTATATAATGTAATTATCCATGAACAAAAATTTTTATATTGATATTTTAATATAGAAAAATAAATATATAAATATATATAAATATATATATATTAGTAGTAGTTTTGATCTTTTTTGGAATATTAAACAAGAGATATTTGGTAACTAATTATAGGGAAATATTTATCTTTTATAAAAATGATAAATAAGTGAATAATTGTCGAGAAACTATAGGAAGAGTTAAAGGATTGTTATTCTGTCAAGATAAAATGAGAATTAAAGAATTATTATTGTAAAATATTACATTTGGAGAAAAGAAATTGACGAAATGAGAATAATGGATATCATTAAAGAGTCCAACATATATGAAGTTGAGAAAAATTAGTGGTGGATAGTCATACATATTATATGGATATTTCTTATAATTATTTATATGAAAAATATATTTCCAGTTCAAAAATATATAATGTCAATTTGATGCTTGATATAGGTTATTATATAATATTTTTGAAGAACATGAACCCCTGGTTTCTAATTTGAAGTAAGACTTTGATACATTTATATAATTAATAATATATTTGTTATTTAAAAAATGTATTTGAAGGTATTTTTGTAAATTTGATATTATCCATTCGAAGTATAAGAAGAGAAGAATAATTTTTGATACACTATATTTTATATTATTGAAAAATAAATAAGTGGTAGAATAATATAGGGAGACATTTAAATACTTATGTTTATCATTTTTTATGTTGAGACATTATGATTGAGGATACAATATCATTAGTCAATATCATAAAATCCTCTGGCTGAGATATTCCTGGTAAAAAATTTTGGAAAATATCTCAGAAAAATTGTTGTTTGTAGAGGCAGGGATGGGGGAGGATAATCCAAATATATATATGTTTTTATGTATCCCATTAGGATGTTGAACATATTAAACTAATGTTTTGATGTCCTTAATATTTATATTTGATCTACATCATAGTAGATTTATTGATGTATGATGATGTCTAGTGGAAAAAATATATATATTTTAACCATACATAACAAAATGACAAAAGAAGCATAATCATGTGGTTGTTTTTTCATGTATTTTAAATCTACATAAATGGTTTGGTTTGTTTCAACACCCACTATATACAGTATTGTTAACATAAGGTAATTAAATGATCCATTTCCAATAATAATGTAATTGATGGTAATATTATTAGTGGATAATATATTACTCTATCAATCCTATCACAATATGGAGTCAGTGTCTTAAAAAAATATTATAAAAAAATCTTGTTCTTTTATTTTATTTACATTCAATGTTGATGGTTTCAAATATTTTTAGTAACATCAAAAAAATAATTTTTTTTACCCACCATCAGAGTCTCATAGGCTAGTAGGGAACATGGTTATATAATAAAATCAGATTTAGAAAAGGAAATGAATTAATTAATTTACCAACCCTACCAGGTTTCTATAGAGAATATAGGTATACTGCATCATGATTCCATTATAACTCTTGATCCATATAATATCAGTTTTGATAATGAATTTGAATAGAATCCAATGATTTTTAACATATTATTTGTAGTGAATATTTATTAGATATTATTTCTTTATTATATTTCATGATTCATAAAATCATAGATAATCACTCTATGTGAGGTTTTAAAATCCTGTTTAATTCCATGAATAATAAATTTAATAATTTTATGTGTATATTACCTTCCATAGGAATCACAATAATTTTTATTTCACTAATTTTACATAGCACATAATACAAATGAAAGTCTAAATTTATTACTATAAATTAATAAGGAAACATTGGTTGTTGCATTAGAAACAACCAAAATGTTCAAATATATTTATTACAATATCCATATTAAAATAATTTCATATAGCTAAAACATAAAATTCCTTGGGAATAACCAATAATAATTCAAAATAGGACTTATTATTTCATATGTTCACTTTATAATGAAATAAATCAAAGATATCAAGAAAAATATAAAACCATTTTGTAATAAATGAATAACAATATCATTGATTTATTCAAAAACTAAAAACTATCATTTTCTCTATCTTTATAATACTAATAATATTGTATTTCCTCCAATACTATTGAAACAAAATTACAGGACTTAGAATGAACAAGAACATATATTATATAAATATCCAAAAACGTAAATCTTTAAAAAATCATAGAGTTACCAAACCACATTCAAAAAAACAGTCCACAAGATATAAGTCAAAAAAATATATTTTCCATATATAATCATTGTATACAAAAAAAGAGACAAAGAAACATTAATAAAAAGATACAAATAGATATTCAAAAAGAACATAAAAACTAATCACTATATCATGACTGAAAACTATAAAATCATGTCTTAATACTACGGATACATTAATGAATATCACTCAGACTGATAATACTCTAATGAAATACTCCTACACATAACACAAAATTAATTATTGAAACATACTCATTGACCCTTATCAAGATAATATAGAATTTAGAATACAATCTGTTTAAAATTAAATAATTCATTATTATCTATTCCATTACATTCAGTTACTGTTGAGTCATAGTTCACGTATATCTGATGTATTAAAAAATTGAAAATTTACAGAATTTGAGGCTCTCCTGTGAAAAAACTTTTTAACTTTACCCTGCATTAAACATAAAAATCACCTATGGTAGGTTGACATATCACTAAGATCACATACATCACAAGACTAACCATCAATACCCATAATGAGGTAAAATCATAAGAAACAAATAATTTCCAACCATTAATGGATTCAGAAGAAAGATCCTCAAATATTCGTTTCTCTCAATAATTTTCTTGGTGGTGGTAATTACGTCTTCGATCCCTCACCCACTAAAGGTGGGGGGTCCATTGAGTTCCTTAGTGGATCGTCATTTTTCCTCTAACACTCCATCTAATCCTAATTCCATTCCTAATTTCCCCAACTTATTGCGTTTCATGAATCTGATAGATTTATATGATGGATTCCCTTAACATCTGCTATCTATCTTAGAGCTATCTTGGGCCTCAACTCTTTTGAATCTAAATTTTGTGGATCTTTTCAATTATAAGAATCCTTTAATATATTATTTAATTTTTTTTTGTGTTTTGATCATTTGGTATATTAGAAATTATGAAAGTTGAATTTCATTAAATGTAGTACATCATCATTTGGTTCTCCTTGGTCATTGATATGATTTATCATCTCCCTAAAGCTCCCCGACAATACAATAGATCAAATATATTCCTCCGTTAATGGAAATAAAAATTTCAAATAAATTGTCTTTATATTCCTATGGTGTTGTAAGTGTTTATCCTAAACTCCATATCCATGTTCAAAATCCGTCATTAATAATCTCAATAGGGAATATAGTACATTAATTTATGTGTTTATATAATAAAAGATACAAGTTTTGTCACCCAATTTCACTATAAATATGTGGTGAAGTTGATGCTTCAAAACTACTGGTGGAGTGTTTATGGAATAAATTTGGTGAATAGTTTTTTTTTTCAAACAACATGTGGTGTTTAATTATTCATCGGATTTTTTTATTTCTATAATTGTCATTGTAACTCGGTCTCATTATGTCATCATGGCTGTTGGGATCTGTATGAAGAGGATATTCCAAGATAGTTCTTTATTCTAGGTCCTCTAGCTATCTTTTCTAATGAACATTTCTCTCTCGATGATCTTTCTACTTCTAAATCAATTTATGGATGTATAACACCCAATAATTTTTACCCAAGGGTTTCAGATATATTTATTAATTTAAATAGTGATTTTTTTTTTCAACGTTAACCAGACTGGTTCCATGAGAGTTCATTATACTTCTCTCTATTACTAATAATTTTAAGGTATAAATAATGGGTAATAGAAAATATATTTATAAAAACCTAGTTTTTTCTCCTGACCATCTATAGGTTTTTTCTTTGTCACATGATATCCATAGTTGGTATTCAATATTGTCTCCGAGGAAGGGGTCTCCAAGGAAATGAGTCCATTATTGTAATGAACCATCTATTTATGTTAGTATATCTCATATTTTTTGTTTCAATACTTTTAAATGTACATTATAATGTTTCCGAAGTGATACGTAGAGATCATGGGGAACTCATTGGATGGTTTAGAGCATGGAACCCTATAATTTTTTGAAAATGTCTACGATTCATGGTAAGTTGAAACTATTCATCCAATTCCAAATAGTGTTTACTAACCATGTATTGAAAATAGTAGTGTTGCAGGAGCCTCATTGTTTTTCTACAACCACGTTACTTAAGGCTCTGGGTCGAGAAAAAACTAAAATGTTTTATAATCATGATTTTCTCAAGGATTGTGCATGGTTTTTGGAAACTACATGACTTTACAGTGTTGGGTATCCATTTTGGATAGTGTTCTGAGAATTTTATGGAAAACCATATAGTAAAACAATGTTTCCCTGATTTTAAAGATGAAATGAAAAATAATCCATTAATAAATATATTTACCTCTTTTGTCCATTTATCCTCCCATATACATTGTGTCCTCATTTTTTGTTTTTCTTGTGGGTTCACATCTTCTCCCTTATAGTCATATAGATATATCCCATTTATAAAGTCAAAATCAAGCACCATCTAATACATAAGATCTAACATTGAGTGAACTAATATCGTATACCATCATATATCAGTTTATCTTTGGATATGTGGAAAAAATTTCATGCATGTTCTTTCCTTATTTTCACGGAATTAGATTTTTTCTTCCACTTCTCTCATCCTACATTGATCATGAGCCTTCCATCAGATAGTGAGTCATCAACAACCCTAAGGTACAAGTTATCATCTTTGTCCCATTATAATTTTGTGGTTTATAGCCTGAAAATTGTGCCTCACACTGAAACATTCCTCATAAGTCCTTAAATTTTTTTTATTCAATTAAAATTTCCATTCACACCTTAATATTCTCTTGATGACAATTATTACGTAATTATATGATTTCAACACTAATGCCAGACACCCTTGTGATATTTGGGCTTTATTTTGGTTTATTAATTAATTAGTTAAATGAATCAGTTTACATTTAAGCATTCATCGTGGATTTGAAATGAAATATACTAGACCATGTGAATTTTTAATTGAACCAATGGACCCTCACAAGTGCTTCTCCAATATTATAAGTAGAATTACTAATGTTGGTATTTTCTAAATTTTAAATGGAACATTATATGTTCCCATTTGAAACTTATAAATGTTATAAACATGTGTTTTTATTTAAATTGATTGTATTATGGTGAATGATTTACATCGGATGTGTTTACATGAATCAATTAATCACATTTTTCATAGATATGGCTTGTTAATGGTGGTAAGGTCATGCATATTACTGCATGTTGTATCAATTTCATAAACTAAAATGTTTTGTCTTGGTTATAATTAGAGGGATTAATATGATGCATGAGAAGTTATTCCACATGAAAAGTATTATTAAAATTATTAATCCATTATTATGGGTTGTGGAATGATGGTTAATAGAAATTTTTACCACAATGATTCACAGTCCATTATATTGTGTGTTGAGAATAAAATCCCAATCAATTGATACTATTAGTATGGTGGGAATTACACCCCCACATCCATTTATCATGTGTGGGAATGATGTTACAGCTACAATCACCAGTGTTGATCATGATGCCTCCCACCCATTATGAGATACAGGACTTATACCTGATTTCTGGGGCAAATAGGCTTATTTGTACTAGTTTTGGATGACTGAGCTACACCCACGATCTAGCCAACACCTGGTATTCGAATTATTTGTCTCTTACATCCTCACATAAATAATCTATATTGGAGGATGAAATATACCGCTATTCTATAAATATAATTATTACTATCTATATAGTAATATATCAGACACTAAATCCCCCATGAGATAATGTATGTAGAGTTTCCAGATGTCCTTAAGGAACCTGAGAAGTATGGTTTTTTATTCAAAATTGTTTCTTATTCATTTATTCCTCCTCACTTTTTATCTTTGGGAACTTTTTGGATTACATATAGACACCATTGGTGGTGTCCTACTAATTTTTTTTCTCACACCCTACATTGACCATCCTTTGGTTCCCATGTAGATTACATGTCTATGAGTTCAGCTACGGTTAAACAACCTACTAAATTGTTTTGACATGTCATACCTATATTTGGAGAATAAATTAAAATGACCAATTTTATGCTCGAGATTCTATTGGAGAATCCTTTTTTTTCTTATTTTCTCTTTACATATAATGATTGTATATCCATGTCCCATATTCCTCTTTTGTTTAAGAGTATTCCACATATCCATGTAAATGAAACTTCCAAATTTATTTTGATATTATTATGATACATTTAATTTGGTTTTTATTCTTCCACAACCAATCTATATAATGTGTTATATCTTCTTTCTACTACAATAGGTTACTGGTATGGGTTCACATTATTGTCAGTTTATTTATCATGATTCTTCAATTTTCTATTAATTGAATTTTTTTACACTATGATAAGAGGTTATAGCTTCCAAACCATATCATATTTACACCCTCTATAATAGTTTGTAGTCTCTATATTATGGAGGAACATGGGGCCATGTGACCCAATGACATAGGGAATAGGTTTAGTGAACCTTGGGTAAGGATGATACAACGTGATATCAAAGATATTCTCCATTTTTCTAATAGCCTTGGTTTTAGAAATGTTACATGATGTAAATGGAATTTGGAAAAAGAATGTATTACAGGAAGTAGGTAACCCATGTCTAGGGGAACTCCAAATTGCCTTGGATGGGATGTTTAAATTATTTATTATTCCTATTATGGTTGAGAAGACTTCAATATTGGGTGACCCAAATGTATTTTAATGATACTAATATTTATTTTTGTGAAATGATCATATATTCTATAATAGATTAATGAAATGTGGTTGTTTCATTACTTGCATCTCTGTAGATATAATTGGACCAATATGACATGATTTTATCCAGGTCACATATATTTTAGTATTCTTTTTTCATTTATATATTGATAGTTCATTGATTATGTATTGAATTTTGGATGATAATATTTCCAATAATTGGTAAAAATAATTGAAATATAAAGTGTCGACCAATAACTTATATTTTTTTTCCTTCATAGGATAATGAAGGATCCTTATGTAGTTATTTATGGCATGTTGGGATATAGAAAATTGGTTGCATGGACTAGAAAATCTTACAGTTTTGATTATGTTGATTCCATTTTGTGGTTGATAAGGATTATGGAACGTTACAGATCAGAAATGGTAACCCACCTAATTTATTCATTTAAATATATTAAAATATTTTAACAAGCTCAAAAATAAAAAATTATATGTTTTTTAAAGTGAAATTAATGATTATATACATGTGAAGTAGAGACCTAAACCTTATCCCCGCATTACTTTTGGAAATTTTGGGAATCTCTTATGATCTTATTGTCTTCTATGGTAATTATTTATTACCCAGTCATAACATAAGGAGTAGTTATAGGGGTATGATCTATTCAAAGGAAGGATATACTCCATCACAATATTTCTATCTAGAATATCATCAATTATCGATATCTCTTTTGAGGAATGAATTTTAAAATTTAATATCATACCTTTATGATTTCCTCCATCCATGTTCAACAAAATTGGTGACAACTAGGCCATAGAGGTGGAGGGCCAAGATCATATGGTGCTTCTTTCTATAGATACAACTATAGAACCTATTCTTATTCCAAATATGGGAATTAATTCATAGTTATGATAGGTAATTGTATGTATGTATAAATATATAAAATTTATTGCGTGACCTGCCTCATGTTTGGAAGAGTTGACTTAGGAGTTCTAGCAACAACATCCTTCCACTCTTTGGGAAATGGAGGACCATACCCTAATGAGTTGTGGATCGATGATACTCTTTCATTATTCAAGCATTTGGACATTCATTTTGTGTAGATGGACAATCATAGTGTATATATGTTTTAATATTCCTCTATGTTATTTGTTGATGTATTTAACCAAAATAATTGGCATCGTGATATCGTCTAGGTAGTTTTATAGATGACGTAATATGACTACTTCTTTACACAAACGATAAAGTTTGATATAAGGAGAGTGTTTAGGATCTTCTTAAAATGAACTATGTATATCATGGAATATTTTTCTTGCATTACTAATATAAAGTGGATCATTCTGAATCTAGTGTGTGATGATCTTATGACCTCCATTCAATTATAGGATGGTATAGTATACACCATTTGATTGTGTAAAAAAATATTGAGGTTGAAAATTATTTCAGAGATAGTCAACAAATCACTTATTACAGAGTAGGAACTAAGTACTGTTTATAGTTTGAGTTAGGATGTATGGGAAACTAAAGCTATATGTGCTTCATCTAGAGAACAGATGCATCTATATGAAGGTTCTCATGGAGGTTGAAACTGTTAGCCTCATTATGCAGACAGTTTCCTGATATGTGAATCGTATATAAAGTCATTATATTCTAAACTTCAATACGTATGATGTATAGTGAAATATGGATCATGTGGTAGGATGGTTCATATACAACATTTCTACATAACTTTTCTATCAATTTCAAGCTAGTGGGGATATAATGTAACTCAGAATTTAACATCCCTACCATGATGCTTCTAGAATGGTCCCACCATGTTTGGGAGTGATGAGGCCTCAATAATGGGTCCCCATATTTCGGAGGATTATAACTATCAGTATTGGCCTATGAGGTGATATACACGAGATTATTCCCTCATATTAGATTATGTAAGCAATATATATAGCTATGTATCATACATATGAGTAAATAATCTGTGTGAGGAATTAGTAAATAAGCTGAAATTGAGCATGATGTAATAATAAAAGAAAATCCCTAAAATCCTAAACAGTTATGCCATACATACTACATTGTTCACCCATTAGGTAAAAAATATTGTTATTGTAGAACCAAATAAACTATAATAAAATTATAGATATATATTAATAACTCCATGTGAGCCCATAATATTGGTTTCCATAAAATGTTGAACAATACTACCATGAAAATAATAATCCCCATGAATTTTTTCTCTCGAACATAAAACCCTATGCCAAAGCCTATTCCACTATTAAATGAATCTCAATCTAAAACAATGACATAAGGTCTACTCGTACATAGAGGTGCTAATTCATGGGTGATAAAAAAATCAGGAGGCCAAACCTATTTTGGAATCTATAAAATATGATGTTATTAGTGAAATCAATGGAAAAGTGGTCAGCCTAGATGATAAATAACTGAAAATATATGCAAAACCAAAATGTAAAACCACTAACAAGTGGTAGGTCTATAATTATATAACACATGTAAAGATCCACCATGGATGTACAAATATTTATACATATATATTTATATTCCAATACCTATAAAAATATATAAAAATATGAATTTTCGTGATTAAATTCAATGAAATACCAAATAACCATAATAACTAGTCAATCCATGGATCAGTAATCTTGATCTCTAGGACATATTGTTCTAGGGAATTTAGATATATGTTGTACCATGCACGACTTGTAACATTATGACGATATCAGTGTTTGTAATCCTATTTGACATATTCCTACTTTGGCTTGTGCTACAAATATCACCTAGAAATCTATGGAACCATTAAGGGATACTCATGTAACAACTAGGTTCACTCATACTCACATCTGATCTCTATAAAGAAGCATTATAGAGAATAGCATTCAGAAATCTAGTAAATGGACAATAATATAGTCATTATATTACATAGGTCATTGAAATCCAATCCAATATCTAAGCCCAAGGTACTAGTCTATAGGGTATGATGACATCCCTACTTTGATGAACCAAAACATTTTGACCCTTAGAAAATCTATATGAGATCTCATTAGTTACATTTAATGTCAACCCTTTTATGTCAAAATGTAATTACTAAACACGGGGGTTTGAAACCATACTCAACCATCGTAGAAAGAATGAATAATAATCTTGATCCTAGAAAGAATGTTTGGAGATTTTCATCATAGGGATAATCATGGAGATAATTGTTATCCACGAAAAACCACCAGTACCACCAGTCATGGAGAGAGTAATCATCCTCTAAAGACCAGATTTCTATTAGAGAGTAATCATCCACAAAAACATTATATTTAAGAGATCATAATAATCCTCATTTAAATCAATATCCTCGTAGAACATAATCATCCAAATCACCCCAGATTGAATATTCATCCATATATATCATTAATATGCTTACTGTGACCAAATTTTATAATCATAGGCTGAACCATAAGATACAATAAAACATATGTGGACACCCGAAAAATATTATATTCAAATATCTGGCTCAATAGTGAAATCTAGGGTTGTACCTCTAGTTGTAAAAATAAATGTAATAAATAACATGTCCCAAAAGCTGGAGCTATGGAAGTACAGATTTAATTCATAATGAAAATTAAATAAGACTCATTCCAGTCACTACAACTATCTACTAGGAATCACCAATGGTTATCCATACTGCATCAGTAAAACACAAATGAATTTATAAAAATAGATTGTGTGTGGTTGAATACATAAAACCATCAATACATCTATATATAAGTGGGATTATATTAATGGAAATGGTTATAAGGTCACACCCACCAACTTCTATAACTAATCATAAAAATATAGCTCTTGGTCTATCAAACAACATGAACCCATGAGGTCCCTCGAGTCAACACCCTTGAAAGGCATCTTACTTGGGATTTTCATGTCGAAGCACATGTGATGTATTCCAATTTAGTATCCATAAATGTAAGGTAAGGGAGTAATTCAATATGATTACCTCTAGTGGTATGCAAAACAGATGCATGATACATAGGATACATGGATCAATAGAAATCTGATGATATCTTATATAGTATCATTTATAAATATATAATAAGGAAGAGGAATCCTACATGGGATACATATAGTGGATAGAGGTTAATGGGATCCAACAAGGGACTCTCTAGATTATATCATAACTAAAGTTATCTCTTAGAGGAACCTTATTAAACATACAAGGAGAGGTAGGCATCCGACATTATATCCTTTAGGAGGAATGTAAGTTGAGTAATCTAATAGGGGATCCTCGAAAACAACTAACTCATAGCCACTTAGGCAATAAGGGAACATCTCGCAAGGGAGACTTTGCCAAAGAATGATAAAAAAGAATGGTTAAGGGATATATAACATATATCATCTCAGATAATGATAACAAATAGTTTAGTCTGAACTCCAAACATAATCACTCTCACTTCCAGTATCAATTGAAATATGGCCAAATTCAGTTACCGAAGGATGAACCACTCCATTTAGGTAAAAGCACCAATAAATATATTATGAGTCCTAATAATATTACATCTGTTTAAAAATTAAAATACTAAAGAATAACTACTCATAATGGAATCATATTATGTTGAAATCGATGTTTAGGGAATAAAATAGAAAAATACACCCAAGGGGTAACAAGAGAGGATCATATTTTGTGTACCCTCAATCGCCCACATGGGCATGTACTCATGCCAAACTAGGTGTGTAAATTAGCATGTACACATGGTGTATGGAGGATAGTTGGATTGTACCCTTTATGGGATGCTTGTATGTTTCCCTGAATAGCCTGGGAATGTACATGGCATGTTCGCATATCTATGATTTGTGTGCGGCCCACACGGGGTCTGGTTGTGTACACTAAATGGACTGGTTCCCCCAATGTGATGTCTAATCACGTACTTTGATACATGGTAGGGACCTAGTACACTGAGTGTACACCATATTACATTGGGTTTAATTTTAAAATTTTACCTTACATAATTGGGAAAAATTCTTGACATGTCTCCCTGAACCAGACACAGTGTAAACTGGTTATCCCAAAGAAAAACCCATCTGAACACCCAAAATGCCCATTTTCACCCTCAAATAAATTGACCAGGACGCAAGGGGATTTAATAAAGATAAAATGAGGATAAAAATTGAAAAAAATAATCTATGCGGTCACTTGGTGAAAACATAAAAAATCATACCATTGGGTGGAAGCCAACAAATCATTTTAAAAAATTTTGGTCTATTATTATTACAAATCGATCCAGCACCTCGTAATCCCCACAAAGGTACCTCATTTCCACCATCTCACTTGATATATCTCTATATATCTTTAATATCTAAGTCATGTGGTGAATAATCCACTAGAGGTTGTGCACAATATCACTGAGGAAGAAATAATGAAACCAAAATGCAAATAAATAAAAATGAAAATGAATGAAAAAAGGGGGTTAGCCAGCTCTAGTGCCTGACATGAGTATATGCATTGTCTTGTAAAGACTCCTGTTACGGGCTTAATAGAGGTGAAAAAATATTAATATGATTATCTTTTCAATATATAAAGAGAAATTATATTTCTCAAATAATTTAATATTTTTTCCTTTAAATATTAATTATTAAATATTCCTTAAAAATATGAATGGTGAAAAATTCCTCTAAACTCTATTACTCGTGTAAAACCAATATTTTGGGACCATAATTGTTGTACTAAAAATTATACGAGTTCATAAGATAAGGGAAATTATAATTTGAACCCTTATAATCATATGGAAGACAAAATAAAAATTTATGTTCAAAATTTCTGTCTTAAAAAACATGGGTACATTCACCATGTTCAGGAGTTAGAATAATAGTTCCTTAGTAGGATTGAAACTAGAACACCGAAGGCTATATATTCTGAGGTTTTGGTCAAGGTATAGGTATTTAGAATCATTATTCTTAGTGTGAGAAAATTGTTTCTTCATAGGGAAGTCAGGTAGTGACTCAGGGTTACAGTACAAGTTATCCACATTTGGTTATGCCGATTCCCAAGTAGGAGAGCGCCAAGAATGACACAGTTCGAGGTACTATTCTAGTACCCTCGACATTATTGTCTAGATTATTTTACATAGTCGTGTCTTACATATTTATATATGATACGATCATGGATATTTATGGTCTCATGATCAAACACTTTCATTGTGTTATGATGCTCAATAAATTGTGGGGTTCCAAATAGATAGAGTTCGATGCAGTAAGGATTTCCCACTTGAGATACAGAAGTACCTCTTTGTATGGAATCTTTTTATACTGAAAATGAATTACATTGGTCTAATCATCAGGATGGACTATATATCTCTCTATCGATACCATATTGACTCATATCATCATAGGATGATGTTTACATCCCCAAATAGTGGTAGGCATATACATATGGGATAATAGGATGTTTATGAGACTCGAACTAGACATAGGATATAGATGTTAGTTATTTTTAAAGCCCAAATTGTATATCTTAAAAATGATAATCAGGGGTTAAACCCTATTTTTTTCTCCTGTAGTGGAGTTATTCTAGAACTTCATCCATAATGACTTCTCTTGTCTACCTCCTGCGTGAGATTTAGAATTTTCCATTGATATTGTTCAAGGAGAAGGACTAGTGAATAATCCTCCTTATAATATGGAACCTATGGAGATTTATGATCTTAAGAATCAATTATAAGATATAGATGTTGAATGTTATATACTCCCATGAAGTTATCATTGTGGTTCCCCAGTCATTTCATCCATGGAGGATGGTAGCCTCATGATTTTTCTGGATTATAGATAGTTTAACCGGGATATGATCAAGAACATGTATCCAATAGATAGTATAGATGATCAAATTGATTATAAATTTTAAATAGATCATATTTTAAAATATAGATATAATTTAATGCTATCATCAATTGTTATTTAGGTCATCAAACATTCCTCACATGAAATTCAAGAGTAGTTATTGTCTATACGAGTACCTAGTCAAGTCAATTGGTATACTAAATTCCCCTTATGTTTTCATGGATCCGATGAAATGGATTTTCCACCCGTGTATGTATTAAGTTACATTAGTATTTTTTAATGATATATTAGAATATTAATTCTCTATAAATGACTATGTCAACCATTGTGAGATCATACTGAATAAAATGAGAGATAATCCAATCTATGATATTCTTTGTAAATTCCACTTTTCAATCGAAAACATGTAATTCATATGTCATATTATCTCAGAGTTTGGATTTTCCTTATACCTAGATAAAGTGAGAGAAATAATTTTTGGGATTGGGAAATGAATATATATGATATCCAATTATTCATTGGTGTATATGGGTATTATAGATACTTTATCAAGCATTTCCCATGTCATACAGTGTTTCCTTGATGATTTAGAAATAATGTTGAGAAATTCAAATCGTAAGAATATTATGAAACAGTGTTTAAATATTTGAAAGGAATGTTGAATTTAGTGACAAAATTGATTCTATCAGATCTAGGAATGTTATATATAGTATACCATAATTCTTCCGGTATCTGTCATATAGTTTTCCTAATGTTGGAAAAGTGAGTCATTGCATATATGTCTCACTAGTTGAGGCTTCACATGTATAATTAACTAAATCATGAAATTATTTTGTAGATGTAGTTCATGCATTAAATTTTTCAAGAAACTATTTTCATAGACATAACATTCAATTATAAACTGATCAAATCTGTAACACCTCAAGCTTCCGCGGTACTCTTATCTATGAATAATGTAGTAGCATATGTTGTACGCAACTTCGAGTTCTAACACACACCACAACCAATCAAACTAGTCATTATGATTATTAATACCCTATTTTTGAAATTTTATACATTTTATCTTTCAAAATGGATATCATTTTTGGATTTTTAATATTGAAATATTCTTAGGGTGTCTTTTTGGTACTTTTCAGATAACTTTCATATTTGGATGAATAGTGAAAATTACTAAATTTTAATTAAAAACAACTTTTTTTAATCGAAATAATTAATAGTGATAAATTATGAATTTGAGTGATTTTAGAGTATAATTAGATTATATTTTTACAATTTAATCCAATTTTGTTCATTGGACATAATTTTACATTTAAACTTGACATGAGCAAGTGCCAATCATTTGATAGTTACTATCTCTTAAAAACACGTTTTTTGTTTTAACAACGTGATTTAGTTTTAAATTAATTTATGCCACTAACGTGTTTTGAAATTAAAAAAATGGATTAAATTTTTATAATCATGAGGTAAAAATTGTGTAAATCGGAAACTTATATTTTTAGACATTTTAAAAAATTACTTCGGTAAATATTTTATTTACCATGGTTAAAAGGTTAAACTGGTAAATAAGGGTGAAAATTAATATTTTAATAAAAATAAATGACCCTAAAACGTTTCCTAACAATATTGGTTGTTACATGTCTCCCACAGGGATCTTTGGGTTGGTTTCGGGACTTCATGGATCCACTTGTAAGTGTTAATGACACATTATATTAATTAAGTTAATGTAAATACAAAAATGACAAAAGTATATATCTTTTAGTATAACAATTTTTACATAGGGTTATATATGTTATATTTTAATCTATAAATATTAATAATAATTATAAATGTATTTCATACATAATTTTATTTTATTTATAATTTTTAGATATTTAATAAATCTATTTATCTATGACACAATGTTGCAGTATTATCCTAATTATTAAAAAAATCAAATAATTTGTATTATAAATGTTAAAATAAATATAATTTGAAAGTTTTGATGACATTAAAAAGAATTATTGGTTAATATGACATTTTAGGATTCCTTAAATGAATTTGGTTTGAATTAATAATGTTTTTATGACTTTATAAAAATCAATTCTTAAATAGTGTCAAATTTGACCAAAAAGGGGTTTTAAAATAATTATTATATTATTAATTGATATTCTATTACTAAAAATCTATTGACCAGAAAAATGAATTATTTAATGATATTTTAAATATTAATGGACTACATGGGGGTCGTTTGGATGTTTATAGTAAGTTTATTGACTATATGATATAAAAAAACAAAGAGACATGGTAAATGCCAAACTATTTAACTAAGAGTTAAATCAAAAAGATAATGTTAATATAGTGATCCAAACCTGTCTAAAACCTATTGTATGAGTGGTTTTCAACCTATAACCACATTAAACTTTCAATAATATATTTTGGAGCCATTAAAAATAGAATATTAATTTTTTATAAAATAATATTTCTAGCATTACC
This sequence comes from Viscum album, assembly GCA_963277665.1. NCBI lineage: Eukaryota > Viridiplantae > Streptophyta > Magnoliopsida > Santalales > Viscaceae > Viscum > Viscum album. The sequence goes on along the minus strand of OY728150.1, from coordinate 1,253,987,789 downwards.
AAAGGTTCCCTCACCCCTCTTATAAAAGGGCACTCTTCCTTCTCTCAAATTCATACCATCAACGCCTTTTGACTCAGCCAGACCCTACCCATATATTCTATCAACTTCACTAAATTCATACTAGAGGCCCTATTTTTATCATAAATCCAACCTATGTATCCCTTTAGATTAAATCAAAAGGAAGAACCGGAAGAAGAGGTAATGTTTTCACCACCCTCTTTCAAGTTCCATTCTTCTTTCACTTCTTATATATTTGTTATTTACATTATAAAATAATAAACACATTATATTATATATACTATGATGTTATTATAAATATTTCCCAACTATATTCATTATTCTATCCATCTTATGAATGATAATGTCACCATGCGTGCGTGCGTACGGCTTACTATCTCCACGTCGTGTTGTAATTTGTTATTCAACACTATGTTATTTGGATGGATATAATGTTGAGTAATATGTATATAAATAATTAAATTATCATGGAAATTTCTCTTTAAAGTTAATATACCATCCAATTTTACACTATTAAGGAAATTATATTGTTGATGCGTACGTATGGATTACCGTCTCCACGATGCGATGAGATTCATTTCCACATTCACCGTTTATCGACGATTATAAAAATATATATTACTAATATATTTTTAATATATGACGTACTAATTCTACTAGAGATATATATATATATGTAATTACATATATTTTATTCACATATTTTCGTTCAATACGTTATGAAAACGGAAACATCGTTTATGCGTACGGACTACCATCTCCATAAACGGTGTTTTCCATTTAAAATATATATCTAATATACATAATTTTATTCGGAATTTATATGATATATAAATCAGTTTTAATATTCTGGAAGTATTTAAATCAGGATCTATGTGATACAATCAAGAGTAACATGTTAAAACACATACGATAAAGAAAGAGATTATTACCTGAAATGTTAATTGAAAATGGAAATTATTATTAAATGGGTAGTAAAAATTCATAAATACATATTGTATTATATCATAAATATTAATATTTTTAGGGTATAATATTAAAACATACAAACATTATCATACAAGAGGTTAAACATACCCTCTACTAAAGGAATGTGCAAAGTAAGGGGTTTTCATCTCACTGTTTATTCCTGTGATATTCATGCTATATTGCCAATATTAACTTTTGTGTGGTGTATGTACTACCCATAATTGTATTATTTGTATAATAAAAATTAATTTATGTGTATTTACATATTCATTATATGATACCTCTTTCATGGGGTTTATGTTTTGTAAGTTACAAAATTGGTAAGGGTTAATTTTTTTAATATCATTTTTATCCGAGATTGTTTATGATTAAGTATTTATTGGGAAATTTTTATCATCCATGTCCATTTTTCATAAAAATGATTTCAAAATGAATATTTTATGGATTTTTGAAAGGTTAGATTTATCAAAATCAGAATTTTAAATGATTTAATGATTTCTCTTTCAAAATATTTTTAATTAAGGACCATGTTTTCTAAATGATTTTAAGGATTTGTTTATATGGACATTAATGTAATGAAATGACAATTCTTTTCAAATGTTTCAAAGTGTTATGGGATACTTTGATTGAAAAATCTCTTTTAAATTTCAAATTTTATAAATGTGTGACTTTTATATAATTTTACAAAAAGGTAATTTCTCTCTGAATGTTTTACTCATCATTTTCAACTATGTCAGCATCCTTTAATGGATATTATTTTGGATTGAGGTTGATTTATTATGATACAAAACATCCATATAATATTGAATGTTTTGTGATATGTTTTAATTTGGATGTGTTATTTATACCATTCATGGTTTATGGATAATGTATTGTCATTTCGTATTCTAGTTTTAATACGAATGTTTATGTTATGTTTAAACATTTTCATATGAGGAATGCATTGGACTTAGTAAGTGACGGGTGGAGCCTGCTATAGCTCCTAGATGCATTAGTAGGTCTCATGAGACAAATTACTATCTTGGAACAAGGCCTTGAAAAAATATTATTTGTAGTATTGGCACAAGGCATTGACTATGTGGTTATAATAGTCTGATATTATGCATTCCATCATTATGAAAGTGGTTTGTGATATTGCATGTGATTATTTGACTAGTAGAATATCCATGTGAATATGTAAATGAAATTACTTCATTTTATTTTTTCCATATTAATCTTAAGTTCAAGTTTAAAAAGGCATTTGTTTCAGTTATACAATGCATTAAATGTTTATGCTTATTTATGAAACATTCCACTGTATTGTTAACCTTATTAATCATCTCAGATCACCCCTTTATATGTATTATTTTTCCCAAGATTACAATAAGTTTATTGTGATTGATATGCAGGGTTAATCCAATGTATAATGGCATTCCTAAAGGATTATTTATGTTGTTTTGTATGTTAAGAAGTGTAATGTAACATTTATCCGTGTAATCTATTTTCCAAGACTGCTAAATAGATCGGTACTTTGGGACTTGATTCCTTCTAATCATGCCAATGTATTAAATTAATGCACCGAATCTGGGTAACTGGGGTCGGGGCATTACAGTTGGTATCATAGGAAGTTTACAAATAACCTTGTAAGATAGATTTAGTTAAACTATGATTAAAGCACATAGACCTAAGATTGACTTAGAGGATTAGTATAGATGAAATTTCTAGAATTTTGGTAATGTAGAGATTTTGTGAGTTTTCCATGAAAATACATCCCTATCTGGATACAAGCACGTAGAGGCAGATCTAGCATATATGTACCTAGGATTAAAACCCAAAAATTCTGCTTTGATCTAGACTCGAACGGGAACTGGTGCACGATAACAGGCCTTGCTGAACTCTTGGTTACGACACTCCTGGGGGATATGTTTACGTTAATTCTCATTTTATTTTCAAATCATTATGAAGGGTTTATGAGTATATACATTCTCAATGAAAATATCTTTATGATTATGGATTATATCTATAAACCATTAAATTTACGTTAGGTATTTTTACCATTTTGGAATTATTCATTCCAATTCATAAACTGACCTTGTTTATGCCATTGTATATAAATGGTGCCTAGTAGAAGGAATGTGAACTCCATCAATACGTTTGATCCATATAGTATTAATGACTATATCTTCCATGGAATTAAGCCAACATTTATAAGGGAAATATTCTCCCATGTATTCTCAACATATGAAAAAATAGTATCTTCTGTTAATAAGATAAGTAAAAAAATTCTATGAGTCCTATGGCTCTAAAGGGAAGAAAGAGAAGTAAAGGATAGAAGAGAGAAATATGAATAGAGGTAATAGGGAAAAGAAGAATTTTCCCATTTGTGATAACTATGGGAAGAAACACCCTGGAACTTGCCTGAAGGGAATGAGAGTTTTTTATAAGTGTGGAGAAAAAGGACACCATGTACGTGACTGCAATGGTACGAAAAAGATTTCAAATATAAAATTATTCATCTAAAAGGAGTTGGGACACTATGAAAACCAATGTCTAAATCATAAAAGTATGCCCCAAATGATTCTATTGGATATCAATAATGTTATGATACTACCACAGATGAGTAGGAGTGATTAAAGTTCTTATGTTGTAATTAGTGAATTATGTCATTTGAGTGTTGTATCAATAATGTTATGGTTATAATAATTATGGAGTAGATAAGGATTATACTGCAGTTCTATTTCATTACGGACTTGATATTGTGTGGAACCATGAAAAGTGACTAAATATCCGGTTAAATGTTTGGAAAATATATGGTTGAGAGAAACACAACCCGCAATATGGTTCTGATACCGACGAAGTGATTTTGGAATAATACATGATTGATTTGGATAAATTATATTGGATATTCATGACTACCTTGAAATTGATTAATGATTTGTATATTCCATCCTTGTTGGAGATTACAAATTTTTTTGATAGAAGGACTATATCCAGTATTCTATAAGTAATAAGGGATCATGAATGTAATCAATAATATTTTATGGTAATTCAAGATGTTGTAGTGTTTTAAACGAATACATGATGAAGGTGTTCACATGTTATTAAGTGGAAAAAAGGATCTTCAATGTGTTTACATTTGTTATAAATTTTTGACAATTAGTTTGGACAAGAGTATTTTTGATAATTATAGTTTGAGATTATTTTTGGATTTCCATAAAATGACAACCTAGATGTCAGGTGGCAACCTATCGCATCCGGTAAGGCCGCAAGTCTTGAAACTTCAACCTAAGGGCGACAAGGGTTAATCACCTAGCACTGCCCCATGTGATGTCCTGGATATAATAATGTAGTCTTTTTTTTAAAAATTCTGGTAGATGAATTATAAATTCTTTTTTTGAACCCTATATGAATAGGATAAAGAGAATATTATTTTTTTGTTCTGTTATCTTTTAGAGTGAAAGATGAGTTTGTGGTAGAAATTAGTTAAAGGATGGGACTCTACCTATCAAGTACATATTTTTCTTCTTCTATTATTATATGAAGAAATTAATTTTTATAAATTAGTGAATGGATCTTAAAACCAAAAATGTGTTATCCTAATACCATATGTTTTGGTGAACCGAAGTTATTTTAAATCAACATAGATTGATGAATTTAAAGACCTCAATTTTACACTTGTTTGTGATTGATGACCACAATCACTACCTATAAATATTTATGTTTTCCAACAATTTTATGTCTCTAATTTCCAACAATGTTCTCCTAATCAAGATCATAATTTTGAGGTGACACTTTAATTTCACTTTTCCGGTTATTAATACTAAATTTTTTAAGCTAATTTCTGATATGGTTTTTCTCAAAGGTAATTTCTATTTTCAAACTTTTATTTTTGAAAAATAATTTCAAATTACAAGGATGAAATTTATTGATGGAGGGAAGAATGTAATACCTGAAGCTTCAATGCTACGCTTCTCTTTGAATAATGCAGTAGCGTGTGTTGTACGAAACATCGAGTTCTAACACACACCACAACCAATCCAACAAGCCGTTATGAATAGAAAAACCCACCTTTTGAAATTTTATACATTTTATCATTCAAATGGACTTAATTTTAGGATTTTGAATATCAAAATTATCTTAGGTTGAATTATTGGTACTTCTCAGATAACTTTCATATTTTGATGAATAGTGAAAATTACTAAATTTTAATAAAAAACAACGTTTTTAATAAAAATAATTAATAGTGATAAATTATTAATTTGAGTGATTTTAGAGTATAATTAGATAATATTTTTAACATTTAATCCAATTATGGTCATTGTAAATAATTTCACATTTAAACTGGACATAAGTAAGTTCTAATCTTTTCATAGTTATTATCACTTTAAAATATGCTTTTTGTTTTAACAACGCGAAATAATTTTAAATTGTTTTTTGCCACTTTTGTATTTTGAATTCAGAAAAATGGATTCCATATTTATAATTTGGAGGTCCAAATTTTTTAAATAGAAAACTTTTATTTTTAGACATTTTGAATAATTATTTCGGTAAATATTTTATTTAATATGGTTAAAAGGTAAATCTGGTAAATAAGGGTAAACAAAATATTATAATAATAATAAATTACCCTAAAATGTGTCCTGACCCTATTGGTTGATACATTTCCGACCAGGGGCTTCTTTGGGTCGATTTTGGAACCCCATGGATCCTCTTGTAAGTGATAATTACACTTTATATTAATTAAGTTAAAGTATATACAAAAATGACAAAAGCATATATCTTCTAGCATAACCATTTTTAGATAGGGTTATATGTGTTATATTTTCAACTATAAATATTCATTAGGAATCTAAAAATATTTTATACATAATGGTATTTTATTTATAATTTTTAGACATTTAATAATTAAATTTATTTATGACACAATAATGACGCAATATTATCCTTATTAATGAAAAAATAAAATAATTAGAATTATAAATGTTAAAATAAATATAATTTGATTGTATTGATGACATAAAAAATTTTATTGGTTAATATGACATGTTAGGATTTCTTAAATTAATTTTTTTAATTAATAATTTAATTATGACTTAAAAAAATTAATTATTAAATAGTGTCAAAATTGACATAAAGGAGTTTTTAAAAAATATTATGTTATTAATTGATATTATATTTTTAAAAATATATGGTTTAGAAAACTGACTAATATAATGATAGGTATATTATCAATGGACCACTTGGGGAGTCTATTGTATGATTATAGTATGTTTATTAACTATATAATTTAAAAAAACAAAGAGACATGGTAAATGTCAAACTATTTAACTGAGAGTTAAATCAAAAAGATAAAGTTAATATAGTGACCCAAACCTGTCTAAAACCTATTGGATGAGTGGTTTGAGACCAATCCCCTCATTAAACTTTAAATAATCCACTTATGAGCCAATATATTATGATATATGAATTTATTAAAAAATAATATTTCTAGCTTTTACAAAGGTGCCCCTCATCACTCTTATAAAAGGGAACTCCCCCTTCTATCAAATTCATACCCTCAAAGCCTTTTCACTCTCCAAAAACCTTCCAAAATATTTTATAGACGTCTGTCACATCAACCTAGAGGCCTTAGTTTGATCATAAAGCCAACCTATGTAGCCCTTTTGATCAAATCAAAACGAAGAACCCGAAGAAGAGGTAATGTTTTCACTACCCTCTTTCAAGTTCCTTTCTTCTTCCACTTCTACATTATTTGTTATTTCTATTCTAAAATAATAACCCCAATGTATTATATAAACTGTAATGTTAATATAAATATTGCACAAATATATTCATTATTCAATCCATCTTATGAATGATAATGTCACCATGTGTGCGTACGTACGGATTACAGTCTCCACGTCGTGGTATAATGTGTTATTCAACACTATGTTATTTGGATGGATGAAATGATGATAAATATGTATATAAATAATGAAAATAACATGATAATGTATCTGTAAAATAAATATATCATCCATTCCACACCTTTAAGGAAATCATATTGTTGCATATGCGTACGTACGGATTACCGTCTCCGCAATGTGATGATATTCATTTCCACATTCACCAATAATCAATGATTATAAAAATATATATTACTAATATGTTTGTAATATATGACATAATAATTATACTAGATATCTATATATATATATATACTTAAATATATTTTATTCACTTAGTTTCGTTCAATACGTTATGAAAATGGATACTATGTTTATGTGTACGTACAGACTACCGTCTCCATAAATGGTGTTTTCCATATCACACATATATCTATTATAAATAATTATATTAAAAATATATATGATATATAAATCATGATTTATATTTTGAATGTATTTAAATCATTATTTATGTGATACAATCAAGAGTTATAAGTTAAAACATGTACGATAAAGAAAGTGATTATTACCCAAAATGATAATTTAACTAGGAAATTATTATTTAATGGGTAGTAAAAAGTCATAAATGAATAAAGTATGATATCATAAATATTAATATGGTTATGGTATAATTTAATAACATACTACGGTCTTCATACAAGAGGTTAAACATACTCGCGACTAAAGGAAAGAGAAAGGCTAGGGGTTTTCATCTCAATCCTTATTCCCGTGAGATTCATTCCATATTGCCACTATTACATTTTTGTGGTGTATTTACTTCCCATAATTGTATTCTTGAGTAATACACTTTAATATATGAGTATTTACATATTCATTGTATGATAACCACATAAAAACAATACATTATGATTTGTAATTTATTTTTTTGATGAAAATCACACACTTATTACCTGTGTGCGAAACCTACTCAATAAATGAGCTATGGAAGCTATAAATTATGGATTTCAAACATATTGAATGATATAAAAATTATATGTATTATGATAATGATTCTATCATTAAATAACAGTTCTTCAGGGTTCGTAGAAGGTTGTGGTTACATAGGTTCTCTTGAGCGTGACCTACCACCGTTAAATAGATGGATAGGCAAAGTGTATGATTCATATTTTATTGGACTAAATTTGGTCAACAGACCATGAAATTATAGGTTCATGGGATAAGAATATTTTTATTTTTAAATTCACTTATAATAATAGCATTCATGTTTTCTCCACGATGTATACTTATGTAGCATTATATTTTAGGACATTCTGATCACCTCTACGAGGGTAATAGGAAGAGAAGGTAACATTTCTTGGACCATGTATCATTATGATGACGGTAGGGAAAGTCTAGTGGACTTGAATGTTCATGATGACCAATCATTCTAGACAATAGTCATATGCCAACTAACAATAGAGACGCCTCATGTTTGAGTTGGAGATTGTATTTTTCTATGAGTATCACCTAGGTTGGTACATATATGTATTTTATAGAATGTTAAGATCCCACCTAGGTCCATTATACCCTTCATGGTTCTTAAATAGGTAAAATTAGTGGATTTATAGATTACACATACTTAGATATATTGGTCTATGCATGATGTCATTCACATATATCTACATTGTCAATACTATCAAAATCTATCACATGTCATTCATACTAATATGATTGAATTGTATACAGTTTCATCCTTTTAGGATTATATATTATGTATTTTGGATTAGAGAGTGGAGACAATACACTGATTTTGTGTTCAATTAGAATGGGTGCTAAGGAAGAACAACTAAGTACATGATGAGGCTTGGGGATAGTAAGATGATGTACAAGCCCAGTGGATGAAACACTCTGATTATGAAAAATCTTTACTATTAGTAGTTATATATGGGGAAACATTTAGGTCTAGAGAGAAGGTCCTAACATCCCAACATTTCACAATTTTATGGATCATTTTTTAGATTAAATTCATTTAAACGTCACTTATAATGTTTCCTACTAGTTTCACGGAGGTCACAAGGGTGTTTGGGGCTTGCTCAATCCCATATCCCTCGAATTTTGGAAAACTTACTATGTTGTATGGTTATTAGAAACCGTGATTCAGAGCGTACAGTATTCATAAAAATAGTGTGTCCAAAAAATGATGTGTAGTAGGATCTAAATGTATTTTCATTGGACATGCGACTCTATGAACAGAACTGTTTGAAAAATTCAAGGTTTTTTGTATAGTATTTTTCACATTAGTGCATTGTTTTGGAAATTGTGTTCCTTAAACATGTGATTTATCTCTTTGGGATAGGGTATTGATAATTTTTTGTACATAGTTTGGCCATCCTTGATGAAAAAATATGATCAATCTAATTTTACGGAGAAATTAACAAATTTCTATCAATGAATCTATTTACCACTTTAATAATTTTCTCGTCCAATTTACAGTTGTCTCCTTTGTTTCATATTCCAGTGGCATCATATCTCGTCCCTCATAGGCTTTGCGATATCTCCCAAAAATAATGTCCAAATCAAACACTATTAGAAGCATCTTTTCTATCTCTGAAAGATCTACAGTCCTATCCCATCTTATTTTAATTTATCTTCAGATCCATTATTATTTTTAAGAGAAATATATTTGTCAATATTTTTAGTTTGTGGGATCATTTCATCAATTTATCTCAACCCACAATGAATATAAGACAACCAGCAGATGATGAGTCAACAACATCCCTGACACTAGTGGTCTCGTTATTTTTAGAAAAGTTGTAGTGGTTTATAACTATAATATTATTCTTTATTTCGACATTTCTCTCAGGATTCCTTAAAATAGTTTTCATCAATTGAAAATTTTATTAACACATTGATATTCACTCGAGGACAATTGTTATGTAATTATAGGATGTCACCCTTGATGACAAACACTCATGCGGTGTGTCTTCTTGATTTCCCATTTTTAAAATAATTAGTTAAATACATATATTTCCAACTAATCATTCTACAAGGATTTTGAATTTAATTTTTCACTTAATATGATTTTTTAATTGAACCCACGACCCCTCATAAGTTCACGGGCCAACATAAAAATGATATTAACTATGTTGGTAATTATTATGTTGAAATGGAAATTTCTATGAACATATTTCAAACTACCACATGTAAAACCCTTGTTTTAGAAAATTAAATGGATTTCCATAAATATAATTTTTTTCTTCATGATGGGATTCCATTATTAAATTAATTAAATGGTTTCACTAAAATTTATTGTAAATAGTGGTAAGGTCATTCCTATTATTGAATTTTTTATTAATAACATAAGATTAAATATTATTTCTTTGTTATAATAAGATATAAGAATATGAGTTTCTAAGAGGTTATTCCTCATTAAATTTTTTATAAAGATGATTAATCCATTTTTATTGTTTTTAGAATGGTTTATAAGGGAATTTATGAGATTAGTGAATCACGATCCCCTAAATTGGTTGTTGAGCATTACATCTCACACTATTGATACAATTAAGCTGGTGGGACTGATGCTCAACGTCTATTATTTAGGTGTTTGCATAATGACACACCCAACATATAGAGTGTTGATCATGACTTCTCTTAATAAATATATGATTCAGGGAATGTATCAAATTTCTAGAGCTTATAGGCTCATTTATACTTGTAATAGATGACTATGTTACACCATTATCAAGTTAGTACCTAGTATTCTATTTATATATCCTCTTATATTTTCATGTACATTTTCCAAATAATAGGATTCAATATATAACTATACTATATATGTATTTTTTAATATATATACACTGAATGATTATATATTCATTATGGCTATGAGTCGATATAGGTAGAGCTGCCATATTTCCTTGAGGAACCTGAGAAGGCTGGTTATTTATTCAGCATTGTTTCTCATTCATTTAAACCTAAACAATATATAGATATGATTTCTACTTGGATTGCATCTAGTAACCATTGGTGGTAGCTTACAATGATTTTATCTCAGACCCAACTTGAGATGATTTTTATTATCTATATGGATTACTTGTCTGCTTGTTTAGATAATGGAAAGTGTCTCACTAAAGAGTTTTGATATTAATTATCTATAGTTGTATTATTGGATTATAGGAATAACTATATGCTCAAGAGAAAAGTTGAGATTCATTCTGTTCTTTTTAAATTATGAATAGAAAGACTATATGTTCATGTCCTCTATTCCCCTTTTATATAGCTTCATTCCATGCATCAATGTATAGTATATATCCATGTGTATTTTCATAATATTATGATCCATTTTCTTAGTTATTTATTATTCCACTGCATTTCTAAATTAATTGGTATATATCTATTCTTCTACGATGGGTTACTAGATTATAGTCATTTCAAGGTCATCTTATTTATCATGTTTTCTTTTTTTAATTAATTGTGTCTATTTGCCACTATAATAGGAGGTTATAGTCAACCCACTACACATTCATTTCAAAATTGATTCGAGTCAATATCCTCTAGCATATCTGGAAGCACGCTTTAGGAAATGTGATCCGCCCACTTGGGGAATGGGTTATGTAGACCCTGACTTATGACATTAAAATTCTAACTAAAATCAGACCATTAAATATCAATTGAATGATACATCCAATGGAATTTTTTTTCAAAACCATTTTATAGAGTTTTGTGATAGTTATAAAACCCCACATGATGAAGTGTATATATAAGGATGTAGTAATTGGATAAAATCATCCATAAATATGTGTGATGGATGGGAATGTCAATAATAATAATTTATCTTATAAAACATCATCCTTTAATACCAACAAAGAAAAAATTATTGAGAAATATCTTCAATACTCTACAAAAATATAATAATACTCTTGTTTGATTTAGTGGGATTTATTTAGCAGGTTTGGAGACCGTATAGATGAATGTAATACACTAATTTATCTAGTATAATTCTTATTTGATCTTCTTGCAATTAAACATTCAACAACTAGGGGAATGTTTTTCATTTGGATCCATAAGCACCTCTATTTGATGAATCTATTAGAACATTGGAAGCTAGGGTAATTATTAAAAACCTAGAGGTGGAATGAAAATTCTTTTATTTGGTGATTCAATTAAATTTTATAATTTAATTAGAAAGCACAGATGACCTTCTCATGAATTCTAATGGAGAAATGATATAGGAATAGTCAATCATCTAGGTCGCTTAGGTGAATTACCATAGAATGTTCAACAAACATTTGTGACTTGATCTAAAAGGTAAACAAAACTCTTGCATTGAAAAATAAAAACATATTTGTATTTGTGTCTTAAAAGAAGGGAATACAAGACTAGTGGATCATGTGAACACCTAGAAAATGAAGGAATACCTATTCAAGGATCTCATGAAATTATAATCCAAAAATGGTTGTTGTCTATATCAATAGTCTATTAGTCAAAGAAAATACTTCTAATGGTTTTTTATATTTCTAGAATGGAATGAATACTTCTTATGAGGAAATATAATTGGTTACTATAAATTTATCTAGAATACCACTATTTCCATAAAATTGCATCCAAAATAAAATTTAATCTTGTCAAAAAATAAATAAAAATATATCTAATATTATTCATTATATTAATTTAAATTGAATTTATCTCATTCCATCAACCAAAAAATTTCATGCATCATCTACTTCTGGGTTTATACCAAATCAACCCAAATAATTTCATACACTGAATAAATAATAAAAAATGGATATATAAATGGCATCCAATATTTTTCTTATAATATATCCATTTTAATTGATGAGTGATAACATTTACTATTATAAATATCATATAAATGAAAATTAATCACCCATACACCTCCATGATAATGAATAAATAAATACAATATATCATGTAGTTCTTGGATATTATCCACCATTATAATATCCACCTATAGATGGGATGTTATTATGACTTAAATTTGAGCAAAATAGATATTAAAAACACTTCCACAATCATAAGGTTAATCAATGACCTCAATCAAAGGTAATTTTCCATTGAAAAACACGAAGTTACAATACCCCAATCACATATATGGCCATCATTATGTTAAATTCCAAAGACACTATGACCTAGAAGAAATTATAAAACCTAATTATGTAATCTGTAATGACATAAAAAAATCACATCAACCAAATATAGACGTAAAATAAATAACAAAGACCGCTCTGATATCCTCCTCATATGGTCTAGTAACATCATATAAATATACAACACTATCAAGAAATTTTTTTTTGGATGATCACATGTGCACTGAAAAACTATTAAGTTACAAACGCTGCCATAAACACCATTATAAATTTTAACCAAAACTGACCTCTATGGGAATAACACATCCTAGAGAAACCATGATATGATATAATATATGGGATAATAATATCATTTAATAAATCTTCTTACAAAAATGGTATAATGAAAAAATCCTCCCATAATAATACATTATGTTGAATTCCATGTATCAACCCCATTAGACTACCTCAAGAAAATAGAGTCTCCACGTGTCACCACCTTTGGGTATTTTAATTATATTCCCCAACTAACTAATTTTTTTATATATAAATTGAACTATATAATCCCATATATTATTATTTCACATCTTCATCAAGTTGAGAATGATGAAAATTGTTAGATTCGTCTAAATGAATAGACTATACTATTCCCAATAAAAATGTACGAGATCATAAATACCTAAAATCACATGAAATTCAACAATCTCTGTAAAAAATAATTCCAATTTTATTTAAGGATTCCATATCATCTTATATTATGATATTTGATGATCTCAATGAGATCTAGGATGACGCATTGTCATTATATATCCCTAAAACTCTCCACAACCAAATGGACATGGCCATCAGTTGTATAATTAGCTTCAAGATGATGTAATTATAGAGATCCATAATATATAACCTATATTTATTGAATTATAATTATACACTAGAAAATATAAAGAACAATTTCAATAAATATCAATCATTAATCTTCTGTATATAATTAATACCAAGAACACTAACCGCCTTTAATTTCTAGTATTGAGACACAATCTGAGATAAATTTTTCAATATATTGGATTGTTTATTTAAATTAAAATATTCCATTGGTCATGTGATCTTGGAATAATAGTTTAAAACTTATTATAAAATAGTATAATGCATCAATATTTTTGAATTATAAAAAATTCATTGAAAACAACTATGAGAAAATGACCACAACCATCAAAGGATCATGAAGAATTTCCACCAATGATATGGCAAGAAATATAAATTAACCTCTTTGGTGAATACAATTTCCCTATAAATATTCTTATAGTAATTATTTAATTTAAAAATTTACAAAATAGTATAAATAATCTCAACATAATACTCTTTTTATTTCCATATCCCGTTGATATCATATTAAATCTAAACAAATAATTTCATAAGGAATTAATGAAACACTAACATCATTACATTTATAAAATAAAAAATGGTATTTTAGAAAAAAGAATGTAACACTAAGAACATAATGAATAAATAATGATACATAAAAGTAGTCTTTAATAAATTCTCTTTATTTACTTGATTTATAATACTTATAATGATAATTGGTCATCAAGAACTATCTAGCTCCATTCAATTGTTCAAAAAAATAATCTATACAATGGAACATGTAATATTTCATCACAAAACCCTTTTCAACTAGTGATTATATAATTATAGGGGAAATTTATTATCTAATTTATTCAATAAAAACACTCCTGAAAACTATGAAAATACCCTTTGTCAAAAAATACACTTATAAAGTAAAAAATATGTTGAATATATTAATATAGAAATATCAATGTACATATATTATAAGTATAAATTCATATTATATGATGATAATGTTCATAATAAATTAAAAACATAATATTATATCAATGAGGTATCGACAAAAAATATTAAAAAAACCCAATAAATTTTACAAAACTCAATGAAAATAACCAGTCATCACCACTATTAATGAAGACATCAACCAAATAAATTATAATGATGGAGTATTATATATTATAAAATATATTTTATAATTATAAATTCTGAAAAATCTTTATATCCTTCCATATAAAATATAATATATTTAGAAAGATTAAAATCTTAAAATTCATGAAAAAATAACAAAAAATTTTCAAGAATTATATCATGTCATTTTACATGAAACATAGATAACACTCATTGTAACTGTTGTTATCCTATAATAAACATACATAAATTAAAAACCACATTAAATGTAGTAAAATATCAAATTATTTTATTAAACAACATAGTCCTATAAATTTAATTTACCCTAAGTCTGCATGATCATAATAATGATTCCATGAAAGAGAACTATGATGAATTTGAATAAAAGAAATGTATTAGAAGTGATCAATAGATGAATATTAAAATTTTGATGAACTCTAGTACTCTTAGTAAAATAATCCCCATACCAATAATCTAACCACACTATATTTATCTATCACATTTCCCAAATTGTTTCTATAATTGTATCAACTCTAATTACATATAATTTAGTCCATGGAAACATTCCGTGAATATCATATACCATATCTATCAACCCAATATCTAAAAAAATTAAAGACATTTAGTAATTTATGATAATAATTCAGATTTAATTATATATTGGGATACATATAAGATGTATCACATTCCCCTTTTCAACAATTTGAAACGTTTAATAATAAGGAATACTGATGATATTTCCATTCAAAATCAAAAGAAATCATAAAAATAATTCAATTTTGTGGATGAGAACTTATATCTATAGAGATATTTTAAAATTAATACTCAAATCGAATCCCTATTTTATTAAATACATGAAATTCAATATTAATATATAATTATTTCTAATTTATGTCCTCGTAGAATAATATTATGAAATAATATTTGGACAAAACTAACCATACTAGAATATTCACAACCTGTTCATCATCTATCAACATCATGATGAATAATGTCAATAAAAAAGTGATGATATACTAATATCTATAAAAATTCAAGGCCTCCTTGAAATAAAATAAACTCCTCTTATAGTCCATTATAGTATTATGTCAACAGAAGTGAATGATCATCATCCAAACATTGAAATCATATATATTTGATAACCTCTTTTAAAGGATGTGATTATCATATATCAAAATACCCTTGGACCCAATGCATATAAAATGTCTCATAACACACATGATATTTCTGTTTTTGAATACTAGGGCCTAATACATTTCTAAATAAAATCCCTCCACTAAAATGATACCCCTCTAAAAATGATCTTAAATAATAGAATATATTAGTAATTCCTAAAATGGTTCAATCGAAAGGAAATTTAATGAACATATATCCACACCACTTACTCTATATTAGAAACAATCCCATCATGATTGTGTAAACACAAATATTGAAATGAGAAATTATATTTTCAGATAAATAATTCTCCATAGTGTAAACATATTGAAATATAAATAAACAATTCAAAAAGAAAAAAACGATCCTTTGTTTCTATGCCTATCCTAGTTATTATGTTATGTGTTCCAGACCATTCCCATATCTAATTAAAATGTGGATAATTCTGGGAACCTAGATGTAATTTCATATATATGGGAGGCATTTTCATGGAAGCCCAATATGAAACCATATATGTCCTCAATAAGATAATATTTAGTTATCAAAATAAATATATAATAAAATAATATATAAATACATGTATCACAAGATAAACATATTCAGTATGTTAAAAATTAAAAAAATAAATGATAAAAAGAAATCCTAAAATGTAGAATGACCAATAATATATATGACATCCATATATAGAACTCCTCACAACACTATCTCCAATCATAAGCAGTAATCATAAAAGTTCCCTATAAACATCCCAATGTTATTTCCAAACTAACACCATGAAAAATAGAATCACTATTGAACTATATTAAAATGTTATAAGACATTACATATGTTGGTTGAATAAAAATGTGGGGTGTGTATAAACATACCATATAAGATTCCATAAAAATATAATGCGGATAGAGACACCCATCTGATCAAAACAACTAAACAAATGAAAATAATATCATTATATTTAATATATAGATAACAAAAAATAATTTAGTCATATCCATTATATCATAGCAACACCATGATTTTTTCTATAAAACCCCATGAAATCTCTATTATCCATCAGTTAGAAACAATTTTTACTATTTGAAATAATCTTTAGGGAGGTATATCACCCCATGGTATGTATATTGATTGAGGAAATACTTATCTTGATAGGGGAACCATGCCGTATAATGTTGACTATAGGAATTAAGATACTTCTAATTCCATTGGATATGGACCGATAATCTATTCTATGTATATTTTATGAGCATAATATTTTGTTTTAGGGACACATGGCCTTTAGTTATCAATTGAGTACCATTATAATAAAGAAACTATAGTATAAAAAACACAATTATATTTTATCATAATGATATTAATAATATTATATATTTAAAAAACCTATACAATATTATTTATAATGGGGAGTAATAAACTGAATTCATGCATGGATTGTCTCAATGAAACAATGTTCTCATCTTCATGATAATATAAAACTGAATTATCCTAAAATATTATTTATATGGAATCTAATGTCATAAAGGATAAAACCATCACATTTTGTGTGTGAAATTACAAATAATATGATATTTATATTTCCATGAAAAAAATACAAAAAATATAACAAAATTAAAATGGATACCATATATCAACCTGATGACCCAACCTATTTCACCACATAACATAATATTGGAGGAAACCAATCCCACTATAGATAAAATTTGGGTTCTGAAACCATGAAATTCCATACATATGGATTTGTGGAAGAAGACCAATCATGGGGATGAATCCAGTCACTACCACACTGTTAGGGTGCCTAATATGTGATGCACATGTATGGTTAGCGCAAACATCACGAGCTAAATAGGATATACTCTAATTATCAAATAAACATATTGAACTCCTAACATAAGATGATATTCAATTTTAGATTCTCAATAACCCCAAAACCATTATATTTTGTGATTTATTTCCATATGCCTTCCTAGATAGGTGACTTGTTTTCATGTTGGGTCAAAGTGTTTTGTGGATCATTTACAAGCCCACTAGTTTGGTAGTCCCATACACCAACCATGTTACATTAGTTCATAAAAATTGGGTATCACTCAATCGAACACATATGTATATTGGGATTATATTGAATTCATATCTTCTATATGTTTGGAACCCATCACGTCAACTTACCATGATTAAACCAATACCTCAACAACACTAGGCTAATATCCATTTATCCTCTTAAATTAGTTCCACTACCACCTCCCATTATTACGAATTCTAGAATTACATTCCATATCTTATCCTTGACCATTATATAATAATAATTACTGCTAAAAATCATGTTTTTCATTACTTTATAACACCACCTACAACCTTATTTAGGTTTTCTGGATTCCAACTACCAGAGAGAGACAAAATGTTATGGAAGATGCTTTGTAGTCATGTACTAGGAAAACACATGTATTATCATCAAACTTGGATTAAATCTTCTGGTAATTTCAATATTCGTGTATCATGGGTATGGGTATGGTGATATAGTGTTCATAAATAGATTATCCCATCACCTTTTATCTTTCATCACTCCATCAATGATTTCAGAAAAAAATAATAAAGAAAGATATAATAATAAAATATTATATATATGACACCATGGGATTTGATGAAATATGAATATGAATTTCTAGAATATATATTGATAAAATATAGAATAGTCATGAAAAATTTAGATAATGATCCCCCATGAGTTCAGATTACTTTTTATTGATGTCAAAATTATTAATGGTTCCATTAAATTATCTTTATAGAACATTCAAGTTGATCTCATCCACAGTATCACCCTCTATATAATTTTGTTTTTATAATGATATTATAATTTTATTAAAGGATTGAAAATATTAAAATATTTAATTTTTTTTTCAAATACTATTTTTTATTGTGGTTGGTTGTCCAAAACTCAAATAGAAGGTATAAAACATCTAAGGTAAACCCCAAATTAAGTTAAATTGTTGTATTATTTTTCCTAAATGTGATTCCATTTTTTTTATATCACTAACTCTTCATGAACCATATTAATGGATTTTATTTAATTAATATAGAGTTCTTGGGAATCTATTTATCATAATCAATGATATCATCTATATAAATTCCTCATTAAAAATTATTTTTAATT
The DNA here is from genome assembly GCA_963277665.1 of Viscum album. Taxonomy (NCBI): domain Eukaryota; kingdom Viridiplantae; phylum Streptophyta; class Magnoliopsida; order Santalales; family Viscaceae; genus Viscum; species Viscum album. Next base: position 1,253,968,608 of record OY728150.1, on the reverse strand, counting down.
TTCTAAATGATAAAATAATAATGGGCAAATACATCCTAAACCCCACGGTCAAATTTTTTTCATCTAATAAATAATATCTTCATCAATGAGGTAATTGTATTGGAAATAATTATATATCTCACCTTCCAATGACCACTTTTAATAATTCCTATATTTCTAAAAAACACAATCCAATGGTATCATCCATCCATGTATGATCTGCTCCACTCAACCACCAATCACCATTGGATACTCTAAAAAGGTGATTTCAGCCTTCACATCATACTCCCCAAAATTGATAATTTTTTAAGGATCTCACATATATATCATCAGTTGTATCATTTCCATGGTATTGTTCACCCACATTAAATCTCAAGTTAATTAAAGGTTTTAAGAAAACTATATCTACATATATACAACATATAAAGTTCCAATTAAACAAATGGGTAGCTTTATCCCTAAAATATTCCTCCATAAACTATGATGTGCTCATAACAATATAAAATAATGGTATTCATCCTAAATCTATGAAAGCATTCATTATATGTACATAAAGGCCTTCTGATTCCACTATAATATCATCATATAAACATGTTTTACCTACCCCTACTTTATAATCCATTGCAGAGACAGAAATCATATATATGAAAACTCTCCTATATTCATATAATAAATGGGTAACCTGGAGGGTCTCCAATAAATTGAATTAAAGAGTGATATTTAAATAGTGGAGTGGTACATATACTAAAATAAAGACACTAATAAGGGTATATCATTAATTTTTCCCCTTCCATAATTAATAAAACAATATTTCAATAGGTCCGTTATAAAAATAATTGTTTTCTAGATTTTTTATGAATTGAAATGTGTATTGCCGTACTAAAATACAACTATTTACTGAGATACTCTCATAATATATAAATGATTTATGATATTAATTATGAAACAAGGATATATTTTATTGATGTATTCATTGATTAATGAATCAATATTTACAAAAATTTAATTACATAATAAAATATATATATTCATATAATAATAATAAAACACACATTAAGACCATAATAGCTTAGTGTTTGTGGATACATGGTAACACAATAAACAATTTCATTTGAGAACTATATAGTATCACAATAAAATTGTAAAAACTAGAAAAATTCGTAGACATATAATATATAATACCATTATCCACAACATTAGGAAATTAAAACATAATAAATTTTGAGCTTAAAAGATTCGTAATGGTGAAAACCTGAGATATTAATTATCACATACAAATAACATTACAATAGTGGTATATAAACATGAAACTAACATTTTATGTCAATATCATACATATTATAGATCATAAATACAATTTATGACATACATTATGGAAATTCATAAGCAATAAATCATAACATAATAATATATCATGAGACATGTGATCATAATATTGTTATAATATATATATTTTGGAATACATAAAAACATATAAAATCTTTTTTAGAGGATACCCAACAAGATATCCATTACATGTTAGGCTTGGGATAAGCACCCATGTGACTATTTGTTGTATGTTATAACCTCACAAATACCCAATATTCAGATTAGGATAACCCCTCTTGCAACCAATTTAGTGCATGTGATAACATCTCATGTACTCTATTTCAGGATTTATATAATCTCATGTTCCAATTTAAGCTCATTTAACATTAATAAATTCCTAATTAATTTTTTTGATATATTGGATCCAAAAATATCAAATTGCCAAATATTGTGGGAAAAAATATCAAAAAACATTGATAATATTAAAAAAAAATAAGGAAATGGGTTTTAAAAATATTTCATCATTCTATAACCCAGGTAAACCAAATTGGTTCAATAAAAAGTTCATCATTTCAACATAACATAACCCACAAAAATTGAAGGGGTATAATAAATATATTCTCATTATATACATAAAACATAACGAGAAATAATATGTATGGAACAATTGAATCATATCCATATTAAATATTACATAACATTAATATATTTTATCACATATTAATAATGATTTCTAAAGATGAAATAGAACATTTCCTTGGGAAACAATTTCTATTTGAAAATTAATATCATTAAAACTAAAATATCATAAAAAATTTAAACATATTTTTCAAATAAAAAATTTATAAAAAGGAAATTTATTATTTAAAAAATTATTTTTTTCATGGTGGTAATAAATTGTTAACAATTCATAAGTGCTAAAAATGGTTCTTTTCAAATTGTCGATAACTGATTAGCAGACCTTGTTTGGGGAATCACATAAATATTTATTTTAAATTTTTTATAATAATTAAAATTTGGGTAATAATGCCTTTAAATATCATTACTTATTTGTAAAAAAATTATTTAAAACATTTTATTAAATGTAAAATAGGTGTGGAAGAAATGAATTTCTTACAGATGAGTGAAATATAATCTATTACAATTGGAAATGTTATATTGAAATATTGAGTACATAATGAGAGGGAAATGATATTAAAACATGTATTTTTGATAAATAACCATAGTTTAATAATATTTTTCATATTAATTTGAAATAAATAATAATATTTTTTCATCACAAGCATTGACATAAAAAATCATGATTAGTAATGTTATTTTATCCGAAAACACATACAACGTTTGTAATATTATATCATAAGTTTGAAAAAACAAAAGCATGATAGGAATCACTAAATATGTTGAGAATAAATAAATTCATTATATTACATGTATTAGGGTTTTTATATAAAGCACAACAATATTGATAGGTGCATTACATAACATATACCCCAAATAATACACATTGAGTCAAAATCCAATACTGTTATGGTATATAAATGAATCATAAGACACATTATATAATAACATAGAATGGAATATTAAATATCATTAGCATAATTATATTCATGATTTATCATGTCAAATTTATATGATATACACCATACAAAATAAATTATTTGTTAATTTGGATTTTTTTTGGAACAATAAAAATGATACATGAAATCACTTACCATCATCTTCAACTTCATTCGTACACATTTTATAATAATATATAATAAGTATATGTTTATTATAAAAATATTATATAACCAAAGATAAAAATATTATTCCATATACCATTTACTTATAAAATATTATTAATAATTTAATACTAATTACTTTTAAAAATATCATTACCATTAATAACTACTTTTTTCAAGTATGTAATGATTTTGTATTTTTATTAACTTTTAATTTATCATTGGATATTAATATTTAAAATGTAAAAAATGATAAAAATATCATATATATTATGAATATATGTGTTTATAGTAATCCTTAAAAGCTAAATATTAAATATTAATTACACAACTCATGGAGAGTGTAGGCCTTACGTATGCATGAATGATGATTCAATTATCTCAATCGATGAATATACAAGATGTTAATGAATAAATTACATTTATAGAATGTTATTTATTTATTTATATCACATATATTCATTAATGTTTCCCATATATACTTCTGAGTAAACCCTAATTAGAAAATTCACATCAATTCTTGAGGTATTAGTCTATCATACATACTAACAAGATTATTATATACCAACATAATGTTAAGTAAGAATGTGTTAAATATCATATAATTTTATTATTATAATAATATAATAATTATCTTATATAGTAATTATATCCAAAATTATATCCTTCTATGGTAGTTAAGGATAAAAAATAAATACGTTAGGTTCTCATGGTGGTATTATTACAAACACATCATCGATGGTTTTATTTTCCATTTGATGGACGATTAGATAGATTTGGATCATTAACAAAACATTACAACACATTTTCTTATGGGAGATAAGATTATTGTTATATTATCGTTGTTTAATACGTTTTTTGGGATTTGTATGATGAAATAGTACAATAACATAAGTTTATGAATTATACCTTTCATTCATGGATCATTCATAGGATTATACCATATGCCTTCTTAAGAGGGTATCCAAATAAAAAGTTTTCTAGGATGTGGCAATGGAATTAATGAAGATATGATGTAATTTCATGGATAAAATAATGGTTTTTTGAAATATAAACAAAGGAGAGTTGGTGGTGTACTATAACGAGGGAGAGGACAAACATGGAATATTTCAATACAATAATGTGTAACCATGTTTTTCCAAATACAAAGTATCCCAAAAGGGGACATTCTCTAACAATATTGGTTATAATTTTAAAATATAGCCATAAAATATGTTTTTTAAAAATATAGTAGTTCATTTTACCACTTTTTTTAATATGAACTTCCACCCATCAGATAAACAAATTTTAACATTAACCGCAATAATAAAAATATAACGCACTTACTATCCATTTCTACATAAATTAAGTTGAACTTGTTATATAATAATAATTATTCACATTCCAAATATTGAATAAAATGTTCAAAATTATTATTACACATACTGGGAAATTTTATTTTAAGATTATTCACATGGACAATATAAAAATGTTATTTTCCAAAGAGAAAATGTTCCACAATATAAGAAATATTAATTTCAATACGGAATATGATATTTATTTAAATGACCCAAATCAGGTTAATATATATATGAGATAAATAATATTACATTTAAATCCATATTCTTACAGAAATTATGATAATATATTTTCTAATATAATATGAAGCTATCAATGAAATCAATTTTTTCATTATTAATAAAACAAATTTCTCTAAAAAATAAAATAAATTATCATTATTATAATTTTTACATGATTATTCAAAAAATGATATTAATGTTTTCATAGATTTTTTATATTTTGGAAAAAAAATAATTTTACTATTTTTTTAAATCAAAAGTAATAATTATTTTGTTTTGAAACCATATTTCTAAATCATATATAGATATTACCAAAAAATTAGTGCATTCATTATTCATCTAATTAATTTATATATAACCATTATAAATAATATTAAAAAATTTGATATTCCTATCTGTAAGACAATTTTTATGGGATATATTATAACATTAATTCCAATATAATAATTAAATAGTTTATCTTGTTTTTTTACAACATCTATGTTGTGTGTAAAACAATCTATTTAATAAATTACATTTATTTTAAAAAATTATATTTTATATCAACTAAAGATGTTAATCCCACCCAAATGAGTTTCACCATATATATTCACCAAAATTATATGAAAAGATGATTATACTTCTGCATCATCACATCCTCAGGTTCCCACATAGAATCCTATTGTTAGTGGGTTCACCACAAAACATTGTCTATATAAGTGGTCTTTGATAATAGAACATTCTCTATATGATCTAAAATATCAGTCACTTATTCCACATAAAAATATCTTTCTAAAATGGAAATAAATTTGGTTTTATTAAATAGAATGTATCAATTATTTACATCCATTACAGAAATAAATTGAATGGAATTTGAATTTAAGAGAGATTCATTTGATATGTCGAATGATAGGCTACCATCCTAATAAGATATGAATCTCAAAGGGAATTATATATGTTAGATATATTTTTTTCCTTATTTAAAATACACACTACATCTTTCTTAGATAAATTTATATAAACAAATTATCACTGAAATAAAATTAAAAATAACAGCAATTCTATTAATCATAACATTTCATCCAGCATAGTGTTCCCTTATGTGTTGAAGAATGAATCTTACCATATATGTAATTTCATCTACTTATTGAGGTCCCAATATCCTTATTTATGAAACTTCAATAATGTAAATTATATTTCTAGGATTTTTTGTATATAGATCTCCATAATGATTTAAATTAATGTTACAATAAATGTAATAACTATTTGAGAACTATAATAGGGAATTATGTTGATCCCCAAAACCACTGAAATCAATAAAAAATGATCCCAACATATGAAATATATTTTTAATTATTATATTACATTAACTATATGCTTATGTATGATAAATAATGTTTAAACACTATTATGATGAAATATATTTCTAAACAAATTTCTAGAAAATCAAAGTGAACCTCATATACAAATATATACAATGGTGTATTGTAAAAAATGAATCTTTACTACATAATGTATATTATGGAATTATAATCAATATAGAAGAAATAATTTTATAGTGATAAATTCTGTTGAAATTATAATTTAATCAATCATGGCCCATAACAAATTATCTTGTTTATATTTTTTGGGGAGTCTAAAGAAAAAATCCATAGTGCGTTTTCCTAGTCCAATTATTGTATGGATAATGGTTGTAACATCCCATTATAATTTCCTCTCATGTCGTTAACATTCCTATATACTTATTATGATGCAGAAAAATAACAAATATATCACCTCATGTTTACTAAATGGTAATATTCTATCACATAGCCCATTGGTAGACTTATACCATTGATATCAATTGGTTGGGTGATCAAGCCCTAAAACCTAACATGATGCCACAATTTGTTAGTCGAAATAACTGTTATCCTTTTTATAATATTTTAAAAAATACCTAAACAGTTTCAAAATTTAAAGACCCCATAGTATCCTCAATATAAAATACTTGATAAATAGTAATAGTTACAAATAACAATAATTACTTTTTAATAAAATACATTCCTCCTAAAATGAAATTTTTACTATGTAAAAAACATGATAAAAGATATTATATCTTGAACAGTCTCTAAAAATATAATTAATATAGAAAAAATCTTGTCACATACAACATCAAATTTGGTTCCTATCAAATTTATCCTATGTTAATCCTTTACCTAATAAACCGACGATGGTATCCATGACTCTTATGATATGATTACGTGGATACATATATTCTTTGAATCGGTAATTGACCCTTTTTCATTTGATAAAATCCTATATTTTCTGAAAAAAAAATTATTAGATATCCAGGTTGATCTCTGCACATATATATAGTCATAATTCATTTTAGAATGTCATATGTGATTTCTTTATTATATTATCTATATAGAGACAGAAAATTTATTCTTAACATTAACTGATATTTCACTATATGATGGTTTATAAGAATTTTATATTGCTCTTCAATTCAAAATAATATGTGAAATTCCACAAAACACATTTCCATAAATATTATGAATCATAATTTTTGTTTAGATTTCATTATCATTATATTTTTTCTATTAATATATGGGTGTGATGGATTTTAAATTTATAGTATCCCTTATATTAGGACTATGATTTGTATAATTCCCAAAAATAGTTCATTTGAAACACCATAATTTTGTTATATTTTTTTATTGATAACTCTGTAAATTTATTTCATCAACTATCATTTTATTATCATTTGATTCATTATTTTTCATGATGGAATCAATTCCCAAACTTATATCACATTATTTATAACTCCAAGCATTCACCTGTGTACTTAATCCAATATCAATGTCATGTAGGTGACTGAGATATTTTTCCACCATGTGATTTATTTGATTTATCATGATGGAAAATCTTTTTCATCTTATTAAAACCATGGGACTATCATAATCCCGAATTTATATTTCTACCTCCAAAAAACATCGAGTGAATTATTCATAGATATTATTCTCTCATATTTCTGATACCTTTCCAATACATGGGATTATTCTACATAAAAGAAGCTCAATTAATCATTGATCTATTATGGTGATTCATGAATCATACATTAAAATTATTGTAAAAATATCTTCGTATGTACTAGTAGATTCAGAATCCATCTATTGGATTTTAAATAACAACTTCCCTATACATGATTTTATAAAAAGAGAAATGTACTTACTAAAAAAGCATCTTAAACAAATAAAATTTAATTGATTTTATTTATTTTTCAGGAATCATATTATTAATAAGGTTAAAAAATTTATCTGCATCAACTTTCAAATAATAGATAGATAAATCGCATTTTCACGACTTGAACACTCATGAATAGAAAATATATTTTTATTTCAACAGATCTATTTCTACATGACTAATAAATATGTGGAAAAACTAAAATAATTTCATTGTTTCCTATTGAAGGACTCAATATAATTTTATTCTAGCGATTTTATAGGTGTATTTTTAGTATTATTAAATTATTGAGAATGTTGTCTGTACTTAGAATTGTGATTTTTTATTCTATATCCAATAACTTTTGGTTTCTCGTGAGGAAAATAATGTATTTATTCATTGAATTTTGTATTAATATTATTATTTTAGGATCAATAAATTTACAAAACCCAAAAAAAAAAATTTTTAAACAATAATCATAATAAGGAAAAAATTCATGAAAATTGATTTCATGGACAACAAAACCATGATAGATTTATTTAAATCTATGAATACATATTTTTCTGTGAATTCATTTATAGTAATAATCAATTTAAATAATTTATTATGGTTTTTAAAGGGATTATGAGTTTCCAAATAACCTCTCTCCTAGAGTGTCTAATGATGTGTGCCGTAAGGACCAATTTCATATACATGTTCCTTTTGGAGTTAATTCTTACTAGTATTTTCCATATTTATTTTCATATCATACTTATATTCTAGAACCCAATCCACATATAGTATTTGTAAAGGGATGTAACTTCATGGAAACCACTCTCTCAATGCTTCTCAAATATTATATGACATTTCTCTATATATATAATTATCCTTTGAATTATTCTTATACATAACAATAGGGATATCAGTAATTTTTTTCTCATCATAATTTCAAAATTATAATTAAATGTTTCCTATGTTATGAACTATAACAACCATTTATTTTAATACTGATACATTAAATCATAAAATAATAATATTTATTTCTTATTTTAAATATATTTATGTAGAATATAATGGTTTAGTGTTATTAGAATGATGGATCCATAAAAAAATCATTCTTAATAAAACTATATCATCTCCCACTAGATTCACCATAATTATAACACTTATTAGACATAAAATGAAAAATATATTTATTTATAATTTATAGAAATAAGAAAAATTGTAATCGCACCACTTAAATCCAAGAGTTATTTCATACAACCATTAAATTGGTATAAGATACCAGGAAACACGTTTAGCGGGACAGATAATTTTTGTATTATTAGTAAACTAGATACGAATATGATTTTTGAATAACAATTTAATATAGAAATTATATCATTATTTATTATTTATTTATCAAAAACACATTATTCTATATTTTGTGTCCTACATATATTTCATAGTATACATTATAGTATTCTTTTGAATGGAAAAAATATGTTTGGTCTAAAATGAACAATACGAATTTAGTACAGTGAAAGATATCATGAATGAGGAATAAAAAATAAATTTGGTAATGTAAATTATTAAACAATCATTCCATTAAATCAATAAACTAATAATGAAATAAATCCATAAATTTCATCCAAATTAATATCTATTAGATTATAATGAAAACATAAATGTAGGAAATCTTAATTATCAGATTTCATGTCTCAGGCACATGAAATCATATTCTATCAAAATCTATCCACCAAAAAGTTTAAAACAATATGTATAAATTTGTTTAAAATTTCAAAATAATTTTTCCTATTATAACCTATCGATGTATCAAGGGGATATATAATGTTTTAGTCCTAAATATCACTACATGTTGAAATTATTCTTCATATATTGAATAATTGATTTAATTAACGAACAATATACCTTATCATCGAAAATAATCATTGAATAAAGGAAACATATTTATAAATATTTATGTAGTTAATTAAGTAAATATCAATGTAAAAAACATATTTATAAATGGAATACCACATGACCAATAAATAAATCCATGATAAATGATATTGATAATTATCATTAATATAATCTCTAATGATTATTGGGATGTAAAAATTTCAAAGGGGATTGAAAAATATTTCATGGAAGTAAATGTCAAAACTATCCTTTTTCAAATAAATCATAAACCATCATAAGTATGAATAAATATAATATAAATACAACATATATGATATATAGTAACAATAATGGGTTGACATTTTTGTAGAATATAAATAAAATAAATTGATATTTTTAAAACGTTTTTGCAGATAATATACTTTTACTTTTCCCAAAAATTTGGAATATGTATTATTTTAAAATAAAATTTTAAAAACATTTCTTTATAAAGTAAAAATTAAAAAATTCTAATAATTCTTCAAATAAATTATTGTGTGTAAATCCATACAAATCATAAAATTTAGAAATATAACACATTTTGAGAGGTATAAATTATTGAAGGGTTCTTTGATCGAAAAAACTAAAATATTCCTTGTATTTTATATTGGTAAATATGCTTAAATGAATTATTATTTTATGATTACATATATTTCTAAAAAAATTATAAAAATTTCTTTTAAAAGAAAAAATGGTTTTAAATTAAAACATATTTCCGACTAAAGAGTGAAATAATGTTGTGTTTCAATAATATATTTTATAAAACATTTTAAGTTTGAAATAGTTGTAATTGTATTCATTAGAAGAAAAAGATCATGGATAAAAATATTTTAAGAAACATACATTATTTATAAGGCAACTACAAAACTATTTCCTTCAATTTAAATTCAATTATATACTATCCCGAATAAAATTATATTTTTATGTAATCCCTAAAAAACACCATAATATTGAACTGATAATTAATCAACGAATAAATTATGGGAATATGAAATAAGTATCCATAAATAAGAATAAATAAAATAATATATATTTTGAGAATTCATTACAAACATGATTCTATAATATTCCCAAAAATTTTGAATAATTATAACTCAATGAAAAGAAATTGTGTTATGAAAATGTTTTCCACTTGGTAAGTATTAATTCAAATCATCATAGATAAAATAATAAAAATAAAAACATAAAATAACATAAATAATGAATTATTCATGATATTACATGTCATATGGTCCATTTATACACAATATAAAAGTGAATTGGTTCATAATAACAAATAATACATAATAAAATGTATATGGAGACAAAATCCATTTCCAAATGATATTTTTTGTGGAATGCCATTTAAAATCATGTATAATTATATTAATATGAATATTAAATTATTAAATATATATATTAATATATAAAATATCATATATTTACCTTTTATAACATTTTATCTACCATTTTATAAAAACATTTCATTAATTTCACTATTTCAGGTGTAAATTACCTGGTTTTCAAGTATGTTTTGAACATTTTTCTATTAAATAGATCATAATTTCTAAATCTATATAATTAAAATCATTATCTATTCATCATACTATATATATATATATATATATTAATTCATAAAATTTTTATATATGAAATAAAATACACTTTTCATGGAAATGGTAGGTCATATGTACACATTAAAATTGTTTCTATTTTATCTTGTATAAAAAGATTGAAAAGAAAATGATAAATATTTATATTTTCTATTTAGTAACATATTAATGAAATTTTTTTCATTAATATTATATAGTAAAATAATTACAACAATCAATATAAATTTTGAATGAATAATGCCACCTTGATGAGGCATTAATCCGCACATTCACAAAGTATGTAATCATATTCCCACAAAATAGAAGGCATGAATGAATGTGTTATAGAAATTTTTTAAAAAAATTTAAAGTTTAAATATAATTAATTTAATATATTTACTATAATTTCATCATTATCTTTATCCTTGAAAAGTGGAAATGGAAGAATTAACGACAACGGTTCGCAGGGGTGTAGTCCTCTGTACACACGAATAATGATTGTCTATCCCATTTGATGGATGTGTGTAAAATTGTAGGTATAAAAACAATTATAAAACATATCATTATATTTAGGATAATTATGTTATTATATAAAAATGATATAAAATAAATTAATATGTGGCTAAAGAAATAAACAAAAGTGCTTGTTGAATAATGTTACCTATTTTTCTATAACTCTTTTGGTTACTAACATAATACATAATTGGGTTGATTATTTTCAAATGTAAGGATTCTAGGATTAGACTAGTTATGTTTTTAGATATTTTAGTTATCATTTTGGATGAGCCAAATGGATTGAGATGTGTGAATAAGATAAGTGGTGAGTTCCCTTTTATAGTAGGGGAGGAGTGGAATTCTTGTAAATATAAAAATATAAACACTATTGGGAGGTATCCATTACATAATGTGCCTAAAAATAAAATAAATGAGATAATTTATAGTATATTTTCAATATATATAAATAAAATAGTTTTTGGAAATGTTTCTATGTCATTTGGCCACATATAATTAATGATAAACCACTAAGTAAATTCTATTTCACCATAATTACTGTAATTAATTTTAATTTCAATCACTATTATTTTTTAATATAAATAATTAGAACATATAGAAAATTGAATTTATTTGTTTTTATAAATATGGAGTCTATTTTTAAATATTATAATCACATTACTGCCATGAATTAAATTAAAATGAACCTTATAGACAAGAAACAAATGTCTCTTTTTAAAGAACAACTGTTCAATAAAACACTTTATTTTTATATCTAAATTCAATATTACTATGATTAAAATTTCCTAAACAATAATAATTAATTCAATTTTTAAATAATTTTACTTTAAAATCAATTAAAAATATAATTTTATTCTATCAGTTATTTTGATGACAAGTGGGGATTCAATTAAAATTTAGTCTTTTTTACTATTCAACAAAAATGGAATCTTCAAAGAAAAATACCAAAAGTTATCTATAATATAATTTTGAAATTTCTCTTTATAAATGATATTTATTTTATTATGTAAAATCTATAAAATATCCAAACTTTAGTTTTAATATAAGATCACAATTAAAATGCGTCCATACTAGATTTGGATATATATATATATATCCTTTTATTTATAAAATAGGATTTGTTAAAATATTATTCATTTAAAAACTAATGGATGAATATAAAACATATTTTGTTTGATATATAATATATAAATTTATTTATCATCACTCAATGATAGTAATTAATTTAATTTATTTTGATAAATTTTCTTTGGGATTTTTGAATCGTTATTTATAGAAACAATTCCATTTATAATAAATTTGTATTATATTCATTTCAAATTAATTCTTAAAAAATGAATTGTATTAGTTATTTAATCCTATTAATATCCTAAAATTTAAATTTTAGGTTATATTTTATTATATTAAACACAATTTTTTAATAATATATTATTTTTCGTTAAAAATCAGGATCGCATGTAATGTACGTTATTTAAAAAAAACTTGTTATTGTGTCTTATGAAGCCTAATTTAGAATATCAATAATTGTAAGATATATAAAGAAATAAATTTATCTAAAAGAGTAAATACATCATAATGTATCAATATTATATATTATTTTATATTATTTTTTTCCATTCATTAATGTTATCCAATAAAATTTTATTCTTTTATAATTTTCACAGTGTTACATTATTTATCCCTTAAATGAATTGAACCCTCACAATTAAAACAAGATCTTTGTTATTAATGAAGTGAAAATAAAAAATAAATTTATTTCATTCACACTTGTATTGGATGGTTCATAAAATATCCTTTGGATAATATGTAATGGGATGTATAATATTCTTTTTGAATAACATATAACAAGGTTTCTACATATGAGAACATTAGTGGTAGGTGAAGGCATGGAAATAAATGAAAATAATAAATAATTATAAGGAGATAATGATATCATTGATCTCAAACAGGTGAATGATAAATGTAATGTTGTGTTTCATTAACAAATAAATCTATGATGATTTAAAATTCAATCAGTACTATAAAAAATAAATTATTAAGATAAAAAAATTTAGATAATATTACTAATTTTAAGTAATTATTTTACTTCATAAGAATATAATATATATACACAATTTCATCCATTGGGTTTTTGTCGATCAATTTCCAATTTATCCCTCACCCAATTAAATTAATATTAACAAATTAATTTCAATTCCTGAAGAACTAAACATTTATTTTAATGTATTATAAGATACATAATACAAGTTACTATATTTTTGTATTAAATTTTTTCAAAAAAAATAATGTTAATAAATTAGACTATGGACATTTCAAATAACATGGCTAGTTAAATATTAATATTTATGCTTAATTTTGTTACTACAAATGATGAAATAATTACGAATAATTCATGTAGGATTATGGAAAACATGTATCTTTTATCATACTTCAATCATGTATTTAAGCCTCAACACTGCACCAAATTTGATGGGTTATCACAATGCATTCAGGTTGTCCTTTTTATAAAATAAAATAAAATAAATCCTAAAATATTTCCAAAAACTATGACAGGAATCCATGAAATAAAATTACTAAGTAAATGAATTTTTTACTATGATTTTCAATGCGTCATTTGTTTTTTAAAATATATAATCATATTGTTTGAATTTTATTACATGGTTATTAGTGAACATATTAATCATAATGGTTATTAATACTTTAAATGTAATGTCTATAAAATATAAATTCATTATTCCTCAAGTAATTTATCCACTCGAGAATATACTTCACATAAATTTCTATAAAAAGACCATTATATTTGTAGACATTATGATGAACCTAGCATGACAGACATACATATTACATCATTTTTAATTACATTTCATAAATTACAAAAAAAACACACCCAAATAACATATTACTTTCGTGACTTCAAAAAAAAGGAACCAAAAAACTAATATAGTGAATGATCTTCAATGTTTCGCCCAAATATCACCCCTATTATTAACCCTTATTAAATCCTTTATAAGAAAAGATAGATAAAAATATTTTAAAATGGTTATAATGGATTCTAAGTATGAGTGAACAAGGGAGAAATGATTCATAATATAAAAAAAGGATATAAGAACAGAAAAATAACATTTATAAATTATACACTACATATCAAAGATGAAAATATTGATTCATATAATAAATCATAGATATTAATAAGACTTGAAACATAAAATAAATATATAAGAATATAATATGTAATTTTGGACAACACACACGCATATGAAAATAATTCCATATTATTCAAGTCTCATTTCCAATATCATAATAGAGGAAAATTAATTTACTTAATCGAGTTTCATCCCCATTCCAACCATATAATACTGAACCAATACTACTCATATTCTATTCCATTATTATTGAACCATGATTACTCCATTTCTAGTCATGTATTACAGAACCAATACTACACATGTTTCTGCCCATTCTATCTCCTGAGACATAAATCCATACACAATGCATTATAGGGAGATATAGGACCCACCTATAACATTATAAAAACAATACATATGTGAGTGACAATTCCATTAATCATTCATAATATTAGAATACATGGAATTGAATGGATTTCATAAACATCATTAAAACATAACATAACCCAATGAAATGAAATTAGATTCATACATATCATTTCATAAAAAAAATAAACCATAAATAGAAATAATTATCATGGGTTAATTTAATAATATTCCTAATTAAACATATTTAACTTCAAATAATGTTTTCCTAGGAAGAAAATAATTTTGAGAGATCAGTTTATATATTTTTAAGGAAAAATATCACTTATTCATTGAAAACTATTTATTTAATAAAATGAATAGAACATTTAAAAGAAAGAAATTTATTTTAAAATAATCTTTCCTTATTATAATGTAAGATATAATAAATTATGGATTCTATTAATTCCATATAATTTATGAAAACATTCAATTTTTTCCTTTTTTTGGAAAACTAATGAATTACCTCATTGGGAAGAAGTGAAAATATCCCTTTCAAACAATGTAGTAAAATTTAAATGTTGGGTAAAAGGAATTTAAGAATTAATAGGATAATATTAAAAGATTTATTGGAAAGTATTATTTTAAAACACGAAAAATAAAGATATATATTCCCCAATGGAGAATTAAAACGATACAATCACAATTATTGATGAGATTGGGAATGAAATACTCATTACATTATAATCTGTATAATTATATGAGTCATAAAGAAGATTATATAAATATTAAAATACCATTATCATTTATATAATACATATAAAATTCATTAATGGGGGGTATATACACTATATAGATTTAAAAGGTATTATATATAATAAGTTTCTCATAAAAATAATTATGATACATAAATCGCTTAATACATGAGTAACATTTGAATAGTTATCCCCATGAAATAATAACATAAATATAAAATTAAAAATATCATTAAATAAATACAAGTAATGAAATTAAATTTAATATGATATTATATCCACCACATAAAAGAAATTAGTGGTGAATATGATATGTATGTCATAGAAAGAAAAGGTAAGATTAAATTCCATTTAATTAGGTCTAATTTATTTTGTACATATCCAAAACACATGTATAATTGTCTAAATAATGTTACTATATTATTATAGAGCCATATTTATATTTATAGTATCATATATGAACGTATTATTACAAATTTGATAATAAAGTTTCATTATTACTATACTTTTGGGTGTTAATTTCTTCATTTTATTTGGAATGTTTTGTTATGTAAGTCACACTACCTGCACATATCATATAGTTCCATAATATCTAAAATTTTTATGTTAATATATATCATATTTATTATCATATTATTAAATTGTGAATACATAAAATTAATTGCATCATGTTGTCAAGAAGGTAGGTTATACTTACAAACGAGCAATGGTATCATTCCCTTTATATCAAAATTGTAAGTCAGTGGATGTTATATATTTATTTCCAGAATCAATATCATGTTATAATATATATATATATATATATTATTTCTATCATTATATATATCCAAATAAATTGGTGAGGGAAAAAATATTACTCTATGATGTGGAGAGGGTATGATGTACATACGCACGCATGGTGATGAGGTTTTAAATAGGATGGTAAAAAAGTAGAATACGGTTGATTCATATTCATAATAACATATTAAAATATATTAAATATATTATTTATTACATTATAATGTAATAAATAACTAAATATGTAGTGTAAGAATAAATATACATCATATAGTTAGAAAAATTTATATTTGTTCTGAAGAGATCCTCCTTTGAGTCTCCTCTTTGGGACAGTAGGATTGGTCAGTTGTGAATACCAACACCTCTAGAATTTGTATATCTAATTTGATTAGGTAATTTTATAAGGGTTTTCAAGCTATAATGTAAAGACCCATAAATATGAAGGAAATATTTTTCTTATATTCATTGGAATTTTACTAGTACACAGTTTCTGACGGCACCTGGTTCCGAGGCCAGGTGTGCCTAGAATAATTTTCTGAAATTTAGCTCGTATACATTCAGTGAATGAATCAGAGGGTTTTTCTATATTTTGAAGCAGTGCTCAGAATTGAAATATGAGGGCATCGATTAACTCACAGTGCCGGTATTTACTTAAGGGAGCCTTTACCGCAGTTGCATTTTTTGTGGGTTGAAAGTTAATTTTTGGGGATTAATCTTAAACTAAATAAAAATGTGTGGTACATGGTTTTATTTGTATATTGGTTATTTCTTCCCATGTGTGGATATTTGTGAGGTAGGGCCCACACGATCCCCAACCTCCACCACCCAATTACTCTCCTCAAACTCCCCATTAATTCCATGATGTTTCCTTTGACAACTCCATGCATTTATTATGATAGATCCTTCCCACCTCCCTCTTCCCATTAATTGTTCCAAATCTGATAATTAATGACTTTGTATTTTTATTGAATCTTCTTTTTAATTTAGAGGAATTTCATAGCAATTCTATTAATTGGAGAGCCTCCTTATTTCGTTGTGTTGGAAAACCACTTTAGGGAAAGGGGCTTTGGAGATTTAAAGATGTGATCCTTCATCAATGAATAACATCGTTCATCAATGAAGAACATCCCCAAAGAAGAATGCAAATAACTTCTTCCAACAACGCATATTCCATGGATGCACCTTGATGTAAAGGATCCAATGCCTCCTATGACATCAACCCTTCCTCCATCATTGACGAAAGGACACCGTTCTTCTGCGACACCCGTTTACTGTGACGCACTTCTTTCGCGGATCGATGACGTACGTCAAAACATCAAGGTAGGGTGATTTATATATCTCATATATGTTTTTTATACACTCGAACATGGTGGTTAATTTTTGGGTGATGTTCTGAACCACTAACGCGGTGGGTACTGACTAACAAATAGGTTCAGACCCATTTCCTTTTTATTCTAGATGTGTGGGGTGTTGGCGAAGACGAAACTTGAATGCAACAGTGATTTGGGGCCTTCGAAGTTCTGTTAAAATCCCGAGACGACCAGAGGCACAGATAGAAGAAACAACGGACCACAGGAATGACTCTGGTCGCCCGCGGAAGACCGTGGTGGTGCGGAACAGCCCCCCCCCCCCCCCCCCCCCCCGCTCAGCCAGCTGGCCGAGCCAACACCTCCCCGACCGAGCCGGGGTGGGTCGCGCGGACTGGCCCACGCCGGCTGGGCCAGGCTATGCCCCGCAGGACTGGGCGGCACCCTCTCGGTCTAGAACCGAACCCGGTTCGGGTCGATCCAGTTCTAGCCACCTAGGGTGGCTTGGGCTGGGTCGGACCGTACCAGGATCCCCCATTTTGGACCGTTTTTCAGTCATTTTCCCATAACCTGAGATACAAACCTCTGATCGATGTACCATAAGTTATATATGGATCCATGGATTGAGACGATCATTTCAGTATATTACATTCCATTTTTTGGCGAAGTTTGGGTACCGTCGGGTTGGTTCGAACCCGAAACCAACCGGGACCTTGGAGCGGAAACACTTATAACATAAGGACTAAACATCCGATTGGAATTACGTAATCTACGTTGAATTCCTTTTGATTATAAGGTTCTTTTTTACATACACTTCTTGAGATTTGGATGCAGATTATGTACGTTCGGGTTGGTTTTATCTTAAAAACCAACAGGGCCCTTGGAACAGAAAAGCCAATAACTCTAATACCAGGCGTCTGATTTACACAACGTCTGTTGTGTTGGGTTTCTATTGATGATATGGAATGTAGGGATACATAAACTCTGTAATTCGTGAATGTTGGTGTATAGACCCCCTTGCTCGAGGATTGGACCCTCCCGGAATCCAGCGTGATGTGTGCGAGAACCCTAGAGCAGGCTACGACTGCATCGACTGCTATACTGGAATCCTCTGTGGGTTCGAGAGTGATGTCTACCATACTAGGATACTCCCAGGGTTCGACGGTGATGATTACTCTTCTTGTATCCTGTGTGGGTCTAGAAATATTGACCTCTGTACTTGTCTCATGTGTGGGTCCGAAAGAGTAGCTGGTCTAGTGTCCTCTGTGGGTCCGACAACATAGATGGACATGTCTCCTATGTGGGTTTGACATCATAGATGAATCATTGACTACATATGATCATCTCTATCACTATATGAAAGTTGAATACCTTTGTGAGCTGAGTCTTGAATTTCAATCATTATCTTTGATGTGATTGACTATCATTCCTGTGTGGACTAGGTTGTGCTTGGGCTCAAGAGATAGAGACGAACTGAGATTGATAACATAGGTATATGTATGGGCATATACCTAAGTAGAGTTGGATGATACTTCGTGATTATATCTTTCCTTTTTGGTTTATCCTTTTTGGATTCTGGGAGACCATCGGGGGTCTCGAGGTCCCTACTGAGTATTGTATACTCACCCCTACATGGGCAATTCCCGCACTACGTTGTGTTGGATGTAGATGACGGACAACACTAATCGTGGATAAGTCTTGCTGAGCTGGGCAATACCTGGAGGTGGACAACCTAGTGAGGCATGAACGGAGCAGACGGACGGACCCGAGGTGCCGAGGAGACCATCTGTACCTACCCTTCCGGTGGGATTCTCAGTGGAAGACTCACTAGTTGCTGCATTACTTTACTTCTATTGTAATTCCCTTTTCAGTTGTACTGTACTATCAGTTGGGTTTGTATACTGGCCCATTTTGCTTTTAGATTTTACTTTTCTACTCAGTTTTATTTAGTTAATACTTCACTTGCGTACTCTGTTGTGTTGTTTACTAATATAAAAGGAAATGCCTTCACTTTTTATTTGGATTTACACCTTTGGTTCTAGTCATCAGCCCCTGGCATATGGAAGGTGACCATGGGGTAGTCACGGAACATGCCCTGAGGAAAGGTCGTGCAAATTGGTATCAGAGGAGTCAGTTTTACCACAGAACTCAGGACTCTGATCTTTTCTTTCTATGAAGTAATAGTGTTAAGATTATTGAGTGTGGTCTTCAGTCCATAGAGTCTAGTGTTGGTGTGGCAACCGACGTATCGATACACCCGGACCCTGACCTCTGATTTCCAACTTAGTGCACGAAAACACTGATTGTGAGTGTGTGTTTCAAATGTTTTCTTTGTGATTACTTTGTGTCAGCTCACCAGATATACTTTTGACCGTGGTACACCTGTTTCTTTTCAGGATGGCCCTACGAAGGCAGCCTGCTAAGGTTCCGAGTTGCGTGCATGGTGGTATCCCACCGAGCGATGATGCCTTAGTGTAGGGCCCCATCACAGCGGAGGCACCGGCGGTACCACTACCCGCTGAGCCATTGATGCTACCAACCCCATTAGAGAAGATTGAATGCCTCCTGATTGTGTTTCATGAGTTTCAGCGATAGAGTCCGCCCAAGCAGCCAAGGATTGGCTGGAGTCTATTGTCAAAGTCTTCAGATTGGTAGGGACACCGGCCGACCTTGTGGTGATCCTTGCCACGAGTATCCTGCACGCAACATCATGTAGAAGGTGGAGAATGATGCTTGAGGTGCACGAAGAGGCATCTCTACTTTGAAAGGTCTTCGAGAGTCTCTTCCGCTCTGAGTTTGTTCTTGCCACCCTTCGTGTGGTGCACATTTAGTAGGTACTTCATATGCAGCAGGTCAGCATGACAGTAGCTCGGTACTCGGCGAGGTTTACTGACATCTCACGCTACTCAATGGATATGGTACATGACCCATTATTCAGGGCCTGGACCTTCGAGAAAGGACTGAGGCACGAGATTAGTGCTTCGACGATTCCCAGCAGTATCCCGACGTAGGAAGGGGTGCTGGAGGAAGCCCATTTATTAGAGAGATTTCTCACTGATCATCAACCAGCAGTGAGACCCACTGTAGGGAGACACGTAGTGGAGACTTCTGCGGACATCAATAGACAAGTGTCACATGGGTCCAAGCGGACCAGGCCATCAGGTGGGAGACCTCAGGATACAGGTTCAGTTGTGCAGGGCACACAGAACAGAGCCAGCCTTATGTGGAGCAGACAGTTCTATGCATTCGGCGGGCATGGAATCATGTATCATGACTGCCCGACCTACTATGTAGAAGAGTAGGAGATAGTGGCAGGACCTCGTTGGCAGAGTCAGAGGTTCGACTGTGGCAGTCCGTTTGGAGCAGGAAGACAAAGCAGAGGAGCTGACCGAGGAGGGGATGGTGGACAACCATTCGAGGCTCTACAACCACCACCCCCAGGAAGTCCACCTAGACCACAGGGAGTTGGAAGACAAAGGCAGTACTAGCACGAGGCAGTAGAGGCTTATGACCCTAGAGCACCTGAGATGATTCGAGGTACTATCTATGTCTACTCCACCCCTACTGTAGTTATTATAGACATAGGTGCGAGTCATTGTTGTAATGCCGCTACCCTTGATCATAGCTTAGTGATTCTGACAGAATTGTTGGCATGATCCTTATGGCTAGAGACTCTTACGTGAGCATACTTGATGATTACACACTGGTTTTGGTAGTGTGAGCATACTCTAGGAGGTGAGAGCATTAGCTGTGATCTTCTTGTAGAGGGATCGAGGCCTTACGATGTAATATTGGGTATGAACTGGTTATCTATAGTCCATGCTCAGATCGACTGTATTAGGTGCAAAGTGCAGTGTGTCCGCATAGATGGGACCCAGTTCATCTTCACGGGAGAGAAGAGATCCTTTGCAACACAGGATGGGCTTATGCAGAGGATAGGGAAGCCAATACCATAACTGTAGGCTGGTCTCATCCTTGGAGTCATTTATGTGCCAAGTCTGAGTTTTCCTTTTGTGGTGGATCATTATGCGGACGTTTTTCCTGACGACATTCATGGACTAACTCCATCAAGAGTGTTAGACTTCTATATAGACATGTACCCTGAGACAACAATGATATCTACCCCAACATATCAGATAGCTCCCACTGAGCTTCGTGAGCTGCGGGTATAGCTAGAGGACTTGCAAGGAAAAGGATTGATCTGAACTAGTGTTTCACCCTGGGATTTTCTGATTTTTTTCGCCAATAAGGAGGAGGGGAGCTTGCGACTATGTGTAGACTAGCCTCGCCTAAATTAGGTGACAGTAAGGAACAAGTACCCAATTCCAAGGATTAACATCCTCTTTGATCAACGCATTGGAGAACCATTGTTCTCAATGATAGATCTCAGGTCAGGCTATCACCAGCTTAGAGTTCAAGATGAGGATGTGTAGAAGACGACCATTAGTTATCAGTATGGCCACTACAAGTTCTTGGTTTTGCCATGGGGCATGACCAATGGTCTCGCAGTGTTCATGAGTCTCATGAACAAGATCTTTCAGCCTTAACTCGATCAGTTTGTCATAGTCTTCATTGATGACATACTGATTTACTCAACTACTAATGAGGAGTAAGCCTACCACTTGCGGGTTATACTGGACACACTTTGAGAGCACCAACTTTATGGTAATCTCTCGAAGTTCCATTTCTGGATTTGAGATGTTCAATTCTTGGGGAATTTCATCTCTGATGCGGGAGTCGTAGTGGATCCTGCGAAGATCGAGGCAGTACTTTCTTAAGAGCCACCAAGGAGTGTGATGGAGGTGCAGAGTTTTCTAGGTCTGCATGGGTACTATCGGAGATTTGTGCAAGAATTCTCTACAGTTTCAGCACCACTTTCATCTTTGAAAAAGAAGGGAAAACCCTTTGTGTGGTTAGATAGATTCCAGTAGAGATTTTAGGAGCTGAGACAGAGATTGACTAGTGCACCCATCTTTAGCCTACTAGAGGAGGTCATAGTGTACATGGATTAATACGACATATCATGGACCAGACTCGGTTGTGTCCTGAAGATGGAGCGATCAGTGATCACTTATAGTTCATGGTAGTAGAGGAAGCACAAGCATAACTATGCTACCCATGACCTAGGGTTTTCAGTAGTGGTCTTCTCCCTAATGATGTAGCGACAGTATCTGATGGGTGGGCACTTTACAGTCAACTCTGACAACCAGAGTCTCAGGTACATTTTCTTATAGAATGACCTGATCCTGAGACATCGGTGATGGATAAAGTTCCTCTAGGACAATGAATTTGAAATAGGATATAATCCTGGGAAGGGGAATGATTTCGTTGATGCTCACAGTATGAGATCAGGCATTCAGCTACTTAGATAGGTGACCAAGAAGCTAGTCATGTTGCAGATATCTTTCGTGGAAAGAGATGGGGTAGCCTTTCTACAGTCTCTCATAGTCACTCCTCCACTAATTCAGAGGGTCAGAGAGGCACATCATGGGGATGATTACTGTGAGATGTGATGTGCTCATATTTCCACAAGTCAGGCGCCTGATGGATTTTCTAAAGGTGGAGATCACGTCATCCTCTTCAGGGGACGAACCATGGTACCAGTTGCACTGTCGGAGGAACTGCTAAGGGATTTTCACACTTCCCCTCTAGTGGTACATCCAAGAGTGGCTATGATGTACCATGACCTAAGAGGAAAGAACTGGTGGTTGGGTATGAAGATGGTTGTAGTAGAGTTCATTACACAATGCCTCATTTTACAGCATGTGAAGGCAGAGCACCAGGTACCAGTAGGCTTGGTAAAACCCATAGAGGTTTCGGAGTGAATGTGGGATGGGATCCCAATGTATTTCATGATGGGGCATCCAGGTACATCCAGAGGACACGACTCCATCTGGGTGATCTTAGACGAACTCACCATGTCAGCCTACTTCCTTCTGATCAGAGAGTAGGGATCAGTAGATAGCTTGTGACGCCTCTACGTTCAGGGGATCGTATGGCTTCATGGAGTTCCATTGTCTATCGTCTCTAATTGAGTTTCTCGTTTTACTTCCTGGCTTTGGAAGGGGTTTCAGGTGGATTTTGGGATGTAGCTACGCCTAAGCACCGACTTTCATCCTCAAACGGATGGCCAGACGAAGAGGACCATTCAGACACTCGAGGACATGCTCTGTGCATGTGTCCTTCACTTTGGACGCAGCTGGGAGGATCACCTACCTTTGGTGGGGTTTGCGTACAACAACAGCTACCACTCCACCATCGGGATGGAAACATACGAGGCACTATACAACCGACCTTGCAAATCACCTCTGTGTTGGACTAACCCAGGGGAGTCAGCACTTTTAAGACCAGAGATGGTTCAAGCTATGACGGAGAAGGTGTAGTGTAACGACCCAAAGTTTCATTAATGGAAAATCAATCTTGATCCCGTTAAATGTCTCTTTATCAAATTTTTTTTTATAAGATGTCAACTTCTTTGGTTTTATGTAAAGATTTGTGACCGTTTCTTTTTTTCCATTAAACAGTGGTCACATGAGTAGTATAAATATAAGGCTTTAAGGAACCCAATTTTACTCAGACAAAGGAAGCGATGGCCTCATCCAGTAGAATTGCCCCATACGTAGCCCATTTGTAAGAGCTCGGAAAAGAGGTGGCGTCTTTGGTCTTCTCCCTTGAACAATCCCAAGTTGAGCTTCATTATGTCAAGCTTGAACGTGATTGTCTACGGGAAAAGTGGAAGTTGATGGAGATTACCACTCGAGCGATGTTATCCGAGCCGCCCCAAGAGTCTTTCACCATCGCACACCTTACCCTTAGGTATTATGCGGATATTTTATGGGGTTATGTAACAAATAAGTAGTACCATCTTCATGTACATTATTTTTGTATATAATAATGAATATAATTTCTAGTCATTCGGGATACATTATAAATAGTTTTTAAAGTAAAAATGTTGTTTTTAGTTATTATTTAATTAAGAATTATATTTTATTAAATTAAAAGATTTTTGAATTAAATAATATTTTAATAAATTATTTTATTAATATTAAATTAATTTTTATTAAATACAAATGATCTTATAATTTTATGAATGAAATTAAATTTTTTATTAAGGCTTGAAAGCCATTTCTGTCAAAACCCGTGAATTTTTTATAAATGTCGGTTTTTATGTTAAAAGATAAAATTCACATATTTGGAAAATTATTTAGATAAAATAAATATTATTTTTGGAATCAGAATGTCGAATTTATCCAATGGTGAATTTTTCATAATTTTCTGAGACAGCCAAATATTTGGGTAAAAATTAAATACCGTTTAAATATATAATGTGTTTTATGACATCATAATGACTCAATGGTGATGTAATAAAATACCATAATCCTTATGTTCGGCCAATATATGTTTTATCATTAAAATAATGAGGTTTTGGGTTTGATTGACTTACTTTTCAAAGCATTAATGAACCCCTCAAGACTTATTCAACACTTTGCCTTTTTAAATTAATTTCCATAGGAGTGTGACTCACCTCCACATAAGAAACCCTAATTTTTTAATAAGATCGGCCCTTGGACTTGTAAAATATTGTTTTCCTCTTTACGTTTCCAGAAACCATGGGCAAATACAATGGGATGGTTTGTGGTTTGTATTATTTTAATATAAGGGGTCCCAAACCTAAATAATAAAGAATTCTCTCACCTTTCCTATATAAACCCACCCAATCTCCCACTTCCTCCTCACTAAAATCACTTGGAGTTCATCCAACCTCTTCCATAATCTCTCTAAAATCCTACCAAGGTGCCCCAAGCTCCCAATAAGCCTCTCACAAGCCTCTCTCTAGCCTTTGGAAGCACACTTCCAAGTATGGGTTTTTCTTCCATTCTCATTTTTTTCAATTTTCTTTAAGTTGTATTTCCCATTTAATTTCAATTATGAATGTTAGGGTATGTTTTCTCTCCTCTCCCATACTTCCCTATTATTGTTTGAATGATGGGAGACCCCTTTCTCTCTCATTAAATGCCTCCCATGTACACACGTTATTATGTCGAAATTCAGAAAGGAACCTTTTTCTCCTCTATTATATTCAAGAAATACTTTTGTATCATGAATCTAAATTCCTTTTTAATTGTTGGGACATGTATCTATATGACCTTTTTACTGTCTATTACATTTAAATATGATGAGGAACCTCTTTCTCTCTCATCAACCAATTTTTATGAATTCTTATGTCATGCCGTTACGCTGCCGAAATCACACCGATTTTCTAAGCCAATATCATTGTGTAGTGAATATCGTGCCCATTTCTCCATCAAGGGTATTAAACATTATGCACATTTACTTATTGATTATAAAGTTTCATGTATTAATTCCACATTCCTTTATCATGGAATAAATGATTATTTTTTATGAATCCATGTTTTATGATCCGTGTGGTACACTTATGCATGAAATGAAATGTTTACGAAGGGTGTGCCCTTTATAGCGCTCCAATGAATTGGGTAAAGTATAGTATCATGATACATCATGTGCAATGAGTGTTGACTCATGCTAATTCAAGAGAAACGAGGGTTTACTCGTGCTTCAAGTGCAATGAGGGTTTACTCATGCTCCATGTGCAATGAGCCTTGGCTCATGCTAATTCAATGTTAAGTGTTGTTTCCACATTTCCATGTTATGATTATCATGCTTTATCATGCCTTTATGTTCATGTTACTCTTATTCTCTATTTATGTTCCTATTGCCTAAAATGTATTGTACTCCTCATGTTATTCATTGTGTACTCCCTTACTGGGATGTATAACTCACCCTTTTCTTATGCATGTCCTCAGGTTATCCCATGCAATGCTAAGTACGAAGGAATGTAGTTTGTCATGTAAAGGAAGTTTTCAATAAAGATGTTGTATTTCAAGTTTTTATGTAATGATACTAAGCCCCAAAGACACTAAAGCACTCGATATTCTTTGTTGTATCAAGTGAAGTTTTATGTAATAAAGCACCCTAGTAAAGCCTTAGATATAAGACTAATTATAATAAAAACATCCCTATGTTTTGGTAAATACTAAGTAAGTGGTTTATCAAAAAAATACATCCCTGTCTGGATACGAGCAGGTAGAGGCGGCTCTGGCACAAATGTATCCTAGGAGTAAAACCCAAAAACACCGCTTTGAGCTAGACTCGAACGGGAACTGGTGCATGACAACGGGCCTTTCTGCACTCTTGGTTACGACACTCTCGGGGGATATGTTTTGATAAATTTACAATCATAGTATAAACCCTTATTGAAGGAAAAATGCCCCAAAGAATATATGTTAGAAGTAAGATCATGAAAATCCTAGATTGAATCCTATAGACTCATGAGTTAAAGAGATTAAAGTTTATTTATAAGTCATCAAATTGTGTCTTTGGATTACCCTTTATGTGTTACCCCTAACTTTCCTTTTATTCCAGCCAATGGCCAGTAATATGAGAACTCGGGCTAACAACCGTTGTGAATATCAGTGTGATGATTGTAATAATGAGATGCACAATCCAATAGGACCGGGAATCATGAACTTTGTCATGCTTCTCTTGTAGCTAACTCAAGTTTTGAATAGAAACACTTCTCAAGGGGAACGTTCAACCCCCCCCCTAAGAAAGAACAAGTCGCTATTGAAATCTTAATGAGACAAAGGCCTCCTACTTTTAGTGGATCATCCAATCCCATGATCGCTGAGCAATGGATCAACTCCATTGAAAAGATATTCTCCATCCTCCAATGCTATTAACAAGAGAAGGTTCTCCTGGCGGCTTATCATATTGAGGGTGAAGCTGATCAATGGTGGACATTGATCAAAAATACCAAGCCTGAGGAGGAGATCGATGCTTTCGAATGGAAGGAATTCCGGAAGATGTTTTTCGATAAATATTTTCCGCGCACCCTCCGTCTTAAGATGGAAAGGGACTTCCTTTACCTCAAACAAAACGATGAAGAATATGTGGTAGCGTACGAGGAAAACTTCACGAGGCTTGCACGATACACTACCGGCTTTGTCATTACCCTCGAATGCATGGTTGACCGCTTCTATGGTGGGCTGAATCCTAGCTTGCGGAAAGCATTAGCGATCCATGACTTCGAAAGCTATGAAGAAATTGTCCGATGTTCCCTCAAGGTTGAAATGGAGATCGGAGAATCACAGAGGCATCATGGGGACAAGAAGCATAAGGTGGACTTCAATGCTGGTGGTCTGATGGATAAAACCAACGGCGCTAATAAGTTCCAGCACCCCACTTCCCAAAAATGTGGAAAGAAGCACCCTCAAAATTGCCTTAGGGGGACAAGAAAATGCTTCAGGTGTGGAAGAGAAGGGCACCTAGCTGTTAACTGTTAGCAAGAAGGACCCGCGGCTGTGACAGAGGATAGGAACGCTCCGTTCGAACCACAATTCATTGTTCAATGCTACAAATGCAAAGAACCGAGTCATTTTTCAAATCAGTGCCCTAATCCAAGGGTTATCGGAGGCAACCAGCAACCTCCAAGACAGCAAGGAAGAGCTTTTGCCATCAATTCTACCGAAGTGAACCCCGACAACGAAGTGGTGATAGGTACGCTAGTTATTCATTCAAGAATAGAAAACATACTTTTTGATTCATGTTCTACCCATTCTTTTATATATCAAAATTTTAGTAGAACAATCCCTACACCACCACAAATCATATAAGTAAAGATGTCTATGAGTACGGAAAATGGGGCAATCATTGCATCCCATGAGTATAAGTCCTCCCCTGTTATAATCTGTGGATTGAATTTCCCGTCGAACCTCATCATACTCCCTTTGGTGGAATTTGATGCAATTCTTGGCATGGATTGGGTTTCCTTATATAGATCAAACATAAATTGTCGGGAGAGGGAAATCACACTCCATATGCAGAATCAATCCCCGATTCTTTACAAGTGTCAGGAGGAAGATGAATATCCTTTAGCTCCATCATCTCAAGCATAGATATTACCTCCTTAAGAGCATGCATATCTGGCTCAGATGATTGAGTCCAAGGAAGAAACCACCCTTTAATAAATTCCTATTGTGAGGGAATTTGCTAAAGTGACTCCCGAGGAACTTCCTGGTCTTCCTCCAAGAAGAGATGTTGAGTTCTCAATTGAAATTATACCTGGGGCGCTACCAATATCCAAGACTCCATATAGAATGGCTGTTGTTGAGCTTGAAGAGATGAAGAAACAACTACAGGAGAATCTGGATAAAGGGTTTATACGCCCAAGTGTATCACTATGGGGTGCACCAGTCCTCTTCGTCAAAAAGAAGGATGGGTCAATGCGGCTTTGCATCGATTATCGTGAACTTAAAAAAATGACGATAAAGAACAACTATCCTCTCCCAAGAATTGATGACTTTTATGATCAGCTGCGTGGAGCACAATACTTCTCCAAGGTGGACTTACGGTCAGGATATTATCAAGTAAGGGTGAAGAAGGAAGATATCCCCAAGACTGCTTTTCGTACAAGGTACGGGCACTATGAATTCATAGTAATGCCTTTCGGACTCACCAATGCTCCAGAAATATTCATGGACTTGATGAATAGAGTCTTTAGAGATTACCTAGACAAATTCGTGGTAGTATTTATAGATGATATTATAATATACTCCAAAATCAAGGAGGACCATGAGGAGCATTTAATAAATGTACTAGAGACTTTGCGCAAGGAGAAGCTCTATGCCAAGTACAGAAAGTGTGAGTTCTGGTTGAAGGAGGTCACATTATTGGGCCATATCATCACAAGCAATGGTATATCTATGGACCCCTCCAAAACAGATGCAATTGAGGGATGTCTGAGGCCAACATCGGAAACAGATATCCGTAGCTTCTTGGGGTTAGCTGGATATTATCGACGATTTGTGAGAAATTTCTCACGATTGTCCAACCCTCTTACCAAGCTAACTCTAAAGGGAGTAAGGTTTTCTTGGAGTGATGAATGCGAAGAAAGCTTCAAGGAGTTCAAAAGGAGGCTTATCACTGCACATGTGCTCACTTTACCCACAAGTGGGGAGCTTTTTGTGGTATTCAGTGATGCTTCAAAGAAGGTATTTGGATGTGTGCTAATGCAGAATGATAAAGTGATATCCTATGCTTCAAGGAAGTTGAAAATCCAAGAGCGAAACTATCCAACAAATGATCTGGAGTTCGCGGCGGTGATCTTTGCCTTGAAAATCTGGCGGCATTATCTCTATGGGGAGAAATGTGAGATATATACTAACCACAAGAGTATTAAATATATATTCACACAAATAGAGCTTCATATGCGATAGAGAGGATGTATAGATCTCATCAAGGATTACGACTGTTCAATACATTACCACCCTGGGAAAGAGAACAATGTGGCGGATGCCCTAAGTAGAAAGGATCCATCTATTATATCAATGATGAGAATTGAGAAGGATCCATTCTTCATAGACTTGATGAAGATGGATGTGGGAATCATAAATATGGGAACATCATCAATCCTTTCACAAATGATTTCTCAACCATATCTTTTGGAAAGGATAAAGGATGCTCAAAAGGATGATGCGGGAATCCAAGAAAAAGTGGAAGCAATCAAAAAATTAAAATCCTCAGTGTTCAATGTTAATGAAGAAGGAATTATGCGGTTTGGGAAAAGACTATGTGTTCCAACAAGTCTGGAGCTGAAGATGGAACTTTTGGATGATGAACATAGTTCAAATTTCTCTATTCACCCAGGGAGCACAACGATGTATCGAGATCTCAGAGAAAACATTTGGTGGGATAATATGAAGAAGGAGATCGCTGAATATACATCAAAGTGCCTGGTGTGTCAGCAAGTGAAGGCAGAGAGGTAGAAGTCTAAGGGGATGATGCAACCATTGCCCATACCAGAATGGAAATGGGATAACATCACCATGGACTTTTTCACCAGACTTCTAGGGACATCCAAAGGCAACAATGCAATATGGGTTATTGTGGATCGTCTTACAAAAACTGCACACTTCATTGCTATTCGAGAGGATTTTTCTTTGGATCAACTGGCACATACATATATTAGGGAAGTGGTACGGTTTCATGGAGTACCACTATCTACTGTGTCTGACCGAGAACCAAGATTTACCTCTATGTTTTGGAAGAGTCTTCAACATGCTCTGAATACGGAACTGAACTTTAGTACGTCCTATCATCCTCAAACTGATGGCCAATCTGAGCGGACTATCCAAACACTTGAGGACATATTTAGAGCATGCTCAATGGACTTTAAATGATGATGGGATCAAAATCTTCCTCTGGTTGAGTACTCTTATAATAATATTTTCCACTCGAGCATCCAAATGGAACCATATGAAGCCCGATATGGGAAAAGGTGTAAAACACCGGCATGTTCGGATGAGGTCGGTGAACGTAAGCAGCTTGGACCAGAAATGGTCGAAGAAATTGTGGAGAAGGTAAAAACCATTCAGCAGCATATCAAGGAAGCCCAAATACGATAGAAGAGTTATTCAGATAATCGTCGATGAGACCTTAAGTTCAAAGTTGGAGACATAGTGTTTTTACGCATATCTCCGTGGAAGAAGGTCATGAGGTTTGGAAAGAAAGGGATGTTAAGTCCAAGGTACATCGGCCCCTTCGATATTCTTGATCGTGTTGGGGCTGTGGCCTATTGACTAGCACTTCCACCTACTATGGCCAAGGTACATGACGTCTTCCATGTATCCCTCTTATGGAAGTACATACCGGACCCTTCACATTTACTCTCTTCCGAGGTGGTACAATTAGAAGACGATATTTCTTATGAGGAGCAACCAGTGAAGATCTTAGATCGTAGAGAAAAAGTTCTACAAAATAAGACAATGCCCCTCATCAAGGTGTTGTGGAGAAACCACAAGATTGAAGAAGCGACTTGGGAGTTAGAGGATATGATGAAGCTGAGTTACCCACATTTGTTTTAGTGTGGGAAAAGGAAAATTTCGAGGGTGAAATTTCTTAAGGGGGGAATATTGTAACGACCCAAAGTTTCATTAAAGGAAAATCCCTCTTGATCCAGTTAAATGTATCTTTATGAAAAATGTTTTTATAAGATGTCAAATTCTTTGGTTTTATGTTAAGATTTGTGATCGTTACTTTTTAGCCGTTGAACAGTGATCACATGAGTAGTCTAAATATAAGGATTTAACGAACCCAATTTTACTCAGACAAAGGAAGTGATGGCCTCATCCAGTAGAATTTCCCCATACGAAGCCCATTTTTCAGAGCTAAGAAAAAAGGTGGCGTCTTTGGGCTTCGCCCTTGACCAAGCCCAAGCTGAGCTTCATTATGTCAAGCTCGAGCGTGATCATCTATGGGTAAAGTGGAAGTTGATAGAGATTACCTCTCGAGCGATGTTATCCGAGCCACCCCAAGAGTCTGTCACCATCGCACACCTTACCCTTAAGTCTTATGTGGAAATTTTAAGGGGTTATGTAACAAATAAGTAGTA
Organism: Viscum album; assembly: GCA_963277665.1. Classification (NCBI taxonomy): domain Eukaryota; kingdom Viridiplantae; phylum Streptophyta; class Magnoliopsida; order Santalales; family Viscaceae; genus Viscum; species Viscum album. The sequence goes on along the minus strand of OY728150.1, from coordinate 1,253,936,096 downwards.
CCATGTTCATGTACATTATTTTTGTATATAATGATGAATATAATTTCTAGTCATTTTTGATACATTGTAAATAGTTTTTAAAGTATAAATGGTGTTTTTAGTTATTATTTAATTAAGAATTATATTTTATTAAATTAAAGGATTTTTGAATTAAATAATATTTTAATAAAATATTATTATTAATATTAAATTAATTTTTATTAAATATAAATGATCTTATAATTTTATGAATGCAACTAAAATTTTTTTTAAGGTTTGAAAGCCATTTTTGTCAAAACCGGTGAATTTTTTTATAAATGTCCGTGTTTATTTGAAAAGTGAAAATTCACATATTTATAAAATTATTTAGTTAAAATAAATATTATTTTTGGAATCAGAACGTCGAATTTATCCAACGGTGAATTTTTCATAATTTTCCGAGACAGTCATTTTTTTGGGTAAAAATTAAATACCGTTTAAATATATAATGTGTTTTATGACATCATAATGACCCAATGGTGATGTAATGAAATACCATAATCCTTATGTTCGTCCAATATATTTTTTATCATTAAAATAATGAGGTTTTGGTTTTGATTGACTTACTTTTCAAAGCATTAATGAACCCCTCAAGACTTATTCAACACTTTGCCTTTTTAAATTATTTTCCATGGGAGTGTGACTCACCTCCACATAAGCAACCCTAATTTTTTAATACGTTCGGACCATGGGCCTGTAAAATATTTTTTCCCTCTTTCCTTTACCAGAAAACATGGGAAAATAACATTGAATGGTTTGTGGTTTTTATTATTTTAATATAAGGGGTCCCAAACCTAAATAATAAAGAATTCTCTCACCTTTCCTATATAAACCCACCCATGCTCCCACTTCCTCCTCACTAAAATCCCTTGGAGTTCGTCCAACCTCTTACCTACTCTCTCTATAATCCTCCCAAGGTTCCCCAAGCTCCCAAGAAGCCTCTCACAAGCCTCTCCCTAGCCTTTGGAAGCACATTTCCAAGTAAGGGTTTTTCTTCCTTTCTCATTTTTGTCAATTTTCATTAAGTTGTATTGCCCTTTTAATTTCAATTATGAATGTTGGGGTATGGTTTTTCACCTCTCCCATACTGCCCTCTTATTGTTTGAATGATGGGAGACCCCTTTCTCTCTCATTAAATGCCTCCCATGTACACCCGTTACTATGCCGAAATTCCGAAAGGAACCTTTTTCTCCTCTTTTGTATTCACGCAATACTTTTTTATCATGAATCAAAATTCCTTTTTAATTGTTGGTACATGTATTTATATGACCTCCTTACTGTCCATTACATGTAAATATGATGAGGAACCCATTTCTCTCTCATCAACCATTTTTTATGAATTCTTATGTCACGCCGTTACGCTGCCGAAATCACACCGATTTTGTAAGCCAATATCATTGTGTAGGGAATACCATGCACATTTATCCATCAAGGGTATTCAAATTTATGCACATTTACTTATTGATTATAATGTTTCATGTATGAATTCCACATTACTTTATCGTAGAATAAATGATTATGTTTTATGAATCCATGTTTTATGATCCATGTGGCACACTTATGCGTGAAATGAAATGTTTAAGAAGGGTGACCCCTTTATAGCGCTCCAATGCATTGGGTAAAGTATAGTATCATGATACGTCATGTGAAATGAGTGTTGACTCATGCTAATTCAATTTCAATGAGTGTTTACTCATGCTTCATGTGCAATGAGGGTTTACTCATGTTCCATTTTCAATGAGCATTGGATCATGCTAATTCAATGTTAAGTGTTATTGCCACATTTCCATGTTATGATTATCATGCTTTATCATGACTTTATGTTCATGTTACTGTTATGCTCTATTGATGATCCTATTTCCTAACATGTATTTTACTCCTCATGTTATTCATTGTGTACTCCCTTACTGGGCCTTATAGCACACCCTTTTCTTCTGCATGGTCTCAGGTTATCGCATGCAATGCTAAGTACGAAGGAATGTAGTGGTCATGTAAAGGAAGTTTTCAATAAAGATGTTGTATTTCATGTTTTTATGTAATGATCCTATGCCCCAAAGACACTAAAACTATTGATCTTCTTTGTTGTATCAAGTGATGTTTTATGTAATAAAGCATGTTTATGTTGTAATAAAAAGAAGGGTTGTCATATGTAGATCATATAGGAGTGGATGAGGACTGTACAGAGTAGATAGAAGTCTTATACGGATATGAGACAATGACCACCAGATTTTGAGGATGGAGACCACATTTTCCTACGAGTCTGACCTCTACGTGGATTATGGAAATTTGGCCGGGGCCGCAAGTTATCTTTGCGCTTCATCGGGCCTTTCCAGGTCCTCACTAGAGTAGGAGAGGAGGCTTACTGCCTAGAAATTCTACCTCAGTTGCACCGGGTGAGTGACCTCTTCCACGTATCTCAACTGAGGAGATACGTGCATGACCCGACCCACAATATTGATCATGGGGAGATGGAAATTGATGATGGGGCTAAATTCATGGAGGTCCAGGTGGAGATTGAGGATCGACAGGAGCGGGTCCTACGTGGAGGGTCGATTCCTCTGGTGCACATTATTTGGCACCACAAGAACCTCCAAGAGAGCACATGGGAGAGGGTGGCTCAGATTCGTGCTCAGTAACCTCATTTGTTTCCCTAGTTTATATATTAGCTTTATTGGGACATAAAGCCTAGATATGGGAGTAATGTAAAGACCATTAAATTTCAAATATTTTTTTTAAATTCTTTGGAATTTCACGAGTACGTAGTTTCTAACGGCACCTGATTCTGATGCATGGAGTGTCCCAAATAATTATCTGAAGTTTAGCATGGTTACTTTTAGTGAACGAACGAGCAAGATTTTATATCATTTGAAACATTACTCAGAATTGAAATCTGAGGGCACCGATGAACTCGCAGAGCCGATATTTTCTTAAGGGAACATTTACTATAGTTGCGTTTTGTGCGGGTCGAATGTTAATTTTTGGGGATTAATTTAAAACAAAATAAAATTGTGTGGTACATGATTTTATTTGCGAATTGATTATTTCCTCCCAAGTATGGATATTTGTGAGCTGGTTCCCTCATGATCCCCAACCTTCACCCCCCAATAACTCTTCTCACATTCCCCATTAATTGACTATTGTTTCCTTTGACAACTCCACACATTTATTGTGATGGAGCCTTCACACCTCCCTCTTCCTATTAATTATGACAAATCTGTTAATTAATGTCTGAAATTTTTTAATCAACACCTCTTTTGAATTAATAGGAATTGCATAGAAATTCTTTTAATTGGAGATCGTCCTTATTTCCTTGTGTTGGAAAACCACTTTTGGGAAAGGGGATCTGGATAGTTAAAGAGGTGATCCTTCATCAACGAAGAACATCATTCTTCAACGAAGAACACCCCCAACGAATAACGCGAAGAACTTCATCCAACGTTGTATCTTCCTCGGACGCACCATGACGTCAAGGAGCCTACGTCCCCTACGACAATGAACCTTCATCCATTGTTGACGGAACGACACCGTTCTTCCACGATGCCCGTCTACCACAATGCTCACCTTCTGCGGATCAATGACGTACGACAACAAATTCGAGGTAGGGGGATTTTTATATCACATATATGTGTTTTATACTATCAATCATGGTGGTTAACTTTTGGGTGATGTTTTGAACCACTAATGCTGGGGGAACGGACTAATGAACAATTCCGGACCCACCACCCTTTTGTTCTTGATGCACGGGGTGTTGGTGATGAAGAAATGGTAAGGAAATGGCGATTTGGGTCTTTCATAGTGGAGTTCGGATCTCGAGACGACCGCAGGTGCAGACGGAAGCAATAACAGACCACTAGAATGACTTTGGTGGCCCACGAAAGACCGTGGTGGCACCGGCCACCCGCCTGGAGTCGGCAGCGCCCCGGTAATCCATCGTCAGGAGCTTGTCGTGGCATAGGCCGCGGTTGTGAGCGGCGGATCCCGCAGCCACATGGGATCTAGGGAGATAGCGGCGCCAGCCGGATACCACATTCGCGGAACAGGGGGCTGCACCCTCTAGGATAGACATGGATCAGGGTCAGGTATATTACAGTCAATATTTCAATGAAATTTAGGTATGGACGTGTTGGTTCGAACCTGAAACCAACCGGGCCCTTGGAGCGGAAACACTTATAACATAAGGATCAGACATTCGATTGACGTGTCGTCAACTACGTTGAATTCCTTTTGATGAGACAGTTCTTTTGGAATAATCTGTTTGATGATTGGACATATCTAGAGTACGGTCAGGTTTGTTTTAGCTTAGAATCCAACCGGGCCCCTAGAATGGAAAAGACAAAAACTCTTATGCCGGGAGTCTGATAGACGCACCATCTGTCACATTGGGTTTCTTTTGATGAGACAGAACATTGGGATACATCAACTCTAGACTTTGAGGCAGTTTTTGTATCGAACCCTTGCTCGAGGAGCGGACCCTCCCAGAATCGAGCGTGCTATGTGCAGGAACCCTAGAGCTGGCTGCGACTACATTTACTACTATACTAGAATCCTCCGTGGGTTCGACAGCAACGACTACCATACTGGGATCCTCCATTGGTTTGTAGGCAATGGATACTGTTCTTGTATCCTATGTGGGTCTGGTATTATTGACCTGTATAATTGTATCAAGTGTGGGTCCGGCAGAGTAGCTGGTCTTGTATCCTATGTGGGTCCGACAGCTTAGCTGGTCTTGTATTCTATGTGGGTCTGACAGCTTAGATGAATCAGTGACTACATATGATCATCTCTACCGCTATAAGAAAGGTGTATACTTGTGTGAGTTGAGTATTGACTTTAAATCATTATTTTTGATGTGATTGACTATCTTTTCTGTGTAGACTGGGTTGTGATTAGTCTCGAGAGTTGGAGCCGAACTGAAATTGATAACTTAGGTATATATATGGGTATATACCTAAGTAGGGTATGTTGATACTTCGTGATTGTATATTTCCATTTTGGTTTATTCTTTGTGGATTATGGGAGACCTTTGGGGAACTCGGGGTCCCTAATGAGTACCGTATACTCACCCATCCATGGGCTATGCCCGCACAACATTGTGTTGGATGCAGAAGACAAACAACACTGATCCTGGATAAGTCTTGTAGAGCTAGATGGTACCCGAAGGTGGACCACTTATTGAGGTGTGCACGGAGTATATGGATGGACTCAAGGTTCCGAGGAGACCATTTGTACACGCCCTTCAGGTGGGATTCATAGAGGATGACTCGGTGGTTACTGATTTACTTTACTGCAGCTCTACTTCCCCTTTCAGTTGTATTATAATATCAGTTGGGTTTGTATACTGGCACATTTACCTTTCAAAATTTAATTTTGTACTGATCTTTACTTAGTGCTTACTTCACTTTCATACTCTGTCGTGTTGTTTACTTATATAAAAGGCAATGCCTTCCATTTTTATCAGGATTTATGTCTTTGGTGCTAGTCGTCATCCCATTGCCTATGGAAGGCGGGCTTGGGGTAGTCAGGAAATGGGCCCTGAGGACGAGTCGTGACATAGAAGGTTTAATGGGGTGTAAATAAGTAATAGAGGAGGCTCCCTTTTATAATTGAGGTTTGGGGCACTTTTGGAATTTCAAAATATATTATTATATAATAAATTCATTCTCAAACCAAATACCTAAAAAATTCTATAGATTCGATTTCAATATTATATAATATTTTAATCTCATCCGCAAATTCAATTTTTAATGGTTTTTATATTATTTAAAAACATTTCCTTCTTATTAACCCTTAGTCTACCTGTTTTAATTTTAACTATGAAAACAATGTTTTTAATGTTAAGAGAGTTTTGTTTTTACCTATAATGTTTCAATTGAACCATAAATGGTAAATTTATGATATTTTAAACTATATATAATCCCCTTGGACTTATTTAATATAATTATTATTTTTAATTAATTTAATAAACTACTACTTTTGTAATATATCAATAGTGTCAATTTTTTCATTATTCGTCATGTTTATTTTTTAAAATATCATACCAACATCATATATTCAAATCAACAACATTAACACATCTATAAAATGTATAATTCAACATGAAATTTCATTTATGGAATTAATTATATCAAATTATATTTATTTTAATATTTTGAATATCATTTTTTGGAATTTATATTAATTAAAAAATTAGAACATCATTATTGTTGAATACCTTATTCTAATTATTTTCTTATTAATAATAAAGCATAAATTACCATGATAAATAAAATTATCTTTTCTTTAAAATTATTATTTATAGTAAAATTTATTTTCTTCATTAATCAATATGCAAAATGATATTGTTATTGAAAATACATGTATGACATTTTTTGCATTACATTAAATAAAATACAATAAATGTCTTACACTCATCTATGTATTTTAAATTAATACAATTAGATCCCAAATAATATTTCTGTTATATATAACTTTTTTATAGAATTTATTAATGTCTTTATTGAAACTTTATTTTTTTTTATAATATTTTTTAACCTTAAATTCTCGATTTACCCTTTACCATGTTATTAAAAAATTATTAATGTAACTCATCAAGATTACAAAAAATAAATGTAAAATATTCAAATAATATGGAACCTGTTAATATAAATAAGTAATCCATATTTCAAAAATCATAACATAGATGTTTTAGTAGTTAAATTAAAATTAATCACATTGAAAGGGTGAGAAAACTGATAATTAGCATTAAAACATAAAAATAATTTTTAATGATTTTATAGCTAAATTAGATTTAAAATTAATTCAAATAAAAAATATTTTTTTAACAAATAAAAAATTTGATCTATTTATATTTTAAAACCAATCATAATATTTATTTCATGTTTTATATTATTTCCATGAAAAAATTTATTTTCAATTAAAATTTTGTATTTCTTTACTATTCATCAAAATATGAAACATATTAAAAAAATTAATCAAAAGTAATTTTATATATTCCAAATTAAATGAAGAGGTTTAAATTTTCAAATATTAAATAAAAAAGTGTAAATATTTGATTTAAATTATGATCACCATAAAATGGTGACATAATTACCGTTATAAAAAATATAGGTTCTTATGCACAAGATTGGGTTGGTTCTTATATCATGTCTATAAAGTCTAATATATGAATATAAAAATATTTCATTGAATATGTAACATATATATTACATTAATTTCATTCACTAATTTCATTTATTAAATTATTAATTCAAAATGACTTTTGGAAAATAAAAATAAATATATTTTCTTTATAATCAATTTGTATATTTATATTCATTATAAATCATTTAATAATTTTTTTTTCATATTATAATCCTTATATTTTGATAATTTTGTTAATTTTATTCTTATATTATAATTTAATTCCAATGGTGTATATTATAATATTAAATAATTATAAAAATGTAAACAATATACTATTGTTTGGTAAAATATTGTATTGCATGTAATGCAAGATATAAAAAAGAAATTCGGGTTCTGTAAAAAAATACCAGAATATCATTCTGTATACAAAAAGATAATATAAGTGTCACATTTAATGGGTTCATGACATGGTGTTACATATAACGTAGGAACAAAAATAGTTTACTTCATAAAATAAAAACTATTTTCTATATTTGAGGATTTGAAAAATATAAAAATGATTACATTAATTTCAATGATATAATCACTAAATCTTGGGGTGTTACATTTTACCACCCATAAAATGATGTTTATTCTATAAATTCATCATGGAAATAAATGGAATAATACTTGAATTCTCTTATAATAGAAACCCATATTATAAAAATTATTTTGAAAACTTATTTTCCAAATGAAATTCATGAATATATGGAAACCTGATGTAAATAATAACTTGGTTTCAATGTTGGGAATGATTTTTCTATGGAGAAAAACTGTAAATAATTATATTGATTAATAATGATCACTATTCTCGTGAATGTGGTTAATATATAGAAAGTAAACAATATGAAGACCATAAAATAAAGAACCACACAAGACGTCATTAATATCGTCAATAATGATGATAATAGGTAAACATTATACTTCTAGATCATTTTCTTAATGTTGAAGAATTTTCATATGGGTATAGATATACTTTATTTCATGACAACATCATACTTTTTCATTCCATGCTCAATTTTGATATCATATTTTATTCCATGAAATGAAGTTGAATTTTACAATCTTGAAGTGTAAGAAGATCATGAGATGCCTAAATATAATGATAGATTATTCCATCTATCTTTATGACAACAAATGTTTTGTATATGTAATCAGATATGAATTCATCCATATATGGTGATATTATACATTAACCTCACAAACATCATAAAAATTTTACCATAAACATTCCCTAAATGATCAATCGTTAAATCACTCTGAATGTTGAAAATCCAAAAAATATAGATTGCAATTAACTAAATCGTCATGAAATTTATCTACTATATATGAATTGAATCTCTTGGTTGTCACATTCCAATCATGTGAGTACCTTCATCATTTATTATCTTGAAACATTTTAATAACATGGTTTACCATACATATTCGTTGAAAACAACTAGGTTTCCTTATTCAAATATTTAATGTATTTATTACATAAGTACAAAAGAGTGGAAAACATCATCTGGGATAGCATAAAGAACTCTTTAACAAATCCTTAATCAGTTTAATTAAAATCATTACATGTAATTTACTTATTCATCACCAACATATCATTATACAAATATCATTTTCTTATCATCATTAAATATTAATGTTTATCAATACCTTAATTATGATATTTCTAAAAATATCACCCTATTAGCTAAATCACATTTCATGGTCACCTATATTATTCATCATATGATTTTAAATACTTACAAATGAAAATTAGTGGACCAATACATAGATGTTTCATTATTACACAATGCAATAAAATTACATCAACAACATTATTCTTAAATTACATAAATACACAACCATTTCACAACTTCAATGTCATACTCCACATCTCCAATAGTGATCACATGATATTTCCATTTTACTGTAGCATTAATTGGTTTATGATTTCGATCATCAACTGTAGCCCTTGTATTTGGGAATTGGTTAGTATATTTCCTATTTTCCATTATCATTATTCATTGACTTGAGAGAGGTCTGCTCTTGGGGTATTTTGGGTTATTTTCATTACTTAGGCAGTAAAATCTCTGATGACATTCATTTCCAAACTAAAAACATTAATCATTAACCTTAAAAAAATTCCTCCATGTTTCATTTTTAACGTTGAGAATGGAGATCATCTAATATTTATTTATGTATAGTTGTTATATTTTCCATTTAATTATTTCCTTATATTCTTATAATAATTATGTGATATAGGTGAAAATTCAATATCCTTTTCTTAAGAAGAAGGTGATGGAAGTAATTATATAAAAATAAGTCTTGGGACTCATCCCGATATATAGAATAAATTTTATCTTGTTGCCTCATACTGTTGACAAAGATACACCATAGATCATCCTTACTTCTATATGATAAGTGACCAACCAATATTTTCATGTTCTGAATAATGAAGAATTAAAAAAATCAATGGATAAAATCCATTTCATAGTTACTATTGTATTGATCATTCCACATAAATATGGAGTTAATTTTTTTATGAATGATTCAAGAAAACATTGTTCCCTCTTTTTTTATATGAAATATTATCAGGATTAATGTTTTGATAAGGTTGTGAGGTCCTATAAATACGAATCATCATTTTAGATTCTACAACATTGAATTTATGAAGAGTGAAACTGTTGTATTTCCTTGTTTATTTAGCATTAAAATGTTGACTTTTTTACCATATATTGACTACAAATATATGACATAGAGTGGAAAACACATCATATTGTGTAAAACTATTTAATTATGGAAGATCACATATTGGATTTCTAAAACATGACTTCTTTGGAATAACCTTAGTGACAACCCTAGATATATCCTTGTAAATATACATTGGGAAATTTCAATGGTATTCACATCCTATTTTCCAATGGATAACTAGATTTTTTTCATTGATACCAACTATAATGATTTATAGTTTTTGTACATGGATAATATATCATTTTCTTTTGCAAGAAATTTCATATATTTAAAAAAGTCATTATGAAAGACTGTATTAGTTTAGTGAATTTGGAATCATGGAACAATAACTTCTAATTAAGTGAAATATATTCAATGTTTCCCAAAATTATCTTACACTTTATTAAACAAACCTAAACATGTTCTTTATAACATGGGGAAAAGAAAAAACTTATTTAATTAGGAGATCTAATTCTTACTAAGGGTAAACCAATGAGATATAAATCATAATATAAATATTAGATTATATGAATATAAATAGAACATTATATAACTATAACCTGCATATCAAAAATAAAAGTCTAGAGCCATACAATATATCTTATAAATTCATAATACATGAATCATAAAATTGAATCTTTGGGATAAAACATGGAATTATGTAGAAATAATAATATAAAATCATTTCCATATTAGTCAAGGAAAATTTCCAAGACTATCATAGTGGACACATTCAATTATTGAATCGGTTAAACACATCCTTCCATCAATTTATTACTAAACAAATATTAATAGCATTCCTATCTTATTTTTCTGAACAATGATTACTCACTTTAAAATTTTATGTTACTAAACCAAGATCACTCACGTTCCAATATAGTACATCTTATGAGATATAAGTATTTTTTCCAATAAATTAGTTGGAGATATAAGTTCCACTAAAAAATAATTAAAACCATACATATTTTCTCTTTATGAACATAAGTGGCACATCATATCAGAACTAATCAAATGAAATAGGTTTTATAAACATCATTAAATCATAACATAACCCAAGAAAATTAAATTGTGGTTTTAAATATCATTTGATCATAAAAATATAAATTTATTAGAGATATTAAATTGTGGTAAAAATAATAATATCCCAATTAAATCATCCATAACATTATATAATATTATTTTTGAAATAAAATTTGAGAGATTACATGAAATAATTATTGAATAAAAAATCCATTATTCTTTGAAATTGTTTTCTTTTATTAAAATGTCACTAAATTTTAAATGAAATAATTTTTCAAAAAAAAATTGAAATATATTAATGGAATAGTTAACACGTTAAGGACTTCTAGATTTTGAAAATTATGTAATGTCATATAACTTATAAAACACATTACTTTCACACTATTAACTGAATAATCATGAATTACATCTTTTAATATATGAGAAAAGGATTCCTTTTAAACCAACTAGTAAAAAAGTTAAACATATGTGTTGGACTACTCATGTGTTAATAATTTTTTAATGATCACAAATCTCATCAATGATCACATATCTTATTCAACCTAGTTAACTCCTAAATTATATAAAATCATTTGTATTTATGTTTCAAGTTCACTCATGCATTATAATGGTTAAGCTCAATCCATTTCATACATATTAATATTTAATTATGAATAAAGTTATTTGCATAAGTATAAGACACCGTAAGCAAGACACCGTGAAGATCAAAAACTGTGAGCAAGACACCATGAAAATCAAACACTTTGAGCAAGACACTGTGTAGAACATACACCATGAACAATACACCGTGACACTCAGATCGTGAAACTCAGACACCATGTGAAGGAGACACAATTTTCATAACATAATGTGACATGATTTCATAAAATATTTTGTTGTCTTTAAATTTAATGGTTAACAGCCATATTTGAATCCTTTAATGCACTGAAATAATTAATTATTTTATGTAGACATAGTAAGAGGTATGAGTTACGAAACACATGGAACCTGTCAGCTAAAACACATGCATTCGAAGAAGAAGTGTGGGGAGTACCCAACAACCAAAGAGCGTGATACTGAACAGAAAAAAAATGTGTGATCATGACCATGAAGAACACTTTTCATGGTTTTTGAAGAAAGCATTTTCACCGGAATAGAATCCAACTCTGCTGAATAACATACGAAGTACAATGTAATCCCTTGAACATATTCACATTATCAAATCTTTTAGAGAACACAGGCTGAATCACGACACACTTTTTTTTTTCAGGAAAAATACTAGAGAAGGACTGAGTAGTCTTTCTGCTTAATCCATGGAGTCCAGAGCTACACTACAAATCACTAGAGCTTTCTAAATTCATATCTACTCTCTCATAGTGATTATTTTACATACGTTTTGAGCAGTGTGTGTACTCTATATATTCCACACACAGACAGACTCCTGTGCTAAACTGAAGGATTTCTATGTCCTTACACCAAACTCTTTATTCGTTTGTTTACCCATGAGAACTGTGGAAGAGGTCCCTGTGTGGCTTGGTTAATATTATTTTCTACCCAAAAAAACTATGGAAGAGGTGCTCATGTGACCTGGACAGTCTGTGTACTGTTTTTAACCCCGATCCACGGTGAGGATAAATGTTTATTTATATAAAATTCTTGGTGGAAGGTGATCACCAAGTGGAGTGGATTGTGTCTCGGCTTGATATTGAACAAATTGTTTCATATCCGCTATGCTATTTAAATTTTGTCTACTCTGTTTTACTGCTCTACATCATCATCTAGGAAATTCTAATTTCACATTGAATGTTAGTCTTGAATGATGTTATAATTGATTTTTCATAGTATTATAACTTCAAAAGTAATATTAATAACTCATGTTAAGATTACTAAGAATTAATAAATATTCTAATAAGTTGATTAAACAGTAAAAACCTTATAACATTATAACCTTGATTAACTGGGATGTATCTATTTTGGGGAAACCAATTTCTATTAAAACAATATATTTGTAACCAAATTTTTTTTATTTACTCAATTAACCCCACCCCTCTTGAGTAAAATACTCCGACCAACATTTGGTATCAGAGTATACATTATCAGGACATTGTGTACTATTACTCAACTATGATTGTAGTTGTACTTAAAGGATCTGTAAATTTCTGGTAATTCTATATTTCAAGCTCTTTTATAGTAATTTCTTAGTATGGATAATAAATTGGATTGTGCTGCAACCAACAAACTTCCATTCTTTAATGGAACGAATTATTCTCAATGGAAAATTAAAATGAAAATACATATAGTGAGTATGAGATTTGAAATTTGGTCATCCATTATAGATGAATACAAACTCTATGTGACTGATAGAATTAAATGGGATGAACCTAAAAAAATTCCTACAATAAAAATTACAATGCCATGAATGCTCTGTACTGCTTATTAGGAAATGAAGAATTTAATAATATTTCGGCTTGTAAATCTACCCATGAAATTTGGGATACCTTACCTATATCACATTAAGTCACATGTACTGTAATGGAAATGAGACTTAAAACTTATTATATAAAACATGATAATTTTAAAATGAAACCTGATGAGCCTATTTTTGACTTGTATCTCAGGTTCAATGAGATTTTCAATATAATGAATTCTCTTGGAAGAGAAGTCACTGCCAAAGAATAGTCCATGAGTATCCTTAGATGTCTACTTGATAGATGGAGGGGAACCTCTGTCTCTATTAAAGAATCATGTGACATCAGCAAGTTACCTATAAAAGAACTCATTGGGACATCGATGATGTATGAGGAAGAGCTGAAAGTCAACAAAGAAGAGGAGTATGAACCAAAGAGGAAATCTGTAGCATTCAAGACCACCTTCTCGAAGCAAAAAGACAATGGAAAACAGGAATATTCGGTAGAACGATCCTCAACTGAACAATCATTACCTGAAAGTGATGAGGAGATGGCTCAATTGGCCAGATGATTCAAACTATTTTACAAAAAGAAGAAATTTTTTAGAAAGCCTATCTTCAAGGGAAAGTATGATCAAAAAAGAAACTGGAAAAAGGACTGGAAAAGAAGTGACAAAACTGATGAAATTGTATGCTATGAATGAATCACAAAGGACATATAAAAAATGACTGTCCAAAGAACAAGTATAATAAGATGTATGAGGATAAGGACAAGAAGTATGAAAAGGCAATGAAGGGAACCTGGAGTGCCTCTGAGGATAGTTCAATCAACTCAGAGACATCACATGATGAAGAGGCTAACAAATCCAATATGTGTTTTATGACAAACACATCTGAGGTAACACTGAACTCTTCTACAAGTAATTCATACTACTCTGAAGAGGAATGCGGCTCTTAAAATATTAATATTGAATAAATGTTTCACTACTACAACATGCTTGAAGATACATTCAATGAATTAGAAGATAAATATAAATCATTAAAGAAACATAATGATCTCACTGAAAATTTTAAATCTGAACTTACTACTGAAAAAAAGAAAAAAGATCAACTTCCCAAAGAAAACAATTAATAAAAACATTCTTCTGGAAAATTAAAAAGTGACATAGAAGAGCTTACTAATGGGAAAAATACACTTACCGAAATGATTGGAAAACAAATTTCCCCTTAATATAATACCAGCATTGGTTATCAAACTGGTAAAAGAAAACTTTGTAGAAAAAATTATATTTCCAAATATAGGACATATAGTTTTGTTCCCAGTTCGGTACACAAATCAAATAGATCATGTAATGATACATACTCTACTGTTTCATGTTTTCTTAGACCAAATACCGTTTATTTTTCTAACAATTTACATAATGCTTATAGGAACCCTATGAGACAAGTATGGGTTCCTGAAGCACTTATTAATAATGTTACTAGACCCAAAAAAGTATGGGTACCAAAATTTGTCTTTTCTTGATCATGTTATATGAAAGTTGATTAAAGAGATCCTACATGAATCTATGGTACTTGGACAATGGTTGTTCAAGGAACATGAAAGGAGAATACTCATGATTCCAGAATCTGATAAAACTAGATAGAGGAAATGTGACATTTTGTGAAAATTCCAAAAGGAAGATCACAGGATTAGAAAAAATTTGTAACTCTGATTCAATTTTAATTTCTAAAGTACTGTTTCTTAATGGATTAAAATATAATCTGCTTAGTATCTGACAATTATGTGATGATGGATATCATGTTAAATTTGGAAATGATGCTTGTAAAGTCATTAATTTTAAAGATTAATTAGTATTTTCTGCATCAAGTAATGAGAATGTTTATTATATTAATTTAGATTCCTTATCTTCTCAAAATGATTCAAGCTTAAGTGTATTTTATAATGAATCTTTGCTCTGGAATATGAGACTATAACACTATAATGTTCACTCCCTTAGAAAGATAACTAGAAATGGCCTAGTTAAAGACTTAACCAAATTTGAGTTTCCAAATGAAAAAGTGTGTAATCCATGTCAAAAGGGAAAACAACACAAAATAAATTTCAAATCAAAGAAATAAGTTTCTACTTTTCAACCTCTCGAATTGTTTCACATGGATTTGATTGGACCGTCTATAGTTTCTAGTTAAAATGGGATGACCTATGTCAATGTTCTGGTAGATTATTTTTATAGATATACCTAGACCTTCTTAATGGCTCACAAAAGTGAATCCTGCACTTATTTTACTATTTATTCCAAGTATGTAGAAAATCATAGTGGTAATAAAATTAAATCTTTAAGAAGTGATCACGATCGTGAGTGAGAAAATCAAGAGTTGAAATCATTTTTCTCACAAAATGGTTATAGTCACAATTTCTCTGCCCCTAGAACACCTCAGCAGAACAATGTTTTAGAAAGAATAAATATAACCCTACAAGAAATATCTAGAACAATTCTTAGTGAATATGACTTAGCTATTTACTTTTGTAAGGAAGCTGTTAATACAACATGCTACATAATCAATAGAGTCTTGATTAGACCAATTCAAAAAAAGACCCCATATGAACTCTGGAATAATTGGAAGCCTATGGTTAATTATTTTATATTTTTTGGTTGCAAAGACTTTATTCTCAACACTAAGGATAATCATGACAAATTTGCATACAAAAGTGATGATGACTTTTCCTAGGTTAGTAAATATCAAGAAAGCTCATAGAGTAATTAATAATAAAACTAAATGTGTGGAAGAATATATTCAAATCACGTTTGATGAAATAGATCCACATAAGCCTAGAACCATCCTTGAATAACTGGAGGATGGTGTATCAAATCTAAACATCAACATAAAATGCTCAAATTCCTCTGTGAACGAATCTATAAAAACGTCCAATTCTAGAAATTTTCTACAATCGAGTCATAATGAACCTAAATATATTAATGAACCTTAAATCACAAGTACCACTTTTTATATAATGGATAGAACCCATAAAACGATCCCTTAGATGCAATTGAAGGAGACTTAAATAAAGGGATACAAACTAGAGATTCTCTTATAAATCAGGTTGAACATCAAGCCATCTTATCACAACATGAACCTAAAAACATCAATGATGCCATCAATGATGAATTTTGGTTAATATCTATGGAAGATGATCTTAATCAGTTTGAATGAAATTATGTTTGGAAACTTGATGAAAGACTGAAGGACACTTTTATCAAAGTCACTAAATGGGTGTTTAGAAATAAGGTAGTTGAAGATGGAAATATAGTTATGAATAAGGCTAGATTAGTTGCACAAGGATACTATTAAGATGAAGGAATTTACAGTAAAAAGACCATTGCTCCACTAGCCGGACATGAAGCCATCAAAATCCTGTATTCCAATGCTGCAATTCTGAATTTCAAACTATATCAAATGGATGTAAAGAGTGAATTCATAAATTGGTATATATATGAGGATTTTTTTGTCGAACAACCCCCTGTATTTACAAATCCTCATTTTCCCAATCAAATTTTCAAACTATCAAAAGCTTTTTTTGGTTTAAAATAAGCTCCAAGAGATTGGTATGACAGATTGAGTACTTTTCTTTTTTCCAATGGTTTTACAAAAGAAATATCTGATCCTAAACTCTTCATAAAACTAATTTCTAAAGATGATTTAGTTTTTCAAATCTATGTAGATGATATTATTTTTGGATCTTCAAAAAATTCATTTTGTATTGATTTTTCTAAAATGATGCTAAATGAATTTGTAATGAGTTTAATGGGTGAAATAAAATTCTTTCATGGATTTAAAATCATTTATAATAATGATGGAATTGTTTTAATAAAAATTAAATACACTAGAGATCTTCTATAACGTTTTGTCGTGGATAACACTAATTGCAGTGAAACTCCCATGAGTACCACCTGTAAGTTGGATGATGTTGAGGATAGAAAATCTGTTGATCAAACCAATTATAGAGGGATGATTGGATGTTTACTTTAATTAACTTCTAGTCATCCGAAAATTATTTTTAGTGTGTGTATTTGTGCTCGTTTTCCAGAAAATCCGAAAAAAACTCATTTATATGCTGTAAAGATAATTTTCAAATACCTCAATGATACACCAAATCTAATAATGTTCTATCCTAATGGAAAATCATATGAACTAGTTAGTTATTTTGATGTTGACTCCAGTTGATGTATGTTATATAGAAAGAGAACCTCTAGAGCATGTCACATTTTAGGCAAGTCTCCAGTATCATGGTGTAATAAAAAAACTAAATTTTATTGCATTATCTATTGTAGAGGCAGAATATAAAGCTGCTAGCAGTTGTTGGGCAAATATTATGTGGATAAAAAACACATTACTAGACTATGGATATCAATTCAGACATGTACCAATTAATTGTGACAACACAAGTGCTATTAACATCTCAAAAAAGCATGTTTCACATTCTATGAAAAAACATATTGATGTAAGAAATCACTTCTTGAAATATCATTATCAAAAAGGTGATACCACCTTGGAATTCATTGGTGCTGAATATATACTTGCTGATATATTCAATAAACCATTAAATTCAGAGAGAATAGACTACATCATACATGATCTTGGCATAATAAATCTCAAATAAATATCTTAGTTGTCTTAATTTTCAATATCTTACTATGTTTTACTATAATGTTTCATGATCACGATTTCTCATTTACTGTCTCTCATGTTTACGATCTCACTGTTAGCACTTTGTACTTACGGTCTGAAATTTACTGTCTCACCGTAACGCACACAAAAAATTTCACTCACTGTCTCATCATGACATTCACTCACTGTCTCACCTTAATGACTACTTACTGTCTCACTCTGACGATCGATCATTGTCTCACCGTAACAACCATTCACTGTCTCACCGTGAAAATTATTTATGATTTTTTTTAAACTTGTATCGCGGTAATTATTATTTCACCTCTTTTACTTTCCTGCAAATTTACTTTTGTGACGTTTGACATTCCCAAATGATAAAACTATGAGTTTTTCTCGGTTCTTCACCCGGAATTTCTCTTACTCACTCATTTAGAACACTTTCAACCTTGCAACTCTCTATCTCTATCTCGTCATGTTGAAAGTGGGTCCCCTAAACCCAACTTGTATTGTACTTTGATTACTGTTACATGTATTCAGTGTGTTTTTATACATGTGTTTATCTTTCAATGATAGTGTAGGTAATTCTGCATCCACATCATTAATGGCACTGGCCATAGATTACCTATCACATCAAATGGTAGTAGCAGGTCACATGATATAATGAGAACCCTGAGATGCCATGACAGTAATATTAAAGTAACATCCTGTGGTCCAGTTACATCATTCTGAAAGAACCCAGACGATGTGTGACCATCAGGTGCTGGGGGCTCATACGCATTGAGACTTATTCTCATGATGTTCTCACTTGATGATCTCTAGCTATTGAGATCATGAGGACATACCCTATTAATAAGAAAAACACATGTTTCTGGTGTCATCAGTCATTCTTATCTATAGACATGTGTAATGGTATCCTGACTTGATATCATTATCAATTAATGTCATTTAATTAAGTAAATTTTATATAAGGCGAAAACCATGGCAACAAAGTCATGGTGAGGTAGATTTTATCGGGTACGTCATTAATCGAATGACATTGATTGAATGATCGAGAAAGGATTTGTCGCTTACGAGTTTAGGATGAGATATCTCGGGTCTGGTTGCTTAGGATGGTTGAACCTTCAATAAATCCATGGCCATGGTAGTCAATGTCAAGATCGTCTGGACAAATCAACAAACAAAATAAAGCAAATAAATAATGATGACACTAGTATAAATTATGCTTTATTTATATATCGATGAATATGATATTATATTACACGGATCGTGTTCATAGAAAGGCATTCATTGCTTTGACTTTGCCTTATCTCTATAGGGTCCTCGATGGGTTACTAGAACCCACTCTAGGTCGGTGGTATTATTCACTTCTATTGAGATAATGGCCTAGAGGGTCACAGACAATAACTCCTTGAGAATCTGCCCTATTCAGCGAATTGGAATTTAGAACATGGAGGGCCCCAACAAAGGGTCCGAGCACTATCCAAGTTATATGGATCACCAAAGAATAAATAAATTCATTAATTATTTATGTTTAGAATAATTAGTTGAATTTATTTGTAACCTATATATACAAGTTATATAGTAAATACAAGTATTAATATTTTTATAATGGATTTAAATATCCTAGGTTTGTTTAATATTAGCAAGAGGAATGAGTCGAGTTAAAGACTCAAATTTATCATGTAATAAATTTAGATTTTACAATTAAGTGATAAATTGTAAATACTATTTATAGCATAATTTTATTTATCATAAATAATTATTTATATCACTTATACAGAGGGAGTCTATTGCATGGGGGCCGGGAACCTAAACTGCGAGTTTTAAACACACCCTATATAAGTGAGAGAGAGGCTCTCTCATGATCACTATTATTGTGTCATGATTGAGACCATCTTTCTCCTCCTGAAATTTAGAGAGAGAGAGAGACTATCAAACAAAGAAGGATCTTCAAGATCATCCATCTTGGATCGAAGCTTCCTCCATTGTGGTAATCATCTCTACACTGATGTAAGTGTCGATGATCTATGCTTTCACTCAGATCATGACAAACGGTGCACGATCAGACTCGCAAGGCGTGTGTGGACGATCTAGAGGGATTTGACATCAGAGACTTCGATCAACAATCGCCAGAGTCCTGCACGTCAATTCTGAACAAGGTAGATGTTGAGTTTAATTTTTGTGCTCCTTATTAACCTTGCGGGATCCTCAGAACAAACCAGGACAAGATCACCGGATTTGATAGGTTTATATCACTCGGGTGAAGCAGAAAATTTTAAATTCCAGGCCCACTGGCTTCCGCTGTGCAGTCCCAGTACCCAACAGTGGTATTAGAGGGATCCCAAGGTTTTTCTAAGTCCCAAACACTAAAATTCATTAAATTTCATAATGGGGTGTTAAAACGGTTCATTTTTATTCGACAGTGCGTCATTTCGATTTCAAAGGATCAAGTTATGATCATTTGAAATTTTTAATTGCATCGATGTCATGTTTTTCATTCATTTTTTGTTTATCTCAAATAGATAACTAACATCAAATATTTTTTTATTTTTTTATTTTAATATTATAAAATATAATAAAATATTTATGAGGAAAAATATTTTACAATAATAAAAAAAGACCAAGACCCCAAATTTGGGGTCTTCATGTTTTTTAAATAAAAGTGGAGGACTAAGATCATTAAGGGTCTTCCTATATTATTTTTTAAAAAAATGGGTTGGAATTATTTATATAAAGGAAAAATATAATTAAAAAATAAAAAAAGGAGGAGAAGTCACTTTTAGGGTCTTCTGTTACACAGCAGAACAAGGAGGGAGGCAAAACCCTAGCGCCTCATCCCTCTGCCGGACCTCTCTATCCACCGGACCTCCTCCGGCCGGCCGCCGCCAGCCGTGCTGAACTCCCCTTTCCGAACCACCCCTACTCGGCTGCCTCATGCCTCACGCCTGCCTCCTCCGCCACGCCGAGCCCCTCCGTCCAGCCGCCGCTCCTCGCGCCGGCCTCCCGACTCATGTCGGCCTCCTCGCCTCCACCCTGTGCGCACCACGCTGAGAGTTGCAGCCGTTGCGGGTGTTGTTGGACGCCACAGTCACACCATGGTCATGCCACAGTCAAGCCACGGTACCTGTTCCAGAATGACACCCTGGAGTGGTATGCAATCCTACCAGAATCCTCTCCATTTAGAGGTAACAATTCCTTAAATTAATATTAATTAATTTAGTAATTTAAATTAAATTAATTGGAATTAATTTAGGGGTTTAAATTATTTTAATCCAAAATATGAATTTAATTTATGTTTATGAATAAAATTAATGGTTTAATTTAATTTAATTTTTGGAATTAAAGTTAAATTAAACAAATGGAACCGATAAAAATAAATTTTTTGTATTTAATCAAATTCATTTAATTTATTAGAACAGCCTTACATAATTTAAAATTATGCAATTTAATTTTATTGCACATTTACCCTGACTGGTCTTGGGCTATTTGTCGACCTATGTATGTCTGGAATGTATTTATTTATTTATTTATTTATTCAATGTGTGCGATGATTGCAATATTTAATTAGATAAGTGACGGTCTGTGAAACGTATTTTAATCAAAATATATATAAGGGCCTATGCATCCATTGCAGTATTTGTATTTTGTACCCCAGACCCCCTCACCTACGTGCGAGTATATTTTTATTTATATGGTGATGATCCAAGTGGCAGACCCCACCATGTTGACGCAGTAGTCCAGACATGATTTGGGTTCTTTGAACTGGGGTAAGCAGGGACACGAGTCATGTATCGACTCTGGTATGGATGCCCCTAGGTGATGATTCATCAGTTATCGATCAATAATTATAGAATGCTCAAGACCAGTCAGAATGCATGATTTACTTTATGCAAATTTTATTATTTTATGTGTCTGCATGATTATTGCCTGATCACATAGGATAGAAAACAAGATAAAATGCATAAATGTTTGAGAAATAATTTTCTATTGCATGTTCTGTTGTGAGAATGACAACCCTGTTTGAATATAATAAATAGAAAAGGATTATATTAATCAATAAATATTAAATAAATCCCTCAAAGAAATATTATGTCCAAAATTCCTTCCATTTCTCACATCTAAACAAAACCTGGTGTTTGGGTTCTCATCAGCCTTAGTTGAGAGTTCCTCTTACTACCGAGGCATTTCCATGTGAGAAATGGGTCGACTTAACAAAAGTGCGTAGTCAAGGATTAGCCTTAGCTAACTTGATCTCCCTTTAGAGGCAAGAAGTTTAAGGAATCATGTTTAGATTCAAAAAGATGGGACTTTACTCAACAACATAACGAACCACAAGAACAAGTGGTTGGCCAACATAGTTCCATCCTTGAAACCCTCCAAGTAGTTTCGTTTCTCTATCTTGTAGACCACGAGGTAGGTTTCGAGGATCCTTTCCACTAGAATGCTCAAGCGACAGAGTATTTTGAATCTAATAGTGAGGGCTATTTATGTTCATTAAAATAGTGGTAGACATTAAATGATATAATAATTTATTAATCATAAAATGTCAAAAGGTAATCATGAAAAAGTACTAACTATTAAGTGTTTATCTAATGTAGATTCAAAATGTAAATCACCAACACCACAAGTACATTATCACTGCGATCAATCTTGGATAAAGAAAATATCATGACCAAAAATAACTTCCAAGAGTTGTATAGGTGCTTGCACATAGTACAATGCCAAAAAGGAAGTTATATGTAATGGAATCCCCAATTCCTACTGAGCCTCTTTAGGGAGTAAGAAAGACAGAAAAAGCTAAGTGGAAAAAGAATGTAGATGATGCACTTGATGTACAATGCATATTGTTGTCATCCATGTCTATCCAATTGCCAAAAATTCATGAGGAAGAGGACGCCTACAAGATGCTTTCACATCTCCAAGAACTATATGAGGAGAGGGCTAGGAAAAAAAGGTATGAGATATCAAGTGCGATTTGTATGTGCAGGCTAGTAGAAGGGCACCATGCTGGTCCTCACGTACTCGAGAAGATTGGGTATATTGAGAGGCTTGAAGCCCTTGGGTTCAAACTGTACCAAGAACTAGCATTGGATATCATTATATCCTCTTTATCATCATGATTCTCGAAATTCATTGTCAAATATATTATGAATGATATGACAAAGTCTCTCTCGGATCTTTTGCCTTTAGTTCTCCAAGCTGAAAAGGATATGAAAAACACCAATTCAATTGTCCTTATGGTGAACAAGAAAAACAAGGGCAAGGCAAAGGGGTCTAAGACCAAGTCAGGGCCAAAAACACCAATGCATCATCCAGCAAAGAAGCCAAAGATTCAGAGGCAAAGAAATGAGAATGAAGCTGTCTACTTTGGATGTGGCATGAAAGGCCACTTGAAGAATAATTGTAGAGCTGGGAAGAAGAAGCAAGTCAATGCTTCTACTTCAAGTATTTTTTACATTGAATGCAATCTATATTTATCTATAAGTGGGGTATTGGATACGGCATTTGGCTCTCACATTTCAATTCATAAACAAGAACGAAGTAGGTTCAAGAAGATTGAAAAATGTCAAGTGGATCTCCAAGCTATAAATGGGTCAAGTATGGCAGCCTTGGTAGTGGGAGACTATCACTTGACATTACCATCTGGTTTGGTTCTTATATTAAACAATCACTATTATGTACCATATGTTACGAGGAACATTATCTCTATGTCATGTTTATACACTATGGGGTTTTATTTCATGTTTGGAAATAAAAGTTTTCTCTTTTACAGGGATAACATATTTTATGGTATACCACATCTTAACAATGGTTTTTATATGCTAGAACTAGAAAACTAAGTAATGAAAATCAATGATAAAATCAGCCAACATGACCCAAATAACACCCACCCATGGCACTTCAGGATTGGTCATGTAAACAAGAAGTGATTAAGAAGATTACATCAAGAAGGGTTTCTAGAATCGGTATAGATAGATCCCTTTTATGTATGTCAAGCTTGTTTATAAGGAAACATTACTAAAGCACCATTATTAGGAAAGGGAGAAAGGGCCAAAGCAGTGCTGGAATTAATACATACTGATGTATATGGTACATTTCCAGTTGAGGAAAGGGGTGGTTTTCTATACTTCATTACTTTTACCGATGATTATAGTAGGAATGGATATATCTAATTAATGTTGTATAAGTATGATTCCTTTCGTTTATTCAAGTAATACCAAAATGAAGTAGAAAAATAACTTGGTAAATAGACAAAAGCACTTCACTCAGACCGAGGTGGAGAATTTCATAACCATGATTTCATTGATCACTTGAAGGAGTGTGGGATAGTATCCCAACTCACTCCTCCTTATACACCACAATGGAATGGTGTTAGTGAATGGAGGAATAGTACATTTCTTGACATGGTCAGATCAATGATGAGTCAAAAAACGCTTCCATTATCCTTTTGGGGATAAGCCTTGCAGACAGCAGCATATACAATTAACCGAGTACCAACTAAAGCTGCAGATGGGATTCCATATCAGTTATGGTATGGAAAGAAACCCAATTTGACACACATGCATGTGTGGGGATTTAAGGCATTTGACAAGACATTACCAAGTGAAAATTTAGCATCCAGATGCACTAAGTGCATCTTTATAGTTTATCTTAAGGAAACTAGAGGATACTGCCTATATAACCCTTTAGATAGTAAAGTCATTTTGTTAAGATACGCCGAATTTCTATAAAGGGATCATATTTCTTCTGGAAATACTTGGAGAAAGATTGGATTCAATGAATTTAATGCACCAGATACACAAGAGTTGGTAGAGGAACAATCTCCACAAGAGCATGTGGAAGAAGAAATTGTTCCTGAGACACAGATAATGTGTAGGTCTATGCGAGAGGTTAGAGAACTAGAGCATTATGGTTTTCTTGTCACCGAGTCTGGTGACTCAATAATCCTTGAGGATGATGAACCTATAACCTATAAGGAAGTAGTAGAAGGAAAATAAGCTGTTACATGGATAGAATCCATGAATTCTAAGATGGAGCCCATGTACCAAAATCAAGTTTGGATATTGGTAAACCCTCCAGCTGATGTAAAGACCATTCGATACAAATGGGTATCCAAGAAGAAGTGTACATGTATGGTAAGGTTAATACCATTAATGCAAGACTGGTTAAAAAGGGTTTCAGACAACGTCAAGGCATTGAATATGATGAAACCTTCTCAGTAGTAGCAAAGCATAAATCCATTAGAATATTTCTTGCAATAGTAGCCTTTCGTGAATATGAAATTTGGGAAATGGATGTAAAAACTACCTTTCTAAATGGGGAGTTGGTTGAAGATGTCTGTATGACCCAACACGAAGGGTTTGTTAAGTCAAAGAATGAAAATAAATTATGAAAGTTTCAGAGATCCATTTATGGATTGAAGCAGGCATCATGATCATGGAATGTTTGCTTTGATGAGGCCATAAAAGATTTTTGTTAGGTCAAAAATGAAAGCGAGCCTTAGGTCTATAAAATTTTTGAAGGGAATACTATCGTTTTCCTATTTTTATATGTTTATGACATATTAATAATGGAAAATCTGGTGAAAGTCTTACTGTCAGTTAATACTTGGTTAAATGAATGCTTTTCCATTAAAGAATTAGGCGAAGCAGCCTACATTCTTGGGATCAAGATCTATCGAGATAGATATCAAAGACTGCTTGGCCTATGTCAACGTTTATATATTGACATGGTACTAAAAAGTTACAATATGGAACAATCCAAGAGAGGATTGTTAACTATGTCACATGGTGTAAATCTATCCAAGAAAATGTGTCCACAATCATAGGATAAGATTGACAGAATGAGTAGAGTCCCTTATGCTTCATCTGTGGGTTCTATCATGTATGCCATGATATGTACTAGGTTTGATGTTTCCTTTGATTTAAGCATAGTGTGTAGATATCAAGTCAATCCAGGAGAGATGCACTAGAAAAATTTTAATACTATCCTTCAGTACATGAGGAATAATTATGATATGTTCCTGGTGTATGGAGGAGAGGAGTAACTAGTTGTGAGGGGATACACTGATGCTAGTTTCCAGATAGATCACGATGATATGAAATCGAAATCAGGAAACATATTTTTCCTTAACGGTGGTGCAGTGAGCTGGAGAAGCTCAAAGAATGCTATGGTTGCTGATTGTACAGTAGAGTCTGAATATATTATAGCTTCCGATGCAGCAAAGGAAGCAGTCTGGATACGTAGATTTATCTCAGACATTAGTGTTTTACCTAGCAGTGCAGACCATGTTCCAGTATATTGTGATAATACTACTACAGTTGTGCTTTCCATGGATTCCAGGTCTCACCAGAGGACAAAGCATATTCTTTGGATGTTTCATCTCTTGAGGGATTTTACTCAAAGAGGTGAAGTAACAATTATGAGAGTAGCCACAGAGGACAACGTGACAGACCCTCTAACTAAATACATTTCTCATAAGAAGCATTATTCACATGTGAGAGCTAGCTGATTGAAACCTATTAGTAGTTGGCTCTAGTGAAAGTAGGAGTGTTGAATGTGGGTCCCCTAGAACCTACTTTTATTGTACTTTGATTACTGTTACATGTATTCAGTTTGTTTTTTTACATGTTTTTATCTTTCCATGATAGTGTAGATACTTCTGCATCCACTTCATTAAGGGAAATGTCCATCAATTACCTATCACATTTAATGGTTATAGTAGGTTCCAGGCTATAATGAGATTCTTGAGATGCCATGAAAGTAATCTTAATGTAACTTCTTATGGTCCAGTTACATCATTCTCAAATGAAACAGATGATGTGTGACCATCAGTTGATGGGGGCACATAAGTATTGAGACTTCTTCTCATGAAGTTAACACTTGATGATCTCTAGCTATTGAGATCATGAGGACAGACCCGCTTAATAGGAACACCACATGTTTCTGGTGTCATTGGTCGTTCCTATCCACAGACTTGTGTAATGGTCTCCAGAAATGAGATCATTATCAATGAATGTCATTTAATTACGTACATTTGATATATGGAGAAAAACAGGGTGACAATGTCTTGGTGAGGTAGTTTGTATCGGGTACGTCATTAATGGAATGGAATTTATTGAATGATCGAGAAAGGATATGGCGCTTCCAAGTTCGGGAAGAGATATCTCAGGCCCGGATGATTAGGATGGTTGCACCTTCACTAAATCCATGGCCATAATAGTCGATGGTAAGACTGTTCGGACAAATCAACAAACAAAATAACGAAAATAAAGAATGATGACACTAATATGGATTCAGCTTTATTGAGATATTGTTGACGAAGAGATTATATTACACGGACGGTGTTCGTAGGAAGGCAGTCATTTCATAGACTATTCCTTATCTCTACAGGGGCCTCGATGGGTTGTTATACCCTGCTCTAGGTTGGTGGTATTTTAAATGATATTAATATAAGAGCCTAGAGGGTCACACACAATAACACCTTGAGAATCTGCCATATTCTGGGAATATGAATTTAGATCTTGGCGGGCCCCACCGAAGGGTCTGAGCACTATCCATGCTCTATGGATTACCAAAGAATAAATAACTTAATTAAGAATTCAAGTTTAGAATAATTCATTGAATTTATTTATAACATGTATTTATAAGTTATATAGTAAATACAAGTATTAATATTATTCGAATGGATTGAAATATCCTAGGTCCGTTTAATATTAGCAGGAGGAATGAGTTGAGTTAAAGACTCTATTTTATCACGTAATATATTTATATAGTAAAGGTAAGTGATAAATTGTAAATATTATTTATGGAATAATTTTATTTGTCATAAATAATTATTTATATAAGTTATATAGTGGGTGTCTATTACATGGGGGATAGGAACCTACACCGTGAGTTTTAAAGACTCCTTATATAAGTGAGAGAGAGGCTCTCTCATGATCACTATTCTTGTGTCATGATTGAGAGCATCTCTCTCCTCCAAGAATTTAGAGAGAGATACACTCAAGCAAAACAGGTTCGTTAAGATCATACATAATGGATCAAAGCTTCTTCCTTAGTGGTGATCATCGATGCGCTGAAGTAAGTGTCGAAGATCCATGATAGCTCTCGGATCTTGACAAACGACGCGCGAGTAGACTCGAAAGGCATGGATGGACGATATAGAGGGCTTCGACGTCAGGGTCATCGGGAACGATCGCCGCCTTCCTGCGCGTAAATTCTGAACAAGGTAAACGTTCGGTTTAATTTGTGTGCTCCATATAAACTTTTTGAGATCCTTAGACCAAGCCGGGACAAGATCACTGGAGTTGATAGGGTTATGTCACTCCGATGAGTGAAGAAAAGTTTAAATTCCCGGCGCACCAGCTTCCGCTGCATAGTACTGGTACCCAACTCAACCTTTATTGAATGCCATGAATGAAGCAACTGTCGTAATGCAAACCTAAGAAGTGCAACTCAATGAAAAAGAACATATCTCCAATGCAGATGCCTGAAGGACCGTTGAATCCAAACCTGGTAAATCGATGTGTTGTTCCTGAGAAAGAAATGTGCCCTGAATAGAGTTTGTCTAGAAAATCTCTAGTATTAAAAGTGTTAAATGAACAAGGATGGTTAGAATGGTTCTCAAGGGAAAACAGATCTATCTATATGAGGTTAATAGCTCATTTCTACTAGTAAGCATAATTTTCTTTTGAATCTAATGAATGTTATGTTGTGAGCAGCTGGATTAATGGCCAATGATGCTCCATGTCATCGAGGTTATGGGATTCATGACTTATGATAACTCATGAAGGAATTCATGATTATTATCAATGATAAGCACCACCTACAACTGATTTCATTGACCATGAAGTTGCTCTGAAAACCCTAACTGGAAATGGAACCAAGAGATTGGCCATAGCTGCTAAACATTATGGGGAAACATAATTGTTATTTAAGTTTGTTCAAAATCTGGTTATTCCATGGAAAGGTGGATTTTATCTATTAAAGTATCAAGATGTTTTCATCATTCATCTTATGAAGAATGGATATAAAATTAACATATGAAAGTTCATCATTCACCATATGTGTGAGTTTATCAATGTTACATCTAAATCCACCTCTATGTTCTATTCTCCACAGATATCAGCCATGATTGTCGTAAAAGGAGTAGTTGGTCGTAATGAAGAAGTGCTTATGTATTTTGAGTACTGTATCTCTAAATCCATCATCAGGAGAAGAAATATTTACTAGAATCCTTGGAAAAAGGAGTTTGTGGAAGACAACGATAAGGTTTATGACAACTTTAGTCTTGTGTATTATCCATCAAGGCCGAAAGACATTGATGATCTTGGTTTGGAACCAAATGAACATGGTGAGTATTAAGAAGAAGTGGAATAAGAAGCTGAGGTACCTCATAGGGAAGAATTTGTTGTTGAAGAAGAAAGGACTATTGTTCCTCCTATTGTTCATGAAAAGAAGTTCCAACCCCTAGTGAAGATATTAATATGAAAATCCATCCCAAGGCTGAAAAAGAATTAGTGGTCATAGAATCCGAGAAGCAATCCATGTAAGATCCTATTGTAGAATAACTCCATGTTATGGAAGAAGGAAATATGGAAGAACTCCCTTAGATATGACCTATTCTTGAAATTATACCCCCTACTGAAGAGAGGATGGAGATAGCCTTTCTATTAGAAAGACATGGGATGATTGAGGAACATAGAGATGAACCTGTGGATTTATACAAAGCTCTTAAGCCTCTGAATCTTGATAATGAAGCACCTATTGAGGGGGAGGAAACCGAAAATCTTGAGACTGATGATGCATCACATCCGGGTGAATCCATCCCTGTGTCCAGTCAGTAAAAATTCCCTAGCTTCTATGATGTGAGTGAGTCTCAACAGGTTACTACAACTGGGCTTGATCTCTCCTCACTATTTCAGTTGAAGCCAGTTTCTATCTTTTCCCCTGAAAAAAAACCTGAAACTGAACCCACCCCTGTACCAACTCTTGCAACTGAACCTTCACTTGAATAGCTGTATTTTGTTAGTAATAATTATTTGATTGATTTTGGAGATATTATTCTATTTGGAGTTGAGAAGATTATGAACTCCCAACCTTGTGTTGTGACAAATCCCAGAGAGAGAGATGCCTCACTGATTTTGGAGAAGATCATTTGGTAGATACAACCCAAAATTCTCCATGAGATTCAAGAAGTTCAAGTTGAAAATAAGTTATTGAGTAATGAAGTCACACCCTTGAGAAGCATGGTTGACGATATGCTGAAAGAGATGGATTCCATATTAGAACATATTACTGCTTCTCTAGAACCTATTGTCTCTCGAATTTATCGATATTTTGTTTGTCAGATTCACCCTTACCTATTGTCCTTTGATAAAAAGATTGCAGAAAGGCACAAAGAGTTGTTTTATCAAATGAGATAGCTTGTGGTTAACCTGAATAAACTCATTGATGAGTACATTGGTTTTCTTCAAAAGGCATTGAATCAGCTCAAATCTCGGACCACTACGGTCAAAGCATCTAATACCTCTGGTGAATCCTCTATACCTTCTTTGGATAGTACTTTGATCAGATATATATTCAATGAAGAGCTTTAGAATAATTTCATTGGATTCAATGTGAATTCTTTATCTGAAGTTGTCAAGAACAGTTATATAGTTCTTGACCTTGTGAAAATCCATTCCAAGATTGCAAATGATGCCCAGCAGGAGATCTCTAAGAAAGTGTATTTCTATTTCAACATAATTTTCTCCAACACTAAAATGACCAACCACTTCAAATACATTGTAGAGAGTTTTTGAATACCTCATGTAACTAAAACCTTCAAAAACCAAGTCCAGAAGCTAACCGAGTTTAGTAGAATGTTGGACATGTTCATGGAAAACAAAGACGACTTTGAAAAATCCATGCAATATGATGGAGAAATTATTGCAGACTTCATCAAACTCTTGAAACCTTATCATCATTTCCAGAGTACATAAATTTTTTCTCTAGCAACTGCACCTCTCAGACCTGGACTGCCTACATTCACCTATGCCTTATCCTCAACTGCCATGTCTTTTGTCCAATCTCTCAATGATAATCTGCCTGTCATTCTTGATCAGCAATTGCCTAAATCTTTTAATACTCCTACCTTGGCTCCCTCAGTCTTCGATGGCCTTCCATTACCCTCACTATCTACCACATCTCTGCCTTCTTCTACATCAAACACTACCCCTATGGCTTCCTCTTTTGCTACTAATAAAGGATAAGAGAAGTCCAATCCCTAAATTAGACCAGTGATTATTACTTTTTGATGGGTATGTCATTCATTTTTGTATTTCTATTTTATTTTTTACTGAACTGTTTACTCATAATGGAACGTGCATTGTTTACCCTCTTATTTAAACTTGCTGATAATCCCAAAAGGGGAATAAGTTTCAACATAATGTATCTATATTTTATATTCTCTATAGTTGCATCAAATTTACAATTTATTTGTGCATGATTTGTGATCATCAAAAAGGTGGATATTGTTGGACTCCTCATGTATTAATCATTTTTTAATGATCACAAGTCTCCTCAATGATCACAAATCTAATTCAACCTAGATAACTCTTATATTATATCCATTCATGTGTATTTATGTTTCAAGTTCACTCATGATTCATAATGGTTATTCTCAATGCATTAAATGCATATTAATGTTTATGTCTGAATATAGTTATTTACCTATGTAAAAGACACTGTGGGAAAAACACTGTGAAGATCAGACACCGTGGGGAAGACACCGTGAAGAGCAGAGACTGTGAGGAAGAAACTGTGAAGACCACAGACTATGAACAAGACACCGTGACACTGAGACAATGACACACTGACCAAGACACTCAGATACTGTGTGAAGAGACACCATTTTTATAACATATTGTGACATCGTTTCTTCAACTATTTTGTCATCTTTCAGTTAAATGTTTAACAGTAATATTTGATTTCTTTAATTCATGGACATAATTAATGTTTCATTGTAGGCATAATACGAGGTACGAGGTATGAAACACATGGAACCTATTGAATAAAACACATGCATTCGAAGATAAAGAGTGGAGAGTACCCAACAACCAAAGAGCGTGATACTGAACAGAAATCAAGTGTGTGAGCATGACCATGAAGAACACTATGCAAGATTTTAAAAAAATCATTTTCACATGCATGAAATCTGACTCTGCTGATGAACATACGAAGTACACTGGAATCGAGATAACATATTCACATTATCAAAGCTCATGGAGAACACAAGCTAAATCATGACACTCTGTTTTTCAAGACAGAAACCAGAGAAGGACTCAGATGTGTTTATACTTAATCAATGGAGTCCAAAGCTACACTTAAAATCACTAGAGCTTTATAAACTCATATCTACTCTCTCTTAGTGATTCTTTCACATTACATTTTAATAGTGTGTGTACTCTATATATTCCATACACACACTAACTCCTGTGCTAAACTGAAGGATTTATAAATCCTTACACCAAACTCCATATTCTTTTTTTTCCCAAGAAAACTGTGGAAGTGGTCCATGTGGGCCTGGTTATTATTTTTTTCTACCAAGGAAAACTGTGGAAGAGGTCCCTGTGTGACCTTGTTAGTCTTTGTATTGTTGTTAACCCAGATTTAGGTTATGGATCAAAGTTTATTTATATAAATTGCATGGTGTTAAGTGATCACCAAGTGGAGTGGATTAGGTCTTTTCATGAGATAGAACCACTTATTTTATATCCTATGTGCTATTTAAATTTAGTCTTCTCTGTTTTATTGTTGTACTGCATAATCCATAAAACTCTAATTTCACATTGACAGTTAGTCTTGGAGAAAAGGTATAACTGATTTGTCTTAGTAGGATAACATCAAAAGTAATATCAATAACACATATTAAGATTACCAAGAATTAATAAAGCATCTAAGAAGTTTTTTAAACAGTCAAACTCTTATAACATTATAACCTCGATTAACTAGGTTGTATCTATTTATGAGGAAAACCATATAATTTTAAAACAATATATTTTTGGCAAAAATTTTTATAGTTACTCATTTCACCTATCCCCTCTTGACTAAACTACAGAGATCAAAAATATATTTAAATTACTTTAAACATCCATATGATAATATTAATAACATTATTTTAAAAACAAACAAGGACATTAGAGATGAATTTTTCCCAACTGGGAATTAAAAGGAAAAAATCCCAAATATTTACTAGATTATGAAATAATGACATACTACATTTTAATTAGTAGAATTTCATTCCCCATGAAATAATGAAAATTATATATATATCAAAAAAATCTCCAGTATAAGACTATGAAAATACAATCATGGGTGGTATATATAACATGTAGAAGGAATAAGTTACATATAAAGTACTTTTGTACTAGAAATAAAATTGAGACATAAATCACCTAGTAGATGAGTAACATTAGATTCATGGTCCCCATTTAAGATGAAAATTAATTTAAAAAATATGAATATTATTATATAAATTAAATTAATGAAGATACATGTTATAGGTTAGTATTTACACAATAAAAAAACACAATTGGGGAATATTACATGAATCTCATGAAAAAAAGGGAGATGAAATTCTCTTAAATTAAATATGATTTCCTGCGTACATATAAAAACCTAGGGATTGATGGTTTAAATAATTTAATTACCTTATATGAAAACCATATTCAGGTTTATGACATAATATATGTCTATCTTATCATCTGTTTATTAATAACATTTCATTATTACTCTTCTTTTGGGTGTTAATTTCTTCTTATTGATATTCATGATATCTCATATAAGTCCCAATTATTGTTCATAGGGTAAGTTTATGTAATTTATATAATTATATTAATGTTACATATGTATAATATTTATTCATTTATTCATGAATGCATAAAAAAGATGAATTTTATCTTGTCTGGGAGATGGTAGGTCGTATGTACGCACGAGCGATGATATAATTCATATAATTGTTAATCGGAATGCAAATGAAATGTATATATTTTATTTCAATATCAAAATAAATTTATAATATATATATATATATTATTTCCATCATTATACCCATCCAAATGTACTAGTGATGGAAATCTTATTACATTGTGGTATAGAGATGGTAGGTCTTACGTACGTACAGATGGTGATTTCATTTATTTCAGGAGGTATATATCGTGTAATATTGTTTTATCATTATCATAATTACATATTATAAAGTACTTAACACATAATTTATTGTTTATAAAGGAAAAAACACATTAAGTGGAATTAGTGTCATAAATACACTACAGAGAGTTGGAAAAAATGAATAACCCCTCCGTAGAGGGCCTCCTTTGAATCTACACTTGGAAAAAATAGAGATGGTCATTGAGAATACCAGAACATCTATAATGTGTATCTGGATGTTTATAAGGTAATGGTTTAAGTTTTGTTCAATTTATAAGGATCAATATGTTGTGATGAATGTAGGGAGGTGGTTCCCTTTTAAAATTTATACGAGGGGAGATTTTAAGATTTATAAATATAATATTTTATAATAATTTGAATATCAGAAAAAACACCTTAAAATTTACATGGATGAAAATATAAGAAGATATAATGTTGTTATTTCATTAATAAATAAATTCTATAATGTTTTTTATGTAATATTAATCTTTATAATTTTTATTTACCCTTAGTTAAAGAATTTTAATTTTAACTACGCTATCCAAGGTTTTAATAATATTTGAAATAAATTTTTATATATAATGAGTAAATTAGATTATAAATGATATATTATTGAAATTTTCACCCTAATATCATTCCCTAGAACTTATTTAATATTTTTATAATTTTTAAATAATTAAATAAAACATTTGTTTCATAAAATATCATTAGTGTCAATTGTGACACCGTTCATTATTTTTCTTTTTAAAAATTTCATAAAAACAAGATATCTTCAGAAAAAGAAAAATTATAAAATCCATTACATGTCAAATTATTCCAAAAAATAGTTTAATATATTGATAATATCAGATTATATTTATTTTGATATTTTTAATTTATTTTATTTAGTATTTCTATTAATTAAACAATTACTGCATCATCAGTATAGAAGCATTTATAATATTTATTTATTCCCAAAAATTGAAATTTAATTCACTATCAAAACGAAAAGCATTTATCATTTCAAATTTGTTTTTATATTAAATTTTAAATTCAATATAACTACATAATATAAATTATATAGATATTGAAAATATTAGTATTAAATCATTAACTAATCTTTAAATACAATATAATAAATGTATTACTCTCATCATAGTGGCATAAAAAGTTTATAAATTCATCCCAGGTATAAATTTCGTTGAAATCCACTCGTCAAATGAAGTTAGTAAAATTCATAAGATAAATTTATACTAGTTATTATGTTATTTATTTTTACCATTAATTACATGATTTAGCTTTTAACATGCTAATAAAAATTATAAAATTACTATTCATATTATAAAAAAATAATGGAAGAATAATTACATAATTTTGTACATATTATTAAAAATATGGAATCCATTTTTCAAAATTTAAAACATATAAGCAAAATTAATGAATTTAAAATTGTTCTTGTTGATTGGGTGAGATAAAGAGTTGTTAACATTAAAAAATGCAAAAGACTAGATCGTTATTATATATAAAATTATTATAAAATTAATGAAAATGACTTATATTATAATAAATGAGATTTTTTTGATTATAAATTAAAACCTATAAAAAATAAAATTTATTAATATAAATAGTTTTGATGAAAATTTTGTATTCAATTATAATTTTATATTTTTTAATATTCATCATAACAGAAAACTTATCAGAAAAATAAATATTAAATTTTTTATATTACTTTTTAAACAATTTTTATCAAATATAATTAAATAGTGAAAAATTTTAGATTTAAAATTTATTCCCCATTAAAAGTTGTTTAAATTTCCCAATTGAAAATATAGGTTTTTAGGCTTAATATTGGGTTGCTTCTTGCCTTATGACTATAAAATATACTCTAAGAATGAAAATAATACATGATTGAATATGTAATGTATATATTTCATTAATATCTTTATGTAATTGTAATTAATTAAATTATTAACATTGAATAACTTTTGGAAAATAATATTAAACTATATCCTTTATAATCAAATGGTATTTTTATTTTTATTTATAATTAATTAGTATCCAATGGTTTCATATTATAATCCATATATTTTAATATGTTACCGTATTCTATTCCTAAATAAAAATTTATAAGATATGTTTTGTATTATTGTAATAAATAATAATAATATTTAAATAATATATTATTGTTCGTTAAAACTCTGTATTTTTTGTAATGCAAGCTATCAAAAGAACTCGATGTTGTGTAATACAAGACAAGCATAATGTATTTTATAACAAATTTAAATCTTTGTTTTTTATGTAGCACAATATCGAATTCGTGTTTCATATAATGAAAGAGAATCACATTGTTTCTCATATAAGGAATTAAATATTCTATATTGTATGAAATAAAAAAAATCGAAAATAATAAATATAAAATTCCATATTTTTGAACTAGGTTAAAATACCATTGTTTTTGAATTTCATTTTTCAGTTTATCAACATGTCTGTTTTTTTCAAATTGATCTCTGGAATTTTATTCCAAGTGTTGGAAATCCTAAATATGTCATTTTTGGACTTCCGTAATTACCCTATAATTTTAGCGGGGGTCCTAATGAGTCTTGGGAGCACTTGATCTGAAAAAGTCCACTTTAATGAATCTCCATAGGTAGCACACGGTTGCGGTCCAACACATACAATTTATCCTATTTAAGAAATTATTTAATTTTATTTAATAAGATTATATTATAGATTTTGATTAATTGAAACTATTTTTTAATAATAATATTAATGACTATGTTATTAATAATATTATTTTGGTTTTTTAATTAAATAAATGATAAATAATTAATTAAATGATGGTTGATGAAATTAATGTGGATTATTGGTTTATCGAAGAACCATTTTATTTAAATAACTAGTTTTATAAGTATTAAAGGACCATTTATTATTAAATGGTGGAATGTGTAAATAATAATAATGTTATTGTCATTATTATGGTGTCATAAATTATTTTGATACTTTGATATTTTGATTTCATGTTAAATGAGTGTATCATTTTTGAGAATTAAATGCGGCTTATGAGATTCCAAAATAAACGTCTAATTAAATGAGGGGTTTCAATTTTAATGAAGCTTTATTATGAAATAATGGTGTTGGCTTTATCAAAAGTTTGGATAATAATATTAATGGGATTATTATAATTTTAATATTATGAATGTAATAATAATTATTATTGTGGAACTTAAATTAGGGGTTATGGGTTGGTGTTTTTATGATTTTAATGATATTGTATTAAATTGGGAGATTGGGTTTTTAAATAAATTAATGTTTTAATAATAATATGGATGTAAATATTATTTTTGTTGTTATTTAGTTAAATAAATGTTAAACAAATTTATTGATCAATAGGGATTTTTATAATAAATTACGAAACAATTATTACAAGAATAATAAATGATGGTTAAAAACGGATTAAATAATTATTGTGGATTTAAATAGGGAGGTTGGATATACTCAAAATGGGCATTTTATTGTTTCTTTTAATAGAATTTAATTATGGGGGTTTTCAAGGTTCTGTTTTTATTAAATGGTGTGTTTTGGTTTTAACAAAATAAATGGAAAGAATAATAATATTATTATGACTGTTTTCATTAATATTATTTTTATGTGTATTTTTATTACATTTATTTTTATTTAGTATATTATATTTTCTTAAAGGGGGAGGTGCTATACAAGAGAAGTGCGACCCACTGTTCATCTTCTTCCTCCCTGGTGAGCTGCGACACAACTGGTCTACTCGCTGTGTGTGACGAACCCCACCACTACGCAGATTCTCCTCCACGCTTCTTCATTTTCCGAACGTCGACCACCCTATGGTGTGGCTAGACAACACGCGACCTCGGAAATCTTGCGACAACAGTACGCAACCCCCTCTCTCAGCAGTTCCTTGAGGCGCACCACCCTCTCTCTCGAACTGAACGTTGCATATGACGATTCCCATCAGACTCTTCACAAATATTGTCCTCCTTGTCAAGGTGAGTCTGTCTGTGTATAACTCATGATTCACATCATCCATTTGACTCCACTCTCTCACCTTGTTTTCTCGGATAAAACAAAAAGGATCGGTTTTTATCTGATCGGTGTGTTCCACTATTTCTTTAGGATATGCAAATGTTGACTCCGGACCCATAGGTCCATAATCTGACATCCAGTGCCAAGGGAGAGGTGAATGGTCTAGAATTGTCTTACCTCTATTGTTTTGGGTAAGTTTTAAAATCCGTTGTTTGGTTCTGCACTGGTTATATTATGGCATATTAATTTTTATATGAGTTCCTGGTATCTAGTGGTAGGTGCATAGTCCATGTTGCGTTGGTTTTGGGGTTTCCATTGTTGGTTTGGTGAATTTATGTTTATGTTGTAGGGCATGTTCATGTGTCTATATATATATACATATGTACATATTTATATATATATATATATATGTATTAAAGTTGTGTTCATGTGATCACGCGATAATTGCTATTGATTGTTGCTATTTATGTCAACTAGATGAGTATTAAAATATTTTCACTTCGAGGTAGGGTCCCAAATCCATAAAAATTTATTTAAGAATTATAGCTTCTTCAAAAAAATTGTGAATGTGAGTTTCCTTGATTATGTTATTTCAATGAATGACACTTTTGATGAAATTATATATTGCCGCCAACATGAGATAAATGATGACTTGAACATGTGTATATTCTATGAATGTTTTTCTAATTTTTTAAAGTTATATGATTAAAAATTATAATTTTTTGCCTGGGCCTAATGGGTAATATGTTAATAAATTTTATAATTAATTATCAAGTCATGATTTGTAATAAAAATTATATATTTTACTAATTATTGATAATATTGAATATTTGACATGTTCGGAATATATATTAGAAACTATTAATAATTAATGGATGGATTTATTATTTGATGTTAATTGGTAATGGTTAACTAATTGATGATTGGAAAAATATATAAGATTTAACTAATTATTTAATTGTTGATGTAATTTATATTCATGTTTTAAATTAATACAGTGAATTGATTGTTTGTTATGACTGTTAGCCAAGGGTATCTTCTAATGTATATTTTTTTTCAATGCCTTATGTTGTCTTGGATAGAGTAGTTAAAAAATATGATATGCTATGTGAGATGGTTCCTTAATATTTTTGCATTTTTCATCATTTTTTGAGAGGATTATAACATGCAAGTAAAATTTTAAAGTCCGTGAAGAATCACTAATTGAGTGGACGGGTTTAGACTTGTAAAATAATTTAGATAATTAAATGTTGAGTTAATTATTTAGTTGGCTTGATAAGAATAATTAAATTTTAATTAAATTTTTTACTATTGAGAGGTTGAATGTTTAATAAATTTTTGACTTTTTTTATGGGTGATTAATGTTATTAATTATTTTTTGGATTAATTAACAGATTGGATTAATTAATTTATGAATTAATTAATGGATTTCTGTGGTGTGTTAAACATGGATTTCTACACCAATGATAAATATATATGTATTATTGATAAATGGGCTGTGAGACATGAACTGATGCTCAAAATACTCACGGGGTGCTTGACATGACGTTCTACACCCATCATGCAAGAAAATATTCTTTTGTGGGATAGGGACATATTCTCCAAATACCCATGGGTAGTGAGACAAGGACTGATGCTCCAAATACTAACAAGGGTTCTAGACATGAAGTTCTGCACCCATTAGTTTACATTGGACTATGATTCCAATTGGTTACATAAAATAAATTAATGGTTAATGGAAAATGATGTGAGATAATGATTTTTGAATTGATTTTGAGAAAGGGTTCAGACTTAATAATGAATTGGGTAAATCACTATTAGTGGACGGACCTAGGAGTGAATCACTACTTTAGTGGATGGGCTAAGACATAGTACATGAATGATTAAATTGAATATATTGTTATGCATTATCCCAGCCAAAGTAGAAGATTGAATTCAGTATTTACTTTGATTACATAGATGTTCTTTAGAGACGTCTATGTTGAGTGACTTATATGAGGGATTTCGAGCGTATGACGAATCTCAAGACCTTCATAATTTAATAATATTTGAATAATTGATAAATGAAAAATTATTATGTAATGATTGTTGAGTATGAATGACTAATGAATAATGCAGGTTCAGACACTAGCTGGGGGCTGAAGTAGGTACTACGTTATATTGATACATTGTACTACTCACTTTATTTATGCATGTCTTCATGTGTTTTAAATTATTTATTAAATGTCTAGATATGAGTTAGACACAAGTGGTCCCGGCCTAATGAGATTTATATCTCACACCATACTCGGGCTGGCATTGCACTGGGGTCCCGAGTATATTCTATTTGGTTTCCGGATTATGCTTTTGCATTTACATGGGAGATAGGAGGAGAGGACTGAGCAGAAGCTCGGGAAGATCAAGGAGACTTTCCTCAGGGCCTTGAGTCATTGTTTCTTTATTTATGTATTGGAATGTAATGAATGATGTTTTGTTCACAATTTTATATTTTTGTATCATTAGTATTTCATGCATGCATCATCTATATAATCGACATTTGCTATTTGTTGGGTAATATATTTATAGAATCTTCTTTCCACTGCATTATCATTTATTAGACTTTTTTCTCTATTTATTGACATTTTTTGTTATTTACTTTGATATACCACTGAACAACTCTGATAATAGGTTATTTTATCCCCATTGACTATCCTTAGACCCTCGATGCTGGTCGATAGCCTCTGGCATATGGGGAGACGTGCTTGAGGTCATGTGGCGACCAGTCCGACCACTGGTTTAGTTGTGAGCCGAGTCGGGACGTTACAATGTTGTATCAATGTTTTATGATTTCTTTCTTTTCCTTTGTCTTATTGTTTTGGTGTTGGTAGACAGGAGACTAGGAATGTGTCGGTGCTTTAGTTAATATCCATTCATGTTACTCATCACCCCATGTATAGGAAAACACCAAGTGGTTAGGGATGGGAATTGATGTTTTTACTATTTGAGGTTACAGTTGATATGAATTCACATTGAGTGACTTGTGTATTTTCTCCGGTTTATTGATTTTGAGAATTTTGATGAAAAAAATAATTTTCTTGACCTAATATTCAAGGATGTTTTTTAAATTCCTCATCTTAGGCACATAGAGATTCACATGCCATGCATATAACATGCCATGTAGTTCCATTAGAAGGATGCCTGCTAATTTGGATTGTGTTCCTTAGGTGCAATGCCATGTATTGATCTGCTTTAGCATGCCCCTATATATAGCCTATTTTGGTGATAGATTTAACATTTTTGAGTGATTATATTCCATACTGCCTTAGTTATTAGAATGTTTTGTTTTTGTTCCAGGCTTGTGTGTTATAGCATGTTGTTGTGTTACTGCTTATGCTAACGTGTTAGAGATGTTTTGGATATGTGAAATGGGTTCTAAAGATAAAATGTTAAATGAATGTTTATTATGATGAATGGGATCCAACTTCTGGTGATAAGGTGTATGGGCGCCTTATCGATTGTTAGATGTCCACCCACGAGATTAGACCATTTACCCATAATATGTTTTCAAAATGGTTATGAATGTAAAACTGCTAAGTTATGATTGTAAAAAACCATTTTAGGGTTTCTATATTTTCTATTTATATTTGAATAAACATATATGTTTTGTTTTTAAAGAGGAGGTTTGTGATAACATGCCTATTTTGACATAGGGCATTATTTTAGAAACCAAGTTGCATGTTGTGAAAAAGTACATCAATGTTTGTTAAAATTCATTCAAATGATGAAAGGTTTAAATGAATTAATTAAAATGGAAAAAATGAAATGGGGCTTTTGAATCATGTGTTTTTGGTTTTGTGTAACCAATAACGGTTTGACGTTTATGTTTCGTAATGGGGTTACCCATGATAGGTAATACACTATGATTTTTCCATGCCATTAAAGTTAGTTCGCCCCACTGCTCGAGAGGACTTCTTGGGGCTCTTCTATTATGGAACACCAATATGAATATGTTACAACCTTTTTGGATCATTTTTTGTCATGGTGATCATGATTTGATGAATGTCACACGCATGCATTAATGTGTTCTCAAAAAAGGAACTGGTTAGCAGTTGATCTTTTCTTGCAATGTCATGGAAAATCCTAAGGTGTGTATTGTTGCATTGTTTTCCATAAACGAGTAAGCAGGTGATGTTGAGTTTTTAGAATAATGTTTTCCAGTTATAGTTTGATCTATCTTCTTAATGACCTTGGTTTTTATCATAGTACTCTCTTATTGAATATGAAGAGCATTTCCCCTATCTTGACATCGTCATGGAGACAGTAAGATAGCATTGGTCTTGTGTTGCGCTATAGTTTAAATGTTGTTGGTCTTGATGAGTGGTTGTTATCTGGGTAGTACGAAGGATGCGTTGATTCTTTGGGATATGTTTTTGTGTTGGGGAACAGTTGTTTTAAAATATCATTTCGATGAATTAACTATGAAATTTCATCATAGGTCGGGTAAGGACGTCATTTTACATTCAAATGGTATTGGATAGTTTTAAAGGAACATCATCAAATAAAGAGAGAAATGGGGTTTTCGGCCCGCGAATTCTTTCAAGGGAATCATGTAAAACGTATTCTGTTGATTGATTGAGATTCAATTGTTTCCATTGATGAGGTCCTTCTAATGACCTCAGATATAATATCTGTTTCAATGTTTAAGCTATAAATTGAGCATTGGCACTTTTTTTAAGGCTTAGCCATTAGGATTGTGAATGTTTAAAGGTTCTTTTGGCGTTGGG
This sequence comes from Viscum album, assembly GCA_963277665.1. NCBI lineage: Eukaryota > Viridiplantae > Streptophyta > Magnoliopsida > Santalales > Viscaceae > Viscum > Viscum album. Next base: position 1,253,893,148 of record OY728150.1, on the reverse strand, counting down.
AACACAACACGTCAATTCTAACAAGATTAAGCGACCTTGGTAGGTTGGTTGTTTTAGTAGTGGTACCCGATGGCTTCTCGAGAGCTAGACGTTTTTAAGGTGGGTATATTGTAAAATCCCATGTTTTTGAAATAATAACACATTATATTTTAATTAATTGAATCATATTACCCATTAAATAAATAAAATTATATATATATATCAAAAAAATCTTCGGTATAAGACTCAGAAAATACATTCATGGGTGGAATATACATCATGTAGAAGGAATAGGTAGCATATAAATTATGTGTGTCATAGAAATAAAAGTGAGACATAAATAACATAGTAGATGAGTGACATTTGAATAATGGTATTCATTAAAGAGGAAAATTAATTTAAAAAATTTGAATATTAATAAATAAATGAATTAAATGATGTAACATGTTATAGGTTAGTATATACACAACAAAAAAAGACAATTGGGGAATATGACATGAATCTCATGAAGTAAAAAGTGAGATGAAATTCTCATAAATTATATATTATTTCCTTCATACATATCAAAACCAATGGTATAATGATTTAAATAGTTATATTAACTTATATGAAAACCATATTCAGGTTTATGACATCATATATGCCTATCTTATCATCTGTTTGTTAATAAAATTTCATGATTACTCTGCTTTTGGGTGTTAATTTCTTCTTTTATATATGCATGATATCTCATATAAGTCCAAATTTTTGTTCATATAGTAGGGTTATGTAATTTATATAATTATATTAATGTTACATATGTATTATATTTATTCATTTATACCTGAATGTATTAAATGGAACATGAATTTTATCTTCTCTAGGAGATGGTAGGTCGTATGTATACACGAGCAATGATATAATTCCTATAATTTTTTATCGGTATTTATTTGAAATTTATATATTTTATTTCAATATCATAATATTTTTTTAATATATATATATATATATATTATTTCAATCATTATACCCATCCAGATTAACAAGTGATGAAAAACATATTACATTGTTGTACAGAGATGGCAGGTTTTATGTACGTACGCATGGTGATTTCATTTATTGTAGGAGGTATAAATGGTGTAATATAGTATTCTCATTATCATAATTACATATTATAAATTATTTAACATGTATTTTTTATTTTATAATGGAAACAACATGTTAAGTGGAATTAGGGTTATAAATACTCTATAGAGAGTTGGAAAAAATGAATATCCCCTCCATAGAGGACCTCCTTTGGATCTCCACTTGGGGAAAATAGAGATGGCCATTAAGAATAACATAACATCTATAATGAGTACTTGTATTTTTATAAGGAAATGATTTATAATTTTTTCAATCTATAAGGATCAATATGTGGTGATGAATGTAGGGAGGGGGTTCCCTTTTAAAATTGATATAAGGGGAGCTTTTATCATTTATAAATATAATAATTTATAATATTTTGAATATCAATAAAAATACCTGAAAAATTACATTGATTAAAATATAAGAAGATATAATGTTGTTATTTCATTAATAAATAAATTTTACAATGGTTTTGATGTAATACTAAACATTATAATTTTTATTTACCCCTAGTAAAAGAATTTTTATTTTAACTAGGCTACCAAGGTTTAAATGAAAATTGAAATAATTTTTTATATATAAAGTCTCAATTAGAGTTTAAATGATCAATTATTTAAATTTTCACCCAAATCTCATTCCCTTGAACATATATAACATTTTTATAATTTTCAAATTATTAAATAAAATATTTGTTTCATAAAATATCATTAGTGTCAATTTTTACAATATTAATTATTTTTATTTTTAAAAATATCATAACAACATGTTATCTTCATAAAAAACAATATTATATAATTCATTACATGTCAAATTTTTCCTAAATATTCGTTTAATAATTTAATTATATCATATTATAATTATTTTAATATTCTTAATATCATTTATTTTGTATTTCAATTAATTAAACAATTATTGGATAATCATTATAGAAGCATTTATAAAATTTATTTATTCCCCAAAATTTAAAATTAATTCACCATCATAAAGAAAAAAATTTATGATTTCAAATTATTTTTTATATTAAAATTTATATTCAATATAACTATATAATACAAATGATATATTTATTGAAAATATGAGTATGACATATTTAACTAATCATAAAATACAATATAATAAATGTATTTCTCTCATCATTGTGGCATAAAAAGTTTAGAATTTCAGCGCAAGGATACATTTCTTTGAAACCCACTCATCAAATTAAATTAGTAAAAATCATAAGATTAATTTATAAAATTTATTATATTATTTATTTTTACCATTAATTACATGATTTATCTTTTACCATGCCAAAAAAAATTACTAAAATGACTATTAAAATTTTCTATAAAATAATGGAAGCATAATTACATAATTCAGAACGTATTATTAAAAATATAGAATCCATTTTTCAAAATTTAAAACACAGAAGAAATATTAATGAAGTTAAAATTATTCTTATTAATGGGGGGAGATAACGAGTTGTTAACGTTAAAAAATGCAATAGACTAAATCATTTATATATATATATATAATCATTATAAAATTAATGAAAATGACTTATATTATAATAAATGAGATTTTTTGGATTTTAAATTAAAACCTATAAAAAATAAAATTTATTATTATAAATTGTTTTGATGAATATTTTTTTATCAATTAAAATTTTATATTTTTTAATATTAATCATAACAGGAAACATATTAGAAAGAAAAAATATTAATTTATTTATATTACTTGTTAAATAATTTTGTATTAAATATAATATAATAGTGAAATTTTTTTTATTTAAAATCGATTCCACATTAAAAGTTCTTTAAATTTCCCAATTGAAAAATATAGGTTTTTAGGATTAATATTGGGTTGATTCTTGCCTTATAACTATAAAATTTAATTTAATAATGAAAACAATACATGATTGAATATGTAATTTATATATTTCATTAGTATCATTTAGTAATTGTAATTAATTAATTTATTATGATTGAATAACTTTTGGAAAATAAAAATATAACTATTTCCTTTAAAATCCATTGGTATTTTTATTTTTATTTATAATTAATTGGTTTCCAAGGGTTTCATGTTATAATACATATATTTTAATATGTTACATTATATTATTCCTAAATACTAATTTAATAGATGTTTTTTATTATTTTATTAAATAATAATAATATTTAAATAATATATTATTGTTCCTTAAAACTCGGCATTTCTTGTAATGCACACTATCAAAAGATCTCGATGTTGTGTAACACAAGACACACATAGAGTTTTTTAAAATAAATTCAAATCTATGTTTTTCATTTAGCACAATATCGATTTCGTGTTTCATATATTGCTAGAGAATCATATTGTTTCTCATATAATGAATGAAATATTCTATATTGTATAAAATAAAAAATATCGAAAAGAATAAATGTTAAATCCAGTGATTTTGAACTGGGTTAAAATATTAATGTTTTCAAATTAATTTTTTTAGTTTATCAACTGGTTGGTTATTTTTTAATACGAGCTATGGAATTTTATTCCATGTATTGGAACACCTAAAGATGTCATTTTTTGGACTTGTGTAATTACCCTATAAATTAGTGGGCATCCTAATGAGTCTCGGGAGAAACGGATCTAGAAAATTCTATATTAATGATTCTTTATAGGCAGCGCATGGTTGCGGTCCCACCCGTGCAGTTTATCCTATTTAATAAATTGGTTAATTTAATTTAATACAATTATATTAGAGATTTTTATTAATTAAAATAATTTTTTAATAATAAAATTAACTAATGTGTTATTATTAATATTATTTTTTTTATTTGATTAAATGGATGATAAATAATTAATTAAATGACCATTGATGAAATTAATGTGGATTATGGGTTTATCAAAGAACCGCTTTATTTAAATAAAGAGTTTCATAAATATTGAAGGACCGTTTATTATTAAATGGGGGAACGAGAAAATAATAATAATTTTATTATTAATATTATGGTGTCATAAATTATTTTGATACTTTGATATTTTAATTTCATGTTAAAGGAATGTATCATTTATGAGAATTAAATGTGGCTTTTGAGATTATCGAAGAAACGTTTCATTAAATGTGGGGTTTCAAATTTAATGAAGCGTATTTATTAAATAGAGGTGTGGTGTTTTCAAAGGTTTTCAAAATTATAATAATGAGATTTTTATTATTTTAGTTTTGTGAATGTAATAGTTATTATTATTATGGCAGTTAAATTAGGGGTTACAGGTTGGAGTTTTTATCATATTAATGATACTTTAATAAATTGGGGGTTTGGGATTTTAAATAAATGAATGTTTGAATAATAACAATAATGATTATATTATTATTTTTGTGGTAAATTAGTTAAATAAATGTTAAAAGAATTTAATGATAAGTAGGGAGTTTTATAATTAATTACGAAACATTTATTATGAGAATAATAAATTAAGGTTAAAAACAAATTAAATAGTTATTGTGGATTTAAATTGTGAGTTTGGATATAATAAAAATGATCATTATATTGTTTCTTTTAATAGAATTTAATTATGGGGTTTATCAACGCTTTGTTATTATGAAATGTAGTGTTTTGGTTTTAATAAAATAAATGGAAATGAAAATAATAATATTTTGACTATTATCATTAATATTATTATTATGTGTATTGTTATTACTTTTATTATAATTTAATATATTATATTTTTTTTAAAGGGGGAGGCGTTATACATGAAAGGTGCGACCCCTTGTTCTTATTCTTCCCCCCCGGTGAGGCGCGACACACCAGGACCACTCCCTGTGCGTAATGAACCCCAGCACTGCGTATCTCCTCCTATGTGCTTCTTCGGTGGCTGAACCTCGACCACCCAGTGGTGAGACCCAACAGTGCGTGACCCCAGACGGCTTGCGACAGTAGCGCGCGACCCCCTCTCTAGGCAGTTCTATTGGTGCACCACCCCATCTCCCGAACTCCACGTTGTGTGCGATGATTCCCCTCGTACCCTTATATAAATTTTGTCCACCTCATCAATGTGACTCCGTCTTCATATAACTCGTGATTCGCATAAGCCATTTGACTCATTTCTCTCCCCTTGTTTTCTCAGCTAAAACACAACGGTTTGGGTTTAATCTGATCATCGTGTTCCTCTATTTTTTTAGGTTATGCGAATATTGAATCGAGACCCATTGGTCCACAATCTGACATTCACCGCCACGGGGGAGGAAGATGGTCTCGAATTTTCTTACCACCATTGGTTCAGGTAAGTTTATAACCCCATTGTTTGGTTCTCTACCAGTTATTTTATGGCCTATTAATTTTTATATGAGTTCTGGTATCTAGTTGTAGGTGTGTAGGCCTTGCTGTGCTAGTTTTGTGGATTCCATTGTTGTTCTGGTGAATCGTTGTTTATATTGCAGGGCACATGCATGTATCTATATATATATAAATAAAATTTGTGTCCCTGTGAAGGTGTGGTAATTGCAATATATTGCTGCTGTTTATTTCAAGCTACTGCGTATTAAAATTATGCCACCCCAAGGTAGGGTCCCAAATCCTTAATAATTTATTTAAAGAAGTATAGCTTCTTTAAATAAGTTGTGAATTTCTGCTTCCTTTATTATGATATGTCGATGAATGACACTTTTGATGTTATTATATAATGTTGCACACATAAGAAAAATGAGGACTTGAACATGTGTTGATTTTAAGCATGTTTTTCTAATTTGGTTAAATTGATATGATTAAAATGTTAAATGATTTGGATGGGCTGAATGGGTAGTATGTTAATTAATTATAAAATTAATTATCATGTCATGAGTTGTAATAAAAATTGGGTATTTTACTAATTATTGTGAATATTAAATATTTGACATGTTCGGAATATATTTTGGAAACTATTAATAATTATTGGATGGATTAATTATTACATGTAAAAATGTAATGATTAACTAATTGATTATTAGTTAAATAGATAAAATTTAATTAACTAATTAATTGTTGAGTAAATCAATTTTCACGCATTAAATTAAGATTGTAAATTGATTGTTAGTTATGACTATTGGACAAGGGTATCGTTTGATGAATATTATTTTATTTCAATGCCCTATGTTGTCTTGGATGTTATTGTTAAAAAATATGATATGTTGTGTGAGATGGTTGCTAAATATCTTGGATTTATTCATCATGTTTTGAGATGATTATAACATGATAGTAAATTCTTAAAGTCCATGAAGAATCACTAATTGAGTGGAGGGGTTCAGACTTGTTGAATAATATATATAATTAAATGTTGAGTTAATTATTTATTTGGATTCCTGAGAATAATTAATTGTTCATTAATGTTCTTACTATTGAGATGTTGAATGGTTAATTAATTTTAGAATTATTTGATGGGTGGTTTCTGTTGGTAATTATTTGATGGATTAATTAATGGATTTGATAAATTAATTTATGAATTAATTAATGGATGGTTAAGGGGTTTTAGACATGGAGTTATAAACCAATGATAAAAATATATGTATTATTGATAAATGGGTTGTGAGATAGGGACTGATGCCCCAAATACTCAAATGGTGCTTGACATGGATTTCTACACCCTGCTTGTAAGAAAATATTCTTTTGTGCATCAGGGACTGATGCTCCAAATACCCATGGGTTTTGAGAAAAGGACTGATGCTCTAAATAATCACGAGGGTTCTAGACATGATGTTCTACACCCATTAGTTGACATTGGACTATGAGTCCAATTGGCCCTATATAAAATGAATTAATGGTTAATGAAAACTGTTGTCACATAATTATTTGTGAGTTGATTATAAGAAAGGGTTCAGACTTAATAATGAATTGGGTTAATCACTGTTAGTGGACAGACCTAGGAGTGAATCACTATTTTAGTTGATGGGCTGAGACATAGTATATGAATGATTAAATTGAATATCTTGTGATGCATTATACCAGCCAAAGCACAAGCTTGGATTCAGTATTTAGATTGATTACTTAGATGGTCTTTAAATACATCTATGGTGAGTGACTTATATGGGGGATGTTGGGCGTAGGACGAATCTCAAGACTTTTATGATTTAATTATATTTTAATAATAGATGAATGAATAATGATTATGTAAAAATTTTTCAGTATTCACGAAAAATGAATAATGCAGGTTCAGACACCAACATAAGACTAATGTAGGTACTTGGGTATATAGTTATATTGTATTGGTCACTCTATTTATGTATTTCTTCACGTGTTTTATATTATTTATTAAATGTCTATATTTGGGGTAGACACCGGTGGTCCCAGCATACTAAGATTTATATCTCACACCCTACTCAGGCTGGCATGGCACGGGTCTACCAGAGTATATTATATTTGGTTGCAAGATTTTTGTATTTCATTTACATGTGATATTGGAGCATAAGACCAAGAAGAAGCTCAAGATGCTCGAGGAGACCACCCTTGGGGCCTTGAGTCATATTTTCATTTCTGTATTGGAATATAAATTGTGATGTTTTGTTCACTATTTTATATTTTCGTATCATTATAATTTCATGCATGCATCTGATGTATAATTGGCATTGGTTATTTTTTTTGTACAAGATTTATAAAATATGCTTTCCACTGCTTTATCATTTATTACACTACATCCTCTATTTATTGAAATTGTATGTTATTTACTTTTATATATGGTTGTGCAACTATGGTAAGAGGGTATAGTCTCCCCACTAACTATCCTTAGACGTTTGCTGCTAGTCAGTAGCCTCTATCGTATGTGGAGATGCACATGAGGTCAATGGTGACCGGTCTAGCCACTGGTTTAGTGGGGATCCAGGTCAAGATGTTACAACAAATTAATTCAATATACATCTTAATTCAACATATTTCTTTCAATGATATAGGTGTTACCATTTAAAATTAATAAGTGGCTCGGGTAATGCCTAGGTTCCCCACATTCAAGGAAAAAAACTATAAATGGATCCTCTAGATAATATTTATTTCCTTCCCATATAATCCTAATTTTCCCTTAGATATTTTTTTATTACCTTATTTTACAAAAAAAGAACTTCTTCATGTCATGAAGACCCATTCCTTGCTGTCTCTTTCTTCATTTCTTACTTGATGGAGATCAAGCACTATTTTTTATATGGTCCCCATGTATGGAGAACTCATCAAACACCATCCCTTACTTATTTTGTTATTCCATGGGTTTGTTAAGGTATATATTATTATCATGTTTCCAGAATACTGATTAGGCATAAACATATAGAAATTCAAATATACCAACATCCCCTTTAGATTCTCAATTTCATTACTGTGTCCCTCAGGTTAATTAATAACTTGATTCCATCAGTTTCCATCTTTGATCTAAAACAATATTACATATTATGAGTAAAAATAATCACTGTGAGAAAACCATATGATCATTTATAGTATTTCTAAATCATGACACCATATTTTCGAAATAAATCACTTTATGTTTAACCTGTGTTATTCGTTTTCATCATCTATTCAACTCCTTTGAAATTGTTTATAAAGATAATTTGAATTATACTAACAATATCCCATAGTAGTGTCAAACTCGTTGTGTAGTAAAAAATCTTATCATGTACAATGTTACATTATATTCAAGACTGATGCATCCTATACGGAGGAATGACACCTAGTTGAATCTGTTCCAAAACCACATCTACATAGAGTACCATAAAAATGAAGCCATTATATGAAAACACACATAATATATACCTTATATAAACATTATCATGTTCTTCTATGGTTATCAAAAAATTATATAATAGGATTATTCTACCTATTATATTTTTTCATAAATTTAGTTCCCAAAGATACTAATAAACAATCTTTATTCCAACTGTAGTGAACCAACTCCAAAAAATCCTAGAGCCATTGCCTTCCACTATAACATTGGTGTAAGATTAAAAAATGAATAAAAAATAACTGATATGTTTAGTAGTCATTTTAAACCAGATACATATATATTTCTGGAACTATATTTGAATACACAAATTTCAAAATAAGTTTTTTTCAATATTTAATGACAATATATTTATTCATTCTAGTGTGACCCTGCATATTAGTTATGGAATACTTCATGGAATCATAAGAAAAGGATACAAAATATGGGTGATAAAAAAAATATTAGTATGGGTTAATTATATTAGAATATGTTACGAATAAATAATAAATAATCAATGTTTGATGAAATATAAATAAACTTACATTCAATTCAAATAATTGGATCAGTCATAAAAAATATTGAATGGTAAACAAATGAGCACACATGAATTTTAATCAATAAATTGTGAATTATATGAATCCATATATATTTTCACATTGGAAACATAATAGATGAAAATAATAACTTAAATGAAAAAAAATTTAAATTTCCAGACTTCATTTCCCAGGCACATGATAACCTCTAATGTCAATATCTATCCTCGAGATGGTTTAAATCTATAGGTAGAAACCCATTTAATTCTATGACCTAATTTTTCTTATTATAAAATTTAGATTCATCAAAGAGCGATATAATATTTAGGCACCACCCATTACTACAATTACATAAAATTTCCCATATATCGAACAATTGATTTAATTAATGAATAATATGCCTTAATATAATGACCCATACTTTACATAAATTGTTAATAATTCAAAATTGAATCACACTTATTACAACATATAACAAAACCATGAATGGACCGTATAGGTATAGTGTATTTAGAAACTGGGTGACATAAACAACTGGTTCATAAAGCGTCTACACTTTGTCCCATTTATTTCATCATATCTATAGTCCCTTTTAGACTATCTTACTTAATAACCTTATTCCTGACCTGTGGAAAGAAAACATACAAAATTGTGAGCTCAAATTCTCAGTATGGGTAATCAAAATAAATATCAATCACATCATATTCATAAGAACATAACATTTTGAAAATGTTACCCTGCAAAAGAGATCATAATTTTATAACATGGGATAAATCATGGCAGTGAAATGTAATCACAATAATCATAACATAAAACATGATTCTTTGTGGCATACACACATAATCATAGAGAATCATTTCTTATTAGTGAAGACTCATTGCCAAGACCATCTGAGTGGATAAAGTCCATTTCTGAAGAGAGTTCATTCCTCGTTTCAGTCATGTTTCACTGAACCGGTTTAACCTGCCGTCCAGCCATGTCTATCCCATGAGATATAAAATCTTTACCCAATTCATTATAGGGAGATATAGGTCCCACCCATCTCATAATGATACCATTATTATGTGTGCCACAAAATCATAAACCATACATCATAGTATAACCCATGTAATAAAAATGGGATTCTTAAACATCGTGACATCAGAAAACAATTCATATAAGATAAAGGAATTCATAAAAATAATTCCATCACAACATAATCAAATCAATGTAATAATAGGTATAGAAACAGAACCCCTTATTATTTTAGATGGAAAATAATTTTGATTAGACACATGAACTCCATTCTTCAGGAAAATATCCTTTCTACTTCAAAAACAATTTTCCTTTCTTAACATGTCATACAATTCTAAAATAAAATAAGTTGATTAAAAATAAACTTGAAAACTTGTAAATGAAGATTCTTGGACATAATGTTTTTAAAATCCATTCATTCCGTATAAGTTAAAAAAACCTTCTTCTTGAACTTTTGTCGGAAAAGTCAAAAAGTACCTCGTATGAAAAACGACAAAATATTCATGTCGTATCTTTTAATAAAAACTCACCGATGGGTAAAATTGGATTTAAACAATTGAAGGTGGATGGAAATAATATTTCATATTTAGGAAACATGTATTCGGATGATAAAATACACACCATTAAATACCAAAGTATAAACAATCTCGGATAAAAATGAGATTGTGATATTTTCCCTTACCTTAGGCCCAATTTTCTTCGTAAGTGTCCGAAACACCTGTATAATGATTTAAATAATGTCATTTACTTATTCCAGAATCATACTTATTTTTATGATATCATATATGGTCATATTCTTTGCTTCTTATTAGTAATATTTCCTTACTACTTGTTCTCCGGGTGTTTATTACTTTTTGTTCTTATGCGTGTTTTGTCAAATAAATTCTTGTTCTTATTTTTGGGTTATAGATAACTCATTTCCAGAATGGTATTAGTGTAATATATATCATTTTCATTCAGTCAATTCATTTATATAATCATTATTCAATGAATATCATGTAGAACGAGTCACATCACATTGTGGAGACGGTATTCCATACGTACGCACGAGTGATGATATCATTCCCATGATCGTCAAATTGTAATAGAGTGTATGTATACTATTTCAGAATAAATATCACTTTAGAATAATAATTTATAGTTATTATTTATCCCATTATACCCATCCAATTAATGTGGTGGTGGAAAATAGATTACACCACGGCGTGGAGACGGTATTCCGTACGTACGCACGCGCGGTGATTTCATTTTCTGTAAGATTGATAGATGGTTAAATAGGGTTGTTTCATACTTATAATAACATATATGTATATGAATGATACTGATGTTATTACTTCATAATGAAAAAACTAAATAAGAAGAAGTGGAAGAAGAAATAAAGTTGAAAAAAATCGGTAAGGCACATTACCTCTTCTTTGAAGCACGTCTTTGAGACCTCATTTTAGGGCACTAAAATTGGTTTTTTAAGAAGAAGAGGACCTCTAGGATGTTTATAGGGAAGTGGAGAAGAGAATTTGGCATGGGATGGCCGAGATTTAAGTCTCAATGTGATGTGAGGAAGAGAGGGAGGAGGTTCCCTTTTATAAGGGAGGAGACGGGTACCTTTGGAAAAAATAAAAATATTATTTTATTATAAAGCCATTATCGGTTTTAAATAGCTCCAAATTGATTTATTTAGAGGCTAAAGTGGGTATGGGTAGATTTCCTCTCATCCAATATTATTTGGACCAGTTTAGTTTACTATTTTGACCTTATCATTTATATTTAACTTTATGTTAGATAATATTACTTTTACAGTGTCTTTTTGTGTTCTTACACTATATAGTTAATAAACATAATATAACAAGCCAAAAGAACCCCATGTTGTTTATTATTAATATATATAACCTTATCTATTTCATTTTTCCAAACCTTAGATTTTTATGAATAAAATAACAATTAATAATATAATATTTGTTTTAAAAACTATTTTATGTCAATTTTGACACTATTTAGTAATTGATTTTTGTAAAACTCATAACAAAATGATTAGTTCGAAAAAAGTTAATGAAATAAATACTAACATGTCATATTAACCTATAAAATTATTTTAATTTATAAAAAGTCTCAAATTACATTTATTTGGGAATTTATAACATCAATTATTTCAATATTTCATTAATAAGATAATTACTGCATCATCATTGTGTCATAAATAAATTAAATTATTTAATGTCTAAAAATTACAAATAAAATACCATTATGTAGGAAAGATTTTTATCTTTATAATGAATATTTATAGTCTAATTTATCTTATAAATAACCCTATATTAAAAATTATTTACTTATTAAACATTGATTTTAACTATTTTAACCCTTCTTTAAATAAATTAATAATAAATGTCCTAATCTAATCCAAGTGGGCCTAAATTGTTATATTTTATTCCTAAGGTTGTTTTCGGTCGAATTACACTTATCCAATAGAATTATGACATGTGTTAGGGTATGAATAATATCATTTTTACCCTTTATTAAACTATTTACTTTTAACCGTGGTAAATAAAAGTAAAAAGATACCATTCACCAAAAATTATTTTCATCTCATTGAACCAATTTTTACTTAATGACATCAATCGTGTCTCTCGGATTTTTTAAATTTCACTCACAGAAGCGGTAAAATTATGTTTTATGTAAATTTACAAATTCTCCAAGGATGTGAGTAAAAGACGGTAAAAAGTTCAATAAAACTTTTATATATCTAAAATTATTATAAGATTACTCCAATAAATTAAATTGAACTTATATAGGTATTATGTATCAATTTTGACCATAAAAAAATTTAAATAAAATAAATAACTATTTAAATAAAAATTCGGTTTTTAAATAGTAACCTAGTGTTTTCACTATTCATAAAAAATTGAAAGTTTCCAGAAAAATACCAAAATTTCACCCTTAGATAATTCCGATATTCCGAATCCAAAAATGAAGTCCATTTTGAAAAATAAAATTTAAAAAATTTCAAAAAGTTGTTATTACAATTCATAATGGCTAGTTTTAATAATATTTTAATAGCATATCGTTGTTTAGGTAAACTTGGTATTGCGTACGACGCAAGCAATCAAGGAAGGTCGCGATTGCATGTAAACCAAGACAAGATAGTGTTGTGTGTAGTGAAAGATTCCTTTAATGATTTATATAAAATAAAATCAAAATATTTCTTATAAAAGTCTCGAGTGTTACATTCTACCCCCCTTAAAATATATTTCTCCCATGAAATTCATCACTTGTAACAAACAGACGAGGATACCTCCCCTCATCATATCCTCAAGATCCCATGTAGCTTCTTCTAATTGGTGGTTCCTCCATAAAAAGTTCACTAAACGAGTTGTATTGTTCCATATGACTTTTTCACTACGATCGAGAATCAGTATCGGCTGTTCTTCATAAGAAAGATCTTGTTCCAGCGGTACAACTTCTGAGCTGAGTACATGTGAAAGATCAGGTATGCACTTTCTCATGAGAGATACATGGAGAGATTCTGTGGAAACGCCAATCAGTAAGCTACCTTCCCAACACGATCCAGTATTTCGAAAGGACTGATATACCTAGGGCTCAACTTTCCCTTCATTCCAAATCTCATCACTCTCTTCCAAGGAGATATTCGTAAGAACACTTTATCACCCACTTCAAACTCTAAGTCTTTTCTTCAGTTGTCGACATAACTTTTTTGTCGACTCTGAGATGCTCTTATGTGTTGTTGAATAGATCAGACATTTTCTGCCATCTCATCAACAAGATTAGGTCCTAATAGCTTTCTTTCCCCAACTTTATCCTAGCAAGTTGGAGTCCTGCATTTCCTTCTATAGAGATATTCATAAAGAGCCATCTAAATACTGGAGTGAAAGATATTATTATAAGAAAATTCCCCAAAAGGTAGGTGTTGATCCCAACCACCATTTAAATACATAGAGAAAGCTCTCAACATATCTTCTAGAGTTTGATTTGTCTTCTCAGACTGACCAACTATCTGAGGATGATAAGTAGTGCTGAAACTCAACTCTGTATCCAGAGTATGATGAAGACTTCTCCAGAACATTGAGGTAATCCTTGGATCCTGATCAGATATAATAGATAGTGGTACTCCATGAAATCTTACAACTTCTTTTACATATATCCTGGAAAGTTGATCAAAAGATAAATCCTCTCTAATAGCAATGAAGTGTGCAGACTTTGTAAGACGATCAACTATGACCCAGATAACATTAATGCCTTTGGATGTTTTAGGAAGTCCAGTGACAATGTCCATATTGATGTTTTCCCATTTCCATTCGGGTATGGGTAATGGTTGTAACATTCCATTAGACTTCTGTCTCTCATCATTAACTTGCTGACAAACCAAGCATCGAGAGACATATTCAGCTACATCTCTTTTCATGCCATCCCACCAGAAGTACTTTTTCAGGTACCTGTACATCTTCGTGCTTCCAGTATGAATGGATAATGAAGAACTATGAGACTCATCTAGCAGCTACTTCTTTAATTCGGGGATGGGAGGAAGACAAAACCGATTCTTGAACTTTATTATCCCATCACAATCAAGGTTGAATTCAGGATCATTTCTCACTGTCTTTTGTAACTCTACATCTTCTTTCTGTGCCTATTTAATCTTTACATGTATAGATGGTTGAACATTCATTTTCTAAAGATAATATTTTTCCCCTTCCATTATAATTCCAAGATCCATTCTTTGTAAATCCATAAATATTGGATATTTTGTGATCCTCATCTAGGATATACTTGGATGGCCTTTTCAACATAATGCATCTTCCACCTTGTTTGCTTTTGCAGGGTGGTAATGAATTGAGCAGTCGTAATCCTTAATCAGCTCCAACCATCTTATTTGGCATATATTCATCTCCTTTTGTGTGAAAATATTCTTTAAACTTTTATGATCAGTATAAATATCACACCTTTCTCCATAAATATAATGCCCCCAAATATTTAATGCAAATATTACTACATCTAACTCCAAATCATGAGTTGGGAAATTTTGCTCATTTATTTTCAATTTTCATGAGGCATAAACTATCACCATATCATTTTGCATAAGAACACACCCCAATCCCTTCTTGGATGCTTCATTGTAGATCAAAAACCTTTCTCCACTACAAGGAAGTGTGAGTACAGGTGCACTGGATAACCTTCTTTTCAACTCCTTGAAATTCTCTTCACATTCCTCCATCCAAACAAACTTAAATCCTTTCCGAGTCAACCTGGTGATTGGATTAGATAATCATGAAAAATCTTTCACAAAACGTCGATAATAACCAGCCAAACCATGAAAACTTCGGATCTTAGTTACTGTTGTTGGTCTCGACCATCTTTCGATAACCTCTAGTTTTGCTGGATCCACAGATATCCCCTATTTTTAGATTATGTGACCCAGAAATGAAACTTTTTGAAGAAAAAATTCACACATGGTAAATTTGGAATAAAGCTTCTCCATTCTCAGGGTCATCAATATAATTCTTAAGTGATCTTCATGTTCTTCCTTCCACTTTCAATATACCAGAATATCATCTATAAAGGCTACCACAAACTGATCAAGATAGTCCCTAAAGACTCTATTCATCAGATCCATGAAGATAGCATGGTCATTAGTAAGACCAAATGGCATCACTATAAATTCAAAGTGTCCAAACCTTGTACGGAAAGATTTCTTTGGTATATTCTCCCTTTTTACCCTTAATTGATGATACCCTGAACGAATATCAATCTTGGAAAAGTATTGAGCTCCGCATAGTTGGTCAAATAAGTCATCAATGCACGGGAGAGGATATCTGTCCTTGATAGTGATCATGTTATGTTCTCGATAATCAATGCAGAGTCTCATTGATCCATCATTCTTCTTAACAAACAGAACATGTGCTCCCCAAGGTGATGCACTAGGGAATATGAACCCCTTATCAAGATTCTCTTGGAGTTTCTTCTTCAATTCCTGCAACTCAATTGGAGCCATTCTATAAGGTGTCTTTGAAAGAGGTAAAGCACCTGGTACGAGTTCTATTGAAAACTCAACATCATGATTTGGTGGAAGACCCGGAAATTCTTCCGGAAAGACACCACCAAACTCCCACACAATGGGCATATTCATAATCGTGAGTTTCTCACCAACCATTTGAGATAAATAACTTTCATTTAGTGGAATCAAGACCCATAAGATGGAAGAAGTTTCCACTGGAAGGTTATGATCATCCTTGCATCAACAGATGATCATTAATTGATCTGGAATATGAAATGTGACTTCCCTTATTTGGAAATTGATATGGACTCCATATAGAGAAAGCCAATCCATGCTAAGAATCACATCAAATTCAACTATAAGGCGGATCACAAGATTTGCAGGAAGCACTTTCCCACAAACTTCAATCAGAGAAGAATTATAATGTTTGGATGCGACTGTTGTGCCATTAGGGGTTGTCATAGCTAACTCAACATATAATTGTTGAGGCAATTTGGTGATTCCCATAGAAAAGTCTTCATAAATAAAGGAGTGGGAGGATCTAGAATCAAATAAAACATTTTCTACTTTAGAGTGGATGGTATGTGTACCTTTCACCAATTCGTTATCATATTCCACATCGCTGATATAAATTGCATGTGACATTCCTTTGTCTTTATCCTTAAGAGTTTGTTGACGTAAATCATCATCCACAACCCTTGGATTAGGGCATTTACTGGCATAATTCCCCATTTCCTTTCACTTGTAACATTGAAGTGTATGAGGTGCACTCTGTGTAGCCTTTTCATTGTTCGCATCACTAGACATTTTTTCCCATCACTGTGGAATTCAAATGCCTGATGACCTTCCTTTCCACATTTTAAACATTTACTTTTCTTTTTAAGACAACTCCCTCTATGTTTCTTTCCACACTTTGAGTATAACGGAAAACTCATCTTATTTTCAGTGTTCTCTTTAGATTTTCCTTTGACTTCCATTTTCCTCTTCTTATCAAACCTATATAACTGATAGGTTACTCCAATCTCCATCTAAACATTGAGAGCACATCGAACGATTTACTCGTAGCTATTGAAGTCCCTTATGGCTAACGTCCTTCGAAGACTTGGTTTTAAGCCAGTAAAGAATCGATCGATCTTACTCTCAGGTTGGATAATAATACCAGAAGCATACCTTGCATGTCCTGTAAAATTTACTTCATAGGTACCAACAGATTCATCATCCTTTTCCTTTAGTTCAAGAAACTCCTTCTCTATATTTGTTCGGAGAATATGAGGGAAGTACTTATTGAAAAATAAGTTCTTGAACTCGTCCCATTCCATGGACTCAATTTCATCTCTTGGCCTCGTATTCTTGATATGATTCCACCATTGATCAACATCACCTTCCAAACGATACACTGCTAAGATGAATTTATCATGTTCAGAACATTGAAGAACTGAAAATATCATTTCAGTAGTAATGATCCATTATTCAGTAACTAATGGATCATTAGACCCGTAGAATGAAGGTGGACACTGTCTCATGAAGGATTCAACAAAATGTTGCTCCTTCATTTGCTCGTTTGAAAGTCCAGCATATTTCATAGCTTGAGAAGGTTGAGTGAGCATGGCTACAAGATTTTTCATTCCAGCTCCCGTAACGTTTGGTTGCTCAGGGGGACAATCATTGCATTTCCCGTCACATTCCGCATTAACACGGTTCCTTCGGGATCCAGCCATTGACTAAAACCAAGAAGAATAGTGTGAGAAACAATAATTATAATAGGAAAACCACATAATCAAGAATAAAATTTCACACTTAAGGCCTTATCCTAGGTTATTCATGGCCATTTCTAAAACACTAATATTGTGTTCTATGCTTAGACTTATCCTTAGGATTCTTACTAAGGCTTTCACATCCTAGTTTCCAAAGGTTGACTATACCATTCCCCTGATACCAACTATAACGACCCATACTTTACATACATTGTTAATACTTCAAAATTGAATCACACTTTTTACAACATATAACAAAACCATGAAAGGACCGTATAGGTATAGAGTCTTTAGAAACTGGGAAACATAAAAAACTGGTACATAAAGCGTCTACACTGTCTCTCATTTATTTCATCATATCTATATTCCCTTTTGGCACATCTTACTTAATAAACATGATCCTGACCTGGGGAAAGAAAACATACAAAAGGGTGAGTTCAAATGCTTAGTAACGGTAAACAAAAGAAATATCAATCACATCATATTCATAAGAACATAACATTTTGGAAATCTTACCCTGCAAAAGAGATCATAATTTCATAACATGGGATAAATCATGGCAGTGAAACGTAATCACAATAATCATAACTCAAAATAGAAATCATTGTGTAATACTCACATAATCATATAGAATTATTTTTTATTATTCAAGACTCAATGCCAAGACTATCTTAGTGGACAAAGTCCATTTCTGAACCGAGTTCATTCCTCATTTCAGTCCTATTTCACTAAACCGGTTTAACCTGCCGTTCCGTCCACTTCTATCTCATGAGATATAAAATATTTACCCAATTAATTGGAGGGAGATATATGTCCCACCCATCTCATAATGATACCATTCTTATGTGTGCCCCAAAATCATAAACCATACAACATAGCATAACCCATGTAATAAAAATTGGATTCTTAAACATCATGACATTATAAAAAAATTCATATAAGATAATGGAATTCATAAAAATAATTCCATCACAACATAATCAAATCTATGTAATAATAGGGATAGAAACAGAACCCAGTATTATCTTATATGTAAAATAATTTTGTTAAAACACTTGAACACTATTCTTGAGGAAAATATCCTTTCTAATTCAAAAACACTTTTCCTTTCTTAACATGTCATACAATTCTAAACTAAAAGAAGTTGATTAAAAATAAACATGAAAACTTGTAAAGGAAGATTCTTGTAAATAATGTTTTAAAAATCCATCCATGCCGTATAAGTTAAAAAAACATTATTCTCGTACTTTTTTCGGAAAAGTCAAAAAGTACCTCGTATGAAAAACGACAAAAGATTCCATTCATATCATTTACTAAAAACTAACCGAAGGGTAAAATTGTATTTAAACAATTGTAGGTGGATGTAAATAATATTACATTTTGAAGAAACATGGATGTCGATGATAAAATACATCCCAGTAAATACCAAAGTATAAACAATCTCGGATAAAAATGAGATTGTGATATTTTCCCTTTCCTTAGGACCGATTTTCTTCATAAGTGTCCGAACCTCCTACATAATGATTTAAATAATGTCAATGACTTATTGAAGAATCATACTTATTTTTATGATCTCATATATGGTCATATTCTTAGCTTCTTATTAGTAATATTTCCGTACTACTTGTTATTCAGGTGTTTATTACTTTTTGTTCTTATGCGTGTTTTGTCGAATAAATTCTTATTCTTCTTTTTGGGTTATAGATACCTCATTTCCAGAATGGTATTAGTGTAATATATATCATTTTTAGTCACTCAATTTATTTAAATAATCATTATTCAATGAAGATCATGTAGAACGAGTTTCATCACATCGTGGAGATGATATTCCATACGTACGCACGAGCGATGATATCATTCCCATGATCGTGAAATTTTAATGTAGTGTATGTATACTATTTTAGAATAAATATCACTTTACAGTAATAATTTTTAGTTATTATTTACACCATTATACCCATCCAAGAAAGGTGGTGGTGGAAAATAGATTACACCACGGTGTGGAGACAATATTCCGTACGTACGCATGGGCGGTGATTTCGTTTTCCGTAGGTTGGATAGATGATGAAATAGGGTTGTTTCATACTTATAAAAACATATAATTATATGAATGATACTAATGATATTACTTTATAATGAAACAACTAAAGAAGAATAAGTTGAATAAGACATAAAGTTGAATGAATCGATAATGGACATTACCACTTCTTTGAAGCGCCTCTTGGAGACCTCCTTTTAGGGAACTAAAATTGGTCATTGAAGAAGACCGGGACCTCTAAAATGTTTCTAGGGAAGTGGATAAGAGAATTTTGTGGGGGGTTGGCCGAGAATGAAGGTTCAATGTGGTGTGAGGAAGAGAGGGAGGAGGTTCCCTTTTATAAGGGAGGGGAGGGGCAACTTTGGAAAAACTAAAAATTTTATTTTATTATAAAGCAATATTTGGTTTTAAATAGCTCCAAATTGATTTATTTCGAAGCTACGGCGGGGATGGATCGAAATCATCTCATCCAATAGAATTTGGAAAAGTTTAGTTTACTATTTTAACCTTATCATTTAGATTTAACTTTAAGTTAGATAATTTTACTTTTACCGTGTCTTTTTTGTTCTTACACAATAAGGTTAATAAACATACTATAACAACCCAAACGAAACCCAAGTTGATTATTATTAATATATATAACCTTATCTAAGTCATTTTTCCGAACCATAGATTTTTAGGAATAATATAACAATTAATAATATAATATTTGTTTTAAAAAATATTTTATGTCAATTTTGACACTATTTAGTAATTGATTTTTGTGAAAATCATAACAGAATGATTAGTTCTAACAAAGTTAATTAAATAAATACTAACATGTCATGTTAAATTATATAATTAGTGTAATTAATAAAATGTCTCAAATTACATTTATTTGGGTATTTATAACATCAATTATGTTAATATTTCATTAATAAGATAATTACTGCATCATCTTTGTGTCATAAATAAATTACATTATTTAACATCTAAAAATTAAAAATAAAATACCATTATGTAGAAAATATTTTTTTAATTCTAATGAATATTTATAGTCGAATTTATCTTATGTATAACCCTATATTAAAAATTATTTACTTTATTAAACTTTGATTTTAAATATTTTAACCCTTCTTTAAATAAATTAATAATAAATGTCCTAATCTAATCCAAGTGGGCCTAAATAGTCTAATTTTTTTCCTAAGGTTTTTTTCGACGAATTACACTTATCCAATAGAATTAGGACATGTGTTATGGTAATAATAATACTAGTTTTACCCTTTATTTCCCTATTTACTTTTAACCGTGGTAAATAAATGTAAAAAGTTACTATTCACCAAATATTATTTTCATCTCATTGAACCACATTTTACTTACTGACATCAACTATGTCTCTTGGATTTTTTAAATTTCACTCACAGAAGTGGTAAAATTATGTTTTATGTAAATTTGAAAATTCTCCTTGGAGGTGGGTAAAAGAAGGTGAAAAGTTCAATAAAATTTTTATATATCTAAAATTATTATAAAATTAATCCAATTAATTAAATTGAACTTATATAGGTATTATGTATCAATTTTTACCTTAAATAAATTTAAATAAAATAAATAATTATTTAAATAAAAATTCGGTTTTTAAATAGTAACCCAGTGTTTTCACTATTCATCAAAAAGTGAAAGTTTCCAGAAAAATACCAAAATTTCACCCTAGGCTAATTTCGATATTCTGAATCCAAAAACTAAGTCCATTTTAAAAAATAAAATTTAAGAAATTTCAAAAAGTGGTTATTACTAATTTTAATAGCATATATTTGTTTAGTGAAACTCAGTATTGCATACGACGCAAGCTATCAAAGAAGGTCAGGATTGCGTGTAAAGAAAGCCAAGCTAGTTTTGTGTGTAGTGAAAGATTCCTTTGATGATTTATATAAAATAAAAACAAAATATTTCTTATAAAAGTCTTGGGTGTTACACTTATAATCTAATATCCACATTGAATAAAGGATGTAAAATTATAAATATTTCCATCTTTAATCAAGTAAATAATAACGTAAACACATTGTGTAGAAATGGACTATGGTTTAAACAATAAATATCTACTTGATAAAATATATGGATAATTTGGGGAAATTTACTGTCCACTGATAATAGGAAATTGAATATATTAATTGTACTAAAAAAAATCACGGATGTGAATGTTAATAATATCATTGAAAAAATAAATCATAAAATATCAATAGAAAGAATAAGAATGTTATCCATACATCATATCACAAATATTGTAAATATATGGGTTTGTTTTCAGCGATGGATAATAATATATTCAATATAACATTTTAAAATATTTTTTAGGAAATTACCATTTTCTATTCGAAATTTTTTGAACATCCTTTTAATTAATAATTAATTTAATGAAAAATTAAATAAAATTTATCCTTTTAAATATGAAATTGAATATTCAAATAAATTACTGTGTTTAAATTCATAAATGTCTTACATAGAAAAAAGGAAATTCATTTTTCTGTGTAAAAAGGTTGGAATGGTTTCTTGTTCCGAAAATGACACTTACATAACATTGAAATTTTTTTATATAGACTCTCTAATAAAATCAAATTTAGATTTTTAAAACATTTTTTGAAATATTTCTAGAAAAATGGATTGAATAAAAACATGTTTTTAAAATAAATCATATTTCCAGCCAATTAATGAAATGAAGTCGTGTTTTTTTAAAACATTTTCTAAATAATACTATGTACCCAAAAGTGGAGAAATTGTAAAACAAAATTAAAAATTTCATAAATGAAGAATAAAACTAAAATTTAAGTATTTATTTAATAATTATGAAATAATTTCCTTTAATATATATTCATATTTGAACAATCTTGAATAAAATGAGATTATGAAGTATAACATTTTAAATACCATGATGTTAATGTGAGAATAAAACTATGAATCTATTATGTGTATAATAAATAAATCTATATAAAATAATTGTAAATAAAATAATATACTGTAAAAATTTCATCGTACACATAATCATAAAATATCAATGACAATGAGGAAGTAATATAACTCAATTAATAGAAATTTAGTTATGTAATTATCTTTAACATGATAAACGTTAATTAAAATTCTCTTAGATGTAATAATTAAAATTGATAATTAAAATACCATGTCGTATGATGTTTTCATGATATTACATGTTGGACTAGATTTTTATACACAATATCAATTCAAATTGTTATATAATAACAAATAAGTCATAATGGAATGTAAATTTTGATGAAATACCTAACTATGCAATCCATTTTGGTTGAAATACATTTGACATCATGTAAAATGTTTTTACAAATGTTAAAAACATATAAAAAATAAATATTAAAAATTATAATGTCATATATTATTCTTTATTAAATTTTTATAACCCTTTTAACAATAATCATTCCTTATTTTCAATATTGAGGGTGTTAAATTTCTCATTTCTCCAGTACGTTTAATATAGTAATTTTTGTATTGTTACGTAGATCATGATTTCATTATTTTAAAAATGTAATAAAAATTTTTAATATCATGTATATTTTGTATAAATGTATTTAATGTAATCCAAAAAATCCAGATATAGGAAATGAAAGGCATCGTTCATGGATATGATAAGTCGTACAAACACATGAATGTTTTTTCCATTTCCTTCTCATATTAAATTAATGAAAATTAGATAATATATTTTTATATTGTAATTAAATTATATTGTTAATTTTATATTTATGATTTATTTTAATTAAAATCATCCCAAAAAAACTTCTTTTAATGTATGAAAAAATCACATCGCTTTTGAGGAGTCAGTAGTCCACATGTCCACAAACAATGTTATCGTATTCCCAGAATATGGAATGCATTATGTAATTTGTTAATTAAAAATATATAAGAATAAATAAATGTAAGATGTCATATATATTGTATATAATCAATAATTATATCATTATTTCCCACCATTAATGGTTGAAACTAATGAATGACCAATATCGGTTCATGTGGTGGTAGTCTGGCGTACACAAGAGCAATGATTATGTAATCCATTTTCTTAATAATTCTGACGGTGTAGTTCATACCCTTAAGAAATAAAAATTTATTTTTTATAATGATGTTTTTATTATTATGATATATTAATAATTGAACGTGTGAATAATAAAATATAGAAACATTCTCCTCAAGGAAACTTATACCATTTTGGGTAACTCCTTTAACATTAAACCCAAATAATTACACGATTTTATTTCATCACAAAGTGAGGATTCTAGAATGATTGATGGGATTTTAGGAGCTTATTAGGTTAAGGGTTTGAAGATAAAAATTTACATAGAGGTTTGAAGAAGAGAGTGGGTGGAATGAATATCATAATTTTGGAGGTGTGGAATTTCTATAATGATACAAATTATATAAATTAAAGGATATGTTAGAAATATTTCCATTTTTTTTCATGTTTCACATTCATTGGATCACTTATGATTGATGTTTAACTACTTTGTAAAATCACTTTCAACTTAATAAATTTAATACTTTTAATTATATTCAATAATATTTTTGGTAAAATACAATGATAACCATAATATAAATTAAATATTATTATGATTAAAAATATTTAATCTATTTTTAATATTTTCAATCCTATTAAAATAAGAAATAAATTTAAATCTAATTCTATATACTGGATATGAAATCAGGGTTGTGTAGTGAAAAATATCTAAAATTTCACTAGTATTATATATATATATATTAAATATAAAAATGATTGAAATTAACAAAATTGTTTTTATATATTCAAAATTTATGTAATAATACTAAAAATATTAATAATATTAATTATAAATATAAATTATGTACATTGAATTTTAGATTTCGATTAAATTTCAATAATATAAATTTTCATTAATAAAATGAAACATCATAGAAAATTTATAAAATCTCAAAGTAATATAATTTTTAAATTACAATTCCAATATTTATTTTCATTATGTTAAAATAAAATTAATAAAAATTCTAGATTTCTGATGTAATATATATGCGCCATTAATAGATGGAAATAATACCTTTTAAAAAATATTACTTTAAATTCATTAAATTGAATATTTTCTTATCATATGCATAGTCAATATATTAGACTAATGACCAAATTATTTTGTTGAATTTAAATTATTAAAATTTAATTAATATCATTAAATAATATTAATTAATACAATTTAATATGATAAACATTCTTTGGGTGCCTAAAAATATAATTTCATAAAAGAACTTATTTTATATTCAACTGGTTTTTGTGTTAATTTATAATTAATTTGTAACCAATAAAATTTATAATTTTGTTAATCCTATTCATAGCTACAATTTAATAGCATGTTAATATCTTATTATATCAAATAAAAATATTTTTTTGTATATAGTATTTAGGTATAGCTCATCCTTTTGTGTAATGAAAGATATCAAAGAAACCCATTGTATTGTGTGATGAAAGCTAAAATAGTATTTATTTTATGAAAATATATATTATTGAAATAATTTATCTAAAATAGTTCATATATCATAGTATCTAAATAGGTCGTATTCATTTCTATACTTGGCGTTGCATTTCATGGAAACATTTTAATATAATGTTATTCATTTATAACTTTCATAGAATTACATAAAAAATAACTAATGATATTAAATGATGTGTAGGGGTATAAATTAGTGATATCAATGATCCCATAAGAATAGCATGACAATTCGGTTATGAGAACATGAGTGTAACATTTGAAAATAATACCAAGAACATCATTGATCATATTCCTGACCATGTAATAAATCAATGTAATTCATAAGACACGAAACATAAAAGGAAATAAAGAACATGATCCACAAGACAATAAAATGGGAATATTATATAAGCTTATATCTTACGAATAATAATAGAAAATAGTATTTCTTATATAACCACTTGGACATTCATAACTTGTAAGTCATGGGATGACCACGTATTTAACTGCATCTTACCTATGAAAAATTCCCATGTAGCTAATTTTGTACATTGGAAAACCTCTAGTGATCCCTAATTGGGGCATTGGATATATATATATGATTTATATTTTTAGCATGGAATTACCTCTAGTGTACCCTTCGATCCCATATAACATAAAAATTTACCAAATGCTATCCATAGAGTCATATGCCCCACCCATCACATAATACATATTTTTTTACACAACAACATTTAATATTGATTATATAATAACCCAATAAAATAAATGGGTGTCATAATAATTTCTTCATATCATTGCCTATTTATGAAAAATAGGTTTAAAACACAATTCAAAATTTAATCATAACATAAAAAAAGGTAAATGAAGAAGTTTCAAAAAATAATATCCCCATAATGATAAACCATATCAATTAATAATATGTATGATTCAATTTGATCGTATAATATATACAAATTTTGTAACATCAATTAATATCACAATATAAGGAATTCTAGTCTGAAAGATAACAAGGATTATTTTAGAAGTAAAATAACCTTATTAGTATGAAAACCCGTTGTATTCTAAAATAAAAAGAATCATAAAATATTTTTAAAACATTTTCTACGGAAAAATCCATTGAAAATATGATGGAATATTTAAAACATTACAATGTCATGATATTGGTAAATTATTTTCTTATCCTACACATTACAACTAGGATTCATGACACTTGTTAGTTAATGATAAATAATATTTTGTTTAAATATATATTAGGATTCAATTTTGAACATTTTATTAAAAATGAAAACATGTTTAAAATGTCATTTAAAAATGATTGTAGAATAATAAACACTTTTTTAAAAAAAATTAACTAATAAATTGATATGGAAGAAAATTGATTTTTGACTAACTAGTGAAATAATGTAATTTTTTTGTCAAAATAATATTTTAGAATATTGGTTACATAAATTGATGAGAAATAATGGAAAAAAATTATTTTCATGAAAAAATAGATGAGAATGTAATTAATGTGATTCTTGAGAGGTATATCATACAATTTCATCATCTAATGAATTTACATAAATAATATTAATAAATAATTTCGTTTTATCATAATCCCATTAATAATTATTAACATCGAATCATTTACCCCATTATAAATTTTTAATGGAACGACCAAATGAATTATATTTTATAATGTTTTTAGACATGAATCTCAATTTCATACAATTATCTAGATATTTTCAGTTTATTTTTTAATGAATAAAGAAAATAATTAAAATAGTAGACTTATACATTATAGGTTTACAATTATATTTTTTTTTCATTACTCCCACAAAGAAAAACATTTTATTTGAAACATTTTTTCATTTCATTGTAAATTACAATAATTTTCTTCTTGACATCATCCTTAGCCATACTCTTCCTTAAAACCTTTGAATGTTTTTATATACATGGTATTCGAAAAAAAGAACATTAAAGAAAAATGAAAATAATAAATCCATTATTCTAATGAAATATTTAAATCATGTGAAATATTTATCACTATATGAGTATTTTTTGAGAAATATAAATAAATAACTTTTATATGAAAAAAAATGCAATGAGTTCAATGAAGACCATTAAATATAATATAAGTAAAATAAAAACCTTTTTTGAATAATATATCATCAAATATATAACATGTTTGAAACAGATGGTGTATATAAATAGATCCCATATAAATCAATCAATTAATCCCTTTAATAAATCCATCATTATTGCCTAAAAAGTCATGGAACATTACCCAATACATTGGTGTGCTATTTGGATGCACCCAACGAAATAATGGGCTCACCAAGTGATATCAGGGTGGACCCAACATATATGCTATATCAGGATCATGTACGTTCTATAATGGGGATAAACCAATCATATAAGATATATCTGCACCACTTATACCAAATATAATGATCATGTATCATATAATTAATAAAACATTTAATTCTTTCACATTTCATCATAAAACCATTGAAAAGTTTTTTAATTAACTTGAAAAATAGATGTGTAATTAGACTTATAATTTAATTTTTAAACCCACATTATCAATAAACAATTTCTAAAAAAATAGAAAAAGTTTTATTATTTAATGAAAACATATAAATATTGTGGAAGAAATTTATCATTAAAATTTCTAAATCATATATGAATAATTTGTAAAATTATTGAAGTAAATATATCTTGGAAAAATGAGATTTCATTGTTATAAATGATTATTCCAATGAAATAACACCTAGAGCTATCTAGGAACAACAATAATATAAGCTATATCAGTAGCAGATATGATCTATAAAGGGGATAATTCCATTATATATGAAATATCATATTTATTTTTTCCACATATAATGATCAAATACTTTATCATGAAAGAAACATTTAATGCATTCACATTTAATAATATAAAAGTTGAAAAAAATATTTAAAAACAATTAAAAAATAGATTGGTACATAAAATTATTGTTATATATTTAAATAATCATTTTCAAAACCATGTTTCTAATAAAATGAAAAGAGTAATTTATTGAATAAAAACACATTTAAAACAATATTGGGGAAAATTGAATTTTAATTTTGAAATCCCATATAAAAAAGATAAGAAAAGATCATGGTAAATATTACTTTTGAAAAATTAATCTTATTTTTTTAATGGAATCTTCTATGAAAATATTAGTAATTAAGGACGGGAAAATATCTCAACTTTTATATGTTAAATGTTTAATTCATTATTTTTGTTATAAATTCCACAATTTACCTCGAATGGAAAACAAATAAAATATTACTGTTAAAATAATTTGATTTAATTTAATATATGTAAAAATTTCATTAAAATTAATTAAATAATATTAAAAAATAATATAAATAAACTGAATATATGTATATGGAATAATAGTAGTTTTTTATCATTATCATTAAAAGATCATTTTAAAAATATTGTTTGTTACCATCAGTTTGATTCATCATGTATATTAATTATCCAATTGAATAATAAGTTAATGTTAGTTTTATATATTATTAATAACCACATTAAGTTTAATTATTAAATTTATATATCTTATTACCATATACTATATTATTAATTAATCATTTAAGTTTGTCCCAGATGTTTTGATAACAGTGGTTACGTATCTCTCTAATGATTATAGTATATTGACTATGGTCAATGTGATCATTATTCAATCATATCTAGAATATTAATCATAAATAATTATAATTTATAGATGTTAATTATGATTTTAATCCAATCCAATATAAGTTGTTTGGGGAAATTAAATATGTTACAGTAATTTTGATGATACATCATACGTACACATAAGTAATGTGTCCATTATTCAATGATAACTATTGAAAGAAGATAAATATTATTTTATAATTACATTATGATAATGAAATAATACATATAATTTATAATACTAAAATATTCTTATTTATATCATCCATGTGATTTGGTGAGGGAAAACAAAACACATCGCTTCATAGGGGTGGTATACTACATGTACGTAATAATGATATTGCTATTTTATTGTTTATGGATGGATATCAATTTAAATGTAATATTATAATATAAATTTGATAAATATTTGATGTATAAATTATATTAATATTAATTAAATCATTATATCAATTCTTGATAGACGTTTATGGAAAATGAATTACATCAGTTCTCTACGTAGTTGGATGTCATATATAGAAATGATGAATTATTATCTAATTTGAAGGAATAAATTATGTATATATGACATGAACCTAACATAATTACATCTATTATTATGTGTTAATTATTATTTTTTATTTTATCATGTCTGAATAATGTTTTTGGTATTTGGAATAACAAGAAATACTAAAACATGTAGATAAAAACTGTTTTTCTTCACTTAAAAACCTCATTTTCATAATACATTAACACCTCTAATATTTTTTTTGAAAAATAACTAAATAAATATAAAATGAGAATAAAAATTAATGGAAGGTATTTGGTTTTTTAGATGAACTAATTTTTTTTTCATTAAATGAGAAGAGGATGTCTCCTTTTATAAGGGGGGAGGGGTACTCTTGTATCATCTGAAAATATGAAAATAATATAATTTATTTCAATTAAATATTGATAAAATGGTATTAATATATATTATATGATGAATAAGGGGATAAATTACTTCATAATATATACATATATGTTATTTAACTATGTTTATAGCAATATCAATTCGTTTTAACCCATATTTAACGCATTTTACAATTAAAGCGACAACATTGATTTCGAAAATTTGAGGCTCAATATAGTTACTATAATGTGAAAAAATACACATAAATAGATCATGTTTAATATATAAACTCTTATTATAAAAATATAGATATATAAATGATTAATATGAATTTTCAATCATTTTATAAAATAATATTTTCTATAAATTAAACATTAAGTAAATTATTAGAACTATTTATAAATCCATCTATACTAATATGAAACAACATATAAAATTCATAAACAACATTTCATTATATTAAAAACATATAAAAATTATCAATTAAATTCATTAATGATATTATTTCACTCAAATTATACATATATTAATGTTTTTGATATTATTTATTTATATTTTTCTTGTAACTGAATAATTACTTCATCATCATTCAATAAGAATTGAGGTAATTTTGTCTTCACTGAAAATTAATAATAAATAACACTGATGAATAAAAAAAATTCTATTTAAAAATAATATTTATATTTAATCAGATGCTCTATGTAAATTTATATTTAAATATTATAGTTATTAAAGTCCAAAGTGTGATATATTAGAATTTTCATAAAATAAAATCTAAAAAATGTAATAATCTAATAAACAGGGAGAAAATGATAAATAAATGAACATTGTATAATTATGGAACACAATTTTTCATCTAAAATTTTTTTTGCATTTATTTAGGGTTGTTTTATAATCCTAATTAATCTTTTATTTTTATTTAATGAATTTACCTATTTTTTAATAATATAATTTACAATAGTTACTATTCATATTGAAAAAAATAAAAGGGTCATATTTAATAAATTTATATATCCTGATTAAAAATATTAGGTCAATTTTTCAAAATTTATAACACAATATTGGTATTATTTAATATAAAATTAATTCTATTTATACAATAGGAATAGTTTTCCTAAAAAATGTAATTTTTTGCAATAAAATATACATATATCAAAATATGTTTTAATAATGAATAAAATATATTAAAATATATTTTACTTTAAATAGGAGTACATATTTAAAATGGAGATTAAATTAAAATAATAAAGAGACATTTATCATAAATATAATTATAGTATTATGAAAATGTTATTATTCTGTAAAACAATTATTTGCAGAAGATTATGAAAAAAAGAATCCTAATATAATTTTTACATTCTAAAAAAATGGAAAAAAACTGATATAAATTATATAAATTGTATATAAATTTATTATTTTATTAACTCATAAAAATATGTAAAACCCATTTTTTATGAAATATTATTTTGTATCAATAAAATTACTTTACTAAAATTTATCTGATTATTTTCTAAAATCATTTCAAAACATTAAGATTGTGCATAAAATTTATACTAATCTCAAAAAAAATTATTTCTATTCATAATGTGCAATTTAATTGCTAGGTTATAATGACCATATTTATATAACATTTTTTTTGTTTTTATGGTTGGTGATGCATATCGTGTACACTATAAAACATAGTCATTAATTTTTGAAATATCAGGATGTCACATTATCCCTATCCCATTAATGACATTAATCCTTATAATTTTAAATTTTTCTTATAAAAAATGATTAAATATTTCAATATAACTTTATTGAAATCCAAAGTTTTTAAATTGTTCAAAAAAACATCCACATGAAAATTTAGAAAAGGGAAGTACAATGACAATCTAATATTGCACATCGTAGGTTTAAAATTAAGATGAAAAAATTGGGAAGTGAAAATGTGGTTTTGAAGAAATAAATAACATTCAAGGATTGTTTGATGTTGATATAGAAGATGGTTATGATAAAGTTAACCATAAAAAGTCCTAAATATATGAATTGTAAAAGGAAAATTGATATCTCACTAAGATAAGATTGTGAATTATATTATTGTTTTAAAATTAATTATACTAGAGTATATAAATTCTTTTACTTCATATAAAAATAACATATGTAAGTATATTTATTTAAATAGTATCATTTCATTATATAATAATTGAGAATTATAATATTAGACTATTCTTCCAATAATGAGTATTCCAGATGAATATTTCATCCCTAATGAACTTGAATAAATTTAGACAAATCTCAAAATCCATATAATAATAAAAATATATTCTTTTAGAATATATGTATTTACAAAAAATAATATCATTATAACAAAATAAAATAATCCCCAAATATAAAAAATCTTTCAAATAAATAAAAACTATGTTAATCCCCAAAATTATAAAGTAATACCAAATGTTAATCGCACATAATTCAATAAATAACTTGATAAAAAATTACTTTAAATATTTTGCATTATTATTGAAAGATGAAAAATATAAGGATTTTAACACATATCCTTTGTAGATAAATAAACATTTAACACCCAAATTAACATCAGTTACTCTAAATATATCATTCCAATAATTTATTTTAACAAATATCATAATCATTATGATCTTCTAATCATTTACATAAATTTCATTAGTTACTATTAATATACAATAAAATAATTTATGTGTCAAAATGATAAATAAACAATTATTAGTCATATATAATATCATAATATTCATTTTTTACTTAATCACATAGTGTTTCCAAAATAGTGGTTGTATTTGGAAAAAAATTAATCACATAATAATAAATAATATCCAATTCAAAGGTTATTTATACAATAAATCATATCTCCCGAAAATGAATATAAATTATATATGTAATATCTTTGGAATAATGAAAAAATTCCATACTAAATAAAAAATCACATTCTCCCTGGTTGTGATATTCTCCCTTATCTCCCAATGGGTGTGTCTCAAACCTTGTAGCCTTCCATAATTTGAATGTATGTCACCTTACCATTATGGTTTCCTTTTACAAATGCTATAATTCATATAAATGTTCTAGATATAAGAAAAATATCTAAACAGGTTATAATATTATGTTGAATATTAATGAATACTTCAATCCTCAATGGTATATCTCATACATTTTTTTGATAACAAAATTTAAAAACCCTAAATTTCATGAAAAATAAATTTCTACAAAAGTATCATCAGAAACCTAAAAATATCAAAACATGTATCCTACAAAATGGGATTTAAAACATTAAACATATAGAAAACTAAAAAAATAAAATGCCCATGATGGTATCAATAACTATAATGAAATTCCCACCTAAACAATCATTATTTCCAAATATATATAATCATCCTATGATACCTACTATATTGACCCAACAATAATAATTTCATATTCCTGTTTTTTAACGTGAATTCACATTATAATAATTATATTGAAAATTTTTGTTTTCAATTTAGATAATTATGACATATTGTTATATAGTAAACCGATAACTTATAAAGAACACTTCTAAAATGTTTCCATTTTTCCATCAAATAGAAAAAATTTAAATATCAAATAGAATCTTTTCAATGATAAATCATCAAATTTTTCTCATTGACCTCATATTTGTCCCTAATATTCCATAGAACCTATAATCTTTCAAAAATAATGTATTAAAATAAAATGATAATTAAGGGAAATAATAAATATTAAAATCATTATTTTAGTTAAAAATGCTAAAACACATGAAGTATTTAAAATTTTTTAATGTTTATTTGGATAATTTAATTAATAATTTCCACTGAAAAAACATATATTTTTTAATTGTATTGAAATTATTAAAACCCATATCATGAAAAAAAACCACTTCTATAAATATATTTATTCTCATTCATAAATTATTATAATCCCATGTCAAAAATAGTTAAAACATATATAGATACATATGAGAATCCATTCAATAACTCCCTCATTGTTCCCTCAAAATACAAGGTATATATACCAATGAATTGATGCTCTATCTGGTCACACCTAGATATTTAATGTGTCCACACAACACTATTTATGTCTACATAATATATATGATATATTTGGATCACCAATGTTCTATAATGGGGATCTACCCTTCGTATAATCTATATCGGGATAAATTGTTACATATATAATGGGAAATTACAATATAATGATTAAAACATTAAATGACTCCACATTTCATTATGAAACCATTGAAAACCTATTTTAAACCTAAATGAAAAAAATATTTGTACATCAAAATATATTTTTCATTTAAATATTCTCTTTAAAAACGAAAAGACCTAGAAAAAAGGTGTTTTGGTTTTCCATTGGCGAAATTATTATTATCAACACTCTCAAGTAATATAACATTTTCATTTTTATATCACCTATAAAAAAATTAAAATAATTACAGAATCATTTCTTCATAAAATATCATTGTTAAAATTTAATGTATTATTCCATGCAATCATTAGTTATGATGCTAGAAAATCGGTAAATGTTGTTTATATTAAAAAACAGTTCCCTATTTTTTTTAGAAATGTCACAAAGCACCGCATTTGAAAAATAAAAATAGATTCATTTCACTCCATTATGTAATAATTCAAAATGGTTGTAATTGAAATTAACCAATAATAGGATAATATTAAAAACATGATTTTTTTATCATTTTCATAAAATATGAATATTAAAAAAAGAGCGTTTTAAGGGAATATTTTAAAATATAAATTTTAAAATAACGCCCCATACCATGGGTTTGATTCATCATGTATGAGATTAATATTCATGTTCTATAAAATTATGTTGATTTCATGTTTTCATAATTACCTTTTCAAATTTCACTATTATATTTATATCACATATTACAAAGTTATTTGCATTCCCTAAATCAAGTCTATTCAAGTGACACGTTTATATTATATTTTGTATTTAAGTGTAGAAAGGCACTAGTATGCTGATGATGGTCAATGTGGACATCATTTAATCATATCCAAAACACTAAACAATGAAAATTTATAATTTTTATTCATGAATTATAACATTAATTCTAACCATTAAATATGGATAGGAAAAATGATCTGTGTTTCAATCATAGGAATTGTTGGATATATAAACATAAGAGGGGAATTTCAATTTTTCATTGGTCATCATGTCAAAATTTATGTATATTTTCATATATAAATAACGATAATAATGATATCAATATAATATTATTTCTTGAAATAATCTTCTTTATATCATCTTTTTTATGTTGTGATGAATAACAGATCACATAGCATCATAGTTGTGGTACTCCACAGGTACACACAAAAAATGATGTCATTTTATAGTGTATGAATATATAGGAATGTAATTAAATTGAAAAATTTTAATTTCTAAAAATATGACATGAATTTAATATATAAAAAGAATCTCCCTTATTATAAGTAGTACTAAGAGACAACCAATTAAAATGAATTGCATCAGGTTGCAAGGAGGTGGTTCCCCATAGACACAAATGATGAAGTATTTTACCTTTTGATTGAATAGTAGATGTATGTTGGTAATTAAACTACAATATAGTTTTATAGATAATTTATCATAATGGATTTATTATTCTCTATATGTTTAGTAAGGTTTGAGGGATATTGAAGAATATGAGAATATATTGATAAAAACAATACATCTTCTTTGTAAAACCTCATTTTCATAACTTTTTATGACCTCGACGATTGGTATTATTCATAAAATAAGACCTATAATGAGATTATTGAATAGATTAATAGATTGGTTTATGTTTTCTTAGAAAAAATGGTGTTTTATTTGTTGGAAAATTTGAATAATTGGTTCTATTTTATAAGATAGGGGAGGGGAACTCTTGGAGTTTCAGCAATGTTTTGATTAATAATATTTATTATTCAATAAATATTTATCTTAAATTATTTATTTTTGGATAAAATGAGTATAGGATTAAATTTCAGCATAAAATAATATTCAATATGTTTTGACAATATTTATACAATTATTTTGTTATCCTTTATTTATTATTCAATAAATATTTATCTTAATTGTTTCTATATTTTGAACCTTTTAAAAATAAATTATACTTATTGATGTATGTTCATATTTTTTTATCATTTATTAAAATATTATATACTAAAAAATATATAGTAGATCGATTTTTATTACTATTCATTTCATTAACATTAATATTAAAATAAATAAATAAAATTAAACCCAAATATTTTATTATATAACTGAAAACGTATTGTAATATATAGAATTATCTTTTCACACTATTTATCAAAAAACATTAAATTTTTAGTATTTTTATTATTTGTGTAATTTTTCTATTAATGGAATAATTATTATATTAGTTTTGATTATGAATTGGAGGCAATTATTTCAACACTAAATATTAAATATAAATTACCATAACTAATATAAATAAATTATATTTGAAATTAATATTTATAATCATGTATATCCTCCAAATAACCACATATTAAAGTATATTATCTATTAAATATTCGAGTGTTACAAGTTTGAATTTTTTGATATAAAATATTATAAATGTCAAAATATCAAATACTTTTCAATAAAATGAAATAAAAAAATATTTGATTATTAATGAAGAAAATTACTCAACTAATAAAATAACGGCATGTATTGGGGTCATTTTATAATTTTTATTATATTATTATAAAATTTTATTACATGATTTATCTTTTATCATGATAACGAAAATATTAGGTTTTCTATATTTATTTAAAAATAATAATAGGTTCAAATTTAATGAATTTAGACCTCATATATCCCAATTTTAAATCTATTTTTCAATATTAATAACACATATTTGTAATATTGTTATTTAAAATTAATCCCTCCAAATGCTAATCAAGAAACATGTGTTGAATAATTGGGTTTTTCCCAAAAATGTAATTATATTTAAATAATGTATATGTATGATTAAAATTTAATTTAATTTATTATATATAAATTAATTATTTTATTTATATTTATATCAAATTCAAATCTAAGGTGTCTTTTAATGCATATAAAAAAGGCTATTTTATTAAATTGATATTATTCACATAAAATTATAACTTTTCCGAAAATTCTCAAAATAAAAATCCTAAAAATAATATGAGATATTTAATTAAATAATATAAATCATTTTGAGAAATAAATTTTCTAAAAGTTCAAAAAATTAATTTTTATATGCACTCATAAATATCAATTGTAACGTCTTAAACTCTAATTTCACTTACAATTCCCAAAATTAGGATGGCCAAATGGCCTCAAACGCATCTCCCCAAATTCTTGAGGCATATGACTAGAAATAGGGGCCTTGGAATTTCTATGGGGAGACTATTCCATCATCACCAGAGTGTACCATAGTAGAATTTCAATAAAATACAATTAGTGGAACAAGTAAACGATACAAACTATAAGTAAATAGTAGAAGATAGATAATATACAATACCAAAGGACATGTCATATACTAAATTAGGTCATGAATCCTATGTATCTACGAAAATATCCCCATCATGTGTACAAGGTAGATACACAATACATGTTATAAATTTTAAATGGACAAAATTATCCATCATGAATCATATTCATCAACTCATTCCCATGCCCCCAGGGTCCTAAGAAGCAATCAAGAACATTTAAAATGGAGCATTACTTTATCAATACATGCAGTCATATAATCTGTTTGGGCAAGCAATGGTGGACCAATCATGGTGTGAGATATAATCCCTTTAGGCTTCCATCAATGCCTATGTTCCCATCTGTTACTGAATTTATATATATGACATATAATGTGCAAGAAATAGTAAAATCTATAAAGGATGTGCATAAAATTAAACAACTTATAAAAACTGGTTCTAATTTCATATTCAATTCCATATTTAATAAATTAATTTTACAACATAAGTCTCTGATTTAATAGTCTGGGCCATATCAATTAATCAAGATCAACTGTCCATTTATTCTTATATAAATAATTAGTCTTGAGACCTGGAACGATACTTGGTGTCCTCTATAATCTCATGTATCGACGGATTTTGAATAATCCATCAATAACTGTAATTCAATACCCTATCTAAGCTTGTGCTTTGTCTTGGAACATGTTTTACATAATTCATTTCATTCATTAAACCCTTTATGACCTGATTATAGCCCTATAATTACTAATATGTAATCCAACTCTCACTCCAAGTGTAATATGAACCAATCCCATAAGATATCATCCATGGAAAACCTCTAAAGAACCCAAGTATCACACTAGGTGTGGTAAAATATCTGAGCCACATGAGTTCATCATTAGCGGTCCACCAAGGGATACTCAGTATCACCTATGAAATATGTGATCAAATTCCCTTGATAACATCCTTGGAATCAATAAGCAATCCAAGTGTCACTGTTAATATAATAGTTAAATATACCCTGATTCCATCCTTGAATAACCACGTACCACTCAGGCATAAAATTTGAATTCATAATGATCAATTTCATCTAGTAAAATCCATTAACATGTCATAGTCATCACCGAGGTCATATCAATTCAATCTAATCTAGAATGGTTACTCAAGTCATTTTCCGTGTTTAATGTATTGGTTTCCAAATAATAACATTGGCATTTAATTTAAATTAGCCACTCAAGCTTAGAAATATATTTATTGGAAACAATCTAGGGTCATGGAATCCAATGCCTACATATTATCCATTCAATTATTATTGTATTTATGTGTTGAAAATTCTATCACCATATCATTCAACCTTTCATGTAAAAAATAATGGGTAACACCAAATGGTATCAATTCGTAAGATCCACCCATGGTGTTCTAGTCCAACAAATCAACAGACCCATGGGGTGGTTCTGATATAAGGTTCACCACCACATATCATTTATAAATGATACACTTTAATCACATGTTTCATACCTAGTAATTCAAGGATTTCATTTCATTTCATGGTGACACAAATAAATTAGAGGTGCATAACCACAACATATATAAACAACTCATCATTAAATTAATGGTAGGAAACAACCTACCTTAAGTCTATGGTTGATATATTATCGAGCATCAGCTCCGGATTCAGCCCATATTTGGAGAAAATCGATGAAAAGAATGAAAAACCTAAAATAGGGGGAAACAACACTCACCTAAATTGATAAACATATATTCAGAAGAGCGGAATAATATTAAAAAGTATTTTAAAAGTCATCGATGCAGATTCAATGAGACAAGTGGTAATTGAATAGGAGATCAGACATAGGATCTATTGAGACTCCATGGATAGTCTTATAGGAGGGATCAAAAATGAGTTTTTTTCTGCTTAGTAGGGAGTGAGAAATTAGTTTTATATTTAATATAATTTCAGAGTTAAAATTTTCCATTTTAACAAAAATATTTGGGTTTCGTAGTTTACATGCTGGGTTTGACTGAACATGTGTGAAAAAAAAGAATGGTTAGATATAGAGAATCACTACATGAACTAATTTTCCATAAATACTAAATAATTTTTTTTTAAACCATACCAGATCTAACTCAAATAACTACAGACCTAAGAGAACTGAGATGTGTGCCAACTCCCACGGGTTTACAAAAACGATTTCATGTCCATTCCATCCCAAACATGGGTTCTAAACCCCGAACTAGCCTTATATCATCTCGATAACTCCATAACAACTTATCGAATTCATATGAGAAAAACTATAAAAATTTAATGAAATAATTATTTGAATAAATAATGTATCCATAAAAAAATTATGAACATAGTTTATATGAAATTCACCCTTTAAAATTCCATTCCTGAATTGCAATCCCCTAGGTTGTGAAGAATGATATGTGAATGACTCAAAACACAGCAATAGTACATCGACCACTTACTCCTTGGACACATCTTGTACATGTCCATTATTCTATATAACCAATACACAATAAATTTCTAGCCTCAGAGAAACTTCATTTATGATCCACAATACAAATAGGATTCTCCTAATATGATCTATCTTCCTATAACTTAACATACTCATGATTAAAGGAATGATGTGGGTATGAATATTAATTTAATATCCGAGAATCATATAATAAATCATGCATGTCTTAGTACCTCTAAGGTAGCTACAAATTATACCCTACCAGCATGAATCTCTCCAAAAGGTCAAACGAACTAACATACCATGTTGAAATTTTACCCAATCTCTTAATTCTCATGTGTCCCATCCTCAGTGAAACACTTATGAAAACATGACCCATGGCCTCAAACTATTTTGTTTGTCTGTAGTTATTTTCATCAGAGATCTAACAATTATGTGCATCAATCATCCACTTCTGAATTAGCTTCACCTACTATGTGGTCTCCTAAAAAAGACATGGTCCATGTTTAGCTGCCTCTCCACCCACTAATGAAATCAATAGTGATCAGCATGGCCTGCCATAAAAATAATCATAAGGATCCATATTAATATTATAATATTAGATATTTTTGGAGAAAAAATCAATCATGGGTATATTCCTCTCCCAAGAACCCCGATATCCAGGATGCATTCAGAATCCATGTCATCACACACCTTAATTATGAGCTCTAACTAGTCATATTTTTGGGGGTGTCATGTTTCCCTTAGAAGAAAACACATACACAACAGCCTCTATATCACATTATAGAACCATCGAGTAAACATGGAATTCCATTCTAAAATAATTGTGTAAGGGACCCCATGAATTCATACTGTCTCTCTAATGTACACCCTTCCAAGCTCATCAATACTAATGATTTCCTTGATAATCTAGAAATGTGTAATATTCATGAGTCTATCAAAAAAACCCATAAAGTAGAAAGACATCAATTTAACCCCAGTAAAACTGTCATGAAATCCATTTCAATGTCATTCCACTTAAAATCAAGGGTGAGTAACTACAACTGATTTTTGTCTTGTCACTAGTGTGCTTCATTTACTTAATGACATGTGGAACACCTCCTGAAAAAACCACATATATCTAATTTCATATCAATTCATTAGTACTAGTGATGTGAATATTGATACATCATGGTGACACCAGGATGCACTTCTTATAATGAATCATGAAAGTCTCTAATCAGATCCTCAATGTGTCCAATGAAACCCATACACCACCATGTAGTCATAGAATTTCTTCTCCACCTATAGTTCTTCTAGGAGGAGGGTCGCCAAAATCCATGATGTCCCATACGACTAGGATATCATAATATGATATATTTCTTATCCACAATCTTCTAGTAGGTTGGAGGTTACTTATAAGGATCAAAGGCATGTCTTCCCCAAAAATCCATGAATCTCTATGTGCATCTCAGAGAAGAAATCCATGTGGTACAACTCGTTGTTTCCTTA
The DNA here is from genome assembly GCA_963277665.1 of Viscum album. NCBI lineage: Eukaryota > Viridiplantae > Streptophyta > Magnoliopsida > Santalales > Viscaceae > Viscum > Viscum album. The sequence goes on along the minus strand of OY728150.1, from coordinate 1,253,851,614 downwards.
CAAAAATAATTATATCGGATTTCTCCCACTCAGTGTATCATCCACTTCATTTACATTCCATGAAATGAATTCTAGCTCATTGTTAAATAAATATAGGTATTCCACCCACATATATGACCTCATATTTTGATCACGCTATGTAAATTTTTTACATGGGGATTTTATTGTCTGTGAATACCTAAAAACACTCCCCATCAAAGTATTGTATCCAAAAGAGCAATGTATGAACAGCTGTAGTGAACTTCTGATCATGAGTAAAGTAGTTCCTCCCATTTGACCTCAACTTTCAATACCCTTACGACACGACTCTATAACACAACATAAGAACTGATCCAAGACCAAGGATAATTCATCATAATACATAGTGTAACTCTTACATTGCTCTGGAAAAATCAATATCGATGATGAATACAATCTCCCATTCGCCTCTTGAATGCTCAAATAAGTGAAATATATTTATACATAGTTCACACACTTTTTAGTCTATCCCTATAGAGGCACTTCTAGGTTTGGTAAATAAAATATAAAAAACCTATAGTAACTAACCAGTCATAAGATGTTTCATTCCTAAAATATATTCTTACGTTTCTCCTTGGAAACTATTGATCTATCCTTCTCCTGAACAATTTACACTATTTTCTCTAAGGTAATGTTACACATGAAGTGAATTTGATCGGTAACAAGGTGGTTGTTTGTGACATTATCATGTAATAGAAGTTCTCTAAATGTATTCAAAATAATAACATGTTTTATGAATTGGTTGTGTTGATTATAAGAATAAACCAATATATTATCCCTTAAAACCATAAAAATGATTCAAAAAAATGATGGAAAACACTATTTATTACTTCTATGAAGACTTGTGGTATATTTTTAAGACTGAATGGCTTAAACAAAGACAAATATATTCTCTAATAGCTACGAATGGTTGTGAGAGGTATTTATTAGGGTCTAACACAAACATGATGATAACTGAATCCCAAATATATATTTTTTAAACACATTCTCCTCATAGATAATTATTGAGATCATATATCCATGATAGAGGATATCAATTACTAATTTTCTTTTGTTTCAATTTCCAATAATATATGAATAACCTAAGGATAACATCCTCCATTTTCACAAAATGACTGAATAACCCCGTAGAGAGGTATGTGTATAAAAAAATGTTGGCCTTAAATCCACTAGCATCCTCTTGAGTTCTTAAAACTCAATAATAGCTATCATGAAAGGAGGAATGGATAAATGTACATATCTTGGAAATAGATCGAGAGAGAAATCAACCTATATCAGTTGAGGTAATCCTAAAATTTTATATGATAATAGTTAAATAAAATGATAATATATTGGATGGAAATATGTATAATTTGTTTCATTATCATTCAGATATATTCTCACAATTTGGGATATCACCCCACCCATCACACGATGCTCTAGTCCATCTCTGTTCATTTGGACATTACAATCAACCTTGAAAATGAACACTCCATACTATGGTGATGTAAAGGTCACCCTATGGAGATAGTAGTCTCGAAATCTTGAAAATGGACCAACCATACCATCCTTATAAAGATATCAAAGCCTTTCATTTAGAGGAATAATGGTCTTAAAAAATTGACACCCACTAATATAAATTGGTAATCCATTCACTATTATATATTTTGAATCATAATCCCCAATGGAGTGTCAGGATTCATGAAAACATCAATGGTATGAACAATAAGGCCAAGGGTCTCTACAATGGGCATATATTGATAGTTATGAAAATACCCTCTGCCAAAAAGTATAGAAGATAAGGTAGAGGATACATGAATAATACCTCTGATTGTAGAAGGTCTGGGATCCTACCCCTCAATGTTCTGTTAGGCTACATATACATGGATTGAACCAAGGACATGGGACACTAGCCGGATACACTAATTAGATCCAATCTATTGTCACTGTAAAAATGGGGTCATAATATTATGGCCTAGACCACAACCTCGGCCTTATCGGCCTAGTGTACTCCACCCCCTATCAAAGGAGAATATTATTACCTTACTCTTGAATGTGGAGTTAGTGAATACCATCTCTCAATAACTACTATAGTAAATTTTCTCCAAAAGAACCATATATCCCCAATCATGATGCAAGAACCTTTTTCAACTAAGTCCATGTTATATTATGGCCTCATTTGTCATGGAATACTACATTGGTAGCACCTCACATGGATATAAGAATATTTTTATAACTAATAAAATCACTACATGGATGTTATTAATGATTCATCCTACTATCATCATATTTAGTACCAAATTAATATTGTGAACCACCTTGCCTCACACATCTATCCACTCTCAGGTTATGTTCTCTTATAAGCACCTGATTCACTATTCTAGAAATGGAAATAAACCCAATGATATTTACCTGTGATTTTATTCCATGACTATGAAGATCCTCAAATCACCTCGCATTATATATCTCTTCACTCATCAGATAAGTTGTAATGAACTGATGCCTTTTTGAATTTTTCAAATATTCTATAAATGATAATGTTACATAATCCAGATGTATGACATACCAAGAACTATCAACCCTCAAAATATTGTGATATATATTTTCATATAAGACCACATGAACATCAAACCAATCCATCGCTTGATGATGTACCATCATAGTGATAAAATCCCACTATCTTTAGGTGAAATAACATAGAATATACATAGAGATCATTACAGTCCACTCAGGAGGCATCTCTATATTATTGATTATAGATAGTTTGGACTCTATCCCTAACTCCATAGTATGTTTTTCTCCATCCCAAGAAAATGTGGGTGAATGATGCTATTGGAACTCACTTATCCACTCTACCATAGTTGTGGAATGTCCATGTGATCCCTGGACGGACTGCAAGAATTATATATACCCTTCTCAAAAAAATTCTTTAGCACATGTTTTTAGTACAAAAACTCATGCCAAATTTAGAATAACTATATGATACAATATTATCCCATGGCCCAATACCTCTAATGTGTTATCATGACAACCCTCCACTCTTATGAATATAGGTCATCATTTTCAATTGATTCTCTAATTCCAAATACATTCCATAGATCAAGATCATTATAAAAGTCATATCTCCAATGAATATATATTTATAAAGGATAGGTACAAGCCTTCAGCTAAAATAACAGACTCATATTGAGTCAGGTATGGGTGACATGTAAAACAAATATAATATAGAGATAATTCTTACATCCCACTACCAAGGTCAAGACACAATCAAATTATCTCCTATAAGTAATTCATGTTTCAATTTAATTTATATATACAAATTTACCATTTGAACTCATACTCATTTAACATTGATATCAAAAATCATTTAAAAGTTTAAACCATGTGTTTTTCCAAATTCTAATCCTTGAGGTTCTATACTCCTCAGGAACCAATGTCTATCATCCACCTAATTCTCATCATAACCCATATTTGTAAACCTATCATAACACCAATAATAACTATAATGACACTTATCCCAACAACCGGAAATAAGTAATGAACCATAAATGGACTAATAAAAAGCATGCACTATGATTACTAGAATGTGTCAAATATGAAGATATAAATGGAATACCCTAATCTTATCTATTTGAAAAAAAATGAACATAAAATCCTAACAATAATAACTTCACAAATAAATTGAATCATACAAAAGTGTAATAAAATAAACTGTAATAGCCCAAATCTATAAAATTCCAACATAATTAGAAGAAGGTGTAGATACTCTCAGGCTGAGCTGATTACAAAATTCAATTTCATACATATCACTATTGATTGTCTAAAAAAATAATGTCGACAATGAAAGATGATCTGATACCACATTTTATTGTCCCAGACCCAGTTTCCACTCAATAGTTCTTCAATCCCAATTGGTGACATGGCCTCAAGCATAGGTATCCAATGTTTCCAAAAGGCCATAAATAAGTATAAGTCATGATCAAATCCATGCATCTGATTATCCCTGGAAGATGCATCACAAAAATATTTTCATTAAATAATCCATTTAGAACCAATGTCTATACCTAGAATCATATGTTGCAATCCATGTCTCATTATAGGGGTAATATAGACCCGCAATCTACAAGCTCATCTATGGAGAACCTCCCTAGAACCCATCTATTAGAGTAGGTGTGGTATAATGTACTATCCACTCGAGTCTGTCCTTGGATGTCCATCGAGGGACTCATGTATCATTAATATAATATATGATCAACTAACCTTAATTTAGTACTTTGAAATCATAAAATGAATCCAAGCCCCACTCTTCATATGATAGACAGATCACCTATGATTTTTTCCTTAGAAAACCAAGTATCACAAAGATATAATTGTTAGATTCCAAATTATCAATTCCATATAACAATATTATTCAACAACGAAGGTCAAACCCTAGAAATATCAGTAAAAACTCACCTATAATGGAGACTCACATCATTATCCAGGATTATATTCCATGGCTTCAAAATAGTCACTTGGGAATTTCATTTAAGGATGCAACTCAGTATTAACAAGTTATATAATGGTATGGTTCTAGGGTCAGTTCATCCATTCCATACTCTTTATCTCTTCAAAAAAAATCTCTTTATCAATAGATAATTCAAATACAATGATCAATTTAACATTCAAGATTACTAGAAAAAATTAAAGGGGCCCACCGATGGTATCCATTCTTAAGATTCAACAATGTTTGTCTAATCCAAATAATCCACACACCACTACAGTGGATCAGTTTCATGTTTATTCCACATATATAATTTATTAATGATCCTCTTTAATTACATGGTTCATACATATAACTTTATGTATTTATGTTCATTTTGGAGAAATTACCCAAAAAATAGGTTTGTGGATCAATGGTATATGTAAAACACTTGAAAATAAACGAATGGATTGAGACCACATACATGAGATCTTTGTTTGATGGATTGTGGAATATCATCTATATATTTGTCTTATATTGGGAGAAAATCAATGAATGGAAGAAGAACACAATAATATGAAAAAATATATTGTAGCTAAAAAGAATATCAGATATCTATACAAAAAGAATAAGATTTAATATGAATTAAGAACTCGCCTATACAGATCCAACAAGATATGCAATGTTTTTATCGAAGATCAGATAGATGATCTATATAAAATCCTTTGATAAACTCAAAGGATGTCTCATAATTTTGATTCTTCCGATCTAGGAGAGGGGTTAAAATTATTTTAAGTGTTAATATATTTGTTTGTATTAATTGGTAATTTAACTAAAAATATTTGGTCTGTAAGGATTACAAACAATATTTGACTAATGTGTGACAACCATGAATGATTAGGTGTAGGGAAGGAAAGCCCATGAAATTTACATGATCAATTTTACTAAATGTGTGGAAAGTGTTCAAAATCCACGGTCAAAACCAGTTACCTGGGTGCATGTAAATTTTTCCTAAATCACGAGGTTCACTCTAATTGTGTGCCATGTCATTTCTCCTTAAACATGGGTTCTGAACTATAAACATTCCCAAGTTACTCTCGATAAATCCATAAACACAAATGAAACTCATATTTGGACACATATAAAAATTTTATCCAATAATTGATGTAAAAAATATAGTATTTATAACTCAATGATGTATTGGATTCTTATATAATGAAAAACCTTTTTTGATGAAAATATTTTAAAAAAATATTATAATGACATTAAGTAAATAAGAGCTTATTTCATATGAAGTTTCCAATACCATTTTATTGTTTAATTAATCTATATTAATTTCATAATTCAATTATTCTTATACATATCATCTTATTTAACTACAATGATGTAGTGATCATTTTTAAATAATAATACTTCATTATTTTTTAATACACTTTGTTGGTTATCTTAATAATTTTCGAAAATATTGTTTCATTTATTAAATCATGGTATACTACAAATATAAAATAAAATCAATATTATAATCTCATGGGATTAAACAAATTCATTATAATTCATTTAATATTTAATGTATATACTCCTCATAGAGTAAGATATGTTTATAACATAATGTGTCTTGCAATGAAGAATAATTGAGACACGATTCCCATACTTCTTTTGTTATATTTTGAATCATAGTACCAATTAAATAAAAATATTAAATGAAATAATAAATATATTTCAATTAATTATATTTTTTATATTACATGACAAATGTATAGTTATATACCACACAAATGAATCAATTGAGGAATTATTCATATATCTCTGAAAAATAAAAATGATAATAGAAATCTCTTAACATAAGTATCAAATTCCATAATATAGATTAAAAACTCATGTATAATATATATAGGTATACTATAAATAAATTAAATAACTATAATTATATATATTATGATATATCATTTATATTTGATGTTAAATTTTTAATTTATTTAAAAGTCCATGTTAAAATTACACTTTGGGCAATAAATACTATGTTTTTCATGTATCTATTGATTTATTATATTTTTTTTTAAATTGATAATGAATAAATCATATATATAATTTTAAACCTGATTTATATATAATATATAATCATAATATATGTATTTTGATTAATCAATAAATTTTAGAGCTATAAAATGAATTACACGTAACATTAAGATGGTAGGTCATACATACGCCTGAATGCTATTTCGATTTTCATGATGGATGAACAAAAATGAAAAGAAGAAACATATTAAATTTAATTAATAAATTTTATGTCATATATATCAGAAATATTCATGATAATTATCTTTATTCTATTTTACTTAATGTGTATGTTTAAAAAAGAATCGCATCACTTCACAGGGTAGTAGTCTGTTATACAAAAGTGGGACACTATCATATTTCAACATAATGGAAAGTGAGATGTTTTATGATATATTATAATTATAATATTATAATATTATTGTAAATATCATATATATATATATATACCCATCAATATTTCCTTTTTTAATTGGCGGTTATAAAATTCATATGACATTGGTTTGTTGGGTGGTAGTTTACAGTACACATGATCAATAGTTTTGTTTTACTTGTGATAGAATATGAAAAAAAAACGTGGATCATTAAATTAACATAATACCATCTAATTGCATTATATATTATGTTGTTATAATTTTATCATATTCAAATAACATTTATAGGTGGTGGATTAGGAAATAAAACAAAAATACATGTTTTTGAAATGTAAATCTTCTTCAAAGATCCAATATAAGTTTATACCAAAATACTTCCAAGGATGGTTTCCTAACCATAATATGGCCTCTATTATTTTTGGTGATAATAAAGGACTATATAGTGGATTTTTTTCTGATGAAAATGGTTGTGGTTTGTGAATAATAAAGGAGAGAGGGAGACCTTTTATATGTACGAAAGGGGGAAGACATGGATTGTTTCAAATGTATTAAGTGTGCTCAAAATTTCAATGTCTAAAGGGAAAATAAATTTATATTTTTAGATAAATAGATTTAATATGGACTCTATGTTTAAAAAAAATTGGACGAGTTTTTAGGTCATTATACCCGATATATTTTTAGATTTACACCCACCACCATATTAGTAGACATATTATAAAAATAACAATAGTAAATAATATTTTATTTACTTTAATATTAATTTTGAGAAAAAAATAATTATAGTATATTATAAAATATTAAATATCATAAATAAATATATTAAATTCATTTATCTAGAATTCCATTCATAAATGTGGAATATTTTAATTTATAATTTTTTATGAAGATGCAATGAGGAAACGTATTTTTTCAAAATAAAAGTATCAAAAGTATTTAAAGCTTTAATATCAAAAGTACACATTTAACATAATATTTTCACATAATTTAAGTTAAAAAATATATTAATGAAATATTTTTACATTTAAAACCATCATAAAAAATTCTCATTAATATAAACTCATTAAAGGAAAAGATAATTTTCAAAAAAATTGGAATGTTACAAAACTCATCCAAGAAAAAATTGTTTTAGAAAAATACAAAAAATAACTATATAATAATTTTTAAATTTTGATAAAAAAATTAATTTAATATTACCTTATAATATAACTTAATGTGTTAAAAATTACTTTTTTTATCAGTTAAAAAACATTTTTTTGATAAAATTTATTTTTTTGAAATCATATAATGAATTTTCCAAATTTTTATTCTGTTTTTATTTATATGTTTTATTTATATATAATAATTATAAATTATTTATAAATTTTAGTTATTCCTATTAATATTTCCATTTTTTCGGCAAGGTTATAAATATTTTGTTTAAATAATTATATTAATAGTATATCATGATTCTTAAAAAGATTAGTTTTTTGTGGAACGAAAGAGATCTAGCGAATTAAATTCAATTCAATATATTATTTCATAATATACTAGGATGGTAAATATTCCATTAAATTTAAAATCTATTCTCTATTGGGGGACACAAATAACTCCTTAAATCTATATCATTGAATATAGTGTACATTGGAGTATTTGGCTAGTTGGATGATGATAACCTTAATGGAATCATGACAAATCACTATATATAGATGTATATTAATGGTTTTTAACAATATTTAATTCCATATACGTTATAAATCATCAAGGGGTGTCATACAACTCTTTCATGTTGAAGCACTACCATCAACTACAAAAATATATGGTCTTATTAATTGAACATAACAGTAATATAATTCATAAATGTCAACAAGTATGGGATCCTAATCTTTATATATATCGTTATCATGTTTGTAAATACCTCAATGGGGGGATTGTGAAACTCTATCAGTACCTCCTCAAAAATAAAATCATAGACCATAGGCCTACAATAGAAGGGTATGATGCCCTCATGATCTTTAGAAAATAATTTTGGGACATCTTCTAATAACCAAATATCATGAATGGACACATAATAAATTAACCAAATTGGAATTGAATCGTTAATTGATGAATACAAGGGCTCCACCCTATTGATCAATGATTAGTAATTTATCACTCATTTAATAGTTCTAGATTCATTAATGAAACAATTCTATATTCTCCCTCCAACAATTGTGCCCTATTTTTTATATGAAACTAACTACCAACCCCATATCCATTTCATTGGGTATATATAATATCAATGTAATAGTTATATAGAATATCCCAAATTATACCACGTATTTTTTTGGGACAATAAGTAATTAATACACTTTGGTCTATATATAAGATAATTTTATTACTGATAATGTATGGTATTATGTTCGTAAAAGAGAAATCTTCAATTAAATTCTCCAATCTTTTAATTGTATAGTTGTTGTTATTTGTTCTCCATTGATAATGCAGTAATTAAATATACAACAACCAATTTATGTATTTAAATTCATTCCTAGATATAAAGGCCTCTTAGAACATCGAATACTGAAATCATTCCCCTAAGATTCCATAATAAAGTTGGACTCTCCAGACATAAAAATATATAATCAAAAAATACATGAAAATAATCAAACCATCTATTCATACACCCATATAGTGTAAAGGTATTTGAATTTAATTTATGGAATTTTTATAGTAATTTGATGGATTTTTTGAAAACTAATTTTTTGTGGATGTTCATAAAAAATAGTCGAAATTTTATCAATTATTTTAATACAAAGTAGTTTAATAAATGTTTCACACTAATTGAACAGTTGATGGAAAAGAATAAATTTTTTATATTCAAAAGTAATTAATGGTGGGAATTTTTTAAAGAATCCAATTTAATTCAGATGATCATTTATTGAAAAAAATTCTCAAAATCTTGAAAACCACATGATAAATTCATTTAAAAAAATAGTACATTAAAATTAACCAAATATAGCTTATTAAGAATAGAAAAACTAAACATAGAAATATAGATGCAGATCACTTGAAAACTCAATATCAAAATAAATTTTATTTGTGGCTCATGTTTTAATATTAATATTTTCAATACATGATGAACCAGATTAAACAATGCATACAAATACCATATAGATAAAAATTGAATATTTTGAGGACAATATTTTTGTCTCCGGAATCATTATTTCATAAAAATTTATCTATAATAGAAATTATGTACAGTTATAAATTTATTAAGTTGTTGATAGGTATTATGTGTATCCTTTTTACAAAACAAACCAACTTTATGGATATAGGATTAATATGATTTTTTAATGTACATGTTTGTGAAGACTACTGGGTTTTTGAAACATTTGAGTGGATGATAATGCTAGTTTTTAGTCAAGAGGATATAGTATAGATTCCTATCAAGAGATTCAATGTTACAACATTTCATCTCTAAAAGACATGCTCATAATAAAATATAGTACTAACAAAATCAAATGATTCAAAGTTGATCTTTTTGAGGAGTGAAAATATATGTTGGTGCTATATTTTTTTATTATAAAAATTCACAATAAATGAAAATTAACTCAAGGAGCATATTATTTCTGGTATAGGAAATGATAAATGGTTATATTATAATTATATACATACATAAGGTTTCTAACACATAAAACCAAAGAAACAAAAATTATTGAGGTGTATGAGAATTTTTTAAATTACTTCATCTGAGGTATGTTTATTTATAAAATAAAATAAACAATAATTTTTTTGAAATATGTTGACAAAAAATGTTTGTAATCAGCCACCATTCTAAAGATAAAAAAATAGATGCAGTTTTATGAAGTGATTGAATGAAGTTAAGTACATAATATATCACGAAAGAAAATGTCAGATGTGTTAATATTAATAGTAGATATATCTTGAGAAGCATACTTATTTATTTATCAGTTTCAATAATTTATTAAACCATCATAATTTGAATTATATTAATGTACTAATAAATTATGTGTTTTGGAAAACAATGTAGTATGAATATTGAGTAAAAATGTTTTGTAACAAGGCACATAATGTTTGAATTCTTATTTAGTTAGTGATTTTGATCTAAAAATATAAATAATGAATTATTTATAATTCAATGGGCCAAGAGAAAAAAATGACAAAACATATTTTGGAAAGTGTTTCATACAAAAAAGTCTCAGAAAATCAATTTTTATAAATAATATATGGTAGAACATTTTGATGTTCTTATTCATGTTACGGTGAGAATTATGATGTTTTGGTGATCTATATTGGATTCCATCAGACACCATAAGTGTAGATTACTTTTTTAAATCAACCCAATAAATGAACATGAAATTATAATTTATGATATTTGTTTGAGATGAAAAAATATGATGTTTTCCCAGCATTAACATTTTTGGAACACTCGTTCCTTGAGGTTCACGATACATTTTTATGTTTTATGGCCATTTTATAGAGATAAATTCGAAAAATTTGTAAATAAAAAATTTGAAGAGATTTTTCTAGCTGATGTTATTTTATTGATGAAAAACGTATTGGTAAAAGAATATCCAATCTGATGATCAGATTGAATATTGTTTTTAATATCATACAGAGGGGATTAGTCTAATAATTCTGTATATTCATGAGAAGCACAATATTTATGAGCTATCATATTACATAATTTTTATGTATACAAAAATTGAGTAATGGTGCATCGAATTGAGGCTATTGGACTGAGTCCATCAAAAAATTTCACCAAATTAAGACACATCATATAGATATTTATGATGTAATTTTTTGGAGAAAAAGTTTTGGAATTAATAAAAAAAATTTAAAATTTATATGGAAATTTTATAAACTGAAGAGAGTCATTATAATCATTAATATTTAGAGATGGAAAATTTTTAAATGGATTTAAAATGTGTTTCCTTATCTTATTTTTTATATTGAATTTCTATAGACTCATGAGAGTGGTTATGTTAAGGATGCATGTTATCATAGTAATGATAAACTTGTATATATTGGTTGATCTCTTTAAATTCAAAATTTTTCATGAATTTCAATTTAATAAAATTATTAACTCAGAATATCTAACATGTTAAATTTTTTAAGATTCATTAAAATAGAATTTTTTGAAATAAAGAAAAAAATTCTACCCCATTGACTCAGTGATTCAATTAACCTTAAGAATTTCAATATTTATCAGTAGCAGTGTTCCCATGTTATAATCTTATAATGTAAGATCTCAATTATAAGAAAATTATAGGTATTCAAACCTTATATGGAAAAAATTTTAATTTATGTAAAATTGGATGATTCCATATCTCATATTCATTTTCCTAAATGTTATTGATTCATCATTAATTAGTTTTCCTCCCTGTGAGAATTATACACTATTTATAATTTTTTACAACAGAAATATAGAATTAAATGGAATATAAATAAATATTATTATTAGGTATTTGATTGAAAATATTTTTATGAATGTTATATTTCTCAATACAACTAATTCATGAATTTTTTTTTAAAGATGACGCTTTAAGGAAAAGCAGTAACCACATACATGACGCGACCATCCAAAAATAATACAAGCTTAAACCGAATTTTAAATTCAAAATCCAACACCAAACTCGAGGAATATTCGATAATATATTCAACACGTAAACCGAAGTCACCTCACTTCCATACCCCATCGTCACCAAGTTAGGCAACTATCGTCGTCGACATCGACAGCGGCGGGCCGCCGGAGCGGAAGAATAGGTGGAGAACCAACCAGGAACGCACCATGAGTGGACAACACCGCAATGAGAACAAACTAACATAGACATGTATAACAAACCATCAACAAAAAATGGATTCGAAGAAGAAACACTATGAAATAATCATGTAATCAATTCTTATCTCCCCCGAAAAGAGAACAACTAAACTGAATCCTGAAGCTGAATAGGAACATCCCATATCCAGAGCACATGGAGAGACCATTGACTGAAGAACCACAAATCCCAAAACCACCTTTTATCCCCCTCTCTAAATTTGACCTAGAGAAGAGCAAATGAAATCACGACCTGAGTAGGTTAGAACAGCCAGTGGCTTCTATAACATACAAGTGCGACAATGCCATCGAAAAAACCCTAAAAACCGACGATGTAGTGTAGCACTAAATAATAGGGAGAATTATCCAACCATAAGAAGAGAATATAATATAATGAAACTGTAAGTATGAAGGAAGGAGGGAGGAACTTCGGGTAAATAGAGGGAAAACCCTAGAACCTAATACGGTGGCATCGGGAGAAAGCGGAAAACCAAATGGAGAAGGGGGTCGTGGTTCTCAGTATTATTTCATTATTTTTTTTGATCATGGGTTTCATCAATACAACTAATTATTATTGGAAAAACATGAAATTATATCTTATGGAAATACTAATGTAAAGGTAGAATAATTGATTATATAGTGAGGAATTATTGGATATATCATGATAGTTGAATATATAGCAGGGAATGATTGAAGATATCATGAATTGTGATGAATGGTCTATATTTTTATATTTTATCAATGTGAATGACAATTTTTGTAAAATTATAGGTTCTACATATATATACAAATATTTTATGGTTATTAATAAACTCATGATAACTTATATAGGTTCATTTGATTACAAAATAACTACATTAGATGATAAATAATATTTATCTCTTGATGAATCTGAGAATATTATTACATCTAATGAAATGATAAAATATCCTTAAAGTAAAATGTAATATCAATGATGAAATGGATTTTGAATAAATTTGAATAATTAAAAAAATTTATATTGAATATGGTGATACTTGTCTTCGAAAATATAAAGAGGATGATGAGTTTCATGAAAGAATCATTTCTTTTATTTTTAGAAATTATTGATGGGAATGATTATGTTAATGGAGAATAGTTCCCATCAATTAATTTGAGTGTGAAGGACTTCAGAACATTACCATGAATTACCCTATGACTAATAATAGAGTATATCATCAAGATTAATATGAATTACCTTGATTAATGAAGTATAATAATTTATCAAAAGAATATAAATCAGTAAATAAATACAATAATAACATAATAAGAAATACTATAATTGTTCTTAGAAAGAAATATGAATTTTACACAACTTACAACACTTTATTAGAATGTGAAAATAATAAAAATTTAATAACATTCATTATAAAATTTGAGGAAATAAATGTCTCCTTATATAGTAAAAAACAATAAGGATGTCGAGAACAAAATAAGAATATCCTATCCAATCATAACATGTGGCATGTGTTGAGAAAAATAAAAATCTCCGGACTGAAATAAAAATAATTGAGAAACATTCTGAATGAATGATTGATGGAATGGATGATCTTCATAAAATAATAAATGATTACATTTATGACATAAATTATCTCAAATTTTCTATTGCGAAATATGAAGAGATAGTAAATGTTATATTTTTGGAAGATTCTATTATGGAATATTAGGATTACAATGATCAATAATGAGGTATTTAAGATGAATTTAACATAAAAAATGAATGATAAATTCAAGAATTCTTTTGATGTAAAATATGTTCCTTCTCTATTTGATGATGAATCTTAAATTAAGATTTAGTTGAAATCACCTCCCACTATATGTGTTTTTTAATTTAATTTTTTTATGCATGAACTTAATAAGAAAAAATTTGAAAAATAATAGTTATGAAAATGATGTGAGAGATTTTCCCCATAAAAAGTTCAAAATTACCCGAATAAAAAGGTTTATACATGTATAGATGAAACTACAATTGGAAAATGTTGTGAACCTAAAAAATATTATAATAGGTAAATAACATACTCATACAAAAGATCATGACTTGATGTATTCTACTGGTAAAGTGGGATTTAATGTCACAATGAAGAATTTTTCCCCTAACATGTCTCTTTAAGGAAATATGATTCAACATAGTGGAAACAATTATTTAATAAGGATGAATAATTTTCCTAAAACATAGAATTACTGAATATATTAATATCATGATGTTAGAACACATAAAATTGATCAAAATTGGAATGTTTGGATGATGCATGTGGATGATGTGACCAGGATGGCCACTATAATTAGGAATGTATGAAAGATCTACTAGGGAAAATTTTCTATGCTATAATATATAAGGATTATGGAATAAATAAAGTTGATGAATAATTCCCTATTTTTAGAAATCAATAAAATCATGAATAAATTAAAAACATGGGATTCATGATAATTATTATTCCTCACATGTGATGGGATATATATAAATTTTGAAATCTATTGAGTCAATAAGGATTCCGTATGAATTTTCTATTCCATCATGTTTGGGGAGATTGTTGAGTCAATAAGGATTCCTTATTACTCTACCATTCCATCGGGTTTTGAAAATCACAAACACCTTATCATAAGGAAAATTTCATTTACCATATGTTTTACTTTCATAATAGAATTTTCCTTCCATAAGGAAATTTATCCATGAAATGTTATTTTATTTTTCATATTATGTATATGTAGAAATCCTTGTTTCGTATACAAAACCTCAGAATCTAATAAATACATAGATATAGAGAATTCTGCTTTCAGGATGCATATTCGGTTCATAATTCTATGAATTCATGTTCGAACATTCTAATTTCAGACTCTGAGTTCTCTAAATTCAGACTCCGAAAATTCCGTGTTCAGACTCCGAGTTCTCTGAATTCAGATGCCAAAAATTCTGAGTTCATACTCTTAGTTCTCTGAATCCAGACTCTAGATATTTTTTAGTACAGGCACTGAATTGTTATCAATTCAAACTCTGAACTATCTATATTAAAACTCTGAATTCTTATGAATTTAGACTCTGAATATACTTTAGATTCAAACTCCGTAATTCTATAGAATTTAGGTTCTGAATTCCCATGAAGTCAAAATCCAAATATATATGTGTTATTTACGATGAATGGTTTTTTGGTTAGACTCTGAATATTCATTTTTCCTTACACACCAAAAAATGAATTTGGTTATTAAACCATAATTTTTCTTACTCATGTTTTAGTTATAGAACAATGTCGTACAATCAGTTTCTAACTAACTGTTGTTTAAGTGACATGTGTACAGGTCCATCTGAAATTCAAGGAAAAATATGATTGTTGAAGGATGGAGGTGACTGTTGAGAATGTTCCTATAAATATGAGCTCATTTGAAAGTGCTCACAACACTGATGAACTGTTCTAATACTATAGATATTACATGTTGTTGAAGTGATTTCTAAAGACATACATTCATGCACTGTGCATAATGAACATCTTGTTCAGAAATGATTCATGCAACTCTAAATGTTGCTGAGTACATTAGAGGGCTTCCGGGGATAGGAGGAAAGAGGTGTCAACTACCTTGATGTTCGAGGGCTTACGGGGATTACAATACAGACTTCGATCTTCATATCAAGGGATTACAATGTTGTGGGTAAGATATAAATTCTTGAAAATATAAATCATGGGACCATTATCCTTGGTTGTTGGATACCCTTCAATTTGTGTTAAAATATGTATTACTTCTTAATTGTATTGTTTCATGTTTTCGACTGCATTTTTTGTTTTTGAGGAAATTATAACTCTCTTGTACTGCCTTATACATGTACTCTGATTTGTATGATTCTATACGATATAAGGTGGAATCATTGAAATTTTCATATGATTCATTTTAGGAACCACATTTCCAGAATCAAGCATGTTTGTAGAACTAATAGGAGTTGGGAATATACCTTGTTTCAGTTTGTTAATCATTTCAATCATTAAAAGTTCCAAATGGAATTTCCAAAGTATACAATTCACCCCCCTCTTGTATATTGAGCATCTACATGATTATTTCGATCCTACAGTTTGTATCATATGATAATCTCATACACTATTCCAACCAAACAATTGGTATCAGATGTTGGATACCTTATACTCTGAATCAATCCTAGTATTAGTTCAAAGGAGGTATCTGAAATACTTATATTCACATATAAGTTTTCATTCTCATGTTTTTCATTGTTCTATATTTTCCTTGATTATGATATTATTATCCTTGTTTACAACTTTTTATTACTTACATGTTTATGTGGAGTAATTTTCATATGGATGGAAGGAATAAATGTTCGATCAATTGAAAATATTAATACTACTAAACCACCTCATTTTTATGGGAATGATTATGAATATTGGAGAGATCATATGAATAATTTTATCATTAACACTAGTGTGGACGAATATGTAATTCTTACTGGGGATTACAAGATTCCTTATAAAGAATTAAGGAATTTTATAAATCAAGAGAAGTCATAATATCAACATAAATATATGGTTCACAATAATTTGTTGTGTTCCATGACCAAGAATATATATATCTTGATATCATCTTGTGAAGCCACGAATGGTATCTGAATGAAGCTTGATGTTACACATTTTTTACTTCTAAGGATATTGAAAGTATAATATCTATGCTTAGAGCTTAGTATGATGGTTTTTTATTTCCATATGATGAACCTATATGTAGGGTACAACAATGATTTATGACTATTGCCTACAACTTACAATCCATCGGTGAAAAAGGGTTGGATGACGAGGCAATTGATGAAAAGATAATAGAAATCATCCTTAATGAGTGGTAATTGATGAGAAAAGATATAGATGAAAATATGAAAGTCTCAAAGATTTCTCTTAATTAGATTTTTAGTACTCTTCTTCAATATGAGACTAGAATGAAGAGAGATTCTATGAATGCTAAGAAGAGAATGGGAATGGTAGTGTTTCTTTTACAACAACTTCGAATCTTATGAAATCCAAGACTCCCGAGAGAATTACTAGATCTAAATATAATATGGTTGTTATACATTCAAAATAATGAGAAAGTGAACATTCTGAGAACGAACTAGAAACTCATGCATGAAGGATGAAAAAGATAGTTAGGAAGAATGACTTTCAGTATAGATCCAAGAAGAAATAATGAAAAGATAATAAAGACTATGATATCACTTGTTATGAAAGAATAAGATCTAGATATATACGGCCATATTGTATTATGCTTAAGAGAAAATAATGAAAGGAAAAGCATTTTCAATGAAATGGAAAGAAGTAATACAATGCTAAAGCTAAGAAAGTCTTTAAAGCTAATGACACCTGGTGTTCCATTGGTGGATACTCTTTTGATAAATACTCGGAGTATGAATCTTCCGGATAAAATAATCCACATCTAATAGATAGAAAACCTATTGAAAATTGTTGTTTATTGGATAAGGTACACAATGTAGAATCCATCACCAATGTATCCATGAATACTAATTATAGTGATATTAAATACTATGAATCCTCAGATGAAGAATCTTCTTCTGTTGAAGATAATAATTTACATACCTATGAAGAAGTGTCTAGGTTAGCTGAGCTTCTTTAAGAATGAAAATACTAAAGTCAAGAAAAATCTTGATAATGAAAATTCTAGGATTTCTATTCTTACTAAGGAAATATTAGATCATTTTAAATATAATTATATTAATACCATTTATTTTGAATTTATTTCAAAAACCCATAGAGAAGTAAATTCTAAGAAGGATAAACATTCTAAGGACCTAGAAAAATTAATTTTTAAGAAAAAAGATTTTGAGCCTATTTTTCATGCTAAAAAAAATGTTTTGGAAGATAAGAACTTATTAACTAGTCTAATGTTAGAAATTTTTCCTATAGGAACTGTTCGTCAAATTTTACATTAGGGAAGAAAAACTTTGATAAAATATATTCTCAAATTCGATATCTAATGAATCATTTTGTTTTTTGTTATACAAGTTCAAAACCGATTTTTAGTTACAATTATTCTATTCCTCAATGTGATCCATTCGGAAATAACTGTTATTGTAGTGGGTATTGGGAAGAAAATTATTCCTGAAACAAAACTCAGTCTTCAGGTTTTCATAAAGCTTATTTCTTATGAAAATGTGGATACCTAAAATTTTGCTTTCAGAAGTATCAGGATCCATGAATTTTTAGATTCCAAATTTGTAACATTCTTATTTTCAGGAAAATAAAAATATTACCAACAGTAGTACTGGGTACATGGATAGTGGATGTTCCCAGAATTTGACATGTTACAAAATCTTATTTGAAATTATTATCAAGACGATAGGAGGAATAGTAAATTTTGGAGATAATGCAACGGGAGAAATAATTGGCATAGTTAACATTGTTCTTCTTGAAAAAACATTGTTTTCAAATGTTTTGTTTGTCACGGGTCTTAAGTACAACCTCATTAGCATATGTCAATTAAATGAGGAAGGTAACCTTGTGAATTTTAGTAATGAAAAGTGCATAATACACAATTCCAAGGATGATTTTATTCATTCTACCAATAGGCAAGAGAAGTTTTACACACTAAACATAGAAGACCTTAGGAGCAAATATCAATCTTGCTTTAGTGTAATGGAAGATCATTCCTGGTTGTGGAATATAATTTTGGGACACTGTAACATTTGGAATCTATGAAAACTCTCTAATAAATTTCTAGTTAAGGATCTACCATAGCATAGATTTGATTCTTCAAATGTTTGTGATCCTTGTCATTATTTAATGTAACATAAATAATGTTTTCAATAATTTGATTAAGTCTCAATCACTGAAACATTATTGTTAGTTCATATGGATCTTTTTGGTCCAACACAAACTGGAAGCATTGGATGAAATTATTATGTATTTTTCTTAGTTGATGATTACACAAGATTTACATGGGTCTATTTTCTATCAATGAAATTTGAAGATTTTTCTAATTTCATATTTTTTAGAGACCATGTTAAAAATGAGAAAAACCATTCTTTGATAACTATTCATAGTGATCAAGGAGGAGAATTTCAAAATTCTGATTTTGAATCTTTATGTAGTAGAGAAGGAATTACTCATATCTTATCAGCACCCAGAACACCTCAAAAAATGGTGTTGTTGAAAGAAGAAGTCATAATTCTTTAGGAGATAACAAGAACCATGTTATGTGAATATTATATAGTTAAACATTTTTTGGGCTGAAGTTGTGTGCACTGCTTGTTATACTGTAAACCGTTTTTTGATTAGACCTCTTCTTAATAAAACTTCTTATGAGTTATGGAATGGTAGAAAACATAGAAGTTCATACTTAAAGTTTTCTAGATGCCATGTATTCATTATGAACACTAAAGATAATCTACACATGCTACCATGAAATTCTAATGATGGAATTTTCTTAGTCTACTCCACTATTTCTAGGGCTTATAGAGTTTTTAATAAAAACACTTGTTTTGTGGAAGAAATAGTGCATGTCAAATTTGATGATAATAATCTTTTTTTAAAGAACCCTCATCCAATATCTTCATATGTGTTTTTGAAAATGTATTATCAACCTTTGATAGATGATCTTTCTGATAAGGAAAATGTTCAGGCAAATGTTTCTGAATCATTTAACCTAGAATACATCTTACCCTAAGTTGATGATCAAGTTTTATAAAACACAAATTAGTTGTTTCAGATAAATCATATTAGTGATAGTATTATTAGTGATGTAAATCAACCAGTAAGGAATAGAATTTCTATAAGAAATGAAGTAGAACATCTATAATTCCTTTACTAATTAGAACAAAAAAATCACTGATGAAGGTTTAAGTGATGATTCTTGGATAAAATTCATGCATGATGAGGTAAATTAATTTGAATGGAAAAAAGTCTAGACCTTGGTTGAAAAACCTATGGAAACTTCGGTTATTGGAGTAAAATGGGACTTCAGAAATAAATGTAATGGAAATGGAATCTTAGTAAGAAATAATTCTAGATTGGTTTCTAAAGGATATAATCAACAAGAAGGAATAGCTTATGAAGAAACCTATGCTCCAATAACTATACTTTAATCTATTTGTATTCTAATTTCTTTTGCATCATTTTTCAATTTCAAACTTTTTCAAGTGGATGTTAAATGTGATTTCCTTAATGGTTTTGTTCAAGAGGATTTTTTTGAACAACCTTCTGGTATTGAATATAAAAAACATCCTGAACATGTTTTCAAACAAACCAATGCTTTTTATAAACTCACAGAAGCCCCTTGAGCATGGTATAATAGATATACACATATTTTACTTCAAAATAATTAGTTTAATGGAAGTACTTATCCAACCCTTTTTATAAAGAAATATAAGATTTTTTTATAGGTCAAATTTATGTTGATGAAATTATATTTGGTTCAACTCAGCAATATATAAGTGTTTCCTTTGCAGATCTAATGAAATCTGAGTTTGAAATGAGTATGATGGTTGGGTTAGCATTTTTCAATGGTTTTCATATTTCTACAAAACTCGAAGGAATCTATATATCTACAAAAAATTATATTAAAGATTTTCTAAAAATGTATGAGTATGAAAACGATAAGAGTGTAGTACTCCCATTATTATCTCAAACTCACTTTATCTTAATGATGCTGGGAAACTAGAAGATCAATCAACATTTAGAGGTATGATATGAAGTTTACATTTCATAATAGCTATATGTCCTAATTTAATGTTTTTAGTATTCTTATTTGTAAGATATCAATCAAATCATAAGGAATATCATTTAAAGGTAGTGAAAAAAATTTATTTATAATTAATGGGAACCATGGATTTCTGACTCTTTTTCACTTCTGGAAATGATTTTCTTCTAAAAAAATTTTCGGATGCAATTTTTAGTGGACGTAGAATGGATAAAAAAAGTACATCTAGAAATTTTAATTTCTTAAAAGACTAATTAGTTTATTTGAATTCCAAAAACAAACACTTAGTATCACTTTCCACTACTGATTCTTAATATGTAGTAGCTGGAAGATATTGTGATCAAGTGTTGTGGATGCAACAGACACTCACATACAATGGTATGAGTTTTACTAAAACAATTTTTTTTTGTGATAATAGTACTACCATTATTAGATCCCTGGTAAATAAATAATTAGACATATTTCATATATATTAATATTTTTGAATTAAATATTAATTTCACATTAAAGGGGTTGCTTTGTTCTATAGCATACCCGATACGCCACAACAAGTTTCTTTGAAATCTTATGGTGCACACTAATAATATAATATTATTTTAATGGTGAGCCCTCTTTAAATATAATTTTGGTCATTGTAATACATTCTATTAGATGAAATAAATTTTTTCTTTCGAATGGGGACATAAAAATTTACTTTGTGTAATTTTTTGGAATTTTTCGGATAAAATTCATTTTCAAATGAATAGTGAAAAATATTGTATTTTAATTCATAACTGTGTTTTAATTTATTTTATTTATATGGTTATATAATATTTTTAATTTGGTTTAGAGTGTAAATAGAATATAGTTTTACAATTTAATCCAATTTTGGTCATTTTAATTAATTTCACTTTGAAATTGGATATAAACAAGTGACATTCTTTTGATAGATTTTTTTTCTTAAAAACACGCTATTTGTTTTAACAATGGGAATTAATTTTAAATTAATTAATTCTACATCAATGTTTTGAATTTAGTAAAATAGACATCATTTTTTAATTCAGAATATCAAATAAATTTTAGTTTGAAATTTTGGTATTTTTCCGAAAAACTTCAATTTTTTATGAATATTTAATTCACTTAGTAGTAGTTAAAAAATAACTGAATTTTTCATCTAAATGAAATTTTACCACTTTAGTGAATTGAATTTCACAAATCCAACATACATGGTTGATATAAAAATGTAAAATGTGGTTCTATAAGAAAATAATAATTTTTGTTGAATAGTAACTTTTGACTTTTATTTACTACAGTTAAATGTAAATAGAGTAATTCAAGTTAAAAAGAATATTGTAATAATTCAAAAATACCTTAACACATGTCCTAACCTTATTATATGAGTATCCTCCAACCAGGGAAATCTTTTAGTCAATATTGGTGCCCCATGGAGCCACTTATGAAAGATAATGAAACATTAGATTAATTAATTTCATGTAAAGGAAAAAATGATATAAATAAAACTCTTTTAGTAAAATAATCTATATATGGTGTTATATAATTCATATTTTTGACTATAAATATTAATTGGATATATAAAAATGTAATGCCCCGACCCCAGCTACCCAGATTCAGTGCATTACTTCGTAACATTTGCATGATCTCAAAAGATCAAGTCTCGAAAGACCGATTAGTTTAGTATCCTTGGAAACACAAGATACATTCATAAATGTTACATTACATCATAAAGTGAACATCTACAATAACAAAGTCTCCATAGTCCACACTCATATCCTCTTCTGACTATCCCTGCAGGTCATTCATAAAATACTTCTTCACATCCTAGAAAATATTAAAACATTGAAAGGGGTGAGCTCAGATGCTCAGTAAGGATAACAATACTGCGGAAGCATTCATAAATAAAGATTAACATTTAAGGAAATGTATAACTAAAACAAAAGAATTTTAAACTTGATCATCAACATAATATGGAAAAAGTATAATGAGATAATTCCATTTACTTCATCACATTGATATTCTACTGGTCGAATAATCACATGCAATATCAATAACCACTTTCATAATGATGGAATGCATAATGCCAGACAATCATAACCATGTAGTCAAGGCCTTGTGCCAAGACCACAAATAAGATTTTGTCAAGGCCTCATGCCAAGACACTAGTTTGTCTAATGAGACCTACCGATTCATCGAGGAGCTATATCAGGCTCCACCCGTCACTTATTAAGTCCAATGCCTTCATCATATGAATATGTTTAAACATATCATAAACCATAACATAATCGTATCACATAAATCATGCATAAAGGAAACATAACATTTCCACATTTCAATCACAAGATATCAATACGACACATTGATATAATAAAAACTTCATCAAAACCATTTTCAATACCAAAATAAAAGAAAAGTAAAACATGGTATTTATTTTTCTTTTAAAAAGAATGTTATGGCGTATAAAGGAAGCTGAAACTCAAATAATAGTCACGGAGGCGGAAAAGTCGTTTTCTCCGCATATGTAAGAAAAAACATTCCTTTTGTCGTTTAGTAAAAACACTTCGTATAAAAAGATTCCTTTTGAATAAAATTAAAAGTCAAAGGGGTTTATACACCGTATAAGAGAAAGTTGTGTATAAAACCAAATATGCCTCAGTGAAAGGAGATTGAGACGAAGTCCGTAAAAAAGATAATTTTTAAAATAAAATAGATCTATTATGTGTATTCACTATAGGTACACATAAATTAATTAAAAATACAAAATAGTACATAATAATATCATGACATAATATGAAAGTTAGAGATTAACCCAAAGAATGGAAGTTGGGTTAAGAAATTCCCTTACCTTGTGTCCGACTTGATTCGACCATTATTTAACCTCCTGAATAATAAAATAGAGTTAATATCTACCATTTTCAATTTCATTATCCTTTTTATATCACTTATTACAATGTTATGAACATTATGTAATTATTTAAGTTAATAACGGTCGTTTTGTCGATTTTTGGTAATTGAGTCAACAATAAACTTCTAATAATTACAAGTTGTTTATGTGGTAGAATATCCATTATCTACATAATTATATTTATTATTTAGATGTCATATATATCATATATATCCAGTATATACATTCATTCATAATATTACATAACATTTAGAGGTAAGAAATGAAATGCACCGTTCATGGAGACGGTAAGCCGTACGTACGCATGAACGTTTCTTTCATTTCTATTTCGTATTTAATGGAATGAAATCAAAATTATATAAAGGTATAATATAGTTTCTGTATAATATCATATATAATATCATTTACTCCATCCTTTATACATCCCACATATGGCATTAACGATTCACATCACTTTGAGGGGGCGGTAGTCCGCACTTCCTAAAATGAAATTATCGCGTTTACCAATAATGGAAATAATAAAGTATGCCATAAATGAGAAATACAGAAGCATAAGTAAAACATAAACATATTATATATAATATATAAATATAGTGAAATCTTAATGGCCACCTTTGAAGGTGTTATATGAGTGTTGAACAATCATCGTTTCGTGAGGCAGAAATTCGTCATCCACAGAAACAGTATGTTCTTTAAACATTAGATGTAGGTGTGTGTAAGTGTAGCTCGAATAAATCTTATAAAAACATCATAGTATATTGAGGATAATGGTGTTGTTACAAAATAATTGAATAAAAAGAGTTTAAGGAGTTGGAGAAGCTAAATAATTCAAAACAACATTAGAGAAGACATTACCTTAAAATCGAGTAACTCTTTTTGATTTGAGCCAAAGGCTTCCTTGGGAAGCGTTCTTCCCAAAGTGAGGCTTCTAGGAGTAAGAGGGGGAAGTTGGAAGAGTATTTGGGCAGAGGTTGGCCGAGCCAAATGGCTTGAATGTGTGAATGAGGTGGTATAGGTGGGGTCCTTTTATAAGAGGAGAGGAGGGGCACTCTTGGAAAGTAAAGAAAAGTCACTTTATTATAAAATGAGTATCGGATTTTAGAGGTCCCACACTTATATAATTCGCTTCTAAGGTGATAAGGGTTATAAATCCACCCATCCAATAGGTTTTGGACATGTTTAGGTCATAGATATTACATTATCGTTCCATTTTGTTTAAATCGTTAAATAATGAGGTCATCAATGCATCATCATGATGTCATAAATAATTTAATTTATTTAATTTATAAAAATTAAAAAAAAAATACTATGATGT
Source organism: Viscum album (assembly GCA_963277665.1). Classification (NCBI taxonomy): domain Eukaryota; kingdom Viridiplantae; phylum Streptophyta; class Magnoliopsida; order Santalales; family Viscaceae; genus Viscum; species Viscum album. The sequence goes on along the minus strand of OY728150.1, from coordinate 1,253,826,009 downwards.
ACGAAATCTTTTTAGCTTTCAAAAGACTATTTATAGTCAAAAATATGACTTGTATAACCCCATGTAAAAATTGTATTAGTAAAACATTTCATGTTTGTGTCATTTTTTACTTTAACATTAAATAAAAGGTATTTATGTCATTTTCCAACTAATGTGGCTCCATGGGGTCCCCAAGTTGACTCATGGATTTTATTGGTCGGCCATGGCACATCCAATGAGGTTGGTACATGTGTAAAGATCATCTCATATTATTAAAACATTATTTTTACCTTAAACTACACTAATTACCTCTAATCGCGATTAAGAACTTAAAAGTTACTATTCACCAAAAAAATTATTTTAATCCCATTGAACCACATTTTACTTTCTAATGACAACCATGTATGTCGGATTTTTGAAAATAAAACCACAGAAGTGGTAATATTTCATTTAAACGAAAAATCAGTTTTTTAACTACCACTTAGTTGTTTCATTATTCATCAGAAATTAAAGTTTTTCAGAACAATGAAAAAATTTCACCCTAAGCTATAAATGATATTCCTAATTCAAAAATGATTTCTATTTTATGAAATTACAAACATATAAGTTCCATTAATTAATTTTATAATTAATTCCTACCGTCACAACAAATAGCGTGTTTTTAAGAAACAATATATATCAAAAGATTGACAATTGTTTATGTCCAATTTCAAAGTGAAATTAATTCTAATGAACACCATTAGATAAAATGGTAAAAATATATTCTAATTATACTTTAAAACCACTCAATATTATAACTTATCAATATAAATTATTTTTATTAAAAAAGTTGTTTTATGTATTTTTCACTATTCATAAAAAGTTGGAAGTTCTCAGAAAATTACAAAAAATTCAAATAGGCTAATCTCAATATTAGAAATACAAAAATGAAGTCCATTTTGAAATATAAAATTTATATAAATTTAAAAAGTGGTTATTACTATTCATAACGGCTACTTTGATTAGTTGCGGTGTGTTAGAACTCGAAGTTGCGTATAATGCAAGCTATTGCATTATTGAATGAGAAGCGTATCATGGAAGCTCTGGGTATTACATTCTCCCCTCCTTCAATAAATTGCATCCTTGCAATTTGAAATTTTTCTTTGAAAATAAAAGGTTGAAAAGAGAAAATACCTTTGTGGAAAACCCACATCTGAAATAAGATTAATAAAATTTAGCCTTAATAAGAGGGAAAGGGAAATGAAAAAGTCACCACCCAATTATGATCTCGATTAGGAGAACATTGGTTGTAATTAGAGACATATAATTGGAGGAAAAACATAAATATTTGTAGGGAGTGATTGAGGTCATCAATCACAATCAATTGTCAAATTGAGGGCCTCAAAGCCTTCAATCTATGTTGATTTCAAATATCATCAGTTCAACAAGACATAAGGTATTAGGATAACACATTTTTTTCGTTTAATATCCCTTTACTAAAGTTTAAGAATTAATTTATTCACTGAATAAGAGATAGGTATATATATATTTATGCTTGACAATTAGAGTTTCAACCTTCAACTCATCTTTCACTCAAAAATATAATAGAACTAAAAAATATTATACTTATCCTACTTGTATGTGGTTCCAAATGTTAACACATACCGTTTAGATTAGTAAAATTATTTTTTAATAACCAGGGACTTCCTGTAGGCTAGTGGTAGGAAATAAAGTCCTGTCGCACTATGGTTGTGGGTTCGATTCCTGCAGCTTTGTCCGACGCGACGGGTTATGCCCCACCCTGTAGGTTGTCCTTTTCCTAAAACTATAGTATTATAATATTCTAAAAATAATATTCATAAATTTTTTAACCTTAAACAATACTATCCAAAGATCAACTTAATCCACTCCAACCCTTATAGTTATCCAAAATACCTCTGTCCAGACTTTCTCTAAAAGGTATCTTAATTCCAAAATCAATTTATCAGATTCCCCAAACAATGTAAAGTTTCTCTTATTGTCACATACTTAAAATATAATTACCTTCATCATATTAAAGCCTTACTGAAATAAAAAAGTACTGTAGTACAATCCTTATATATATATCACATTATTCTAATACCCTGAATATAATCCATGAGTCCAAAAGCACCAATACATTAGTTATTCTGCTTCAACTGTAGTAACAGCATATGATTGTCCTTGATCCCTTGGCCTTTTCTGGGGTAAGTTTCCCTGACGCTTATGACATTAATTTGCAGAATACCCCATTTCCCTACAATTGTATCATTCATCATTGATAGACTCTTTCTTTCCCTTGCAATCACATGCCTGGTGACCTTTTTCCCCACATTTATAACAAACTCCCATTCCTTTTAGGCAAGTACTAGGGTGATTCTTCCCAGAATTATCACATAATGGAAAATCCTTCTTTCCCTTTTTCCATTTATCTGTCTCTTGTTCCACCGTTCTCTTCTTCTTTTGCTTTACTTTGTTGTCATAAGACTTAGAGAATTACTTTTCTGTCTTGATAGAACACGAGACAATATCTTCATATGACGAGATGGTTTGTGAGACTAATGCTCGACGGAGAAATGGTTATAACCCATCAAATAAACGATCAATCCTACTTCTTGGGTTATGTATATAATCTGTAGCATGCCTCTCTAACCTTGTAAAGTTGGCCTCATACATTGCGACATTTTCATCCTCCTTTTGTCTCAGACTCAAAAATTGTATTTCCATATCTGCTCGATGGTCACGAGGATAGTATTTTTCTTGGAAAATCTCTTTGACCTCCCTCCATTACATATTCGATACGTTATCATATTCCTTTGTGTTTTGAATCAGCGACAACCACTGATCGGCATCTCCAGTGAGGCAGTAAACTGCCATGACAACCTTCTCCCTTTCGCTACTCCCCAAGGCATGTAATATTTTCTATAAGGAGTTTATCCATTGCTTAGCTACTAAGGGATTTGTACCCCCATTAAATGTTGGCGGTTGTTTCCTCATAAAGAGGTATAACATTGATCCTCCACGTTGTGGATCAGGGTGATCTATACGAGTAAGGTTATTATTCATAACTTGAGTGAGTTGTCCCAGTATGGTAATAAGTTGATCAGCACCAGTTGTATCTCGAGATCCACAATAATTATCTTAATCATTAGGGAAATCCCTACACAGTGTGCGTGCATTGATAAGGTTCCCATTCCTTCCACTAGGCGCCATTTCTATACAATGGCATAAACTAGATTAGTTTATGAATCAAAATACATAATTCCATACTTATAAAATACTTAACATAAATTGAACTATTTATGGATATAATCCATAATCATAAAAATGGTTTCTTTGAGAAAGTATATACTCATAACCGTTCATAGTGGTTTGTAAAGAAAACGAGAATTATCCTAAGCATATACCTCGGGAGTGTCGTAACCAAGAGTGCAGCAAGGCCCATTGTCGTGCACCAGTTCCTGTTCGAGTCTAGCTCAAAGCGGTGTTTTTGGGTTTTACCCCTAGGTACATCTGTGACAAAGCCGCCTCTACCTGCTAGTATCTATACATGTATGTATTGCTCAGAAAACTCACAAAATCTCTACAATTACAAAATTCTAGGAAGTTATTCTATACTAATCCTCAAAGTCTATCTTTGGGCTATGTGTTCTAATCAGAGTTTATCTAAATCTAGCTTCCAAGGTTAGTACTAAGCTGCCTCTGATTCCAATTGTAACGCCCTGACCCTAGCTACCCAAAGTTAGTGCATTACTTTGTAACATTGGCATGATCACAAAAGATCATGTCTCGAAAGACCGATTAGTTAAGTAGCCTTGGAAACACTAGATACATTCATAAATGTTACATTACATCATAATGTGAACATCTACAATAACAAAGTCTCCATAATCCACACTCATATCCTCTTCTGACTATCCCTGCAGGTCATTCATAAAATACTTCTTCACATCCTGGAAAATATTAAAACATTGACAAGGGTGAGCTCAGATGCTTAGTAAGGATAACAATATTGTGGAAGCATTCATAAATAAACATTAACATTTAAGGCAATGTATAACTAAAAAAAGCATTTTAAACATGATCATCAACATAATATGGCAAAAGTAAAATGAGATAATTCCATTTACTTTTTCACATGGATATTCTACTGGTCGAATAATCAAATGCAATATAAATAACCACTTTCATAATGATGGAATGCATAATGCCAGACTATCATAACCACGTAGCCAAGGCCTCGTGTTAAGAACACAATCAAGATTTTGTCAAGGCATCGTGCCAAGACACTAGTTTTTCTCATGAGACCAACCGATGCATCGAGAAGTTGTAGCGGGCTCCACCCGTCACTTATTAAGTCCAATTCATTCCTCATATGAATAGGTTTAAACATATCATAAACAATAACATAATCAGATCACATAAATCATGCATAAAGGAAACATAACATTTTAACATTTCAATCACAAGATATCAATACGACACATTGATATAATATAAACTTCATCAAAACCATTTTCAATACCAAAATAAAAGAAAAGTAAAACATGGTATTTATATTTCTTTTAAAAAGAAAGTTATGGCTTATAAAGGAAGCCGAAACTCAAATAATAGTCACGGCGGCGGAGAAGTCGTTTTCGCCGCATACGTAAGAAAAAACATTCCTTTTTTCGTTTAGTAAAAACGCTTCGTATAAAAAGATTCCTTTTGAATAAAATTAAAAGTCAAAGGGGTTTATACACCGTATAAGAGAAAGTTGTGTATAAAACCAAATATGCCTCAATGAAAGGAGATTGAGACGAAGTCCGTAAAAAAAATCATTTTTAAAATAAAATAGATCTATTATGTGTATTCACTATAGGTAAACATAAATTTATTAAAAATACAAAATAGTACATAATAATATCATGACATAATATGAAAGTAGGAGATTAACCCAAAGAATGGAAGTTGGGTTAAGAAATTCCTTTACCTTGTGTCCGACTTGATTCGACCATTATTTAACCTCCGGAATAATAAAATAGAGTTAATATCTACCATTTTCAATTTCATTATCCTTTTTATATCACTTATTACAATGTTATGAACATTATGTAATTATTTAAGTTAATAACGGTCGTTTTGTCGATTTTTGGTACTTGAGTCAACAATAAACTTCTAATAATTACAAGTTGTTTACGTGGTAGAATATCCATTATCTCCATAATTATATTCATGATTTAGATGTCATATATATCATATATATCCAGTATATACATTCATTCATAATATTACATAACATTTAGAGGTAAGAAATGAAATGCACCGTTCATGGAGACGGTAAGCCGTACGTACGCATGAACGTTTCTTTCATTTCTATTTCGTATTTAATGGAATGAAATCATAATTATATAAAGGTATAATATAGTTCCTGTATAATATCATATATAATATCATTTACTCCATCCTTTATACATCCCACATATGGCATTAACGATTCACATCACTTTGAGGGGGCGGTAGTCCGCACTTCCTAAAATGAAATTATCGTGTTTACCAATAATGGAAATCATAAAGTATGCCATAAATGAGAAATACAGAAGCATAAGTAAAACATAAACATATTATATATAATATATAAATATAGTGACATCTTAATGGACACCTTTGAAGGTGTTATATGAGTGTTGAACAATCATCGTTTCGTGAGGCAGAAATTCGCCATCCACAGAATCAGTATGTTCTTTAACCATTAGATGTAGGTGTGTGTAAGTGTAGCTCGAATCATTCTTATAAAAACATCCTAGTATATTGAGGATACTGGTTTTGTTACAAAATAAATGAATAAAAAGAGTTTAAGGGGTTATAGAAGCTAAATAAAACAAAACAACATTAGAGAATACATTACCTAAAAATCGGGTAACTCTTTTTTATAGGATCCAAAGGCTTCCTTGGGAAGAGTTCTGCCCAAAGTGAGGCTTCTAGGAGTAATAGGGGGAAGTTGGGAGAGTATTTGGGCAGAGTTTGGAAGATCCAAATGGCTTGAAAGTGTGAATGAGGTGGTAGAGGTGGGGGCCTTTTATAAGAGGAGAGGAGGGGCACTCTTGGAAGGTAATGAAAAGTAACGTTATTATAAAATGAGTTTCAGATTTTAGAGGACCCACACTTATATAATTCAAGGATAAGGTGATAAGGGTTACAAATAAACCCATTAAATAGGTTTTGTACATGTTTAGGTCTTAGATATTACATTATCATTCCATTTTATTTAAATCGTTAAATAATGAGGTCATCGCAGCATCATCATGATGTCATAAATAATTTAATTTATTTAATGTCTAAAAATTCTAAAAAAATACTATGATGTAGGAAATCTTTTTATATTTCCAATGACTATTTATAGTCAAAAATATGACTTGTATAACCCCATGTAATAATTGTTTTAGTAAAATATTTCATGTTTGTGTCATTTTTTACTTTAACATTAAATAAAAGGTATTTATGTCATTTTGCAACTAAAGTGGCTCCATGGGGTCCCCATGTTGACCCATGAATTGTCTTGGTCGGCCATGACACATCCAATGATGGTAGGACATGTGTCAAGCTCATCTCATATTATTAAAACATTATTTTTACCTTAAACTACAATAATTACCTCTAATCATGATTAAGAACTTAAAAGTTACTATTCACCAAAAAATTATTTTAATCTCATTGAACCAAATTTTAGTTCTTAATGATAACCATGTATGTCGGATTTTTTAAAATAAAACCACAGAAGTGGCAATATTTCATTTAAACGATAAATCAGTTTTTTAACTACCACTTAGTGGTTTCACTATTCATCAAAAATTGAAGTTTTTCAGAACAATGCCAAAATTTCTCCCTAAACTATAATTGATATTCCGAATTCAAAAATGATGTCTATTTTATGAAATTCCAAACATATAAGTTTTGTTAATTAATTTTATAATTAATTCCCACTGTCACAACAAATAGCGTGTTTTTAAGAAATAATATATATCAAAAGATTTACAATTGTTTATGTCCAATTTCAAAGTGAAATTAATTCTAATGAACACCATTGGATAAAATGTTAAAAATATATTATAATTATACTTTAAAACCACTCAATAGTATATCTTTTAACTATAAATTATTTTGATTAAAAAAGTTGTTTTAAGTATTTTTCACTATTCATAAAAATTTGGAAGTTCTCAGAAAATTACAAAAAATTCAACATAGTCTAATTTCAATATTAGGAATACAAAAATGAATTCCATTTTGAAATATAAAATTTCTATAAATTTAAAAAGTGGTTCTTTCTATTCATAATGGCTACTTTGAATAGTTGCGGTGTGTTAGTACTCGAAGTTGCGTACATTGCAAGCTATTGCATTATAGAATGAGAACCGTATCATGGAAGCTCGGGGTGTTACAAAAAATATTTCCTATATCATGGAATTTTTTTTATAATTTTTAGACATCTCAGAAATTAAATTATTTATGACACAATAATGACGGAGTATTTACCTAATTAATAAAAGATTTAAATAAATAAGATTATAAATTATAAAATAACATCCAAAACATGTCCAATTAAAACTGGATGATATTATTTAGAGTATGAGTCATCTTATCTTATACTTAAATTATTTTTGGACATTTAGAATCCGAATATAATTATGTAATAAAATAATATTATCACACATTCCAAAAGAGCCCCTCCTCTCCCTTATAATTGGAGACCACATCAATCCAATTCCACACACCTCTCAATTTTTTTGACTAATCCAACCTCTACCCAATTAAGCTCCATACATCCATCTCCCCATCCTAGAGTTCTTACCTTTGGATGAAGGCACTTCAAGAATCCTTGTTGGTTCAAACCAAAGGAAGTTACCCAAATTAAAGGTAACAGTTCATGTTTACTTTTTTTTATTTTACTTATACAACACATAAACTCTTTTTATTACATTATTTTTTATAACAACACATGTATACTTAATATAATTGGATTTTTTTATGATAATTATTTACATTACACTAACAAATTCTCCATCTAATTGGTGAAAAATATACTATTTCGATGTTTGGAAAACTAATGCCTCAGAAAATGATGATTATTTGATTATCTCATACCGCCTCTCCTGGTGGCCATTAAGATGGAACTATATTTATATATGATATATATTATGTTTATATTTTATTTATTGTTCTGTATTTTAGATTTATAGCCTAAATTTATTATTTCTATTATGGGTAAACACGATAATTTCATTTGAGGAAGTGCGGACTACCGCTCGTTCAATGTTATATGACTTGTTAATTCCAAATGAGACACGTATAAAGGATAGAGTTAATGATATTATATATGATATTATAATGTAAGTATAATATAACTATGTTTCATTATGATTTAATTCCATTAAAATAAGTAATATAAATTAAATTAGCATCCATTCATACGTACGACTTACTGTCTCCATGAACGGTGCATATAATTTTTTACCTCCAAATGTTATGTACTATTATAAATACATGGATAAAATGGATATATATGATACATATGATAACTAAATCATTAATAACTTTCTGAAGATAATGGATATCTTACCACAAGAACAACTGTTAATTATAAGGTGTTAATTTTTTTACTCAAGTACCACATATCGACAAAATGGAAGTTATTAACATAAAGGATTCCTTAATGTTTATAACATGGTTATAAGTAATATAATTGTAATAATAATCATTAAAAAATTTCTTATGAAAGTAGAAATTAACATTAGTTTATTATTCAGGATATTAAAGAATGAACAGGTCAAGTTGGACAAAGGGGGGATTTTCTTATCTCATTTTTAATTCCATGAGATTTCCATTGTTCGCCACTTATTCATTGAATGTGGTGTATTTTTTAATTCTATATGATATATATTATCATTATTCTCATTATATTCATGGTATTATGTGATTCATTTTGTTGGTAATATCTTTTTTTCATATGACTCAGTTGATTACCACATGGTAATGGGTTTTATCTCACTTTTTATTCCTTTGAGATTCATCATATATTTTCCACTATTTCCTTTTGTGTGGTATATGTAATAACTATGATTTTACTATTTTTGTAATATACATTCATTTATGTGTATTTACATCTTCATTGTATGACCCTCCTTTCATGTGGTGTATGTTTTGTATATTACCAAATCGGTAAGGAAACCTTTCACCCTCCTATTTTTAAAAGACTTTTTTTGTTATGTATTTTAATTTACATTTATTATGTTTGGATATGTTCTTATATATCCTTATTGATTTAAACATCATGTTCAAGTGATGAGATAACCATTTAATCTCATAAACTCATTTTCTTAATTTTAATGTGATGTCGTTGGGTTGTCAAATTTTTACATGGTAACTTCTTAACCCAATATCAATTCATTGGGTTCAACTTGTACTGCTTGAATATGTCATCCTATGAATATGTGAGAATGAAAAATTATTGGTTTAAATGTAATATCCACTTATATTTGGTTAATATATATTTTTCACGAATAATTATGTGATTGATTTATCCTTAATTTAAGGATACCATCTTTATAAGGGATTTCATCTCAATTTACATTTCAATTGTGACTTCATTATTGTTATACACCAATTCACTCTTATATGATTTATATATTGTCAATTGACATATTATATCATGAATACCTTTAATCTCATGATATTATAATGTTCAGATTAAATGTTGTTCCCCAATTATTTTTATTCAAGCGTTTCTATTTTTGTGAGAAAAACTCTTTAACTAAAATATTGTTTTAAATGTTTTAATGATTAATTATTATAAATAATTTTCATTAATTTTCATGTTTTTATAATTGATTTTTATTGAGTATTTATATGGAAATTAATGTTTTCAAATGATAATTCATTTAAAATCTTCAATGTGGTATGGGACACATTTACTCCAAAATATCTTTTTAATCAGTTTTGAAAATGATTTGATAAAGCATTGTTTATTTAAATATATTGATTTGATATATTGGAATGTATAAATTTTATATTTCCTTTATAATTCTGTTATGTGTTATGATTATGCTATGTTTATTGGGCATTGTTTACATATATGGGTGGTTTCGTGATAAACCTAGGGCGGGTGAGCCCATGATAGCTCTCCAATGCATTGGGAGGCCGAGATAGCTCTCCAATGCATTGGGAGGAAGCTGTTATATCTGTTGTGTCCTAGGCCTGAAATGTTACTTTGGGAGGGCAGCTGATATCCAATGTTGATGGAAGCTATTCTGATCTCAGATCAGATGGAACTTTTCAAAGAAGTTGTGTTTTCTCAGGAGAAGGACAGATGATGTTTCACAAAGTCGAACTCATGGTATTTTAATGGGTCCGATTATCGGGACCTGTTACGTCAGGAAGGGGAGAAGGATGAATGGGAGAATCGTGTATGGTGCAAGGATGTCCCCATAAAGATGTTCTTTCTAGTGGGGAGGGATCGCCACCAAAAAATCCCCACAGAGGATAACATCCAAAAGAAAGTAACAGAGATAGTACCCCAATGGTACTGTTGTACTAGACCTTGGGCGGAGATAGTGGTACATCTTTTTATCAGGAGCGAATGGGCTGGATCTTTATGGTCGAGTATTGATGGAGGGGGGGGGGAGCTATGATGTAGAGTGCTCGTCCATGCATGGGTTTCATACGAACTGGTTCAGGGTAGTGGAGAAGCAAGGCATGGAAAATAATAGCACGAGAATCATGGAAACTAATGTCTTCTGGACACTGTGGGAGGAACAGAACAAGGCTTGGGTAGAAGCGTGACCAACGATCTATTCTCTACAGGTGCGTAAGAATCTGTTGCTACAGTAGCTGGGCTAGCTGGTGAAGGGTTTTCTGCACTTTACTCTGTTTGGTAATATCCCGAACAGCCAAGCTTCTCATCTAAAACCTCATGGAAGTTGGGTACGATAGAGTCCTCCATCAAATGGATTTAAACTCAATGTTGAAGGGACATTGTATGGAGGCTTATAGGGGGTGGAGGTCTAGTCTGGGATAAGAAGAGTTCAGTTTTAATTGCCTTTAGTAGCTACTACGGTCTGAGAAGTTTGGTGGGTGCGGAAGTGAGAGCCTTGCACACAGGTTTAATGTTATGCAAAATGATTTCAATGGGGCTATTGGAGGTGGAATCCAACTCCGAGGTGTTGATCAGGGCATTGTAGGGGAAAACTAAGCCACCATGGAGCGTGGTGTATCTTATACGCAGCTGCGCATTAGATATTTCTAGAGGATGTTCAATTCGACATATTCATAGTGAAGGGAACATTGTGGCGGATGTGTTGTCTAGTGGGGGTCGTCCTGAGGAACCCCTTTCGGTCTTCTCTCATTTTGGGTCGCTTCCACATGAATGTCCTAGTTTTTTTCTTGGGGACGCTCTTGGGTTTCATCACCTTCGTCCTCCTTGAGTTCCTATATTAGGGGAGGGTGTTCTCCCATATTTTTTTCAATGAAATAAAAAATTCAATTATCATCATCATGTGATGGAGGTAAATGAGATGTATCTCCTAAGAGATTTAGGGAATATACAGTGATGGGTATTCCAAGTGTAACTCCCTATGAATATATGATAGCTACAATGTATGTTTGATATGGATTCCATATTTAACATTTATGATTTATTATTTGTGTGTGACATTCTTAAATATTATTATTTTGTAAGGTATGTTATGATTGAAATGTATTGTTTCATTGATTTGAATTTATTTATGGGCTAAGGTTTTCCTTCCTTATTTTAACACTTATTGGGATTTTTAAGGTCATCCAATGTTTTTGAAATGTTTTCAACAGGACATAAAGAATAAAAGGGTCAATGATGGGACCAAGGAAAAGTCATGCTGTATAAAATATGGAACTATACATGTTTTATTTTAACATTCATTATTTTATGAAAAAAATCGATACTGAGCAATAGTATCTACATGTAATATTCATGATGTTATGTTATAGTTATGGCCTAATTCTCTAAAACTCTAAACCGGAACATATCCTCAATGTGAATTATGCATTTATTTCAATATTGTGTAATGTGTAAGGTTGGGTCCTTATATCCATTTCCATATGTAAAAACCATACACATCACTCCCATGGAAAACACATAAATATTATGCATCACTTTCTTAGGGATCCCGCACATAAAGCGGGAATCATTCTTCAATTTATCATAACATAGGATCAACATGCTGATATTTTCAAAAAATCGTTGCCCTCTGATAGATTTGAATATATTATATAGAAGTTATGAATGATCACCTTATGGTAATCATCCATGATAACATCTTGTTGAAACCAAACTCTTTACATTAAGAAAATCCTTTTCATAGGGGGAGTACATTTGTTTGTTAGATTTCTAAAATTTTCTAAAAACATTTTCATAGTCTAACAATTTATTTCTTATTCAAATTTTTTATAGAAAAAAAAATTTGTAATGATTATTTTTTCCTTGATAATTATCATAATGGACATTTTTTTACTTCAAAAGTTTTCGTAATGATGATTTTTGTAGTTCAAAATTTTTCAAATTTTTTTTTCTAGTTCTAAATTTATTGTAATGATGGTTTTTGGATGTTCTAAATTTTCTATAATGAAGATTTTTTTAGATTAATATTTTCAAAATATAAATCTTCGTAGTTTTTTTAATGAAAATTATCATTATTCTATTTTTTGTAATAAAATTTTCATAGTTTTAAAATCATTCGTATTAAACGTTTTCTTAACCAAAATTTTCTGAATCTAATGTTCTTCATGAAGAATTTTCCTCAACATGAATAATTATCCTAGCAATCCCAAAGGTATATTTCATTTCTCAAAATTTTGTAATCATATTTTTCCTGTTGGTAATTTCATCTCTTTTTAAATTCTCATATTCACTTTTTCTTAAATCGGAATGTCTTTATTCAGAAACCTAAAAACATCAGATTCAATAAAAATTTCCTTCCCAATATTATCTCAACCATCAGATCTAATCATATGTTTTTTCAACCATTGGACTGATTATGAAAGATAAACCTTTATCCCATTCACCTATTTGAAGCACCGTTGATGGTTGTCGCAAATCGATCACAAAGCATTCGTGTGCTTAATACATTCCCTCCTACTTAAGCCTGTTCCAAATTTTAAAGGTTTCATAAACTCTAAATGTCTATTAAAACTAGGAGCTCATGATCAGGTATATTTGGACATGTTGGTAGAATTATATGTATCAGAACTTTTTTTAAGGAATAATGAAAATATAAATTCTCTTTGAAGATATTTGGGAAGACTTATTCTATTTCATACATAAAAGTAGATTGTTTGATTGGAGTTCCTTATGAATGAAAAGCTGAGTTCTCTTCCCATAAGCTGGTAGATATTAAAGGAATGTTTGTTAATGTAAATGTTATGGCTTTCCTTGGTCTATCAGATGTAAATAATCTGATGAATGTTCATCTTTCTACAAATTCCAATATTATTTAATTGGGGGTTAAAGGATTCATCATTCTGAGAAAAGGGGACAATGATACTTCGAAGAAGAGTGACATGTATATCATAGATTTATTGGATAATCTAATAAATATTAACCTGGATAAGAATATTTTGATTACAATTGAGAATATATAGAATGGAAGTCTGAAGGCTCAGATTATTATGTATCCCGCCATTTTCTCAAATTTCGTTGTTTGGTGTTTAGAGTCCATAAAAATACCTTGTAGTTCTATGCCCAGAAATTGATAAGTCATGTTGGTATGTGATGATACTCTGAGAAGGATTACTGTTGTATTTTCTAAAGAATTTGATGAATTTTATGATTTGGCTGAGGAGAAGGCAGAAGACTTAATGAAGAAACATGTGGCCGCTAAGACCTCTAAGATGGGAAATAGGGTGGGAAGATGAAGGAAGTTGAATTGAACGATAAATCCACATATGTTAAGGAAACCCAATCCACAACAGGAAAGCCTATGTAACAAAAAGAATATCTGGATGATGTTGTATAAAAATAGATAGAAGCCAGGGAGAAAAATACATCAAGGGAGCCTAGCTTTGATTTGGATCCTACTGAAGAAAAATCTTTAAAAGAAAATACTGACAATGAACTTGAAAAGCGAGAAAAACAAAAAAAAACAAAAGAAGAAGATGACTGAATCAGATATTGTGTAATCTCTTTTAAAGGATACTGAGAAAGCCTCAAAAAATATTCTGGTATCTCAATCCTTCTTAGTAGAAGCTTTTCCAGAGACATCGTGAATGAAATTTGTGATTCTAGAAAAATTACAAGAAAAAATAGTAGAGGTTGAAGAAGAGAATTATAAGCCACTGATGATACATAAGATCACATTATCTAAGTAGATGATTTTCATGAGAAGGAATGTCCTTGTGATTAGCTTTCAATCATAACTTCTGATGTTGAGTCTTCAAAACATTCTTCCCCTAGGAAAGATAAGAAAGGTGAAGATGAAAAGGTTGAATAAGTGAATAAGTTATCTAAAGAGAAATGTTTTAATAAGGATTTCATTCACCTAAAGGATTCTAAGGCAAGTGCTGAGAAGGAAAAGGTTGATGAAGATGGAATTTTTCAACTCTCTTATAGTGAACATGAATCCGCTAACCCAAATGAAGTCTTTCAGATGATTGGTATGGGAAAAGATGTGTGTGTTGATACACCTACCAAAGCTCTGCATAAGAAGAAATATGTTGGTGGTTCATAGAAAATTAAACATGCTTATATAGAGAAATATCCCTCACTATGTAAAGATTCAGATTCAAAATCATCCTCTCTTAGACATGATTTTGTAGTCCGGTCTTTAAAGAAGCTTGTTGGAACTATTCCAATATTTCCCAATATTTACTCCAAATGTCAGATGCTTCAATACACCATAAATCAGATGTTGGATTCAGTATCCATTGTGATGGATAAGTGTGTCAAGCTTGAACCATATTTCAAAACATCTTTCTTAAACTACAAATCCCACAAAAGATCTTGCTTGAAAATGACAAGTTGGTCAATAAAAACTATATAAGACATCTGAGTTCTTGATGAATTCCAAGAATGTGTCATTTATGCATTTGACACCAAAGATGTGAAGATTAAGGATCTCACAAATAGTTTTGAGGAAAAGCTAACCCTAGAACAAATTTTTTAGATTCATGAAGGAAAAGATCAGAGTGGGAAGTTTTATTCAGTTTCTTAGAGTTGGAAAAGTGAATGGGATCTCAGGATTGAGATAGAAGAGAAGCTTGTCAAGCAGGAAAAATTCGTGAAGGCTCAAGCTGATATTCTTAAGGCTCAGGAAGAAAAGATCAAAGACTAAGAGAAGAAAACTAAAGTTCATGATCAACTTGTTAAACGAGCAGAAGAAGGTCTCAAAGAGCTCAATAATATAAAAACTATAGTGAAGATGTTGATGTCGAAGGATAAGGAAGGATAAAATTGTTCAATTTGGATCTTTTGTTGTATTACTTCCTTGTACAAATTTTTCCCATCCTATTGATTTTTTTGAGATTCTCTTCATATATTTTATTGTCTTGTAATAATAATTTAGAAAACATATTTTCATTTTCATTCCATGTATTCAATTATAAAAATCACAATGGTGGAGAAAGAAAAAAATAATACTAAGAAAAGAAAAAATATCCTTAATTAAGGGGGAGTTCATATAAGGGAGAGTTCTTATCGAAGAAGATTTTTGTATGCAATAAAATGTTTAGTCTCATTCAATAAATCCATAATATTATCTTTAGTGTTTCCAAAGCCTAAGGGGGTGTCAGTCATATTAATCTTTTACCATATATTAAGGGAGATATGTTTTCATTTAAATGTCCAGAAAAATATTTTCTATGTCCTTATATTCTTTTATGTATGTATGTTTGTGCTTTCAAAAAAGGGTGATATTTTTGCGTCAATAAGGATTATTTATGACTTTTTAATTTATTCATGTTTGGGGAGATTTTTTTTTCAATAAGTAATCCTTATTAATAGACCATTACTTCAGGTTTTTAAAGTCACAAACACCTTTTCTTTAGGAAAATTTCATTTACACATTGTTTTAATTTCATAAGGAAACTTTCATCCCCATGGAAATTTATCCTTACAATATTTTTTATTGATCGTATTATGTCTATGAAGAAATCATGGTTTAGTATCCCAAAACATAGAATGTGGTCACTAAATTTATATAGAGAATTCTATTTTCATGATCCATATTCAGGTTCCAAATTCTCTAAATTCATGTTTCGAACGTTCTGAGTTTAGACTATATGTTGTCTGAATTCAGACTGTAACAGCCCGAGATTTTATGAAAAATATTCTTTTTTATTTCACTAATGTCTTGTGTTGTACGCTACACCAAAAGGAGCTTGCACAACACGCATCCTTGACTTGCCTTGCATTACACGCAATCGCAACCTTCCTCGATAGCGTGTGTGGTACGTAATACTGAGTTTCACGAAACAATGATATGCTATTAAAATATTATTAAAACTAGCCGTTATGAATAGTAATAACCACTTTTTAAATTTTAGAAATTTTAAAATGGACTTCATTTTTGGATTCGGAGTATCGAATTTAGCCTAAGGTGAAATTTTGGTACTTTTCGGATAACTTTCATATTCTGATGAATAGTGAAAATTACTAAATTATAATTAAAAACAACCTTTTTAATCGAAATAATTAATAGTGATAAATCATTAATTTGAGTGGTTTTAAAGTATATTTAGAATATATTTTTACAATTTAATACAATGTTGGTCATTGGATAAAATTTCACATTTAAACTAGACATAAACAAGTGTCAATCTTTTGATAGATATTGTTTCTTAAAAACACGCTATTTGTTTTAACAGCAGGATTTAATTATAAAATTAATTAATGCAACTTTTATGTAATGAATTTGGTAAAATAGACTCCATTTTTGAATTCGGAATATGAAATATAGCTTGGGATAAAATTTTGGCACTGTTCTGAAAAACATCAATTTTTGATGAATAGTGAAACTACTAAGTGGTAGTTAAAAAACTGAATTTTTCATAAAACTTAATTTTACCGCTTCTGTGATTGGAATTTCAAAAATCCGAGAGACACGGTTGATGTCAGTAAGTAAAATGTGGTTCAATGAGATGAAAATAATTTTTGGTGAATAGTAACTTTTTACTTTTTTTTACCGCGGTTAATAGTAAATAGGGTATCTAAGGGTAAATATGATATTAATATTACCCTAACACATGTCCTAATTCTATTGGACAAGTGTAATGCGACCAAAAACAAACTTAGGAATAAAATATGACCATTTAGGCCCACTTGGATTAGATTAGGAAATTTATTATTAATTTATTTAAAGAAGGGTTAAAATAGTTAAAATCAAAGTTTAATAAGTAAATCATTTTTAATATGGGGTTATACATAAGATAAATTCTATTGTAAATATTCATTAGAAAGCTAAAGATATTTACTACATTATGGTATTTTATTTGAAATTGTTAGACATCAGATAATTTAATTTATTTATGACACAATGATGATGCAGAAATTATCTTATTAATGAAATATTGACATAATTGATGTTATAAACACAAAAATAAATATAATTTGAGACTTTTTATGAATTACACTAATTTTCTAGGTTACTATGATATATTAGTGTTGATTTAATCAACTTTTTTCGAACATATAATTCTGTTATAACTTTCACAAAAATCATATATCAAATAGTGTCAAAATTGACACAAAATAGTTTTTAAATCAAATATTATATTATTAATTGTTATTTTATTCCTAAAAATCTAAGGTTTGGCCAAATGACTTATAAAGGATATATATTTTAATAATAAACAATTTGGGGTTCGTTTGGCATGTTATAGTAAGTGTATTAACCATATAGTGAAAGAAAACAAAAAGACACGGTAAAAGTTAAATTATTTAACTTAGAGTTAAATCCAATTGATAAGGTTAAAATAATAACCTAAACTTGTCTAAATCCTATTGGTTGATAGGATTTCGACCCATCCCCACTTTATCTTCGAAATAAGACCCTTTGGAACCATTATAAACCGATTTTGACTTTAAAATAAAATAATATTTTGAGGTATTCCTAAGGTGCCCTCTCCTCCCTTATAAAAGGACACCTCCTCTCCCTCCTCCTCACACCAATTTGAGCACTCAATCTCGGCCAACCCCTGCCAAAATCTCTTCTCCACTTCCCTAAAAACATCCTAGAGGTTCTGGTCTTCCTCAAAGACCAATTTTAGTGCCCTAAGAGGAGGTCTCAAAGAGGCACTTCAAAGAAGAGGTAATTACCGTTACCAATTCTTTCATCTTTATTTCTTCTTCCACTTCTTCTTCTTAGGTTGTTTCATTATGAAGTAATAACATCAGTATCACTCATATACTGATATGTTATTATAAGTATGAAACAATCCTATTTCACCATCTATCCATCCTACGGAAAAAGAAATCACCGCGCGTGCGTACGTACGGAATACCTTCTCCACGCCGTGGTGTAATCTATTTTCCACCACCACCTTACATGGATGGGTATAATGGTGTAAAGAATAACTATACATAGTTATTACAACATCATATTGATTCTGATATATTGTATGATCCACTCCAATTCAATTCAATATTTATAGAAATGATATCATCGCTCGTGCGTACGTACGGACTACCATCTCCACGACACGATGAGATTCATTCTCCATGTTAACCATTTAAGAATGATTATAATGTATATATAAGAAATAATAATGAAATATATGACATTATAAAGCTACTGGATTTATGTATATATATACATATGTATGTCATCTACTTCTTCCATTTCAAGACAATAAGGAAAGGAAAACAGCGTTCATGCGTACGTACGGACTACCGTCTCCATGAACGGTGTTTTTCATTTTATTTATCTACCTATTATATATATATATATACTGAATATATATGATATATAAATCATATTTTATATTCTGTAAGTGAGTAAATCATGATATAAGTAATAATTATGTCAAGAACAACAAGTCAAAACACCTACGATAAATGAAACGATTTTACCCAAAACGCTTCTTTAACATGGAATTTACAAAAGAACGGGTAATATAATGTCATAAGTGAACCATATATGATATCATAACAATGAATATGATTCTGTAATAAGTCAATAACATGATTTAAATCATTATACAGGAGTTTCGGACACTTACAAAGCAAGTCGGACCTAAGGTAAGGGAAATATCACAATCTCATTTTTATTCGAGATTGTTTATTCGTAAGTATTTACTGGGGTGTATTTTATCATCCACATCCATGTTCCCTCAATATGTAATATTGTTTCCACCCACTTAAAATAGTTTAAATCCAATTTTACCCTTCGGTGAGTTTTTAGTAAAGAATATGAAAGGAATCTTTTGTCGTTTTTTCGTACGAGGTACTTTTTGACTTTTCCGACAAAAGTACGAAGAATGTTTTTTTTAACTTTTACGGCATGAATGGATTTCTAAAAAATTTATTTCCAAGAATATTCCTTTACAAGTATTCAAGTTTATTTTTAATCAACTTCTTTTATTTTTGTATGACATGTTAATAAAGGAATAGTGTTTTTAAAATAGAAAGGATATTTTCCTCAAGAATGGAGTTCAAGTATTTTATCAAAGTTATTTTCCATCTAAGAGAATAAAAGGGTTCTGTTTTTGTCCCTATTATTAAATGGATTTGATTATATTGGGATGGAAACATTTTTATTAATTCCTTTATCTTATATGAATTGTTTTATGATGTCATGTTGTTTAAGAATCCCATTTTTATTACATGGGTTACTCTATGATGTATGTTTTATGATTATGTGGAACACATAAGAAAGGATTCATTATAAGATGGGTGGGACCTATATCTCCCTCCAATGCATTGGGTAAAGAATTTATATCTCATGAGATAGACAGGGCTGGAACGGTAGGTTATACCGGTTCAGTGAAACAGGACTGAAACGAGGGTTACTCGATTCAGAAAGGGACTTTGTCCACTAAGATAGTCTTGGCAATGAGTCTTGACTAACAAGAAATGATTTTCCATGATTATGTGTGCATGCCACAAAGATTCAAGTTTTATGTTATGATTATGGGGATCTCATTTTCACTTCTATGATTTATCACATGTTATGATATTATGAGCTATTTTGCAGGTTAAGATTTCCAAAGGCTATGTTCTTATGTATATGATGTGATTGATATTTCTTTTGTTTACCCTTACTGAGCATTTGAGCTCACCCTTTTATGTTTTCTTTTCCCCAGGATATAAAGAAAGGTTTTTAGGTAAAAAAAAGGGAAGATCTTTATGGGAGATATTGAAGATCTTTCACCACGATTAGAAGATTACGTTCCGAGTTTCCAAAGACACTAAACCATTACGATCCTTGTGTGTGTGTTTTTGTTATGTACTAAGTATTCCGCAAAAGTAATGTAATGTCCATGTACGATAAGCTTCGGGTCTCTACAGTTGGTATCAGAGGAAAGGTTTAGTCAACCTTTGGAAACTAGGATGCGAAAACGTTAGTGAGATCCCTAGAGATATTTCTAAGGTATGTCTAGGGATGTCCCTTGGGATAAGTATACGTATAGGTTATAGTAATAGAATTACGCTAACGATCATAGAATTAAACCTAAGATGTTGGATATTGAGGGTACTCCCCCTTTATTATGTTGTTTTCCCTAGCATGATTTTTTCCTCTCACACTATTCTTTTTTGGTTTTAGACGATGGCTGGAACCCGAAGGAACCGTGTTGATCAATGAAATGGACAATGCAATGATTGCCCTCCTGAACAAACAAATGTTATGGGAGATGGAGTGCAAAATCTTATTTCTATACTTACAGAAGCTATTAATCATTCTGGACTTCCAAATGAGCAGAGAAGGGAACAATATTCTATTGAGTCCTTCATGAGGCAACGTCCACCTTCTTTCAGTGGGTCTTCTGATCCACTTGTGGCTGAACAATGGATCAGTACTACTGAAAAGATATTTTCAGTTCTTCAATGTTCTGAACATGATAAAGTCATATTAGTAGTATATCGTTTGGAAGGTGAAGCTGATCAATGGTGGAATCTTATCAAGAATACGAGGCCAAGAGATGAAATTGAGTCCATGGAATGGGACGAGTTCAAGAACTTGTTTTTCAGTAAGTACTTCCCTCGTATTCTACGAACAAAGATGGAGAAAGAGTTTCTTGAACTGAAGCAAAGGGACGATGGATCTGTTGGTACCTATGAAGCAAATTTTACAAGACTTGCAAGGTATGCTTCTGGAATTATCATCCAACCTGAAAGTAAAGTTGATCGATTTTTCAATGGCTTAAAACCAATTCTTCGAAGGGCATTAGCTATAAGAGACTTCAGTAGCTATGAAGAAATTGTGCGTTGTGCTATCAAGGTAGAAGTGGAAGATGGTGTTACATATCCATCTCATGGTTTTGACAAGAAACGAAAGATGGAGTTCAAGGAGAAATCTCAGAATAATGGTGAAAAGAAGATGAATGTTTCCTTATGCACAAAGTGTGGAAAAAAGAATGGTGGAGATTGTCTTAAAGGGACTAGAAAATGTTTTAAGTGTGGAAAAGAAGGTCATCGAGCAGCTGAGTGTCGAAGTAATGGAAAAAGGGTTTCTAATGATGTGAATAAAGCAAACACTGCAGAGAACGCACCGCCAACACTTCAATGCTTCAAGTGCAAGGAAATGGGGCATTATGCTAATAATTGCCCTAATCCAAGGGTTAGTGATGATCAACATAAGCAACCACTGAAGGCAAAGGACAAAGGGAAATCACATGGGATCACTATTGGCAATGTTGAATATGACAACGATGTGGTGGAATGATTAAGTGTTTATGTAATGGGATTCCAAAATAATGTTGTATCATTGAGTATTGCAATATTTATTGATGTGGTATTCAAAGTGATTGAGATATTTTTTGGAAATAAGATGATATGCGCATAATGAAGACGAGAAAATGAAATGTTTAATAGTATTCATGAGCTCATGATTGATATAAGGAATAAGTGATATCATGGTTTGAGTATATAGAATTTTGAGGATTTTGGTATGTGGAAAGTGTTAACTTTTAACTGCACTCATGTTTTCACTAAGGTATTCAAGAGAATACACGATTAAGGACTTTGAATGTTTGGAATGTGACCAACAAGACATATCTTATGATATGTGGGGATCAACGACAGTATTAAATCTCTTGTAATCGTTGTCACTATATTATGAGAGTGGACTGCAGTATTATGTATAAGCCTAAAGATTAGACTGGATTATGTTGGACATAAGTTAGTATTGTTTAAGGATAGAAGATTTTCGATATTATTGATGGGATGTTATAGTAACGTAGTTTTAGAAAAAGGACAACCTGCAGGACGGGCGACAGCCCATCGCTTCGGACAAGGCTGTAGGAATTGAACCCACAACCGAAGTGCGACTGGCCTTTATCACCTACCACTAACCTACAGGAAGTCCCTGTTTAGTAGAAACTAGTGTTATTATATTAAGCAGTATGATATATGAAGTATAAGCCCATTTTAGGAACCATATATGATTAATCCCACTATAGATCGACTTATGTATATAAATTTTGCTAACCTTTTGAGACAGATGGAATGACCCGTCATTCTATCACATGATCTGCTAACACTTCACGAATAACAAATTCAACTTCATTTATTTAAGAGATGAAGTGGAAATTGTTAAAGGCACGAACAACAGTGAGATTGTACCAAAATAAAGTAAGTATTTATTCTAATTCAAATTCTTTAACTTTAGGGAAATGATCTTGAAAACCAAAAATGTTGTCCTAGTTCTCTTATACCTGATGAATCAGATGGTACCTTAGATCGTCACAAATTTATGGATTTGTGATTACTGGCTTTTCCATAGCCATGTTCTCTACCACTCTCCATCAGAACATGATGGTTAGATTTCTCTTCCATATCCATATTTTCACCTATGTGGAAACCCAGTGATTAGTTTATTTGGGTAATCGTTACATTTCATACTTTAGTTTTTAAAGCCAAGTTTTGGTATTCCTTTTTTACGATGTGGGTTTCTATTAAAGAAACTTTCGAGTAGTAAACCATTTATAACCCCGACGAATTTTGAGGGCGAAATTCATTTTAAGGGGGGTACAATGTAACAGCCCGAGATTTTATGAAAAATATTCTTTTTTATTTCACTAATTTCTTGTGTTGTACGCTACACCAAAAGGAGCTTGCACAACACGCATCCTTGACTTGCCTTGCATTACACGCAATCGCAACCTTCCTCGATAGCGTGTGTGGTACGCAATACTGAGTTTCACGAAACAATGATATGCTATTAAAATATTATTAAAACTAGTCGTTATGAATAGTAATAACCACTTTTTAAATTTTGGAAATTTTAAAATGGACTTCATTTTTGGATTCGGAGTATCGAATTTAGCCTAAGGTGAAATTTTGGTACTTTTCGGATAACTTTCATATTCTGATGAATAGTGAAAATTACTAAATTATAATTAAAAACAACCTTTTTAATCGAAATAATTAATAGTGATAAATCATTAATTTGAGTGGTTTTAAAGTATATTTAGAATATATTTTTACAATTTAATACAATGTTGGTCATTGGATGTAATTTCACATTTAAACTAGACATAAACAAGTGTCAATCTTTTGATAGATATTGTTTCTTAAAAACACGCTATTTGTTTTAACTGCGGGATTTAATTATAAAATTAATTAATGCAACTTTTATGTAATTAATTTGGTAAAATAGACTCCATTTTTGAATTCGGAATATGAAATATAGCTTGGGATGAAATTTTGGCACTGTTCTGAAAAACATCAATTTTTGATGAATAGTGAAACTACTAAGTGGTAGTTAAAAAACTGAATTTTTCATAAAACTTAATTTTACCGCTTCTGTGAATGGAATTTCAAAAATCCGAGAGAAACGGTTGATGTCAGTAAGTAAAATGTGGTTCAATGAGATAAATATAATTTTTGGTGAATAGTAACTTTTTACTTTTTTTTACCGCAGTTAATAGTAAATAGGGTAACTAAGGGTAAATATCATATTAATATTACCCTAAAACATGTCCTAATTCTATTGGACAAGTGTAATGCGACCAAAAACAATCTTAAGAATAATATATGACCATTTAGGCCCACTTGGATTAGATTAGGACATTTATTATTAATTTATTTAAAGAAGGGTTAAAATAGTTAAAATCAAAGTTTAATAAGTAAATCATTTTTAATATGGGGTTATACATAAGATAAATTCGATTGTAAATATTCATTAGAAAGCTAAAAAGATTTACTACATGATGGGATTTTATTTGTAATTTTTAGACATCAAATAATTTAATTTATTTATGACACAATGATGATGCAGTAATTATCTTATTAATGAAATATTGACATAATTGATGTTATAAACACCAAAATAAATATAATTTGAGACTTTTTATGAATTACACTAATTTTATAGGTTACTATTATATATTAGTGTTGATTTAATCAACGTTTTTCGAACATATAATTCTGTTATGACTTTCACAAAAATCATATATCAAATAGTGTCAAAATTGACACAAAATAGTTTTGAAATCAAATATTATATTATTAATTGTTATTTTATTCCTAAAAATCTAAGGTTCGGCCAAATGACTTAGATAAGGATATATATTTTAATAATAAACAATTTGGGGTTCGTTGGGCATGTTATAGTAAGTGTATTAACCATATAGTGAAAGAAAACAAAAAGACACGGTAAAAGTTAAATTATTTAACTTAGAGTTAAATCTAATTGATAAGGTTAAAATAATAACCTAAACTTGTCTAAATCCTATTGGTTGATAGGATTTCGGCCCATCCCCACTTTATCTTCGAAATAAGACCCTTTGGAACCATTATAAACCGATTTTGACTTTAAAATAAAATAATATTTTGAGGTATTCCTAAGGTGCCCCTCTCCTCCCTTATAAAGGGACACCTCCTCTCCCTCCTCCTCACACCAATTTGAGCACTCAATCTCGGCCAACCCCTGCCAAAATCCCTTCTCCACTTCCCTAAAAACATCCTAGAGGTTCTGGTCTTCGTCAAAGACCAATTTTAGTGCCCTAAGAGGAGGTCTCAAAGAGGCACTTCAAAGAAGAGGTAATTACCGTTACCAATTCTTTCATCTTTATTTCTTCTTCCACTTCTTCTTCTTAGGTTGTTTCATTATGAATTAATAACATCAGTATCACTCATATACTGATATGTTATTATAAGTATGAAACAAACCTATTTCACCATCTATCCATCCTACGGAAAAAGAAATCACCGCGCGTGCGTACGTACGGAATACCGTCTCCACGCCGTGTTGTAATCTATTTTCCACCACCACCTTACATGGATGGGTATAATGGTGTAAAGAATAACTATACATAGTTATTACAACATCATATTGATTCTGATATATTGTATGATCCACTCCAATTCAATTCAATATTTATAGAAATGATATCATCGCTCGTGCGTACGTACGGACTACCGTCTCCACGACGCGATGAGATTCATTCTCCATGTTAACCATTTAAGAATGATTATAATGTATATATAAGAAATAATAATGAAATATATGACATTATAAAGCTACTGGATTTATGTATATATATACATATGTATGTCATCT
This sequence comes from Viscum album, assembly GCA_963277665.1. Taxonomy (NCBI): domain Eukaryota; kingdom Viridiplantae; phylum Streptophyta; class Magnoliopsida; order Santalales; family Viscaceae; genus Viscum; species Viscum album. The sequence continues at coordinate 1,253,800,312 of OY728150.1, read as the reverse complement.
ACTTACTTCCATTTCAAGACAATAAGGAAAGGAAAACAGCGTTCATGCGTACGTACGGACTACCGTCTCCATGAACGGTGTTTTTCATTTTATTTATCTACCTATTATATATATATATACTTAATATATATGATATATAAATCATATTTTATATTCTGGAAGTGAGTAAATCATGATATAAGTAATAATGATGTCAAGAACAACAAGTCAAAAAAAATCTACGATAAATGAAACGATTTTACCCAAAACGCTTCTTTAACATTGAATTTACAAAAGAACGGGTAATATAATGTCATAAGTGAACCATATATGATATCATAACAATGAATATGATTCTTTAATAAGTCAATAACATGATTTAAATCATTATACAGGAGGTTCGGACACTTACAAAGCAAGTCGGACCTAAGGTAAGGGAAATATCACAATCTCATTTTTATTCGAGATTGTTTATTCGTAAGTATTTATTGGGGTGTATTTTATCATCCACATCCATGTTCCCTCAATATGTAATATTGTTTCCACCCACTTAAAATAGTTTAAATCCAATTTTACCCTTCGGTGAGTTTTTAGTAAAGAATATGAAAGGAATCTTTTGTCGTTTTTTCGTACGAGGTACTTTTTGACTTTTCCGACAAAAGTACGAAGAATGTTTTTTTTAACTTTTACGGCATGAATGGATTTATAAAAAAATTATTTCCAAGAATATTCCTTTACAAGTATTCAAGTTTATTTTTAATCAAATTCTTTTATTTTTGTATGACATGTTAATAAAGGAAAATTGTATCTAAAATAGAAAGGATATTTTCCTCAAGAATGGAGTTCAAGTATTTTATCAAAGTTATTTTCCATCTAAGATAATAAAAGGGTTCTGTTTTTATCCCTATTATTACATGGATTTGATTATTTTGGGATGGAAACATTTTTATTAATTCCTTTATCTTATATGAATTGTTTTATGATGTCATGTTGTTTAAGAATCCCATTTTTATTACATGGGTTACTCTATGATGTATGTTTTATGATTATGTGGCACACATAAGAAAGGATTCATTATAAGATGGGTGGGACCTATATCTCCCTCCAATGCATTCGGTAAAGATTTTATATCTCATGAGATAGACAGGGCTGGAACGGTAGGTTATACCGGTTTAGTGAAACAGGACTGAAACGAGGGTTACTCGATTCAGAAAGGGACTTTGTCCACTAAGATAGTCTTGGCAATGAGTCTTGACTAACAAGAAATGATTTTCCATGATTATGTGTGCATGCCACAAAGTTTCAAGTTTTATGTTATGATTATGGGGATCTCATTTTCACTTCTATGATTTATCCCATGTTATGATATTATGAGCTCTTTTGCAGGTTAAGATTTCCAAAGGCTATGTTCTTATGTATATGATGTGATTGATATTTCTTTTGTTTACCCTTACTGAGCATTTGAGCTCACCCTTTTATGTTTTCATTTCCCCAGGATATAAAGAAAGGTTTTTAGGTAAAAAAAAGGGAAGATCTTTATGGGAGATATTGAAGATCATTCACCACGATTAGAAGATTACGTTCCGAGTTTCCAAAGACACTAAACTATTACGATCCTTGTTTGTGTGTTTTTGTTATGTACTAAGTATTCCGCAAAAGTAATGTAATGTCCATGTACGATAAGCTTCGGGTCTCTACACAGACATTTAAAATTATGTGTTCAGACTCCGAGTTCTATGGATTCCGACAAAAAATATTCCGAGTTAAACTCTATGTTCACTGAATCTGGACTTTAAACATTCTGAAGTTCAAACTTCGACTTCTTATGAATTCATACTCCAATCATTGTATGTTCAGACACCCAGTTCTTAGGAATTCAGACCTCGAATTCCCATGAAATTTAGACTTCATAATTTTATAGAATTCAGCTTCTGAATTCCTTTGAAGACAAAATCTAAATATCTATGCATTATAAACACCAAATGGTTTTTTAGACTCTAAACATTCATTTTTACATACACTCCATAAAATAAATTTGGTTAAGCAACCATATTTTTTCTTAATCATGTTTTAGTTATAAATTTATGTCAGGAGTTTAGTTACTAACTAACCATTGTTTTAGGGACATGTATACAGGTCCCTCTAAAACTAAAGAAAAAATATGACTGTTGGATGAGGGAGCCTACCATTGATAATGTTCCTATAAAAAAGAGCTCATTTTGAAAGAGCTCACAACTTTGAGGAACTATTCTAAAACATTAGAGATGAAAATATGCTGAAGTGACTTCTAGAGAAAGACCTTCATGCAGTGTGCATACTAAAACTCTTGTTCAGAATTGCTAATGTGACTCTGAATGTCGCTATGTACATTCGATGGATTCTGGTTATATGAATACATAGGTTCCGACTACATTGTAGTTTGAGGGATTGCGGGGATAACCAGACAGTCTCTGATCTTCATATTGAGTGCTTACCATGGGGTGTGTAAGACATAATTTTTTGAATGTATAAATCAAAGTACCTTTATCCAAGGTTTTTTGATACCCTTCTTTTTGAGTTAAAATATATAATACTTGTTATTTATATTGTTTCATGTTTTCTGTGGCATTTTGACTGTTGAGTAAAGTATATCTTTCTTATACTTCCTTATACGTGTACTCTGATTTGTAAGATTCTATACTCTATAAGGTAGAATCATTAATATTTTCTAATGATTAATTTCTAGAACCACATTCCCAGAATCATGAATGTTTGTAGAACTAATATGAATTTTGAATTTACCTTGTTTAACTTTTTTAATCATTACCATCTGTAAAAGATACAACGGAATTTTTAAAGTATACAAGTCACCCCTCTTGTATATTGAGCATGTACATCATTATTTCTATCCTACAGTTGGTATCATAAGAGAATATTATACTCCATACCAAACTAACAAAATATTTTTAGAATAATTATGTTGGAGTATTTTCATTTGGAATTTATAGTTCCATAAAATTTAGATGAATAGAGAATGTTGATATAGAACTTCATAAACAATAATCGAAGGATGTTATATTTTTTGATGGACTCAGACTAAACAAAATTAGTGTGATTCAAAATTGTTGTGAAATTATCAAAGAGATTTAATAAATAATTCTTATATCATGAGATGTATTGAATATAGTAAATTTGTAACTTGGGGAGAAGGAACCAATAAAAATCTCTATAAAATTGAATAACATTATTAATCCTATTTTATGAATAAAAAAGGCGAAAAGAAGTTGTGTCTATATAACCTTGGGATTAATGGATGAAAATTTGTAAACAAACAATCAAATGTTGATCCTATAATATACTCTAATACGTTATAAAATAATGTAAAATTATGTTTGTATAACTTCTCCTAAATGAATGAAGGTATGTAAAACATGCTTGATAGTTGAAATTCAATCTAATAATCCTCTTGAGATTATTAAAAATAATTTTTTTTTCAGATGGAGGGACATCCAACCAAAAATTTACATTGATCATTATGACATTTATTAATGATTTCACATGAAGGACTATTATTATGTTTATGAATTATAAATCAGAGGAATTAAATATTATCATAGTTTTATGAAGGGATGTGGAGTTGAAATGTGTTTTTATATAATGAATCATGTAAATGACAATGGAAAATAATAAACATGAAATTCCTTCAAATAATATCTGAATAAAATATAATTATAAAACGTTATAGTTCTATATACACCATTTAAATAAATGGAGTTATATATTGGAAAAATAGAAAATTAGTGTAAATGAGAAGAAGATTGACGTCATAATCTACAAATTCTATGTTTTCAAGAGATAAATAGTAAGAAATAATATAAATGTATAAAAAATAGGTTTCTTATTTTGATAATCAAACAAGTCATCATATTATATAATTTTTAATATATATAATTTTGTGAAATATATCGTAGTATTTTGATGACTCAATTTACTAAAAATTAAAAAACCTATATCATGAAAAATTTGACGAATACATTAAAAAGGGAAATTTCATGAGATATATATCAAATTGATGATTTTAAAATTATTATAGTACACATTTAATAATTTATGTGGATTCATATAAAGTATTTTTTTTAAAATTTATCCTTCATCACAAATGATAGTGAAACCGACATGGAAGGTAAATTGATGTCTTATAATTAAATTAGAAAAGTGTTTATGATTTCAGTAAAAACACTAAATTAAGAATAAAATGAATCATTTTATGAAGAAAATGAGATATGAAGAGGAAGACAAAAATTTAGTATATTATATAAAAATGAAAAACTAGAAAATATCATTAGAAATTAGAAATCTATAATAAAAACTTGAATAATGTTCTATTTAGAAAATCAGTCATAGATTATCTCATAATTTGGAAATATTTTGTTTCAGAAGAAGTAAAAAAAATCATAGGAGAATTCAATTAGTGACGAGGTGAATAACCTAGAGAGAAATAAAATATCGAACATATTCCATGAACATAAACTAGAAATTTTATAAGAAAAAATGGATGTAAAGAAAAATGATCAATAAATATAGATATGATTCCAGAAACAAATCAATAATTGTTTCTAAATATATGCATATATTTGAGGAGTGTATAGTGATAAAATTATTTACATAGTTGAAAAATTAAAAACTATTAGAACATTCCTAGAAATTATTTTACATTATGTTACAGTTTTTATCAAATGGATATAAAATCCGCATTCCATTATATCGAGATTGAAAAAATTTACATTGAGAAAAATATAGGATTTATACGTAATGAATATAGAATCCTGGTTTACATGATGGGTTAATATTATATGTACTGAAAATTCTGAAGGAATTTTTGAATGTGAAAATTTCAAAACTATGGTTGTTTAATTGTGATAATCAAAACACAATTGACATTTCTAAAATTATATCTTAACACTCTATATTAATTCATTTTAATATAAATTTTCACTTTATAAATGTTATTATTTATGGTGCAGATATGTTACTAAAATATATTTCTAAAAGATATCATATTGCTGATTTTTTTCACCAAATAATTTCCCAAATATTGATTTCTAGAATTGAGGCTCATTCAAATGTTCTTCCTCCATAAATTTCTTCATAAATAACATAATTAAGTCCCCCACAATGAATAGCAAAAAAATTTCAATGGGGGATAATTTTTACAACATTTCTATGCCAAAGTGAGATATGTACTTCCCATACATAAGTGAATCTATTTGATTGGTTAACATAAAATGATTGATAGAATGAAAATATATAGTGAATTAAAATTTATATGGATTCTATATTCACAAGTCCGATAATCTTTTTATCATCAAGGGACTGAATTAATTCAAAAAATTACATTATCTCATGCTGTGTTTTTATGAAACTCCCTTTTGAGCAAGTTAATATTTTGGTAAAAGATATATTTGTTTTCATTACAAAAATGATGTGTTGAAAAAAATTTAATGAGATTTTCCTAAAGGGGGGGGTGTTTCATGATATTTTCTGAATTTTTAATATTATTTTGTATTATTGAGAACATTATTTTTATATAGAATGTTTTTTCCAAATATATATGTGTTCATTAATCAGTTTGTTGTAATTTTAATATAAATCATATTAAAAAACGTTTTATGATTTGATTGAAATGAATAATGTTGTAATGACCAAATTATAGGAATGTTGGGAAGTTATAGAACTTTTCAATTTTCGCCAAATCATTCATTCTTTATCTCAATTTTCTCAACATAATGATTAACCTCATGATAAAATTGTTTGAAAAAAAAGATGTTGATGTTTTTTAGATATAGATTATCGAATATGAAATCATCGAACTCCGAAACACAAATGAATATTTTCTTATAGATAAAAATCAAGACATGTTTTGTTTAAATTTATTATTTTTGAATGTATGGTTCCCAAACACATAGAATTATGTGCTTGTCCTGATGTTGTTTCCTTAAAGAGATGAAATTGATTATGTTTTATGCAGTGTTCATATATTAGACACGGATTTATAGATACATTTATTTGAACTAAAAACATGAAAATAAATTAAATTTGGAAGATTATGATGTTTATCATGAAACACACTACTAATAATCTGACACACTTTTTGAATTTTTGTTTTACATGATTTATTATGGTCTATGTTTTCAATAATTATATCGTTCTCGAAAATGGGAGAAGGTGACGATACTGGTTTATATTCCGGATAATATTTTCTAAATTCTAATAATAATCCCTAAAGGTAATTTTTTTTATTTGACAGATGTCACAAAAATCCTATATAAGGCTTAACAAAGAAGATAATGTAGATTTATTCTTTTTGAATTGTGAAAATAAATATTATTGTTGAGATTTTATGGATTGGGAAAATATGTGAGAATTTTTAATTTACATAAGGAGATGTTTATTGAATGTATAATAAAATATATATGGTAGATCATCATTGTATAGAAAAATTGTTTAGACACTCACTATTCGGAATAAATTTATGAAAATATTTTCTTGTAACAGTATTGATTCAATTAATTTGAATTAAATGTATCTGTTAAAGTATGTTTTTTAAATTAATATTAATGAATGATGTTTGAAATTCCAATTTCATAATCATAAATTGGTCTTAGGAAAATCTAGAATGGATGTACACTTGTTGAGTGGCTGGACGAAGTTGAGTGGACAGAGTTTCCAGAAAAGATATGCTAGATGCTTTTAAGTTACTAATATAATGAAATTTCAAAGGAAACTAATGAAATATTAAGTAAAAAAATTGTATGAATCCACCTTATTTTGATATGGTAGAACATAGGGAGGCACGAGATAAGTTTCCAAAAATAATATTGTATGATGTTTTAGGGTGATTGTTGGGAGAAAAGATATATAAAGATTCAGTTCTTGTAACATTAATGACTTTGATCTACATTACACAAAACAGACAAAATAAATGTTTTACATTTTAGTGGGTCAATATAAGCAACATGATAAACAAATTTCCAAATATAGATTTTGATGGAGATGTTTATAAAAATAAATTCCTAAATAGATAGTTGGGAGAACATTTTAAACATCATATATATTTTAGTATTTGAATTATAATTTTATCAAGATATCATGATTATTTGAGTAGTCTTGAATAGCCCATAGAATCATAAAAATGACATTCAAATGGATGTGTAATTCATAGATATCATATTTAACTGAGTGAAATATATACATGAGTAGAAATGAAAACAATACCTAGCAACACATCCCCTTATAATCCCATCACCTAGAACTAAGGAAAATAATCACTCATTCTAGGAATATTGAGAATGAGTGATATGGGTATCTAAAGATAAATGGTGGTGAAGAAGGCTTCGGATCATCACTTCGTTGTCAGTTCCATTGTCACTGTCGCTCCAACTACCTTGGGCCTCGAACATACCTGAATGAGAGTCTAAAGGGATCTTCTTATAGAGAATCCTTTCAAGATATTTACTATATCTGAATTTATTTTTCTACTCACTAACACATATATGATGTGTAATGTTCATCCACGTCATGAAATCCAAGTAATTTTAGGTGTCACAAATCTTGAGGTGATCATATATGAAAATATTTCATGAAGTTATTACAGAATGTAATGTATTTAGAAAGCAAGTAATAGACTTTCACAACATGTAATGAAGTCATGAATTAACTACAACAAATTATTACATTGGAAACAGTCACTACATGTATTTTAATTAAACTGCGTGAAACATACTTATCTAGTTATCCACCTCCACATCCATATCAAAAATATAGTGTTACACCCCTTTTCTATTCTCATGGTGAAAAGAGTATTTTAGCTCATCAAATTTCCACTTATCATTTCTTTTCCTTAAATCTATTGCTTCCTACTATAAAATGTAATAAAAATACATTGAATCCAAAATTGGATTAATTAAACAAATAAAACAAACAATTAATTCATAATAATATGTATATCTTAAATACACTTATCACACTTATATTATCTTTGATATTCCGAACATGATTTCGCGATGATTTCATTATGTAAATTTTATTGTTACGAAAAAAAATTATTAAAAACATGAAACGGTATTTTGGATCATTAAAAAAATATAGTGACAACCATAATAAGATATTCTTATCATAATTAATATTACCTTTACAAATCATTATAAATAATTTAGAAATAATTGATAGGGAACCAAATATGATAACGACTATTAATATAAATGATAAAATTTTAGTTATTCTTATGGGAATGTATATATTAATAAATAGGTAATTTTACGGAGAATGGGTTTGTTAAATATTTTTTCATGCATTTATTTTATTTTTGGGTTTAGAAATTATTAAAAATTTTCATTTTAATTTTGACTGTTATATTTATAGACTAGGTGGTTTAATGAACTAATAAAAAACATAATTTCATCCAAGAATTTTATAAATTGATTTATAATAAAAAAATATGCTAACACGGTTATGGTAATAGAAGGGGATCATTTTTTCAGAAATCCATTATGTTGCAATTTTTTATCACCCATGTTAACACTTTTCTTTTTAGAGAAATTATATTGTATGAAGTACTATTTTAACAATACATATAATGGATGGTTCTATAATGATACTTATAATAAAGTATTATGATAAGAGATGGTGAGATAAATCATGTGTTTATTCCTATAAATTTATCATGAAATATGATTAATTACATGAAATTATTTAAACATGTACATTTAAAATTAAAGAAGTGTAATTGTTATAATATAATGTTATGTCACAAATATGGTGATAGAATGTTTATTAAGATGTAAACATGTAGAGACCCGGTTATTGGCCTATTAAGACTTTGAAATATTTCTAAGAATATTTCAAGAGTTGGGGGCTAAGACGGTGTGCAATTCCGAGGCCCAGTGTGCTCGGAATTAATTTTATAAAAATGATAAGTGTTTTTATATTACGCACGCGTAGTTAACTAAAGAAAATTTGAAATATCTCAAACGGTTGATCAGATCAGAAATCTAAGACCATGGTTGGGTCTGGAATGCAGTGTTTCCCCTAGGAGCAACATAAAATAATTTGTCGTAGGATGTTCGGACCCCTCGCTCGTTGGAGGTGTATTAAATGGGTAAATTATATAATTAATTTATTTATTTAATAGCTCAAACCCTAATATCTCTATAATAGGGAATCAGATGAAAAATCTGGGGCCACCGATGATCTCAGAACATAGGTTTTACCCTATGGAAGGTATAACCGTTGTCTGCATCAGGTGTTTGTCTTATGCGCCATCAAGGGAGAATAAATAAATAAATAAATAATTGTTTATTTAGTTATTTAATTTCTTTTAACCTGGTAAGAGGTTATAAATTCATTGTTTAGATGTGCTTGGCCTCATAATTCATTTTTTCCAACTACTGTAATCCCTCCCTTCCTCTCCTCTCCTCCTCTCCTTGTTGATGAACGACAGATGAAGAACAACGAATCCTCGGATCCAAGAGAATCGAAGATCGAGGAACACAACATCTTCTACTCATCGTTGTGCAAGTGCGATCATTTTAAACACCGAGCGAATCTTGATGAACGCGATCTTCACTAATGATCGATCCAAACCTAAGGTTGGATTTATCTTTCTGGATTCCTTACCTCAGTTTAATTTATCATGATTAACGCGAATTAAATAAATTAATTCCTGGATAGATAAACAATTGATTGAATTAATTTTCTTCTTGTTTATCATGGATTTGAGATTCTTGAAGCATGATAAATATTTAAATTTCAATTCTTCATGTTCTTTATTCTCAAAAAAAGTATATCAAAAATAACACAGCTATCGATCCGCACATAAACCGAGATCCTTTATTATTTATTTTCCGTGCATTCTTATAATATTCTTCATCAAAAAATTATTAAGCCCGACTTATAGACGCTGAGATCTTAACATGAGAATCACCGAACCACTTTTGTCTCTTTTTTTCTAATTTACATCAAAGATGGTATGGTGAGCGGAAGGATCCCATGGTACGAGTGCGTCGAGGGTTCCGATGGTCCAAGGCGACGGTTCGGTTGGGCGAGTAGGCGACCGTGGTGGATGGTGCCGGCGGAAGGTTGCACGATATGAGGTCCGGTGCATGGTAGCCAGAGGTGGCACAGAGAGCGACCAACTATGGTGGCGAATGATCCTACGATGGATGCACGGTTGAAGGGATGGTTGTTTGGGGTAGATTCCACATGATTTTTTTGGGGAGGAGTTAATTGGAGAGAGAATAGGTTTTGATGAAAAATAAAAATTAAAAGGAAAAGGAATTGAAAAAAGTTGGAGGCGCCAGGTGGACTTGCTTGTAGAAATGGATGCATAAATCTAAATTGAGATTTAATTTGGAGATAATAATAATAATAATAATAATAATAATAATAATAATAATAATGTTATTATTATTTTTAGTTTAAAACCCATAATTTGTTCGTAACTTTTTCGTGTGACGTCCGATTGACTGACTGTCAAAGGTAGTGCAACCCTGATTTTGAGAAGAAAACTATGAGTCCAATATTAGATATCTTTTTCGGGTTTTCAGATCGGGTACCCGAAGCATTTGGATAATAATAGATTTAATAATATTATTAAATCTTTGACCCACCATAACTCCTACATGTGACGTCCGATTGACTGGCCGTCAGTAGCGACCTTACCCAGTCATTAAGACGGTCGATTCAACTCTAATGTTTGATACAAAATTTTGGTTCGTGGCTCGGGTCCATGAAACACCCAATAATAATAACGTTATTATTATTACGAGATCTTTTATCTGACATATCTCCCTCATGCGGTGTTAGAATAATGAACCATCTGTGACATTGTGACCATAAAATTAAGAAAAATGTTTCAAGACCAGCTTTGGATTTTTAAGTCGAGGTCGAGGCGCGGACACCCCGAGGCCCAGTTCACGTGTGTTGCGGTGAAATTCCATTTTCTCACCGGCTATCAGTTTTGGACCAATGGGTATTCCATCTTGTGTGTTTTTTCATATGGATCGTAATGGTGTAACCTGTTTGGTTAACCGATGTCATTTGAAGTTCGACTAGGTTGGATCGAGCATGAATCCAATCGGGCCCTCGATAATAAAATTCATATAACTTACAGACTAGGCGTCTGATTGATGCACCATCTACTTTGTCGGAACCCCTATGAAATGGAGGTCCTTCGGGTTGCTTTCTTGTAGAACTCCGTGGCAGTTGAGGTATCACTGATAACCTGAGGAGCGGAACTAGGGAGTTTCATTTAGTGAGAGCTAGGATGACTATTCCCTTGATGACCCAAGGCGCGAGCATTCCTTACTCCCCAGATCATGTATATACGGGACTCCCCACCACATGAGTGTGGGTTCGTTTTCCTCAGTGATGTTTTTCTTATCTTTGGATTCAGTACTCCACCACATGGCCAGGCAAGACCAGTAACGCGGATCGCCCCGTGTATCGATTTTCATGGGTAGACATACATGGGTTGAGGTCGTGTATAGGCATATGTCCATCATACACGGAGCAGACCCCAGATAATTTGACACGATTAATGATTCTTTCTACAGGCTGTGTAGTTGTGTCTTACATGAATAGCCTTGCGACATGGGATGTTGTACACGGGTTATACCCGGGGTCAGAGGACACGATGTGTAACGTTTCTACACACCGTGTACCTTTCAGTACATGGCTTGATATTCTTGGCCACCTTATCATAGACATATTTCGTTTGGGTTAGTGCCCCTTCTTCTCATTCCCCTGATGGTCAGAAATCATTTTCTTCTACATGAGTACGATTCCTTCAGCAGGACTTTCTGTGATAGGGTCGGCATCCCTTCGAGAGGACCAGAGTGAGGTCCTCTATCCATTCCTGAACCTTAGTAGAATCAGGAATCCACGTGACCAACTCTAATGGGTTTTGATCCTCTACAATGCTGGTGAATCACCTAGCTTTTAAATCCGGATAAGTCGCGGTATCCTCTATGGCCCTGGTAGTGATCCTCATCTGTGTATCGTGATCTTTCCCACTCAAGAGTGTGTCTCTCATAATGAGTGATTCAATATATAGTGATCTTCCCACTCAGGAGTGTGTCTCCCGTAATATGTGTAACTATCTCTCGTGAAATTTCCCGATGAACATTACTTCTTGGAAAAACACCATCATAGCTATCAGACTCATGGAGTGTGTTCTCCCAGAATGAGTACATCATGGAAATCTTCAAACTCGATCTCTAGTGTGGGTATGTGGTTGTTTGACTTGACTCTAGAATATGGGTCTGATTTATGATAATATCTAGTTTCCCTGGGTAGATGTTTGGGCATATACCTGGTGTGAGCTTTGAAAGAAATATCCCCTTACTCTATCGTTTGGGTTTCATTGAGAGATCATATCTATTATTTGGTGGAGCTGTACTCTTTTTGTTCACTCTTTTTTTTACCTTGTTCTATCTTTCTACTCTCCTCTTCAATACCTCTATTTCTACTCCCTTGAGCCTTTGGGGCATCCTACTGAGTATTTTTATACTCACCCTTGCTTAGAATTTTCCCAAATTTGGCGTTCCTTGTAAATGACAGACAGGTTGATCATGACATTAGATGATCTTTGGGATATGGGGTGATTGGACCACATGTGGCGGTCATTTCTTGGGAATCAAGAGTGGGACTCTTCCAGCTGTTTTACCTTTTCACCTATTGTCGGGTTGTGGAACTTTTCTAGTTGTGTGTTTATTTTTTCCTCTTTCCATTCCAGCTTTAATTTTCATGTACTTGTACTGTTAGAGGTCGATTCATTTTTGTTTGGATCTCTTTTTATAGTAGTATGGAAACATTATTTATTCTTTTTCTCGGCAGTTTTTCAATTAGTTAGCTTCATGTGTGTGTGTACAGGTTCATTGGAAAAGGCCACCACAAGCTTTTTGTGCCTTCGACGATAGTCGCCAGCCCCTACCCTGTGGAGGTCATCAAGGGGTAGTTGCAGTTCGAGCCCTGGTATGTAATGGGCCGTGACAAAAAATGTCCAAATTGTGTCAGAAAACTCTAGAGGAGTGTCCAAATGAATGTAAAAGAAAATAATTCTGGGGAAAATGATGGAATATAAAAACAATATTTAAATTAATAATGTTTCTATTAGTTAACAAGATCGTTTTATAATATTTTCTCCTTAGGCATATAATATATATTATGTTCAATCCCTCATTTGAAATTATAACATTTATTATGTATATTCTTATAGTTTTATAATTTTATTAGTAAGAGGTAAATTTAATTGAGATGAGACAATTTATTTTAGGAAGATATTTTAACTCAATGTGATTTTGAATTACTTACATACCTCTAGAGGCTAATGTGTTTAACAACTTTCCTCAGAGGCAACACCGAACCATAAAAAATTGTTGAAAATTATATAACCATTGAAATGTGGTTGTAAATTTGGTTTGTAAAATTAAATCCAATTTAATTTTAATATATATATATCTATAATAAAATATTATTGTTGTTGTAAGTTGAATGAATTAAAATAATTAATTAATGTTGGTAAATAACTAATTTGAATAAGTTATTCATTGTAATATAACATTAAAAAATGGATTATTGATTTTAAATAATTAAATACATAATGGATAATATATATATATATAATTTAAATAAAACATTGACACAAATTATATTATTAAAATGAATAATGTAGGAATAATGATATTTCATAGTGGAATAAGCTATTTTATTCTAAATTTATTATTCACTATATTATTATGTTATTATCATAAAATTCAATCCAGAAATATTGTAATCTGGTTTTGAAAAAATGAACATCATTTTTGAATTAAATATTCTAAAATAATAAAATATTCATCTTTCACATATATATAAAATAATATATTTAATATAATACATTAAAATACCATTCATAACATTACTGTAAGTATTATAAATTTATCAAGAAGTAAATATTCCATAGAAATATAAAAAAAATTCCATTTTCCAAAAATATTTGTAATTATTATTTAATTTAATTTTAATATAGTATGTGAGTATATTAGACAATGTTTTACCTTTTGGAAACATATGTAATATTTTATTATACAATCTATTTTTATTAATATTTATTAAAAAATAGTTCTCATCACATTTAAAAATTAAATAAAATGAACTAGGTTTTATATTTTACATAATCATGTTAATATTATCTAATTAACTGAAAATATTATTTATAATATATATATGCTTATAAAGATAAATTTTATGAATCTTGATTATAATGAAATAGTTATTTTGACATAATTTTTTATTAATGTTGTATAATATTTAAAAAATATAAATGATTGTTTTATTTTATATAGTAGACATGATATTTTGTGTACATATTAATACAAATATTACTTCACTCAAATAAATGTTAATTTATGTTAAAATATTTATGACACTTAATGGTGAAAAAATATATTTTTTGGTTCATGTAGTATTTTTATATAATAATTATTTTAATTTCAAATAATGTTTTTCTTTATTTCGAAATTCAACTATTTTATATGGGTAATATTTGTTGTTTTGAAAAATAACTTCTATATAATGGCTTAAATTATAAATTTAATAAAATATTAATTAAATTAGTATAAAGTATTTTCAAATGTATAAATTGTATTAACAAAATATAAATAATTATTTTCAATTTACCAAAAAATGATTTACAAAATGTTTGAATTTTTTAGATGATTTATTGAACTTATCATTAGTAAAACAAATTAAAATCTCCCACATCTATATATATTGAACCTTCATTAGTGTCATTCACTCCGTGAAAATGTATTTTTTGTTTAAAAAAGTTCCTTCTTTCACATATATAATTTGATCAATTCCACCACATTTATAAATCCATATTAAATAACTATATATATTATCCTCTACCGTAGTCTCTCAGTCACCCAATTCCCATGTAATGTAATCCATTTTCATGCCTAAAGTCCTTACTTTAGATCCTAAATGTGATAGCTAAGAGATATCATATAAAGGGTGATATAATGATATAAAAAACCCTCTTTTTCATTTTCTTCTTCTACCCCCTAAAACACATTACAATTAATGTATGATAAATAATGTATTGTTGGATATATAAAATGTCATAAAACCAATGAAGAATCATTTTCCTACCTCCCATCAAATACCATTTAAAAATAAATGCGTCTTTATGTCGATGTTCATATAGCTATAATTGTTATCATACTCAATGGTTATATTATCCTCTAAACAATGTGGATATAAAATTTAGTCTCCTTGTTATATATGTAGAATAATTCCATGATCACCTAGACACATTTTATGAAATAGTGGCTCACAAATCATACCTGGATTATTAGAATTATTCTATCATGGATAATGATAGATAAATTTTGAAACCCAATATACAATATGATGGCTCCATCCTAAATACTTATTGGATAATAAAATTAGTGATGTATTTTTGACATCCCTTCTAGTTAATTCGTCTAAGGTGAATCATATAGAATCTGCTTCCCACCCATGATCATTTGTGGATGGTTACGAAATATATTCTCTCTACATGTAATATTTTTTTAATAATGTTCAAATTATCCGTCATTTATTCATGAAAAATTATTTTTCTCATAGTATATAGGGGCACATTGGTAACATTATTAATATTGATTTTTTACATTCCCATGTAGTGTGAGGCATTTCTGATTCACATCAGCAAATCAAGAAGGAGTGACATGATTCAAAACAGGCTCCATGTTTCGTCAGTACCTGCCTATAATGTGTTTTGGAAAACTCTAAATTGTTCTATTATGGATACTTTAATCCAACCTACCATGAGTTTCAATGCTGACACACCAAGACATGAAATCCAGTCTACTATAAATAATTCTCTCTATAACCAATTTCATCGTTGACCTGAATACACTTTGAAATATGGGAATTTCTAGAAGAAATAATAATCCTTAGATGATTATTTTTATTAGCTTAATTAATCATAGTTTTCAATGAGTAAATATTATTTTCAATGGAGTTAAATATGGAATGCATGTAAGTTTGGTTTTTGGAGGCCTCTCCTACACAAAATATAGTGTTATAAATGGATGATTTCCCCACATTATTGGGATGATAATTTCCTATAATGTTTAACTATGGTCCAATATTTATGAATTAAATATTTCTATTTATCATATGTGGAATATCATATGGATTTAATAAAATTATAGACATGTTGTTTTTGCCCTTATGCTAAGGATTAGACTTTTCCCATGGACAATTATTCCTCTGTAGACTGGATGTCAAAATCATGTTAAGGGTATAAATTTAATGTTCACGCATGTTTATAGGGAGGCTATGTAAGGGGTAGTGGCACTCTCAATATAAAAAAAACAAACATAAAACATTAAATAATCTTTAATTAAATGAATAATTCATATTGACGATATTTTCAGGTTTATAGTTATAGAGAATTAGGCTATAACTATTACATTACATCTCAAAAATTTCTAAGTAGAAAATTCTTCTTAGTTTCTATTTTTCTATAAAACAAAAACATTTGAAAAAAATATTCATTTCTAGTTTCTTGTTTCAAACAACATGAAATTCCCTTGATCACTTCTTTGACCCTATTCATCTTTATGTCACGTGAAAAACATTTCAAAAACGTGGGATGAGCATAAATCTCAGTTTGGGTAATAAAACAAAGAAAATATCAGGTCATCAATACATACATTACATAAGCTCTTTAAAATACCTCATGATATCACAAGATTAATGAAATATACCTCTAAATCATAAATCATTAAGGTATCTTGTGGCACCCATAACATACTTATGTTTCAGCATTCACAGTTACAAAGAGAGTTACATTTTCAATAATCATCACAATATAGTCTCTAAATCATTTAGGAGAATCATTCATGTTTACCTACCTCACGTTACCCAATTCATTGGAGAGCTATCTCGGGTTCACCTACCCTAGGGTTGTCACCGAACCACCCGTATACGTAACAATGCCCAAGAACCATAACATATTCATAGCACATAAAACAAATATAAAGGAAACATAACATTTCCACGTTTCAATCAGAATATATCATTTAAATATATGAACATATAGAACCAATTATCCAATCAATTTTCTATACCAAAATACATAATAGTGTATTTTTTATTTATTTTCCTCTTAAAAACGTTACGGCTTGTTAAAGAAGCCAAAGATCAAATAACACTCGCAGCGTCAGTAAAGGTCTTTGTTACTGCATACGTTAAAAGAAACATTCGATTATTTCATTTAGTGAAATTCTCGAAGAAAAATATTCCATTTGAAATAAAATTAAAGGAATTTTTTTATACAATGTAAAGAAAAATGTCTTGTAAAAAACAAAACATGCCTCAATGTATAGAGATTGAAACGATGACCCTCTTTATCCTACATGACTCGATCGTTCATTAATTTTCTGAATTATAAATTAATGGTAATTTATAATTTATTAAGATACTTTTTCTAGTTTATTAAGTTTTTTATATCAATTATTACCTTTATATAAAAATTAGTTAATTATTTGACTTTACATAGGACATTTTGTCGATGTTTGGTACTTGAGTTAAAAATGAACATTTTATAGTTGAAAATTGTCCATGTGGTCGAAATTTCATTATATAAAGAACTATATTCTTGATTTATATATCATATATTTCAAATAAATATTATATATACATGTATTTTTAATAGCACATAACATTTAGATATAAGAAATGAAATGCACCGTTCTTGGATATGATAAGTCCTACCTACGCATGAATGCCACATTCATTTCTATTTCATATTAAATGGAATACATAAATAATGATACATAGGTATATTAAAAATATATTATAATATAATATATAATTTAATTAACATTGTCCTTTATACATTCCACGTATGGCATGAACGAGTCATATCACATTCAAGGGGTGGTAGTTTGCTCTTCCTCAAATGAAATTATTGTATTTAACCACTAGGGAAACCATAAAGGTATTATATAAATGAATAATACAGAAGTATAAAAACAATAAAAATATATTTTATATCACATATGAATACAATGAAATCTTAAGGGCCACAATAAGGGGCGTGGGGAGATAATTTAACAATCATCGTTTCGTGAGGCATTAGTTTTTCTTCCACAAACAACAATATGTTCTTTACCCATATAATGGAGGTGTGTGTAATTTTAGGTAATATACATCCCATAAAAACAACCTAGTATATTTAGGATACTTTTAACTTTATATAATAATGGAAAAAATGATTTTATGGGGTGGGATAATTAAATTAAAACAAAATAACTTAAGAGAAGATGTTACCTTAAAAGCGTGTATCTCCCTTTGGATTGAACCAAAAAAATTAATTGATTTTCCTTCTGCCTATGGGAAGGATTCTATGAGGAGGAGAGGGAGGTGGGAAGATTAATTTGGAAGATTTTGTTCGATCCCAGGTGCTTCATAAATGATTGAAATGGGTTAGAAGTGAGGGATTCTTATAAGCGGCAGGTGGGTCTCTTTAGGAATGTTTAAAAATATTATTTTATTTTATAATGATTTTCGGTTTCTAAAAAACCATAACTCATTAATGATGAAGATTTGATTACACCTTTTTGAAATAAAATCATTCGATAATAATTTAATAGATTTTGGAAATGGTTTTAATCATTATAATCTAATTTATTTTAATAATTCATTAATCAGGTGAACACTACATCATTATTGTGTCATAAATATATTTTTTTTATATGATGTCTAAAAATGATAAGAAAAATATACAGATGTAGGAAATATTTTTATCTTTCAAATTAACATTTATTGTCTATGTGATAAATTATATTACACATATAATAATTGATTTATTAAAAGATATATGTTTGTGTCATTTTTTCTATACATTAAATAACTTAATATAAAGTGTTATTATCACTCCAATGTGGATCCATGGGGTCCCCAAGTAGACCCATAGATTCCCATCGTACGAAATGAATCAAACAATATAATTATGAAACACGTTAGGGTAATTTTATAATATTATAATAAAACTTGTTTACCCATATTTACCTGATTTACCTTTTACCATGGAAAATAAAATTTTTAATACAGTAAATATTAACAATGTCTAAAAATAAAAGATATATATTTAAAAAATTTGTACCTCCAGATTAAACATATAGAATCCATTTTTGTAAAATCAAAACACAAAAGTATGATTATTTAATATAATATTAAAATCATGCTATTAAAACAAAGAGTGTGTTTTTTAATAAATAATAACTATCAAAATATTGACACTTATTTGTGTCAAATTTAAAACTGAAATTAATTCCAATGGCCAACATTGGATTAAATAGTAAAAACATAATATAATTACTCATTAAAAACAATTAAAATGATATTTCACCATTGGAAATAAATTATATTAAAAATAAATTTTGAATTAAAATAGAATATTTGTCACTATTTTTTAAAAATTGAACTTCTCATAAAAATACGAAAAATTTACCCAAAGTAAATTTTGAAGTCCCAATTATAAAAAAAAAAATTATTTAGTCAAATATAACATATAATAGTTACCAATACTATATTTAAAGATGTTTCTCTATCAAAAGGAGGAAAATCGACCTTTTAATGTATATTGTAGTATTTATGCTTAAAATTAAATTCATTCACATCTTAAAAATATAACTATTATTGGATAAATATAAAAAATTTAACAAAGATGTATAGTTATATTTTAGTAAGTTCTGTCCATCCAAACTAATATAACAACATTGTGTTAACAACCATTTAAAATAATATAATAGTACTAATTTTCAATATGACCTAACTTTGTGAGCAATGTAATATTTTAAAGAAACATGTTGATTCTTATTAAGTACGACATAGAACATAGCATCCCTATAAAATTGAAATTAATATTTAATTTACAGATATTAATAAAAATAAAAATTTTATATTCATTATTTACCTGGGATTTTACCTCCTTTAGCCTTTTGAGAATTACATCCCCACAATTCAATTCACTTTTGAAATAAGTGGGGGGTTTTTTATCCCCAATAGAATTTTAATATTCCGAAATTTACTATTCAACCATATAGTTTTTTCACATAAACATTACCTAATAAATTACCTTATTCTGTAACACTTTCTCTCTTCGGTCAAGAATTTGATTGGTTGCTCCTCATAACAGAGATTCTCTTCCAACTGAACTACCTCTAGGCCCAAAACCAGAGATAGATATGGCATATACATTCTCAACATTGAAACATGAAAAACATTGTGTACCTTGGATAAAAATGGAGGTAAATCCACATTGTACACAACTAATCCAACTTTCTTCGGGATTTTAAAATGTCCAAGAAACCTTAGACTCATCTTCCCCTTCTTAACAAAATGCATCACACTTTTCCAAGGAGAAACATTGATATAGACATTATCACATAAATACAAGGAAATATCCATCCTTTAGTTATTAGAATAACATTTCTGTCTACTCTGAGCTATACTCATGTGCTTCTGAATCTACTGAACATTTTCTTCCATCTCTTCTACCAATTCTGGTCCCATCAGTTTTCTTTCACCTACTTCATTTCAAAAATTTTGAGTTGAACATGGGTTCCCATATAATGATTCAAATGGTTCCAACTTTATACAGGAATGAAAACTGTTATTTTTAGAAATTTCAACCAATAAATGATGTTATTACCAAATTCCGTTGTAATTCATCAAGAAAGAATATACCATATCCTCCAACGTCTAAATTGTTCGTTCTAACTATCATCTGGTTGAGAATGAAAAACTGTAATAAAATTTAATTATGTACCCAATGACTTCTGAAGGCCTTTCCAAAAGATTGAAGTAATCCTGAGATCATGATATGATACAATGGAGTGGGGAACAACAAGCAACCTGAAAATCTTTTTAACATACAACCGAGAAAGATGATCTATAGAAAAATTATCTCTATTAGGAAATAAATAAGGAGATTTAGTCAATCAATAAACAATAACCATGATTTCATTATTACCTTGAGATGTCATTGGTAATCCCACAATAAAGTCCATTAATATATTTTTCCCTCTCCACTCTGGAACTGGTAAAAACTGAAGCATCCCTTTCTATAACTATCGCTATTCTTTATCCTACTAAAAGTCAAACACATAACATTAAATTCAGCAATATCTCTTCTCATTCAAACATATCATTAATACACCGAAAGATATATGTACATCTTAGTAATTTGAGGATGAACTTAAAATGAACTATGAGCTCAATATAACAACTCATTCTTCAAATGTGAAACACAAGGCACAAATAATCTCTTCCCAAACCTCACAACATAATCATTATCAAATTTAGAATAAGAAAACTTTCCCTTTTTAACCAACTCTATTTTTTTATGGAACTCACTATCTTCCTTCTATGCTTTCATAATTATGTCTGATAGATATGATTTCAGTGACACCTGAAACAAAAAAAAAATGATTTTACTACACCAAAAAATTCTATGCCAAATTTTATCAAATCAAAAACTAAAGGATCTCATTTCAAACATAACATGTTTTATGTAGATTTAATTTTTTGACTCAATGCATCAGCCACATTGTTTGCTTTTCCAGGATGGTAATGGGTCATGAAATAACAATCCTTGATTAATTATTACCATCTCCTCTATCTCAGGTTTAATTATTTATTACTGAATATATACTTCATGATTTTCTGGTCAGCGTATAATTCACATTTTACTCCTGGCAGATGATGCCTCAAAAATTTTAATGCAAAAAGAACTACAGCTAAGTACAAATCATGTGTAGGGTAATTTTACTCAAGAGGGTTCAAATAACTTGAAACATATGAAACTACCTAGTCATTCTTCATAATGTCACACCCATTTCCATTCAATGAATCATCAATTTAGATAACAAGCTCACCATTTCTGGAAGGTAGTTCCAAAACTCGATCATTCCCAAAACTTATCTTCAAATCATTAAAAGAATCATCACAATCTTTTCACCAAATGAACATAACACCATTTGAAGTTAACGTAGTCATTAGGATAGATAACTATGAAAAATTATCAATAGACCTCTTATAATAACCTACCAAACGATAAAAACTATGAATATTGGTTATATTTGTGTGTCTTTGCCATTATTTAATAATGTTTTTTTGCACGATCAATAGTTATGCAATTTTTTGAAACAATATGTCCGAGGAAAGAGATTTCCTATAACCAGAACTCACACTTACTGAATATCCATTAATGATTATTTTCTTATAATGTTTGCAAGGCAACCCTTAAATGACTTTCACTCTCATCTTTACTTTTTGAATATACTAAAATATCATCAATGAACACAACCAAAAACTTATCCTTGAAATCATGGAAAATTCTATACATAAGATCCATGAATACAAAAGGTGCATTGGTTAACCAAAAAGGCACAACCACAAATTCATAACAGTCATATCTAGTGCTAAAAATGGTCTTCATAATGTCATATTCAATTACATTCAACTTATGGTACACCGAACTCAAATCAATCTTCAAAAAATACTAAGCTCCGTAAAGCTGATCAAACAAATCATCGATATGAGGCAAAGGACAATTTTTCATAACAGTGGAGTTATTCAATGCTCAATAATCAATGCAGAGTATCATTGAAAAATATTTCTTTTTATTAAACAAGATAAGAGCACCCCATGGTTATTTTATAGGTCGAAAAAATATTTATTTAATAAATACTACAATTGTTTCATTAACACTAAAAGTTCAATTTGAGCCATTCGATAATGGGGTTTTGAAATTGGCTTACCATCATTAACTAAGTCAAAAGTAAATTCAACATCTTGATCAGGTATAGTACTAGGAAAATCATCAAGAAAAACATCATCGTAATAATTTACCGCTATCACATTGTTAATATATATAGTTCTATTGTTTTCTGCAATATATACAATGTAACATTTATTTCCATTTTTTACTAGTTTCTCGGCATCATGATATGTTATCATATTTAAGGGATCATTATTGTACACAAACATAAAATCTTTCTGAATAGAAACCTCATGAGCTCTATAGTCAATCTTACCATGATAAACATAAAGCCAATCCATACCCCATAAAACATCAAACTGCAATAGAGGGAATGCAATGAGTTTTGAAGGTAGATTCTTTAAACACGCAAAGAGATGAAGGTTAATATGTTTTCTTTTTGTCTCAATATTACATCTATGTGTTTATACCATAAGTTCAAGATTCATATCATGAAATGGATTTCCCATTTAGTAAAAAACTTTTTAGAAATGAACGAATGTGTAGTCCCTGAATCAAACAATACATTGTCATAATATGGTTAAACAAATAGAGTACCTGATTATACATCATTTGATGGCCCCATATCTGTAGAAGTAGTTGCGAAGGATTTCACCGCCCATTTCTGCTTGATGTCTGGCTACTTTCCCTTAAGTGAGTTCTTAGTTGGATACTCATTTGCGTAATTACCCATTTCATTGCACTTAAAATATTTTAATGACTGTAAATAAATTTTTTTTCTAACCATTACGCTAATATATTTTATTTTAATTATGAGACTTATTCCCCATTTTACCACATCTATAGAACATAACAAGAATTCAAAAGACATTCCCCAACATGTTTTTTACAACAATTTTCCCAAACTGTAAACTAAATTTTTTTACCATTTAACTACTTTGAAGAGTTCTCTACATTTGTCTAGCACCACAAACTCTTATACTAGGGTCTGCCAAATAACACATGATTATCTCAAAACTCCATTTCAACCTTCTCCACACATCAAAAAAGTTTTTCATAACTTTTTAACTCACGAGAAGCTAAATCCCTTCAATACTTTGGATTTAATATAGAGTAAAAAATGGTTGATTTTACTATCAATATATCATATGTAATTTGGAATATACCATTCCAGTTGAGTGAATTTTGATTCATAAAGATGCCACTGAGTCATCCTCCTACCTCAATTCCAGGAACTGTTTTTCCATCATCAGTCAAACCACCTTAGGAAAATATTTGTCAAGAGATATACCATTGAATTCATCCTAATGAATAGAATCAACATCCTCACTATCCCTGATATTTTTTTACCATCGACCAGCATTGATTAGTATCACCTTAAAATGGTAAAATAGTCGGACTAGCATTTTTATGTTCTGAACACCCCATGACATAAAAAATCATCTCCAAGTATTTAATACACCCTTAATCTAGTATAGGGTTTGATGATAATTTTAATGATGATGGTCGTTTCCTCATTAAATGATCCACTAATGAAATGTTCCTCTATGGTTGATATGAATGATCTCGTGCATTGATACCCCCATCATTTATAGCCTATTTCAAATGTTCCATCATAGAATCAAACTGTTCTGTTTCGATTCTGACTATCTCATGTTGCAGATTTGGAAGGTTGTCTTCCTCCTGATGTCGGTCAATTATAGCTGTTCCATTTCCTCTCTGGAAAACCATTCTGAACATAGAAATATCATAGGTGAATCCACATGGTAATATGTAAATGATATATCATTTCAATCATAACATATAATAAAAATAATTTATGGATAATAATTTAACTATATAATAACTCTTAAAGTTATCTAAAACATCCTCAGATATAAACTATAAGGAATCAACCATATGAAGATACATAATCATGAATGAAATTATTAATTCACGTTGATGAAATTTTCATGTTTACAGTTTTATAGAATTCGTCCATAACTATTACATTACATCTCAAAAATTACAATGTAGATATTCTATATAGTTTCCATTTTTTAATAAAATAAAAACCCTGGAAAAAAAGAGTAATGTCTAGTTCCATGTTTTATACAGCATGACTTTCCCTTGATCTCATCCTTGACACTATTCCTCATTAAGACATGTGAATTTTTTTTCAAAAAACATGTTATGAGCATAAAAAGATCATTAAGTGTTATATAACAATGAAAGAAAACATATGATCATCAATAGATACAGAACGTAAGCTCTTTAACATACCTCATGAAATCATAACATTTATGAAATATACATTGAAATCATAAATCACAATGGTATACTGTGGAATACATAACATACATTCATTGTAGCTTTCACAGCTATGTAGGGAGTTACATTTGAAATACCCATCACAATATATTTCATAAATCTATTAGAACAAAAATTCTTGTTTACCTCCGTAATGTTACCCAATGCATTGGTGAGATAACTCAGGCTCACCTGCACTAGGTTTATCTTGGAACCACCCTTATACATTACAATTACCAAGAACCACAACATATTCCTAACACATGAAACAAATAGAAAAGAAAGATAACATTTCAACATTTCAATCACAATATATCATTTTAATATAATGAAATAAAAAATCAATTATAAAAATCATTTTCATTAAAAAAATATGTAAATGTTAAAATGTTATTTATTTTACTTTTAAAAACATTAAGGCTTGTTAAGGAAGCCAATGATCAAATAGTACATGTGGTAGTAGAAAAGGTCATTGTCACCGCTTATATTAAAAGGAACATTATTTTTTGTCCTTTAATAAAATTACTAATAGAAAAATATTAGTTTTTTAATGACATTAAAATTCATAAATGTTTTTAAACTATAAGATTGAATGTCATGTATAAAAAAATATACCTTAGTGAAAGGAGATTGAGATGAAGTCCCTTACCTCGTGTCCGACATGACTCGATTGTTCTTTAATTTACTGAATAATAAAATAGAGTAGATTCTAAAATTATTAAGAACCTTTTTCAAGTGTATTATTCCTTTTATATAAATTTTTACATTACTATTACAATTATTTAATTATTTGAGTTAATATCGGATTTTTTTGATTCTCGTACTATAGTTAAAAATTAACTTGTTATAATTATAAATTGTCCATGTGGTCGAAATTACATTATCTCCAGAATGATATTAATGATATAGATATCATATATATCATATATATCTAGTTTTTATATGTATTTATAATATTACATAACATCTAGAGATAAGAAATGAAATGCACAGTTCATGGAGACGGTAAGACGTATATAAGGATGAATGCTACAATCATTTCAATTTCATATTTAATGGAATTAAAACATAATGATACATTGGTATGTTATAATTCTAGTAAAATATCATATTTAATTTCATTAAATTATTCCTTTATATGTTCCACGTACTCCATGAATGCATCATATCATTTTGAGGGGGCAGTAGTACACACTTCCTCAAATGAAATTATCGTATTTACCTACTATGGAAACCATAAAGGTATTATATAAATGAAAAATAAAGATGTATAGAAAAAATACAAATATAATATATAACACATACAAATATTGTTCCATCTCAATGGCCACCATAATAGGCGATAGGTGAAAATTCAACAATCATCGTTTCGTGAGGCGTTAGTTTGCTGTCCATAGAGAATATTCTGTTTTTACCCATTAGATGGAGGTGTGTGTTAGTGTTGTTATAATCCTTCTCATAACATCAACCGACTATATTGAGGATACTGTTTTTGTTATAAAATAAATGAAAAAAAAAATTTATGTGGTTGGAGAAGTTAAATAATACAAAAGAACATAAAAGAAGGTGTTACCTTTAAATCTGGTATCTCCCTTTGGATTGAATCAAAAATATTAATTGAATTGACATATAACTAGAGTAAGGCTTCTGGAAGTAGATTATGGGCATAGGGAGATTAATTTCCTAGAGGATGGATGAGCCAATGGGCTAGAGAAGTGTGTGGGATGGGATAGAATTGATGGCTTTTTATAAAGGGGGGAGGGGCTATTTAGGAATATTTAAAAGTATTATTTTATTATATAATTATTTTCAGTTTAAAAAAGTGAAATACTCATTAAAGTAGAAGATACTAAGACTAATGTTAGAAATAAAATCATACAATAAAAAGTTGAAAGGTTTTGGATAAGGTTTTAATCATTATAATGTTATTTATTTAAATCATTCATTAATGAGGTAAACACTGCAGCATTTTTGTATCAATAATATTTTTTTTATTTGATGTCTAAAAATTATAAAAAATTATCATTATATAGAAAATATTTTTAGATTTCAAATAAAATTATATTACACAATGTAATTATTTATTTCCTAATAGATATATGTTTGTGTCATTTTTGTCATTACTTTAAATTAATTTATATAAAGTGTCATTATCATTCCCAAGATGCTTCTTGGGGTCTCCAAATAGGCACATGGATGCCCATAGTCGAAAATTTATCAACCAAAACTATTATTACAGATGCTAGGGTAATTTTATATTTTTATAATATTATTTTTTGACCCTAATTTACTATATTTTCCCTTTAAACATGGGAAATAATATTTTTACTCAAGTAAATATTCATAATATCTAAAAATAAAAGATACCTATTTACACAATTTTATACCTTATGATTCCAAATATGGAATAAATTTTTTAAAATTTAAAACATATAAGTCAAAAAAATTAATTTAAAATTAATTTCCACTATTAAAACAAAATGTGTATTCTTCTGAAATAATAACAATCAAAATATTGACACTTATTTATGTCCAATTTAAAAATTAAATTACTTCCAATGACCAAAATTGGATTAAAGAGTAAAAACATAATATAATTATACTTTAAAATAATTTAAAATGATAACTTATCCTTATAACTAAATTAGAATAAAAGGTTGTTTTCAATTAAAATTATGTATTTTTCAATATTAATTAAAAAATCAATTTTATCAGAAATATACTAAAATTTACCAAATGTAAATTTTGATGTCCCTATTCTTATGAAGAATATTATTTTTACCAATGAAACATATAAAAGTGACCAAAACTATATTAACTGTGGGTTCTCCATCAAAAGAAGATAAATCGTCCTTTTAAATTATATATTAGTATTTATGGATAAAATTAGATTCATTCATATTTTAATCCTCTAAATTATATTTTATAAATGTAAAAAATTATAAAAATCATGTATAGTCATATTTTAGTTAGTTTTTTACATTAACTCAAATACAACAGATTGATGTTATGTACAATGTAAAATAATATTATATTATTATTTTTCAGTTTGACCAAACGTTGTGATCAACATACGATTTTAAGGAAACCCGTTGTTTCATATTAGGTTCACCATTGAACATTTAATCCCTTTTAAATTAATATTAATATTTAATTCACAAAAATTAATAAATATGAAAATGAAATATTCTGTATTTACCAGGGATTTTACAATCAAAGAGTGGAGTTATAAAAATGACTACCATGTGGAATTTTGGAATCCTGGGTATTTTGTTTATTTTCTAGATGAAGCCATGAGTGTAGTAACTTGTTCTTGGCTATGTAAAAACCATTTAATTATTTATATTCTTTTAATTTATACATTTTATTAATAAATTTTAGGTCTAGTCCAACTAGAACCATGATTTTCCTGGAATATTTAATAGACCATAATTTTTTTATATTTATGGGAAATTATCTTATTAAATATTTAAATAAATATAATATTATTTTTTAAAATTATTTTATAATGAACATAGAGTACCAGATCCATTGTATGGGTTTTTGCATTTTCATTTTTCTTAATTGAGATATGAATCGTAATAACCACTTGTATCCATTTAAGGTGTATGTATTTCAAAATGATTTCTCTTTTAATAGTGATTCCTGAAAATTAAATTCTAAACAAATCTATATGATGTTATACAGTAATAGAATTATAAATTTTTGGGATTATGATATTGAAATGATTTTTTTTGGTTTAAATTAAATTTCTCGAGAGAGATTTTTTATTTTATATCACTGTTCCATTAGTATGGTTTATTTAATACAAGATAACTTCTATTTCCCATATTAATTAACTTTTTAGTTGATTTTAATATCAATATTAAATTTTTTACATATCTTATCACAATGGATACAAATTCAATAATATATTATTCTCTAATAATTTTTAAAATCCTATTTATAATTGAGAGTTAATTTATCTGGGAATGTTTTATTCATTCACAAACCCCAATAAATCATGATGGGTAGTCATGTGCTTTTAAATTTCTCATTAAAATATTCTTTCCCCACTACTCATTTCATAACTAATGTTGTTTCAAGTAATTATAATCAACCCTAACTATTGATTTTGTTTGGGATCATTCCTTTACCATTTCCATTTTCATTGGATGATTTTTCAAACCTAACTATTTATGAATAAATAATTTTTTAGTTTCCATTTATACTACCATTTTTTGTAATAATTGTATTTTTATTTATATTGTTTTCCATATGGTTCATTTTAATCAATGTATGGAAAGACTGTCTTTTATAGTTATCAATGTGAATATTTCTTACTACTGTTTTTTTATTGGAATAATTCTATCTCCAATATTTTTATCAAGAATATTATTATTATCAATGTCTTATAAAATATTATATATGTTATTATATGATGTAAAATATTTTTCAAATTCAAAAAACTATAGTCTTAGATCTACTAAAAATATATTTTCATATATGAATACATTTATTGAAATATATTACACATGCTCAAGGATATTATTCAAATGATACCAACCCCCATAATCCTTGGAATGGCTAGTGAAACATTCACCTTTGAATATATATGATTCATTCCTACTATTTTCATTCCATGTTAGGGAATATTTATAAACATAATATGACTACCAATTCATTTATAACATGAATAAGTATTATTTTATTCCTTTTATTATAGTTAATTCAACTAGATTCTAAAAATTTATTGATTAGGGGATATTATTTATTATCTATATAACATTAAATATTATAGTTTTAGTTTGAAGGATAATTATATATAATTTTATTCCATTTTTCAATTGAAAAATTTATTAACGTAATCTTATAGGGATTACAATATATAAAGTCATCATATGGGATGATTACATTACTTTATTTTGTATTTATTCATTAGTGAATTATTTCAAATCTATATGTTACATATTTCAAAACCTTCTTAATTTAATAATAAGAAATTGTATAGTTTGTTAAATAAAATATATAATGAATGAATTTAAAATATTTAGTAATAATTGTGATCATTAAAATCCCCAATAAACATTTATAGGACTCTTGAGAAACCCTTTAATTATTATTCTTGTATATGCCTACTTAAATGAAATATGTTCAAAAACAATTATCCCTTGATAGTGAGATCATCATGTCTAGGTTAATGGTTTTCTAGATGTAGAATTTATGGTAATATCATGATATCTACGATTATGATTTTTATATGAAAACAAATTGTTTTGAGAAGTTATAGAACTCATCACTAAGGGAAAATATATTTTAATACAAATTGAGAATTTATATTCATTATTATCCACATATATAAAATAATTTAAATGAAATTTTATTTGTGGAATATATATTTTATATTATTGCATATCATAATATATATCCTCACATATAATAATTTAGTGTTATTTCTATATATTAGCTGGATGATCATTTTATCTCACCACATCTTATTTTAATACTTTGTGATGTTCTAAAAATTTACATTTCTCATGATATTCCAAGAATAATATCTTTTTGGGAATATTTTTTGGAGATGTTAAATTTGATTTTTAGAATATATAGTTTCATAAATAGTAAAAAAATGTTCATATGTTATGAATTTCAATGTATTTAGTATTTCATGATTTGTGTAAATTAATTAAATATATATAAATAAATGTTCTTGGAAATGAATATATATGTAAGTATTTTCTATAAATAATATTACTATTTGATTGTTATTTCCCATTTTCAAATAGTGAGTATCATATAAAATATATAAATTATGTGTCATTGGAATGAGATAAGGTGGTGTTAGTTTTTGGGATCATGAAATACAAATTTATAATATAATTCATTGAGAAATATCAGTCTTTCACAAACACTAATACATGAATTTTTATTCGATATACATTTTAAAAGAACATGATATATATAAAATAGATTAAAAAAAATATAAGAATCCATTTTATATATGCGGCTTAAGAAATTTTCATTTACATTAGCAATTAAATGATTCCAAAATTTGGTGTTATTTATGTTATGCAGAATATATTTATTCTCGATTAACAAATATTGATTATGTTATTGTGGAACCTGAAGTCCATTTATTTTATATGTCACTACATAACATATGTTATCTCTATAAATGTACTTGTGACTATTTCAAATCAATATCATTCAAACTATAAATTGATATTATTCATTCAAATATACTCAAAAATTAATAAAAACTATTCTTATATAGAATGTATCCCCTCGAAAATGTGAAATGGTAGTTTCAGAATGATGGTGCAGCTAATCATTCACCATTTTCAACTAGTATATACATTTCACTTAAGAAAAGACAAGTGAATATATATATACCATATATATTTATTTAAATAAGTTCACCAAAAATGTTCCTAATACACTATTTTTAGGAATAAAATGTTTTAAAATATTATTTCAATTAAATTGCCACATATTTTCAAAACTATGGTGTTGTTCTTCTTGTGATTTTATTTATTACGAAACGGAAATAAGATTACATCATTTACTCTTACATCATCATTTATCTTCATCATCCTTTTTAATAAATATGTTGTTTTTTAAACATAGAGCTATAATCATGGGATTTAAATTTTCTCTAAATCAGTTTTACAATAGCTAGAAAATATATCTCACACTTCCTGCCTTTATATACATGGGTAATCCTATAAAGAATATCCTTTGTATATTCTCAATTTTATTATTTTTTTATTTCATTATAAAACTAAGGAAGATATATGAGAAGGAGAAATTTGTAAGATCAATGATAAATTTGTCATGAAAAATAAATCATAGAATATCAATATATTTAATATATATTTTAAAAAATACCCATGTGGCCTAGTTATTGCACCAACAAAAATATTGTATGTTAATCATTCAATTGAGATCTTATACCACTTCATTAATGGTCACTCTAAATAACGGTCAAGGTGATTGGTGAACATGAAATTTAATTTTTTTTCATGAATCTTTATTGGTTCACTAAAAATGAATAAAATATCAACCACTTGACGAATAATGATTATTTCAGTTGTTCCATGTAGGTAGAGATCTCTTCCTCACACACCACCTTTGCAAGATGATAAGAAATGAGGGACTCTAAAACATAACACATCCACTTATTGTTTAGTAAATAATGAAATCATGTATGTTGATCGTTATTATTAATTTTAATAGAGATGTTTCGGTTCGCTTCAATAAATTCATAAAAACAATGAGAATTATTAAATATTTTTATTAAAATTTATATAGAGTCATAATTTACTATGTTATATTTATAGAAAAATATATTTAACAGATATTAATAGTATTACCTTTTTAAACCCCCGGGATTTTATCAATTCTCATTATCCATCTCCATTAGACTCGTTTTATGAAATAGTTTGACCTTTTAATGGAAAGGTTATATATTATAATAATCATAACCCAAACAATATCCTTGTATATTATACGATAGTATTTAGACAATTCTTCTTTCCAACTAATATAATAAAACACATATATCCATTTGTGGATTACCCAATCCTAAAACAATGAATCATGTTTCCTTATCACATTACTTAATAGTTTTAATGAATTGAATACATATTTCATACTCAATATACTTTTGGACCCTCAACCTTCCATATATGTTTAGATTCCCCAATAATAATAGGTGTCACTTTCTATGGTATTACCAAAACATCAACAAATGATCCATAATAACTCATTTAAAATGAAGGCTTTTAGGAAATAATATTTCCAAGAGGAATTTTATTTATATATGTGTAAAATTTCATATCATATCCTTTACATGACTTATTAATACTTTTCTTATTTTATATATGTGGTTATCCTTTTCTTATTCTTTTAATTAATGGATAAGCTATTTATTTTACATTATCATTAATGTCTATCATTATATTTAATTTATACTATCTTGTTAAATAATCACATAAAAAATTTGATTAAAATAAAAAAATAACCATAAATATAAAAAAATACAATAATGTGACCTAAACAAGATCATTATTATAGTTTATAAATTATATATATGAAAAATTATCATAAAAACCTTTGGAAAAACTCCAAGATCTAGGTATCATTAGATATTTTTTATTCCCCTATCGATATATATATTCCTATTTTAAAATCTATGATGAATGATGTTGTCGATTTCCATAATGGTTGACCTTGAAAATTAATTTATTGAAATATTTTTGCATTAAAATATAAATAATTTTTTATTTTCATTTCTATAATATTTATATTTATATCTAAACGACAATAAATATAAGTCCTCTTATTTGATAAAAAATTAATAAAATGATTTTTGGGGATGTTGATTAATGACCCATATATGAACCACCAATTGAATCAACAAATAGAATAATATAAAACTATGGGACCTCAATTATAGAAATTTATATTTTTTTAGTTGATGAAACAAGAAACATAAATTGATGATAAAACTTATTATACCATATGTAATATTGAATGGTAGAAACTACTCATAAACAATGCTAAAAATAAATTGAATATCTGTAATAAATATATAAAAAATTAATATAATATATTGAGATAGGATCTAATGATCATGAATACTATTTTGAATTTTAATTCTAATAATTATATGATTATAATATCTTGAATATAGAGATTGTTTGAGTATGGGGGAACCTAATATAAGTGTATTCATAAATCAATTTCATTTCACAAATTTATAATATTTCTTCTTGACATCCATTATTAGGATTTGGGTTCATTATACCCTATTATTGTATTATATTTTTTCTTCCTCCATTTTTATTAGTTGATTAAATTATTTCGTAGAAACTTGTATTTCAATGTTTTTTTACTTCATAAAATATGATATATGCATATTTTTTCTATAAAAGAATCAATATTATTTTCAAATATTTTTATTTTTTATCATTATTATCCTCAATAAATAAAATTTAGGTTCATAAATGTTTAAATTACTATTTTATTTTCATTAAGAATTAATTTATTGTAATTATAAACTTTTAAGTACCAAATGTTTATACAAGTAATTTTAAATATGGGTTTATAATCACAAATATTTCTCATTGAGATATTTTAAATATTCTCCCCCTCATTTAAATAAGTAGTTTATATATTACCATTGGTTTATGAATAATTTATGGTGATTCCTCACCATGGTGATTATTGTATTTTGAAATAATAATGTTTTTTCAATGACTCATATTTATGATCAATTAGATTTTCGCTGTGTACATTTTTTGTGATGGTTTTGATCTTATACCCACATTATTATAAAACATTTTTATATGATAAATGATCTATATCATCTATGATTATGATTTTTTTGATATCCTATGTGACATATTTTTTATGTTTCCATTCCCTGTGTTATGAAGAATTGTTTTATTTAGGATATTCCAAGAAGGGTATAATGTGATACGTTAATTGTGAGAGACATTAAAGAATATCCAAAAAAATTATTTTATGAATCTAGTATCAAAATCCTATAATAATTTTTTTCCTTCTATAATGGATCAATTTTTGTGTAAAATATTCATCTAAAACGATGTAACAATATTGAATGAAAATTATGGGTGACTATTAAATTTTTTTTCATCACTATTTACCAAAACACTAATTTTTTTAACAAAATCCAACAATATATTCTTAAAATAATGTTTTTGATTAGAAAACACAAAATGATATTTATTATTTCAAACTCAAAATCTAATATTTATAAATTCAATGATTTAATAAAACTATAAAATATATATGAAAATTGTCTTTATTAGAAAATTGTAATTTTTATTATTTAAATATTAATATTCTTATTTTATATAATATACCAAATATATTATTGTTACCAAATTATTATTATCAAATGTAATTTACCATCATTAATCATATATTTCTATAAATATAAATTTTTTTCATATTAAATTGTTGTTTTTAGAAATATACCTTTACATAAAATAAATGATATTAATATTTATTCTGGGTAAAATATTTAAATAGAATCCATATATAAAATTCCATTATTTTATGAATTCACCAATTTCAACAAACAGTTACTCCTATTTCTTATTATTAATTTAGTAACGAGGTGTTAACTATAATACATAATAGTTACCTTTTTTAAATTTTTTTATTAATTAATTTTATTAATGTTGTGTGGGGAGAATCGTGTTTTTGACACATTGACTTATTTAAATTTAATGATATATTAACACCACAGGTTGTTACATTCTAACCACTTAAATACATTTTAACCTCATAATTATAATTGTTATCAATTAATAATGAATGGTGAGGGTTCTCTAACAAATTATTAATATCAGATATAAACACTAATAAGAAACCAAACATACCCTCTTGATTTATTATACATTAATTATCATCCCTTATTAGAATAATCATTCATATAATCATATATTGTAATATCTATATAAACTATACTTCTATTATCCATTTCACACTGTTACTAAATTAATGTTAATATCATATAAATTATACCATAATGACGAAATATATTCCATCCAAAATTAACTATATACTTCTTCCAATAGTTCATGATGTTATAAACCAATCTATAAACGTCATAATATCATAAAAAATAACAACATATTGAAAATATCATGGATAAATTTTTCATTAAATCATTATTCATTTATAAGTGTATTAGTAATATCTAACTAACGTATCACTAATTTAATCACTAATTAATTACCTAACATCAACAATAAATTAAAATAATAAATCATCCACCAATTAATAATGAATTCTCTGAGGATTGTTCCAAAATGATTTCTTCACATATAACTAAATTTAATTATTATTTCCTCTTTTTTATATATGTTTCAATAATTTTAAATTATAATATGTAAAATAAATAATTATATGATTCAAATGATCCTCATATCTTTTAGAATATACTAGGGTATTTATGATATAGAATAGAATACCCACAAGGTTTTTTTCAACATGTTCAATTTCATTCCCATATATTTTAGATCTTATTTTTGATTGATTCATCAGTCAAGAACGAATTTGTAGAATCCATTGAATTTGAAAGGGTCTAATGTATGAAGTTTTTGACCTTTTTAACATACTTAACTGATGGTTTTTAAATCCAGACATCAGAACATATTTAAGATAGTGGAATCAACCCTATGTGATGTTTTTGGGCATGTGTGAAGGACCGAGTTGTCTCCAGAGTGGCTTGAGATTTTTTGGGAGTACAGGACGGGAAAAACCTCAAGTTCTAATTAGCAGGAGAGGGCATACGTTTTTCGCATGATATGATAAACTGTGTGGCACACAATAATTAATTACTCATCTCTATTTAAGAAGGTGTAGTGGTTTAGAACACATGTTCTGCACGGTTTCCTAAACCATACTCCAAGACCATGCGGGGAGTGTCTTTGAAGTAGTAGACTCCACACTATTAGTGAATTATTTAGAAAAACCTATGGTTTAAACCTTGCATGATCTGAATATTTAAAAATTTTATATTTTTAATTTTAATTTAATAAAATTAATTTAAAATACAAAAAATTTAAATGTAAAATAACTCTTACTCACCCATCTCGTTTGGACACACATGCTCATATAGCCCTCCCCATTCATTGGGCGCATGAGCCCACTCATTTGGCCTTCTTTTAGATCGACTTCTATCTGTCATTTCTTCTTATTTCCTCTTTGATTATCTATGGTAATGGTCTATATTTATTCTCCTCCTTTTTCCTGGAATAAAATTGGACTAACTGATCCTTATCGATTTGGGATTAATCTTGATTTTTGTTTCCCCTATTATATGTTCATGTGAAAGGTCTCTTGGGAACCTAGAGTTCGTGTTCCATACACTGGAAGAAAGTAGAGGTTGTTTAGAAGGTTTTAGTCTATCCGTTTTGTTTTGAGGTAAGTGTTTATGCCGCCAAATTGTTTCTCACATATTTTTTTGTATCTTCTGGTGTTTATGGGTGACTAGTGTTGTAGTAGTGATATTTCATTCCTTCAAAAGTATCACGGTCATATACAGAGTTATGTATATATATAGGTGTATATCCTCCATGTGTTTATTCCCTCATGGTGCGGGGAATATGAGAAAGTGGTTTAGTCTATACACTAATATTTATAGTGGTATATGAAATGAGTGGTTTTTTTTCCGGCGTTTTAAAGCTACAAGATTCAATGAGGATGACATGGATCCTCTTTGATATAGGGTCCCTTTCAAAGTCCTCTAATTATATAAATGGATTAATTAATTACTTATGTCACTTTAGTTAGAATCTCATTTCATGCAGTGAAGTATCTATATTGAATTCTCTTAAATACAGTTTAGAATCTTATATATTTAAAACGCTAAAGGTGATAAATTATTTGTGTGATAAGAAATATAATGTTTTTATTATAATACCCTTCTAACATAGGTGACTTTCCTCCATACTTAAAAGTAGTGGTTAGACATTTCTTGATTGAATTCTCTTGTTTATAATTGTGATTCATTGATGTCATGTTGTGGTATGGAATGAATAGGAAATGGACCTAATGAAATTAGAAACACTCATTTTCTTTTTTTAATTGATTAATAAACCAAATCACAATTTAACTTCTTGTTCCAGTTTTATATTTCTCTTACTCATGTAGTTAATTGATAGTTTTCATGGATACATGGAGGCTTATAAATTAAATTGGCATGTTTTTAATAAAACTAATGATTTGAGTTAAATTAATGGATAATTCTTAATGACTAACCCTCAAAATGAATCACTGTTTTGTTTTCAAGCATTTTGAATGTTAATAACAACTTGGTTGACTCATGGGTTCCCATGTAGGAGTTCCATGAAAGACTCAATGGGTGTTCAAACTCTTACCTTTGGTGGAAGATAGATTACCTTGTAGGATTTCATGGATAAACACTGGATCATGAGATAATTGTTTTTTACACATCTGAGGAAACTCTTACCTTGATAATGGAAGGTAGAAGTGTTGACCATGACTTTTGAAAATTCCCTAATGGATTTTATAAAATGGATGGAATGCTACATGACCATTCCAAACTAATGGAAGGAAAATCATGAACCAATATTAAATGGTTTCAACTCTACATGAACTATCCACACTAATGGAAGGAAATAAATGAATAAGATAAATAAATTCATGACTTCATTATTAGATATTAATGGATACACTTAAGCTTGTCCTCATTTCTAATTGGAGAATACCATGAGCCCTCGTGTACCCCATTATAAATTCAAGGAAATTTTACTAATGTTCATACCTTCCAATATCCCATTACATGTATTATATTTTGTTACATTGTATACTAACATTGGGTCCCACATGTAGTATTATAGGATACCTTAGATTCACTAATTGGATCTGGCATTGTCAAGTAGGTGTCTTGGAGACAATCCATGGACCCAGTCCTTGGTTATCTTATTTTACCTCAGATGCACTAACTCAAATCTGTAGGCTCCATATTGTGGAATAAATTATATTAGGATCCTTGGATTACACTATTACCACTTAGCTAGACTCATATACTTCAGAGTTAGCTTTTTAAGAGATTTATGTTATCTTGTTTATTACCCTAGAACTCCCTCACTGGATATTTTGTCAGGATTCCTTCTTACATCTAAAAAACATCACTACTTATTCTGTACAAATTTTATTTCATTGGTTATGAAAATGTGGAATTAATACTAAACTCCATAGTATGATACCTTGGATACAGTTCCTGGATCATTCACTGACAAGTAGATGTCATGGTTAATCCCTGAATCCTGGTCTTTGCTTATCCTAGTTTTACCTCTGTAGAATTTATGCAGTCTCAGTAGGTGACTTTAACAGATTTGGATTACAAATAAAATGGTAATATTTAATTAATTAACTTATTATATGATCTAACACCATCCGAGGGCTGAAGATATTGCATGTTTATTTAGTTAAAATCTAATGCTTTATTTATACA
The DNA here is from genome assembly GCA_963277665.1 of Viscum album. Taxonomy (NCBI): domain Eukaryota; kingdom Viridiplantae; phylum Streptophyta; class Magnoliopsida; order Santalales; family Viscaceae; genus Viscum; species Viscum album. The sequence continues at coordinate 1,253,761,229 of OY728150.1, read as the reverse complement.
TGCATACACCCTATTAAATTTACATTACACTGTCGGGATTGTGTTAGACACCAGTGGCGCCGGCCTACATTGATTTTTATATAACATCATACTCCGACTACCATTACACTAGGGAACCTTAGTTGACCATTATTGTTCATAGGGCCTTGAAAATTTCTTGTAATTGTTTTCTTGTACCCGGGAGTCAGGAGCAAAGGGTTGAGCTGGAGCTCAGGATGCATGTGGAGATTTATTGATTGACATTTACTTCATTTAATTACTTGGGTCCTATATTGTATTGTATTGAAAATCATGTCATTCTAAATACTTGTTTCCCTCATGTAACAACATCATGTCTTGAATTCATTTACTAAATAAATTGGAAATGGCCACTTTTGTTCATTTATATGAATTCTATCTTCTACTACATTATTATTGCTATTATTAATTATGCTATTGATTGTTTTTCTCTCTACTATACTGATGTGAAACTCTAATTAAAGGGTATAGTCTCCCCATTAACTATATTTACTCCCTTGCTACTAGCCTGTAGCCTCCGGAATATGGGGAGATGCGCTTGAGGTTATGTGGTGAATGGTTCGACCACCGTCATTGTGGTGAGATGGATGGGGACATTACAAAGTTTTATCAGATGTGGTTTTTACAAATTCTCTTACTATTTTGGGTTGATACATTGAATACATGGAATGTGTCAGCTCTTGCTTAATAGTCGTGCTTGAGACTAATCACCCCACATATAGGGAATGGCCAACTGAAGAGAAATTGGATTACTATTTATAGTGTTCACTACTTAAATTGTTATGATTTCACCTATATTTAATAGTGTACATTCCACTTCTTATGATTTTTTGAATTTTGGAAAGATTCATTTTCTAGATATGGAAAGGAAGTTGCATTACATGCATCATATCAGGAACTTATATATTTACATGCCATACATATATTCCATGCCATGTAGTCTCATTAGTAGGTTTACTACTAAGTATGATTCGGTTCCATGTCAAAATGACATGTTTATATTTATACCCATTTATGTAATACATTATCATGCCCTCTATGCTTAATTCTCATTATAGAAAACTCATGAGATTAAATTTCCATGATTCTATAATTTTAGCTAGTTTCTACTTATTAGCTACATGTAGGGACATGATACCTTACTTTAATATATATAATAGTTTGTATTTGTTAAGTTATTATTTTCGGTTCTGATGGTAGCTAGTTTTTTGTTTTATGGTGTATGAGAGCCTTCTAGCTGGTAAAAGGTTACCCGTGTAATCATACCGCTGTCAAAAGTTAGTTGAATTTAATTATTTTGTTAAGTTTTATTAGTCTAAATAGAGCCAAATTCCAAATTTTAATGTGAATGGGTGTTTTAACGGTTTGTAGGTGGGAACCCATATAATTTGGACCATTATGTCGATCATATTAAATTTTTCATTTACATTTGAATCCATTAATGAGATCCAATTTTCAATCAATTATGTTTATGGGTAGTTCACAAATTGAGAAATGAATACCCATATAATATTAAATGGACTTATAATTTTGGAAATTCTTATAAATGCGAAAGATGTTTTGGGTTTATCTAATATCAAATGTCTAGCTTTTAAAATGCAAAAATACCCGAGTAGGTCAGTTGTAGAAGTTTTTTCGAAGATGAAATGTTGAGGTTTTAAAATTTTAATAAATTTTTGTTTTCTATGGGGTTTTGTTTCTATAGAACCTAGGTTGGATAAAATGGGACCCTCATAGGTCACCTTATATGATAAAGAAATTAATTTATTTTCATATGTTTTCTAAAAATTGTGGAATATCAATTCATGTAAAATGATTTTTAAAAGGACATTTTATAAAACATTCATGTTTTTTGTTAAGGACGTTGTTCAAAATCAAGTACCTTTTATTATTTTGAAAATGGTATATAGATTATTTAATTTAATATTTTTATGATTTATGATTAAGTGTTATTATATATAAGAGGCTTGGTAGTATAACCCATAATGGGTTCCACCACTTAAAACCCTCTTATAAGGTTAGTTTAGAATTCTCAATGAGTTTCCATAGATAAAATTCATGAGTACATTCGATAGGAATTATTTTCTATATCAATGGAATTATGATCAGCTTCTTGGAATTGTGCTTTTTTTTATGTTCCATGGTGTTAGTGTTGAATATCTTTAAGGGGTTAACCTGTTGTATAATGTTTCCTCGGATATAGAATTCTTTGTTAGTTTCGTGACCTTTCTCAATTTTTTTGTTTCATTTGGTTGTCGTTGTCCCATGTATGATTTTCTGTTTTTTAAGTGACACCCTTTAATGGATTGGTTTTCAAGAGTTTAATGACCTTTTAATGGGAACAAGAACCATGTAATTCTCTTTTTCAGCAGGTTAGACAAGCCATATGATTGGAAGGTTCCGTCATAGGTCGTTAGACCCTCTCTTTTCATAGTAAATGGATGATTGGTTATGGCATCGTCTATTTTGACAGTCATATGATGCAATAATAATCCGAAATAAATCTTCTTCCACTATTGAGTAAGGTCCTAGGTCATCTCCATGTAGAGTGACATGAGATTTAAAGAATCAATTCCATTTCAATACTCTGACTGACTTTTGAATGAATCATGTGTTTTGACATGCCATTCTCAATATTATAATCTATCTCACTTATGAGAAATTAGTTTTCCTTCCTTTTTTAGGTAGGACACTTTTAAGTTGGGCACTATTGCGATGAACCTTATAAATGTGTCCTACCATGTAGAAGGAAAACAACATAAGGGGACCATGGGGAAATGGTTATGTTGCTTGAATGCCTTTATGTAATTCTAGTGTTGTTTATGTCGATGATTTTTTTGTTTTCTCATCTTTGATATGATTTGATTATTTTACCTTATAGATTTTAGTATGATTAAATATAAATATAATCTTAAATCCTCTTAGTGTACACTTCTTATGATATATGCATGTCCCATATCTTGATGTCATCCTTGATGCACTAAGTTAGTGTTAGACTGATGTCATGCTAAATTGTTCAATGTTGTTGAGATTTTGGGATGATCTTTGTTCGTGTTACACACAATATCATGGTGTTTATCAAGGATTGGTAATTCATGAGTGATATATGGGTTCACAAATTGGAATTCCTTGTTCTGTCTCATGGAATCCAGCCATTTCATTTGAATTTCTCTTGTCAACAAATCCAGACATCTATGAGATACGTCAGCCAAATTTCTTACCTCATTATCTTATCTTTATTAGATTCTTATAGTTTTATGGGGTAATGTTATATCACTTTTATAGGTAAATTCATTTATTGTATCAAGGTTGGCAGTGTCTTCTAAGAGAGCATGCTCAACTAGTTCTATTAAATTTATTAGAATTTGATTGTTTCTTTCTAACGATATCATGAGTGGGGTGTCTTAATAACACCCATTGTTTTTGCTTCGTACGACATATCTAAAGGTGGATGTACTGCATCTTGGATTTTCCCCTTATCAATGGATAGACCTATTTTGGGGAGAACCATATGTCAAATGACTATTGTTATGATGATGTGACCATGTATCTATCTGAATAGATTCAAGTAATCTTCGTTTCTATGTTTATGTTGATCCTTGAGTTTTGGCACAGTTTATAAAGGTTGAAGGGAGAAGAGAGATGGAAATGCTTAAGGTTCAATGGGAGCTGGTAACAAAATGAAATCATTTGAACGAAACCTCAAGACCCTTCTAAGTAAGTTGGTGTTTACGTTGGTCTTGAAAGCTTTATTGGAAGAGATGTTTTTATGTTTGGTGGGTTGTAGTATCCCATGCTTTATAACCAGAATAATGTAAGAAGGCTTTTGAAATTTTTCTTATATAAAATCGGCCATTTTTAAAACCAGGATTTAGAACATTATTCTAATAGTGGAATAACCCATTCCACATTTTTTTTGGGAAATGGTGATGTCCCAAGAAGTCTCTAGACTGGAATGAGATGTTTCCACAGTGTCGGAACCGAAAAAAATAGTTTTATGTGATAGCAATGGGTGTACGGTTCATGCACAATTTTAAAAATTGAGTGGCTTAGAGAAGTTAACTGTCTGGCCCTGTTTAAAAAGGGGAAGTGTCTTAGCGCATGGGATGCACATGATTTCATAAACTGTGTGCCTAGCCCATGTGGGGAGTGTGTCAGAGTTAGTACAATTAGTATAGTATTAACACAATTTGGAAAACCATGCGGGTTAAACCGTGCGTGATACTGCATTTTTTAAAAATCGATTTTTTTCATAAAATTAATTTAAATTTATGTTAAAAAAATTAAAACCTAATCTTTTTCTCCATCACCCCTCTCATTCAGACACACCGTCCAGTAGGGCTCTCCCCCTTCATCGTGTGCACGATCCCCCACTTTGGCCGCCCCTAACATCAAATTTCATCAATAGATTCTTCAGATTTCTTCTTCTATTCTAAAGGGTATGATTCTCTCTCCCATCCCATCCCGTTCCTGGATTTGAAATATCCTAAATAAAATGAATCATATTAGGGTTAATCATGATTTCAGTTTTCCTTTATCATATGTTCATGAGAATGGTCTCTCAGGACACTTGGGTTCGTGTTCTACCAACTAACGCCAATGGAAAGGTGGTTCATATATATTTGGTCCATGGGTTCTATTCCGAGGTAACAGGTTATGCTTCTAAAATTTTTCTCACCTCATTTTTTAATCTTTTTGTTTTTATGGATGTTGTGTGTTTTTGTAGTGAGAATTCCATTCCTTTGGATGGCTGGCATGCATATACGGAGGTATGTATATGTATATATATATATATATATGTATATCCTCCATGTGCATATTCCCTCAAAGTATAGGGAATACAAGAAATTGGTAAATGACATTCATAAAAGTATATAGTTGTATAGGAAAGCAAGTGGTTTTTCAGCTTGAGTTAGAATGCTACAAGAGCTGATGTGGATGTCTTGGTTCCACCTTGAGGTAGGGTCAATTTCAAACTCATTAAATTTTATAAATGCATTAATTAATTACTTACATCACTTAAGATAGAATTTTAATTCATGTTGTGAAGTATATGTACTGAATTCTCTTAAATGTGGTTTATCATGCCTAAATTCTAAAATTATGAAGGTGATAAATGGTTTTGGTGATAATAAATATCATGATTCTATAATAAAACCCCTCCAACATAGGTGCACTTCCTTCAAGCTAATAATTAGTGGTAGGACCTTGCATGCTTGACTTTTTGTGTTTATAATTCTTATGCATTAATGTCATTTATTGATACGACATGTTTAGAACTTGTCCCTAATGCAATTAGAAACACTAAGTTCCATTTTTAATTGATTAAAGGACTAAGGAACTCTTTATGTGTTCGTTCTAGTTTTATATTGGTATTACCGATGTAGTTAATTTCTCTTTATCATGGATACATGGACCCTTGTTAATGAAATTGACAGGTTTTTTATAATAGGAAGGAGTTGAGTTAAATTAATAGTTAATGATTATTGTTTTACCCAAAAAATGAATTACCATTTTGCATTGAAATTTTATGAATTATAATAAAACATTGGGTGACACGTGCGTTCCAAAGTACGAATTACATGATGGAATCAATTGATTTTCATACACATACATTGGGAGATATTTGAATTACAATGCCGGAATTACATGGATGGACCTAGGTTTATGAGACAATAATTGGTTTAACATCTGTGGGAACCCTTACTATGTTAAGGGAAGGTATCAGTGTTGACATTGAATTTTGAGAACTCCTTAATGGATTTTCCAAAATCGATGAAATTCTACTTTAACATTCTACACTAATGTAAGTCTTAGATTAAACCAATACAAAATGGATTCACGTCTAATTTTCCAATTGACACTAATTGAAGGCAATAAATGAACCAGGTGAATCATTTCTTGACTTCTTTATTAAATATGAACAGATAGACTCGATTTAGCCATGTTTTTTGATAAAATAATACCATGAGCAGTCGTGTACACCATTCCTAATTCAAGTATGAGTTTCTAAGGTGTAGACCGACCTAGATATCATTTAATTTCTTATCTTTGGATACCCAGTATACTCTTTTTGGGCCCCCCATGTAGTTCTACAGGATTCCTTGGATTTACCCCGTGCATCCAACATTGTCAAGTAGGTGCATTAGATACACTGCTTGGACCCTATCCCTTTCTAGCACCGTTTCACATTGGATACACTCTTTGGACTTGGTAGCTGACTTATTGTTTAATTGGATGGATTATGTACCTTGGATTACACTCTTCCCTTAGATATACTCGTATTCTACTGTTTTTTCATTCCGTGAGATTTACGTTAACTTGTTTTTTACCATATAAGTCCTTCAATGGATATCTTTTCATGTTTCATTACAAAATCATGAACATTCAATTCTTATACAATCAAAATGTTGTTGCTTTGGTTATTACCATGTGAAATTAAAACTAAATACAATAATAGGATGCCTTGGATACACTCCTTGGATCCATCATTTAATAGATTGTTTCTTGGTTAAAGACCATCGGGCCCGGTCATTGCTTAGCCCCATTTTACCTTTGAGGAAACTCCTTCGACATAGTAGGAAACTTATTCACATATGACATCTAAATATACTAGTAATATTCATTAAATGAATTGATTTTGTGATCAGACGCAATGTGAAGGCTAAATCAGGTACTTGGTTATTTAGTTACAATCCACTACAATATTTATGCATGTTTGCATGTTGTTTAATTTATATTATACGTTATTGATTGGGTTAGACACCGGTGGTGCCAGAATACTGAGATTTATATCTTAGAAACTACATGGGATTCCATTTTTCTAGGGTACCCATGTTGACCATTCTTTTTTCGTAGGGCCATCGACCCTAATTGTTGTCTTTTTCTTTTACCCGGGAGTTAGGAGAAAATGATTGAGCTAGAGGTCATGATGCTCGTGGAGATTCACCTTTGTAATTTTAGTTATATTATTTATAACAGTCCTACATTGTATTTTATTGAAAATAATTTCATAATATTTACTTCTTTCCATCATGTAACAATATCAATAAAAGTATTCATTACTTAAATAAACTAGCATTGGCCACTTGTTTTCATTTATTTGAAATATTTATTATGCTTCATTATTATTTCTATTATTCCTTTGATTATTGATTGTTATTTTCTCAGTTATATAGTTGTGAAAATATAATAAGAGGGCATAGTCTCCCCACTCACTATCCTTACACACTCGCCAATAGTCGGAATACTTTGTAGTACGGGGAGGCGTGCATGAGGTTAGGTGGTTTCCGGTCTGGCAACCATCTTTGTGGTGAGCTGAGTCGGGTTTTCACTCCCTGTTCTGGTTGTTTAAACCTCGGTGTATATGTTCCTCAATGGAATCCACATTTCAATGTATGAGATAGGTTTCATTTCTAGGAAATCTACATACTCACAAAATTACCAAAAATATTAGGATAATATCATTCAGTTAAAACTAAATACAAGGTTTGGAGTAAGGTTCTCTAACTACAAACCAAAAATAAAATATTGATTATTTATTTAAAATAAAATTTTATACATATCTAAAAATGTCATTTTTATCGTTGAAATTGTGAACAACTTTTTCTTATGAACCATTTAGTAACCCCCAACATCCATCTTAAAGTTTAAGTATATCTAAACCCTGATCTTATGCCATTTGTGACACCACAATTATGTAATCCTAAATTCGATTTGAATAGAAACATACATTACATACTCACTTTGATTCCATCTCTAGATTCGGAAATATATATATCCCATAAATACAGGAAATAATTTAGATTTTTTTATTTCATTAAATCTACGAAATTTTTTTAGTTGTTTATATAATTAGAAAAAAACATAACCTGACAAAAATAATTCCCTTTTAAATTGGTGGATATTTTAACACTACATAATAATATATAATCCCTATTTTTTCATAAATATTTCACATAAATTCTCTAAATTTCTAATTAAATTAGACATATCATGTGTATTAAATTTCATATTAACATTGGGAAATGAAAAAAATATGATGGCGGATCTAAAATATTTAGAAAGGAAAACATACAACTTATGTAAACGTGGAATGAGGATTTAATAAATATTATGATATTATGAAATAAAAATATTATATAATAGAATGAAATAGATAAAATAATATATCTTTCGATAATAATGGAAATGAATATATCACTTGGATATTGATATCTTATTCCTTAGTAATTAAATAGATAATAAATGAAAACTAAATACATATATCATTCCAAAATATCAATAAAATATATTTCATGACATTAACATCACAAAAATATATATTTTTTGCGATGGAATAATCCAAAATAACCTAACAATATTTTCTCATGAGACCTACATATGTATCTGGTTGATATATGATATTTGGCCCCATTAGTAAAATATTGTGTTCTATTGAATTAATAAAATGAATAGTTTTGTAGAAAATACATAATAATCATTTTCAATAATAATTTATATTGTAATAATATCATATAATAATCCAAAACATTCTCCCTTTTTACTAATAAGGATAACATTATCAAAGCCCAACCATAAGGAAAGCTGGATGGTCAAAAAAACACATAATCAACATGTAAATAATCACATATATTTGAATTAATACATACATAACACCAATAAATATTTCCATGATTATCAAAGATATATTATAATCATAATATATATATATATATAGTTGACGGTCAAAGGACATATAATCAACAAGTAAATAGTCTGGTAACTTGGTTAGATATTATATTTAATGGTGTACTATATATAATAAAAAGTCCCCTAATATATATCATTTCAATATTATTTCAATTGAAGTATTATAATACTAAAATTTTATTAAAAATGTTAATATGATGATCGGAAATTACCCATATAACATTAATTCTTCTTTAATTCTTAGGATGCAAAGTGACAATGTCCTTAGTAATATGTTTTCATTATATGTGTGAATGTGTAACAATTTTATCATACCCATATAATTTATTACTTAAATCCTTCAATTCTAGATATTCATGGAAAAATATTGTATAAGAATCATTTTCATTCTTCAACTTGTTCCACTAATTTTTTTAATGGATATATCAATACATCTCAAAGCTACATAAGCATATCAGAAAATCATGCTTTGTGTATCATTCATATACTCTCCAATTATCTCAATATGTGATGGTACACATTATTATGAGACAAATATTAAATATCCTTTATTAATCATAAAATCGTCAGATTTATCATTCCTAATAGCATCAACATTCTTATGAATATCAATATCATATCTCGATGATTCCCTCATATTCATCAGAAGGGATAGTTTATGAATTATTTGACAAAGGAATGTTTTTTCCATAATTAAAAATTCCCATGTATATGTTTATAAAAGTAAAATTAGATTGTATCTAAATAAATTCACATCATCAGTAATGTTTCCAGATTGATTCTACAGAGAGAATCTATAGCATGGTTTTCTTTTCCAAGTTGGTAATCGATGGATTAGTCATTGTCCTTATTAATTTTATTTATATTCTCTATATTGTGTTTGTATTCTTATATGAGAATATGTATTTTTGGAAAATATTTCATTTATACATTTCCCACATTCCTATAAATAAAATGTGTTAAAAACATTTTCAATTCATAGGTGGGAACCCCTATAATTTGTACCGTTATGTTGATCATATTAAATTGTGAATTTACATTAGAATCAATTATTGGGATCCAATTTTCTATATATAGGGTGTATGTGCAGTTTAGGAATTGGGAAATTAATAACCATATATAATTAAATGGATTTATAATTTTTGAAATTATTACAAATGTGAAAGAATTTTTGGTTTGATGTAATATCAAATGCCTAGATTTCAAAATTCAACATGACCCATGTAGGGTAGTTGGGGAGGTTATTTCGAAGATGGCATGTTTGGGTTTTTAAAATTTAAATAAATTTGTGTTTTATATTGGGTTTATTTATAGAGAACCTCGATTGGTTAAAATGGGACCCTTGTAGGTCACCTTATAAGATAAATAATGGAATTAATTTGAATAAGTTTTCTAAAAATAATGGAATATCAATTTATGTAAAATGTTTTTTAAAAGGGTGTTTTATAAAACATGCATGTTTTTTCCTTAAGACATTTTTTAAAATCAAGTACCTTGTATAGTTTTGAAAATGGTTCTTTGATTTATTGATTAAATAGTTTTAGGATAAATGATTAAATTTTATTAAATATAAGAGGCTTGGTAGCATAACCCATTGTGGGTTCCACTGTTTAAAACCATCGTATAAGGGTAGTTCAAGATTCTCAATGTGTTTCTGTAGAAAAAATCATGAGTAAATTATATAGTAATTCTTTTCTGTATCAATGGAATTATGATAGGATTATAATCCTTTTCCATTTTGTTTGATGTTCAATGGTGTTAGTGTTTAATTTTTTAATGGGATAACCTATTGTATAACGTTTCCTTAGATTTAGAATGCATTGCTAGTGTCGTGACCTTTCTCACCTTTTTAGTGCCACTTGGTTGTCGTTTCCCCATGCATGACTTTCAGTTTTTACGTGACACCATTTAGTGTATGGGTCGTCACGTGTTTCATGACCTTTTTATGGGATTTATAATCAAGTGATTCTTTTTTAAGCTAGTTAGACATGCCACAGTCTTGGTCGGTCACATCAAAGGTTGTTAGACCCTATCTTTTCATAGTAAATGGATGATTGGTTGTTGCATCATCTATATTGATAGTCATATGATGGAATAGGAATCCAACATAAATCTTATTGTACTGTTGAATACGGTAATGGGTCATCTCTATGTATAGTGACATGAGATTTAAATAATCAGTTCCATTCTAATACTCCGACTGACTTTTGAAATAATTGAGTGTATTGACATGATGTTATCAATATTATAATATATATCACTTATGAGAAACGAGTTTTCCTTCCTTTTTGGGCAGGACACACATAAGGGGGGTTATTGTTGTGATGAACCTTACAAATGTATCCTAACATGTTTAAGGAACACAACATAAGGGGACCATTGGGAAATAGATAGGTTTCTTGAATGCCATTATGGATTTCCTATGTTGTTTATGGAAAAGAATATTTTGGTTGCTCATATTTGATATGATTTGATTGTTTTACCTTATAGCTTCTAGTGTGATTAATAGGAAACCTCATCTTAAATCCTCTTAGTGTACACTTCTTATGATATGAGCATGTCCCCTATCTTTATGTCTTTCTTGATTCACAGAGTGAGAGTCGGTCTTATTTCGTGGTAAATCATTAAATGTTTTTGAGGTTTGGGGATGATCTTTTTTCGTGTTACATGATAAAACAAGGTGCTTATTAAGGATTGGTAAGTCCTGAGTGATACATGGGTTCCCAAGTAGGAACACCTTTTTATTTCTCATGGAATCCAGTCTTTTACTTTGAATTTCTCTAGTCATCAAATCCATACTTCTACGAGAAATGTTGGCCAAGTGGCTTAAATCATTCTATTCTCTTAAGTCGATTCTTACGTTTGTAAGGGAAAATTTTATAGCATGTTTATAGGTAAATTCATGTGTGGTATCAAGGTTGGAAGTGTCTTCTGAGAGAGCATTTTCAACTAGTTCTATTGAATTTATTAGAATTAGATTGTTTCTTTGTAAAAATATCATGACTATGGTGTCATAATAACCCCTAGGGTTTGTGCTTTGTAGGACATATATGAATGTGGATGTACTGTGGGTTGGATTTTTCCCTTATTAATAATTAGACCTATTTTGGGGAGAACCATCTGTTAAATGACTATTGTGAGGATTATGTGACCATGTATCTATCTGACCATACTCAAGTAAACTTTGTTTCGATTTTTATGTTGATCATTGAGTGTATGCACGGGTTATAAAGGTTGAAGTGAAAAGTGAGTTGGAAATTTTTAAGGTGCATTGGGAGCTGGTAACAAAATGAAATAGTTTTCAAAAAACCTCAACACCCTTTTAAGTTAGGTGGTGTTTACATTGTTCCTGAAAGCTTCAATAGGATGAGATGTTTTTAAGGTTGGTAGATTTTAGTATCCCGTGTTTTTTAACCAGAAAAAAGTAAGATGATTTTTGATCTTTTTCATATAAAAAAACACGTCATTTTTTAAACCAAAATTTAGAACAATATTCTGAGAGTGGAATAAACCATTCATGATTATTTTTCGAAGGATGAAGGGCCAAGTATTATCTAGAGTGGCATGAGATGTTTCAGCAGATTTGAACCCAGAAAACATAGAGTTTTATGTGATAGAAATGGGTGTACATTTTGTGAACAATTTTATAAATTGTGTGGCGCATAGAAGTTAACCGAGAGACCCTGTTTAAAAAGGGGATGTGTCTTTGTGCATGGACTGCTCATGATTTCATGAACAATGTTCATATCTAATGAGGTGTTTGTTTTGGAGTTAGTACACTCCATATAGTATTTAAAAAATTTGGCAAACAATGCGGGTTAAACCATGCACGATGCAGCATTTTAAAAAAATTGATTTGTTTTCATTAAATTAAATAAATTAATATAAAAATAAAATAAAACATATTATTTTTCTCCCTCACCCCTTTCATTTTTACTCACCATCCTATAGGTCTCTCCCCATTTATCGCGTTCTTGAGCCTCCTCTACGGCCTCCCTTAGGATCTAATTTTCTCAACCCTTTATTCATATTTAATTTTCTATTCTAAAGAATATGGTTTTCTCTATGATCTCCTCCCTTTCATGGATTCAAATTGACCTAACTAAACCATATCTTTTTAGGTTCAATCATGCTTTTGGTTTTCCCTTGTTCGATGGTCATTAGAATGGTCTCTCAGGACACTAGGGTTTGTGTTCTACCAACTAAAGCCAATGGAAAGGCAGTTCTGATAGATTATGTCCGTGAATTATATTCCGAGATTAGAGTATATAGTGCTAAATAGTTTCTCACCTCCTTTTTTGTATCTATTTGGTTTTTATGGATGTTGTGTTTTGTTGTAGTGAGTTTCCATGCCTTTGGATGGCTCTCGGGCATAAACAGATGAATTTATATATATATATATATTTACGTGTATATCCTTCATGTGCGTATCCCCTCACAGTGAAGGGAATACAAGAAACTGGTATGTGGCATACAAAAATTTATATAGTTGTATAGGAATGCAAGTGGTTTGTCTGATTGAGTTAGAAAGCTACAAGAGCTGATGTGGAAGGCTTGCTTCCACCTTAAGGTAGGGTCAGTTTCTAACTCATCATATTCTTTAAATGCACTAATTAATTACTGACTTCACCTTAGTTAGAATTTAATTTCATGAAGTGAAATATCTATATTGAATACTCTTAAATGTAATTTAGAATGCTTAAATTCTAAAATTCAAAAGTTGATAAAAGTTTTTTGTGATAAGAAATATCATTTTTCTATAAGAAAACCCCTCCAACATAGGTGCACTTCATTGAAGCTAAAAATTAGTGGTTGGACCTTGCATGCTTGACTTTTTGTGTTTATAATTCTTACGCATTGATGTAATTTTTTGATACGAAATGTTTAGAACATAGACCTAATGGTATTAGAAACATTGAGTTCCATTTTTTATTTGATTAAAGGTCCAAAAGAACTCTTTATGTGTTTGGTCTAGTTTTAGATTGGTATTACCAATGTAGGCAATTTACCTTTTTTTGATACATGGAGAATTATAAATGAAATTGAAAGGTTTTTTATAAATGGAATGAGTTGAGTGAAATTAATTGTTAATGATTAATGTTTTACCCTAAAAATGAATTATCATTTTTTATTCGACCATTTTGAAGGTTAATAACACCTTGGGAGACACGTGTCCTCCAATGTAAGAAATTCATGATGGAATCAATGGGTTTTCATAATAAAAAATTGGGAGATACATGGATTATGATGCATGAATCACATGGATGGACTAGGGGTCATGGGATAATGGTTGGTTTAACATCAGTGGGAACCCTTACTATGTTAAGGGAAGGTATCAGTGTGGTCATTGACTTTTGAAAACAACTAAATGGATTTTCCTAAATGGTTGAAATTATACTTAAACATTCCATACTAATGAAAGTCTTGGACTAAACCAATACAAAATGGCTTCAACTCTAATTGACCAATCGACACTAATTGAATGTAATATATGAACCAGGTGAATCATTTCCTGAATTCATTATTAATTATGTATTGATTTACTCAATCTAATCATGATTTCTGATAATAGAATATCATGAGCACTCATGTACCCCATTTCTAATTCAAGGACGAGTTTCTTACAATCAGACACACCTATATATCATTATGTTTATTATCATTGGATGACCATTTTATAGTCATTCCCCCCCCATATAGTTTTACATGATTCCATGGATTCACCTCATGCATCCAACAATGTCAAGTAGGTGCCTTGGATACACTCCATGGACCCTGTCGTTGCATAGCACTGTTTTACCTTGGATATACTCCTTGGGCTCGGTAGGTGACTTATTGTATAACAAAATGGATTATTCAACTTGGATTTCATTCTTCCCCTTATATAGACTCATATACTACTGATTTTAATTCTGTGATATTTACTTTACCTTGGTTTTTACCATATAACTCCCTCGATGGATATCTTGTCAAGTTTCACTATTACATCATGGAACATTCAATGGTTATAAAATATAAAGGTTGTTGCATTGGTTATTACATTGGGAAATTAATACTAAATACAAATAATTAATTTCTATAGATACACTCCTTGGATCCATAATTTAAAATTATTTTCCATAGTTAAAGCCCATCGGGCCTGATCTTCGTATAACCCCGTTTTACCTTAGAATAATCTCCTTCAAGTTAGTAGGAATCTTAATCACATGTGACATATAAATAAACTATTAATATTCAATTAATGAACTGATTTTATTATCAGATTATAGTAGAGGGCTAAATCAAGAACTTGGTTATTTAGTTATAATGCGCTACAATATTTATGCATGATTTCACGCTGTTTAATTTGTATTATACTTTGTGGATTTTGTTAGACACCGGTGGTACCCGAATAATGGGATTTATATCTTACAAACTAATAGGGCTACCATTGCACTGGGTTGCCCATGTTGACCAATCTAGCTCACAGGGCCATCGACATTGCTTGTTTTCATTTTCTTGTACCTCAGAGTTATGAGTAAAGGATTGAGCTAGAGCTCATGATGCTCGTCGAGATTAGACATTGCAATTTTAGTTATATTAATTAAAAGAGAACTAAATTGTATTTTATTCAAAATAATTTCATACGATTTACTTATTTCCCTCATGTAATATTATCAAGACATTAATTCATTAATTAAATAAATTGGCATTGGCCCCTTCTTTCATTTATATGAAATTCGTCTTATGATGCATTATTATTGCAATTATTACTTCGATTATTGATTTTTATTTACTCAGTTATATAGATGTGAAACACTAATAATAGGGTTTTTCTCCCCACTCACTATCCACACACCCTCGCTAATAGTCAACACCCTCTGGCATAAGGTGAGGCATGCTTGAGGTTAGGTGGTGACCGGTCCGACCAATGTCCTTGTGGTGAGTTGGGTCAGGATGTCAGACCCTATTATGGTTGTTTACACATTGGTGTATATATTCCCCAATGGCATCCACAATTCAATTAATGACATATGTTTCATTTCTAGGAAATCAATATACTCAAAACATTACCAAAATTTTAGGATATGATCATTCAATTAAAATAACATATAGGGTTTGGAGTAAGGTTATCTAACTATAATCCAAAAATAATATATTAATTAGTTATTTAAAATAAAATATTATACTTATCCAAAATGATAATTTTTACCATTGAAATTATGAATAACTTTTTATTGTGAACCATTTAGTATCACTCAACAAACATCTTAATTTTGATGTTTATCTAAACCCTGATCTTATGACATTTGGGACACCCCAAGAAGGTAATCCTAAATTTTGGTTTAAATATAAATTTGCATTACATACTCACTTCGATTCAATATCTAGATTATAAAATATATATATCCCATAAATACTTGAAAAAATTAAGATATTTCATTTAATTTAATCTACAGATTATTTTTAGTTTTTTATATAATTAGAAAAAAAATTAAACTGAAAAAATTATTGCCCTATTAAACTGATGGATATTACTTCACTACATAAAAATCTATATAATCCATATTTTTTCATAAACATGTCCCATAAATTCTCTAAATTTATGATTATATTATACATATCATCTGTATTAAATTTGATAATAACATAGGGAAATGAAAAAACGTAATAGAGGATCTAAAATAGTTAGAAAGGAAAAACATACAACTTAAGTAAACATGGAATGATCCTAAAATAAATATTATGATATGATCTAACAAAAAAATTATATAAAACGATGAAATAGATAAAATAATATATCTATCGATAATAGTGGAAATGCGTACATCACAAGGATATTGATAAGTTGTTCCTTAGTAATTAAATAAATAATAAATGGATACTAATTAAATATAACATTCAAAGATATCAATATAATAGACATCATGACATTAACATCAGGGAAATATATATTTTTTGTGATTGAATAATCAAAAATACCCTAAAGATATTTTCTCATGAGACCTACCTATGTATTTGGGTGATATATCAAATTGTGCCCCATTAGTAAAATATTGTGTTATGTTGAATTCATCAAATGAATTGTTTTATAGAAAATACATAATAATCATTTTAAATATTAATATATATATTACTAATATCAAAAAATAATCCAAAACATTCTCTGTTTTTATTAATAAGGGTAACATTATCAAAACCCAACCATAGGAAAAGGTGGAGGGTAAAAAAACACATCATCAACATGTAAATAATCATATATCTTGGAATTAATACATACATAACACCTATAATATATTCTATGATTATTAATGAGATATTATAATCATAATATATTTATATATATGATGGTCAAAGGACATATAATCAACAAGATAATAATCTGGTACCATTGTTAAATATTATCTTTATTGGTGTAATATATATAATACAATGTTCCCTAATTTCTATAATTTCAATATGATTTCAATTGAAATATTATAAAAATACAATTATGTACAAAATATTCATATGATGATCGGAAATAACCAATATAACATTAATTCTTCTTTATTTCATTGGAAGGAAAGTGACAATTTCTATAGTGACATGTCCCATTTCTAAGTGTGAATGGGTAAAAATATTATCATACCCTTGGAATTTAATCCCTCAATCCTTCCATTCTAGATATTCAGAGAAAAATTTTGTATAAGAAATAATTTAATTCTTATTCTTGTTCCCCCAATTATGTAAATGGATATATCAATACATCTCAATGCATCCTTAGCAGATCAAAAAATCATGCTTTGTGTATCATTCATTTACTCTCTCATTATCTCAAGATTTTATGGAATACATAATTGTGAGAAAAATATTACATATCCTTTATTAATCCTAAAATCCTCATATTTACTATTCTTAATAGCATCAACATTCTTATAAATGTCAATATCATATCTATAGGATTCCCTCAGATTAATATGAAGGGAAAATTTATGAATTATATGAAAAATAAATGTTGTGTTTCATAATTAAAAATTCCCATGTACATCCTCTAAAAGTCAACCAAGATTGGATCCAAATAAATTCACTTCATTAGTATTGCTTCTATATTTATTCTACATATAGAATATACAAAATGGTTTTCATTTTCTTGTTGGTAATAGATAGAGTATTCATAGTCCGTATTAATTTTATATATATTCTCTATGTTGTATTTATATTATTCAATGAGAATATATATTAGTGGAAAATATTTCATTTATATATTCCCCACTTTCTTCTAAAAAAAATGTGTTGAAAGTTTTTTCAATTCTAAGGCCATTTTGGAAACACAATATCAAGCATGTGATAATTCTTTTAATTAAAATGACATTTTATTGAGTAATATTATCCTTTTTCGTTATTTAATAGCCAAATCTATTTCTTGAATCAATGATGCATACAATTAGTAAAACTAATATTTTGGTAGTATATGTACAAGTGTTATGATTAAACAAATTTTTAACAATTTGATGCTCTCTTCACATTCAATTGTCCAGGAAAAAATAATATCCCCCTTGTTATCTTGGATAGTACATTTTCATTCTCACAAATTTTCATTCACAATTCATCTTTAATACAAAAATAATCGATGGAAACTTAGTATCATTATTACTAATTCTATTATATGTTATTCCTCGTAGACATTTATGGAGGTGGGTCTAATGATATCCCATTCATGGTCATAATCATACATAACAATGACACATCCATTAACTAGATGTCACATACAAAAAACATTTAATTATGATTACCTTTTTTAATCACACTTTATATAACATTTAAATATTTCCCAATATTCTAATTTGTTTTTAAGTTTTTTAGAATAGAATCTATAATGACTACTTAAAATTTTTATTGCTAATCAAAAATAAATCTATTATTTATTTCCATAATAATTTCTATAGAATTATTGAGACTTAATAGAATCATATTTGACATATAGTGAATATACCTTGTTTAAAAGTTATTTTTTAGAATATCATCATTTTACTCCCCTAATATGTGATTTCCTGGCTAAAGATCCATCTTAGTAAATATTTATCCAATATTTTTTATCGAATAATTTGTCAATCGATTATATGATATTGTTTTATCTTTATTTTGATGATTTCTTAGTAATCAATGAAAATACAAATTGTACATTAATTCTTATTAATGGAGTGAAATGTTGCAAAAAATATTAAATCCCTCCGGCATATGAAACCATTTCCAAAATTTTATATTAATTGATTCTTCATCAGTTCTAACTCATCTATGGAAACCCTATAAGGTGTCTTCAAAATGGTTTGTTATTCGCTTATAAATTATATTTATAACGTAACCTCTTGGTCAAGAGGAACACCAGTCAACTCTTTTTGAATAATTCATTATAATACTACACAATGGTCATGAATTAAATAAATGATCCCACCACTGTAACAATAATTTAGGATAAATTTAGATTCTAAAAAGGTAATAATATACATTGATGAATATATGAATATATAATATATTCATCCTTTGCTTTGAGATTGTACAAAATAAAATTATAACATAATACATGGAGAGTATTCCTCTTCACAAGATAACTAATTAAGTTTTATATAGTCATATCCAATCCATGATAAAAATCATATCAATCTCCATTAATAGAGGTACGATGGGATTCAATTGATGATTAATACCACAAATAATTATTGGGGTGGAGTAATATTGTCTTGATGAAATAATTTTAATGATTGTTGTTTTCATAGAGAAATAAACCCCCATGATTTGAGGCATTATTTTAATAGTTCAACTAATGATGTATGATATGAACGAATGTTCTAAAAAAGTAATTGATAGCATTTAAAAAATTTGGGAATGAAATAATCATGTAAGAGACCCCAAATCATTGTCTGCACACACTATAGAATTAATGATAACACATTTAATTATTTGAAAATAGGAGTGTTTTTTCTTCTTGTATCCAAAATCCCATGTATTAGGGAATTATCATTCATAGTTCCCATGTTGCAAACAAAAGGAAAAACTCTATGGTAGGTATAATGTTCATTTGAATACTATTTTCCTCTTCCCCAATAATGGAATTATTCATTTTCTATAATATATAAATATCATCATTCCCCACTTTTTCACACATGAATCATATAATATTTCCATATAGGTAGTTTCTAGGATTCTTCCTCCCACACATTTTTCTTATAGGATGATTGATTTTCATTACTACAATATATTTATCAATTTATACCCAAAATAAAATATGTTACATTTTTTCTATCCATTTTAATGAGATCCATGATTGACGTATCATTGTCTCATCATTAATAGAACAATATCAAATCTATATATAGATATAACATTAAAAAAAATCATAGATTCTCATTTACCCGACTAATCAATTGGTGCACCTAAAACTTAGTGCTGACAACAATACTATAGTTGTATCGTTCTAGACCTATGAATTTTTCCTTATTACCCCTTAAAAACTAATATTCATTTTATTTAAAATCAAGGATCTCCAAATCAATTTTCTACAAGATAGTTCTGGAAAAACATTTCTATAGAAATATTTTTGTAATTCCATTACTATCCATTAAATCAATATATTATTCGGTAATTTATTTCATGATCATCATCGACCACTAATCAGAATCTCCTTAATGTGAAATTTTTTAAAAGTAAAAATCTATTTCATAATGTTTTAAGGGACATATAATATACTATCAATGTCTCCCCTAGAGATATTAACTTTTATTACTCCTATATCAAAAATTCTGTTGTAACATGGGGAAGTTAAAAATAAGAACATGTAGTATCAAATGCTTAGTATTTGTAAAAGAAATGGGAAATATAAGAAGAAAATGTATATAATTATAAAATAATAAGTGTATAGAATGTATATATCTGACCCTGTTTGTAAAATATCATAATCATGATTCGTGGTTTAAATATTTACAGTTTTGAGGACATGAATATCAAGATAATGAATGTAAATTATCAATTAAGGCATAACATTTTCATAAGACATAGAATTTTGAAATACACATATGCTTAAAATATCATTTCCATAGTATTAAAGGATATTATAGAAAACATATGATTGAACAATATTGGTATCTAGAGCTCCTGTGTGGGACACACCACCAACCCTAGAATAAACTCATTCCAAATAATATGGTTGGTTCACACCCCAAATGATTATTGCAGTTTTGGTTCACTCCCATTACCATCATAAAAGGCAAAGTCTGTTACCGAATCCAATTCACTCCCAATTGAATCTCTATATTACTGATGTAGGTTCACTCCCCAAACTGTTGTTGTCATAATGAACTAGGTTCACTCCCTATTAAATTCCTTTCTTAAAAGATATATTTTCACTCTCCAATTTATTCCTCTATATCTAATTCGATATAAAATAATACCAAATGCATATGTGGGAGAAATCGGTCCCTCTCATATTTGAATATACCATAACAACTCACCATGGTAATAACATAACAATCAGGCTTAGATATAATTTAATAATTTTTCTTGTTTAGAACATATCAATTTCCACATAATGAAAATCATCTATATTTGTATCCAAATATAATAAAATATTAATTATATCGTAACCATGGAAATAAAAATATTTTTGTAAAAATTTAACAATATCATAAAGCATTTAAAATATATAGATTTCATAATTATTTCATCATCTCATCATAACATATATGATGAAAATAATTCAGTGTCATTAGAGTTAAAAAAATTTACCTCATAGAAAAGAAACAAGTATCTTTCACATTATTTCCCCTAAACAGAAATCATTGAGAGATTGAATAATAATCGAAACCATTGTTCATATTTATAGAAAAGGATAAATTATATCAAATTATTTCATCATGGAATGAAAATATTTTTGAAAAAAATTTACAACATTTATTTATAATAATAACGTTTATTCTTTGAAAAACTGTTTTTAATTCAAAAAAACATTTTATGATGCATTTTTACTTTAAAATAAAATGGAAATAATAAAAAGTAGAAATTACAAATCCAATAATAATTAAATGAATAAAATATATTTTTTCATAGAAATTAAATTTTAAAAACATAACACTTTTTTTAATCCATTAATTGTAAAATAAACTACAAAACTAAAAAGGTTTCTTCGATGGAAATAACAATCATAGTGACAGGAATATTTATTCACTTATTCCATGTTAAAACAATGATTCCTTATATATAATTGGAAAGAGCCAAATGAGAATTGTTTTTGAAAAAAAAAACATGAATATTTACATTAAAAACATTCATAAAAAATTGAATAATTATTAAAAATTTATTTTTTTTAAATCATTGGATAACAAAAAAACATTTTAAAATTTTGTAAATTAGAAAATATTTTTTGAGGAAAATATTATTTTTTATTGAAGAATACATTTTTTAAAAACAATCCCATAAAAAATATATAGTATATAAATAGTGGAGAGTTATGGAAAAAATATACTATAATTGAGTAACCATATATTTGAGAAATAATGAGAAATCATGAGAGTTATATCATTGATATCAACATTTGAGACTTAATCATTAACAATCTCGATAAATGATGAGATTTTAATATAAAATACTTTCCCCTTGGGTAACCATGAATAAAAATGACTATTAAAGAATAAAATAAAATGGAACATTAATTCTCATTCAGATTTATATTTTAATGAAATTATATTAGAAATGGGTAGTTTATAAACATTATTTAATAAAAAAAGATATTATCATTATATATGTCTCAATAAAAGGAAACTATGAAATCATAATCTCTTCTCAATTTAATAAAATTTGAACTATAAGCTACATGAATGATATGTCCTAAAATTGATATGTAATCCGTAATATTTTTCAATATATTTATCTCAGAATATATTTCGTGGTACCATATGAACCATTTCAATCAAATGAGTTTTGAATATATCATATGTCCCATTAGAAATAATGTTGAGACAAAATTCCCTTTCCTTGTGTCTCAAATTCAATTGTAATGTATCTAACCACCTATATAATTAAGACTAGTTTAATATAGATATTTTGAAGAGACATATTCATATATATTATTCCATATACTATATTCTTACTAACTGTTATTTCTATATTACTATAAATTCTATGTTTATATTATGTTATAGAGAATAACCTCTTTGATTTTCGCATAGGTTTATGATTTGTTATATTTTTAGTCCCATTAATTTTCTCATGAATCCAAAAACTTCATAATTATGACCAATATATAAATAAACAATATATTCATTATATATGTGTTCATAATAATCCATTAAATTTATTGATAGGAAATGTAATAAACCATTAATAGAGACATTAAACTATACATACTCTTGAACACTATTTAACATTTTATTATTGGGATGAAAGTATGAATATTAAATTTTATATAATATCATTATAGAATTATGATTATCATATATATGTAATTTGTTTATTAAAATCATCCTTGATTCATTCTATTTAATGGATAAATGTATCAAAATTCTTTGCGAGGTTGTAGTTCTTGGTTTATGTAGATAATGTAACCATGTTCCCACAAAATGGAGAGTAAGAATGTATTTCATATTTTTAAATAAAAACATAAATATTACATTTAACATATAACTAGTTAATAAGTCAATAAATATCACCATGTTCGAATGATTTGATATAAAAACAAACAAAAAACTGTTCATGTTGTGGTAGTTCATTGTACACACAGATAATTATTTCATAATCCATTTGATAAAGGTTTATTTGGATTTAAGTCATAGACATTACATAATAAGATATAATTAAATATATTATTTTTATACAATAATATAAGAATTATATAATAAATTAATAACGTGGTTATGGAAATAAAATAAAGATGCTCATTTGAGAAATATACATCTTCATTGAGTATTATATATAGGATTGAACTAAATCCTTCCTGAGATGTATTTATGATGAAAATTTCGAATCATGGATGATTTTAGGGAATTCATTAAGGTATTATGGGACAATACATTTGATATGAAGTGGTGTGATGTTGTTATGAATTGATGATATATGGTGGCCTTTTTGAACTTGTGGATATGATACAAGTTTTATTTATAAAAATAAATATGTGATAAGAAATTTAAAATAGACAAGGGAGCATGATGCATAAAATTATAGAAATAAAAAATAAATTTTATAAATTTTCCAAGAGAATATTTTTTAACAAGTTCACATGTAAAATTGAAAATTATCTTTTTAGATTAATCAATCGATAAATTTTTTTTCCTTAATAGTGTAAAATAGTTTTTACTACATTCACTATTATGTTTTGTATAAAAATTTGTTGACCATATAAGATATTTTAATGATTCCAATATGGATTCAAATTTCACGAATTCTATTCATATAAGTGGATGTAATGAATTTTAAATTAATCAAGTAGATGTGATGATGCAACATGTTTTATTAATGCGGGAATATTTAAATGATTAGAATGTTTTAATGTTTAATTTAAACATGATATTTACTCCAATGAACTAAAATGGAATAATATATGTATTATTGGGTTGAAAACACATTACAAATAATCTAAAATGTTTTTTAACGTTTTAAAAAATTTACCAAAAAAGTAGTTTTCAATTAAAACGTCTTTATTTTTAACAATTTAAAAATTAACATTTATGAATAATTATATAATGTAACTGTAATAAAATTTTAATATTTTTATTAAAAAAATTATTTTATCCAATTAATTTTCAAAAAGTGGATTATTTTATTTTTAAATAATTAAACAATTAAAAGGTGACAAAACTATATTTTACAAAAGTACATTTTACTATAAATTTTTTTTATATCATGATTTGATTGAAAATAATATTAATGTAAATTGAATTATTTAATACATATTTAATATAGATAACATTATATTCATTATAATTTTATTTTTCATTAAAATTATTGATGTATAACACCTTTTTTCATAAACAGTGTATTATAAGAAAAACATTGCATTTATTTTAAAATTTATTAATTTTTCATATTTAATTAGATGGTCATTGATGAATTAATAATAAATACTTGTATAAACCGTATTTACATAACATATTAAATTCAATTTACACATGATATTCAATTATCTATGTGATTACTATCATATTATGTAAAAATATTTCAATTGTATGATACATGTTGTTCAAACTCAGTATTGCATGTAAATTATGATAAAAGGTATTATGTCTAATAGAAAATAGATTTCATGTTGTTTGTAATTAAAGTAAATCATATTGTTACATTTAACCAATGTAAAACCAAACTTTTAATTTATTATTAAATATAGAAAAAATCAAATATATTTGAATAATATCAATTAACAAAATCTCTGGGTGTTACATTTTATCCCTCCTAAAATGAATTTTTTAAAATAAATTCATCTCGATCATTAATAGTTTTTTATTTAAAAATTCACTCATAGAAACCCTTATTAAATGAATTAATAATAAAACTACCCATAATGAAATATATTTGTAAACATAATGACTACCTAATGTAGCTCAAAACAAGGTGTCTATATATGATAAAATAGGTGTGATGTGAATATATAAACACTATAAAAATCCCAATTAATTAAAACATGT
The DNA here is from genome assembly GCA_963277665.1 of Viscum album. Lineage (NCBI taxonomy): Eukaryota > Viridiplantae > Streptophyta > Magnoliopsida > Santalales > Viscaceae > Viscum > Viscum album. The sequence goes on along the minus strand of OY728150.1, from coordinate 1,253,735,892 downwards.
GGTAATTATCTATGATTACAAAAACTAGTTGATCTAGAGAATTTCAATTAAGAAAAATCCAAAAACCAATAATGAATGTAAAATTTCGATGATATCATCAAAACTATTAAAAAATTGTAACATTTTATTTTAATTATTTTGATGATAGGTTATACATTCTATATATGATTTTATTTCATAAGCATAATCTCATAGTATATTGATCCATAATCAATTTAAAATTCAAATCGTACTCTATGAAAAGAAGGATAATTTTTAATTCTTTAAGAACTAATGGGTTATAAGATAAAAAATAGAATGACAATTTATTTAATATATCTCTAGATAAAAACATTTAGTACTAGTTAATCAATATGGAATAATCATCATATAATGAAGTTATAAAATAATCAATACAACCTCATTCAATATTAATAATACATCATTTCATAAATGGTTTACCATGTGTAACTTTTTAATGAAGAAAATCCAAAAATTTAGATATAGGGTTAATAAATTCCCAAAAAAGATCATATTAATAATCCCCTAAGCAACATGAAGTTTCTCATAGCAATCATATACCATACATGTGAATACATTTATTTAATATACCATTAAAACCATAATTTCCAAAAACCCTATTTAAAATATAAATGATTCTATAGTCCTAATGTAAAAATAGATTATTTTTTCTATTATATAAATGAACATACATTTTAGACTCCATCTATTATAGAATAAACAACATTGTAAAAAAATAATTAATTTTTCTTAATATAATCTGTTATATCCAATTTACTTATTCAAATCCAACATCTCATTATTCTGAAATAATTATATCAATAAAAAATTATGGGTTATAATAAAAATATCCAATTAAAACTAAAGAAGCAGTTAATGTAAATCAACATCATTCAACATATACATCCAAATCCTTATAGAAAAACATATAAATAAAAATAATTATAATTTTCATGATTGGAATAACATAGACTTGGAATTAAATTATATAAACCATTAATTCATTCCACATCCTCCTCAAACAACAATCTAGTCACCATAATCTTATACTTTTACACCTTTTACCTTTCACATATCTTCCATAATCTATTTATCATTAACAACTTAACCATTACTCGTAATTTTTTTTAAAATATCATCATGAGATTTCCCCTTACGAAATCAATTATTATAAATGTATGTACATTACATATTTAAATTATCGAATAGTATACAATATCTTATGGAGAAAATTTTTCCCAGTCATTTATTTATCATATAATTTAATATAACGATTATGTTTTAAGCTTTGTGTCCCTATTTTTAACAATAAAAACATATCCATGGTGTTATAAGATATTCAAAAAGGCTATTATTTCAACATTTTCGAGATATAGATAATTGATTATTAATTAATATATGGTTACCATCAAGTTAACTCTAAGTTATATCTCTTGTTTATATGATTGGTGAGTCTAAGAGTTGGTTAAGGTACCCATTATGAATTATGTTCCCTAAAAACCAATTTGGAAATATCACAAAATCCTTTTCTATAGTAATCATCCCACCAGTATTATTATCATTTAATCATCCCATACATTCAATGTTAACCCAATTCATTCTAGTTTTGATAATTAATGAAGACCAAGAAGAATAGTGTTATCAATTTTAATCATAATAGAAGTTCAAATAGAATAAAATATATTTTAATATGTCTAAATCAAGACACATTTTATTGAATGAATTATATCTTAGTTTTATCCAACATGATTTATAGTAATAAAAAATTTGAGTCCTTCATGATTATTTTTAAATACCTTGTGAATTTACATTACATATTCCATGAATGTGTATATCAGTTACTAAATTTTGAGGACATATTCCTCTTATTTAAAAAATCATTAGACATATCCTTAGAGACATCACAAGTCATATCATTAAAAATATCCTTAAAGGAATCCCTAATGATTTCTCATACAATTTACCAAATTTCAAAAAGAACACTTATTTTAAAAAAACAATATCATCCTGGGATTTTATTTCATGGTGATTACATATGTTTAGTTCAATATTAAATATATTACAAAAACACATGCATGAGTACCACAATAGTTTGCTTTCTTCAGAGAGTAGGTAAATAATATTGTCAATTTGAGAAAGATATTCAATGTATCAAATAATGATCTTCCACATTAGTACTCAAAAATAAATCTTATCTTCCTAAGAAGGGAAATGGGAATATTATAATATGTGAGATAATATACTTAGTATGTGAAAAAAGAGATGAAAATTCATAATAATAACATTAGGGTATAAGAACATGGGGAGAGCACATTAAACCATAACAAACATATCAATGACCATAATCCCAATTAATTAATAACATCTTTGTAGTTCATAAGACAGGAATCACAATATAATCATTGTACATGAGTACTGAGAGGATAATATTTTAATATGAAATAGAATATTGACACACACACAAATGAATAGAAAATAATTTCTTTATTAGTCCAGGATAATTGAAAAATCATATAAGGGAACTATATGGTTGGCTAGAAATCATGGTGGGACCCACAACTATCCCAAGTGGTATCTCTTTCCTTATATTGGAATTTTTTCACAATCCTAAAACTCTTATTGGACATGTATAACTTTCATGACCATCATTGTAGTAAAAGTCCCTTAGTAAACATGTTTCTATCCACGATCCTACCTTTCCTAACAAAACCCGATATACTACCCATTCTAGAAATGTCATATAGAATAGGGTTCACCCCCCAATATAATCACTTCTTAATATAGTGAAATATCCCATAGTTAAATTATTGTATATCTCATGAGGTATTAATATTCACCCAATGCAATTGAGAGGGATATACCTCCCACCCTTGTAAGGTTATAGATTAACGTCCATCCTTAGTTATGAGGGAACCACCATCCTTAGATATAATGTAAGAATTATACATGGTTATAACATAAAATCTATCACCTAATTATAATCATACATATGTGTATAACCAGATCTCAAAAAATACATAATTTCATAACCCATGTAGTGAAATGGGTATTGTAATGATTTCATTATAACATAATATATGGAAAACTGTTAGGTTTTTTAATCATTATTAATTTAATCATATAATAACAAATGAAAATAATCATGTTTCATATGTGTTCTATCATTCTATATCCTGTGGAAGTGAATCATGTTTCATAAAAACATTATTAACATAATTATAGACAATTCAGAGAATGAATAATAATGATATACTTGATTCATATTTCAAAAAAAATATAAACTAATATCAATGAATGTCATATTAGATTAATAATAATTTTTAAGTATAATTTATCACAACTCTGATAGAAAATATACATTCAAATTCGAAAAATTAATTCTAAAACATAAAAAAATGAAAATTATTTTTCTTATATATATCCTAAAGAACATATAAAAAATCATTAAAAATCAATTAAAGAATTTCATGAAGAAAATATCATTTCCATTTTGGAAAGGGATATTTATAATATAACATTTATTTAAAATATTTTTATTTTAATGTATCCTTGAATAAATATTATCTATTTTTCCTAAAAAATAAAATTCTGGATTATGGGATGGTTCACTTATTTTATATATGTTAAAATAAAGATTCCATTCACAATATAAGTAATAGCCAGTTGATAATTGTTTTTGAAAATGACACGAAGAATCTTTTTATTTTTTATTTGTATTTAAACATTTCTAAAAATTTATTAGGAAAATAATCGCATAATTTCAAAATAGTTTTGAAAACATTTTTATAAAACATGGTTTTTGGTTAATACAGATTTGCATCAAAAAATGTTATTTATGAGAAAAACATTCATTTTAAATGTATTTTTTACATAATTATAGTGGAATAAAAAGGGAAAATTAATAAACATAAAATAATCAACGGAGATGATAATTCATGAGAATTATTTATTTCTATATCATGAGGTATCAACATTAGACAATTGGTAATAAATAGTCATGATAAACGTTGAGATTATAATAGAAAATAGTTACGAATATGGAAATATTTAATCAAAATTCCATGATGAATTAAAATAAAATCAATAATAAAATATCATGAAAATGGAAAATTTCAAGATATTACTTTTAAATGTGGTTTTATATACACCTTGTGAAATAATACATGTGAATATCATTAGATCTGTCTCAAAAAAGGAAATATTGATAAAAATCACTTACAAATTAAAAATATTTTGTTCCATAATCCCACATATATATAAAAAAACCTAGTATTTAAAACCCAATGTCATTCTATATAATTATCATAAAATACATCCATGAGAATTATATACCATAACTCAATGACTTTCATGTTAATTATAGCTTATGTCTCAAGGAAAATAAATGTGAGACTGAAATCCATTACCTTATGTATTTTCATTGATTGTAATCAATAAAAGAACTTATATAATAATTCAATATTTAATTTAAATCTTTTAACTAACCATTTAATATAATATTATAAAATTATATACTTTCATATGGATTTTTATTACTCATTTATTTCCATTCCATGATAATGTTACGTTTTGAGGATAAATCGCTTTGTTTTTCATATATGTATTGAATTATTTTATTTTAGATCATATTAAGTTGATAATTTTTATATAATCTACAAAATGATAAAAATTATATGAAATCATATATTTTTTTGTTTATATGTATTGGTAGTGGTAAATACGAAATAGTGATTGGAGATTATATACATGTTCTTGGGGATGGTGGGTCAAAAAAACACGTGAATGTTTTTTTTCATTTTCTTATTAGGTTGATATTAGGAAATATAAATTTCATATATTAATTTTTTTGAATTTTTTAATTTCATATATATCAAAAAAATATTATACCCATCTTTAATATATTCCATGTATTGCATGATTGAAGCACATCACTTAGCTTTATTGTAGTGTGTTGTCCACTTGAATAATGAAATCACATTCCATAAGATGGATAGTATGTTTTTTTATGGGTGATATGAAAATTACATATTTGTAATAGCATCATAAATATCAAATATATTATAAATAAATTGTAATACATTCCTTATGAGATTTATTGATTTTGTGTAAATTGAAAAACTAATGAAATTCCTTTTCAAGGGGGTTGTATTCCATACACACAAACGATGATTTAATTACACATTTGAATGAAGTGGATATGGTTTTAGTTCATTACATTATCATAAAAAAATCTCACTAAATGGAGTAAATTTATGTAATTATATAATAATTGTATAATAATTTTGATGAACTAGGCGATAGAAATAATATAAACACTATTGTTAAAGAACATTATACCTTTATTTGGTGTTATACTTATTTTTTCACTAATATAATCCTAGGTTGGGTTTATACCCCTCATAAGGATTCTGTTATTTTGTTAGTTATGTTTAGAAGTTATTTGGAAAGGATCTATAATGTAAATAAGTTTTAGGGTTGACGTAGTGATGAGAGTGGGTGGCCTTTAATATGTGGGTGAGAGGTTGTAATTGGTATATTTTGAAAATAAATAAGTGCACCATAATTTTAGACAATGCACATATAACATCATAGCCCAAATAAACGCTAAAATTCTAGCCAAACTAGTTTCCACATCTTCTAATGTGAACCTCCCCGTACTCCAGAGGCTATCGACTAAAATCTAGTGACTAACAATGTTAGGGTTGGGAGAACATTCCTTGTTAATGATAGTGAAAAAACAATATAATCAAAATGAAATAAACAGACCGAAGAATAAAAAATATTAATTAATGAAAAATCACTAGAATATTTAAGTAATATCAACTATATAGAACTATCCAATGGAAATTTATTGCAATTCATTAATGGTAGATACTATTACAAGTACAAGAGGTATGATATATAATAAGAAGTAATGAAGAAGAAAAGAATAAAAGGCCAACAACTAGCTTAATTAGCATCCCAAATACCATCTTGGTCCTTTGTTCCCAACTCTATCATATAAATGTAAATAAAACATCATAATATATCTACATCCCATGATCATTACCAATATATATAAAATATACTCATGTAATAATGGTGTCCAAGATGGGTGATAGATAAAATCTAATTAGGATGGTACCCATGGTGTATACACCCTTACATTTCACGAAATATATACTAGCGGTGTTCTGTAATATTTAATTCATTAAAAAATGATATAGATAGAATAAATTTGATTGTATTTGGGTAATAGAAGTACAATCATCAAATTAAATACTTTGAAAAAAGAGGGTGAGCCCTTTCCAAAGGATCCTGGAATAGTAAATTGGGAGAGATAATATATTGAAAATATGGTATATCCACAATATCATGATTGGACATGGAGGGAACATCCTGACGTTTTAAAAAACAATGGATCATGTATCATTTTTAATGAACTGATTTACATATTTATTTTATTCAATTTGAAGACAATATTATAAAATTTAAGGGGAAACCATGAGACCATCCTTAGAAATCCACAATGAATTTCCAGGTATTGATCAATAGTATATGTTCATAAACACTACCATGGAGTCCATCTATGGTGACCCATGTATCAAGTCCCACATATCTATCCTAGCATGGTGTTAAAATACATGTACTAGACTCCATTTCCATACATGGTATCATACATAGAGGGTCATGTCTTGTTCGATTCATTGTATAACCGTCTTTCTTTTGATCTATTCCATGATTTCTCCTATTGGGAACTAGTGACACCCATATTGAGGTAAAAATATACAACAATAGGTGAGCCATTATCAAGAATAACTGATATCACCTTTGACATGTTTACTAACTATCATCAAATCTTATATAAATGAACAAGAGTCTCTCTAAGGGATCATTATGTTGGAAACCCTTGTTTCAACATAGGATCTATGATAAATCAGGAAACAAAAAATTTCATTTATTAAAACCCATGATACAATGGAATATGGTTAAAGAAAATAGGCATTAAACCTAATAAATATTTTAAAACAACATGGAAGTGATAATATTTATTTCCAATTCAAGAAAACACACTTCATCTGGGTGTTTTTTTAAAAACCATTCCCTGGGTATTTTTCAATTCATTTAATTCATTACTAGAAAATCAATTTCATAAAAAGGATAAAATTGAGCAATATGTATCAAGCTATTGTATAAGTAACATAACTAGTTATATGAGTAAAAAATGTCATATAAAATTAATAATAGTCGTGAAAAATTAAGGCATGATCTCAAATGATGAAATCCTAACTCATGTCTAACCTAGTACATTAATTTAATTCATTAAGTTATATATTTATTATAATTATAACAAGCTCACACATGCTATAATGATTAAATATTACAAGGCATGGAAGATACAAATTGAATGTTTTTATAACAAAATTGGTGACCAAATATGTGAAGAAAATCCCATGGATGGGTATCACTATAAGGATAGACCATATAGGACATGGAAATCTATTTTAATGTATTTTTTGAAAATAATATTGTTGTAATAATAAATTTAATTTGAGTGGAACAATGTAGAATTATTTAGAACAGGTTGAAATAATGGCGAACAACATAGTCCACCTACCTTATGCTATGTATGAATCAATCATCAATAATGAAGCTGATATTGGATTTGGTTTTCACATAAATGAAGAAACTATCAAATTCCCAAAAATTAGTGGAAAACAAGTCACACCCAAATAGAATAACAGATAGCGGAGGATCCTCGTAATAGAAGAATATAGAAGGGAGAATATCTGATTATAGATTTATTGCTTCTAAGAGTAATAGAAATAGATGACGAATGTATGAGTTACATATATCATAATCGTGAGGGATATGGGATATCACAAATGGGAGAAGAAGGCTCAATCAATAGAGATGAAGAAAAAAAGAATTAAAAAATTTAATATGATTAATGGTATTTTTAAAATTGTTCATTAAAAACTGGTTCCAACAATTTGGCCCAATGGTATGGCCAAAACATGTGCCACATGTGTTCACCCACATCCATAAAAACCCATCGTAAACATTTTACCATCACAGTTACCCTAAAAGTGGTCCAAACATGCGGTGAATAGTGAAAATGTACTACCTAAATTGCACCATCCAAGTAGGATAGGTGCTTATTTTGGGTAAACCATGTGCAATATGGGTGCCTCACATCTACCGACTACAATAAGATACATGGTTTAATGCCATGGGAATCACAGTTTCAGAAAAATTGTGCCCCTTTTGTATAGACTCCAAGCTTGTGATCTATGGTGTTTAACAATCCAAAAACTCCATAAAACACATAATGGACACATAATGCCTTTATAAAAGTAAAAAATAACACATTAATGTATTAAAACTATCAAAATTATGTTACAAAACACAGTTTACAAGACGGACCATATACAAAATGACAGAAATACATATTCCATGGTAATTTCACCTGGTCAAAAATACACATGGTGATACAATTTCCCTGCTATAGAAATTCTACTTCTAATTATTCATGTGAGGAATTAAAAGAACCACAGTCAACCTTCGTGGGTCATGATTTATTATTCAATGATCGAGCCGCATTTCCAAATGCTCAACACACATATCAGTTTCACCATAAAATATGGTACCTGAGCAGTTCAAACAAAATCCATCACTCATTTCAGATCTAGAGTAATAAAAATGACCTTAAAATATCTCATCAAACATCTAACATGATATTATCTAAGGGTTGATTTATAATTAACCCTATTTAAACAGATCATGACAACCATCCCATGAAATGAAGTAGTGAACATCTACTTTGAATATGTCTTACCCAAAAAATTAAAGAACTGGTAACCTAATGACTTCATATAGAAAGAAAGAGGAATATCCAGTTGCACCATCCCAGTTCTAATATGATCAGGGCTCCCTTCATAGAGGGTTTGTGCATTTCAAAGGCTGTACTAGATTCCTCTAGAATAAGGCACTTCAATATATATTCGAAAACGATCAACGAAGGCTGCACATAGTTGATAGTGATGTTTATATCCATAATTCCTTTATAAACCTTAACTACCTAGCATGAATAAGGATCAACCATGATATGAAATAGTAGGATCATCATAATAAAAAAATTATTTCGGACTAACAAAAGCGTGTTTAAATTATAGAATCATTAATTGGTGTTCCAGGTACTCACTCAAGGATACCCATGTAAAGTGTTTAAAAGAGCTATGTTAGTTCGAGGTTTAATATACTATATCGTGAATACTAATTCAATCAAATGAGAAAACAACATGGTATTTGAGTCAATTGAAAAAAACCACATGATTCTAGATAAGGTGTTCCTACTGGGTATTCTAGGTGTCACATATGACTAAAAAATATCATAAAACAACCACACATATGGAGAAAATTCTAATATAAACAACATGAAAAAACAAAATGATGTTATGAGAAGCAGATTGGGGTGTAAAGCCCAATCTCTTTCAATGTACCCATATAACACATGGATTGATCAAATGGGTTTCTTTAATGATATTGTATAATAAGATGATTTAAATGATCTCAAAAAAGGGCCTGAGACAATTTCATCACATGGAGGGAGGATTGATCGGTGTGCATTTGAACTAAATAGCTTTTGAAACAGTATGGTGTGTCGGTCAATTAGAGGTAAACTTAATTAGATGATCTTTTCCCCACAAACTACCACATTTCCATTAGCAGAAGACGTCGCCTTAACAACCTGGGGCATCCCATAATCACCTATGCACTACTGTCATGGAATATTATAGAAAAATGGTTCATCTAGATGATTTGTGTATAGTCAAAAGAATCAATATCATGATCTCAAGAAATCATTGTCTTAAATAAAGTATTACTTGCCATGTGGAATTTTTATAGATTCAAACCATTTTAAAATTTCCCTCTATATATTAACCCTTATACTAAGAAGTACACATTTAATTAGATTAGATGTGATTATCCCTGCCTTATGAGTGTCCATAATGATTCATTAATAGAGAATATAATCTCATTCTATAGAACATGATCCATTATCTTTCGAATGTGGGTCATAAAGGTGTCCATTTCACATTAACAATAATTTAACCAAAAATAAAACAGTAAATATCACCTCAATGTATTTAGGTTATATTCACACCATGATAGGCACATGATGAATCTCTAAGTCATATTCCCGCATGGCAATAAATTAGGAGTAAAATCTAGTACAACACACAAGCATGAAAACAATTTACGCTCATAGAAAATCATCTAAATCATTATGATGAATTTGATTCTTCTAGATGCTTAGGTCCATCAATTTTAATGCTAGATGACATGTAGAAAATAATAAAAAGAAATTATTAACACTAAACTCAAATGGTTTGATTCACCATTTTACATGAAAAAGGGTGCCACGTATAACAACATATACTTCCCTAAGGGATCAAAAGAAAAATAAACATCCATTACACTATCCATAAGATTATCGTTCATTTTTATTAATGTATCCAATGGTACACACTACGGATTTACCAAAGAGTCACATCATTAGCATGAATATAGAATATGATGATGACCTACTGAGTCATCCCACAATAAAATGAATGGAGAGGAAGGGTCACATGGTCCACTAAGTAGCATATCGTTCCATTTACATGTGTAACATATTATAATAAGGAATTTTTAGAACTCATAAGCATAGAAAAAATCTCATTCAACACATGTACACTCCTAAAAAAAGAAATCATTTTAAAAACTATGATTCATGAATAGGAATATGGCACCTGAATAGTAGCAGACAATTGTATTTGTTCACAAGAAAATAAAATGATCTCTAAATAATATGAGGATGCAACCTATAACTGTTATCCCATATCAAAATATGATGGGTTTTCCCAAAATGAGGTAACACATATGAATGGTAACTAGTATCAAAGGAATATTTCTTTGATTATGACTTAGAAAGTAAGAATCCTATAGAAATTATCATGTTCTATTTCATTTATAAACACATGAATGAGAAAAAATACCATTAGACATATGTTATGTCTAATAAAATAACATAAGGATTATTTCAAAGTATTTATCCAAAATTCATTTAACCGATTAACATTATAACGTTCAGTTTTAATGATAAAACAACACAAGTATGATTGAAAATTTGTATCGGTATTTAAAACTATATATTTAAGCTTTATTAGAAAATGAAATCCCATTCTAATTATGAAATTTTATCATATAAATCACATTATAAACACCATTTTTTATTCTAAGGCCTCACAAAAAATGTAATAAATTATGATAAATTGTACTTTCATTAACTAAATGGGTACTTGTTATATAAGAATACATAAAAAGAGTACACATTAGTGAACATATTTTTGGAGAATATCATACCCCAGGGGGATAGGGGTTGTGGAACATCAAAAAAGTGAAACATGCTAGGGTCATGTTAATCCAGTATATGTTCATCAAAACAACCCGATCAATTACAAATTTATATTATAAAATATCCCATTAAGGTTTCATTTTATTTACATTATTCCCAAATTTTCATTATTAGGTCCAATTTTACATTTTCAATTTTATCCACAATGTCATTAATACCATGAAAAGAAGTTATAATCCAAATAAGTGAAATTAAAACATTAGTGGTCAAAATTTGAAAGCATTGGCGAGTAAATAAATACTTAAATAAAATTATCATAACATAGGGTTTAGTTTTATGGGTTCCCGCCCATGAAATTATTTGAACCCATACAGTTTAAATGTTATTGGAATCCCCCATATAACCAAAATCATTTCCATCATGAATAAAAAAAATTTAAAAATTAATCATTTAGGAAGAAATATTTATTTATTAAAAGTGCATCTAAATTGGTTTGATTATATGGGTCACCCAGTACCAATTCATAATGCACCCATAATCTCTACCAATTGGAAATTGGTTCCCATTTAACAGCTTCCAATAATAAAGATAATGGTGATTTTATTTTCTTGGTCATTTATAGAATAGTCCATAAGTCTATTAATCACATTAACAATAGTTTGGTTATACGGTTTGTCACATTCCATCTTATAAGGCGCCCATACATCATTGGATTTTTAATTTGACTCCCATTTAACTACAACCATAATGTTTTGGCCAATTATAAAAACATTGAAGCATGAAAATTTGAAAACAAGAACACTAATTTTTCACCTACACATGGTTACAAATTAGAAATGCTGAGATTATCACTAAGCATTCCAATAAACACATGAATGAAAAATATGTATGAAAAACCACTCAATAAATAGTATACACAAAAAATGGTATATAAAAAAATCGTGATTATTTAGTCATATAATCATGTATATCAAATACCAATACATGTGAAAAAGTAATCATGTTATTGATATTTATAACATAGTATAATAAATATCATGAAAATAAAACATACAAGGAACATCAACAAATGTCAACTACCAATAAATGCAACATACGTTGAATTTCATATTCATGGAAGGAAAATTAAAATGTTCTTACCATGACACATGTAATGATACTCCCTCTATTTATTTGGACAATTGTAAATATTATAATCTCATAAATTAAAAAGCATCATAAAGTACTACATTTACTCAAGGAAAACTCATAATCAACAATTATATAAAATAGTTTGAAAATAAAACCCCTACATGAAAATTTATAAATTTCCCCATACGTCGGTTGATCACTCCCAATCCTAAATATTTACCATGAACCAACACATTAATGTCTCCATTCATCCATCCCAGAACAGTAAGACCGAAGGAAAAAATGGGATCTAATAAAACCTTATAATGTCCTAGCACAACAAACCACTAACCTAGTGCATATACATATCACCAACTAGATTCAAGCATTCCTCCCAATATTACATTGAATGATGATATATAGTGAGTGTCTAATGGATGTATAGTTGATACACTATACCCTTGTAATCGGAGTAAAATTTGAATTTATTAAAATTGATAAGAAAAGAAAAAAGTGGAATCAGTATAATGAAACGACAATGAAGTAGATGATAAATATAATGTAAACAGAATATAAAGGGGCCAATTCTTATTCACAACAATTCAGGTTTGACAGATAATATTACAAGTACATGTGGAATGAAATATTAGCATTACCAAATAATAATAGAATAAAATCCCTAAAACTAGATCTATGGGAATCCCATGTACCAGATCAGTCCATTCTTTCCAAATCTATCCTAGAAATGTAAATCAAACATCATAAGATAACGACTACCATTGATCAATACCTACTAACATAATGTCTACACTGGTACTAATGGTTCCAGTGCCTGGTGTGAGATTTAATCACATAAGGGTGGGAATCATGATGTCTAGAACATTCCCTTTCAGGAAATATAAATAAGAATTATACCCAATTATGTAATGAATGACCGAAATATATAAATAAATTAAAAGTAATTGTACTTTGGTCAACATGGAAAATACAACAAAATCCATTATTGACATAAAATTTTTAGTCTGAACCAAAAGATCCTAAAATAGTAATTTCTATGAGATAATACGATAGTAGGTGGACTATTCCCAAGTTTGTGATTGGGATACAAGGATACGTCCGTACATTTTAAAAACCAATGGTTTATTCCTAATTTTGAAAACATTCATTTTCCCTTTTCATTAAATAAATTTGGAACCCACATTAAAAAATATAATTATATTTTGTGAGGTCATCTAGGAAAATCCATAAAGACATATTATGTATCACTTAAGAGGCCTGGTTAAGAAAATCTACCATGGAGTCCATTCATGGTGACCAAAGGATGAATTCCCACATCTCACTCTAGGAATAGTGTGGAATGTCATGAACTAGCATTCGAGTCTGTACTTGGTATCACAGATAGGGGGAAACGTATTAGTTGAGTAAATATAACACCATAATAACATTCATCCCATATAGGGGGTATCCCTTAGGAGACCAATTTTACTCTTCTAGATATCTAAATTGTTAACACTCAATGATCCCATATTAAAAACAAATTATATCACCCGGGATATGATCACTAACCAATAACAACTGTAACAAGATTTCATGAGACACCGTCCAATGGATCCATTAGTTTGGAAAACTTTTTTAACCTTTGGATCAATGATAATGAAATAAAAAACAAATTTCATTTACATAATTACAAGAAAAAATAGAAATATTCCACATAAAATTGAAATTATGCCTAGACATAGGTAAAAAACAACAAGATAGGTCACATATAATTTTCAATTGAAGACAGTGCACCTCATCAATGGATTATATTAGAAAACATGCCCTATATATTTAACCATTACATTTATACAATTTAAAGGATTCAATTTTATCAATAGGCATAAGATATCATAAGGTATCATGCTGAAGTATAAGTAAAATTTCATGAACTATCAGTAATAAATGAAATGTTTCGTATAGAATAAGAATGTTAATGCAAATCATGAGGTATCACGCTCAAATCCTAACTCAGGAATAATCTTGTGCATTTGTTAAACAGATTAATTTAGTCATTTATTAAAATAATAATACACACATGCTATGGTTATTAAACAATTCATATCATGGAAAAAATTCATTCATGGTGGGCCCACCCAAAGAGAAATGTCCAATGAATAGTGGAGTAATCGAGATCCCTAACTCGAGGATGATGAGAAATCAAATGTGGGATAAGAAGGATCCGATGATAAATAAGAATATAAAATAATTAAAAACAATTAATTTAATATCACTACGGATATTTTTATAATGTTACACTATGATTTGGACCAAATTTTTTTGTCAAACCGTGTACTAATTGTCTGACACCAACTACATTAGAAACCCATGTCACCCAGTTTACCAACATAGTTACCACTAATATGTGAAAACTATCCAATTAAAAGTTCATATGTACATTTTAAATGGTAATAACTATGCGGGATAGGAGAAAAATTGTGTTAAACCATGTGCATCCATTATTCTTCATATCATCCCACCTTTACAAGCCGCACGTTGTATAAAAACTGTGATCCTATTGAATAACCTCCAAACATTTGATTTATGGAGTCAGAAACACTCAAAACACAAAAATTAAATTCAGGGGCCAATAATTCTTTTACCCATATCTATAAACAACGTATTAGAATTTTAAAACTTCCATAATTACGTTCCCGAACTCTAATTACCAAACAAACCATCGACCAAATTGAAAAAGTTAAAATTTATTTATAATTTAATCAAGTGAAAAAACATGGTACACTATTGAAAAAAGATTTGAAATGGTTCAATGATAAAACCATAGTCATGATAATGTATGAATGTTCCAACACAATAATTTTTTAGATCATGATGATAATGATGAAAACACAAGAGTGGGGGAGGGGGTGAATTGTTTCAATTTAAAAATCATGTCAATATTAAGACGTCCCTCTTGAAATGAAGCGATCTTTTCTTACCCTATTAATGTTACTTAAGAAGTGTAATGAAATAAAGGAATATAAAACAATAATGTATAGAGATTAATGGGGAAAAAATGTCATAATCCACTCCACCAATGTTCTACTACACATGATTTGTGATTTTTAAATGTTTTTCCTCATATAGTAAGACCATTCACAACAGTGTACATGTAGTTGAATCCTTTTAATGATTTTATTGGGCCTTCTGGTTATTTTACAGGGGACAAAAATATCAAAATCTTAATTTGAGAAGTCGACACTGCACCATAACTGAGTCCAAGTATGTAATACTCCACCAAATCAATAGATGTTGATTTTGTTGATGGTATTGGTTGAAATTCAATATTGCAGTTGCAACTAACATATGGGGATGAAGATTAATATAACACAACAACAGTATCAAAATGATCTAAAATGTCGAGAATGCTTCATTAGTCTTTACACAATGAGATATTATGAATGTATAATGAAATATATCTCGTTTCAAAAGAGTAATAGTTTTATATAAATATTTTCACTACCTTATTGTTTATAAAGTATTCACTTCTCTTCATTTGTAATTTTTTTATATTATTTCTCTTCCAAATATAGAGATATATAAATATTAAATATCCATTAGTTGTAACCACATTTCTATTCCATAGGATACTCAAAATAACATGCCTTCATAAATATACCAAAGAATTGTGTAACAACATTGAATCATTATTCCTGTAGAATAAATATATTATAAATGAATTTAATGATAATTTGATTAAACCCTCCAATAATATATACATAATAATAGAAACAATGAGTAATTTAAACTCCCATTTGAATCCATTAAAATCACATTAATTGTTGTTAAAATAGATCCTCAAAAATATCCTCATATTAAATCATGAATTTTGGAAAAAAACATTCAACGAAATTACTAACCTCACTTATAAATTAGAATGATTTAATTAGTTCCATGCCATCCTTTGATCCTATCATAAAACAACATTAAAATTAACAGTAAGAAGACCACTGCATAAATAACAAAAAATATCATGGATTTAAAACTGCACCATAGAATAGTCATGCTTAAGGTACCTTCCTCTAATGAAAAAATAAGAAACATAGTGTTCAACAATGTAACATATATATACATTGTGTAGAATATGCTTCCTTCCAATAGATGGTTCCATATTCCTACTATCATCTGCATGTAATGTAGGGATCAAAAAGTAACCTAGGAATGATGATTGATACATTCATCATTATAAATATAAAATACCAAATATAACATTGATGGAACATCTATTCAACTTCTCGAATGTTGGGTATGGACAACAATTCCGTATTCTATTATAGTGTTTCTGATCTATATGTGATTTGTTCATAGTTGCATTTAGTTGATTAATTATGTTATGTTTATCAATTTAGGGTATGTATAGTGTTTATAGAAAATTTAAATAACTGAAATTCATAATTTATTGAATTTTTTGAGAACATAACCTTTATATTCATCCTTAATCCGACAAGACTTATTTGTAGGAACTAGTAAGATATTTCCAAAAATTCAATAATCGAATCAATATGACTTTCAAATATCCTTTTATATTTTAAAAGCTGACACAATAACAATATCAAAAGCTATAATATCACTCAAACAACTAGTAAATGTTTTGGTGATTTTTTGCAACATCGATAAAATTTAATTGGATTTTGACATAAACAGATTAAATTAAGGCAATCATCTTCTCATTCCAACCGAATAAAATACATAAGAATATACTTACCATTAATTCAAATATAAAACATATACATTGAAATTCTAAATCAAGAACACATAAATATATTATTAGAAAAAAATTATTGACGAGTTGATGAAATTATAAAAACTAAATCAAAATAAGAATGACAAGGAGAAAATCAAAAATCTCCCCATTATTGATAATTATAAAACCCAACTCACTATTAAATTCCCCCCCTTTTTTAAGGATAAAAAAGATATAAACTTTTGTTAAATTAAATAATATAATATTTTTAACCTTTTAATAAAGGCATGAAATTTGTGATTTAAGTACAGAAAAAATAAAAATAAATATTTTTAAATTTAATAAAAATATTCTCCCTAAATATAACATTATTTTAATCATTATACAAATATTTTTTAAATTATATATAAAATTTAAGAAATATTATTTTAAAATATTGTAAATTTGAAAATAATTTTTTTATCTATCTAAAATTTTAAAAATAAATTTTTTGAAAGAAAATTTTTTACAAATTTAAAATTTAAAAATATTTAAAATTTGAGAATATAATTTTTTTTAAATATTAAAAATATAAGTTAATTTGAAATATGTTATTAATAAACACAATAATATAAACTCTCAATAAATACAAACTTCCATAAAAAATATAAAAACAGCTAATCAAGGAGCCATGAAAATGTATTTAATATTATTAACTTAATAAAAATTGTTTCCAATGAATGTATTAAACCATTGAGTTCATGCCATAACAATAAAACACATTATCACATGCTACTTTTTGTAATATAAAACCACTAAGAAAAAGGATAAATATTTTACTATATTCAAAGAATTAAAATAAATGATTTTTTATTGAATTTAGATAAAATATTATATAATGAAAATTAATTAATTAATTAAAATAATATAATTATAATAATTTCAAAGAAATTAATTTTAAAAAAGGAATGTAAAATGGTAACAAATATAATTATAATATTATGTTTGTGATAAATGACCAAAACAATTTAATCAACTATAGAATAATTTATCATAAAAAACAAGAGATTAATTTAGCACTTGGAATTAATTTCAATATTAAAAAATTTGACACAGATTTATATTCAATATATATAAAATCATAATAAAATGTTTAAAGGTCATTAATTTGGAAAATAAATTGATGAATTATCTATAAAATAATAGTGTGAAAGTATTTAATTATTTATGAATAAGAATTATTAAAGGTAGTTGAGTAAATGAGAATGTATGAGATAAAATTTATCTCCCAATATAAAATAAATACTTCCATTATATTGAATATTAAAATTGGAAATTTAGAAAATCCTTGATTTACCTTTCATGTAATTTGGGAATTTTTAGAAAAAATAAATTGAAATACAATAAATTTCCATAATTTTCCAGTTGCGAAATGATGATATATCTGTTATGATTAGTTGTTACTACCTAAAAAATATCATATACTAGGGCCTTTTGGTTCCTATATACAGTTTATGAAAGGATTATCAGTGATTAATGATTTTTAAAGCCTAATATGTTTTTTTATCAAAAATGTTGTAATTAATGCTAGATTATTCTTTCGAATAATGAACATGATTTACACCACAAAGATGAGGATTTATAAAATAAAATTCATTAGAATAATTTCCATTAAAATGAAATTAAAAATATTTAATGTTAGATATGATTTTTCTATTTGAAATGAGAATAATAATTTTTTTATATAATTCTGGTTGTTCTTTATTAATACCAATATCAAGTTTTCGATTTTCAATTGAATTTTTAACCAGTATTTATTTCAAAAAATTATCAATCTAAATAAGAATGATTGATGGATTATTTAAATTATCTTTTTATTTCAAAAATTCATTAATTTTAATTTCATGATGATCACAAGAATTTTTTGAAGAATTCGATCTTAAATGATCCATCTGTTTTGACAATCATTCATTATAAATTTAAATAGGATACCAAGACATTATATTATTATTATTCCCATTATAGAATGAATCAAATTTATCATGAAACATAAAACAAATATTAATATGTTCATTATAAGAAAGAAATTCAATATTAGAACATTCAATGTAATACGATTTTACCTCATCTGCACGGGCAATACATCATAGATTAGAGTTTTTTTTCATGACAAGCATATGAGTTTATAGTATATTTATATCTTGAATATTCATATTCATTAAGAATAGCCTTAATTAGTTTCATTCCTTTTTGTTTATATTAATATTTTCATTGAGCATTATGAGATTGACAATCGGGTCAACAATGAACATTCTTTTTACACTAATAGAATCTACCTTCATTCCAACTATACAACGTCAATTACATTTTTCATCTTTAATATAATATGCCAATTTTTTTTAAATATGTGGTAGCTCATCAATTAAAATTACTTGACTAGAATTTGAATCTGAAAATGCATCCATAGAAACATTTAGTGTAGCTGATTTCTTTTCGATAGAAATATGATTTTCTCCTACTTCTTACATCTTTCATCATACATAATGGAGGTTCTAATCAATTATTTCATTTTTTATACATTAAAAATATTATATTGTCGAATAGTAGTTGATATTACATACCAATTAAATGTTTAGACTATAAGTACAATAAATTTTAGATCTAGTGGTGGAATTTGAATTCCCAAGGTAGCTACATCATTTACAGCTTCTGTTAATATTCCATTCATCTTTCTGATGCCTGCATAATCCAAAATATAGAATATATAGATTTTATGTTTTATAGTATCATACCTTAGTTTTGTGACATTTTTAGGTCCTTCATTAGAAACTGCATTAATCTAACCCATCTCATAAGTAGTAGAACATTGAGAAACATGATTAAATTAATCTGGACCAAGAATCCATATTATTTAATTCATTGATTTTGAATTAACATCAAACCCATATTGCATTGAAGAATACCACTTTTCTACTACTCCAAGGAATTTATAAGTATTTATAATATTTATATAAACATTGAAACCTATATTTTACCAATATATATTTATTTGATCATTCCAATATCCATAATTATCAAAATCAAAAAAAGAAGCATAAATAATCAAAATACCTTTTATGAATGTTTCCATGGAGATTTTTCATCATATTAATATTTAACATTGACTTAATAGTTCAAAAATCAGTCTATAGAGCCCTACCAAGGATACATATTCTTAGGTCGGGATGACTATGATGAAAACAGAGGAGGGGGTGAATTGTTTTCTTTTTGAAAATCATGACAATTATAAAACGTCCCTCATGAAATGAAGCGTCATTTCCATTATATCTTAAATTTGGGAAAATAGAAAAAATTAATAAAGGAAAATATCACAAAGATGGATACTGGTTCGGGGCATAGAAATCCCAGAGTCCAACCCACTTACACTTTCCTCCATGAGCTTGGTGATTTTCACTATTTGGTCTTCTAATGTTATGTTCACCACGACTGAGTATAGGTAGCAGACACCGTAGAAGTATTTTACAGGGAATTATTCTTCCTTTATAGGGAAAAAAATATCCAAATCTTAGTCTAATAAGTTGACACTCAACCAAAACTGATTTCGAGTAGCCCAATACTCAACATAATCAATAGAGATTGATTTTATTGATGGTAGAGTTTTAAAATCATAGTTACAGCAGAAACTAGAAGATATGGATAATATTCAATGTTTAATAATAGATTAATAAAACTAATCCTTAATGTTGAGAAGGAATTCATTATCTTAACACCGTGAGAGAGTATGAATGTACAATGGAATATTTATCTCTTCAAAAGCTTCGATCTTTTTTAGGAATATTTTTAGTTCCATCTTTTTGAAACAGTATTCACATATACTCTTTTCATAGTTGCTTATATTATTTTTCTTCGAAAAGGATATATATATATTATCATAAAATATATAGTATTTGTAATTTAATTCTTCTTACTTTAGATACTGAAAATAAATATCCATCACAAATATCCCCATGATTAATTTAACAACATTGACTATTTAATCATATAGAATAAATCTATAATAAAGGCATTAAAAATAATTTGATGAAATCCTCCAACTATATCTCAATAATAATAAAAACATTGAACATTTTAAAACACCTAATTAAATCCATTCAAAATGCTTTAAATATGGTATACATGGTTTTTGAAAAATAGTCTCACAATAAATAATTAATATTTGAAATCAAATACTTCAATGATATTTATAGCTTCCCTTATAAATATGAATTATATAATCCATTCCATGAGAGCCTTTGAATCATTTGTAAAATATTGTTATAATGATTTGTGGACTCTCCATGATATTTTAGTTTTCATAATCACAAATTATTTCTATATACAGATTCTATTCTTTCAAGCAATTTTAATATCTCTATGTGAATCAATTTTATCAAACAAAAACATATACTGAAATAAGTTCATAACCTATATTGATATATAAATTTTATTATAAGTTTAGGTTTTCTTGTATTTTTTGATAATCACTTCGTCTTGTAATGGTATATGAATGACAGACTCTTCATAACCATTTTTTATTCCCTGACACTGAAGTTTGACAAACCAAAGTCGACACCCAGAAAATGAAGTCCACACACCGAAACCGATGTTGACACACCGAAACTAATGTCAACACATGAAACCTAATTCAACACATCGAAACCAAAGTCGACAAACCCGAATTGAAATCAACACACTGAAACTGAAGTCGGCCCACTGAAACCGAAATCGACACACTGAAACCAAATATGAAAGACCGAAGTTTGACAGACTGAAGTCGACACACCAAATTATGACACACTGATGTTTGAAAGACCGAATTTCGACACACCGATGTTCGAAAGGCCAAATATGACACACCGAAGATGACCGACCATTATTATCAAACAAATGTCGATAGACCAATGATTACTCACTTATTGTCATAAATAATTGTTTCCATTAATTAATTCATATTTATTTCTAATGGTCATATTAACACAAATTGAAAATTTCTGACAATATTTATTGATGTCTTTAGGACAATCCCAAGACAAGTATGAGATACGTGCACGTGTGATGATCCTTATGTCTATAGGATTGTGGAGTATAAAATTACCTCATCTTTCACGTTAATGATATGATAGTAGCAGTACACGTAGAGAAAAAACTGTGCGAAAACTAAAAGTTAAGAGATAAGTGCTTGAGATTATAAGAAAACTATAACAAGCTACCTTCTCATAAAAGGACTCAATATACATGGAGAAAATAAAGAGATGAACCTTTTAAATCCCTAATTCTAGATTATAGAAATTTTGATAGTATTTTTTGAAGACATATTCCAGAAGAAGATTCAAATACACATTTCTCAACATTCATTGAGTCTAGAACCTTAATTAACAACACAAAGAAAATTCATAACTCTATTCTGTTTCTTAACTCTGTTGTATTTTACATTCAATATTTGACCAATGTGTATATTTGTTTTACACACACTGTCTTTTGAGAATAACTGGAGGATATAAAACAATCCTCATACTAAATCACTTATTACATTTGTTTCCCCTGAATAACTGGGGTAGAGGTCAAGTGTGACCTGGACAGCTGGGTGCACAGTTGTAAACCCCGATCCAGGGTGTGGATCATTATTTAATTTATATAAATAGCTTGGTGTCATGTGATCACCATGTGGAGAAGATTAAGTCTCTTCTTGAGATGAAACTTATTGTTTACATTGTTGTTCCAATCTATAATTACTCTATTTTGTTTTATCCACTTCATATATCATTTCTAAGACATAAAACCTTCTTTATTTTATGTCTGATAGTTAGTTTTGGTTAGTGAGTATTTATGCTTTATTCAGAAATCCTATTTCAAAAGTTGAATTATTAATTACATTGATTCAAGTGAGGAATAATCAACCTTATATAATCTTATTGATAAATTAAAAATTTATATCTCTACTTTCATTATTGACCTGGCCATTTTGAATTGGGGGATTTTATTATAAAGTTTTTAACATAATTTTTTTTTGGAACACAATTCACCCCCTCTTGAGTATCCAATCGAACCAACATTTGGTTTCAGAGGGTTTTTTATTTTCATGCTTTTTAAATTATTTTCAACTGTGATTTTAGTTGTATCCTAAGGATCCTAAAATTTCTTTAATATATAATTTTCAGTTTGTTAAATTTATTGTATCTATGGAAACTAGAGTTGAGGATTATGCTACTAACAATCCACCTTTCATTAATGGTAATAACTATGCTCAGTGGAAAATAAAAATAAAAAGGTATCTAGAGAGCATGGGACACGAAATCTGGGACACAATTGAAGTGCAACATATACTGCCTGCTACTGCTTGGGTCACATTGACTCAGTTGACTAATGCTACATATAATAATAATAGTAATGAAATGAATGACATTTTCTATTCTATAGGTGATGATGAATTCAATAGAATATCTTCATGTAAAACTACATATGGAATTTGGGATACTTTGGCTTATTCCTACGAGTGAAAAAACTAATGATAAAGAAATGAGACTTAATACATACACTATTAAATATGAAAATTTTAAAATGAATCCTGATGAACC
This sequence comes from Viscum album, assembly GCA_963277665.1. Taxonomy (NCBI): domain Eukaryota; kingdom Viridiplantae; phylum Streptophyta; class Magnoliopsida; order Santalales; family Viscaceae; genus Viscum; species Viscum album. Next base: position 1,253,712,089 of record OY728150.1, on the reverse strand, counting down.
TATATCTAAAATGTATCCCAGGTTAAACGAAATAGTGAACACTATGAGTCTGCTTGGAAAACTAGTGGACAACAAGGATCACGTCATGAGACTGCTTCGATGCCTACCTGACAGATGGTGGGGAACTTCTGCTTCCATCCAAGAATCTTGTGTCATAAGCAAGATAACAATAAAAGAGATAGTTGTAAAACTTATGATGTGTGAGGAAGAACATAAGGTTAATGAAGAAGTAGATGAGGATCCAAGGAAGAAATCAAAATCATTCATGAATACTACCTCAAAGTGAAAAAATGAAGAAAATGCCCATGTTCTTGGAGACAGATCCACTACGTAAGAGTCAAATTCAATCAATGATAAGGAAATGCGTTATCTTTCTTGAAGATTCAAAAAATTATATCAAAAGAAGATATTATTTAGGAATTCAAACTACAAGGTAATTTTTTATACTAAAGGACAATAGGATAATGATAGAAAATGGAATAAAAAGTAAAATGAAATAATCTTCTATTAGTACAAACAAAAAGGTCCTATGAAAGTAGACATTCCAAAGAAAAAATTCAAGAAGAAATATGAAGACAAGAGAAAAGGATATAAACAGCCTATTAATGATACTTGGAGTGCTTCAAAATATAGCTCTAGTGTATTTGATGCTTCTGATAGTGAACAGAACAATCATGCCAACTCATGTATCATGATAGAAACATCTGAGGTAACACTTAACTCTCTTATACATAATTACTTTTATTCTGAGAATAAGAGTGAGTCACATAATGATGAAGATATGTATAAGGATTAACTATTTGAATATTGTGAAATTATTTAGGATACCATTAATGACTTCAAGGGAAAGAACAAATAATTAAAGAGACATCATGCTTTAAATGAAAATTTGATGTCATGTCTGGATATTAAAAAAGAAAAATCTCCAAGCTTTTAAAGGAAATCACTCAACTAATGTATTCCAATGAGCAATTAACAAGAGATATTAATATTTTTACTGAATTTAGAGATACCTTTACTCAGTTTCTAGGAAATAATATTCCCCCAAATTATACAACGGGTATAGGATATCAACTATGACAGAGAAGAATGATTAAAACAAAATATATTCCAAAATCTGGAAAAATCAATACTAGTTCATGATCTAGACCATTTCTTGAAAAAAAATTAAAAAAGACCAAAAAATGTGTTTATGTTTCATAATATGTTTTCTGATTATAGGAAATCTATGAGACAAGTATGGGTTCTCAAAATGTTACTTGCTAACCTCTCAGGACCCTATAAAACATGGGTACCAAAGATACCCCAAGTCTAATATATTTTGCTGGGATGTTTCCTAAAGAGTTCCTATAAGACTCTATGGTACATGGATAGTGTATGTTCATGACATATGACAGGAGACTACTCATGATTTAGGAGGCTAATCAATGTTGATGGTGGATAAGAAACTTTTTGTGACAATGCAAAGGGAAATATCATAGAATTAGGCAAGATTTGTAACCCTAATACAGTATTAATTTCCAAGTTATATTTGGTTGATTTATTAAAGTACAATTTACATATCATCTCTCAGTTCTGTTATGATGGTTTCAATGTTAAATTTGAAAATGATGCAAGTAATGTTTTACATTAAAAATTTAATTTAATATTTACTTCTCTCAGAAATGAGATTGTGTATGTTGATGACATATATTATTTAGCTAAGAAAAAAATTTCATGATTAAATGCTTTTCATAATGAATCTTGTCTATGGAACATAATACTAGAACATTGAAATGTGCACTCACAAAGGAAACTGACTAAGAATGGTTTAGTAAAAGTCTTACCTAAACTGTAATCCTCACATAACAATGTCTGCAATCCCTGTCAAAAGGGAAAGAAACACAAAGTTTCTTTCTAACCAAAGAATGATGTTTCTACTTCTCAACCACTTGGGTTGGTTCACATGGATTTGTTTGGACCATCATAAGTTTCATGATTAAATTGGAAGCACTTTGTTAATGTACTTGTAGATGGTTTTTCTGGATACACTTTGGTATACTTTCTACCTCACAAAACTGATGCTTGTTCTTATTTTATCAAATACTCCATGTTTGTGGAAAACCTAAGTGGAGTTAGAATTATGACATTAAAAAGTGATCATGTTCGTGTGTTTGAAAATCATGAGTTTGAATCCTATTACTCACACAATTGTTATAGTCACAATTTCCATGTTCATAAAACACCTTAACAAAATGGATTCATTGAATGAAGAAATAGGACCCTTCAAGATATATCTAGGACTATGATTGTTGAATATAATTTACCTATATATTTTTGGGCTGAAGCTGTAAATAAAGCCTATTATACCATTAATAGAGTCTGGATTAGACCTTTTCTTAAGAATATCCCTCATGAACATTGGAACAATAGGAAGCCCAAGGTTAACTACTTCAGAGATTTTGGTTCCAAAATCTTTATCCTTAAGACTATGGACAATCTTGATAGGTTTTCCTCCAATAGTGATAAAGGAATTTTCCTAGGTTACTCAATCTTGAGTAATTTCAATAGAGTATAAAATAATAAAACCAAATGTGTGGAAGAGTTAGTTCATGACAAATTTTATGAGACAAATCCACATGAACCCAAAACCTCTCTTGAATATCTTGAGGAAGATATGTCAATTCTGAACTGTAATGATAATGGTAGTGAATCCCCTATAAAAGTAGACCAATTCTAGGAATCATCCAGAATCTGCACCAGTTGAGTCTGGACAAATAAACAATCATGAGGATTCTAGTTAAACTTTTTCTAGATGAAATATAACTCTCAAGAATCATCTTTTAGATGTTGTAGTAGGGGATTTAAACCGATCAACATGAACTAGAGCTTCTCCAAGAATCCAGGTTAAACATCAAGCTGTTCTTTTACATATTGAACCCAAAAAAATTAATGATTCTATCAATGATGAATTACGGGTGATGGTTATGAAAGAACAATTAAATCAATTTGAATGAAATAATTTATGGGAACTAGTTGAAAGACCTAAGGACACATTCGCAATAGGAACTAAATGGGATTTCCTAAACTAATTGGATGAGTATGGTAATATAGTTAAAAACAAAGGTAGGTTAGTTTCACATGTTTACAATCAATAAAAAGGAATAGATTATGGGGAGACCATTTCACATGTAGACAGAATAGTGGAAACTAGTATACTACTTGCTTATGCAGCTCATATGAATTTAAAAAATTATCAAATGGATGTCAAAATTGCCTTTCTAAATGGGTATATAGAGGAGGATGTATTTCTTGAACAACCCCATGTTTTAACAATCACAATTTAACAAACCATGTTTTTAACATTTCTAAAGATTTATATGGTTTAAAACAAGCTCCAAGAGCTTGGTATGATGGATTTTGTTCCTTTATTATTTCAAAAGATTTTACTAATGGAATATTAGATCCTATTTTGTTTTTTAAAACGATTTTAAATTATATTTTGATAGTACAAATTTATATATATGATTTAATTTTTTGATCTTCTAAAATTTTTTTATGTACGAATTTTTCAAAAATAATGATAAATGAATTTGAAATGAGATTAATGGGTGAACATGAATTTTTCCATGGATTTCAAATTTTTTTTTAAAAATATTGTAATATTTTAAGTCAATATAAATATACTAAAGATATTTTAAAAATTTTTGGTTTGGATTGTAGTAAAAGTAGTGATACACCTATGAGTACTACTTATAAGTTGCATGGTGATGAAACTAGAGAACCAGTGGATTAAACCAACCACAATGGTATGATATGGAGTCTGCTCAACCTTAGTGCTATCAGAACTGATATTATGTTCAGTGTATGCATGTGTTCTCACTTTCAGGAAAATCCAATAGAATCTCATTTAAATGCTATTAAAATGATTTTCAAATATCTCAAATATACTCCCACCATAGGACTATTTTATCCTAGAGGACAACCATTTGATTTAATAAGCTATTTAGATGCTGACATTTCTAGTTGTAAACATGATAGAAAAAGAAGCTCTGGTACATGTCACATGTTAGGAAAATCACTAGTATCATGGTACAATAAAAACTATATTTTGTTGCATTATCTACTACCGAAGAAGAATAAATTCCTGTTGGTAGTTGTTGTGCACAAATTTTATGGATGAAACACACTTTACTAGACCCTGGATATCAATAAAATCATGTATCCATAATCCATGATCACACAAGTGAAATTAACATTTCTAGAAATCCAATATCTCATTCTTGAACAAATCATATTGATGTATGATATCACTTTTTGGGATATCATTATCAAAAAGATGATGTAACTCTTGAGTTTATTGAGACTGAACATCATCTTGATGATATATTCACTAAACACTTAAATTCTGATAGAATGAATTAAATCATACCTGATTTGGAAATGATAAATTTATAAAACCAATCTTTATAAAATTAATATTTATAAAACTAATATTTATAAAACTGAACTTTGTAAAATCAATTTTCCTGAAAATAATTTTTGTGAAGAATATTTTTTTTAAAATAATTTTTGTGAAACAAATATTCTTGAAATAAATTCTCTAACACTGATACATTTTAGGGCTGTTTTGTAAATTCAATTTGTTGTAAGTGAAACGAAGCTGATTTATTTCATTCTACTAGCTGTGTTTAAATTTTATGTTTTACGATTTATAATCCCTAAATGATATATTAAGTCTAATACATCCTGACCCATCACCTTCTCCAATATCTTTAAAGTATTCAACATTTAGTCACTCTCTCACTCGACTATCAACATCTTAACACAAGTTAGAATCTGAATCTTCATCATGGTTATGACAAAGCATTTAATGGAAGAACCTCAAAAATCTATTATTGCTAAATGTATAAAATACAAGTCCAGTGGGACTGAGAAACATAGCTTAGAAATCCAAGTAGTTAAAAAGGAAAATGAAGTGTTTCTTGTGTGTCTTATGTCAAGAAAAGCTTTTCGGCTAATGGTTCTGGAATCTCAATAGTGGCTCAGTTTTTTTACCAACAATGAATGACCTTATTATCCTCATATTGTGCACGCATTCTATCAGTATTTGATTATATCACTAGATGAAGCCGAGGAAGAAAAGATGAGATCTATAGTAAAGGGAAAGGATATGGTTTTCTCTTTGATGGAATGTGTTTAATGCAAAGAGGTACCTCTTGTAGCTCTCTAGGATGACTATACTGTTTATATTACACCTTCATCAAATTTGTTTTCATATGAAGATACTCTGAAAGAGAATACTAGAAATGAAGAATCCAGGAGGACTGTTGAAAATATATTTGATGGAGAATTTAGATTTCTTTTTATGTTCATACAGCATCAAATATAAGCATGGAAGGTAGATTTCTCTACTGTGAAACATCAGGATGTCTTCTTAATTTTTTTTTAAAAAAAGGAATAAGGGTGAATGTGGGAAGATATATCAGGGTACATATTTTTTATTTGATTTATCCATCTAAGACATCTTATTTCTTATACTATCCGAGGATGATTTCTTCCTTGTTCAAAAAATTATATTGTGTGGAAGATAGAGATTAAGTGATTAGTGCCTGCAGTGGTTTTGGTCTTCAGAAAGACATTTGTAAAAGAATGAAAATATTCTGGAACCCATGGAAGATATGTGGGATAGGAGATGAATAAAGGATGTTTGAGGAGTTCAATCCGGTTTTCCATCCATCTAGACCAAAGGATAATGTTGATCCAGGCCTCAAACCAGGAGAAGTTCTTGTTTATTCTGATGAGGAAGCTGAGGCTGAAGTGCCTAAGGAAGAAGGATCTCCTTTTGATGATTGGAGTAATCCTAGTATCTCTAAAAGTATCAAGGATATGACATATGGACCTAGTATTCCACCTATGGAAATGCCTTCAAGATAATCTATTCTAGGTGATGAAGAAAAGGAAGAAACTGATGTTATAAGAGTTTAAGGTTATGTTAGATAATAAAATGTGGAATCTTATTATGATGATTATTATTATGATAATGATGATGATGATGATGATGGTAATAATGGTGATGATAGAGGAAGTGTTGATCATGTGGGTGACTCTCTAAATGTGGGACAACAAGTGGTTGGCAGATCCAGTGATGAATCTATTCATGGAGCAGGTGATGAAATTGTGCTTGCTGATCAACAGGATGATTATCATAGGGATGCTGGACATGAGGATAGACTACTCCATCCCAATGCTGAAATCCCAGAGCTCATTCAGTAATTGATTCATATTATGGTTGCTGGCCAGGATGAAGAAGATGTAGTTCTACTTCCTCAAATTTAGGAAATACCAGGTGAATTTGAAATTGTTAGAGCTCAGGCAGAACTTGAAGTTCGGTTGGATCATGTCCCTAGACAAGGTGTTATGGCCAGAGAATAGGATGATGAAATAAATTATATTAATGTTATTTGTGAGCCTTAGAGAATAAGGTTATGAATTGATACGGTTGATCCAAGATATTGGACCTGTGATATAGAGTGGAATAGTAATCTAGGCTACATTCTTTTTTTGAGATTATGACTCCAATGAGGAAAGGGTAACTCCTCCTCTTGTTTATAATGGCCTTTCTAATCCAGAACCTGTTTTATCAGTTTTTCTAGCTCAACCTCCACCACAACAACCTATAGCTCAGTCAGTTCCTAGTGACTATGTCACTATGGATGATTTAGAAATGTTTATGAATGAAATATGTGAGTCTGTGCTAGATTCATTGGGATCTAGAAATGAAGCATCTACCTCAATATGTATCTCGGATGGTGATGTAGTGAAAATTGCAAGAATTGTGATTCAGTATATTCAAATGAATTTTATTACTACAGTATAAACCATTATTAGACACAACACATTGCCGAGATAAGAAGTGGGAATTATGACAAATGAGCTTAGTTCCTTAACCTATTTCTTCAAGACCACATTTAATGGTGTTATAGACGTTTTTAGGAACATGTTATCTCATCTACTTAGTGCAGATTTGAAGTAGTGGAAAGAGGAGAATGGAAAAATGTTAGCTAGCACATCCAGTTAATGGAGTGGAAGAAGTGTTGCTGGTGATATGGAGTCTCTCAAGGGTGTTATGAGGGAGGGAATTCAAAAACTGAATATTGCTTCAGATAAATAAAACCATGACAAATTACATCAGAATACAGATCTTCTGTACAATATGGTCAGATAGTGTACCAATGAAGCCTCTACAGCTCAGAAAGAAATTCAGGAAAAAGTGGGTACGTATTTCACTAAGATATATACTAATCATGACCTCATCAATAGTGTCATTTTTCTAGAAATAAATCTTCGAATTCCTCCCGTCACAATATATTTCAAAAATTAGGTTCTCCAATTGAAATAGTTTACACCTTTTCTGAGTAAATGTATGGAGAATAAGAATGACATTGAGAAGGAAATGCATTATGTAGGAGAAATCATTAAGGACTTCATCATCCTGCTCAAACCATATCTGCATGTTTGGGAAGAGGCTATAGTGGTCCCTCCAACTACTTTAATTGGTACTGCCTCTCAGGATCCTGCTCCAATGATTGTCTCTCAAGATCTTACTCAGATTCGACCGATTATTACTTAGCAGTCCATATGTCATCTGTTGTCAGAGAGAAGGCCTACCCTGGAAGCTATTGTTCCCACTGGTGTAGCCTTTCCTGGTGTTGTAATCTGATCACAACAATTTTATCCCTCTACCAAACCTTCTCCTTCCCCATTAGATCTTTTAGTCAATGTAAAAGCTCCTATGCATCCAAACCCTTAGTGATAGATTGTTTGTTTTTAATAGAGATTTGATCTTTTTGTTTTTCTTCTACTCTTATAGAATTGAATGAAAATTCTTATGGTGTCTTTCTTTTATCTTATTTCTCCTTCCTGCTTTATTGTTTTTGTTAATCCCAAAAGGTGGAGAAAATAAGGACGGAATATATGAGAAAGCTGTCATATGTGACAAATATGTCTTTTTTGAGGGGGATATTTCTTTTAAATTAATTTTATGTCAAAGCAATCTTTATTATATATATATTCATGTATGCCATAATTTGTGATTATCGAAAATGGGGAGATTGTTGAAATATCCCTAATATTGTAGTTTTCATTATCTTAAATTATTTCAATATACAAATTCATTTTTTTCATGAAATTTTAATATCTCTATGTGAATCAAATTTTTCATACAACAACATATACTTAAATAAGTCTATAACCTATATTAGTAAATAAATATTCTTAAAAGGGTGGTTTTGCATGTATTTATTGATTTATACCTTGTATTGTAATGTTATATGAATGACATACTCTTTATAACCTTTTTTGATTCCCTAACACTTAAGATCATCAAACATAAGTCGACAGACTGATATCAAAGTAGACACACTAAAAAAGAATTCAACACACTGAAATTGAAGTTGAAACACTGAAACCAAAGTCGACACACCAAAACCAAAGTCGACACACTGAAACCGAAATCAACAAACCGAAACCGAAGTCAACACACTGAAACCAAAATCGACACACTATAACTGAAGATGAAAAACCGAAGTATGACAGACCTTATTCGACACACTGATGTAAGACACACTGAAGTTCGACATACCAATGTTCGACACACTGATGTTAGATAGTCCAACGACGACACACCGTAGATGACATACCGATGATATTAAACTGAATATGGAATACCGAATATGACTCAATGATAGTCATAAATAACGATTTCCATTTATTTATTCAAATTTATTTCTAACAGACATATATAGAAAAATTAATATTTCTGACATTATTTAATGTTGTCTGTAGGACAATACGTTGGCAAGTACGATATAGATGAACATGAGAAGATCCTTATTCTTAGATGATCCTCGATAATAAAAGGACCTCAACTTTCACGTTAAAGAGAAGATAGAAGTAGAACATGTAGAGAAAAATATTGTGTGCATACTAAAAGAGAAGGGTTAAGCACTTGATAGTTCAAGAAGACTATAACATGCTTCCTTCTAAAAAAAGTCACCATAAAAATCAAGACATTAATGAGCTGATCATTTTCATTCCTCGAAGCTAGATTACAGAAACTGAGATACTTTTTTCTGATGACATCATCCAGAAGAAGACTCAAATACCATTTTATCAACATTCATTGTGTCTAGAGACTTACTTCAAAACACACAAAGAATTATTAACTATATTCTCTTTCTTAACTTTATTGTGTTTTACATTCAATATTTGAGAAGTGTGTATATTGTTTTTACACACACTATCTCCTGAGAATAACTAGAGGATATAAAACTATCCTCACACTCAATCTCTTATTTCACTTGTTTCTAACGAATAACTATTCTAGAGGTCAAGTGTGACCTGGAAAGCCGGGAGTGCTATTGTAACCCCCAATCCATGGTGTGGTTCAAAAGTTTATTTATATAAACATCTTGGTGGTATGTGATCACCATGTGGAGATGATTAAGTCTCTTCTTGAGGCTAAAACTATTTTTTACATTGTTGTGTTAATATTTAACTACACTATTTTGTTTTATCCGCTGCTTATATCTTATCAATAACAAAAAACTGTCTTTATTTTAACTCGGACAGTTAGTTGTGGTTAGTGTGTATTTATGCTCAATTTAGTAAACCTATTTCAAAATTTGAATTAGTAATTAAATTGATTCAACAGAAAACTGATCAACCTTAGAGAAACTTGTTGAGCAATAAAACATTTATATCTCAACTACCATAATTTACTAGGCCATTTTGAAATGGGGTATTTTTATTATAACTTTTTAACAGAAATTTTAATTGGAACTCAATTCACCCCCCTCTTGAGTATCCACTCCTACCAACAAAGATCATTAATATTAATAATCCTATTGGAGAAATAGTGCAAATTATTGCACATTTAAATAGTTTAGTTGAGTAGACATATATAGGATTCTTTTATATAACGAAAAAATATATAATGTATGGATAAACTAGGCAACGAATGGTTCTTTAGAATAGTGTAGGGATATTCATACATATGGTTCCTTAGCCGTAAGTGCATCTACATGCAGCGTAGGGAACAAAAAGTAACATAGAAATTATGATCCATATCTTCATTAGTGTTAGTATAAAATCACATACGTGAAATTGATTCACTATACATTAATCTTCTCGAATGTAGGGTATGAAAAATAAATCTATCATCCAATATAGGGTTATTGATCCATACATGAATTGTTTAGCATAGCATAGGGATAATTCCTTATGTTATGTTTATCAATATAGGGTATTAATAATGTTCCCAGAAAATATAAATAACCTAAATTCATACATCAATGAATTTTTTTTGAACATAACCATAAGATTCCTTCTTAGTCACACATGACTTATTCTTACGAAATATAATGTTCCTTACAATGATTCATTAATCGAATCAATTCAACTTCTACATATCCTTTTTATCTTCAAAAATCTGAAGTGATAACATTATTGAAAACTACAATATCACTTGAATAGCCTGGAATACCTTTGGTGAAATTTTTCACCATTTATACAATTAAATTGGATTTTGAGAAAAGTAGATGAAATGAAGATAATATTCTTATTTTCCATCCGAATAAACAATATAATAATCCAATTATTATTACTTCAGATAGAAAATAAATACTTGGCATACATAATCTAAAACACATCAAAAAAATTTTATAACAAATATTAATGGGTTTAATTAATTATCAAAAATAAATCCAAATGATAATGAGAAGGATCCATTAATTTTTTTGAAGGTTTGTTAGTTAAACATGACTCTAACTTTTTCATTTTATCCACAAATATAGAGTTTTACTATAACAATGGTAAATCAATTTTACTATATTACTATTAAATATTGTAAAAAATATGTTTTACCTTATTATATAATATGATTATTTCTAATATGGAATAATTTTTTCCAAATCCCATTAAAATTATTGGATGAAATTAATTTAAAATTAATCACATGTACATTTTGAGAATGATTGTTATTAAATAGAAAATGATAAAATGTTATTAATTTTTTTCTAATACATTTCAATATAAAATTGATAAAAATGATTGAATTTGATTAATTGATTTATAGGTGAAAGAATATACTTTAAAACTAATTTAAAATACAATATATATATATATATTGATATAGTAATTTGTATGTAAAATTAACTATTCTTCATGATTCATGAAAAAGGAAACTTTTTAGAAAAATTAAAAATTTATCCCCATTATAATTTTGATATAATAATTTACAAATGATTATTATTTTATCAAATTAATTTTCCAAAATTTTAAAATTTTTGTTTTAAATAATTTATCCATAATTGGTGGGAATGAAATTTATTAGGAAAATATTTATTTCCAAAACAAATTGGATTTATTCATATATTTTCTATAAAAAACTTATTTTAAGGATAAATATTCTCTTGGATAAATAAAATATATTAATTTCTAAAAAATAATTCAGAAAAAGTATTTTTATTTCTTATTGAGGAATTATACAATTATTTTTATAAACATTCTCTTATTTGTAAAACAATTTTATTTATATTCATTTATAATTAATTGGTCTTCGAATAATCCATTTAAAAAAATTTGAATCCCATGTTTTCATAATTTAGTTAATTATAATCATACCCAACCTTCAAATGGTTAGGGGATAAGGGTCACATTAAACAATAATATTTCAATATTAGAAAACATTTTGTTTAAAATCGATGTTCTGTGTAACACAATCTCTAATCTACATTATGTGTAACAAAATATAAAAATAGTATTTTTGTTTAATGTAATGTAAACTCCATGATAATTTTGAAACAATACAAAATCAGTGTTTCATTAGACCCAAAATATGATAAAATTAAATCTATTTGGGAAAAAACATTTCACAAAATATCAGGGTGGTACATTATGAAACTAACCTAACAAAATTATATTATATGATAGAAATTTTTGTTAGTATTTTATTTTTAATTATTATTATTTGAATGATTTTGATGATGAAATAATATATTTTTTATATGTTTTAGATAATTACATATTCATTAGAAGACATCATTAATTTCTCACCAGAATCCTTCTAGGGATATCGTACGGGTCACTACAAGGACACTAAATTTTTTGTAGGGATGTAAATAAGGGATCATATAAGGAAATAGAAACATCTATTGTGTTTGGAATGTTTTTAAAAGATATAAGAAGGGGTTTCCTTTTATAATTTTTTGTGAGGGAATGCATGGAATTTTTTAATGGAATGAATTATTACAATTTTTTAACATGATAAAGGAGACAAAATGGACCATTTTCAAAAATTATAATATAGCATGTCAAATTATTACAATAAATAGTTATCATACAATGTCTGGTCTTTTTTAATTCTTTTATTTTTAGGATCACCCCTGGTAAACCGATTATTATTTCTACAGTAATAAATAAATTTATATCTTTTAATGATTACTATGGTTTTTAATTAATATAATATTTTTAGAAAAAATAAGTTATACAGATTTCAAATATATAATACAATTTTATAAATTCATCCTATATATGTTAGAGAATGTAATTTATAACTAATCTCGTAGTTTTAGTAAAAAAATTCGATATTGGGAATTTTTTTACACTGAATAATATGACATTATGACAATAAAATGTCACATAATAATAATTAAATGAATTTAAGTTAATATTTATCAAATTATAATGGAAAAATTATTTTAATTCACTATTTATTAAAAATTATATTAATTTATTCATACATGGAAACATTATCTAATACAAAACTATGTTATGAAAAAAACATTTTTAAACCTAACAATAATCATATAGAAAAATCTAGTAAATTATTATTTAAATAAATTTAAATGGATTTACTATAAAATTAATTAATACATATATTAATGTTAAATTAAATGAAAGAAATTATTGGGAATAGTTTATTAAAAATATATTATAATCTTATAGAAAGTGTTTTTTCACTATTCACTATAAAATTAATGGCCTCTAACAATCCCAAAATTTAACCATATGTTAAAAAATATATGATGATTTGAAAATAAAATTCATAAAATAAAATAAAATTCATAAATTCTCTAAAAATAATTTTTAATTTTATGTAAAAAAAATGAATAAATTTGTTTTTCAAGAAAACATATTTTACTTAAGAACAATTGACTATAAAAAATTTATTGATTATTTAGCAAGAATTTATCATAAAATTTTTTTATATTATTATCTTTATATATATATATTCTATTATGTATTAACTACTATTCCTACCTATCTAGTTAGTGTCTATGTAAGAACTGTCACACATGATCATGGTTTTCATTGGATTTGGGTATCATGTTAGATATGATATTGATCATAGTATATCCTTTTAAAATTACATTGTGTTTTATGTTATAACATTTGTGGGATTTTTATTTGAAATGAAATATTGTTGGGAGGGTTTTTAATAACTCAAATTATATTCATTGAGATATAATTATTCTTCTTGAAAATAATTATTATATAATTTACATATCCTACTCTATGATTTTATTATGATTTCTGACATGTTTTTTTTCATGGGATTAGCATTATCTATTATAAAATATCATTAATATTATTATCACATAAATATAATGTTATTTATAGGGGTTTCCATCTCAATTTCAATTGATTTATGACTGTATTATTATTATGAATCGATTATTATATTATAAGATGATTTTAGTCCATAACATGGTATTATATTCCACAATGGGGCTATATGTATAAGATATAATATAATAAATGGTGCATAAATAAATATATAAACTGGTGTATAAAATTTATAATAACTATTAATTTTATGCAACTAAATATGAATGTTTTTTAGAATGTTGTAATTTTATGCAATTAAAAGAAAGTATGATATTTTTTTTAGTTAATGAATTTTTATTGTAACTATTTACATTCAAGAGGACCACTTCAGTCTTATTTACATGAAATGTTTCAAAACCAATCTTGTGATCCATGGTTACATTATGATGTTATTACATATTGTTTCCAAGTAGACCAGTTATGATAGGAAGCACAATTGGTGGATTCCTATATTAGAAACCAATGAAATAGATCAGGGTATATATTACAAAATATTATATAGTTTGGGTGTATATAAACTATTTCAAAACAAAAAGGATGGGACATATTTTATGTTCTCACTACTTAAAGGGTTACCCTGATAGAATATTCATATATTTTAAATGGTTATCCATTTTGGATATGATAAAAATTTAATATATAGTACTTCATGGATAAGATAACAATTAATGGAATATTATTATATGATATGATATTATAATTATGCAAAAAAAATATTAAATATCATCAGAACATATGGGGTGACCATTTTATTATATCGTCACATCATAAAGAATGATTCGTAATTGATATTCTCAAAATATATATAATATGATTTCATGGATTTTTGAAAAAATTAATGGGTGATCGTTTATAGATATCCTTATAAATTAATGGAGGTGACATATGTTATTTACTAAAAATATGATGATTCCCATTTTATTTGACTATCCTGTTATGTCTTATTATGCATTTCTTCCATGAAATATATAATATTCTAGTGATTATGCTCCATGTATCATGATTGATCCTTCTAGATTTCATATATTTTAATCAATTTTTTACAAACAAATAGTTTTATTACATGTTATTTAATATGATATTTCTATAATATTCATGTTTCTAAATTTCTTATGATTTTACAGTTGATAATATTTAGATAATTTTTCCTTTATAGATCATATGATCACATTCTAGTCTTATGATTCCATTTACAATGGTTATGAACAGGATTATAACATATACGGAGTCTAGAAGGTCGTCTAATGTTCTCCGATTTTATAGAAATGTTCACATTCATTGTAAATTTATATTCTATATAGGTGATGGTCAAAGATAATAATCCTTCAATGTATAAAAATATTATTATTATAATACTGCTATTGTTGATAGCATATACGAATTACAACACTAAGCCTAAAAGAAACATTTAAAAATTATTATATGACAGTTATAACCTTTCCATTACATTGGAGGACATGAATCAGAATCAATAATTTATAAAAAATTCTATTTAAATTTCCTACACAATATAAATTTATTTAAAATTTATTAGTAATAAACAACACAATTTTTATTAATGTCGTTTTATTCTAGAATATTAATTTTTGTTTCAAAATGAGTTTTATTTATTTTTGTGATATAATATTTTAATTAATATGAATAAATTTTATAAAAAATTTTTGATAATTTTTTTTTCATTTTTTAAATAAATATATCAAAATTATATATTGGTGATATTATGAGATTTTTCTAAAATGATTGGCTATTCAATGAATAGTGATATTTTTAGATCTTTATGAAAAAAAAAATTTATATTAATGTATTTAAAAATAATATTATATTTTTTATTAGTGTAACGATTTAAATAGTTAATTATGATTAATGATAATCTTTTTATATTATCCGGAATGGATTGTTAACTTGAATTTAGAAGTACACCTTTTTAATACTTAAAATGATTTTTTAGACAAAACCATTCATTGTGTTTGAGTATTGATATAAAATTAATTTATACCACTTATAGAAATTGATTCATGAAAACATTAACCAACAATTGGAACTATTATGTAAAAATACAGTTAATATTTCACTTTTTTAGTCATTACAAATATTAACTGTTTTAAATGACATTCACCATGATAAGAGTAAATAATGAAATTAAGGATAGTAATAAAAATAAAAGGATTAAAAATGACCACAATTGAATCACTATTCCAATTATATTATTTTGGTTCATCCACAACCCTCACTTATATTACAATATGAGATGTTAGTTGCATATTTCATTTGATTTTCCCTTTATAATTATTATTTAAATAATAAAAATAAAATTCATCTTTAATTATTTTAATATATATAATATTTTTTAATATTGTATAAAAAACTATTTTTCAGTGATAATAATTTTTTTACATGATTTTTTTATCATGATAATTTACATATAATTTTTATAACTTATTTAATTACTATAATTTCTTTTCAAACAAAAACCCAAAATTCATATAATTAATATTAAAATGAAATTAATGATAGTAAAAATTATTCAATGTAGTATAATTTTATTTAATTAATATAACTTATTTCTTTTTACATAAGATTATCATTATTGGGGCATTTTATTGTATTATATTCAAATTCATTTCCTGGAATGTTTTTTCAAAAGTATAATTTAATAGATAGTCTTATAAGACATTAATGATATTTTATAATAAACATTATTTTATTTATTTATTTCAAATTAATAAAAGTAATATCATTTATATTGAGATAAGGATATCATTCAAAATATAAATTATGTTTGATTAATCAAAAAATATTACATTTTATAGTAACCCTTTTGTCTCTAAAATATTAAAAACATCATTATAGCTATAATTGGAATGAAAGAGTTAATGTAAGTTAAAACAATCAGAAATGGGAAAAACAATAATTATAACAGAACTAATTTTTATTGGATTTTATTTTTATAACAATATACCTATTATATTTTAATTATATTAAGTTGTATCCACTTTTCATTTTAAAAGTTTTATACTAATTTAACAATTAAAGAATGTCAAGGATTCCATGTCCACTTATTTATAAATGGGGAAGTACTCTATTTTTAAATCCCCTAAAAAATCCTTTTATTTTAACTGAATTCATCCCAAATGACATCCCATAATACCTAAAATATATATAGGTCATTTTTGAGGTATAATATCATCCTTTGTAAGCTGCCATTGTATTGAAAATCATATTATCTAAATAAATTTTATAAATTTTATCCAAATTTTTGAGTTATAATTCTTCTTGAACCTCATTAAAACCTTTTTAATATATTATGATATAGAATTAGAAGTGTAACCCAAGTGTCTAGATGTTTTTTTTGTTAAATTAATAACCAATATCCATCTTTCTCATCCAACAATTTGGAATGAAAACCCTCAATTAGATGTACGGTTGTCTATCGTCTCGTAAAAATGTGTAATTCAGATTACATTACCCCTTATAATAGATAAATATAATATTGAATTTATCATAAATATATGATATTAGATTAATATTTATCATTCATAAAACATAATATACCATCTCATTTCTTTCCATTCTATTTAATAAATAATAGTGATATTGGTCATGTGTATGTGTGGTCTACAACTTCCAAAAAGTGAGGTTATTCATTTTCAATCATCACAAAATATGAATTGTATATATATTTGTCTATAAAAACATATAGCATTATATTAATTATGAATATATAATAAGTAGTTAACATTTACCATCATTCCTTTATGATCATAAAAAATTTGATATTTTTCTCATATATACATTTTTTCTACTGTATCCATGAATGTTTTATAGTTCATTTAATATAAACATATTTCCCATTATGTTTTAGAATAATGATTTATAAATACAAAAGATTATTATTTTAGTTTTATTATTCCAATTATGATGTTATAAAATCAAAATTTTCTATAGTTATCATTTCTGATTTGTATTGGACATATGACTCAAATATAATCAAAACAACAAATGTGAACCTAATGGATTACGTAATAGATTAAAACATGGAAAAAAATAAAATAAATGGACTAATTATAATTAAAATGGATATAATATAATAAAAAATGTTTCCAATTCTTAAAATTCCTGAATATAAATAGATTACATGATTATTTTGAGATTAATTAATGGAAACGTTACATTAAATCTAGGTTTTCAAATAGTTTATCTATTTAATTTCTAATTTTTTTTAATCCATTTACATTTACATGATATTATATTAATTAATTATTATTATATATATAAAATAAATATGATATTATTATTATTTTTATTTGTTTTATTTTTTGGGCCTTTATAAATAATAATTTTATAGTTTTTATAATGAATGTATTTTCTTTACTCCGAATTTACATTAGCAATGTTTTATTTTGGAATACATGTCATCAATAATTTTTTATCTACAATTAATTTTATTTTATTTTTGGTGTCTTCTATTATATTTCCTGATTTCAGTTAATAAAACCACTCTTTTAATTTTTTTTGGTACACATAATATGGAACATGTTATCATAGCTCATCCCATATTGTTCCTTATTATAGTGGGTAAATTTTTTGTCTCCAAAAAATTATTTGTCTGATTACAGATTTTAACTAAATTTATATTAGAATAAATAATCCACATTATATTCTCTTTGATGTTAGTATTAATATATTATTTAGTTCATGTTATTTAATTCTAATATGTTACATGTATTTACATGATATTATAGTATAACGATCAATATATAATTCTCCAAAGTATCCTATAATAATTTCATATGATAATTACATAAATTTCATGGAAATAATTTTATTTCAAGCGGTAATAAAGAAAATTTTTATGAGAGGATTATACTATTTTTGGGTAAAATGTTTTGTTTTGATGAAATAGTTTTCATAGGAATAATCACTTTCTCCGAAATAATTATGACTGTGATTTTTAATTTATGTTATTTTATAGTGTGATTATTGAAAAAAATAGGATGTTATGATTATTTCATGTATATGTATATGATAATTTAATATCAATATTTTTTATGAAAATAGAAACACTTTATAGGAATGAATTATTTTTAATGGTCTCAAATGTTCCCTTCCACCGTTGTGTCCATTACTAACATTTTTTTCTCATACCACACATTAAATTGGATTCCATATGGATTTATGTTAATGTGGGTATATATATGTGGTCTGTACGGTTGTTGTGAATATAATTTAAAAAATAAATCATTTTATATAATGAAACATTAATTTGTCCAGAAAAATAGATAATAATTAGAAGTGTACAAATTATGAATTAATATTTATTTATTCAAAGGAAATTGATTTGTTATTTAAAATGACTTACAATAAAGATACTTAAACGATGGATAATTTATTCATGGATTAAAACATTAAGATATCCTATGAATGGTTTAGATAAAAATTGATATTAGGATGTTTCATAGAGTGTTTACTGAAGTGTTATGTATAACATCAAAGGGATTGATTTTTATGAATGATCGTATGTTTAATGTACTGGACACCCGTATTGAATATTTATGTAATGGTTTTTTGATGTGATTATTGATACATTGGGAGATGATTTATATGGTTGTGGTATGAAAATTCAATGTTTATAATGAGATAACTTATTTTAATATACTTATTTTTCATTTTGGGGATGTAATTTTTTAACGACCCATACTTTAGATATATTTTTATTTCTTAAAAATTGAAGCACACTTATTACAACATATAACAAAACCATGAAAGGACCGTATAGGTATGATGTATTTAGAAACTGGGAAACATAAACAGCTAGTTCATAAAGAATCTACATTATCTCCCATTTATTTCAATATATATAGATTCCCTTTTGGAATATACTACTTAATAACCATCATCCTGACCTGGGAAAAGAAAACATACAAAAGGGTGAGCTCAAATTTTCAGTAAGGATAAACAAAAGAAATATCATATTAAAAAGAACATAGCATTTTGAAAATCTTAACCTGCAAAATAGATCATAATATAATAACATGGGATAAGTCATAGTAGAGAAATGTAATCCCAATAATAACAACATAAACATGAAACATTATGGCATACACATATAATAATAGAGGCTGATTTCTTAGTATTCAAGACTCATAACCAAGACTATCCTAGCGAACAAAGTCAATTTCGGAACTGAGTTCACTCCTCCTTTCAGTCTTGTATCACTAAACCAGATTAACATGTCGTTCCTTCCATGTCTATCTCATGAGATATAAATTTTTACCTAATGAATTGGAAGGATATATAGGTCACACCCATCTCATAATGATACCATTCTTATGTGTTCCACAAGATCATAAATCATACATCATAGCATAACCCATGCAATAAAAATTGAATTCATAAACATCATTCCATCATAACATAATCCATATAAGATAAAAGGAAATCATAAAAATAATTCGACCATAACATAAACAAATCAATGTAAAAATAGGAATATAAACATTACCCCAAATTATCGTGGATGGAAAATAATTTTGATAAAACACTTGAACTCCATTCTTGAGGAAAATATCTTTTCAACTTCAAAAACATTTTTCCTTTCTTAAAATGTCATAAAATTTTAAACTAATAGATGATGGTTAAAAATGAACTTGAAAACTTGTAAAGGAGACTTCATGGAAATAATGTTCTAAAAGTCCATTTTGGTCGTATATGTTAAAAAAACATGGTTCTTGTACATTGGCCGGAAAGTCAAAAAGTACCTCGTACTAAAAATGAAAAAAAATTCCTTTCATGTATTTTACTAAAAAATCACCAACAAGTAATATTGAATTTAAACAATTTTAGTAGGATTTAAATAATATTACGTATTGAGGAAACATGGAAGTTGATGATGAATTTTCCCCTGTAAATTCTGAAGTATAAACAATCTCGGATAAAAATGAGATTGCGAGATTTTCCCTTAACGTAGTTCCGATATGATTCATATGTATATAAAAATCTTGTATAATGATTTAAATAATTTCATTGACATATTACAAAAATATATTCATTTTTATGGTATCATACATGGTCATATTGTTTTCTTCTTATTAGTAATATTTGATTGCTACTTGTTATTCGGGTGTTCATTGCTTAATGTTCTTGTGCGTGTTTTGTCGAATAAATTCTTATTCTTATTCTTAGGTAATAGATAACTCATTTACAGAATGGTATTAGTGCAACATATATCATATTAATTCATTGAATCCATTTATATAATCAGTATTCAATGAAGATCATGTAGAACAAGTCGCATCACATCGTGGAGACGGTAGGCCGTACGTACGCACGAGCGATGATATTGTTCCCATGATCATGGAATTGTATTGAAATGTATGTATACTATTTCAGAATCAATATCACTTTTCAATAATCATATATAGTTATTATTTAAACCATTATACCCATCCAAGTAAGGTGGTGGTGGAAAACAGATAACACCACGACGTGAAGATGGTATTCCATACGTACGCACTAGCGGTGATTTGATTTTCCGTAGGATGGATAGAAGGTTAAATAGGGTTGTTTAATATTTATAATTACCTATAATTATATTAGTGATACTGGTGTTATTACTTTATAATGAAACAATTAAATTAGAGGATGTAGAAGAGGAAATAAATTTGAAAGAATCGGTAACAGATATTACCTCTTCTTTGAAGCGCCTCTTCTTAACCTCCTCTTAGGGCGCTAAAGATGGTCATTGAAGAAGACCAGGACCTATAGTATGTTTCCATAGAAGTGGAGAAAATAAATTGGCATGGGTTGTCCGAGCATGAAGTCTCAATTTGGTGTGAGGAGGAGAGGGAGGATGTCCCCTTTTATAAGGGAGGAGAGGGGCACCTTTGAAAAAACATAAAATATTATTTTTTTATAATGTCATATTCAGTTTATAATATCTATAAATTGACTTATTTTAAAGATAAGGTGGGGATGGGTCTTAATACTCTCAACCAATAGATTTTAGACAAGTTTAGGTTACTATTTTAACATTATCATTTAGATGTAACTCTATGTTAAATAATTTAACTTTAACCGTGTCTTTTTGTTTTCTTACATTATATGGTTAATAAACATACTATAACAAGCCAAACGAACCCCAAGTTTTTAATTATTAATATATATAACCTTATATAAGTCATTTGGACAATCCTTATATTTTTAGGAATAAAATAACAATTAATAATATAAAATTTTTTAAAACATTATTTTATGTCAATTTTGACACTATTTGGTAATTGATTTTTGTGAAAATAATAAAATCATGATTAGTTCTTAAAAAAATTAATTAAATTAATACTAATATGTCATATTAACCTATTATATTATTTTAATTCCTAAAAGGTCTCAAATTACATTTATTTGGGTACTTATAACAGCAATTATGTAAATATTTCATTAATATGGTAATTACTGCATCGTCTTTGTGTCAAAAATAAATTAAATTATTTAACATCAAAAAATAATAAATAAATAACCATTAGGTAGTAAATCATTATATTTTTCTAATGAATATTTATAGTCAAATTTATCTTATTTATAACCCTACATTAAAAAATGTTTTTAGTTATTAAACCTTTATTTTAACTATTTTAACACTTCTTTAAATAAATTAATAATAAGTGTGCTAATCTAATCCAATTGTACCTAAATGGTAATATTTTATTCATAAGGTAGTTTTTGGTCGAATTAAACATATCCAATAGAATTAGGACATGTGTTAGGGTAATAATAATATCATTTTTACACTTAATTACCCTATTTAAATTTAACCGTGATAAAAAAAAGTAAAAGGTTACTATTAACAAAAAATTATTTTTATCATATTGAACAACATTTTACTCCCTGATATTAACCGTTTCCCTCATATTTTCGAAATTCCACTCACAGAAGCGGTAAAATTAATTTTTATCTAAATTTTCAAATTCTCATAGGAGGTGGGTAAAAGACGGTGAAAAGATCAATAAAATTTTTATATATCTAAAATTATTATAAAATTACTCGAATGAATTACATTGAAATTATATAGGTATTATGTATCAATTTTTACATAAAATAAATTAAAATAAATAAATAATTATTTAAATAACAAGTTTGTTTTTAAATAGTAACCCAATGTTTTCACTATTCATAAAAATTGAATGTTTTTAGAAAAACAAAAAATTAACCCTAGGATAATTTTGATATTATGAATCCCTAAATGAAAACCATTTTGAAACATAAAATTTAATAAATTTTAAAAAGTCGGTATTAGTATTCATAAAGGCTAATTTTAATAATATTTTAATAGCATATCGTTGTTTAGTGAAACTCGATATTGCATACAACACAAGCTATCGAGGAAGGCCGTGATTGCGTGTAAAGCAAGACAAGCTAGTGTTGTGTGTAGTGAATGATTCATTTGATGATGTATATAACATAAAAGAAATATATTTCTCATCAAAATCTCAGGTGTTACATTCTACCCCACTTAAAAATAATTTTGCCCTTGAAATTCGTCACTTTGTAATAGACAGATCAGGATACCTCTCCCTCATCATATCCTCAATCTCCCATGTAGCTTCTTATAATTGGTGGTTCCTCCCTAAAAATTTCACCAAGGGAGTGGTCTTGTTTCATTGGACTTGTTCGCTACGATCCATAATCTCTATCAGTTGTTCTTTATAAGAATGATCATTCTCCAGCGGTACAACTTCTAAGCTGAGAAGATGTGATGGTTTAGATATGTATTTTGTTATGAGAGATACATGGAACACATCATGAACTTGAGAGAGATTCGGTGGAAGCGCCAATCGGTAAGCTACCTTCCCAACGTGATCCTGTATTTTAAATGTACCAATATAACTAGGGATTAGCTTTCCCTACTTTCCAAATCTCATTACTCTCTTACAAGGAGATATTTGTAAGAACACTTTATCACCCACTTCAAACTCTAGGTCTTTTCTTCAGTTATTGGAATAACCTTTTTGTTGACTCTGAGGTACTCTTATGTGTTTTTGAATAGATCTGACCTTTTATGCCATATCATCAACAATATCGGGTCCTAATTGCTTTCTTTCCCCAAATTCATCTTAGAAAATTGGAGTTCAGCATTTCCTTCCATAGAGAGCTTCACAAGGATCCATTTGAATATTGGTCTGAAAGATATTATTATAAGAAAATTTCACCAAAGGTTGGTGCTGATCCCAACCACCTTCGAAATCCATAGATCATGCTCATAACATTTCTTCATGAGTTTGAGTTGTTCTCTCAAACTGACCGTCATTTTGAGGATGATAAGAAGTGCTGAAACTCAACTCTGTATCCAGAGTAGGCTGAAGACATTTCCAAAACATTAAGGTAAACCTCCGATCCCGATCTGATATATTGGAATGTGGTACTCCATGAAATCTTACCACATCCTTGACATATATCCTAGAAATCTAATACAGTGAGAAATATTATCTAATAGCAATGATTTGTGCTGACTTCGTAAGACGATCAACTATAACCAAGATAGAATTATTGCCTTTGGATGTTTTAGGAAGTTCAGTGACAAAGTCCATAGTGATGTTTTCCCATTTACATTATGGTATGGGTAATGGTTGTAACATCCCCATAGACTTCTGTCTCTCAGCTTTAACTTGTTGACAAACAAAGCATCGAGAGACATATTTAGCAACATCTCTTTTAATGTCATCCCAACAGAAGTACTCCTTCAGATCCTTATATATCATTGTGCTTCCAGGATGAATAGAGAATGATGAACTATGAACCACATCCAGCATCTCCTTCTTTAATTCCGATATGGGAGGAACACAAACCTGATTCCAGGACATTATTATCTCATCATAATCAAGGTTGAATTCAAGAACATTTTTCACCTTATTTTTTAACTCTACAACTTATTTTTGTCCCTATTTAACCTTCACATGTATAAATGGCCGAACATTTATTTGAGAAAGATAATATTTTTCACCTGCCCTTATAATTCAAAGATCCATCCTTTCTAAATCCATAAATATTAGATATTTTTTTATCCTTATAATGGATAATTTTGCATGTTCATGTCAAATTAATGCATCTTCCACCTTGTTTGCTTTCCGAGGGCGTTAATGAATTGAGAAGTCGTAGTCCTTAATCAACTCCAACCATCTTCTTTGGTGAATATTCAGATCCTTATGTGTGAAAATATACTTTAAATTTTTATGATCAGTATAAATATAACACCTTTCAACATAAAGATAATTCCACCAAATCTTTAATGCAATGATTACTGAAGATAACTCCAAATCATGAGTTGGATAATTTTTCTCCTGAATTTTCTACTGTCGTGAGGCATAAGCTATCACCATAATGTTTTCCATGAGAACACACCCCAATCCCTTCATGGATGCATCACTATAGATCAAAAAACTCTCTCCACTATAAGTGAGTGTTAGAACATGTGCACAAGATAAACTTCTTTTTATTTCCTTGAAATTCTCATTCACTGTCCTCTACCCAAGCGAACATAACTCTTTTTCGAGTCAACCTGGTTAGTGGATTAGATAATCATGAAAAATATTTCAAAAAACATCAATAATATCCAGCCAAAATACGAAATCATTTGATCTCAGTTACTGTTGTTTGTCTCGACAATATTTCAACAAACTATATTTTTGTTGGATCCACAGATATCCACTCTTTTGATATTATATGACCTAAAAATGAAAAATTTTGATGCTAAAATTCACACTTGGTAAATTTGGCATAAAGAATCTCCTTTCTCAGGGTCTTCAATACAATTCTCATGTGATCATCATGTTCTTCCTTTCTCTTTGAATTGAAAAGAATATCGTCTATAAAGACTACCAGAAACTGATAAAGATAGTCTATAAAGACTCTATTCATCAGATCAATGAAGATTGCAGGGGCATTAGTAAGACAAAATGGAATCACTATAAATTCATAATGTCCATACCTTGTACGGAAAGCCGTCTTTGGTATATCCTCCATTTTGAACCTTAATTGATGATACCCTGAATGAAGATCAATCCTAGAGAAGTATTGAGCTCCACGTAGTTGGTCAAATAAGTCATCAATGCGTGGGAGAGGATATTTGTTCTTGATCGTGATCATGTTATGTTCTCGATAATCAATGCAAAGTCTCATTGATCCATCTTTCTTCTTAACAAACAGAACATGTGCTCCCCATGGTGACGCACTAGGGAGTATGAATCATTTATCAAGATTCTCTTGGATTTTCTTCTTCATTTCCTATAACTCAATTGGGGCCATTCTATAAGGTGTCTTTGAAATGGCAATAGCACCCGGTATGAGTTGTATTGAAAACTCAACTTCATGATTTGGTGGAAGACCTGGAAATTCCTCCGTAAACACATCAACAAACTCCCAAAAAATGGTCATATTCATAATCGTGAGTTACTCTCCAACCATTTGAGATAAATAACCTTCATTTCGTATAATCAAGACCCATAAGATAGAAGAAATTTAAACTGGAAGGTTATGTTCATCCTTTCATCGATAGAAGATCATAGATTGATCTAGAATATGAAATGTGACTTCCCTTATTTGTCAATTGATATGATCTCTATATAAAGAAACTCAATACATGCTAAGAATCTCATTAAATTCTACTATAGGAATGATTTCAAGATTTATAGAAAACACATTCCCACAAACTTCAATCGGAGAATAATTATAATGTTATGATGCGACTGTTGTGCCGTTAGGGGTTGTCACAGCTAACTAAACATCTAATTTTTGAGGTAATACGGAAATACCCTTATAAAATTCATCAGAAATAAAATATTGGGTGGATCTAGAATCAAATAAAACACTTGATACTTTAGAGTGGATGGTATGTGTACCTTTCACCACTTCATTATCGTACTCCACATCGCTGATAGAAATTGCTTGTGACTTCCCTTTGTCTTTAGCCTTATGAGTTTTTTTATTTCAATCATCATCAAAAACCCGTGGATTAGGGAATTGATTATCATAATGAACCATTTCCTTGAAATTGTAACATTGATGTGTAGGAGGTTCACTCTGTGTAGCCTTTTCTTTGTTTGCATCACTAGATATCTTATTCCCTTCATTGTGGCGTCCGAATGCTTGATGACCTTCTTTTCCACATTTGAAACATTTACTTCTCTCTTTAAGACAACTCCCTCCATGTTTCTTTCCACACATTGAGCATAAGGGAAAACTCTTATTCTTTTCAACATGATCCTTAGATTTCCATTTGAATTCCATTTTCCTCTTCTTATCAAACCCATATGACTGATGGGTTACTCAAATCTCCATCTCAACCTTGAGAGCACATTAGACGATTTCCTCCTAGCAATTGAAGTCCTTTAAGTCTAATTCCCTTCAGAGACTTGGTTTTAAGCCACTAATGAATCTGCCGATCTTACTCTTAGGTTTGATAATATTCTCAGAATCATACCTTGTAAGTCTTGTAAAATTTTCTTCGTAGGTACAAATAGATTCATCATCCTTTTGCTTCAGTTCAAGAAACTCTTTCTCTATCTTTGTTCGAAGAATACGCAGGATGTAATTATTTAAAAATAATTTCTTGAACTTATCCCATTCCATGGACTCAATTTCATCTCTTTGATTCATATTCTTAATACGATTCCACTATTTATTTGCTTCACCTTCCAAAAGATATACTATTATGATAACTTTATCATGATCAAAACATTGAAGAATTGAAAATATCTTATAAGTAGTACTGATCAATTGTTCAGCAACTAATGGATCAGTAGACCCGCTGAATGAGTGTGGATGCTGCCTCATGAAGGATTTAATAGAATGTTTCTCCTTCCTTCGCTCGTTTGGAAGTCCTGAATGATTCATAGAATTAGAATGTTGTGTGAACATGGCTATAATATTTTTCATTTCCGCTCCCAGAACATTTGGTTGCTCAGGGGGACAATCTTTGCATTGCTCGTCGCATTCAGCAGTAACACGATTCCTTCGAGTTCCATCCATTGAATAAAACCAATAAGCATAGTGTAAGAAACACTAATAATAATATGAAAACCACATAATCAAGAATAAAATTTCACACTTAAGGTATTATCATATGTTATTCATGGCCATTTCTAAAACACTATGATTGTGTTCTATGCTTTGACTTTTCCTTAGGGTTCTTACTAGGGTTTTCACATCCTAGTTTCCAAAGGTTGACTATACCTTTCCTCTGATACCAACTATAATGAACCACACTTTATATAAATTGTTATTAATTCAAAATTAAAGCACACTTATTACAACATATAACAAAACCATGAAAGGTCCGTATAGGTATAATGTCTTTAGAAACTGTGAAACATAAACAACCGGTTCATAAATCATCTACATTATCTCCAGTTTATTTCTTCATATCTAGAGTTCCTTTGGAATATCCTACTTAATACCATTCTTCATGACCTAGGGAAAGAAAACATACAAAAGTGTGAGCTCAAATGGTCAGTAAGGGTAATCAATGGAAATATCATATTCATAAGAACATAGCATTTTGAAATTCATAACCTGCATAAGAGATCATAATACCATAACATGGGATAAATCATAGTAGTTAAATGTCATCCCAATAATCATAACATAAAAATGAATCTTTGGGGAGTACACACATAATCTTAGAGAATCATTTCATAGTAGTCCAGACTCATTGTCAAGACTATCCTAGTGGACACAGTCCATTTATGAACCGAGTTCACTCCTCGTTTCAGTCATGTATCCCTGAATCGGATTAACCTGTAATTCTAGACATGACTATCTCAAGAGATATAAATCTTTACCCAATGAATTGGAGGGATATATAGGTCCCACCCATCTCATAATGATATAATTCTTATTTGTACCACAATATCATAAATCATACATCATAGCATAACACATGTAATAAAAATTGGCTTCTTAAACATCATGCCATCATAACATAATACATATAAGATAAAAGGACATCATAAAAATAATTCCATAATAACATAAACAAATCAATGTAATAATAGGGATATAAATAGAACCCCATATTACCTTATATGGAAAACTATTTTGATAAAACACTTGAACTCCATTGTTGAGGAAAATATCCTTTCTACTTCAAAAACATTTTTCTTTATTGAAATGTTATACAATTTTAAACTAAAAAAGTTGATTAAAAATAAACCTGAAAACTTGTAAACGAATATTCATGGAAATAATGTTTTAAATGTCCATTCAGGCCATATAAGTTAAAAAAAACATTATTCTCGTACTTTGGCCAGAAAAGTCAAAAAGTACTTCATACTAAAAACGAAAAAATATTCATTTCATATATTTTACTAAAAACTCACCAAAAAGTTATATTGGATTTAAAAATTTTCTGTAGGATAGAAATAATATTAAATATTTATGAAACATTTATCTGGATGAGAAATTTTCCCCAGTAAATTCTGAAGTATAAACAATCTCGGATAAAAATCAGATTGTGAGATTTTCCCTTACCTTATGTCTCATATGGTGAGTATGTATCCGAAACTCATTTATAATGATTTAAATAATGTCATTGACTTATTAAAACATCATATTAATTGTTATGGTATCATACATTGTAATATTTGTATCTTCTTATTCGTAATACTTGATTATTACTTGTTATTCGGGTGTTCATTGCTTTATGTTCTTATGCGTGTTTTGTAGAATAAATTATTATTCTTATTTTTAGGTTATATATACCTCATCTCCGAAATGGTATTAGTGTAACATATATCATATTTATTCATTAAATCCATTTATATAATCACTATTCAATGAAGATCATGTAGAACGAGTATCATCACATCGTAGAGATGGTAGGCCGTACATACATATGAGCGATGATATCGTTCTCATGATCGTGAAATTGTATTTATGTGTATTTATACTATTTCAGAATAAATATAACTTTTAAAAAATCATATATAGTTATTATTTACACAATTATACCAATCCAAGTAAGGTGGTGGTGGAAAACAGATTACACCACGGCGTGGAGACAGTATTCCCTACGTACGCACGCGTGGTGATTTTGTTTTCCGTGGGATGGATAGAAGGTGAAATAGCATTACTTTATATTTATAATAACATATCCCTATATTAGTGATACTTATGTTATTACTTCATAATTATACAACTAAAGAAGAGGTTGTAGAAGAATAAATAAATTTTAAGGAATTGGTAATGGACATTACCTCTTCTTTGAAGCGCCTATTCTTAACCTCTTCTTAGGGAACTAATGATGGTCTTTGAAGAAAAACAAGACCTCTAGGATGTTTCTAGGTAATTTTATAAGGGAATTTGGCAGGGTTTGGCCATGAATTGAGGCTCAAAATGGTGTGAGGAGGAGAGGAAGGAGGTGCCTTTTTATAACGGAGTCGAGGGGTACCTTAAGAAAAACTTAAAATATTATTTTATTATAAAGTCATATTCGGTTTTTAATAGCTCTAAATTTTTTTATTTCTAAGATAAGGTTTTTATGGGTATAAATACTCTCAACAAATAGATTTTAGACAAGTTTAGGTTACTATTTTAAACTTATAATTTAGATTTAACTCTGAGTTAAATTGTGTAACTTTTACCGTGTCCTCTTGTTTTCTTAAATTATATGGTTAATAAACATACTATAACAAGTCAAAAGAACCCCGAGTTGTTAATTATTAATATATATAACCATATATAAGTAATTTGGATGAGCCTTAGATTTTTATGAATAATATAACAATTAATAATATAATATTTGTTTTAAAAACAGCTTTTTCTCAATTTTGACAGTATTTGGTAATTGATTTTTGTGAAAATCATAACCGCACGATTGGTAACATCGCAAGTAATTAATGAATAATATATTTTCTTATCTATTTCTCTTTATTAATTATATAGTGTTTTAAAGACTTAAAATGAGAATAAATCCAATCTTAAGAATAGAATTCTTTAATATTTTTAAGGATTATTTTACCGCCTTTTAATGGAAAACCATTTTTAAATCAATATTTTGAAGATTTTATAAAATATATTTGTAAAAATAAAATTATTCATTAGAATTGGGACATTTAAATTTAAATTGGAAAATATTTTGGTATTTTTCTGACAAGGTTCATTTTTTTAATGAATAGTGAAAAATACTGCATTTTACATCAAAACTGATTTTTCATCTAATTTAATTATATGGTTATATTATCTTTATAGTTTTTTTTAAAGTGTAATTATAATATATTTTTACCATTTATTCCAATGGTGGTCACTATAATTAGTTTCACAATTGAATTGGGCATAAAGAAGTACCAACCTTTTCATAGATATTGTTTCAAAAAAACCCGCTATTTGTTTTGACAACAAGAATTAATTTTAAATTAATTACTTCAATTTATATTTTTGTAATTTGGAAAAATGGATTACATATTTGGAATAAGAAGGTCCAAATTAAGTAATGAAGACACTTTTTTTTTACATTATGAATAGTAACGATGGTAATTATCTTTAATTATCGTGATTAATTAGTAGTCGGGTAGTTAAGGGTAATAAAATAATAACATAATAATATAAAATTACACAAACATGTGTCATAATTCTACTGGTTGTGTCATGGATGACCATGGGATGCCTTGTGCCAATCTTTGGGACCCCTTGGAATCACTTTTGTGTGATAGTTACTTTTTATCTTTTTTATTTTTAAAGAAAGTCAAATATAACAATGTATGTAACACCCAAGTAAATTAATTTTAATTTTGTCTACATAAATGATATATTTGACTATAAATAGTAATTGTAAAGCTAAAAAAAATTCTTACATCATGATATATTTTTAAAATTGTTTATTCATTAAATAAATTAAAAAATTTATGACACCATGATGATGCAGTGATTACCTCATCAATGAACTATTTAAATAAAAGGAAAATATAATGTAAAATATAATAATTACACCAGTAAAAGACCTATTGGATGAAAATATTTAGAACCCTTATCACCTTATCCAAGAAATATATCATTTTTGGAGCTTTAATGTCACGACCCGACCCAACGGGGCTCGAGCCGCGACTCCTCAAGCCTGTCTCCAATAGGCCAGGGGTTGGCGACCAGCGCCGAGTAGGCTATCACACACATGGGAGGCATTAGCCTAAGGTACCTGTACACACGCACCCACAAACACCTCCATGCAACAGTGCAGAGATAAAGAAACTGAAAAGTAAACGCATGCATACACTATCCCACAACCAGAGAGCAACAGCAAAAGTACAAGGGCAAAACAGGGCCCACCAAAAGAAAATTACAAAGCGCGTCCAACCTGCTCTGAAGAAGGGGAACGCTGCCACAAACACCCACCGGAAAGCTCCCTCAGCACAACTCCGGTAAACACCCCGGTCAACCCGCTCACTAAGCTCCGCCTTCTCCGAGTCCTCCTGGGACTCCGTCAAAAGGCATGTGGTCTGCACAAGACACAAACATGTGCGGGAAAAGCCCGTGCAGGGGCGAGTATAAACATACTCAGTAGGCACCTCAAAAACCCCAAGCCCAAGGGAGCAACTGAAAGGAAATAGTTCGCTCAACCTAGCTAGAGGGAACCCAGACGTGTGAGAAACTCCATCTCGTGACCATCCTCGGCTAAACACAACTAGTCAGCTCAGCTCATCTCAGGTGTATGCCCATACATACACCTTGAACAATCCAGATATACGCAGCTCACGCCACAAAGCCACAAGAGGTACCAACCTCATCACTAACAACTGTCCCAACCCGGAGAGTACACCACACGAACAATGTCATACCAGATGACACTCGTCCTAGAGATACACTCCATCGGGATACTCGCAAACATCTCTGACGCTCACCCGAGAGACCACGCTCGTCGGATAGCATCACTGAGGAAACATCGCTGAAACACCATAACCACCAAACCCTCGGAAAGGGGATCGCCACTAGGGTCCGCTAGGGGATACCAAGACCCACTCCGGTATACGTATCTCACAGATAGGTGATCACTCCCAGGGTCCGCTAGGGGATACCACAACCCGATCTGGCATACGTAGTTTTCACAGATAGGGGATCACACCGAGGATCTGCTGGGGGATGCCACAACCCGATCTAGCGCTCGACAGAATCTCCACACTCAGATAGAGGATCATCATCCATATAAAGATGGTCACGACAATACTGTAACCCTATCTGGTATAACTCGCGATGTAGGGGATCAAACTGACGATGCTGCAACCCTACCAAAACCAGGCTCTGAGTAGGGGATCGTATAGACAGCGATACCGTAACCCTACTATAAACCACATGCTGAGTAGGGGATCGTATACCCGACGATGCCACAACCCTACTGAGCACGGCCCACCACGTAGGGGATCATATTTCCGATGATGCCACAAACCCTACGGGGTTAACCTGCTAGATATGGGATCGCCGCCCGTAAATAAGCGGTCTCAGCGATACAAAGAACCCGATCCAGATAATGATGCTAGAGGATCCACTCCGGGACCACCAGAGGGATACCACAACTCTAACAGTTTAAGCATCCCATCGAGAGGATCACAAACCCATATGAAGGTTGTGATGCCACATGAACCCTCATGGGAACGAACCAAGGGAGAACCCTCAACCACTAATGGTCCAAACGTCGCTAACCCGAGCGACCCGCCACAACACCACACTGCGCACCTCCTAGGCCAAAACCGAGGCCACCATCGCGTTCCACGCGGAAAAACACACAGGATAGGCTGTTTACTCGCCTGAAACAGAGCACCGGTGAAAAAGCCACTATTCACCGTAGCTAGCTCGTGCGGGGCCCACACAACGATCTCGAAACCCATCGAGCGGATCACACCAGAACGATCCCCTCGAAAAAACAAGCGGAATCGACTACTCGCTCGCCCAAAACGGACACCTGGTGAAAAAGGTAATATTCACTGAAGGCCGGCTCGGGTGGGGCCCACGCCTGGATTCCGAAACTCATCGAACGGATCGCACCATTGCGATCCTCTCAGAAAAACACACATGATCGACTATTCATCCTCCAAAATCGGACTCCTGGTGCAAAAGCTGCGTTTCTCCGCAAACGCCAAAACCCGGCCTCATGGGGCCCGCACCCCATCCTCATACCCAACACCCGGAAACCATCTCAAAAATTCTGTCGCACCATCAGGGTCTCAACGCCACTGACGGCACGTCAAACGGACGCTCTAGGTAGAAGTTACAACGGCCCGAAGTCGTAAAATAATAAAATAATATTATTTTATACGACGTTTCTAGATCTCGTGCCACGATCCCGAACCTTTAAACCCTCAAACCCATACCGGAGGGTTCGCCTCGTCGTCAGGGTCACGTCGCCTCAAACGACGCGTGAATCCGACTCTCGGAGTGCAAGATACGGGGGTTTAAAGACCCCCGTATGCAAGAGGAGGTCGGACCGGCCGCCGCCGCCGGCCCGCCCCGGCCGGCGGCCTCCGCGCTGGGCGGCCGGCAGCCGCGGCTCGGCCGCGCGCAGCCACGCTGGGCGGCAAGCCGCCGTGGCTCCGCCGCGGGCCGCCGGGCTCAGCCGGCCCCGGTGCCGCGCCGGCGGACCTTCCGCGGCCCGCCGGGAGCACCCCGGTGGTCCGTTTCGCTATCCGGAGGCGTCAACACGACCCTCGTGACCCGATCTACACTGCTACGGCTTCAATTTGCAGAAAAACGCAGCAAAAACTAGATCGGGGGTTAAAACTCAAATCCGCCTACCTCGCGGGCGAAACGCCGACGTTCTGCCTCATATCCGCGCTCACGAGCTTCCGCTGCGCGCTCCTGGAACGTCCGCCATCGAATTCTGAGCTCGTGGGAGCTCCGTTTGCTCGATTCGGCGGAGATGCGGTGAAGAACGGCGAAGAACGTCGGAGAACGATAGGGGGGGGGGGGGGGGCGCTGATATTTATATCAGCCGCCCGCCGGCGCCAAACCCGCCTCAGACCCGACGCCCGATACGAACAAAAGTAAGGTCACCCCTAGGGTAAACGCGCCGTTCTGAACGCAACGGCGGTCTCAGATTTTCCATCCGAGACTCTGTTCAGAAGTTATTCGAGCTGACGCTCGCACACTAACTTGCCACTTATTTATGAAAATGCCCCTGGTGGCGTTTCTCACCGCAGGCCCGCGCCTGCAAAGTTTACACCCATCCTAGGGTAAATGGCACGTTCTGGGCGTAACCGTGCCCTCAGATTCCCATTCTGAGCTACCATTTAGGAGATATCAAACCCTCGCTACGTGCATAGTATAAAAATACTTAATATTTTTATAAAATTAATTCCGGGGACACTGCGGCTCGGAATCGCACGCCGTCTTCGCGCCTAGCTACGGAATTATTCGTAGAAATATTCCAAAGTCTGACAGGGCCAAAAACCTGAGTCGCTACATCCTCCCCCCCCCCCCTTATAACTTTTCGTCCCCGAAAAGCCCTAAGCACAAGGAAAGTGACTAGACTCTCAACTGGGTCTCACACACCAGCGAGCTCACCAACAACAACCACTCAGGGTCTTACCAATGCCCTGAACAAAACTCGAGAAGGCAACAAAAGGAAAGAGCACCGCTAAACAGTGTCTGACAAACTACTGCAGTAAGTAGAAAAGACACAAGGCGTACCTCTATCCATCTGTGGTGCCTCTGGGTCGACTACCTCCAGGGAATGCATCTGTCCTCGCCCTCGTCCACCAGCTCTGTGAGCTAGGCATGGACCACCTGGGGGTTGGGGTGGTGGCAACTGGTACTGTCTACCACCGCCTCCCGCTGTACCAGCTCCGACGCCACGTCCGACGCCCTGCGGACCTCCATGCTCGAGACGCTGCCTCTGCCAAGTTGGTCCATTGACCGGCTCCCTCTCAGCAGCACGTCGGATCGGAAAATCTCTAGAAAGATATACCCGACCATCGCAAGCGTAACACCGCCTCTCCTGCGGCTGACCAAAACTGGTATGCAAGCCCTGTGAGCTCCGAGGCTCAGATCCCCCATCCTGGGGTCGCCTCCTGAAACGTCGGCCACGTCCAGACCCCTGAGTCTGACGTCGGCTACCAGATGCCGATCCGACCGATGAAGTCTCACCTCTCGAGTGCCAAGCACTAACAGGGGGAAACTGCTCAGCCAGAAAACTCCCCACCACCAACGCTCGCTCTAGCACTCCAGCATAGGTGGGAAGGCACAAGGAAACCACACCTGCTCGGATGCCCCTGTGTAAGACCTGCTCGAAGGTCCATGCCCTAAAGAACGGGTCTCGAACAATATCCAGGGAGTAGCGCGACAGGTCTGTAAACCTCGTTGAGTACTCTGACACAGTCATGCTCTCCTGACGAAGCTGCAGAAGCTCCTGGATCCGCACTGACCTCAGCATCACCGGATAGAACTCCTCGCTGAAGAGCCGCTCAAACTCTGCCCATATGAGCGTCTCCTCTTCATGGGACTGTTTCACCAAACTCCACCATCGCCCGGCCGAACCATGCAGAAGGATCGCCGCTAGGACCACCATTTGACTAGGAGGTGTCCTCACTAGGCGGAAAACTCGAGTAACTGCCTCGAGCCAGTCATCAGCAGCCTGGGGGTCAGGATCACCCCGAAACCTCAGAGGTCGCTGCCTCTGGAACTCGTGCAACACACTCAGCCTGCGTTCAACCTCGTCCTGCACCGCCGGCACAACCAGCTGCTCGACAGGTGGTGGCTCAACTGGCAGACCACCTGGAGGTGCAACCTCAGAACCGGCGCCCTGCTCCACAGCCACTACACGGGGCGGGTCATCAGAACAATCCTGCTGCGGAACCCTCGCTGGCTGTCATCGTGGAGGAATCCCGAAATACATTCAAGATGCACCATAGTCAAAGAGTATATCTGGAGAGCTGACTCAAGAAGGATAAGGAAAAACCAAAAACCCAGTCCTATATGATGCATGTACCATTATGTCCCTGCGACCAGTGTACGAATGTCCCAAGTCGAAAGGCAGGTTATCAGAGTCCTAGTGTATGGATACGTCGGCCGCTGCACCAACACTGGAGTCCCTGGCATGAAAGCCGAACTCGAAACACCCTAACACTGCCGCTATGCAACCCAAACCAAACTCATAGCTAGACCAGCTACGCTATGAGATCCCAAAGGTGGAACCTCCTCTGATACCACTCTGTCACGACCTGACCCAACGGGGCTCGAGCCGCGACTCCCCAAGCCCGCCTCCAATAGGCCAGGGGCTGGCGACCAACGCCGAGTAGGCTATCACACACATGGGAGGCATTAGCCTAAGGTACCTGTACACACGCACCCACAAACACCTCCATGCAACAGTGCATAGATAAAGAAACTGAAAAGTGAACGCAAGCATACACTATCCCACAACCAGAGAGCAACAGAAAAAGTACAAGGGCAAAACAGGGCCCACCAAAAGAAAACTACAAAGCGCGTCCAACCTGCTCTGAAGAAGGGGAACGCTGCCACAAACACCCGCCGGAAAGCTCCCTCGGCACAACTCCAGTAAACACCCCGGTCAACCCGCTCACTAAGCTCCGCCTACTCCGGGTCCTCCTGGGACTCCATCAAAAGGCATGTGGTCTGCACAAGACACAAACATGTGCGGGCAAAGCCCGTGCAGGGGTGAGTATAAACATACTCAGTAGGCACCCCAAAAACCCAAATCCCAAGGGAGCAACTGAAAGGCAACAGTCCGCTCAACCCAGCCAGAGGGAACCCAGACGAGAGAGAAACTCCATCTCGTTACCATCCTCAGCTAAACACAACTAGTCAGCTCAGCTCAGGTCAGGTGTATGCCCATACATACACCTTGAACAATCCAGATATACGCAGCTCACGCCACAAAGCAACAAGAGGTACCGACCTCATCACCAGCAACTGTCCCAACCAGGAGAGTACACCACACGAACACTGTCATACCAGATGACACTCATCCGAGAGATACACTCCATCAGGATACTCACAAACATCTCAGACGCTCACCAGAGAAACCACGCTCGTCGGATAGCATCACTGAGGAAACATCGCTGAAACACCATAACCACCAAACTCCTCGGAAAGGGGATCACCGCTAGGGTCTGCTAGGGGATACCAAGACCCACTCCGGTATACGTAGCTCACAGATAGGAGATCACTCCCAGGGTCCGCTGGGGGATACCACGACCCGATCTGGCATACGTAGTTTTCACAGATATGGGATCACACCCAGGATCCGCTGGGGGATGCCAAAACCCGAACTGGCACTCGACAGAAGCTCCACACTCAGATAGAGGATCATCGTCCATATAAAGATGGGCACGACGATACCGGAACCCTATCTGGTATAACTCACGATGTAGGGGATAGAACCGACGATGCCACAACCCTACCGAAACCACGCGCTGTGTAGGGGATCACATAGCCAACGATATCGTAACCTTACTATAAACCACAATGCTGAGTAGGGGATCATATACCCGACGATGCCACATCCCTAATGAGCACGGCCCACCGCGTAGGGGATTATATTTCCGATGATGCCACAAACCCTACGGGGTTAACCTGCTAGATAGGGGACCGCCACCCGTAAATAAGCGGTCACAGCGATACCAAGAACCCGATCTAGATAAAGATGCTAGAGGATCCACTCCGGGCCCACCGGAGGGATACCACAACTCTAATAGTTTAAACATCCCATCGAGAGGATCACAAACCCATACGAAGGTTGTGATGACACACGAACACTCGTGGGAACGAACCAAGGGAGAACCCTCAACCACTGCTGGTCCAAACGTCGCTAACCCGAGCGACCCGCCACAATGCCAAATTGGACACCTCCTAGGCCAAAACTGAGGCCACCATCGCGTTCCACGTGGAAAAACACATAGGATAGGCTGTTTACTCGCCTAAAACGGAGCACCGGTGAAATAGCCACTATTCACTGTAGCCAGCTCTTGCGGGGGCCACACAACGATCCCGAAACCCATCGTGCGGATCACACCACGACGATCCCCTCGGAAAAACAAGCGGAATCGTCTACTCGCTCGCCCAAAACGGACACCTGGTGAAAAAGGTACTATTCACCGAAGGCCGGCTCGGGTGGGGCCCACGCCTGGATTCCGAAACTCATCGAACGGTTTGCACCATTGTGATCTTCTCGGAAAAACACACCGGATCGACTATTCATCCGCCAAAATCGGACTCCTGGTGCAAAAGCTGCGTTTCTCCGCCAACGCCAAAACCCGGCCTCATGGGGCCCGCCCCCCGTCCTCATACCCAACACCCGGAAACCATCTCAAAAAGTCTGTCGTACCATCAGGGTCTGAACGCCACTGAAGGCACGTCAAACGGACGCTCCGGGTAGAAGTTACAACGGCCCGAAGTCATAAAATAATAAAATAATATTATTTTATACGACATTTCTAGCTCCCGGGCCACGATCCTGAACCTTTAAACCCTCGAACCTATACTGGAGGGTTCGCCTCGTTGTCAGGGTCACGTCGTCGCAAACGGCGCGCGAATCCGACTCCCGGAGTGCAAGATACGGGGGTTTAAAGACCCTCGTATGCAAGAGGAGGTCGGACCGGCACCGACCGGCCGGCCTGGACCGGCCGCCGCCGCCGGCGGACCTTCCGCGGACCGCCGGAGGCACCCCGGTGGTCCGTTTCGCGATCCGGAGGCGTCAACACGACCCTCTGGACCCGATCTACACTGCTACGGCTTCAATTTGCAGAAAAATGCAGCAAAAACGGGATCGGGGGTTAAAACTCAAATCTGCCTACCTCGCGGGAGAAACGCCGACGTTCTGCCTCAGATCCGCGCTCCCGAGCTTCCGCTGCGCTCTCCTGGAACGTCCGTCGTCGAATTCTGAGCTCTTGGGCGCTCCGTTTGCTCAATTCGGCGGATTGGCGGTGAAGAACGACGAAGAACGATAGGGGGGGGGCTGATATTTATATCAGCCGCCCGCCGGCGCCAAACCCGCCTCGGACCCGACGCCCGATACGAACAAAAGTAAGGTCACCCCTAGGGTAAACGCGCCGTTCTGAACACAACGGCGGTCTCAGATTTTCTATCTGAGACTCCGTTCAGAAGTTATTCGAGCCGACGCTCGCACACTAACTTGCCACTTATTTATGAAAACGCCCCTGGTGGCATTTCTCACTGCAGGCCCGCGCCCGCAATGTTTACACCCCGCCTAGGGTAAACGACATGTTCCGGACGAAACTGTGCCCTCATATTCCTGTTCTGAGCTACCGTTTAGGAGATATCACACCCTCGCTACGTGCATAGTATAAAAATACTTAATATTTTTATAAAATTAATTTCAGGCCCACCGGGCCTCGGAATCGCACGCCGTCTTCGCGCCTAGCTCTGGAATTATTCGTAGAAATATTCCAACGTCTGAAAGGGCCAAAAACCCGAGTCGCTACATTTAAAATCAGAAACAAATTTCAATATAAAGTAACATTTCTTAACATTCCAATAGTGCCCCTCCTCCCTCTAATTAACGGCCCCCACCTATACCTCTTTACACAAAACAATAAAGTCATTGGCTCGGCCAAAATTTGCTCATTTAATCTCTCCACATCCCTATCGTCATCCTAGAAGCCTTAGCTTAGGCAGAAAGCTCTTTAAAAAACCCTTTTGGTTCAAACTAAGAAGAGTTACCCGATTTAAAGATAAAGAATTCTCTAATGTTCTTTTGTTTTATTTTTCTTCTCCAACCCCCTAAACTCTTTTTATTCATTTATTTTGTAATAAGACCAGTATCTTAAATATACTAGGATGTTGTTATAAGATGTATTCGGGCTACACTTACACACACCTACATCTAATGGTTAAAAAGAATACTGTTTCTGTAGATGGCGAATTTCCTCCTCAAGAAACGATTATTGTTCAATCTTCATTTAACAAATTTCATGGTGGCCATTAAGATGTAACTCTATTTATATATGAAATATACTATGTGTATTATTTTCTTATGATTCTTTATTTTTCATTTATGGCATACCTTTATAGTTTCCATTATGGGTAAACATGATATCATCATTTTAGGAAGTGCAGACTATCACCCCCTCAAAGTGAATTGATTCGTTAATGCCATATGTGGGACGTATGAAGGATGGAGTTAATGATATTATATATGATATCATAATGGAATTATTATATTCCTTTATATCATTATTATTTCATTCCATTAAATACGAAATAGAAATGAATGTAGCGTTCATGCGTATGTACGGCTTACCGTCTCCATGAACAGTCCACATCATTTCATACCTCTAAATGTTATTTAATATTAAAAATTCATTTATATACTGGATATATATTATATATATTATATCTACATCATGAATATAATTCTGGATATCGTGGATATTTTACCACAAGAACAACTTGTAATTATAAGAAGTTTATTTTTTACTCAAGTACCAATGAACGACAAAATGACCGTTATTAACTTAAATAATTACATAGTAATAAGTGTTATAAAAGAAATAATGAACTTGAAAAAGGTTCTTAAGCAAGTAGAAGTTAACTCAAGTCTATTATTCAGGATGTTAAAGAATGATCGAGTCAAGTCGGACATGAGGTATGGGACGTCGTTTAAATCTCATTTCATTGAGTTATATTTTGTTTTATACAATACATTTTTTATACGGTGAATATACCCCTTTGACTTTTACGTTATTAAATAGGAATATTTTTTATATGAATAATTTTTCTTAATGAGAAGAGGAAATTTTTTTTGTCGTACGTATGCGGCGACGATGACTTCTCTGCCGCCTTGACCATTATTTGAGTTTCGGCTTCCACTACAAGCCATCACTTTTTTTAAAATGAAAAATAAATACCATGTTTTAGATTTATTTTTGTTTTGTTTTGAAAATGTTTTTCATAATTTTTTTATTCTATCAATGTTTTATATTGATATCTTGTGATTGATTTGTGGAAATGTTATTTTTCCTTTATGCATGTTTTATGTGATACGATTATGTTATGGTTCTTTGGAATTTTTTATGAAGATGGGTGGTTCCATGATAAACTAAGGGCGGGTGATCCTGATATAGCTCTCCAATGCATTGGGTAATGTGAAGGAGTTAACGTTAAGGTTTCTCCGAAAATATTTAGGGAATATACTGTGATGGGTATTCCAAATGTAACCTTGTGGGATACTTCCTACGAACGAATGTTATTAATACCTTAAGTTACCTTTATGTTTTAAATGAGTTATTCATAAATCTTATGATTTCATGATGTATTATAAAGTTCTTATGTTTCATGAGTAAAGTATGATTTCATCAATTATTATGTATACATGGACTAATGTTTTCATTCCATACTTTTATATATTTTAATGAGATTTTTATGCTCATCCCAGGTTTTTGAAATGTTTTTCACAGGTCAAGGGAGAAGTACATGATGTGATGATAGTGTCGAGGAAGATTCAAGAAAGAATCAATTGTTTTATTTTAAAATTTATCCTTTGATGGAAAAAATGAATAATGTGTTTTATGTAGCCGCCTTGTTTAAATGTGGAATGTAATTGATGATTTATGATCTAAGTCTCTAAAACTATAAACCTAAAAATATCCTCTTTGTGTATTCTTGAAATAACTCAAGATTATGTAATGTTTAAGGCTGGGGCCTTATATTTGGTATTAAAGGTCGGTTTAGATAACTTTAAGAGTTATAATTATAATAAATGATTATCCAAAAATTATTTTTTATTGTCAAATTGAAATGATATAGAATTTGAGGATTATCATGTTGCTTCATCTAAGACATATTTGTTTAGAATGGTTTTCCACAGAGGAAACAGGTAAGTAGTGCTAGGAAGGCATACAGAAGGAAATGACCTTTTGAATGACCATCCTCAGATGGTCGGAATTGGAACTGAGCAGTTTGTTGCAGTAATGGCGCAGTTGAATCAATCGATAAATGGTGGTGGTATCCATGCATGAGATCATCCAGATCAACTGTAAAAGAACATGTCTGTAGTGTAACATTTCATGAGGCAACATCCACCATCATTGAGTGGATCATTTGACCCTATACTAGCTGAAGGGTGGATTAAAGAACTGGAGAAGTTTTTCGATGTCATGGGGTGTTCAGAAAATCAAATGTTTAGTTTTGCAATTTACCATTTGCACAGTGAAGAAGATTAGTGGTGGTCGATGGTTAAAATTATTTGGGACGCTGAGGA
Source organism: Viscum album (assembly GCA_963277665.1). Classification (NCBI taxonomy): domain Eukaryota; kingdom Viridiplantae; phylum Streptophyta; class Magnoliopsida; order Santalales; family Viscaceae; genus Viscum; species Viscum album. The sequence goes on along the minus strand of OY728150.1, from coordinate 1,253,669,230 downwards.
GATTGATGCTATGGACTGAGATGAATCGAATGGTATGTTTCATGAGAAGTATTTTCCTAAGGCTGATCGACTTAGGATGGAATGAAATTCTTGTAATTGAGGCAAGAGGAAGACTCAGTGGCTGCTTATGAAGAAATGTTCACTCGATTAGCAAGGTATGCTCCAAATTTTATCCGAGACCTTGATAGTAAAATCAATCATTTTTTCTCAGGATTTTAGCCAAAATATAAAAGGGATTTAGCTTTTGATCAGTTAAATAGTTATGAAAAGCTTGTTTGATGTGCTGAGAAGGTGGAAATGGAAGTTTTCAATGATCAAGTGTTCTATAACAACCAACAGAAGAAGAGACCGAGGTGGCATGAGAAATGGAAGAATTCTTCAAAAAGGTCTGATGGTAAAAAAACTAAGTTTCCAGTTTATGATAAATGTGGTAAAAGGCATGCTAGGAAATGTCATTGGAATTATATAAAGTGCTACCAATGTGGTAAGATGGGACATAAGGCACATGATTTCACTGAAAAAGATCAGGGTGATGGTAAGACCAAATTTTATTTACAGTTTGTGAAATGTTTCAAGTGGAATGAGATGGGTCATTATGCAAACGAGTGTCTGACAAAGTGCTCGAATGATTTGAAGTAGTCAGACTATAAGCATAAAATTGTGGTGAAATCCTTTGCAACTACTTCAGCAGATGTTGGGCCATCAAATTAAGTGGTATCAGGTACTTTTTTTGTTTTCTCAGATTATTCTAATGTGTTGTTTGATTCGGGGTCCACACATTCTTTCATCTCTGAAAATTTTTCAAGTAAATTTGGAATACCATCTCCAGAAATGAATCCTGAACATATGGTAAAAACACCTAGGGGAAATGTTGAGGGAAAAAAATTAATAATAATCTTTCTATCCTTATCTATGGAAATAACCTACTTGAAATCCTTATTGTTTTATCTGTAATAGAGTTTGATATTATCATGTGTATGGATTGGCTCTCTGTTTACCATGCTAAGATTGATTATAGAGCTAAATAAGTTTCTTTTCAGAAATACTTTCAGTTAGTGTACATGAATGAACCCTTATTATTGATAATATATCAAGAGGCTGATAAACTTGTAAAATATGGAAATGAATGTTACCTTGCACATATTGTTGAAAAAAAGGAACGGTTCAGATTAATGATGTGCTGGTGGTAAATGAGTATCCTGATGTTTTTCTTGATGAGTTTCCTGGAATAATACCAGATCGAGAAGTTGAATTTACTATTTACTTAGTTTCTAATCCTAATCCAATTTCAAAACCACCTTATCGAATGGCTCAAATTGAACTTTTAGAGCTGAAGGAGAAAATGAAATATTTATTAGAGAAATGTTTCATTCGACCTAGCACATCACCATGGGGTGATCTTGTTTTATCTGTTAAGAAGAATGATGGTTCTATGAAACTTTTCATTAATTATAGATCCTTGAATAACATCATTGTTAAGAAAAAATATCATTTGCCTCATATCGATTATTTGTTTGATTATCTCCAGGGAGCTTAGTAATTTTCAATGATTGACCTAAGATCAGGGTACCATTAGTTTAAGGTAAATAAAAAAGATATTCCAAAATAAAATTCGTATATAGAATCAAGACATCATAATTTACTTTGTGTAAATTTCTGGTATTTTTCCGATGAAGTTCAATTTTTAATGAATAGTGAAAAATGTTGTATTTTAATTAAATACCTATTTTTAATATAATTTATTTATATGATTATATTATCATTTTAATTGGTTTTAATGTGAAATTAGAATATATTTTTACCATATAATCCAATAGTGTTCGTTGGAATTAATTTCACTTTGAAATCGGACTTAAACTAGCTTCAATATTTTGATACATTTTGTTTCATAAAAACACGCTATTTGTTTTGACAGTGGGAATTAATTATTAAATTAATTAATGCAACTTATATTTTTTGAATTTTTTAAAATAGACATCATTTTTGAATTCGGAATATCAAATATAGCTTAGGGTGATGTTTTGGTATTTTTCTGAAAACTTCAATTTTTGATGAATAGTGAAACCACTAAGTGGTACTTATAAAAACTGATTTTCCATTTAAATGAAATTTTTCCATAATTGTGTGTTGAATATCAAAAATCCGACGTATATGGTTGTCATTAATAAGTAAAATGTGGTTCAATGGGGTTAAAATAATTTTTTGGTGAATAGTAATTTATTAAGTTTTTAATCACGATTAGAGGTAATTAGTGTAGTTTAAGGTAAGAATAATGTTTTAACAAAATGAAATGACCTAGAAACATGTCCTACCCACATTGTATGTGTCATGGCCGACCAGTAAAATCCATGGGTCAACTTGGGGACCCCATGGATCTACTTTGGTTGGAAAATGACATAAATACCTTTTTATTTAATGTTAAAGTAAAAATGACACACACAAGAAATGTTTTACTAAAACAATTTTTACATGGGGTTATAAAAGTCATATTTTTCACTATAAATAGTAATTGGAAAGAAAAAGGATTTCCTACACCATAGTAATTTTTTTATAATTTTTAGTCATTAAATATATTAAATTATTTATGACATCATGATGATGCAGCGATGACCTCATTATTTAACGATTTAAATAAAATGGAATGATAATGTAATATCTAAGACCTAAACATGTCAAAAACCTATTTTATGGGTGTATTTAAAACCCTTATCACCTTATCCTCTAAACACATCAATGTGGGACAATTAAAATCCGAAACTCATTCTAAAATAAAGTAACATTTTTTATTTTCGAAGAGTGCCCCTCCTCTCCTCTTATAAAAGGCCCCCACCTCTACCTCCTTACCCACACTTCCAAAGCCTATGGCTCGGCCAACCCCTGAAAATTTTGTCTCTACACATCCCTATATAACTCTTTGAGGCCTCAATTTGGGCATAAGTCTTCCCAAGGAAGCCTTTTATCTCAAACCAAAGGGAGTTACCCGATTTTAAGGTAATGTCTTCACTTGAGTCCTTTTGTGTTATTTTGCCTCTCCAACCCCCAAAAATATTTTTATTCATTTATTTTGTAACAAATACAGTATCTTCAATATACTAGGATGTTGTTATAAGAATTATTATAGCTACACATACACACACCTATATCTAATGGTTAAAGAACATACTGTTTATGTGGATAGCGAATTTCTGCCTCACGAAACGATGAATGTTCAACACTCATATAACACCTTCAAAGGTGGACATTAAGATGTAACTATATATATATATGATATATAATATGTTTATGTTTTCCTTAAGCTTCTGAATTATTCATTATTATGATACCTTTATGGCTTCCATTATGGGTAATCACGATAATTTCATTTTAGGAAGTGCGGACTACCGCACCCTCAAAGTGATTTGATTCGTTAATGCCATATGTGGGACATTTAAAGGATGGATTTAAAGTTATTATATATGATTTTTTACTGTAATTATAATATACATATATATAATTATTATTTCTTTCCATTAAAGTATGAGATAGAAATGAAAGTAGCGTTCATGCATACGTACGGCTTACCGTCTCCATGAACGGTGCATTTCATTTCCTATCCCCAAATGTAATGTACTATTATAAGTACATGTATATAATGGATATATATGATGAATGATACATATAAATGATGAATATAATTCTGGAATTAAAATATATATACCTCTAATTTAGTTATAATTCCATTAATATGGAAAAAAATGAAAGTAGCGTTCAGGCGTACGTACGGCCTACCGTCTCCATGAACGGTGCTTTTAATTTTTTATCTCCAAATGCTATGGAATAGTATAAAATGAATATATACTGGATATATATGATATTTAAAACATAAATACTATTCTGGAGATGATTTACCTATAACTACAAGGAAAATTCTTTTCCATCAAGTTCAATTTTTACTCATGTACTGAACATCGACAAAAACGTCTGATACGAACTCACATTATTAACCAATTATTAAAACATTATAATATGTGATATGAACTGAATAATAATATTTAAAGGAGTTCCTTAAGAAATTATAAATTGACCAAATTTTATTATTCATGAGATTAAAGAACGATCGAGTCATGTTGGACACGAGGTAAGGGATCCTACTCCTGTATTTCTTTTTAAGTACACTCTTTTATGTCATTCCTTTAAAGATCATATTTATTATGATTGGGATGTTCTTTTATATTAATCCTACTTTAATTTTTATTTTCATATGGTGAGAGACCATATTTTATCTCATCAATCCATTTTGGATGTTTTGAGTGGTGCCGTTAGGCTTCCGAATTTTTGTAAGAGATCTAACCTCTCTCATTTTTTTAAGTACTCTCATTTATGTCACTTATTTTAAGCTCCTCTTTGTTATGATGGGGGATGTTCTTTTATATTCCTATTTCTGTCAATTTTATTGTAATATTATGAGATAACCTATTTGATCTCAGAAATCCATTTTTGGAAGCTTTAAGTGGCACCGTTAGGCTGCAGAGTTTTCGTAAGCGATTTTTCATCTCACATTATTCCTGTGACATTTATGCTACATTTTTTCCACTATTTCCTTTTAGTGGTGTATTTACTGCACATTATTATAAACATTGTGTAGTATAATTTCATTTATCGGTATTTACATCTTCATTGTATGACCCTTCTTCCATGGGGTGTACTTTTCGAAAGTTACCCAACTCGATAAGGGGACCTTTCACCCTCCTCTTTTTAAAAGACTTCTTTTGTTATGTCTTTTAATTCACATACTATTATGTTGGGATATTTTCTTCTATATAATTATTTATGTAAATTTTATGTCCAAGTGATGAGATACCATTCTCTCTCTCATCAACTCATTTTCTGAATTTTAAAGTGACGCTGTTAGGCTGTCAGATTTCTGTAAGGGAACTTCTTAACCCACATTCAATTCATTGGGTTAAACCTCTACTTCTTGATTTTATTATGCCAAAATTATGTGTGGAATCTCTATTTTGTAATTTCCACAAAACTATTTGTTGATATGTTATTTCTACACATACTCATCTCATTGATAAATTCTGACGATCTTGTATGGGAAATCATAACTCAATATCATTTCATTGAGTTAAATATCTATGTCATTGGTTTTGTTTTTCCAAGATTATGTGTGAATGACCTCTGATTGTTTCACACTTTATATCCACTTATATTGGGTGTATTTATATTTCTCACACATAATTATGTGATAGATTTATCCTCAATTTAAGGATACCATCTTTATAATGGATTTCATCTCAATTTACATTTCCATTGAGACTTCATTGTTATTACGCACCAATTCACTCTTATATGGTGTGTATACTGTCTTTTGAAATATTATATCATGAATCCATTTATTCGTAGGATATTATGATGCTCGGATTACATGTTATTCCTCAATTATTTGTATTCAAGTGTCTCTCATTTTTTTAAAAACTCTTTAACAAAAATATCATTTTAAATGTTTTAAAGATTCATTATTCTAAATATTTATCTTTAATGTCCATGTTTTCAAAATGGTTTTCAGTATTTATTTATGTGGACATTAATGTTTTAAAATTATAATTCCAATAAATTCTATAATGTCGTGTGGGACACTTTGATTCAAAAATATCATTTAAATGGTTTTTGAAAATGGGTTTCTTAATTCAATATCATGGAATTACTTATTGCGATTGCAAATGAAATGTTGTTATTGAAATGTTTATATTTTCAATATTTTATGTGTAATGATGGTACTTGGACATTTTACGGGTGGTTACGTGATAAACCATGTGACGGGTGGTGCTGTGAATACCAGGATGGGTGGTTACATTATAACCTCCAATGCATTGGGTATGGAAGTCGGTTGTATGGCTATTCCATTAAGTATGTATGGAAGTCGGCCGTATGGATATTCCATTAAGTATGTGTGGAAGTCGACCGTATGGTTATTCCATTTAAGTATGTTTATGTCCCCAGTTACCTTTATATGTTATGTGCTCTTTATATGGGTTTTATGGTAATCTTTTGGTTACAAAAGGGTAAGTAATGATATTTTATTCAGTGAAGAGTTTTTACTACTTCCTAAAGGTGAAAGGTATTATTTTGATAAAGTATACATGGTTTACAGTTTCTTTGAAAAACTAACAGTTTTCATTCTATGTGTATCCCTTTCTGAGCTTTTTATGCTCGCCCCAAGTTTTTTTAAATGTTTTTCACAGGACATAATGTGTAATAGGCTCAAGGATGGGATCAAGGGAAAGTCATGCTATCTAAAGCATGGAACTAGACATGTTTCATTTAAAGTGTTTTTATTTTATGGAGACTTAGTAGAAGTGTCTACTTTTTAATCTTTTGAGATGTAATAGTTATGACCTAATTCTCTAAAACTCTAAACCTGAAAAGATCCAAAATGTGAATTATTCATTTAATCTATATTAAGTAATGTTTAAAGGTGGGGCCTTATAATTAATTTATAGGTATGGATCGTTATAGTCCCTCAATTAATCATAAGGTCTCATGAGAAATGTATGTTTTTATTTGATGTTATCCATTATTTTTTTAATATTTCATTGCATGATTCCTTAATGGTATGATTATTATGTTTCAAATTAGTACTCTATTTTTTAATGTAGTTTATATTATATATTTTATAATTTTTGTATCTATTTCATACATGTATTTATCCAACATTATTAAATATTCATTAAAATTTATATCTGATTATTTTTTATCTTTGAGAAATTTCTTAATCTTTATTTATTAAATGACATACCCGGTTATTTTTATTCCCTTACAATGAAATTGATCACATTAATTATTATGTTTTCCTCATGATAACAAGAAGTTATATATAAATGATGTCAAGGAATTTATAGAATAAATAAATACATTCTCTCTAGAATTTTTATATTATATTTATTATTTTTAGTTATAATGTTATATTTCAATATGTATTCAATATCCCATTGATAATACCAATTTGACCAATGGAGATGGGATCTAGTGTATAATGTGATAATATTGTAAAATAACCACCGAGTTAGGGATACAAGGTATGTGGGTGGTAGTTGGTATCAATTGTTTTTTATTTCAAACTATGGGGACTAAATTAATGAAATTATCTATTAGAGAACCTAAATATATGACTGATATCGAGGATAATTATACATAGTGGATAATATAATAAAAGTGAGATATTTTTTAGATTTTGTGGTTTTACTATAAAATAGAAAAATCTATAGGTACAAGAATATAGATATAGTTATGCCAGTAATGCATATATGGATAAGAACTCTAAATGAGGGGGATTGATTTATATCACAATCATTATTGATGAACTATGAGTTGGATGAAGAATAAAACACTATAAAAAAATATATAATTGGTAATTCATTGGATTATTAAAAATCCATTATAATCTATAATGAAATATTTTAAAATATATTTTTGACATTAATGTATTCTAAATGATATGTATCATATTATTATGATATTTTTTATGCCAAAATTTCAATTTATATTTGTTCTTAGAAATACATTTGAAATATATTAATTTTTTTATAATTTATATTCTTATTAAATAATATATTATATAAAATTTTTTATAAATTGAGGTTAAATTAATTAATAGAAATTGAATCAATGATAGTAATAAATGCTGGAATGGGAATTAATCAAAGTTGTAGTTGGATGTAGAGATTTATATATATTAATTTTAATTATATTAGCATAGATAATTCGGGATTAATCTAATAATTGTTCTCATGTGTAGCATCTTATCAATCAACAACATGGTTAAAAAAATTTAGGCTACTTCATTCGGCATCGAAGTCCATAATTAACCAGGTCTAATAATTCAATAGTAGATGGGATATGAATAATTTTGAGGTATAATATATTTTTCACCTTTTGATTTTAAGAAATAAAGAGTGTTATCATGGATGATTATAATCTAATATGATACAATGATCAATGATATTCATTTATGAAGGTAAATAAAGAGTTGGATGATATAAATAGAATGACATCAAATATTTTCAAGGATATATTCCTTTGAGAATGATTTCACCATCATTAAAGAGCTAATAGAGTGGTGAAATGCCCCAATCTATAGATTTTAGAATTATAAAATGTCAATTAATATAAATATATCTTTAAAATGATGGAAAATAAATCTAAACGTTTTCTAATAAATCCATAGAGTTTGTGTGATTGTTCAATTAATGTGAATAGTCATCTATTGGAATTAAAATATCATAAATATATATTTTATGAAGTTATAATTTCATGTTTTATAAATATAGATAATGAATGATCCAATTCGTATGTTTTTTCAAAATAAATAATTAAAATAGAAGAAAATAAATCAAATTATAAAATTAAATATAAAAAAAGGTATTAATATAAGGGTGAAATTTCAATCTTCTAATAAATTTTGAATAAAACACTATAGAACATGAATATTGGTAATTGGATTTCATATAAAATGTGTAGATAAAATAACCTCAGATCATGATAGAAAAGGAAATAAAAATGTAGTCACTACTAAATGATTCGACTACAAAGAGTATGGATATTTTTTGAATGATTTTTACAGTTTTCAATATATTTATCCTCAGAAAAGGAAAATTGAAATAGGAAAAGCTAAGGTGAAAACTATAGTTATAGAGAATTTTCCTAATGATTTTGTGGAAGTAATGTTACTCATGTTCTAATATTTATAGAATAATTCATTGGAATCGGAATTTTTTACACTTCTATATATTCCATGTATTCTTAGATAATTAAATCCTTCCTTATCACCTTAACAACTATCGAATTAATCAAGAGTCAAACGGTAAATCATAATGTAATAAGGATATTAAAAGCATCAGTCATTATGATATATATCCACACCATATTTAAATGATTGATTATTATACATTTGGTTCACATTGAAATAATTCATTGACTCGATTTTCATTGAAATTAAATGTGCAGAATTTGGTTTTATTTATTGTGAGAAATTATCCATTGTGACAGAAATATATACTCACTTTTGTTAATAGGGGATCCTAAAAGATTTTAATAATATTTGGATACACCTCCAGTATACCTTCAAAATTATATTTAATAAATATGATGAGAATATAGAGACTATGAATTGGAAATATATTGATAATATGTAGTAGATATAAATTGCACATGAAAATCATCATATATTTACTAAATAAATATTCTGACACATTCCTATGAATGATGATTAGTTTAAAATTGATCTCATTCCTAATTATGCTTATAATATAACAAACCATGTAGGATAGAAAAAAATGAATCAGTAAAAATTAAGAAAGTACATTTTCAATTACATGGTAATATATTTGAACACCATACTGTTTCTTAATGTGGATCCCATTATAAAAAAAATAGGGGTCTTTGTTGTTTTAAATTTAATTCCATAAAGTCTATTTATTTAATATATTGAAGAAATATAATTATTTTCCATATTTATGACTTATTTTATGTATGTAATGAATCATAATATTTTAAAAAATTATATATTTTTGGTATAAAAAATGTAGGGAAATAAATATGATATTAAAATAATGACATATGGTAGGTTTATATACATTAAGAGTTTTACATAATATCATTTGTCTTAACTAATGGGTCCTTGTTTATAAGATCCCAATTAATATAGTGTTTAATGATTATTGTGATATTTTAACTATGGTATTTATTGTTCAAATTTTAATATAATATAAAATCATGATGATAATAAGAGTAATATGAATCTAGTTCTAATGAATCTTATATGAAAAGAGTTATAGAGAATATTTATCAAATGAAAATATTTGTTTTGGGATGTTCCTATTCATAGCCTTATTTTCATTAATGATTTAAAATTGATAGACCCTTAAAATACAAATATTTTGATCATTTGGAATAATCTAATGAATATAACCAATGTCTGTAGATTAATTGGATTAGAAAGATAATGTTAATGATATTTTTAATTATATACTCAATTAGATAACCCTTTATCCATGTTGCTTGTAATTTTCAGATGATCAAAATTATATATTTATTTTTTAAGAAACAAATATGATATTGTTCTATGAATGTTTATTTTATTTACATTCGAGGATGTATGAATTTTTAATGTTTAGTGATTCATGAATGACCATTATTATTTGGGGCCTTATGTAAAAAATTAAGATATATAATATGAATCAAGGTAATGAAAGTTTCATTAATTTAATTAGTGAACCCATTATTTGGAGTTAGAATCCAAGGTCCTACCCATTTAGATACAATGGTATTACCTTTATAATGAATAAAGTTAAATATATTCAAATAAAAAAACTAAATAAATATTCTTATCAAAATAGATCAACATGAGGTAAATGATATGGGTTTTACAAGTAAAAGATTATAGTTTCTTGATAAAATACCATTATAAGGAGGATAATAAGGTGGACGATGAGTGGTGTAGAAGATATAGTGGATTTATTATAGAAATTATAATTAGAAAACGATACTATACTAATTGACATTGAATAGTTGTACATGTGAAAAATTAAAGAAGATAGAACATAGAAACTAGGCCACATGAGTTCTAATGTAATGTAATTAGTGGAGAAAAAGTTCCCAACATGGGGATTTCGATATTGAAAAAATATAATACTTGTGAATAATGGGTTTTTAGTAAAGATCATATATTATGATAATATATTAACATTTTGAAGATGGTTATGTTTTTTTATTAATTCTTAATATGAAAAAGAAAATAATTAAATGAAACGCATAAAAAAATTAACTTATACTCATTGGTATAAAAAAGTGTGTTAGGACACCATGGAACATTTTTAGTGTAGAAATATGAAATAGAATTTTATAAATGATGTATCAAGATACTGAGTTTTTTCAACATGAATTGGGTGAACGAAAACCTCATTGTTGAATTATGTATTGTTTACCTAAGTCTATGCCAAAATGGGGTGATAAAACAATATAATTTGTCAATAGATTATGAAATACACAAATTAAGAATGATAACAGTGGGATATTATTTATTTCCATTAAATTTCTACACATTTCCACACAATTATGGTAGAAATTATTTAAATTGCCAATTAATCCTATATTCTTTCTCTATAATTTATGGGTTAATGTTCGTGTGTTTTGGAGGGGTGTTATCATATTATGGAGGATTTTTTAGACCTGTTTTCTTTGTGAATGGTTATAAATAATGGTGAACTATCACTAATAAACCATATATGGGAAGATAGTTTTCACAAGGAAGGCACATAGTTTTCCCCAATTATGTGAGTCTCCGTTGAAAATATTATCCACTAAATTGATTAAAAAATAGGTTGGAAAATAGTTTCTCAACCATTTGATCCAGTTTTTCTAAGTGTTTTCTTGGGAATGTAGAACTATTGAGATGGTGTAGGGTTTTCTAAACCAGGTGACCAAACCATCGGATGAACATATGGATCCACTAAAATAAGGATTCAATTCGAATAAAACCCCCATGAAATTAATAATCCAATATTCTATCAGAAAACATAAATTATCTTTATCACAATGATTTAAATATGTTTACCTTCGAAGAATTTGTAATTCTTAAGGGAATCATTGTAGGGTTTAGGCCACGATACATCAATATGTTGAAATTCTTCATTCTTTTGGTGTAATATACAATTATAATCTCAATAAAATTTATATATTAAATATGTAGTTGATATTTTCAACCTTTTTTTGGAAACATGTATTTTTATAATTAGATATATTTAATGAAAGGGGATTCATGGTAATATGAAGATTTTTTTTCTGTGATTCATTTTTTCTAACCATTAGAAAGAATATTTGTTAACTCTTACAATAATATGAAATTGATCATAAAGGACTGGGTTTATTTAAATTATCTGATATAAATGGTTCTGAAATTCAACTAGTGTTCTTGTTAAAAAATACTTCTTTTATTGGATGAAAATTTAATAAATTTTTTGGTTTTCAAAAAATTGATTTATTAAAATTTTAAATTTGTAATAATTTTTTTTAAAACATGTTAAATTGTTTTTTAGATGTTTAAAAATAAGTAAATGGTTACATGTGAACAATATAGGCTGTGAAATTATTTTATGGTAAATATATTTTCTTATTTTTTTACTATTTTGTTTTTCATTGGTTAGGCGGGAAGTATAAAAGTCACTATGTAGCACCATCAATGTGGGAAATAAAATAGATTTCAATTCACACCATCAGTGGTACCAATATAAATGAGTGTGTGTATATGGTTTTGTCTATAAAAATTGACCAAGAATTCAAAATACAAATGAAAAATTCTATAATGGATTAGTTTATATATTTATATGGGATAAATTTTATTTATTTGAAATAAAATTATTTTACTTTAAAATACTATTATATATTATTATTTTTTACATGTTTTTTATTAGTGGTGTTATTTGGTAAGTCATTATGGAAATCCGACTAAGTTTAGAATCTCCCAATATATTGGAACTGTTGAGTGTTTACAGATTCAATTTATCGAGAAACTGGTAATGAAAGGATCATTAGTTATTTAGTGATGTGCCTTGACATAGTGGGTTTTCATATGGACTAGAAACTTGTATAAGGTTGAGTGATTATAGTAGATGAAATATGGGTGTTTTTAGTTTTAGGATCTTTCATTTCTCTTCAACTACCTATTTTTGATTCCACACATACAATGATTTAGATTAATGTTTTAGTTAATTTTTGATTGTTACATATTATTCAAGAATCATATATTGGTTTTATTGGTAATTTATTATGTACATTGGTTGTTTAATCCTTAATAGAGAAACATGAACCCTCAATTTTCATATGGAATATATCTTATATTTTCAACAACTAGTGTATTGGGAATCTTATGAATCATAGTAGAACAGTCAATATTTTTCAAGATGATTAGCAGGGGTAGGATGATACAAATGATATCCTCTTATTCGGTCAATTAAACCAGAAATAGTGTATCGTTCAATCAGTCCATCAATTTTTTTTTCAAAAATGGTGATAGTTTTCTTTTATCCAAGGGTTAAAAATATAATTATTCTCTCTCTTGGGATGATATTAAAGATATTGGATTGTTCAAACTTGAAATATAGTGCATAAAAATCCATACATAACAAATTTATGTTAAAAATTACATTACCATGGTTTTTGGGTACATTAATGTTTTATTTCACTAGTAGTATTATTTTCACCTAATCACCATGGTCATAACCATTTGGAGTTTCATAAAATGCATTGATAATAATACATCCAAATTGGATTGAATTGTTCATTTTGAGTTTTTTTGGATAAATAAAGAGGAAAAACTTATGATTTTTTAAATAGTGAAAATGGATTTTCTAAAAAGCATGGTTATAATATTTTTTTAAAATGGTTGAAATATCATTTAATTATTGAATTATTTATCATGATATGTTTTTCTGTGTTACATTATATTTTCTGCAAATTTAGTTGGAAATGATTGAGTCTAAATGGATTTATTTTCTAGTTGTAATAAATTAATTACTGTAGGCATCATATAATTCAACTAGAGTATTCTACTAAAATTGTTATTGCACATGTGCCACATGAAAACCAATATCATGACCAATAGATGTTCCATACATTATATCACAAGGATAAGGGTGATAAGAATTAATAACTTCAATAATGGAACTATCTAGTTCAATTCCAAATAATTTCATCAGAACATTGTATGATTATGTATTATATATTATCGTTAAATAAAATCAATTAAAGTGTTATGGCAGTTTTTTATCCCATATTATGTCATTTATAACCAATTATTACCTTATGGTCCATTTTCCTTGGTAAAGACATTTCTAATGATACTACTATTTTTGATGAATAACGTCCCATTTAATAAACATAGATTTGAAAACTCTAATTTTGTCACATTTTTTCAAAATTAAAAATATTGAAGATTAATAGAATAAATAAAAACTAAATAGAAAAACATAACATCATATGTTTTTTAGATAATTTTTTTAGTAAAAATATGTTATTATAATAAATTCTATTATAAAATAAATCTATAATCAATAATTGGTTGATTTAAACATAAGTAAACAAATGATATTATAGAATTAATCCATAATAAAAATTAATTCTTTAAACTATTTAAAATAAAATACATTCTTATATTAAAAATCTGATTTTTTCACTAATCATTAGAAAAAGTCACTCTAGTTAGAAAATTCTTAGAAATACATCTAATGATTATTTTATCAAGCTGAAATAAATAAATGAAATTAATTTTTTCTGTACATATTTTTCAAAATTCCTTATAAAATAATTATAATTATAATTCAATATAATATGATAACAATTTTATTCAAAAATAAGAATTTATAAAAATAATAATAACGATGTGATAAAAATTCAGTTCTAATTTCAAAATAATAATTAATATATTTTAAATGATTAATACCATTACTTTTTTTAAAAAGAGGTCAATACTACTCATTCAAATCATTTTTCTGATTATGTAAAAATATAATCATTTGAGTAATAGTAATCTATCTACCATTTAATCTTAGTTTTTCTTATCTTGTATGCCATAAAACAATGTATTGTTAAAAAAAATATTTTTGTAATAAATTCTTCTCACTCCTTTATAATATTGTTCCCCCATAATTTTGTCTCGTTAGATAAATCTAGGGGTTCGATTTTTGGAAATTCATTTCATTAAATCCCCACGTCATTAAATGGGATAATAAATCATCTACATGAAAAAAGAGAAAAGTGTTATACGATGGTTTTATGGAATAACACATAACCAGGTTTCCATGTATAAAAACATTGGTGTAATGTAAAAACATGGATATTGAAAAGAAACCTATCAATAAAATAATGATATAGGGAGATAGATAACTTTGTCAAGTGAAAGTTAACCAATGAAATTGATAAAATATATGGTATGTTAAACGAATATTGATTTCTAGGTATGAAAATTATATCGATAATATTTTTATTCAGGTAAATTTTTTCAATATTTAAGGAATTCATTTATTATTGGTACTACATTAGTAATATAATATTTTATCTTCTAAAGAATGATTTCATCGTTAAATTGATTTTAAATATAAAAAATATCTTTTTCCCCAAATGATGACTATTGAAGAATAATTTTTCATTCATGTATTTTCAGATTCAATATATAATAGATCACATGTTCAAAATGATGATCAAATAATATTACTCCAGGTTTTTGAAATTAACAAAAATCCTATGGTTATGAAAGCAATAGATAATTCCCCAAATTAATAAACATTCATATACTAAAAATATACTTTATTTTGAATAATTCAATAATAATACCCCATGTTCACATTAGATCATTCCATAAAAAACCCAATTTTTATTAACATCATCAAAGATATTCTATGATATTATTCATACTGGAAAAAAATAATGATTTTATCAAATATTATTCTATGAAAAATTTAATGTATATTATTAGATTACATCAATCACTAGTAATATATCATGCCAAAAAAATGTTAGTCCCCTTATCATGTAATACCCATGTGATGATAATTATTTCCTTAAATAAAAAATATAACCTTAAAGAAATAATAATATAATATATGCATCGAAGTTACAACTCAACATTCATTTCTCAAATGAATCCATATAGTAAAAAATCAATTATAATTTAATGGTTTTCTATAAAAAATACACCTATTAATAAATAATCCTAACATTCATTTATAAAATATTATAAATAAATAAAAACAATTTCATACTAAATAAAAAATTACATAGCTTAATGGTAGGTGTTCCACCACTGGATCCCTTTAGATGTTGGTACAAGCCCATAGGATTTCTAGATGTGACAGTTTATCGCACACCTTGTTTTTTTTCATTTAAAATACAATATAAATGATATTTCCATTACCATTAAGAAAATTTGATTAAAATAATCATAACTAACCTTATTCTTCAATGAACATATAAAACATGATGATTCCATTAAATTTAATCTTATGTTAAAAAAATAATGAAAATTCATCAATTCGTAAGATTATCACATGATAATCCTTAGGGTTTCATATTCCTTAAGAATTCACCAAAACACATTAATTTTCTCCAATTTTTTCCCATCTTTTTATGTACTAAATGATTTTTTAACCATTATTCTTATAATAAACCATTAATATACCACTACATCATGACTTTTTATGTGTTATATAAAAATTATAATAATTCAATGTTCCTTATTATTCATTTGTTTCCATCATATTAATCAATATTACATTCTTATGATCGAATCATGTGATCCAATAATATATATTAAAACATATATAAATATATAATTCATACCTTTTATGTGTCATTTTAATTTACCTCATACTGAATAATAATGCAATTACACAATTATAAACATTCATCTTTATAGTCTTGCTTTCCAAATTGTTGAGCTTTCCCCTGAGGACATGAATTCACATAAATGATTAAAACCCTAAACATAATAAATTTAATGGATTTTTTGTGGGAATGGAAATATTATTCATTATAAGGATAATTTAATTCTTTCTTTTTTCCTAGGCAAATTATCGCTTCATCCTCTCATTTACCATACTCAAAACATACTTGAAATATTTTACAACAATTTCAATGTATTTCCTCGAAACGTCATGAGTCAATTTCCATTGAGTTGTTTTCTTCAATAATTATAACTATCACATGATCATCCATGGATATTAATTTATCATTTTTGGATTAATTAGGAAACCCACATGGGATCATGTATTTAATAATAATGTGTAATATCTTGTTAAGAATAATCCCACGAGTTCTCCCAATATCATTAATTTCATTTTGTATCCCATCTAGGAAACCACCACCTAATCCATCACATCTATTATTACATTGAATAATGAAGGATATTTCCATTTAAATATGAAAATATGTTAGTATGAGTATACTAATGAATTTTTAATGTCATAGATTTTTTGATTAAAAGTTACTGATATTGAATAGATAATTTTTCGGACTAGTCACAAAGATAGTTTGAAATTACATGGCACGATGTGATTGGAATAATTATTTTATGTATAGTAATAATATTAAATATAATAAGAGTAGTGTATTCCTAAAAAATTGGAAAGCATATAAATTGGGGGTCTATATGAGAAATTTTAGGGAATCGATTAGTTCAGAATGCAGGTTTTACCCTAGTAATGACTTAACTTTGTTTTGTAAAGGGTGTTTGTTTAAAAAAATTCATGGTTTTCAAATTATTAAAATATTTCATTAATGTTATTTTATTTTTTTATTTTTTTAAGTATATATAATTTATATTTCAAAAATAAATAGGTATCAATAATTTTATGTTACATCGCAACAAACCTATATATATAAGCGACCATTGGTGAGCATTCAGAAGGATTTCATTGGATGATGATGATCAAATCATATATCGATGATCGGTGTGTGATAGATTCATCGGACCTCACTAAATACTACAATAACATATATTTCTTCATCTGTGATTGATCCAAATTGAGGTAGGATGGTTATTTAAATAATTTTTCCTCCCTTGTTCATATATTCTATGATTAACAAGATTAATTCGACAAATGAATTAATTTGTGGATCATATGGTATAGTATTATGAGTTATTTGTAGGGTTTTTTTCGATAGAATTTAAGTGTTATTATTTGACCATAGATTTTATTCTAATATATAATGATCGAGGACAATATAAACATTGGATGAGGTTCATTACTCTTGATTTCAGTTGTACATTTCTCCCACAATTCATTGTTTATAATGCATTCTATTCATTTGACACATGGTTCCAATTATCTCGATTAGTTGATCATAAAAATTTCAATTATAGTTTCAATAATCCTTTATTGTAGATCATAGATCAACATGAAATGAGAGTGGTGTGATTATGGATGCACTGGTGAGTCAGATGGTTTTATATACCCATTTTTTTTCTTCAGTTCACAAAAAAGAATAATGAATATTCTTATTTTACAAATAAATCATAATATATAACGTTTTTTTGGAAATAGAATCACTCTATGGGGTTTGATTCATGATTTACAAATGAGGTAGTCACCAGATCGATTTTATTAGGCACGATAATGAAATCATATAATAGATAGAGAATTCTGAAAAAAAAATCCCTAAAATATATTCCATGTTGAGATAGTTACATGTCTCCCAACATGTGATGGGGTCACATGATAAGTGACCTCTTCCAAGCGACTAAGTGTGTACCTTATAGTTTATAAAGAGATGCGTTGGGGTACCCATGTTAGAGAATGTCGTAAACTCCCCCGCATGGACATAGTCTAGAAAATGGAACAGGTTAAGTAATAGTACATTGGTAGAGTACACTTACATGAAGCACATTGTGCACTTATACACATACATAGATATGGGCATGAGACCCAGTCCATTTACAGAGGAAGGAGTTAAGTTTAAGTGACATTGTATGTAGCCATTCTATACATAGTGTACTTTCTAAATTGCAGCTTGGTGGAATTTTACTTTTAATAATGGAAAATCATTTTTTGGGGTTCTTCCTCATACCCATTCACAAAGGGTTATTATCAAAATATTTCCTAGAGACTGGAAAACAATCCCTTCAGTTTGACGTGTTGGATACATTTTTTGGAATCCTTAGGAGATACACAGAGTGTCATCCTCTATTCATTCTCAAGACCTAGGTTGAGTTATTGGAATCTTCATGAGCATAGAATGGGGGTATAAAACCTCTTCGTAGAAGGATAATCTAGGATGAGTTATTATTATACCCCATGTCTTTGGAAGTGATACTCGCCTATGAAACATATCACTTCAGTCCTTTATTACGTACCTCTAATGGTGAGACCCGATAAGAAATACCTCTCATAAAGACAAGATCAATGTTATGCCACTGATGAGTGTATTCTCTCAGACATGTTATTTATGGAATCATCCCACTAGAATCTCTATATGGATTTACATTTGTAACATAAATTTAGACTATTTTTCTTTATTGATAATATCTAGATATTTATTTATATCTAATATTGAACTATGCCTTTGTAGAGATGATTTTTTCCTTTTTTAATAAATTTATTATCTAGGTATCATAATGGTTATTGTTATACACACTCATTCACCTGCTCTTCCCTCATGTTTCAGGCCTTGTGTTATTCCTACTCAATGCTAGTTGTTTATTCCCTTTTCTGCATGGTATAATATAGAAGATGTGTACATGTGTATAAGTACATTGGTTAAGGACTTCCATGTTCGTGTTATGCCTACTCAGTGCAAGTTGATAAAACCTGACATATTAGAGGCTTTATTAAGAATTCATAGAATGAGCCCTGCTAAGATTATTCATGACATAGTGGTATCATTGTAGTCAGCTCTGTATTAACACCAGCTTATATGATCTTTCTATTGGTAAATATTAATAACTATTTTTTATTTAACTATCTAGCCAGGGACCTTAGGATTAGTGTGGAGGCCAACATATCAATACACTCGGACTCTAATCACCTAGTATTAAACAGGGCATATTAAAACACTATTTATGGGAAATAATAGAAATTAATCATATAAGAATGGATTATAGTTTTGACTTCCTTCTTGAGTCATCTATACCTATATACTCATTAACATTGGAATAACATATTTACTTTCAGAATCCCTCTACAAAGTATTCATTCAAGGGTTCTGCATCATGATAACTTGGATATACCCTTGAGTGATTTGGAATCTATATAGTGAACAGTTCCAGATGTTCCACCACCATATAGTGCACCATCTATACCAATAACTATTGAGAAAAGAATGTCACTCATTGTAATAGTGGATGATATGTGTAGGTTGAGCACATTCTGTGATTTTCAATAGTAGATGACCTTCTGTATTTGAGTTGATAATAACCCACAATATTCTATGGATATACATGACATAGTGAACCATGTTTTCCATATGTTCGGGAAAACAATGTAGAATATAGTGATCATGGCGATGAGCCTTCTTCATGTATTATTATGGTGATAGTGGTGGTTAGTTGACCATTCTTCTAATAACCCAACCCTTTTTTGGTTATAGTCCTAATATCATTTTAGATAAGAGTTATCTCCAGTTTACATGAAGGATATAAATATCCTAGAGATTCTATAGCTCCAACTTAGTTTCCTGATGGAAGGTGAGTTTTCATCTAGGTTTATCAAACTCTCTATATACTTAGTGGATATTGTTCACAAACAGTTGTTCATTTATACGACCATCAAATTAGTTATACATAGAGATATCTATCCGAGTGGTATACCTATATTAATTCCTACCTATAATGGGATTTTATAGAGAGATTTGGAGGTTGAGTGTTTTTAGAAGATAAAATATTAACGGTGGCTACCATTATCGGGAAGACATGAGGAGATACAATGGTAGTTGGGATAGAATTCCAGTCATTTGGACCTTTCCATGTGATATATTCATTGATTAAGTCCTATTATAGAAGGATTACAATTTAGGTATCTCGGGATGGGTCCAGTCTGCCCAGGTAAAAGAAGTGTTACTCAAGTGATGGTATAAGTAATATTTCCTGAAATTTTCAAACTCTCTATATAGCTGAAAGAGAGACCATGGATAGGTTACTATTTATGGGTAAATGTCATGAGTAGGTAGGTTCACAGTGTGGTATACATGTAACGAGATATGGTAGAGTTTCATGAGGTTGTATATCATTTGATATATTACCAGCACCACCCTTGGTAATCCATTATAGGTAGAAGAAGATGGAGGAAAGGGGTGGGGACAACTACAGGTGGTAAATGATAACAATCTAGAAGCTACATGAATGCTTGAAAAATTATATTTGTCTTAAATACCTTATCAGATTTAAAAATATAAACATTTTCTATTTATTATTTTACTTCCACATATATTATTTTATACATAGAGATTCTGGTTGAGTTTTTGGCTCAAACATTATGCTTGTAGACACCTATCAGAGAATAGTCAATGATCAAAAACTTATGTCGTTAGTGTGACATAAATAATGTACGTGAAATTATATATTGATATATTTATATATTGGAAATTTTACCATACAATGAAATCATAGGTATTGACTATTCATCCATAGTCCATGCCCAGATTTAATGTTTCTAGAAGAAAATATCATGTCTCCATAATGATGGAACTAGGATGTAATTTGTTAGTAAAAAGGAATCATAGGGTGTGCAGGATGGAATCATGCATAAGAGGGTACAACCTATTAGTCAACAGTTGTCATGCCTGGCCCTTGGTGTAGTGGACATTATGTGTTACCAGTCTCATTATGTAGTTATAGAGTATGATGATGCATTCCCTAAGGATATCCAGGGGTTACCTACCCATTTAAACATAGACATATGCATGGATCTAGACATAAAATGGTATTTATATCTACACTTTAATATTGAATGGCCCCTATAGAGCTATGTGAGATATTGTAGTATTTGGATAAATAGTAAGAGAAGGGATTTGTTAGGAAATTTAATTCACCCTTGGAAGCCCCTTTTTTTTCTCCAAGATGGAGGATGATAACTTCATATTGTGTGTGGACTACTAGTTCTTAAACCAAGTGGCTATTAAGAATAAGTATCCACTATCAAGGATTAATTACGAAATTCTTTAGTTGTTAAGGACATGATGTTTCTCAAAAAATTCATAGGCTAGGATATGAGCAATTATGGGTATGAGATGATGGTATTCCAAATATGACATTCATTTGTTCCTACAATCACTCTTATGAGTTAGTGATTCCCTTTATCATGACGAACTGGACATTAGTTCTCATGAAACTCATGAATCAAATTGTTATTCCTTTCCTAGACCGATTCATTATAGTATAAATTGATGATATCCTTGTATAATTATAATCAATGGAGGATCCATTAGAATCATGGTGATAGTTATGAACATACAATGACAGTACCAACATTATGGAAATATCCAGAAGTTCCAGTTATGGATTCATGCATCCCACTTTATGGGACAATTTATCATAGTAGATGGATTTTTTGTGTACCAAATGAAGGTTGAGGTAGTGTTTGATTGGGTATACAAAATATCATAATTGAGGCGATGAGTTTCATCAGGATTTAATTATATTACCAGAGAATAATATCTAATTTATTTAGGATATCATCACCAATGTATTGTTTGACCTAAAATGGGATTTTTTTCGTATCAACTGATATGTTAATCTAGAATATCTAGTAGTTTAGGTTCATTTGTAAGGGCACTCGAAACATGATATTTCCATCGGTGGGTGTCATGTAAAATGTGTTTTGTGATGAATCTGGAACCATGATTGATTGTATTTTAAATTATATAAATGGGAAGATTTCTTATGGTTCAAATTTGTTGAGAACACCTAAGTAGAACTACAAGACCCATAATTTTGAGTTATCACTAGTAGACTTCAGAATGATGATGAGTATACATTAGTAGATGGGAAAATAGATTACCATCTATTCTGATCACTAGAGTCTCAAGTATATATTTTATTATACACACCAGAATCCTACATAGAAGTTGTGTCTAGGGTATATTTTGGATTATTTATTCATAATTTTCTATACACCTATGAAGAGATTCATAGTAGTGTATCCTCTTAGCAATAAAAATAATCATAGTTATTGAATGAGAGGAAAGAGATGTTGGTCCAACTGCGGGTAAACTTTGATGATGTATAAAGAGTAGATTACAAAAAATTTATGGTCATATACCATCTTATTTTTAGTAATTTAGGGATATATTTCATGGGGAAATTGACTGTGAGACCTTGTATACTCAAATATTGATTATAGAGGATCTTGGTGGATTTTATGAAGGTGGGGAGAGTATTGTTTTATTCAAATATAGATGATGGTACTTGTGACATTGTAGGAGGTGTTTTTGAGAGAGTTTCATTCATATAAAATTTTGGTACACCCATTTGTAGAAAATATGTACAAATACCAATGATGCAGGTTTTGGATTCTAGGGATGACGAAAAGGATTTCATAGTTTGTCTCTCGATCACTTACATAACATTATGTGATAGATTGTCTTCATGTTCCATTAAAATCAATCATCCCCTTGATATAACATAATCAAAGAGGGATGGTAAATCCATGTCATTCATGATAGGATGGCCACCTATATCAATTAAAATTATTCCATCATGGTTATTGTAGACCGACTAACTATGTTGAACCACTTCATAGAAATATAGGAGTAGAGTATAGTAGGGTTCTTGGGACTCCACATTTTGCAGGATATGGAATTTCTCCAGGGGGTTCAGTTGAAGATATTTCCTTCTCACTATGATATCTCAACATCAATTTTCTTAAAGAAATTTTAGTGCATTTGGGATTGGGTTTCCCTTTTCTAAATCATTTAACAACAAACTAATGCCTAGACTGAGCATGTCGTT
Source organism: Viscum album (assembly GCA_963277665.1). Lineage (NCBI taxonomy): Eukaryota > Viridiplantae > Streptophyta > Magnoliopsida > Santalales > Viscaceae > Viscum > Viscum album. The sequence goes on along the minus strand of OY728150.1, from coordinate 1,253,645,754 downwards.
TAGGTCTGAGAGGAAATTTTTCATCCATACATGTTGGAATTTGGAAATTTTTGGAAGGAACACCCACCACTGGTTGATTTTTTCCTACAATATGATATACCATTACACAACCAATATGGTACCATTGGGGGATTTTTACAGGTGACCCAATAGGTGACAACATTGAAAGACTAAACCTGGAGAGTCAATAGTTATCAGACAAGAGTTGCGGTGTGAAACTACTGAGAAGATTCCGATCATCCCGGAGTGGATGAGGACAACCTAAAGTGGTCAATATCCTTATTTAATAAGGAGAAAAATGACTTGGGAGTTTGAGAATGTAGGTCATTTGTTCCTATAGGTTTCACCATAACAGGGATTATAAAGATTTCTATTGGAAAAAATATGTCTCTTAGGTTCATTTACCCTTTATAGATACTATATTAAATTAGTGAAGTGGCATACCACATACATAAACCATCAAAATTAGTCTAGGTAAATAAATTCTTCGAAATATTATAGCTGATGATTTATATTCTTTAGAAATCAAAGGTTGTAGACTTGGGTGATCGTGAAATAGAGGATGAAGACACCTTAAATCTTAAAATAGCAGTGATATGGGATTTGTATGAGTGGATCCTTTCTAGGAAATAAATTTCATTTTAGAGTGCTTGATGGTAGAATGAGAATATCTATAAGAGAACACTAGAGCAGGAGGCTCATATTTGTGCCCAGAACCCAGGTATCATTGTTTAGAACGTGTTTTGTCATTTTGGGATTTCATACCTAAGGATTGGGGAAGGAAATTACAAAGATATTCCTTTTATTGTTTCTAGATAATGTATCTATTATTTTATATTATAGTCACTAAGAAGGTGTACGATAATATGGCTTGATGAGGAAAGAATAAATTTTTTCATATATTTAATATTCAAAATAGCACACACATGCAGTTTTCATGATAAAGAGAAATAAATTCTAAACTGAGTCCCATACCAAAAATATGAGGGAACCAGTATTTTAAAACCATGGGTTTTACACATTGAGTGATATAAACATGGACGACACATAACAATTATAGAAAATTAGTGTTGGGTAGAAAATGAATAAAATAATTGAAAAAATTAAATGAAATTATTTTTTATGTTATGATATAGCCTCTTTTATAAAAAACAATAATTGGGAGTTCCTAGGACAATACAAAAAAACATATAATTATAGATATCTAATAGAGTGTGTTAAATTATAATCTGTTGGAAGATGATATCCAATGCAAAGAATGATGCCCACTGCAAGATGAATTTGATGGATATGTCAAAGAACAGTGACACTACATTGTTCTTCATCATCGATCAATTTGAATTGAGGTAGAATGGTTGTTTTATTTTGTTTTCTTCCAATATTATTTAATTATACGACAAATAATAATATATCAACTGATGGATCAATTTGATGATAATTTTTATTAAAGGAAATTTTATTTTCATGATTTTTTTGGGATTATTGGATTGTGATTATTGATTAAACATTTTTATTATAATGGAAACAGATTAAAGAATACAAAAACATTTTCCATGGATCATTCCTTATATGTGTGGTTGATCATCTCCCCCCTGATATCACCTTCATCTTGGGATTTCGTCATTTTTCCTATTGTTCGGCATGGCCTTATGGATTATTCATTGCACAACCATTTCTATATAAAAGAATGAAATATTGTATATATAGGATTAGAACTACAGGATGATGGTGGGAATATTGATTTGGTGGTGAAATAGATTTTTTTGTATACCTGATTTCATATTATTCGGTGTTAAAAAATATCAAAAAATAATCCAATTTTCAAAATGAATTGAAGGACTATATATTTTTATTTGATGATAACATAACTCCCCGAGGCTTGATAAATGATTTCCCAAGGAGGATATATCCATATTGATATCCAATGGTTTAGGAAAAAACTAATATTTTTGTAAATACCCTGAAATTATTTGGAAATTTTTTTCATAAATTCATGGGGATTTTACGAGCCCGCAGTTTCTGAAGGCAGTTGATTCTGAGGCCTAGTGTGCCCGGAATCAATTTCAGAAGTTTTGTTGAGCTTAAATTAACACGGGTAAGAAATTTTCCTAAAAAAGTGTAGTAACTCTTAAATGGTTACTTGGATCAGAAATGTGATGCCACCGTTGTGCTCAGAATGGTGGGTTCACCATAGGGGTGACTTAAGTTTAGTCGGCTTGGGGCTCCTATGAAAAATCTGAAAAATGGCATAACCGTTAATAAATTAATTATATAAATTTTTTTTTTCAAATGCTTATAACTCACAAATGGTTAGTTGTATAAAAAATATGATACCACCGCTGAACTCAGGATGGTAGGCTTTCTTTAAGAAGATACTAACTTGGGTCTCCGAGGGCCACCAGAGAAAATTAGATTTTGGCCGCAAATAAAATAATTAAGTGAAAATAATTTCATTGAAAAACATAGTTACTTTTAAATGGTGATTTGGGTTAAAAATCCGAGAGTACCATTGGGTTCGTTGGGGTGTGTTTCATCTAGTCAAAGCCTATCCTCGATCGACGTGAGTCGAGGTTGACTGAAAATAATTTTCTGAACATTTTTTAAGGTACATTCAGTAAATGTGCAAATGGCATTTTATAACTTTTGAACCGTTTATCAGAATTGAAATCCGAGGGAACCATTAAACTTATAGTTCCTATATTCTCTTAATAAGACATTCACCTCGACGGTGGATGGTCGGGAATAAACGGTTTTTTGGGTTTTTTTTAAAAATGATAAAATAAAGTGTAGCGACACTTTATTTTATTCCAGTCGCAATGTGAGTGTGGGTAGTTGGAACCTCTACATGAGAGATAGTGGTGTGACCACCACACCCTAACCTCCCATGAGAGTTTATGGTGGTGGGGCCACCCGAACCCAAACTTCCATGTGAGTTTAAATGTGGTGGGAACCACACGAGGCCACCCGACCCCTATTAATGGGTGAAGACCATAACCTCTCAAATCCCCCTATTAATGGTGCCACCACCACCACTATTAATGGCCAAAAACTCCTCTTTGAATTTGTGGCATCTCCATTAATTAATTGCGCCAACGCGTGTGAATTAATTAAGGGGAGCCTCTTGGCATCATCCAAATTAATTGTGACTCCCCTCATGAAATAATTTTGCTGGAACTAGGTTAATCTATTCTACAATTTGAATTAATTTCCAACGTGATTTTAGACAATCCCTCCCTCTCCTATAAAAAGGATGCTTGGGGGAAGGTTTTGGGACTACTTCAGCAAGCGGGGAAACACTAGAAAAGAGAGGTGTCTCCCAACACTTGGAGGATTACACCCCTCCTAATGAAGAACACGTAGAACGTGAAGAACGGTGACAACGATCTTCTTCCCTGACCTTCTTCCTCGGACCCCTTTGATGTTGGAGGTGTTCTTCTACCATGGATCGACAGCCGACTTACCGCGACGTCAAGGAATGATCTCCCATTAATAAAAAGGTAGGGGATATTTGTGCTATATTAATTGTGAGAATAAAACCTTTTTCTTCATCAATCAAGTTATGGTATGAGAATCACCATTTTGTTTCACCAAAACGAGGAGGGTTCGGTCCGCACGAACATGGTCCGACCCTCCCCATGTTTGTTCTTATTTGGTGACTACGAAGGCGGAACACACGGTGACGACGACGAAGGTGGCGAACAAAGGCCGCGCTACCCGCGGCCTACGTGAACTGTGTCGCCCCCACGACGCCCTTGTGTGCTACCCACACCCCCTTTTCCCAACAGGCCTGCTTCCGGTGCCCCGCGCCAATGCCGGTGCCCTAGCCGGCACCCCGCGCCCCTGCCGGCATGCACCCGGCTCCACATGCCCCTTTCGGCGCTCTCGGTGCCCCACACCCCTACTAGCGCAATCCCGATGACTTGAACCCCTGTCGAAGCACACTCGGAGCCCCGTTCCTCAAACGGCAGGCTGCCCGCCACCCGGTGCCCCTGCCTGGTTGCTTCCAAGTGCCCCATGCCCTTGCTGGGGTTTGGCCCGGTTCCCTGCGCCCCCTACCGGCATGCTACCTGCCTGCCCGGCTCCTACCGCGACCTGCCCGGTGCACTCGGAGCCTGCCAGTGACAAGCCCACCGGCCGCTCCCCAAATAGCCCACCTTCTGGCCTCCAAGAAAGAATCCTCCCAGGACGACCCGCGGTCTCCCTCACGAGGTCGCTGGCCGAACCGGTCTGGTATCAGAGGAAATGTTACCCAGCCGCCTAAGTGGTGACAATCGGGTTGAACTGACCTCACGGTCTTCCGGGCTAGGCCCAGCCGAACTGGTCAAAACATAATAGGGTGACCCACCCAATGTGTCGGGTCAGACCCAGTGAATCTGACCTGGTAGACCCAGGCCAGGTCGGCCCAGTATGGTTTGGGCCGAATCGGTTCGACCAGGTCGGACTGGATGTTGGCCCAGTATTGCGCCATTTCAATCTTGGCCAATATCTTTGGCCCCAGACATCTATTTGATGAATCATCAGAAGTGCTGAAATTCTTAGGGATTAGATGTCCCTTTGATAATACCCCACTGTAGTTCGGGTATAGTTGAGTCACAGTCATGTTGGTTCATACATGAATCCAACTGGGCCCTTGGGACTAAAATGCTAATAACTTCCAAATCGGGCGTCAGATTGACGTGCCGTCTATTGCATTGAGACCCCTTTGACATGGCGGCCAATTGCGATACATCCACCTACGATTTCAGGAAACTTGGTGTATCAACCAGTAGCTCATGGAGCAGATCCTTCCAGAGATGAGGAGACATAGTACGGAGACCTAATAGCTGTAGACCTGACAACTACTTGATCGATTCGACATGGAGTGATTCAATAAGCCTAGTGGACAGAGTTTCCAGTTTGGCATCAAACCCACAGTAGACAGAGCACCATGTATGGTAGCAAACCCATGGTACTCAACAATAGGAGTACCTCTGACGGCTATTAGGGGGAGCACCCTGTTTGGTGGCAAGCCCACAGCAGAGGAGGGCCCGGTTTGGTAGCAGAACCGCGACACATGACAGGAGGAGTGCCTCCGCAGTCTAAGGATAGTGATTAGCACCTAATAGTCACAACAGTGCCACTATAATCTACATAGGATGAGTTCTCCAGTAGATGTGGATTCAATAATGAATAATCCTTGTTTGAGCTGAGAAAATGACCTTTGTGTTTTCCTCATGATTGAGATGGGTTACTTGATAACATTGGTATATGTATGGTAATAAACCTAATTAATGGTTACCTTTTGAAATCATACTTTATGGTTTATCCATGATGGATTTTGTGAGACCTTGAAGGTCTTAGGGTCCCTCCTGAGTATCGTTATACTCACCCCAGCACGGGCTACGCCCGCACCTCATTGAGTTGGATGAAGATGACAGACATTGCTGACAGTGGTCGAGAGTGCCAGGATGGGATGGTACCTGAAGGTGGACTTTATGTCCTTTTGGTACATGGTGGAGTCTGACGGACATAGAGTGATAAGGAGTCCATCTTTACTTACCCTTCAGTTAGTAAACCCGGAGGATAATCTAAGAGCTTCTTCCACCTTTCAGCAGTTTGTCCCTTTTTCAATTGTACTTGTTTTCAGTTGTATTTGTACTTTACAGTTGGGCTTGTATTCTGGCCCCCTTTACTTTCAGTACTCTTGTTATACTGTTTTTTCTTAGTGTTTAATTCATATTGTAGTCTAGTTGTTTGTGTTTACTATTTTTAAAGGCAATGCCTTACCATGTTTATGGTATTATTCCTTTGGTGCTAGTCTCTATCCCATGGCCTATGGAAGGCAAGTTTAGGGTAGTCACGATACGGGCCCCGGGGGAAGGGTCATGAAAAATTGGTAACAGAGGAGTCAGTCCTACCGTATAACATAGGACCCTGATATTTCCTTTCTGTGAGGCAATAGTGTTAATGGTATTAAGTGTTTTTTCAGTCCAGGGAGTCCGGTGTTGGTTCCAGTGGCCGATGTATCCATACTCTTGGACCCTGACATCTGATTTCCGACTCAGTGCATGAAAACACTGATTGCGTATGTGTTTTCAAAATTTTTCTTTAAGTCATATCAAACTAGATCATCTCACTAGGTATAGTCTTTTAACAATGTAACATCTGTTTTTTTCAAGATGACTCCCCATGGATGACTATTTTGAGCCCCGTGAGTCATACGTACTGACAGCCCGCCGAGCGATGAGGCCTCAGTGCTGGGCCCCATCACATTAGAGGAAACAACAGTACCACTAACCAATGGGTTACTGTTACAACCATCCCCATCAGCAGAGGGTGCTCGCTGCTTGAATGTGTTTCACAGGTTCCTATGACAGAGGCCTTCGATGTTTCGGGGGGAGACAGATATAAAAACGGCTCTGTACTGGCTGGAGTATGTAGCTCGAGTTTTCCACACATTTGGGATGCCCGCTAACATGATGGTGCACCTAGCTGTTAGCCTCTTTCAGGGATGACATGGGAATGGGTGGAGCCTAATGATCTAGTTTTATGGCGTGGCAACCTTTACCTAGGGAAACATTGAGTGTCTTTTCAAGGAAGAGTTTATACTAGCGACTCCACAGATTGTGCGTGCTCAGGAGATACTACTCTTTCCATTGGGATTTCTGTCAATAGCAGAGTCATCCGTAGTAGGTAGTAGGCAGATGAAATGAGGGAAAGAGCAGGTTAGACCTACTGATAGACGACCCAATGATGTGGCAATGGGGGTACGGGGAACCTGAGGCCGAGGGAGACCTGAATAGTGATGTGTCTGTTATTCCTACAGGGAATGAGTTCACATAGCACGTGATTGTATAACTCCCCACACAGTTGATCAACAGGCATTCAAGGAGCCACCGAGATAGATGCAATGGCAGGAGCATGATCATCATCCGAGTGGTGTACGAGGCAGTGGAGCAGGTCCTTCAGTGGATAGTGGTCAGAGTCATCAAGCACTACTAATATCACCCCAAGACGGTTCACCTCGGGCTCCAAAAGAAGGTGGATAAGAGTAGGACTAGCTCCAGGCATAGAGTCCTTTGTTCACGATACTTCTAGCTACGTTGATGTCTTTGTTTGTGGTTGAATTTTGTTTTTGTAATTTGACCTACAGTAATAAAAGTCACCTGTCCTTATTACATTTTCTTTCCTACATTTTTGTGTTGTTAATACTAAGAGGTTCTGATTAAAATTGTTTACTTTACCCTCACTTTCTATATTTCTTCTGGAGGAGACCCAGTGATCAAAAACTAATGCCGACAGTGTGACTCAACACTTGGAGGCGAGAATAATAGTTAGATCTCTTTGTAGTAGCGTCGAGGCCTTAGGACATAGTTCATAGACAGAATTAGTACCGTTCATGTTAGTATTGACTGTATTAGGAAAAGGGAGTGGTTTATCCAAGGGAAGAGAATGGATTTTATTTTTCATCAAAGGATAAATCATAGCATCTCTTGTAGAACGTAGGCGAAAAAGGGTGAAGTTGAGTTCATACAAGTGGCTAGTTTCACCCATAGTTCATTACGTGGAAGGTTTACGATTTACTCTAATCTCAATAGTCTCAGGTGTGTCTTCTTTCAGAAGGATCTGAACCTGAGACAGTGGCGATGTCTTGAGTTCTTATAAGACTATAACTTCGAGATATTTTATACTCCTACGATGAGTAATGTTGTTGCGCATACGCTCAGTAGGGGGACTGGTATTCAGCTTCTAGGAGAGGCGACATAGCCGATGGTTGTCTTACATATATCCATCGTTGATTGAGATAGTGCAGCCAATCTATATTCTCTTACAGTCACTCATCCACTTGATTAGCAGAGTAGGAGAGGTGTCTCACCACCTGGCCCTTATACATCATTTTCACTGGGTGCACGACATCTTCCACATATCTCAACTGAGGAGATGTGTGCACAACACGTCCCACATCATTTACCACAGATATCTGGAAATCGATGACGGGGCGACTTTCTCGGAGGTTCCAGTGGTGATTGAGGATCGTCAAGAGTGGGTCCTACGTGGAGGGTCGATTCCTCTGGTGTGCATTAATTGGCAGAAAGGGATCCTCAAAAAGAGCACATGGGAGCAGGATGCTAAGATGACTACTCAGTATCATCCTTATGTTTCCCTAGAATGAGTTGTAGCTTTATGGGGAGGTAAATCCCTGTGTTGGGGGTAATGTAAAGAACCAGAAATGCCATGGAATGTTTTTTCATAAATTCATGGGAATTTTATGAGTTCGCAGTTTCTGACAGTGCTTGATTCCAAGGCCCATTGTCCCCAAGATCAATTTCTAATGTTTCCTTAAGATTACATTATTGCGCGTAAACCATTTTCATGAAAAAGTGGAATAAATATTAAATGGTTACTCGGTTCAGAAATCTAAATCCATAGTTGCGCTCAATATGGTGGATTTACCCTAGAACAGACTTAAGTGTAGTTGGCACAGTCTTCCGGTGAAAAATCCCCAAAATGGCAAAACCGTAAATAAATTAATTAAATAAAGTTATTTTAATTTTTTCAAATGCTTATAACTCACAAATGGTAACTCAGATTAAAAATATGAGACCACTACTGAACTCATGAGGGTCAGATTTCTTTAAGTATATATTAACTTGGGTCGGCGAGGGCCACCAAATAATGTTAGTTTTTGTCCGCGAATAAAATAATTAAGTGACAATTATTTTATTGTAAAATTTTTAACATCTAAACAGTGAGTCAGATTAGAAATCAGAGAGTACTATTGGGTTTTTTGGGGCGTGTTTCAGCTAGGTAGAGCCAAACCTCAACCGGCGCGAGTTGAGGGTGACTGATAATAATTTTTTGAACTATTTTTCGGATATGTTCAGTAAACGTGCAAATAACATTTTATAAAATTTGCACCATTTATCAAAATTGAAAATTGAGGGAACCATTGAACTCACAGCATGGATATTCACATAAAAAGACATTCACCTCGATGTCATATGGTTAGGAATAAAAGTTAGTTTCTGGCTTTTTTAAAATAAAATGATAAAATAAAGTGTAGGGACACATTATTTTATTCCACCAACCATGTGAGTGCGGGTAGTTGTAACCTCTACTTGGGAGTTGGTGGTGGGACCTCCACACCCTAACCTCCCATGAATGGTTATAGTGGTGTGGCCCACATGACCCCAAACTTCCATTTGAGTTTAAATGTGGTAAGAACCACACGATGCCACCCGACCCATATATATGGGAGGAGACCATAACCTCTCAACTCCCCTATTAATGGTTCAACCGCCACCCCTTTTAATAGAAAAAAACCCGCTCTTTGAATTTGTGGATTCTAGCTTTATTAATTGTTCCAACGCGTGTGAAATAATTAAGGGGAGCCTCTTGACATCCCCCAAATTAATTGAGACGCCCCTCGTGAAATTAATTTGGTGGAGCCGTGTTAATTAATTCTACCATTTAAATTACAAGACAATGTTATTTTTAAAAACCCTCCCACTCCTATATAAAGAAATCATGGGGGATGGTTTTGGGATGGCTTCATCATGTGATTAAATGGTGGCAAGGAGACGCTTCTCCCAACACTTGGAGGATTATGCCCCTCCCAATGAAGAATGTGAAGAACGTGAAGAATGCTAAGGTCGATCTTCTTCTCTGACATTCTTCCTCAGTCCCCTTAGACGTGGGACGTGATCGTCTACCACGGATCGACGACCAACCAATCATGATGTCAACGAACGATCGCCCTTTAATCATAATATAGGTGATTTTTTTTATTTTAATTATGAGAATAAACACTCATTATTCATCAATCAACTTATGGTATGCGAATCGACATTTTCTGCCACCGAAACGAGGACGGTTCGGGCCGCACGAACACGGTCTGACACTCCCTTTGTTTGTTCTTGTTTAGTGACAATGAAGGCGGTACATGCTGCGACGTCGACAATGGAGGTGAACAAAGGTTGTGCTACCCCTGACCTCTGTGAACTGTGACTCCCCCACGGTGCCCCGGTGTGTTACCCACGCCATTGTCGGTGTGTAGCTGGTGCCCCGCACCAATGCAAGTGCGCTGCCCAGCGCCCAGTGCCCCTGCCGGCACGCACCCGTTGCCCCGCGCCCCTTCTGGCGTACTCTCGGTGCCCCGCACCCATGAAGGCGTGAACCCGGTGCCCCGCTCCCCTAATGGCGTGATCCATGGCACCCTACGCCCCTTCCGATGCACTCCTGGTGTCCTGCACCCCTGCAGGCATGCACCCAGCACCCCGTGCCCCTGTTGGCACACTGCCTAGTGCCTCGTGCCCATGCTGGCACACACCCGGTGCCATGTGCCCCTGCCATCACGCACCCAGCACCCCACGCCCCTACCAGTGCACTACTCAGTGCCCAGTGCCCCCTGCCCGCGTGCTGCCCGCCTGCACTGCTCCTTCCACGGCTTTCCCGGAGCATGCCGGGCCCAGTTGACGGGGCAAAAATATAGCTAGCTGACCTGCCCAATGGGCCGGGTTGGACCCTGCAAGTCTGACAAGGTCGACCCAGACCGGGTCAGCCGGGTCTGTGTTGGGCCGAGTCATTCCGACCGGGTCCAACCGGACCCGGGCCCATTACTTCCCCTTTTCCTTCTTGGGCCATATCATTGGCACCAGATGTCCTTTTAAAGAACCATCAGCGATGCCAGTATTCATGGAGCATAGACGTCTCTTTGAGAATACCCCACTAGAGTTTGGGTATAGTTGCCTCACGGTCAGGATGGATTGTATAGGAATCCAACCGCGCCCCCGGGAATAAAATGCTAATAACTCACAGACCGAGCTTCTGATTGATGTGTCGTGTGTTGCGTTGAGAACCCTTTGACGTGTAGGTCCATTGAGATAATTCCACCGACAATTTTGCGACAGTTTTAGTATTGTCCAGTTGCTCGTGGAGCAGATTCCCTTGGAGATGAGCATACTGAGTGAGGAGACCATGTAGTTGTAGACCTGACGACTGCTTGACCGATTCGACTCGGAGTGATTCGATTAGCCTAGTAGATGGAGCGCCCGGTTTGGAGGAAGACCCACGGGGGATGGAGTGCCTGGTTTGGCATCATACCCGCTGTCCTCGACATGAGGAGTATCTCTGACGTCTATTAGGGGGAGCACCTGGTTTGGTAGCAGACCCACAACAAAAGAAGTGCCCGGTATGGCAGTAGACCCGCGGTACTCGACAGGAGGAGTAACTCAGTAGTATTATGTTAGTGATTAGTGTTTCAGAGTCACAAAAAAGCCACTGTAATCGACAGAGCAGGAGTTCTCCAGAAGCTGTGGTTTTGATAATGAAATATCCAGGTTTGAGCTGAGTCACTGACATTTGTGATTTCCTCATGATTGATATGGGTTACATGATAACTTAGGTATATGTATGGGCACAAACCTAAGTAGTTGTTATCTATTTAAATCATACTTTAGGTTTTATCCTTGTTTTATTTTGTTAGACTTTGAGAGTCTCGGGGTCCCTGCTGAGTATCGTTATACTCACCCATGCATGGGCTACGCCCACACCTCATTGTGTTGCATGCAGACAACTGACAGTGCTGACAGAAGCTGAGAGCGCCAGGACAGGATGGTACCCAGAGGTGGAATATACGAAATTTCACTACATGGTGGAGTCTAATGGATGTGGAGTGATGAGGAGGCCATCTGTACCTAACCCTTTGGTATGAACCCCAATTAAAGATTCAAGGGATGCTTCCACCTTTCATCTATTTTTTCCCTTTTCAGTTGTACTTTTTTTCAGTTGTATATGTACATTACTGTTGGGCTTGTAATTTTCCCCCTTTACTTTCAATACTATTGTTATACTATTTTTTCTTAGTGTTTACTTCCTCATGTACTCTTGTTGTGTGTGTTTGCAATTTATAAAGGTAATGTCTTCCCATTTTTAGAGAATTACGCCTTTGGTGCTAGTCGACATCCCCTAGCCTATGGAAGGTGGGCTTGGGGTAGTCACGATACGGGCCCCGAGGGATGGGTCGTGATAATTATAGATTTGGATTTCCAGAAAACTCTACACCACATAGCATGTAAAGTTGAGTGACACATTGTGTGGCCCCATAGAAGAAATCATTGGGGTTGAATTATTTTTGATTTTCTGAAGTCACGTGGTAGGGTAACATAACCTCTGACCTCTTCCCAACAGAATAGAATATACAATGTATGGTATATGGAGATGGGATGGGGTACATAGGTTAGAGCACACCATTTACTCCCCACATTGACATGCCCAGAAAAAGAACATGGGCTATGATGTGTACCAGAACACAAGTAGAGTACACGGGCAGGTGACATAAATTGTACCTCTATGCAGACTTAGACATGGGAATGATACTTAGTCTTTTTTAATAGAAATGATCCATAGTCATGGTGGACAATGTATAACACTCCTAAACATCATGTTCATTATAAAAACTCAATGGATCACTTTTCCTCTTTACATTGGACAAGTTCTTTTGTGGTGGAACCCCAATTCCCATTACCTTTTCATTAGTATGGAATCATATCCTACATAATGAATAGCAATCCCTTATGTAGCATGGCTTGAGTGGAGTTTTTGGAATCCATCTATGAGGCCTAGAGTGAGATACTCTATTTATCATCAATACTTATGTGGAATTACTTGTATCTTTAGGACCAACACTATGCGGGCATCGATCCACTACATAGAATAATAATATATTTTGAGTATTTAATATATCCCATGGATAGGGTTGTGATCCATATCACTGTATCTTATATTTTTGTGCATTCATATTTTACTATTAATGGAGACACTCGTTGCACAATACCTCATGGAAAAACATTATCAGTGTTATTTGACTGAGGAGTGTACTCTACAAAATGGGTAACTTATAGAATCAACGAAATAGAATCATAAGATGGATTTATAAATTTCACTTACCTATATATTGTCTGTATTAATTGATTATATCTAGATATAAATTTTATATCCAATATATACTAATACTAGTGTGGATATGAAATTATTTTTCAATTATTTTATGAGTTTTTGCTTCACAGTGTCTTACTGGTTAGTGATTTACTCACTGATGCAAAATTTGTTTTCCATTGTTGTCTTGCTTCGTGAAGATGATCATCATTTTGATAAATTCATTGATGAACTCGGAATAAATGTTTCATTGTTAGAAATGATAGTCTTAGGTGTGTGCAAACAAATATCTTGATAGCATTTCTAGTTTTAGGTTTAGGTTGGAATTGTTTCCATAGTCTTTGGGGTCATTTTGTATTTGTTTTGATTTACATTATGTTCCTTCATGTTGTATTCTGGGTGTGGAACATAGATGTATGCATTAATTTATATTTAGTTATTATTTATTTAATAAATTTATAGGCTTGGTGATGTGTGGTTATGTATAGGTACTTATGCTATGTCCCCCCCCCCATTTTAGTTTAATAGTTATTCAACATTAGTCTGTAGCCCCTGACATATTAATTTTTGGCTTTGGTAGTCGTGAAATGAGGCCCACGGTGATGGGTTTTGATAAAAATCACAATAAAAATTATTATGTGGTGGATAAACACTATGTTTTCATTATTTATAATATATCAAAAGCATTTGATGTATAAAAAATAACTACAATTCGCTTAAACAAACTAACCATTTTTGTTGTAAATACATTCTATTTATTCTCTAACAAAATATTACCATTGAAAATTATGTAAATCTAACTCTAGTTCCATCTCTAATAGGAAAAAATTAAGAATTTCATATTTTTTTTACTTTTAACAAATAAATATATTTCATTAATTCAAAAAATATATATGTTTCAGATTTATAGTGAAATAGGTCGTATAACATACATAAAAACACCATAAATTACAATGTGGACATTTCTATTTATTATCAATTTTATAAAAAACAAATATATATTAAAAATATAAATTTCATTTATTTAAAAATATTCATTACATATAACTTTATCTCCTATTTCTCCATACTATCCTTATAACCCTGTGAAGAAACACAAAAAAGTGATATACCAAAAAACAATTGTAAGGGATAATAAAAAAAATATTAATTTAGTAAACAATAAAATCCCATGAACTTTTTTACATTACCAAATTTATTTTTGATAACATGAAATAAATAATTTTTATATAAAAATGAATATTTTTCCCTCAAATCAATCCATTAAAACATAGAGAATTTATATAAAAAACATTTTGAATCATAGAGAATTTCATTTCAAAACCATCTTCAACCCATGTCAGAAATAAATTGAGACCATTAAAATCCATATTAAAATAAAAAAGGTAAATAACACTTTCTTTCCACAAATAGAAAGATAAATTATCCAATGCATCATTGGACTATATGGGTTTTCCATTATTTAAGTTGTATTTAGATCAACCGACATTATCATGGTGCACCAAATGTATATGCTGTATCAGTATCTCTAGTGTTCTATAATGGTTATCAAGATTTCATATAATCTACTTCACAGTCACCCATTTGGAATATAATTATCAATTAAAAAACATATAATTTATTTTTCAATTATTTGTATAACAATTGAAAACTTTTCTAATCCAATATAGAAAACACTTTTGGACATCAAAAGACCATTTTCATTTTAAAATCTGTTTCATAGCAAAATATATAGAATATGAATATAGGGTTTTTCATTTGAATAAATATAAAAAATAATTTAGGGAATCCAACATAAATTATCATCCAAATATTTCATCATAGATGGAAAATGATTTTAAAGAATTATTCAGATAATTATTTGTTGATAATAACCTATTGATTTCAAAATATCCCAACAATATTAACATCACAATAATAATTGAATTTTTTTTATAATAATTTACCTTGTAAACATGTAAACGAGTAATAAAATCAATAAATATACTTGGTAGTGGGAATAGATTAAATTTTATTATAATTTAATAGACAATACATTTATACTATACATATAATAGTTAAAATGATCTTTATTCGAAAAATGAGAATAAATTTTATTCGAAACCCTTTTTATTAGAATACAGACATGAAAACTAATGAATTTAAATAGTCATATAAAAATATTACAATTCATTTAATTTATTTATTGAAAATATGGATTCAGAATGAATTATATGTTTTAAGTGGAACATTAATGTGTAATTTTTAATAGAATTTCGCTTATATTGATTCTCATATCCAACATAAATTATTTTTCTCCTAGAATAAATATTTATTATTCATTATTTAAACTATTTAGAACCTTTTTAAATTTTATTGTACATTTTATTTTATTTATAAATATTTTAATTATAATTACTTAATTATTTATATATATTTCGAGCATTTTGAAGATATTTAGTTTATATGTCACAAATAATCTCTGTATACATATTATGGTCATACTGTGATTTATTACATAATATATAGAATAGTATTCATGAAATAAATATAATTATTTAAATAAATTATTGTTTTAAATATAATAATTATTTATATTTAATTGAATTGAACAGTGTTATAGTTAATGATTGAAAATTTTTTACATAAGCATGAATAACATTTCCATTTTTCAATTATTATTATGTAAAGAAGGTAAATATTATTTTATCATTAATAAATGGTGATAAAATTATAAATATCATATTAACTATTTAAATATATTTAAATTTTTTATCCATGTGGTGTGATGATGAATGATTATCTGCATCACATCATAGAGGTGGTACTCAAAACATATGCAGGAAGGATGTTATTATTTTACAGTGAATTGGTTAGAAGGTAAATGATGCATTATAAAATTACAATGATAAATATGTCATGAAAATTATTAATATAAAATAATTACATCTTTATAACAACTCTTGATAGATGTTGATTCAAAACAACTCACATCATCTAGAAAGGTTGTAGTCTTTCAAACACACGAATGATGGTTTCATTTCCCATTATATGGAATCATAGATGGATATAACTCATTAAATTAACATAGTAACATAATATTATTGGTAATATAGTTTTTTTATTACATAATAATTTATGAATAATATTTTAAATATGTTAAATAATTAGTAAAACTAAAAATTGTTCTTAAAAATACCCTATTCATTAGAAATTATCCTTCGATTAACAACTCATGCAATCAAGGGATTAGATTCTGCTAAATAGAGACCTATATATTAAGTGGATTATTCTAAGAAAGGATTTTAAAGTATCTTTTCGGATTCAAACTAATTTTTATTTTTAAATAAATGGAACAAATTTGATACTATTTAGAAGAGTGTGGGGGGGTACATAAAGCTATTCTAAAATTATTAAATCAATATAAATTAATATACAAGTCCAGATGGCTACAAAACAAATTCATTTAATATTAAGATCTATACAGGTTATAAATACTCATATAAAATCTAAATTAAAAAAATTTCAATCATATTTTTTATCTTATCAAATTTTTACTCATCTTTAACAATTTTCACAAATTTTGTAACAATAATAATTTTTTCTTTTTGAGAAAAAATATTCTTAATATAAATTAATAAACGACTATAAATGGAACCTAGGTTCTATAATAAACCATATATTAATATGATGATAATATAAATGAAATTTATTATATTTATATCATTTAATTAAATATTTTGTATTATAAAATAACATTAATGTCAATTTTCTGATTTATTCATTTCAATGATTTTAATAACATCATCAAAAAAAGTAAAATTAGATAAAATATATTCCATTATATCCCATAAATTTTTTCTCATCCATAATAATGTGGAGATACCATTTATTATCTAAAATTATATATCTTCTATTTTTCTTAGTATCATATGTTTGACTTTTCTAGAAATTTATTCTCTATAACATTGGTGTGGATAAAATATTAAATTAATTATTTAATAACATTAAATTAAAAAAAATTAAATAGATTAATATAAATAATTTTGGTTTAATTCTAGAATATATAACCCAACATATCTCATGTTCTCACCATGTTAAATTTAATAATGTTATTAAATAAAGTGTGGCATTTCTGACATTTCATTAATAAAAATATTATGATGTCCATAATCACTTCTAAATTGGAATAAGGGACATATATTTGATGTTCCAATGATTATAGATGACATATATCCATAAAATAGTATTTATTTATATTATATTATATTTAAATTTCTTTTCCTATAATATTTAACTCTTAATTACATGATTTTCACTTTATTGTGGTACTGAAAAATTATTCAGGTTACTATTCATGGTGTCCAAAAAAATGTATGCATTGACTAAATTTGGAGAAATTGAATTGAAATATGGAATTCAATTTTGAAAATTTAATCCAACTATATGGACTAGATTTTATTTAAATTAACTTAGTAATAAGTTGTGGAAAAATTTATTTTAGTAAAATTATCTTTCATCTATAAAATGTATTCAAACAAAATTAAAAGATAATTTTTTATGATACATAATTTAAGGATTCTAAATAAAATAAAACTAATTAAATAATAAAAACAATAAATAATAGAAATGAAAATTATAAATACTTTAAATGATGATATATGATTCAAGTGAAAAATATATATATTTTATTATTTATTGAAATTCACTCACTCTAGAAAATGATTTAAAAAATTACCCATTTCTAATAATTACATGATGAATTCAATATTGAAATAAAATTTAACTATAATATATCCAAATTGTTTTGAATGTAATTATAATAATCATTCACAGAAAAAAACGAAAACAATTTTTAAAAAACATTATCATGAAGGAAAAAATAATTATTATAAAAATAATTTCCATCATTAAAGAAAATTAATTAAAACATTATAAATTTTTAAATAAAATTATGTATTTCATAATTATTATAAGTCTAAAAATTCCTTAAAATTTATCTTTTTGGATATAAAGGGTGTATTTTGATAATATAAATATACAGTTAATATATTCATGGAGTTGTGTGTCACATATTATATCAAAGACAACATATCTTTTTAAAATTGTTAGTCATTATAGTTCAATCGGAACATGGGGAACTGAGGTTTTAATCATTTTTTCATAAGTTCTTATGGTTGGTGTATGTATAATATAATTTTTATATTTTATGAATATATATTATGACTTTAATAAGTCATAAGGTATATGATTTGAAAAAAGTTTGGGTTCATAAATACATTTAATACTTAAATTCAGGTTTTAGGATGTAAATATGACGCCCAAGATAAATTATCTAAAGAAAATGTATTTTTCATCATATCATTGTTATATTGAATTTATGATGTAAATCCATTATTTTATTTTTAAACTACATATTCCAAATAAGATTGGAATGATGCATGACATGAAACAAATCCATTAATATTTTGTCTCCTTGGTTCAAACCCAATGTTCTTCTTGTAATTTATGGTTGTCACTGATACTTATGTATCATATAATTCGATACTCGATACACATCATGGTTCAGATTCATCAATATTCATGAGTTCCCATTCTACTTCTTCATTAATTATAGTTCATTTATGGAGTTTAACATAATTTTTGGGATTAGATGATCATATGATGATTTTTTAATCATTGTTTTTCTATTTTGTGATCTTCTTCATAAGGATTATTAATTAATTCTTTAGGTTTCTCATGTGATTTAATTGAGTAATTTATGGATCTGTCCTATAAAATGGTCGTTTTCTCTATAATTGATAAAAATATGTGGTAAATGATGAAAGGTAATATATCAACAATTTTTAATTATTATTAGGGTGTGGAGATTCCATCATAAGAGGAGTACAACCAATGTTTATTTTTTATAAAGGTTGGGGCCGAAGCTTCATTTATTATTAAATCAAAGTAGAGACCTCTTTTAACTGGGTAGAGGGACACCCATTACATAGCCCGAAGGCCCAGTGGGCATTTAGCCCATTACATGACCCGTAAGCCCAAATTTATGGCCCAAATCCAATTCTGTGAATAGTACTGCTACAGTACCCGCACTGCTACAGTCCCGCACAGTTCCCCCCTGCCGCTACAGTACCCTACCGCCGCTACAGTGCCCGTCGTTGCTACAGTAATGTCACTGCTACAGTTCGACCAATGTGTATGGTGGGTGGTTTCATATCCAGATAATGTTATGTGAAGCAATTATTTGTCATGTTATATGAAATTATTTTCTGAATAATATGGTGGGATTCATAATATTTTTTTTATATTGGTTATTACTTAATAACTGGTATTTACCCAATTTCTAAAAAAAGATATATTCTTCCATAGAATTGTGTAATTAGATGTGATATAGGATTCTAATTCATGAATTTGTGTAAATAACTCTTAATGAAATGATATCATGATATATGTACACATTTTTAAAATGAATTAAAAGAAATCCCAGGGTAGCTATTTGGATGGTTTAGTATTGGGTATCATCATCTAAAACAGTGAGTTATTTCATGTTTTGGGTTTTTAACTATTCTTAGATAAATATGCATTTGGATATAGGACATCAGTTTCATTGATGGGGGATCTCATTCCATGGATTTCCTCAATTACTTATACCTTTATTAATGAGTTACAATGACTTATATTGTGCATCTGTAAAATTTATGTATTAGTTGCCAATAATGGTTGACCATGAGGGATCATTTTCATATGTTTACCTATTATTTGTCTTTATACTAATATGAATTTTATTATCATGATTAGTTAAATTTAATGGAAATTAGACATTGAAATTTTTTACCTAGATTTGTTTAGAATTGTGGGAAAAATATGCCATATTTTGAAATTATTTTAATAAGAATGAGTTTCTTTTTATAATTACATGAATTATAAGTCGATAATATTGGTATTATTGTATAGATACATGATATAAATCCTTTAGTGGGATAGCAATGAAAATATTCTCTTAAGCGTTCACATTCTATTTTCGATTTTTTCCACTAGTTTTTTGATTTGATGTTGGAAAACTAAAGTAATCATATTTTTGTGGAGAGTATTATGTTAGGTGGGTACATGTAGGTGTTTGGGAGATGGTGGGATGGTTCCCTCATTATCACATAGAGTAGTTTTTCTGATTTATTGTTTATTTTTTTTAGGGGCACCAAAATTTATGTTAGATCATTTTTCTACTAATAACACTATTTTCTTATTTTATGGAATATATTCTATTTATTACATCTACTATTTTGTACAAAAGTTCATTGTGCCTTATTTCAGGTTTTTAATGTTAATTTATACTAGATTTATTGACTCCTATATCGTATTTACCATCTTATTGGGTTTTGAAAACCCTTTGTGGTGGATTGGATCATGTAAATTGGTTAGAGGGTCTCCAGGTCCATATCTCTACATTTTCATTATTATGTATCGTTTCTAAAAATTATAATACTATTTTTATGTGTATTAGATCCTGTATAACTGTAAACCATTTTTTAATTATGATATGATTTATAAAAAAAAGGTACCAAATATGTTATATTACCCAGATAAATGTAAATATTTTTAGTTTTATATGAGCATTAAAATTCTTTTGTTATGGATATATCAACTCATATTAATATCATCACATATGTCAACAACTTGAAAATGGTTCTTCATTTAGTAAAATATATTTAAAACATTACATGAATGAGGGAATAATTGAGAATACCAATGAAAAGTTATAACTGGTCATACATACAATATGGTATAGCAGATCTGTAACACACCAAGCTTCTATGGTACTTTTCTCTTTGAATAATTCATTAACATGTGTTGTACGCAACTTCGAGTTCTAACACACACCACAACCAATCAAACTAGCCTTTATGAATATTAATATTCACATTATAAAATTTTATAAATATTATTTTTCAATATGGAATTCATTTTTTTATTCAGAATATCTCAATTAGCTTAGGGTGGGTTTTTGATAATTTTTTGATAACTTTTATATTTTGATGAATAGTGAAAATTACTAAATTTTAATTAAAAAAACTTTCTTAATAAAAATAATTAATAGTGATACATTATGAATTTGAGTGATTATAATGTATATTTAGAATATAATTTTTCAATTTAATTTAATTTTGGTAATTGGACAAAATTTCAAATTTAAACAAGACATAAACAAGTGTCAATCTTTTGATAGTTAGTATTTCTTAAAAACACACTTTTTTTGTTTTGACAATGGGATTAATTAATTTTAAATTAATTTCTGCCACTTCTGTGTTTTTAATATAGAAAAATGGATTCCATATTTGGAATCAATAGTTTCAAATTGTGTAAGTAGTTAACTTTTATTTTTAGACATTTTGAAGAATTATTTCGATAAATATTTTATTTAGCATAGTTAAAGGCTAAATCCGGAAATAATGGGTAAAAAATATTGTTATAATATTATTAAATTACCCTAAAACATGTCCTAACCCTATTTTTTGATATATTCCCGACCATTTTCATCTTTGGATCGATTTTGGGACCCCATGGAGCCACTTGTAAGTGATAATGACACTTTATATTAATTAAGTTAAAGTAAATACATAAATGACAAAAGCATATATCTTTTAGAAAAATAATTTTTACATAGAGTTATTAATTTTATATATTCTACTATAAGTATTAATTAGGAAGATAAAAATATTTCCTACATAATGGTATTTTATTAATAATTTTTACACATTGAATAATAAAATTTATTTACGACACAATAATGATGCAGTATTGTTTCTTTATTAATGAATATATCAAATATTTAGTATTATAAATGTGAAAATAAATATAATTTAAAGTTTTGATTCAATAAAAAACATTTATTGGTTAATATTTCATGTTATTATTATTTAAATTAATTTGGTTCGAATACGAAATTTTTTTATGACATTAACAAATATCAATTAGTGAATATTGTCAAAATTGACATAAATGAGTTTCTAAAACAAATATTATATTATTAATTGATATTTTATTACTAAAAATATAAGGTTTGGAAAAATGACTTATATAATTATAGTTGTATCACTAATGGACCACATTGGGGTTTTTTCAATGTATATAGTATGTTTATTAACCATATAATATAAAAATACAATGTGACACGGTAAATACCGACCTAATTAACTAAGAGTTAAATCTAAAAGATAATGTTAATAAAGTGATCCAAACCTATCTAAAAAATTTTGGTTGAGTTTTTTATACCTATCCCCACCTTATAACTTGAATTATCCACTTTGTAACCATTATAAACCGAATATGAATTTATTATAAAATAATATTTCTATCTTTTCCTAAGGATCCCCTCACCCCTCTTATAAAAGCGCACTCCCCCTTATCTCAAATTCATACCATAAAAGCCTTTGGATCGGCCAAAACCTGATCCAATATTCACTCAACTTATGTCACATAAACCTATAGTTATTAGTTTGATCATAAATACATCCTAAAAAGACCTTTCAATCAAATAAAAAGGATGAACCAGAAGAAGAGGAAATGTTTTCACCACCCTTTTTCATGTTCCTTTCTCCTTCCACTTCTTATTTCTTTGTTATTTCCATTCTAAAATAATAAATCCAGTATCTTCTATATACTATGATGTTATTATAATTATTTCACAACTATATTCATTATTCTATCCATATTATAAATGATAATGTCACCATGCATGCGTACGTACGACTTACCGTCTCACGCCGTGGTGTAATTTGTTATTCAGCACTATGTTATTTGGATGGATATAATGATGAATAATATGTATATAAATAATGAAAATTACATTATAATGTCTCTGTAAAATTAATATACCATCCAATTCCAGACATTTAAGGAAATGATATTGTTGCTCGTGCATATGTACTGATTACTATCACCACGACTCGATGAGATTCATTTCCACATTCACCATTCATCGAAAATTATAAAAATATATATTAATAATATGTTTGGAATATATGACATAATAATTCTACTGGAGATATATATATATATATATATAATTACATACATATATTTTATTCACTTTGTTCCGTTCAATACGTTATGAAAACGGAAACAACGTTTATTCGTAGGTACAGACTACAGCCTCCATAAATGGTGTTTTTCATTTCATATATATGTCTATTATTAATATTTATATTCTAGATATATATGAAATATAAATCATTTTTTATATTCTATACGTATATAAATCATTATCCATGTGATACAATTAAGAGTAACATGTTAAAACCCGTATGATAAAGAAATTTATTATTACCCGTAATGTTAATTTAACATGTAAATTAGTATTTAATTAGTAGTATAATGTCATAAATGAATAAATTATGATATCATAAATACTAATATGGTTCTTGTATAATTTAATAACATACTTCAATATTCATACATAAGGTTAAACATACCCTCGACTAAAGGAAATTTCAAGGTAAGGGGTTTTCATCTCACTCTTTATTCCCGTGAGATTAATGCCATATTTCCACTATTACATTTTCTGTGGTGTATGTTCTTCCCATAATTGTATTATTTGTGTTATAGACATTAATTTATATGTATTTACATATTCATTGTATGATAACTCTTTCATGGGGTGTTTTTTTGTAAGTTACCAAATTGGTAAGGGTAAATTCCTCAATCCCGTTAATATCTGAGATTGTTTATGTGAAAGTATTTATTGGGACATTTTTACCATCCATGTCCATTTTTCATAAAAAATATTTTTAAATGAATATTTTAAGTATTTTTAAAGGAAATATTTATAATGATCAAAATTTTAAATGTTTTAAATATTTATCTTTATAAATATTTGTAATTAATGTCCATGTTTTGAAAATGATTTTAAGGTCTTATTTATATGGATATGAATGTTTTGAAAACATAATTTTTTTCAAAAGTATCAAAGTGATATGGGAAACATTTATTCAAAAAAATATTTTAAATTACATCCTTTATAAATGCGTGACTATTAAATAATTTTAAAAAAAGGTTATTTCTCTCAAAAAGTTTTACTCATAATTTTCAACTATGTCAGCATCCTTTACATGGTATTATTTTGGATTGAGGTTGATTTATTATGATACAAATATTTCTTATAAAATTTAATTTTTTGTGATATGATTTACTGTGGATGTGTTATTTTTATACCATTCATGGTTTATGGGTAAAGTATTGATATTTCATATTCTAGTTTTAATATGAATGTTTATGTTATGATTAAACCTATTCATATGAGGAATGAATTAGACATATTAAGTGACGGGTGGCGACCGCTATCGCTCCTCAATGCATCGGTAGGTCTCATGAGACAAACTAGTGTCTTGGCACAAGGCCTTGATAAAATATTATTTATATTCTTGGCACAAGGACTTGACTATGTTGTTATGATAGTCTGGGAATATCCATTCCATCAATATAAAAGTGGTTAGTGATATTCCATTTGATTATTCGACTATTATAATATCCATGTCAATTTGTAAATGGCATTACATCATTTTATTTTTTCAATATTATTCTGAAATTCATGTTTAAAATGCATTATTTTTAGTTATACATTGCCTTAAATGTTTTTGCTTATTTATGAAAGTTTTCACTATATTGTTATCTTTACAGAGCATCTGTGCTCACCCCTTTATATGTTTAATTTTTACCAGGATTCCAAGAAGTGTATTATAATTGATATTCATGGTTAGACAAAGGTAATAATGGGATTCATAAAGGATTATTTATGTTGTTTTGTATGTCATAAAGTGTAATGTAACATTCATGTATGTAATCTATTTTACAATACTGCTAAACCGATCGGTCCTTCGGGACTTGATTACTTGTAATCATGCTAATGAATTAAAATAATGCACCGACTCTAGGTAAATGGAGATGAGGTATTATAGTTGGTATCAGAGGAAGTTTATCAATAACCTTGGAAACAAGATTTAGATAAACCCTGATTGGATCACATAGCCCAAAGTTATATTTGAGGATTAGTATAGAAGAACTTCCTAGAATTTTGGTACTGAAGAGATATTGTGAGCATTCCAAGAAATACATTACTATCTGCATACAAGCTGTTTGAAGCGGCTCTGACATAGATGTACCTAGGGGTAAATCCCCAAAACACCACTTTGAGCTAGACTCGAATGGGAACTGGTGCATGACAATGGGACTTTCATCACTCTTGGTTACGACACTTTCGAGAGATTTGCTTAGGATAATTCTCATTTTATTAAAAAACCATTATTAAGGGTTTATGAGTATATAATTTTTCGAATAAGACATTTTTATGATTATGGATTATATCCATAAACTGTTTAATTTATTTTAAGTGTTTTACATGTTTGGGATTTGGTATTTCTATTCATAAACTAACCTATTGTAGGCCATTATTTAGAAATGACGCCCAATATAAGGAATGAGAACTCCAAAAATACTCATGATCCAAAGAGTAAAAAGGATCATATCTTTGATGGACTTAAGCCAGAATTTAGAGGGGAAATAGTCTCCCACGTATTATCATCATATGAAGAAATAGTATCATGTGTGGATTAGATAAGTGAAGCATTCTAGGATTCCTAAGGATTCGAAGGGAAGCCATAGAAGAAAAAGATGGTTGAGAGAAGGATAGATAAAGGGAAGAAGGTAAAGAAGAATTTTTCCATATGTGATAATTGTGGAAAGAATCACCTTGGAAAATGATTGAAGTTAATGGGACTATATTATAATTGTGGAAAAAAGTACACCACATTCATGATTGCGAGGTAAAGAAAAAGGTTTCAAATGTACAATGCTTCATCTGAAATGAGTGGGCACACTACGCGAATCAATGTTCAAATCTTCAGAGTGTTCCCCAAATGATTCTATTTGATAATAATAATGTTATGATACTATAAGATGTGAAATAGAATGACTAGTGTTCTTATGTTGTTATTAAATAATTATTTCATTTGAGTGTTGTATCAATGATGTACTAGTTATATGAATTATGTAGATAAATAAGGATTGTACTGCATTAATGTTTCATTGAGAATTTGAGATTATATGGTACTATGAAAAGTGACTCAACAACAACATAATAGTTTTTTTTTGAAAATACATGGTTAAAGGAAAGGTAATCCTTAATATGGTCTTGATACTGAGGTATTAATTTTGGAATAAGAGATGGTTGATTCAGATAAAATATATAGGATATTTTTGAATTCCTTAGAACTCATTAATAGTATGTTTATTTCATTATTGTTGGAGTATTCAAAATTATTGGATATAAGGAATATATTCAGTATTCTATAAGGAATAATGGAGCATGAATGTAATCAATAAATGTTTTATAGTAATTCAGGATGTTATAATGTTTTAATATAATAGACAATGAAGGTGTCAACTTGTTATTACATGGAAAAAAGGATCTTAAATGTGTTTAAAGACCTTATAAATTTTTTGCTGTGAGTTTGGGAACAAGTATTTTGGATAAGTCTAAAGGTTGGAATTAATTAATTTTGAAAGGTTTTATTTGGATTTTTATAAATAAAAACACGCAGACCATGTCACAACCCATCACGTTGGACAATGCTGCGTGAATCAAACCCACAATCATAGTGCGATTGGGATTTATCACCTACCACTGGACTACATGAAGTTCCTAGATGGTATAATTTAGTTCTTTTTTTACAAAGTGTCTGATATGTAAATTATAAATTCATTATATTTGGAACCCTATACAATTAATTTTGAGTTGTATTATGTTTTGGAGTTAAGGATGAATGTGGAGAAGAAATTTATTAATGGATAAAAATATAATTATAAAGTAAGTATATTTACTTATGATCTTAGACAATCTCATAAATAAATTCTTCATCAATAAGAAAATGAACATTGAATAAATATGTTGTCCTAGATGGTAACTTAGATCATCACAAATTTATGGATTTGAGATTATTGTCCTTTTCATAGCCATGTTCTCTACCAATATCCATCATATATTTATGTTTATATTTATCTTCCATATCCATGTTTTTCTACATGGAACCCTAGTATCTTTTATTTTTAGTAACCTTCATACTTACAACTCATTATTTTAAATAGAGGCCTCATTAATCCATTTTTCGATGTGGAATTTCAACTAAGGTATTTTTAAATGTATTCCTCATGATTCCAATACTGATCATAAATTGCGAGGATGAAATTTAATGAAAGTGGAGAGAATGTAACACCCCAATATTCCACAGTACGCGTCTCATTGAATAATGTAGTAGCCTGTGTTGTATGTAACTTCGAGTTCTAATGCACAAAACAACCAATCAAACTAGACATTATGATTAGTAATACCCACGTTTTGAAATTTTATAAATTTTATCTTTCATTATAGATTTAATTTTTGTATTCAGATTATTGAAATTAACTTAGGGTGAATTTTTGATATCTTTCATATTTTCATGAATAGTGAAAATTAATAAATATTAATTTAAAAAAAAGTTTTTTTTCGAAATAATTAATAGAGGTAAATTATGAATATGAGTGGTGATAAATTAAATTTAGAATATATTTTTACCATTTAATCCAATGTTTGTCATTGGACATAATTTCTCATTTAAACCAGACATAAACAAGTGTCAATCTTTTGATAGTTATTATTTCTTAAAAACACGCTTTTTGTTTTGACAAAGGGAATTAACATTAAATTAATTTATGCCACTTCTGTGTATTGAATTTAGAAAATTGGATTCAATATTTATAATCCGGAGGTCCAAATTGTGTAAATATATAACTTTTATTTTTATAAATATTGAATAATTACTTCAGTAAATATTTTATTTACCATTGTTAAAGGGTAAATCTGGTAAATAAGGGTATAAAATAATATTATAATAACATTTAATTACCATAAAACATGTCCTAACC
This sequence comes from Viscum album, assembly GCA_963277665.1. NCBI lineage: Eukaryota > Viridiplantae > Streptophyta > Magnoliopsida > Santalales > Viscaceae > Viscum > Viscum album. Next base: position 1,253,617,908 of record OY728150.1, on the reverse strand, counting down.
CTATGTTTTGATACATGTAAGACCATGGGCATATATGGGTCGATTTTGGGACACCATGGAGCCTCTTGTATGTGATAATGACACTTTATTTTAAATAAGTTAGAGTAAATACAAAAATGAAATAAGCATATATCTTTTAGTAGAACAATTTTTACATAGGGTTATAAATGTTTTATATTCGACTATAAATATTAATTAAGAAGATAAAACAATTTCACACATAATGGTATTTTATTTATAATTTTTAAACATTGATTAATTTAATTTATTTATGACACAATAATGATGGAGTATTTTCCTTATTAATGAAAGAATCAAATAATTAGTATTATAAATGTTAAAATACATATAATATAAAGTTTTGATGCCATAAAAGAATTATATTGGTTAATATGACATGTTAGTATTTCATAAATGAATTGGTTCTAATTAATAAAGTTGTTATGACTTTATCAAAAATCAATTAGTGAATAGTGTCAAAATTGACAAAAATGAGTTTTTAAACCTAATATTATATTATTAATTGATATTATATTCCTAAAAATCTATGGTTCTGAAAATGGACTTATTTAATGACATTTATATCATTAATGGACAACTTGGGGTTCACTTCGAAGTATATAGTAAGTTTATGTGCCATATAATATAAAAATACTAAGTGACATGGAAAATGTCAAACTAATTAAGAAAGATTTAAAACTAAAAGATAAGGTTAATAAAGTGACCCAAACCTATCTAAAACCTATTTTTTGAGTTTTTGACCTATCCCCATCATAGACTTTTAATAATCCACTTTGGAGCCATTATATACCTAATATTAATTTATTATAAAATAATATTTCTAGGTCTTCTTAAGGTGCCCCTCACACCTCATATAAAAGGGCACTCCCCCATCTCTCAAATTAATACCATAAATGCCTTTTGTATTGGCCAACCCCTTCAATCATATTCTCTCAACTTAAATCACGTCAACCTAGAGGCCTTATTTTGATCAGAAAGCCAACCTATGGATCCATTTTGATCAAATCAAAAGGAGGAACCCGAATAAGAAGTAATGTTATCGCCACCCTCTTTCAAGTTCCTTTCTTCTTCCACTAATTCTTTCTATGTTATTTACATTAAAAAATAATAACTCCTATTTTATATATATTTTGATGTTATTATAAATATTACATCACTATCTTCATTATTCTATCAATCTTATGAGTGATAATGTCACCATGTGTGTATACGTACGACTTATCGTCTCCACGCCGTGGTGTAATTTGTTATTCAACACTATGTTATTTGTATGGATATACTGATGAGTAATATGTATATAAATAATGAAAATAACATGATAATGTATCTTTAAAATTAATATACCATCCAATTCCATAGCTTTAAGAAAATATATTGTCTCTCATGCGTACGTATTGATTACCGTCTCCACGACGCGATGAGATTCATTTCCACATTCACCATTCATCAAAGATTATAAAAATATATATTACTAATATGATTTTAATATAATACATAATAATTCTACTGAATATATATATATATATATGTACTTACATATATTTTATTCTCTTAGTTCTGTGCAATACGTTATGAAAATAGAAACATCGTTTATGTGTACGTACGGACTACCGTCTCCATAAATGATTTCATCCATTTAATGTATATGTATATTATACATATTTATATTCTAAATATACATGATATATAAATCATGTTTTATATTCTGGAAGTATTTAAATCATGATCTATGTGATACAATCCAGAGTAACAAGTTAAAACGCGTACGATAATGAATGCAATTATTACCCGAAATGTTAATTTAACGTTGAAATTATATTTAAATGGGTAGTATAAAGTCAAAAATGAATAAATTATGATATAAATATGGTTATTTTATATTTTAATAACATCCTAAGGTCTTCATACAAGAGGTTAAACATACCCTCGATTAATGGAAAGTGCAAGGTAAGGGGTTTTCATCTCACTCCCTATTCCCGGAAGATTCATGACATATTGCCACTATTACCTTTTTTGTGGTGTATGTACCACCCAAAATTGTATTCTTGGTGTAATAAACATTAATTTATGTGTATTTACATATTCATTGTATGATACCTCTTTCATGGGCTATATGTTTCTTAAGTTAGCAAATTGGTAAGGGTTAATTCCTCAATCTTGTTATTATCTGAGATTTTTTATGTGTAAATATTTACTAGGAAATTTCTATAATCCATGTCCATTTTTCATAAAACATATTTCAAAATGAATATTTTAAGGATTTGGGAATGTTAATCTTTATCAAGATCAATATTTTCAATGTTTTAATTATTTATCTTTCTAAATATTTTTAATTAATGTCCATGTTTTCAAAATGATTTTAAAGATTTATTTATATGTAAATGAATGTTTTGAAATGATAATCCATTTCAAAAGATTCAAAGTCATATGGGAAACCTTGATTCAAAAATATATTTTAAATTAAATCCTTTATAAATGTGTGACTTTTAAATAATTTTACAAAAAGTTTATTTCTCTCATTATGTTTTACTTATCATTTTCAACAATGTCAGCATCCTTTTCTGGATATTATTTTTGATTGAGGTTGACTTATTATGATACAAAACATCCATATAATATTGATGTTTTTGTGATATTTTTCACTATGGATGTGTTATTTTTATACCACTCATGGTTTATGGATAAATTATGGACATTTCGTATGATATTTTTAATACGAATGTTTATGTTATGTTAAAAAATATTCATACGAGGAATGCATTGGACTTAGAAAGTGACGGGTGGAGCCTACTATAGCTCCTCGATGTGTCTATAGGTCTCATGAGACAATCTAGTGTCTTAGAATTAGGCCTTGACAAAATCTTATTTGTTGTCTTGGAACAAGGCCTTGAATTTGTGGTTATGATTTTATGGAATTATGAATTCCATCAATATGAATGTGATTAGTGATTTTGCATGTAGTTATTCGACTAGTAGATTATACATGTGAATAAGTAAATAGAATTACACTATTTTATTTTTTCCATATTATTCTGAAGTTCATGTTTAAAATGCTTTTGTTTTAGTTATACATTGCCTTAAATGTTTATTATTATTTATGAAAGTTTTCGGTGTATTGTTATCATTACTGAGCATCTGAGCTCTCCCCTTTCTATGTTTTATTTTTCCCAGGATTCCATGAAGGGTATTGGGATTGATATGTAGGGGTAATACAATAGAATAATGGAGTTCCTAATGGATTATTTATGTTGTTTTTTATTTTATAAAGTTTAATGTAACATTCATGTATGAAATATGTTTTCCATGACTGATAAACCAATTGGTCCTTCGGGACTTGATTCCTTGTAATCATGCAAATGTATTAAAATAATGCACCGACTCTAGGTAACTGGGATCGGGGCATTACAAGAGCATATACAATGACATTTGTAGTCATTATTCACCATCTTCTACATGTTTTGTACCTATTTATATTCATTCAATGACAGAACTAATACCAGTCATTATAATATGCATCTTCATCACCATGAAACACATTATTTTAATCCTTTGGTAAACATGAATATATACACATTCTATGTTCAGACATGAATTCATATAATAATAGGATTTTTATCATTAGAAGTGGAAGAACATATCAATATAAATGGATGTGGAAAATATAATTGTTAGACCATCTATTCATCTAATATTATATTAATTATAGTAACGTTAATATCATCAACCTTCCCTGTAGTAAATTATAAATTTTACAAGGATTGGCCTTAATATTATTTCTAATAGTAGAATATATTTTCCATCTAATAGTAACATGTATTTTATTTATAAATATCTTAACCATTTGATCTGGTTATATGAATTAATAGTAATTGTCTCATATCTTTACTATTGTGGTTGAATTAATAGATTGGGAAGAAGTTCCTCTATTTTAGCGATGGTACTAGATTCTATCATCTAGTGTTAGCTATAAATATATTCATTCATGTTAGTTATAATGTAGTAACCCTGGTTTCTGGTTTGTAACCCATGTTTTATGGTTTTTATGTACATGAAGCATATGTGAAATGGTTGGGATTGTTTGGAGACTTTTAAAATGTCAAAGGGAAAAAAGGGGGTGACACACGTGCTTCACACGAGTTTCCCAAACTGCGTGGAAGCCTTGCAGGTGGTGTCACCTTGGATAGAGTAGACCGTACGGTGTGCACACTGTATGTACAAACCATGCGAGGAGGTAATGGGGGATGCCTAATCCATGTAGTGACTACTGCACGATTAGCACACGATTTGACTAACCATGTGGAATAAAAAAGAGTGATGTCAACATAGATCCTATTTTCAAGGATCTAATCCATTTTATCCTTTAACCCACTCATTTTTTCTCCTAGATGGCCCTAACTCGGGATTCCACTCTAGTGAAGGTGGGAAAACACTTACCAGGCATTTTGGAAGCGATCCAGAGTGTTGACATGGAGTTTAGAGGCCGGTTGATCAAATTAAGTCTTGTTTCCCTGAGTTTTCATTGATATAATATTTTCCTTTTTATGCATCCTTAGTTATACTCCCAAGGTGGGTATATCTAAGATATTGGACGATTTTTTTGTAGGTTTTTTGTCTTGTTGGTGATAGGGGAAGGAATATAAGGAGGTTTCGTGTTGTTTTGACCCGGTTCTAGGTTTGTTTTGCTTAATTTGTTTTGTTAGACAGCTTCAATATTAACTCAACTTGTTAGAATTGATTGTCATAGTTTCAAATTTGGTTATATGAATGGAATTGATTCTGAAAAGCATGTAATAAACCTTCTTTAGTGATGATTTATGGTTTTTATGGAATTGTGAAATCTTGGTGAATTTATGTGTAAAGTGATTTAGATTTTAGAAAACTAAAATTTCAATTTTAGATTATGGATTTTCTGGAATGGGAAATGGTTTTATAAAATATGGGTTTTCAATAAAAAGGGGTGTTTTGTTGAAATGGTATGAAATGGGTGAACACACTTGGTTTTGATGGATATGGATTTCAATAAATGGTGTTTTATTGAAAGGATTATTTTTGCATGATTGTTGTGAATGTGTGGTGTGTGTTCATGTTGCATATATGACTCTTGGTTGAAATAGGACCTTGTGCTTGGTGCCAAAAGTTTAATGGCACATGGGACTATTAAGTACGAGGCTTGGTTGAAATATGACATTGTGCTCGTTGCTAATGGTTTAATGGAACATGGGAAACAATTAACTTGTGACGACCTGGTAGATTGGCGAGAAACAACACATGATTATGGAACATTCATAACGAAGAATGCATGGTTGATTTCACGGGTTTGTGAAATGGCTGGGTTACCAAAAATGGATATTTTGAAATGGTTCAAAAGCATTTTTGGTTATTTTTCTGGAAAAAAATAACTTTTTGGATATTGGTTTAAAATTCACTTGGATGTTTATAAATATGATTCGTTGTGGAAGCTTGATTATATCTTGTTATAAACAATTTTGAGAAATTGTTTTATATAAATTGTTTTATATAAATGTTTTCTACCTCTTCTATCCTAGTGGCATGAGAAGGGAAGTCATTGGAGAAAACCTACTGATTTTTATACTCACCCCTGCTTTGGAACTTTGGTGCTTTTTCAGATGACATCTTCCAGGACACAGGTAAAGGAAATGCATCTTTTTTATAGTGGTTTGTGGTGACTCTTGGGAGATGTGGTGGTGCTTGGTTCCTAGAGCTCGGTGTGGTTCCATGGAGAGTGTCTTGGCTTGTTTTGGGTCTTTTGTTTAGTAATCCACTTTTTACTCTGATTTTGTGTTGGTTTGTATTTGTGGTGGAACAGTGTAGTCATCTTTTGGTAATACATGAGTTGGTTTTTGAATTAATGTGCATCATATAGTGTTTTTTAGTGATTGTTTGGTTGGATTATTTTTCAAAGTGTAAATCATCCCCCGCTTGCATTGATGCCCTTCAGCATTTATTACCAGCCATTAGCGTCTTGCAGATGTCAGTTAAGGCCAAGTAATTACTTTTTTATTATCATGCCAATGAGGACAACCATGTCATTACATATAAACTGTGTGAATTATTGTATTTTTTATAAAAAATAAAACAATTTATTAGTTACATCATTCTATAAAAAACACTTTAATTATAAAAAATAATGTTTTTTTAAATTTAGTAGTAATATAATTAGTTTTTTGATAAATATTTGGAGAAGAAATTTATTATACTTACTCACCTACAATATCTTTAAAATGATGCTAGGTTTTAATGATGTCTTGTCATGTTAAAAAAATTATTCAAATTAGTTGAAATGTTTTATTAATAGTAACAACAGATTTTAATAAACAATTATAAATGATGTATTTTATATTATTTTCCATGTAGGAATAATAGAATTATATTATTATCATATAATGGTAATTGATATTTGAATTACATGTAAACATTATCATCTTATTTATTAATATTTACTAAACCCAGATGTATTGTGAAATTTTTTAGATTCCCCTTTATTCTGGTGATGATCATGGAGTTAATGATGTGGTTTTAATCCAATGGAATAGAATCATAGTGGATTGTTAGTAAATAAAGATGATATAGTTTAATTAATCATAAGAGATACAATGATTGTAAATCAAAATAAACAAATAAGAATGTCTTCAAATAAATATTTCATTTCTTGTAATCATGATGTAATACACAATAAAGTAATTTGACACTGATGTGATCAATGTTATTTAGTTTTATCAACCTGTCCCATCATCTTTCCAACAAATTTTATTAATTTTTTTGGTTCTCTTTATTAAAAATGATAGTCACCTATATATATTTTAATCAGGATTTATTGTCTTTTTCAATTAAAATAATGTCATGTATTGTTTAATATACTAATAAATTGATGGATCTTATGTTTTAACTCTAAATAAAATGTCAGGATGCGATAGATGGTGAATCATATAAATATATTATGTATTGTTTTTTCCTTTTAATATTCAGAATGGTAGGGTTTATATACATATTACCACACCATTAAAAGTATTTTTTCTTATTAGTTAGTGATATTCTAAATAAATATATAAAATCTAAGAGTAAATTTGTATCTTAGTGATCAAAAATATCATAAAAACATTTTATGTTATATTCTTATTCATATTATATTCTACATAATCCACTTTATTTTTTATTAATAAAAAATAAAATATTGTTGTTCATTTTTATTAAATGTTTCAAATGTTTATTACCTAACACTAGTTCATTATTATGTACATGGATTCAAATAATGGTATAAAATATTGTTCCAGTGGTTATGGGTCTTAATATCTTGCAATAACTATTGTACTAACCTAAATATCCTAGACCTATTAGATAATTGAGTTACTATTAGATAATTTAGATAAATTTTATACATCAAAATGATAGTCAGTGGACTCAAAATACTCCATATTATAATAAAAATAAATATGGGTATTCGAAATATTAAATTTAATCATACATGTAGTAGATATGGGTGGTTCATCGGACAATCATAGATAAAACATGTAAATTAACCATAGATAATCTCAAAACACTCATATGAAACGTTATGATAAAACTGTTTTAAATTATAATGTTTTAAATAATTTTAAATGTTCTATAATTAGAAGTGTCTTCTTCCCCGATTCATATTATAAGATATCCCATGAAATTAGGATAATTATACAATTTAGTCATTATAAAATAGAAATTTTGTAAGGAATAAATCATGGATGTCGTCAAATAAAATACCATTATTTCAATGATAGACAAGAAATGATAGGGATAAAGCTATTTTATTTGTACAAAAGACCAAAAAATGGTGAGGTTGAACATGGTGATATTTTACATAACAAATCTCATATTTAAGGGATATTATGAGCACTGTAAAAATATATAATGAAAATAATGTAATGAATATTGAATGTATAATTTTTATAGACTATAAATTAGATGAACTATATCATTCTTCATGGTATTTTGAATATTAACTGAAAAACATAGTCAAATACGTATATATGTGGAATAATGGTATTTATATTATATATAATTTTAAAGAACCATATAAAAATTTACAATCTATTATCCAAAAAATATATATTTAGTTATATCATTTTATCTTGAATATTTTCAAATTTATGATAACAATAAATTATAAGAGGCTTTTAAAAAAGGATTAATAAAAATAATAAAATAAAGGTAATATTTAAAAAAACAATGTCATTTCATAATTAAAATATTAGTATTTCTCAATTAAAGTGAACATCTATATATGAAATCCCATACTCAGAAAATCACATAATGGAAGTGCAAAAATAAAATAGAAACATGGGACTTGATTAAATGATGAAATTTCCCAAATATGTTATATGAAATTAGCTTTTCAGATAGTGAATTGATGGTTTGTAATCCTTTATCAAAGGACACACATATTGAGGCACCTGATTCATTTCTTATTCACTTAATAACTTTTATTAATGTTGATAATAATGAAATAATGAAATTATTATAAAAAATAATAGATTATTATTATTATTATTATTTTATTAATTCCTATATCAAATAATATAAAATATAGAATGAAGAATTAAATATTGATTGCATAAAAATTATTGAAAAATCTTCTGATATAAATATTATAATCATAAATATGGATAAAGAAAGAATGACTAAAAAATGTTAAAATAAACATATTAGTGTCTCCCAAATAGTGCAATATTAAAAAATTTTGATTCTATTGTATAAAAACTAGAAGGAAAAAACGATAGACTTAATTATTCTTTTGAAGAAGATAATAAAGATCAGTATATACGAAATAATTAAGTATTGGAGGACAAGACTATATTAATAAATGAAAGAAATAAACGTAACTAAGTAAATTGAAAATTCAGAAACAGAACATTTAGTTCAAATGAAAAAATCTATACGAATTAAAACTATTTAAAAATTGAATATAAATTGGAAAATATAATTTTCAAATAATAACGAACTATTATCTATACTTGATCAATGAGTGTATAAATATGTTAAAATCATATCAATGATGATAAAATACTATAGAATAATGGTTTTTTATATAATCACATGTCACTAATTTTTAGGATGACTAGATTTTTATGTGATTAAAACAATAAAATGGAAATTTTCATTGTCATAAATATAGAATACATGGAAATTATTCAAATAAATGTTCTTTCATATTTTAACCATCATTTGGTTAAACATTAAAATTAATTTTTTTATTAATAAGACCATAAATAGATGATTTATATACATTTTTATTCTAATTTCTTTGAATAATAATATAATTTGACATGTGTTAGTATGAGAATAACTACCTTGTTTTTATGAAATATATTCATTAAAATTAATTTAAAATCATTTATGTATTGTGTGATACAAAATTAACAATTTATATTATGTTATAAGAACCACAATTTTTCCTTATATTACACACAACATCGAGTTTATTCGATAGCTTTTGTAACATGCATGTTTGAGTCTTACCGGATAAAAATACACTATTAAATATTATTATTTACCATTATAGTTATCAACAATTATTTGGAAGGATGTGAATCAGTAATATTTAATAAATTTATAAAAATATGTTTTACTCATGTTTATAAAATTAATTCACTGTTTACCAATTAATTTGAAATGAAAATGAAAAATAATTGAAATAAATATAATTTTTTTAATAAACAATTTTTTCGCAATAAAAGGAATTTTTCATAGAAAATTAAATTAGTGAATTCATTTAACTATATTACAGATATAAAAATATTTTTAACATAATGACATATTTTAACATTAATCTAATATATGCAATAATCATACGATAATAATATATCCAATTCTACGTAATAAGAAGTTGTGTTTTTCTAAAATAAGTTTTCCACATTTTAATGGTGCACATGATTTTAAAAAAATTCAACGCATCAAATAATTAATTTGAAAAAATAACCTCAATTTGTAAATATTAATATTTTAATTAAATTAGAGTTAATTTTTCGTACATTTGTGAGAAATTTCATTTTTTTTATGAATAGTAAAAATAAATAATAAATTTTAATTAAAATATTATTAATTATATAAATAATTTATAATGTAAAATAGGGTCATTATTTTTTATTAATATAACAATATTTAATTTATAGATATATTAATACAATAGAGGTCATTGGAATAAATTTCAAAATTTTTTGATATAAAAATATTATTAACTTCTAGTCAATTTAATAATAAAAACTCATTTTATCACCATGTCTATTAGATTAATATTAAATTAATATTTTCTACTTATATTTTTTGGAACTGGAAAAATGGATTCCATATTTTTTTTCATAATAATTTATAATTTATATGTTTTATAAATTAATTTTTTACAAAGGTATTTACTGAAATAAATGAAAATTCCATACATCGATTAAAGTAAAAAAATATATTTACATAGATGATAAACATTATAATTAATGTGAAAAATAACCTAAAAATATTTAAAACCCATTTTTTAATATATTTTCACCATAAAACATCTAGGTTCATGTTGTTTATATTATTGGATTATTTTAGTAGGTAAAAATGTGTGTTCATTTAAGATACCTTTAAAAAATACCATTCGTGCCCCCCCAATTATAAAAGGAACGCAATACGAAACCCCTATATGAACCACTCATGTACATTATATAGACATATAACTATCATGATAACTTCCACAATTCCATCCTCTCATCCTATATCCATTACGATGGTCATAAATCCATCCAAGGAAGTCATTTTCTGATAACCTAAAAGAGTTACCCAAAAAATAGGGAATATTCATCAATTAGTGGTTTTTTTATATTTCATACTCCACATGCTTAAGTTATGATTATACCATGTTTATAAAATAAAAAAAATATAACAAATACATCCATATTCTATTATATTAATCCTAAAACCCAAAAACATACACACTTCAATCAAATGGGTTATGAAATCATCATTCTTGTGTATAGTGGACTACTGCCTCACCAAATGATGCCATTATTTTTTTCCATCACCAAATCCCATGGATGGGTATAATGATAGGAAAAAAACATATATATAATATTTATTATAGTTATAAAATATTTATACCTCTATATTATCTATATCATATAATCCATGTTTACATTTCATTCCATTTGGGATACGATATCGTCAATCGTGTGTATAACAAACTACCACCTCAAAAAGTGATGTGAATAATTTTTATAAAACATGTAACATGGAAGATAATAAGGGTAAATATATTAAATCTATATTATATAAATGAAATGATTATTTTTATAATTAAATAATTATCTTTCTATTATTATAATATAATATTTCTTTATACATTATTGCACACTAAAATGTGAGAAATCATTCATGGACAAGAAAATTACCGCCTCTTTGAAGCAATGCGATTGTTATTTTGGAATCACCAACTCACATGAATGATATATATAATGATAAATTATTTTATTTATGATATAGTAATCATTTTAGGGAGATATTTTTTGTTACCATCTTTATAGAATGATCATTGTAAAATTAGAACGTTACTTTAGCTTGCGTACGACCTACCGTCTCTATGATGGTAATGTTGGTTCACTTATCATAACAATATTACATGGTTTGTTTTAAATGAATAATTTATTTTTATAAATATGATTATTACTTCATTATTATTATTATTTTATTTTTAAATAATGATCTTATTAATCTTAGTCAACCTACCAATGTCAGTTTTGGCACATATGCCGAATGTGGTCAAAACATCCGAGTTATACTAAATTTATGAAGTAATTTTATATAAATTTTTAACAAGTGAAAAAAAATTATTAATAATATTGATAAATGAGACAAACCTTATAATTAGTTTACATATATTTAATATTCAAGAATATAATGTTACACAAGAATAATCTCACATAATGTGTGGGACTTCATCTTAACATCCATTCATCAAGGCATTTCTTGATCTTATGTAATTGTGTTCCTTTAAAAGGTGTATATAATGTACTTATGAAAATTTATATAATTATGTATCATATAATACTAATATTAATGTATATTTAATTATAATCTTTCATAGGGATTATGATTCAAGTGTTTCTCAACTGGGCAGTGTAATTTCCTTTAAAAACACTTCTATAATATTTCATTAATGAACCATTCTCATTCATGTACATGTTATAAAGATAAATTTTATTAATGAATGTATATGGAAGAAAAATATATATAAAGTAAATTTTCTATATCATTATTTTATTTCAAAAAATTTTAAAAGTGAATCTTGTTACGTGATTTATACAGAGGGTATTGACTAACAAAAAATGGATGATCTATTAACAACATACATGGTGAAAATATCATTTCCTCCAAAATTAATTTTATTTGATTGCTGGATTACTTTTCAATATTAAATTTATATTAATTAAATACTTACCTTTATTATTTGGGTAATTTTTTTATTAAAAACGGGTCTTCAATAAAAATGGTTCTTCAGTATTGAAAATGTGATATTAAAATAAAATGGATTGTTTCCATGAAAGTGTATAAGATATTGGTTTAATAGAGTTTTATCAAAGGGACTAATTATGAATTTACTATAATCATTATTTTCTACTTTATAATTATATGAAATTGATGATCTAGATATTACATGTACAAGGGGATGAGTTCCATTATAGCTCATGGGTGACCCTGATATAGCTTATACGATGGGTTGATACACATTATAGATCATATAAAATTAGTGGGTGTGATATAGATTATATGAAGTGTGAAACTAATTATATATCTCTAATGAAATAATTTTTCAAATGATGGAATTTTTTCATTATCAATATTCTGATTAAAAGTGTTTTGAAATGGGTTTTTTGTATATGATTCTCTATGACATCTAAAATATTTTTAATTGCATACTATGTGTTTTAGTTACATTATTTCTGAAGAAAAATTGATTTATTATGATAAAATTAATTTTTCATATGAAAAATGAACTTTTATGATAATGGAATGGAATATTAAAATTTTCATGTGTCTCTAGCCTAAATATTCCCCTTCCTATTGTTTCCCCTTCTGAGATCCTATGGTTACACTAGGATTAGTTCATTTTCTGGTATTTTTAGGATGTGTAAGAGAATTAAAAATATCATGTTTTGAATTTTGAATATTTTACATCAATAAAAATTAATTATTTAAAATAAATTTTTTATATTATTAAAAAAATTATTTCTAATTAGAAGTTTCCACATTGAATTTTGTGGTTTCTTATTTAAGAATTATGGCTAAATTTCATGAAACTATAAACCTGAAAAGATCATTGAATTTAATGGAATGAATTTGGACCTAAAACATAATAGAATTAAATTTTTTAAGAATGAAAACATATTCTTGTTCTCAAAGTTAGTTTATGATGACTTTATAGATTATGATGTTTTCATTTCATGATATATTAAGAATTATTTATAACATAATATGTTTATATGATTAAGCATAATCATATGTTCAATTTCATAAAACCACCATTGAGGTATTAAGGGATGATATCATCATGTGATTAATTGATTTTATTGAGATGTTTTATTAGGTTATGTACTCTTAATTCATACAATCATTATAATGTTTTATTTAGTGAGGAATTATTTTACTATTTATAGAATATTTAACAACCCGAATGTTTAGTGACAACCTATTTTATCTATAAATTTCGCAATATTTGAACTCATGGTTGGAAGATGAAATGGGTTAAACAGATATCAATTTCTCACATTATTTCCTAGTTATCATGAAATATTTATGGGTAATTATTATGTTTATTCACAAAACAAATTTGAATTTTTTAGAATTACATTTGAATTTCAATGGTAGAATATGTGTAATAATACTATAAATATTTTTGTTTTAATCAAATTCCTGATACTTTATAATAATTTTAATTATTGTCATTTATTGAGTTTTTTAGTTTGAACATTGCGTATTACTATTTATTTTTTAATATTAATGAATCATATAGAGGTTTCTTCATTTTGGGAATTATCCTACTATGTACAAACCATTATGATTTTGGTTTTGGTCTTTAGATCGGAGGAGTAGCTTATTGTCACTTTTTTATTAATTGATGATTAATGTTTTGATTTTGGATTTTGGATTATGAATGTTCATCTTTAGTAGTCATAGTTGGGAGAAATATATGAGATTATGGGGAAATTTTTAAAACAGTGAAATTTTTCCTATTATATATGTATATTTTTTCATGGTTACAATACTGATGGTGAAAAAATCATTCAAAATTAGGAAAAATATCCTGAAATAAAACTTTATCATGTTACCATATTTTCTATGGATATCAATTACCATTTCCACAACCATTGGTTTGTGATTTTTTTTCATTGTAATCCACATGACTGGGTTCTCTATCACATTTTATTAGTCCATGGGAATTAGTTTTCCCTTCCAAATCCAAATTTATAATTTTACACAGAATATTTCCCAATGTGCAATACTAGATATGTCTAAAATTATGTGAAAATAATGTTTCCAAATTTCCCAATTGAGGGGATTTTTATTTACATCATTCTTATGATGATGGTTTAACTAATTTAATTCAATACATTTTATTCCTTTAACAACTATGAAAAATTTCAAGGGTGTAATTTTTTTTAATGGTGTAGGATATAACAACATGATATTTTATGAAATATATTATTTCAATTTAATTAATACTCATATTAATATTCCATTAAATGAAATGAAAACTTTTAATTTAATTATGTGAAACACCATATCTATATTGATGTTCATTATACATCGAGTGACTTTGGTAAATATTGTTAAAAATATGGTTGAGTCTATTAAGGAAACTATATACTGTTTATGTTAATATTTTACAAGATAATTAAAACAAAGATTTTGGATTTTAGGGAATGAATAAAATTAACTAAATAATGAAAATATTGTTTACATATTTTTATTAAATAATTTCACGGTTAAAAAATATTTAAAATTAAAATTAAAAAATAATTGAATTTAACAATAATGTATTTATAAAAAATATATTTTTATGATATAAAATTAATTTAACCTGAATAAATAAAAATATATAACATTATTTAATGGTATAAATGAAATAATAATATTATATATTCATTCAAATATTTTTAAATTAATCTAACATATTTTATAGGACTAAAATAATAACAACTCAAATATTATGAATAAAATATCCTTATTTTTCTATAGCTCGGTTTTCCACCTTATAATAGAGAACATATTCTGAATATAAATTTTTTCGCATTGATAAATTTGAATTGAAAAAATAAAATAAATTTTATAATTTAGAATTTCAGTATTATAATTTTTGAATATTTGTAATTTCAATGAGAAGGTTCATTTTTTATGAATAGTGAATTTTTTTGGATTTTAATAAAATCCTAAATATTAAACTAAATAATTTATAAATATAAATTATATTTTTATATTCATTTAAAAAAATAGTTAATATATACAAATATAAAGACAAATGGGGTTAATTTAATCATTTCAATTTTGAATTTGGATATAAAAACATTGTGATCTTTTGAATATTTTCACATTTAAACATCCCTTTCTCGCCCCATCTACTAGATTAACATGTAGTTATAATAGACTATTTTATTAATCGAATTTAGTAAAACAAACAAGGTATTTTGAAATACAATAATTTATTTTCCATAATAGGGAGAAATTTATTTTTGACCAGATAAATTTGTGAAAACCAATAAAATTAAATATAGGGATTAAGGTAAAATTGTATATACTTAGTGACTAAACATTATGATTCGTGGTCTCTATAAAATCGATTTTTTTAAAAGACCCTTTGGATGTAAATATTTAGACCATATACCTTATATTAATTTGTTTTATTCATTATTAAAGACTATTTTAGCTACA
The DNA here is from genome assembly GCA_963277665.1 of Viscum album. Taxonomy (NCBI): domain Eukaryota; kingdom Viridiplantae; phylum Streptophyta; class Magnoliopsida; order Santalales; family Viscaceae; genus Viscum; species Viscum album. The sequence continues at coordinate 1,253,601,939 of OY728150.1, read as the reverse complement.
AAAGTTGGTTCACATAACTCTCTTTTGAAAAATACCAATTGTGTTCTCTCCCCCACTTATAAAAGACATCCACCTATCCAGATATTTTCACACTTGTAAATACCTTTATCTAATAAAATATCATCAGAAATAACATCTAATTTTCCTTAATTTTATATTATAATCCATAATTTTCAATTAAATACAACCATTATTGTCCTTCTATGCATACCAAATGGAGTTTCCCAAAAAATATGTAACATTCATCAACATGCATTTTTTGTTTTAATTCCTTACCAACCACTTTAAAATAATAGAATACAATGGTTATATAATATAACATGTATCAATAATATATTAAAATTTATTTACATTATTGTTAAATAATAACAACACAAAAACTGTTATCAAATGGGTTATAATGTCAGCATTCATGTCAATAGGGGACTACCACATCACGAAACGTTTTCATTATTTTTTACATTACAACCGATCATTGTAGGGAATAATGATATACAAATTACTTATATATTTTATTCATGATATTTATAACATAATTATACCTTTATATTAGTAAAATCATTTAATCCATTTTTAAATGTCATACAATAAGGGATATGATAATTCCACTCGTGTGTATAATGGACTACCACCCCACAGAGCAATGTGAAGTGTTTTTAACAATAATGGTACATGGAGTTTAATATGGGTAGAAATAATTAATATATATATTAAATATTAATTAATTATGATATAAATGAAAATAATTTATGTAAAAACCGGAGATTTTATGAGAATTATCCTTTTTAATGTCATTAATGTCTTGTGTTATACGCTACACCAAAATGATCTTGTTCTATACACAACACCATATTAGCTTGCAATATACGCGACACTATTCTTGGCTTTTGTTACTCACAATTTCATGTTTATTTTTTAGAATTAATTCTACGCAACATTAATTATAGATTGTGTTTAATGTATAAATAAAATAAGTTTTGATTATGTTATACTCAACAACAAATGGAGCATTCACTACACACACCCTTGGCTTGGATTTCAATACATGCAATCAAGACCTTCCTCGATAGCATGTCTAGTACGCAATATCGAGTTTCACTAAATGAGATATTATTATAATATTATAATGAACTAGCCATTATGAATAGTAATAGCCATTTTTTAAAATTTTATAAATTTTATCTTTCAAAATGTACTTCATTTTTGGATTCAGAATATCAAAATTAGCCTAGGGTGAATTTTTGGCATTTTTCTGAAATCTTTCAATTTTTAATGAATAGTGAAAACACTAGGTTACTTTTTAAAAACATAATTTTTATTTAAATAATTATTTATTTTATTTAAAATTATTTTAGGTCAAAATTGTTACATAATACCTATATAAGTTCAATATAATTCATTAGAGTCATTTTATAATAATTTTAGATATATAAAAAGTTTATTGAACATTTCACCGTCTTTTACCCACCTCCTAGGAGAATTAGAACATTCATATAAAACCTAATTTTACCACTTCTCTGAGTGGAATTTCTAAAATCTAAGATACATGGTTAAAATCAAGGAGTAAAATGTGGTTCAATAAGATAAAAATAATTTTTGGTGAATAGTAACTTTCTAATTTTATTTACCATGATTACAAGTAAATAGGGTAATTAAGGTTAAATATGATATTACTGTTACCCTATCATTTTTCCTAATTCTATTGGATAAGTTTAATTTGACCAAAAACAAAATTAGGAATAAAATATTACCCTATTGGTCCACTTGGATTCGATTCAGACATTTATTATTATTTTATTTAAAGAGAGTTAAAATGGATAAAATCAATGATTAATAACTAAGAAATTTTAAATATAGGGTTATAACATGAGATAAATTAGACTAAAAATATTCATTAGAAATATAAAATAATTTCCTACATAATGGTATTTTATTTATAATTTTTAGATATTAAATAATTTAATTTATTTATGGCATAATGGCGATGCTGTAATTATCTTATTAATGAAATATTAACATAATTGATGTCATAAATACCCAAAAAAATTAAATTTAAGACTCTTTAGGAGTTAAACTAATTTTATAGTTTAACATGACATGATATTATTGTTTTAATTAACTTTTTTTGAACTAATAAATTTGTTATGATGTTCAAAACAACCAAGTACCAAATAATGTCAAAATTGACATAAAATACTTTTTAAAACAAATATTTTATTATTAATTGTTATTCTATTCCTAAAAATCTATGGTTAGTAAAAATGACTTAGATACGGATATATATATTAATAATGAACCACTTCGGGTTCGTTTAGCTTGTTATAGTATGTCTATTAACCATATAGTGTAAGAAAACAAAAAGACATGCTAAAAATTAAATTATTTAACTTTGAGTTAAATCTAAACGATAAGGTTAAAATAGAAACCTAAACTTCTCTAAACCCTATTGGTTGAGAGGATTTAGACCCATACCCTCCTTATCTTTGAAATAAATCAATTTCAATCTATTAAAAACCAAATATGAATTTATTATAAAATAATATATTATGTTTTTCCTAAGGTGCCCCTCTCATCCCTTATAAAAAGGCACCCCTTCCCTTTTCTCATCACACCCTTTTGAACCTTGAAGGTCAGCAAAACCCAGAAAATTACTCTTCTAAACCACTCTAGTTATATTATAGAGGTTCTGTTCTTCTCAAAGGACCAACTCTTGTGCCCTTAGAAAAAGTTTAAAAGAGGTGCGTCGAAGAAGAGGTAATCTCTTCTACCGATTCTTTCATGTTTTCTTTATTCTTAAACATCTTCTTCATTAGTTTTTCCATTATAATGTAATAAAATATGTATCACTAATATAATGATATGTTATTATAAATATTAAAAAAACCCCATTTAACCTTCTATCCATCCTATAGAAAATGAAATCATCGCGTGTGCGTACGTACGAAATATCGTCTCCACGCCGTGGTGTAATCTGTTTTTCCAGCACCACCTTACTTGGATGGGTATAATGGTGTAAAAAATAACTATATATAGTTATTATAACATCATACTGATTTTTTTATATTATATCATCCTCTCCAATTCAATTCAATAATTATGATAACGATATCATCGATCATGCATACATACGGATTACCATCTCCACAACGCGATGAGATTTATTCTCCATGTTAACCATTCAAGAATGATTATAAAGTATATATAATGAATATAAATGAAATATATGACATGATAAAGCTACATTTATTATGTATATATATATATATTTCATCTAGTTACATCCATTCAAGTCAATACGGAAATGAAAATATCGTTCTTGCGTACGTACGACCTACCGTCTCCATGAACGGTGTATTTCATCTCAATTATATTTCTATTATACATATATATATACTGAATATATATATGAAATATTAATCATGATTTAAATTCTAGAATTAAGTAAATCAAGGTATAAGTAATAATAATATCAATAACAAAAAGTCCAAACACGTATGATAAATAAAATGATTTTACCCAAAACACTGCATTAACATGGAACTTACAAAATAACGGGTAATATAAAGTCATATGTGAACCATATATGATTTCATAACAATAAATATTATTCTGAAATAAGTCAATGAAATTATTTAAATCATTATACAGGAGGTTTGGATATGTACAAAGAATATCGGACCTAATGTACGAGATAACTTTTCCAATCTCATTTTTATCCGAGATTAATTATTCGTAAGTATTTTCTGGGTTTATATTTATCATCCATGTCCCTGTACTCTAAAAATAATTTCATGTATATTTAAATTCATTTTACTAATTTTTAACTTTTACTGCATGTTATTTAAGGAATCTTTCTTTTGTTTACCATATGAGGTACTTTTTTACTTTTCCGGCAAAAGTACTAAAATGTGTTTTTTAACTTACACGACATGAACAAATTTTTACGGTATCATAACGCCTTATTTAAATAATTCATAATATAAATGATTTCATGATTATTTTCAACAATATCCTTTCATTTAAAATTTCATTGAATTTTCTGAAAAGAAAATCATTTTGAAGAAGAAATGATATTTTCCTCAGGAATTCTTTTCTAATGTTTTATCAAAACAATCTTCCATCCAAGATGACATTATTTCATATGTGTATGTTTCAAGTATAATGTCTCTACGATTTAAATGGTTTCAATTTTCTTATGATGAAATGATATCCATTTCATTTATATGGATTATGTGCTGATGTGATGATGTTTATGAAACCCAATTTATTCGTTAGGTTATTATACATGATGTATGTTTATTTTGTGGCACAAGTACGACTTATTTCATTATGAGATGGGTGGAACCTATATCTACCTCAAATTAATTGGTTATATATTTATATCTCATGATATAGACATGGATGGAACATCAAGTTAATCTGGTTCAGTAATATAGGACTGGAACAAGGAGTGAACTCGGTTCAGTATTGGACTTTGTCCACTAAGATGGTCTTGGAAGCAATGCCTTGGCAACAATGGAAATAATATAAAGTGCTTAATAGTTTACCACACTTACAATTTTTTCATCCCAGGCTATTTTATCAGGATTGATGTTCCATTTTGATATATTCCTTACATAATTCCAAGATTTATGTCGTTGCTCAATATTTTTATGTTTATATTTTTTTATCAAGTTTTTTCATTCAAATGTTTATGGATTGTTTAATGATCTCTTTGATTAACATTAATGAGAATTTGAGCTCAATATTTTTATGGTTTCTTGTCACCAAGATATAAAGAAAGATCTTAGGTATGAAAAAAATAGGAATATCTTTATGGGAGATGTTGAAGATCTTTCACCATGATTAGATGATTATTTTTCTGAGTTTCCAAATACACTAAACTATTACGGTCCTTGTGTGTTTGTTATTGTTATACATTAAGTATTCCTAAAAAGTATTGTAATTTCAATGTACATTATGATTTGGGTCTCTATAATTGTTATCAGAGGAAAGGTTTAGTTAACCTTTGGAAACTAAAATGAGAAAACTTTAGTGATATCCGTAGATATATTTCTAAGGTATGTCTAGGGATGTCCATAAGGTTAAGTATAAGTATTAGTTATAGTCCTAGAATTATGATAACAATCTATGAATTAACCCTAAGATGTTATATATTTAAGGTACTCCCCCTTTATTATGTTGTTTTCCCTATCATGATTTTACCCTATCACTCTATTCATTTTGCGTTTTAGACGATGGCTGGAACCCGAAGGAACCATGTTGATCAATGTAATGGAAAATGCAATGATTGTCCTCCTGCTCAACAAAATTTAATGGGATATGGAGTGCAAAATATTATTACTATACTTACACAAGCAATGAATAATTCCAGATTTCCAAATGATAAGATAAGGGAACAATATTCTATTGAGTCCTTCATGAGGCAATGTCATCCTTCTTTCAATGGGTCTTCTGATCCACTATTTGATGAACAATGGCTCAGTACCACTGAAATGATATTTTCAATACTTCGCTGTTCGGAACATGATAATGTCATTCTAGATGTTTACCATTTTGAAGGTGATGAAGACTAGTGGTGGACTCTAATTAAAAATACAATGCCCCAAGATGAAATTGAATCAATGGAATGGGATGAGTTCAGGAACTTGTTTTTCAGTAATTACATCCCTCGTCTTCTTCGAACAAAGATGGAAAAGGAGTTCCTTGAGATGAAATAGAAGGATGATGAATCTGTTAGTATATACGAAACAAATTTTACAAGACATTCAATGTATGCATCTGGTTTAATAATCCAACCTAAAAGTAAAGTTGATTGATTTTTCAGTGTCTTAAAACCAAGTCTCCAAAAGGCATTAGCTATAAGAGAATTTAGTATCTATGGAGAAATTGTGTGTTGTGCTATCAAGGTCGAATTGGATGTTGGTTTAACATATCAATCTCATTGTTTTGAAAAGAAACTAAATATGGAGTTCAAGGAAAAACCTCAGAACAATGGTGAAAAGAATGTGAATTTTACTTTATGCTCAAAGTGTGGAAAGAAGCTCGGTGGAGATTGTCTTAAAGGGACTAGAAAATGATTTAATTGTGGAAAATAAGTTCATCGAGAATCTGAGTGTCGATGTAATGTAAAAAGGGTTGATAATGATGTGAATAAATAAAATAATATAGAGAATGCACCACCAACACTTCCAAGATTCAAGTGCAAGGAAATGGGGGCATTATGCTAATCAATGCCCTAATCCAAGGGTTAATGATAATAAACCTGAGCAACCTCTTAAGTAAAAGGATAAATGGAATTCACATGTGAATACTATTTTTCTTGTTGAGTATAAAAATGATGTTGTGTAATGATTAAGTGTTTATGTAATGGGAATTCAAAATAGTATCATGTAATCTCATTTATGGTATCGTGGAATTTTGGAATATCTTTGTATTGGTGTTCAATAATTATATGGTGCAAGTAACCATGAAAAGTAATTGAAATATTTTTTTGAATGAAGATGATATGCACATAAGGGAAGGATAAAGAAAAAATGAAATGACCTCCTGATTGATATAAGGACAAAGTTATATCGTGGTTTGAGTATATAAATTTTTTGGGATTTTGGTATGTGGAAATTGTTAAATTTTGACATCATTCATGTTTTCACTAAGGTTCAATGGGTTTTCATTTTTCAGGATAATACATGATATGGGTATTCAAATGTTTGTAATTTGATCATCAAGATATATCGTATGATATATGGGGGATAAATGATGTTATTCACGTGCTTGTTATGTGACCTTTCAAGTAGTTTGTTTCTTTATACAATGAAATTGGACAGATGTATTCTAGATAAGCCTAAAGATAGGAATGGATTATGTTGGACATAAGATAGTATTATTTATGGATAGAACTTGTTTTTCGATATTATTTCTGCAATTTTATAATAGTATAGTTTTAGAAAAATGACAACCCATACGACGAGCGACAACCAGTCGGGTCGGACAACGCTGTGGGAATCGAACCCACAACTGAAGTGAAACATGCCTTTATCACATACCACTGGCCTACATTAATTTCTTAGTTATTAGAAACTAGTTTTATTTTATTATGCGGTATGATAGAGGAAGTATAAGTCCATTTTTCGATTCATATACGACTAACCTCGCCATATATGGACTTATGTATATTTGATAACATTTGCTAACCTCTTGTTTGGGACAAATGAAATGAACCATTATTCTATCACATGATACTCTAACACATCATAGAAGACAAATTCAACTTCATTTCATGAAGAGATTATGTGTAAATTGTTCAAGGAACAACCAACAGTGAGATTGTACCAATTAAGTATGTATTTTTTTTAATTAAAAAATTCTTCAACTTTATAGAAATGATCTTGAAAACCAAAAATGTTGTCATAGTTTCCTTATATCCAATGAATCAGATGGTACCTTAGATCATCAAAAATTTATGGCTTTGTGATTGTTGGATTTTTCATAGCCATGTTCTCTTCCACTCTTCATCAGAATTTGATGGTTATATTTATCTTTCATATCAATATTTCCACCTATGTTCTCATATGTGGAAATTTAGTGATGAGTTAATCTGTGTAACCATTAAATTTCATTCTTTACTTTTTAAAATTATGTTTTAGTATTTCTTCTTATGATGTGGGTTTCTATGAAAGAAACTTTCATGTAGTAAACCATTTATAACCCTGATGAATTTCGAGGGCGAAATCCATTTTAAGGGGGGTAGAATGTAACAACCCGAGTTTTTATGCGAATTATTCTTTTTAATTTCATTTATGTATTGTGTTATACGCTACACCAAAATTATCTTGTTCTATAAGCAACACTGTATTAGCTTGTAGTATACGAAACACTATTCTTGGCTTGTGTTACACACTATTTCATGTTTGTTTTGTAGAATTTTTTCTTCACAACATTAAGTATAGATTTGGTTTATTGTATCAATAAAATAAGTGGTGATTATGTTATACGCAACAATAAAGGGAGCATGAACTATATGAATCCTTGACTGGGATTTCTTTACATGAAATCTATACCTTCCTCAATAGCGTGTGTAGTACGCAATACCAAGTTTCACTAATCGAGATATTATTAAAATATTATTATGAACTAGCCATTATGAATAGTAATACCCACTTTTTGAAATTTTATAAATTTTATCTTTCAAAATGGACTTCATTTTTGGATTTGGAATATCAAAATTATCCTAGAGTGAATATTTGGTATTTTTCTGAAAACCATCAATTTTTGATGAATAGTGAAAACACTAGGTTACTATTTAAAAACTGACTTTTTATTTAAATAATTATTTATTTTATTTAAATTTATTTTATGTCAAAATTGATACATAATACCTATATAAGTTCAATGTAATTCTTTGGATTTATTTTATAATAATTTTAAATATATAAAAATTTTATTGAAATTTTCACCATCTTTTACCCACCTCCTAGGAGAATTTTATAATTTACATAAAACTAAATTTTACCACATCGATGAGTGGAATTTATAAACTCCCAGAGACACGGTTAATATCAATTAGTAAAATGGGGTTCAATAAGATGAAAATAATTTTTAGTGAATAGTAACTTTTTATTTTATTTACCACGGTTAAAAGTAAATAGGGTAATTAAGGGTAAAAATGATATTACTATTACCCTAAAACATGTCCTAATTCTATTGGATAAGTGTAATTCGACAAAACACAACCATAGGAATAATATATTACCCTTTAGGTCCACATGGATTAGATTTGGACATTTATTATTATTTTATTTAAAGAAGAGTTAAAATGGTTAAAATCAATGTTTAATAACTAAAACATCTTTAATATAGGGTTATACATAAGATAAATTCAACTATAAATATTAATTGGAAAGAAGATATTATTTCCTATATAATGGTATTTTATTTATAATTCATAGACATTAAATAAGTTCATTTATTTATGACACAATGATGATGCAATAATTACCTTATTAATGAAATATTAACATAATTGATGTTATAAAAACCAAAATAAATGTAATTTGAGACATTTTATGAAATAAAATAATTTTATAAGTTAATATTACAATTTATTATTGATTTAATTTACTTTTTTTTGAAATAATCATGATGTTATTATTTTCAAAAAAATAATGTACCAAATAGTGTCAAAATTGACCTAAAATAGTTTTTAGAGAAATATTATATTATTAATTGTTATTATATTCCTAAAAATATAAGGTTCAGACAAATGACATAGATAAGGTTATATATATTAATAATGAACCACATAGTGTTCGTTTGGATTTTTATAGTAATTTTATTAACCATATAGTGTAAGAAAACAAAAAGACACGGTAAAATTTAAATTATTTAACTTAGAGTTAAATCTAAATGATAAGGTTAAAATAGTAACCTAAACTTGTCTAAAACCTATTGTTTGAGAGGATTTCGACCCATACCAACCTTATCTTCGAATTAAATTAATTTGTATCTTTTAAAAACCGAATATGACTTTATTATAAAATAATATTTTATGTTTTTTCCTAAGGTGCCCCTCTCCACCCTTATAAAAAGGGCACCCTTTCCCTCTTCTCTTCACACCCTTTTGAGCTTTGAAGCTTATCCAACCCCTGACAATTACTCTTCTCAACATCTCTAGTCATATTATAGAGGTTATGGTCTTCTCAAAAGACAAACTCTTGTGCCCTAAGAAGAAGTTTAAAAGAGGTGTGTCAAAATAGAGGTAATCTCTTCTACAGATTCATTCAAGTTCTCTTTCTTCTTCAACATATTCATCCTTAGTTTTTTCATTATAAAGTAATAACATAAGTATTAATAATATACTGATATGTTATTATACATATGAAACAACCCCATTTTACCTTATATACATCCTATGAAAAATGAAATCATCGCGCGTGCGTACGTACTGAATACCGTGTACACGCCGTGGTGTAATCTGTTTTTCCACCACCACCTTACCTGGATGGGTATAATGGTGTAAATATTAACTATATATAGTTATTATAACATCATATAGATTCTTTGATATGATACCATCCACTCTAATTCAATTCAATAATTATGGGAATGATATCATCACCCGTGCGTACGTACGGATTACCGTCTCCACGACGCGATGAGATTCATTCTCAATGTTAACAATTCAAGAATGATTATAAATTATATATAATTAATATAAATGAAATATATGACATTATAAATCTACTAGATATATATATATATATTTCATCTACTTTATTCCATTCAAGTCAATAAGGAAACGAAACATCGTTCATGCGTACGTGCGGCCTACCATCTCCATGAACAGTGTATTTCATTTCATTAATATATCTATTATATATATACTGAATATATATAAAAAATATAAACCATGATTTAAATTATGGATGTATTTAAATCAAGGTATTCGTAATAATAATATCACGACCAACAAGTCCAAACACATACGATAAATAAAACGATTTTACCCAAAACGATGCTTTAACATGGAACTTACAAAAGAACGGTTAATATAAAGTCATAAGTGAACCGTATATGATATCATAACAGTGAATATGCTTCACTAATAAGTCAATGACATTATTTAAATCATTATACAGGAGGTTCAAATACGTACTATGCATATCAGACCTAAGGTAAGTCATAACTTTTCCAATATCGTTTTTATCATTGATTGTTTATTCGTAAGTATTTTCTAGGGTTATAGTTATCATCTATGTCCTTGTTTTCTAAAAATTGTTTCATGTATATAAAATGTAATTATTCCCATTTTTTACTTTTACTACATGGTATGTAAGGAATATTTTTTTTGTTTACCATACGAGGTACTTTTTGACTTCTCCGGCAAAAGTATGAGAATGTTTTTTTAACTTATACAGCATGAACGTAATTTTACGGTTTCATAATGCCTTATTAACATAAATATTCCTATAAATTATTTAATGAATATTTTAAACAAAATCCTTTTCTTTTATAATTTCATGTCATTTTGTAAAAATAAAATGATTTTAAAGAAAAATGACATTTTCCGCATGAATTTATTTCATGTGTTTTATTAAAACCATTTTCCATCTATGATGACATTATTTCATATGTGTATGTTTCAAGTATAATGCCTCTATGATTTACAAGGTATCACTTTTCTTATGATGAAATTATATCCATTTTTTATATGGATTATGTGATGATGGGATGATATTTATGAAACCCATTTTATTCGTTGGGTTATTATGAATGATGTATGTTTATTTTGTGGAAAAAGTAAGAATGATTTCATAATGAGATGGGTGGGACCTATATCTCCCTCCAATGCATTGGATAAAGATTTATATCTCATGATATTGACATGGCTAGAATGGAATGTTAATCTAGTTTCGAAATACTGTACTGAAATGAGGAGTGATCTCGATTCAGTAATGGACTTTGTCCACTAAGATGGTCTTAGAATCAATGCCTTGGCTACTATGGAAATCATATCAAGTGCTAAATGGTTTTCTACAATTACAGGTTTATTCCCAGGTTATTTTATCAGGATTTAGGTTCCATTATGATATATTCAATACGTACTTCCAAGATTTATGTCTTTGTTCAATATTTTGATGTTTAGATTTTATGTTCATGTTTTTGCATTCAATTGTTTATGGATTGTTTTATGTTCTCTTTGTTTACCCTTACCGGGGATTTGAGCTCACCCTTTCTATGTTTTCTTTTCCCACAGATATAAATAAAGGTCTTAGGTAAGAAAACAAAAGGGGAAGATATTTATGGGAGATGTTTAAGATCATTCACCATGATTAGAAGATTATGTTTCTGAGTTTCCAAAGACACTAAACTATTATGGTCCTTGTGTGTTTGTTTTTGTAATGAATTAAGTATTACATAAAAGTAATGTAATGTCCTTGTATGTCATTCTTTGAGTATCTACATTTTTTATCATTAATATTTTATATATTTTTCTTCTTATCTTTTCACATGCTGAAAAAGTGATATCATCATTCGTGGAGTTGTGGACAACGACCTCTTCGATGTGATGTGATATATCATCCCCACATCACAAGAATAAATTATATAACTATATATAGTATATTTTTATTTTATTTATGATATATTATTCATTATATAAATATATATTTTACATACCTTCTTTCTATAATAATCAATGAGAAATGTGAATGTTACTCATGTATATAGATGACCTACCATCGTCATATATGTAATGTTGGTTCATTTTTCATTACCATTTCCCCTGATTATATGGACAAGAATATATCATTTTTAAATATTAAAATTATTTCATGATTATTATTCATTTTTTATATAAATTATAACACCATTTACCTTAGATGGACCACTAATGTTAGTTTTGACATATAATTTGAATATTTTCAAAACATCTAACTACCACATAATTAATTAAGTAATTTATCTAATATTTTAATAAGTAAAATAAAATTAATAATAATCATTAAAAATTTTATAATACAATTATATAATTTATTTACATTTATTATATGGTAATATAAATAAATACATAATGATTTAGACTCAAGTTAAAGGACTTCGTCTACATTTCATTTAATATGTTTTTTTAGTTATGAAATTATATTTTATTATGTGGTGTCTATAAATCACTTTGGACCTGATACCTCACTAATTTAAATGTAATAAAAAATTATTGTTTTTTATGTATATATTTATTATGATTTATGAGTAAACTATTTCCCATGTTAAAATGGACTTTTACTTAAAATATAACTCTTTTATTATTTATCATTAAAAGGATTTTTCTATTCGATTGAATTTTTTTAAAATTTATTTAATTAAAAAATTATTAATAATGTAAATTATATAAAATTTAAATATTATTTATATTTACATTATTTTAATGGTTTTCCAAAATTAATATATTTTTTTATCGAATATTTCAATTAACAAAAAAGATGAATGTTCTATCCTTACAGTATGCAGTGATAATAACCTCTCCACCATAGTGTGTCTTATTTAATATAAACATTATTTTTATTATTAAATTTCTTCATAAAAAAATAAATTAACATAACTTTTTTTGTAATTTTGATATTGGAGAAAGTTATTCAATTAAAATAGACTTTTTATATTCAAATGGTGATTTAATGAAAATTTCATTTTCTTATAGAATTTTTCATATGGGATTAAAATAGTTTTTATAAGTTAATAATGAATACTGTGTTTTGTTAATGATATTATTCATTATATTTATATGGATTTGGTGATCCCAGAATAGCTTATATGAATGGTTATTCCCAAGATATCTTTTATAAATGGTTGATCCCCATAACGAACCACCGGTGATCTTGATATATCTTATATGAAGGATTAATACCACTATAGCTCCAGGAAAATTGGTGAGACCAATATAGAATATACGAAGTTGGAGTCCCATTATATCTCTCTAATTATTCCGATAATGAACATTTAACAATTTTATTGTATGTCAATTCCAATTAGTATTGTTTTGAAAGGGATTAAGGTATTTTTTGATCTAAGTCACCTAGGAAAATTTAAATTTTTTACTCTGAGTTTTAAGGAATTTCATTATAGAAAATGTGTTTTTTTTCATGTGAATTTTATTTTATTATATCTTCCATAAACATTGGAGTTGAAGGTATAATCTATTCTATTATTTCTTGTTTTAGTAGACTAATTATTTTTTTCTTTTTTAATCCCTTATTATTTTTTTGTTATCTTCCCGCATTTTTAATATATTTCATCATGATTTATAGATAGGAAATGGAATATAATAATTCAATATGAAAGTAATAGAAATTTTTCAATAAATTGAATCATTATTTATTTAAAAAAAATCTATACATTTTTTTATACTTATAAGAAGTTTCACTTTTTAATTTATAGATTTTTTTGTATGAGTTATTGCCTAATTATTTAAAACACTGATCCTATAATGAATCCCAAATGCAATATATTAAATAATTGACATAAATACCAATATAATGTAATTCTAATGACTAAGGACATATAATTAGTGATATAGTGTTCGTATTTATTAATTAGTTCAATGATGTCTTCTATAGAATATTCATTGATTAATTATATTTAGACGGTGGGTGTTTTAGATAAATCACTTGTGTTATATAAAATTTTAAATTATTTATTTCTTCTTATGGTGTCCAAGTTACTTTTGAATATATCTCAAATTATTATATTTAAGGTATTGGGGAAGATGTAACTTATAATACTACATTTATTTCAAAATGTAAAACCCATATGGTTTATATTTTGATAGTGATAGTTATTGTGATTCAGTGTACTAAACTCTTACCATGTTCATACATTAATTTTAATTAGTCCCTCTTAGCATCGAATGACATTCCCATTTTTGGTACATTAATCTCATTTGTGATCCAGAAATTCACCTATGTTAATAATGGAGATAATAAATGAGAAAAGAAAAAGTAATTATTTGAAAATATTTTACTTCAACAATAAAATGAACAACATTCAATGATCAATTGTGATTGTTTAATAGATCAATTTATCAACATAATCCATATTTAGAAAAAATTAAATACAATTTTAAAACAATTTTATAATAGAAATATCAATATCTTGTAAATTATAAATCAGTTTATTTATACTAGGAGTTAATATTTTCCGATGGAATTTTAACTACGCACCACTAGTTCTACATTTATTCCATCCAACAACATTATAAACAATATCTTATTTTCATCTCATGAATGTTAATGAATCATATTGAATATGTAATATTTTTTAATAATGATATATCATCAATATAAGATTTTATAGAAATGAAATATCATGCATTTATGTCCAATAATATCTGTTCATTTTTCAAATGATCATCACATATTGAATATATAATACTTCACAAAATCTGTTTCCTCAATTATTAATGTCTTGGGAAGATACTCTTAATAATGATGTTCTGAACCTGACCCATATTTTTTCATAATATTCATACAAGATCATTAATGATATTTTATAGAAGAAATAATTACAAAATTTAACTCCACATATTTGTTAATGACATTGGGATTTATTCTTAGGAATCTTCATGAATAGTTTCTATAATACATGATCTAATAACAAAGAATAAATAATAATGTAGGGATATTTTGTTACAAATTATTGGTGGTTCTATCTCAATTTCATCATCATTATTTTTTAAGAGGTGTATTTGAAGACTACGGATAAATCACATGATTACAAGCATGATCAATGAAAAATTAATACATAATCCCATAGAAAGCCAGTGCACTTTCATAATAATTTTATACACTGGTGAAAACAATATTTATCACTCAATATTTATTGTTATAATTAGAACCTGAAAACTGTACAAAAAAATACACATGTTCTTCATGCAGTTATATCACACCGTCTCATTCCAACCTATTTATTACATCATATAGGTATGGGATATTTCAGTTATTTATCACAAACCCAAAGGTATTAATTGAAACATGGAATGAATATATTCTTCATGAAACCTTATAAGTATATTTGAATAGTGGGGAGAAAGTGGATAAGTAATCTCATAACATAGTTTCTTTATGTATTTATGTTTCTCTATCATACATTATTGTGTATAAGATCCCCTCAACTTCACATATGCATCTATGAAATTTATTAGGATCCTATTAAAATAAATAATATCTTAATGGATCTTATCATATTTAAATGAGAGTTCTTAAAACACTTTCTTCCATGAAAATTGGATTTCTTAAAGCCATAATTGTTTTACTACTTCTTCAGGGACACTAAATATTCATAGATAGGTTACACTAACATTCTAAATATTTCATTGAATTATATTACTTAATAATATTTCATGTCAATTATCTATGTTCAATTCAACTTCAGTTATGATTTAAAAATCATGTTGATATTTCTATATTTTAAAACAAACAAACATAGTTTCCTTCTTTTTAATATCTCACAAAATATAGAATTTTTAATTTTTTTTGTAAGCCTAAAATAAATACAAAAATAATTAAATGCATAATAATATATTAAACATTATAACATCCAAATAATTTTGATGTGTGAGTATCCACCTAAACATTCATATTTTTATTAGTACTTTTCCATTCATAATACTAATTCATTCTTGATTAATAGAGATTACAAGAGAAGCGGTGCATATTAACATCACCATAAAATCATATCCATTAAATATTATCCCATGAATGGAAGTCATTAAATATAATTTTGTTTTTCAAATATATGATCTTATAGAATTAGCAGGTTTATTATTATCACATTATAAACAAAATGGAATAGGACCTTGTGATTGGATGAATATAGTTATTTTTTATATCTTTTTAAAAGAGTATTTATTAAAAAAAATTGGTTAACCAGAATTTTTAAGCATTATCCTTCAGGTTTCATATAATAAACTTCTCTACATACTCTATATATTATGTAGACCTCAATATTTGACACCAATAACTAATATGAACACATTCATGGTATGTGTCACACCCTTTTTCCCTTACGTTCCATAATGCACACTCAACGGTCATTATGTTCAGCAACCATGATTTCCTATGTATCCGAAATATATAGAAATTATCTAACTCTAGTAAAATTATTTTTGATATTTCTTTACCAGGTGGATTAATCACCTTACAACACCTATGGTATAAAGGTTATTTATTTTCATGCGTGTTGTTGTCCAATTGTTTGTTCTTAAAAATTACTTATTTTTTGTATGAAATTCCAGGATTCCTCTAATAAATACCTCCATTTTTTAAAATGTAACCAAAGGATATGTTAATTAATTATTCCTCTTCTATTAAAAATAATGTTATTAACATGATCACATCCTTAAGAATATCAACCATCTCCATAACATTATCTAAGTTTTATTACAATTCTATCAATTTTACATCACATTATTTTCAGGAAATGATATATATTTTCCATTTCATATAATTTATATTCACTCACAACATCATACTATTGTGGTTAATTTTTCATCTTTATTATCAATTAACATATTCCATTGAATATCAGGGCATTTTAGACAACTATAATATTATAAATTGGGAATATTCATTAAAAATTAATTCCAATGAACACAAAACAATTATCCAGGAATCATAACCAATCATATTCAATGTTTCTAAAATTTATTACATCTATTAATTTAACTAATTAATAACTAATCCAAGAGGACTTCATAAGACATTTAATTGTATGAATTATTATATATTCACCACAATTCCTACCATTAACATCTACTATATCTGTGGGTGATCTAATCTCTCTGATAGGATTTTTTTTATTAAGGAAATTTTTCCTAATAATAAAAATTCCAATTCTACCTCGTATTTTTAATAAATTTTCATGATTCAATTTTTTAATTTTTATTTAATATTATGATCTCACATATTTTTAGTGTAATGAGACATCAGATAGTCATCTATAAATTTACATAGGCTAACCTGATTTAGAAAAAAAAGATCGATTTCATCAATTCATCATTGAATTCAACTATTTGATTCAGCGTGTAATAAAATATCTATATTTATTTCATGGAATAGTAAAACAATAATTTCAATGGATAAATGTATATCCATAATTCCACTAAACAAATACATTAGAAAATTTCAAGTGAAACTATAATTTATTCACATTATCTATGTCATTTCTCAAAAACCAATTGTCATTGCTTCATGCTTGCTCATCTAGTCAACCAACATGACAATGACATTCATCAAGGAAAATCACATGTATAATCTTCAAAAAACATTAATTATATACCATTCCAATATTTGAAAATATGTAGATATTTCCACTTCACACAGTGTTGTGATTCACCCGTGCACCTCTAACAACAACAAACTGCTGTTAATGGTAAATGGATCAAGTGAGATCCACCCACCTTAGGGAAAAAATTAAACAACAATGGATAATGTCGCATGGGATCTATTGGTTGTGGTGGAGTGCTCAGAAACTCCAATGGTTTGGTTATTGTTTCTTTCTCAACATTTAACAAATTTGGTGACTATCATCAAACGGAATCCCATGCAATCCTCATTGGCTTGGTCTTTTGTAATAATACAAAAATTCATATCATGGATATTGAGAATTGTTATTTAGAAATTTTCAAAAAAAATATATAGGTAAATGATCCATTTATTTTCCCATTGAATACCCCATCATAAGATACATCTGGATAATGAAGAACCATAATATCATTCGTCTTACATGGTACAATGTTAAAGCAGTGGCATACTATATAGATTCTAATGAAACATAGAATAATTTTTTCTTTTTATTTTTCTTACCTAGCTTCCATCTTTCTGAAGGTTCCCAACACTGATTGGTTTGATTAAATTGTGATTTATTATTAATCAACCCCATAATTTTTTATTTTAGGCTATTTATAATATTATAAAAATTATCTATTAAAAAGAATATTTTGGAATATATATGACCTAAATAACTTGTTATTAAATGAATAATACTTGAAATAATTTATTTAATATCCAATAAATTTAGGTGTTCAGAAACTCCATTATTTCCTACTAGATACTTTAAACTTATAATTTCCAATGTATCCATATTATAGTTCAACAGACAGTGAAACAATTAATGTTTTTGTCAAAATATTTAATCATCATTCCAACTTGTTGTTTTACTCATTTTTTATTCAATTTTGTTCTTTAGAGTATTCTTCACCAAAAATTCCATGTAATGTATGTCAAAAATAGTTTACAAGAAGTAATTGAATAATGTTTGAAGATAATTATATTTTTAACAAGTCTAATAGGTAATGATATTTACCCCCAACCTAGATCTTTCATTTCATGAACAACTATGGTTTATGGTACACTTCTTTCAAGTGTCTCATTTATATTTCACGTTATGAAATTTCTTGTCCATATTAGATGCTTTACATTCCATCATATTTATCTTTTTATTATTATTTGTATTTCCATCATATAGTAGTATAATGTTTTTGATTGGATAGTCTTTTTTATCATAAACAATTATTTTGAATACATGTAGAGGTAATAAATTTTTTTTCATTATGAAAAGTCTACATGATAATTAAAAAAAATTATTGTCAAACACTTGAGTGGAAATTTTTTGATAGAACATCATTATATTGAATTTATTCTTCATGTGAGATAACATGATTTTTCTCTCTGATTAGTCTTCTTATTGATTTGTCGTTAAATTTTTTAATTTCTATAGTAGTGTGAAAATGATTTGATAAAATAATTAAGAATTACATCATAGAATATTATTATATACAGAGTCCTCATATATTCTTGAAAATTTTTGAGTTACCATTAATTTGTGCTTATAAATTTTATTTCAACTAAACTCATCAGTCAATCCTATATTCATGTTTTAATTATTGATTCATTTTATTATTAATTTAATTTTTCATAAACTATCTTAAAATTAAATTGGATGTACTAAACATCCAATGGTATGTCATCTCTTTCTAGAGTGTAATCATATATATAATGACTGTGGTTACAATATTAGAATTCACCATCACATTCCTCATAGGAGTGGTATCTTTCATTATTTAATTATATTTGACACTTTTCCAAACTTTATTATCTCATATGGTTGATTTATCTCCATTATTTTTG
Organism: Viscum album; assembly: GCA_963277665.1. Classification (NCBI taxonomy): domain Eukaryota; kingdom Viridiplantae; phylum Streptophyta; class Magnoliopsida; order Santalales; family Viscaceae; genus Viscum; species Viscum album. Next base: position 1,253,582,263 of record OY728150.1, on the reverse strand, counting down.
AACTATTTCAATCTAGGTTATGATATTCCATTAATATTTAAATAGGAGTTGTACAGGGTGGGTTCATACAAAAAGTGTTTTTCTTTGTGACCAAATATTGTTAATTGTTGAAAATATTTACAAAACCATTTGAATATATTTCAAGTGTAATAATTTAATTTAGTTTGTAGAATATAATTTTATATCAAGTGTTTCATTAATGAGTCAACTATACTCACCGTAAATGTCTTCTTCTATAGTATTAATATGTTATCATGATCCAAAAACAAACTGAATGTTTTTGTCATAATTAACAACAGATGAAATTGTTGTAACCAATTGTACTCTTTATTCTTATTATTCCATAAAATATAGATTTCCTATATAAATATTTAATGATGTGACATTCAATGTTAAGTGAATAGTTGGGGGTGTTATGTTTCATGATATTCCCATTATCCACTCATGGTTCATTATATGATTTATAAATATTTTTATCTACCATCATCTTCGATGATATTGCTATTGAACTTGAATTTGGGGACGTGACTTCATTTTTAGATAATGAATTAACAAGGATGTTAGTTTCCATTATCTATTAGCATGTAAATTTTTCGTATCAATAAGTGATATTGGCTAATTATTTACACCAATATGATTTTCATTACTCTTATAAATTGGTTTTATAAAAAATATTTTTTTGGGATATTATAGAATTATATTATTTGTGGAAGAGTTATGGTGGATTATTGGGATATTATAACAATTTTCTCCTTGAAATTTATAAATTTAACCACCAGTTAAAGTATATTCATTTTGAAGAATAATGTCCCATTTCCATCTTATTAGGACATAACCTCCCATTCAATTTTAAATTTTTTAATATTCTCTTCTTAATGTTTACTACAGTTATCAATGAGTTTTCATGGTCATTGATCCTTCTATAATTATATTCAAGGGGTGATTTATTAACATTGATAGATATATTAAATTATTATTTTAGATAAAAAATATTCAAAAAATACTCTCCATGAAGCATGTCTTTTTCTTCAAAGAAAGTAGATTTCTATTTTATATTTCATGTTGTTATTCAATCTATGATTCATATAAAATCATTAAAACATTATGAAATGTTTCCAATGCATGAATTACTTCATTAAAAACTTGTTCATTAATGATATTCTAATAATAAAACATTATTAATAACAAAAAATTAAATAATATATTTTCATACTATAGAGTACTATCTTCATCCTTTTAATAAATGAATCATGTGATAGCATTACACATTTTAAATTTCTTATATAGTTAATTTTCAATCATATTAGTTTCCCCATCAAAATATTCTTTGAAATCAAGAATCTCCTTAAAAACAAAATTATTATTTTCAATATATTAGATATATGATACCAAATCATTTTCATCAATCTCAACGACTTTCTATAATATTTTTTCCTCTAACATCGTCTTATTTACAAATTATTGGCATAAACCCTCATCTATTCTTCAATATTAGTTGAGACTATTTTTTTCATCTAAGGTACATTAGAATCATCTTAACGTATTCATTTAATATTTTCTATGCTAATAAATATTGAAAAAATATTATCAAATTACTTGTATAACTACCCTCTGATACCACTTATAGACCCAAAAAGGATATTTTAGGGAGAGGGGGTGTTGAATCTATATGCCAAAATTTACTCATTTAATTAATTCATTATGATTATCAGATACTACTCAAAAATCATACATGATTATGTGGAATTGGTTAGATATCTTTTCTTAACAAATATATATTTATGTAATGGGTATAATAAATTATGTATAATCACACCAATACTTTTTTGGTTTCATCCCGAATGAGAATTGATGATCCCTGTAATTATTAACCTATAATTGTTTCATGTAAACTCTTACCACCATAATCTGTAATTTTTATATGAGAGGTATAATTTTCAGATGATTTTTACCTCGTAAAATTCACTTCATTTCAAGTATAAATGTCATTATTTAAACTGATACCCAAGTTCTTTAATGGTTTTATTTATACTGGCACCACGAGTTATGAAAATATTCCTTCCAAAACCTATCTAACTAATATATTATTATATTCTCAAGGAAGTCAAAGAATAAAATTAAGTAATAAAATCTTCCAAAAATAATATATCACAAAAAAATTTTAATAGAAAAATAATTTCATACCTATTAGACCAGCTACATCATCCTAATTATATTGTGACCAATAATTTGTGAATAAATAATACTATACATTTTCATATTCAATGATTTTAAAATATTCAATAATGTTCTCCAATTGTTAAGGATGTTCCCTACATCACACAAATGTCTGTTATTGATACACACAACACAATGAATAATATTTTATCAAATAAATGACATTCAAATTTTGAATATACATCATTAGGAATAGAAATTTTGTTTATACAATATATGGTACACACATAGGTGATGTAATGCATGTTGTAATAATTGATATGAACTATTAGAACATGAAATATCTCTAATTTGTTATTTTATGTGATGTAAAAAGTTCTACATAACACTATTTTCTTTGGTGACTTCATGGTCTTTGGATTTGGGATTGATGAAAGACATGTTCACAAAATCGAGCATAAATTATCCATCAAATATTGTGTACCCCTTAACATGATATATGTGAAAATGTTTATAAAAAATATAAATACCTTGTTTTATCACAATTACATTTTCCCAAATGTAAAAAAAATCACTAAATTAATCTAATAGTTATTTCATGTTGTCTCCTTCTTCCTCTTATTTTACATTAGTGTGGTACATGGAATCATAGTATCATCATTAAATCCTGGAGGAAATCATGAAACTCTATATATATTTACTCTTCTTATAACCATCATGGGTTATTTAAATAGTAAAATGAATTGGGGCGCACCTCCACTCAATAATGTGTGTTCATAGAATTATTTTTCATTACATTACTATTTCAATCATGGGATCTAAAAAATATAGTATAGAAAACTAGGTCCCATTGGAGGATAAGATTCAGGCACATTGAAATCAATAATGGATTTATTATTCCTGTTATATGAGACAATAAAAATTTTCTAATAACAAATTGGAGCTCCCAGAAAAATTGGAAGGACACATCCTCATCATAGTCCCATGATATTCATATAGAGGAATAACTACCATGAAAGTTATATCACAAACATGATATCTATAATAATAATCATAATACATTATTCTAGATAAATTTCATTTTAAGATTTATTTTAAACTTTATAATATCATGGGATCATTAAATCCTTTTAGAGGGAGCTTTCATATTTAAAATTTCATGCCATGCCAAAATTGTAGGCATCTATTATTATGATATGAAGAATCATATGAATATCAAATTAAACACTTTCTCTATCAGTTTTCTAACTCAAACTAATTGGTATAATATAAATGTGTTAGAGACCTTTTATAACTCTTTATTATCCCAAATATATTACATTTCACTAAATATATTCATTCATACAAGATGGATATATCTTCTATGGATTTTTTTACGCACGTAACAATAATATTGTAGCAATTCAGGCATCGAATGAATATTGAAGTAAAAAATTAAATAAAATTATGAATTCTAGACTTCTTTCAAGAAACATAAGTCTAATGAAAATAATAATACATATATAATGATCCTAGTTCCTGATATTGAGTAGCTATGATATTTTTGAAATATGTGGAAACTAAGAAACTGGAACCCACATCGGTTTATCATATATCATAATTATTATCATTATAGTTTCTCCGAAAATACCATGCAACTTACTCAACCTTTCATGAAAATACAATGTCTTATGCTCATATACCCTAAGAACAAACACATTGGTAGTTCTAAACGGGCCTATCTAATTACCACCGTGAAGACTCTATGGATTCTATATGTTTTGAACACACATATCCTTATGGTCCAGAACAATGAAATTACTTTTTCCCTATGGGTAATGTTTTTAGAATGTCACCATTTTATAGTTGAATCGTACTCCCACATTCATGTATATGAGATGTTAACTTTTCTGGTTGGTGGATTTGCAATTGTTTCTCTATGATATTTAAAAAACATACTACTATATTGCAAAAAATAATAAAACATAAATTATCATTCCTCAAAATAGATATCATTCACATCTTAATTCATTCCTCCTATTCTCATGTTCAATATTATAATAAAATTTTTTATGGACATCATGAAATTCAGAAATCATTCGTATATTATAGTAATCATATTAATATTCACTTTATGATACTTGAAATTCTTGGCATAAAATGATATTAATTTAAATAGTGTAAAATCTTGCATCCTTTATCACATCAGACTATTCTATGTAATTTTCCATCTTCATTTTATATTAATTGTTTACTTTGAGCTTCCAGACTGATGAAAAAATTAGATATTTAAAATTTATATTTTTTTATAACATATGAAGTCCAATGAATACAAAGATATTATAAGTGAATCATTAATTATATTTTTCAATGTTTATCAAATTCATTTCACCGTGGATTTCATTGGTTGTTCACTAATAACAAAGGAAATGATAATTTGTGGAATTTATTTAATTATTATATAACTACAACAAACCCTACCATATGCATCAAACGTCATTATAGGATTTTTAAAAAAAAATTAGTTTTTGATGGATTAAAAAACATTTGGATAATGCTATAACAGTTATGTAAAAATTGATGAAATATAATCATTGAAATTTATAAAAAAATATTTTTTTAAAATAAATATATTTTTAATTCATTAAATCGAAATGATAATGTATATATCATTTATTTAAATGCTCTATATGAAAAATATGATAATCATTTGAATTATACAAAAACATGTAATATTTTCTTTGATTAGAGACTAGGAAATTCTACTATAAGAATTATCTAAATGTTTTAAAGACATTAATATATTCTATAATTTCAAATTTTGAATAACAAAAATACATTATTGGAAAAAAAAATAATGGTGATGTATCATAAAGAAGAGGTTAAATCTGTAGAAGATGCATGTGCTGCTAGATGTATTGAAATGCTACATCATGCCATATTTATTTTAATTAGAACAACTAGTATGGGTGGAATGAAATAATTTTTTCGTATATCAGATGATTATATTTTTTTGAGCTTTAAATAGTTTATATATCATTAAAAAAATATTCAACAAATGTAATGGTTTCAATAAACTCTTTAATACATTTTATAATCATTTAAGTTTCTATAGTAGTAATAATATTTGTGTATTATTTGTTAATTTTGAATTTGAAAAATATTATGAAGGTAGATGATATATTTTTTTTTATTAAATTCCTATAACACTATAACAAAAAAGACTAGATGGGGTGAAAACATCAATTCAATAAATTATTAGGTCAATGATATTTAACTTCATATGCCTAAATATTTTTGGAGAAATATGTTAATAAAACAAATTTTCCTTGAAATACTATTTCTATTAGATAATTGTTTAATATTAGAACTTATAAATTGTTTAAAGGGTCCAAACATAGGGATAGATATGGTAGGTTGTATGGTTCATAATTTTTTATTTTAAATAAAAAATACAATATAAACACGTTTGACTGTAAAATTGGAAAACCCCTATTTTTTTAATATAATAATATTATTAATATTTATAGGGTTTTCAATATTTTTTTAAAATGTAGGTATATTAAATTATATTGAAAAATAAAAATAACATCTAGATCTCAAATAATAATAAATATAGAAAATATATTTTGGAAATAAATTATGTTTCATATAATGATTGAGATAATGATAATTCATTAGATGAGGGGGAAAATAACATCTCAAACATATTTTAATGAAAAAAGTACTCTTAATGAATAGAATATAGAAATGTTTATAAGAAAATGAAGAATCTAGAATAAAACCTAAGAAATATGATCTAAATTGTTGTGATAGTTTCGAAGAACATTCATATTTTTGGGATGTTATTACTAATATCAATTTACATTGTTTAAAGTAGATTAATTTTATACATGATGAATTAAATAAATTTTAGGTAAATAATGTTTTTGATTTGGTTGTGTTCCAAGAGTTAAACAAAAAATAGGGAAAGTGTGTATATAGAAAGGAAGGCTCGGGGCCAGGCTATTCCTGACTCCCCCAAAATTTATTAGAAAAAGACACAAAGACACAGCAGACAAGGGAGGGGCGGGGTCAAACGACCCACACCCAAAAACCCCTTACAACCCACAAAAAAAAAGAAAAATCAAAAAAGAAAAGAAAAACCAAGCAAGTACACCAAGATCCAAACAATAGCCAACACCCTCATCCAGCAGTATGCAGAATCCAACAGCTTGCTACCAAGAACTGACCAGCTTCCATCCTTACAAAAACCAGCATCCAACAACTTCTCACCAGAACAATCCACCACCAGCAACACATAACCATCAGCACCAGAATCACACAAAAACCAGCAACCAGAGATCACATCCTTGCAACAACCATCATCCATTCCCACAAATCCGGTATCCAGCACCTCCTCACCAAGAAGGTCCACCGCAAGCAACACAGAACCAACAACACCAAATTCCAACATGCACACTTCATCGCATTCCAGCCAAACATCAACCAGCCCACAACAGCGTTACCAAAAAACACAACCAATCCAGCAACATCTCCAAAATTACCAGCTCCCACTTCAGCCTGCTCCACCACGCGGGACAAAACCATCTTCACCAAAATAGAACTACCACCAGCAGAAAAGATCAGAAAATTACTCACCTCAAATCCCGTCGCCGCCACCCAAAAACTGACGACCTCCTAGACAGGCCACACCACCCATCCAAACCACTCCTGGCAGAGCATGCCGTCGCGGAAGAAAGGACCGACCACCCTCGCCCCAGTAGATCAAGAGCGCGACCCCTTCACCATGGCAAAGCGGACCACCCAACACCGCGGAAGCTCGCTTCCTTCGCTGGTGAAGCACAACCCCCCACCGCACCAGATCCAAGGCACAGAAAGACCACCGCCACCCTGAGATAACGCCGCGAAAGAAACGTGCCCCTCCAAGACCCCTGCCCTGAACCATGAACAAGCCTCGCCGCCGCCGGGAAGCTTCACTGCGGTAGAAACCGCCGCGACGCCAAACCCACACCACAACCGAAGCACGCCGCCGCCCAGAAACTCGCCAAGGAAGAACACACCCCGCCGCGATGCCAGAGCTGAGCCGCGGAAGGACCACGCCGCTGTCAGAGACCTCATCGAGGAAGATCACACCCCACAGCTACAGGACGAACCCCACGTTGCCAGATCTGAGCCCACACGAACGCCACAGAGATGGAAGACGCAACGCCGCAGAAGAAACCCGCGACACCAGATCCGAGCCAGAACAACAAGAGAGCGCATCCACACAACCACCGCACCGCGAGCGCGCCGAGAGAGCGCTGAGAAAGGAAACGCGGCCCGCCAGAGAAGAGGGAAGGGAAGGCGGCGACAGGGGAAACCCTAACCCCGCTGCGCCCCTTACGGGCTCATCCTTAATCTTCGGAAAGTGTGTATATATATTATTATACAAAATGATGTTGGTAACAAATTTAACAATAATGACACACTAAAAGCTAATGGTCACTGTAAGAAATAGTGAATTTATTTTGTATTTTTATTTCATCAATTTTTTAATAATTGAATCTTTTATAGATTAATTTTCATTATATTGTTTCCAAAATATTAAATTATTCTATATAAATCTAAATAGTACATTTTCAAATGGAATAATTTCTGTATTAGTTTATATAATACAAACCACCTAATTTGAAAATGAAAATTATAAATATCATTTCGTAAAAGTAACAATAAATATAATATTTTATGAATAGGAATAGAGATTTCTACAAGATGATAACTTAATAATTATAGAAAAAATAATTTTTTCATAGAATGGATGAACTTAGAATTTTTATAAACAATGTTTGAATAGAAAATTTATTTTCATTGATATATATTGATGACATAATATCTATTTAAACGTTTTTATTAACTATGAATTAATTTTTCTAACATAATAGATACTCCCATTAATATAACCTTTTTGAAATAATTTATTTTTTTAATAGATCTCAAATAAATAAATGAAAAATTATATTCTAATATATCATCCAATGTACACTAAATAAAAACATAACATTTTGGGCCTTGAACCGGGTAATTAATATAAGAAACCATTTTACATAAATTCTAAATTGGATATCAGTGAAAAATGAAAATGTTTTAATGTCACATTATTTAGAGGGATGTCATATATATTAAATCACTTGAGTTAGTCTTTACCAGATCTAATGATTTTAGTTATTCTTGGTGATCAATTATAGTCAATTTCTATGAATATAATATTAATTCTATTAAGAGTTTTATTATATATCTTTAATGGATGTTTAGTTCCAAATTTTTTTATTCAAATAATATTTGTATTGATTTATTAATATATTATTTTAGTTATTTTGGAGGTTGTATGATATGATAAAAAATCACAATATGTAATTTCATATTCCTTTGTAAGAATTCAATTTGAAGTAGTTATATGAAAAAACTAATAGGGGAGTTATCTATAACTGTGTATATTAATGTTTCTACTTCTAATCGTAATTTATATTATAGAAGAATTATACAGAAAATTTATTTTATTATTATATTATGTAAAATTTCAATATAATGTGATATATATGTTGTGTTATACAAATATCTAAAAATCATCTAAACCTAATTAAAATTGGGCACATAAATGATACCTTAAAATTTATAAGGGATAATGTGAATATATGTGATAACAATTTAGAATTTTGTTTTCAGGAAAAAATATTAAAAAATTTATTTTTTAACATATTAGATTATATATTATATTATGAAATGAATTTTGAACATGAACTATTAGAAACATATTATTTAATATTTTTGTTTAATTTTTGAAAAAAAAGAATTAAATTAAATAAAATAAAAAATAATTTACAAATATTGATAAATATATATTTTCAATTGTTTTTTATTTCTTGGGAAAATGGATTCAATATTTTTCTATTAAAATTTTAAGTCGATAAAGACATTTTTTTAAGAATAAATAAGTTTTTTAAATTTTTTTAAACAAATGTTGAAATTATTTGTGTTTTAAGGCCTATGTTATTTTTTATGAATCTAAAAATTGAACTATATTAGATATTTTTTTGTTTGTGTCTATAAAAACATAACAAAAATTAAATTTATTTTATTTTAATTTGTATAACTTATATGTTTAATATTGATTCACCTCTATAATTTAATAATTAATCTTTATTCTTTTGAAACAAAATTGGTCAGTTTGTGTTTTTCATACAAATAATATCTCATACTATTTTTTTAGAGATTGAATAAAATTTATATAAGTAATAATTAATGTTATATAATGTATTTCAACATCTCATCTATATTAAAATTTTTTAGATGATCATTTTTCTTTAATTGGTTATTTGAGATTGATATATGCATTCAAATTTCATGTGTTTGATAATTAGATAAATTATAATGGATTACATTTTAATTAATTTAATTAATTTTCATTATATTTAATGTTATATCATTATAACATATATGGAAATTTCCTATCATTTTATTTTTTTAATTTTCTAAATGACATGACATGTTTCGAAATTATAATTTCATTTTAATTATTTTAAAAGGTGTGTTTATAAACAATTGTATAATGGTAAAATATTTATTGAAATATTATGTAAAGTTATAAATGAATATTTAAAAATTCTATAATATTAATCATGAAAATATCATAGTTACGCTAGATTACCAATATTGTTTCATATGGGTTCTAGGGAAGTTTCATAAGAACAGCATATTTTTAAAAGGATAAAATCGAATTTTTGATGTGCTTTGATGGGGTAAAACAATATGATTAAGGGTGACCTAAGTCATCATGTAATGGTACCACATGTTTCATATGTGTATAGGAAAATTTCATTAACCTATACAATGGGAACACATGGAAGTGTTATCGTATATTTCTAAATATCATGTATAAATTTTATATATTAATTCAAGGGTCATCCCATTTTTCAACAGCTGAAGTAAGATACTTCCATTACTCCTTTAATTGGATATCATTAATCAAGTAATGGTATTATTAAACAAAACTCAATCATGGTTTACTCACAAAAACCTAAATAAAATTTTTGGTAAGATGCAATATATAAACCTATGTTTTATAATATACTTATTATAAGAATTATATTCTGATTTTTCCTTCTATTATTTTCCATGATCATCAAACTTCAGTTATATATCATAATGACTATGAGATACAAAATATAATTCTTAGATTTTTTATGATGTCATGAACATCCTCTCTTTATCCATGCATGAATCCAATAGTAGTACATTATCAAAAATGGTGGATGAACTACTATCTGTCAATGGTACAAACACTTCTTATAGTACACCGTATCTTCTCTGAATATTATCAATCCTAGAGTAGAGGTTGTGTCATATACTTTCATTCTAGTAGAATGTATATTTTATTATAATGATGTACAAAATAAATTGTCTAATAATAAAATATATAATCCTATTAATGGTAGAATTTTTATATATTCTTAATATTGAATTCATATTTTGAATAGTATAATGAACAATAACATCGAAAAATCTTACTTCTAATGGTATCGTTAACATTAATTGTAGCATATCCTCAATTTCATTGATAATGGTGGTAGTAAGCTCCTACAACATTGAAAAAAAAATATAGGTAATGTCAATTTAATTCATCTTAATGAATTGAGATATATCTTAATATATTTTCAGAGTCAGGAACGAAGACAATGATGGATTTTAGGGTTTGGGGAGATCTTAATTGATATTTTAAAAATATAATATATATTTATATCATATTCATGGAATTTTCCTAAAAATGAATAATAACTCTAGAAAAGATTCATGGTTTTGGAATATGAGAATACCATTGGGTTAATAATGTTTTTGATTCCAAGCATGATATAATCTCTTTTTGTGTTGGACATTAGTATAAATGTTTTTACAATAACAATATCTAATTAAAAAAATTAATTTTATTTATTTATTATTCACATAGAGACCTTGAATGGCTTTAGAAATATATTTTTATAGAACAATATCATGTTTATATATGTGGACCTGATATTTTGAGAGGATAATTTGAATGTGGACATATAGAATGACAACATATCAATATATTGACTTATGATAGTTTCAATATTGCATGTTGTGGTTCATTCCAGAAATTTCGACTTGCGATGATTCATTGAACATGACCAACAGTACATTCGGTAGGAACATATTTTTGGTGGATTTATTCGTATTTTATTTATTGTATAATGACAAAAAAAATTAATCCAACCAGTGGATTAATTTTTAGATCAGTCTTATTTTGGGTATGTGTTAATTCTAGTATTTGGGAGATATTTAATGTTTTTTAAATTCAGATCCAAATTAATATTTCAAAAAAATCGATCGAGGAAATCCTAAAAATATTCCATGATCATTCCTCTATATTGTGTCTAGGTTTTCACCCAAAATTCATCATTCATGTATCAACCATATTCTTCTTTTACAATCATTCAAAAAATACCTAGTAATCATTAATTGATTAATAATTTTTTAGAAAAAGTTAATGAAACAATAGATAAAGGGTTGAATAAAGTGATAATATATATATAAAAATATATAATTATTAATGAAGAATATATTCTATCGCTTCATGCATGGTTTGTCATTTTGTGATGGGATTCCATTATGTGACAATTTATATGTGGTTCAAATAGACCAATTCGAGTGACTGGAAATGACAACACATAGCTGGACAGGTTCCACATTCATCATTGACAATCTGTCATAAACAATATATGGTCACCTTTGAATATGGCACTCGACCCTGCCTATCACATTGCATGAAGTTTTTTCTTATCCCCCGGGTAGTAACATGTTCTCGGGTATCATAAATAATAGGTTGGGAATGTTTTGTCCATATTAGGATATATAAAATAACAAAAAACATTAAATAAATAGAATCAAAAAATTCACTAGAATCAAACCTTAATTAAAAATTCAATGCTGAATAAAAGGTTTTTAACACAGATCAAGGTGTTATAAACTACCAAGGCAGTGGAAAAAACCACCCATATACTACCACAAGAAAAGGGTTAATCACATATGTTCCGTCTCCACAACATCACACAACAAATGAAACATTCAACCTGAACTGTCATGTCCAAAATCATTGACCTTACCTATGTCAAACAAAACCATGATTACAAACACCCAATGTTGTATGTAGGGTGTGATCTTAAGATGAATATCATACCACCCAAATATTCGATGTGACAATAAATATAATATAAGAAGTCTTGAAAGTGTTATAAACAATGAATGGTTGTAATAATTTCTAAAGCTGAATCTTTTATATGAAAAAAATTTCCAAATTTGGAAATTTAAAAAAATGGGTAAATTTAAAAATATTGGAATTCTACTAATTGTTTCATCTAAACACACCATAATCCAACGATAAATACCAAATAGTAAATGATCACCCAACATGGCAACATCTCTAGGCACATTTTAGTTGTGATCTCAAGATAACTCACATCTCAGTGTGAATGTAACCATAGAAATATCAATTCTCGTGAATGATCGACTAGTTGGGGAATGCAAAATAACATATTGGTCCTCAAACACAACATCAACGTAGTTTTTTTAGTGTTTTAAATTTCAAAAAATCTCTATCAAACTAGGAAGGAACCACTCTAGATGACTAGCATGCTAGTACGTGTCTGCCCAGCTAGATACCTAATTTTCCCTCTTTTTGCTCAAATAAAACCACATGCTACCCAATTCCATTTAAACATAAAAATACCATTTATGGTCATAAAAACTAAAAAGTGTACCTAAACAAGAATTTCACCATTTGTATCACACGAAAAAAATCATTTATAATTTTGATAAAACAATTACACAAGTTTTAAAAATATAGTACATATAAAATATATTTAATTTCGATATTTAAGCATCCCATTTATTCCAATATTACCCCAAACTAGATTATTCATCACTAAAACGTTTTTTAAAAACATAACATGAAATATAAAACAAAACCAATTGGCACAACATAGAAGTAAAAAATCCATATTCACACATAATCATAAATTTAAAATCAACCCCTTAACAAATTCTACCAAAAATATTTTTCTGAATAATAATAATTAACTTGTATCATCAAATAAATATAAAACATTCAAGATAACTCATTAAAAAATTCTTACATATAGAAAAACAAACCATATATGTCTAAACCCTCAAATCCTTTAGTATAACATTAACCATGCCATAAGGGAGTGAAAATGAACAAAAAACTACAAGACTGGTTGACAAAACTATATAAGCACTTACATAAGAAAACCTAGTTTCATGAAATATGTAACATCAAGAGGGAGGTGAAAAATCCAAATAAAATGGTAGTAATAATAGTATAAATCACTTACTTTAGAAACATTGATGAAATCTCCAAAAACACACTATTTGTTGGATGCCTATGTAACAAAAATTTAATTGGAGGATTGAATAAGGATGTGAAGGATAATTGAGGATTGAAATGGGGGAAACATGTTAAATAATGAATGATTAATGACAGAAATAAATTAACTTTTCAAATACAGAGTACCTGAGAAACCTTGCGAAATTTTACCCTAATTCATGATGAATATGAGATCCAAATAGGAGAAATAAAACATGGGAGAGTTTCTATCGTTTTTGGGATATATTGAGAGCTAGAATGACTGAAATTTTTTTATAAAATAAATAATATATTAATGAAATAAATTAATTCCTTAAATCTAGAATCGAGATCATAGGCTTTCTAAATTACTGAATATATCTCCCAAATTCATCCAGATTATGAGTTCCAAAGAAAAAAAAGGATATGGTTGTTTTAATAGGTCATGAGAGGCCAAGTGTCATGTTTAATGGGTGAAAAAATGGTACCTAAAGAGTTATAAAATAAAAAATAGGTTTTTATATTTGGAAATAGGATCCTGATTTGGCCCAAATCATGATAATACCACCGTATTCTCCCAAAATTCATAGGAAACCCAATAAAAATTGAAATAATTGAAATTACATTTAACAGTATCTTTAAAAGAATTCGTGTATGTGTCAAATATCCCAACCAAAAAAACGTCTCCCACATAAAATTATCTTGAAGCATAATCTGAAATGCGAATGAGAAACTACTTATTGAGCCTAGACTTTTTCTCTTATGTATCATGAACATTAGTCCCATTCTGCTAGAGGACTCAAAAAAGAGGAATAATCTTTCCTCATAGAAAATTATATTGGTTTGTTACTATTTTCACTAACCAAATAAAAAATATCAAATTAGACTCTATCTGAAACTCCTCCAAAATCAGCACATGAGACACATCTAGATTGTACGTCCTCAAATGTGATACATGGAATATGTCACGAATGGATGTCAAATGTGTTGGAAAATATTACTTATATGCAACATTTCCAATTTTCTCATTGATCTCAAAATGATTGACATACCTCAGTATCAGTTTCCATTCATTCCCTAATGAAAATAAACCAGATGAGGGGCCACTTTCAAAAATACTTGATCTCCACCAGAATACCTCAGTGCTAATGCATCTGATTAGAGTAAAACTTGTGACAAATCTATCCAATGAAAAAATATTTTCAAATCAACAGAAACTTTTTTGAAGTCTCATAAATAAAACATGAACCCAGGTATGATGTCACACTCCCCTCTACCGAATTCAATGTAGATCAACATAGCCAAAAATAATGTAGATTGGGTGATTCCATCTTGTTTGAAGATTTGTAGCTATTGTTATATGAAAAAACATCCAATCCAAAATTGAAATCCCATGAACCTTTAAAATTCAACAGACATGCATGAAGCGTGTCTTCCATTATGTGATTAGCCTACTCCATCTGACCCTCTTTTTGATGGTGGTAGGTCATACTTAACGTAAAATACGACATCAATACCTTCTGAAGGACACTCCTCAACTAATAGGTAAAATGAGTGTCCCTATCTGAAATTATGATTTATGGATCACCATGGATCCTCTCAACTTCCTGCACATACAATTGGCCCAATTAGTCCCCTTTGTTTGAATCATTGGTCAAAATGAAAACTATAGATTTGTTCAGACACCCAATAAGAACCTAGATAAAATTATTTCCTCGAGGTTAATGATGAAATCCAACTTTGAATTCCATATATACATCTTCCCACATCTTTGTAGGAATGTTTAAAGGCTGATGAAATCCCGATGAACATTGATTTTCTTCACTCACCATCAAAAAAGTATATAATAACAATATAAAGTCATCTATGACACGTCCCATGACTTGCCTATGAAAAATCAATGAACATAATAATACATATTGGTAGCACCAGGATGGATTCCCCAATGAGATTGGTGGAAATATTTCATTATCACCTTCCATAGAGACAATGATTCCACTGCATGACCCTTGAAGCACAAGATCCCCTCGGATGATAGAGACCAATATGAAGAATTATCCCCATAAATAATAAACTTCTTAGACAAATAACACAACACATCATTGGGCTCCTCCAACTGGAACAGATCCAAAATAGATGGAGTCAACTTAATGAATTCCAAGAATTCACCCCCAATATGATATGTGGTCTCTACACGAATCTGAGAGAGGAGTCTCATCAGAGCACATTTATCACTGGACTTCCTTAAAGAATGATATGTTAATTTTCTTCTCGATGTGACAGCCACATCATTACCCACACCCAAGGTGTAGATGGAATAAAAGTAAACCCACTACAATTACATGATCCAACGTCTCTACCTCAGATTAAAATCATTTTGTGAGAAGATTTATTCTAAGCTCTTATAATCATAGTAGACTAAATAATGTACATTATTAGAAATAAATTAATGGTGACGTATCATAAGGAAGAGTTTAAATCTGTGAATGATGCTAGTTCAGCTAGACATATTAAAATTATATATAATTACATATTTTGTTCAAATAGAAAAACTTGCTTAGGTGGAAAGAAATAAGTAAATAATATATTATATGGTTATATATAATTGAGATGTATTTATTTTAAATCTCACAAAATGAATATTTATAAAAAAAATTGTTTCTATATACATTATAACAAAAAATAAAACAGTTTAATTTTCTACAGTAGGAATAATATTGGTGGATTATTTGTTAATTTTGAATTTGGAAAATATTATGAATGTAGTGGATTTGAAAAATATTTTTAAATTATTATAACATAATAACAAAAAGAAATTGATGAAGTATTAAATACTATAATTAATCAAATTATTAGGTCAATGATTGTTTAGTTTCATATCCCTAAATATTTTTGGGGAAATAAGATAATAAAAAATTTTCATTAAAATACAGTTTATATTAGGTAAATTTTTAATTGTAGAACATATAAAATGATTAATGGGTATAAACCTAGGGATATATCATGTAGGATGTTTGGTAAAAAATTTATTATTTTAATTAAAAAATAGAATATAAACATGTTTGATTGTAAAATTGATAAACCTGTATTTTTTTATTATTTAAATATTATAAATATATATAGTTATTTCAATAAAATATTTTGTTTTTGAAAAATATATATACATTAAATTTAATTGAAAATAATAATAACATATAGAACTCAAATATTAATAAATAAGGGAAGATTTTTTTGGAGAAAATTATGGTTTATATAATGATTGAGATAATGATAATTCAGTTGATGAGGGGGGAAATAAAATCTCAAACAGATCCTAAAGAGTAAAATACTCTTAATGACCAGATCATTGTAATGATTATAAAAAAATGATTAATCTAGAATAAAATATAAGAAATATGTTTTAAATTATTATGTTGATTTTAAAGATAATTAATATTTTTGGGATGTTAATATTGATATCAATTTACATTATATAAAGTAGATTTCTGTAATACATGATGAATTAACTATATTTTAAGGAAATAATCTTTTTTATTGGGTTGTGTTCCTAGAGAGAAACACAAAATGGGGGAAGTTTCTATATTTAGTATTAAACAAAATGATGTTGGAAACATATTTAACAATAATGACACACTAATAGCTAATGGTTACTATAAGAAAGTGGAAATGTATTTTGTTTTTTCATTTTATAAATTTTGTATAATATAATCAATTATAAATTAATTTTAATTATATATTTTTCTAAACTATTCAATTATTACATATAAATCTAAAATGTACATTTTAAAATAGAATAATTTCAGAATTGGTTTATAAAAAACAAACTACCTGATTTGAAAATTAAAATTATCAAAATCATTTCATAAAAATAATAATAAATATAGGCTCTTAAGAATATACATTGAGACTACTATTAGATAATAACTTAATATTTATAGAAAAATTAATTTTTTTCATAGAAAAGATTTCCTGAGAATGTTTTTTAACATTGATTAAAAGGATAATTTAATATCATGGATTTATATTGAGGATATAATTTCTCGTTTATAATTTTATTTACTACGAAATAAATTTTCTATCATAATGACTACGCATATTGACATGTCCTTTTTGAATTAATTTAATTTTTTTACTAGATCTCAAATAAATCAATGGAAAAATTCATTCTAATATATCAACCAATGTATACTAAATAAAAATAAAATGTTTTTGTCCTTGAATCATGTAATTAATATAAGAAACAAATTTTTAAAAATTATAAATAGGATATCGATGAAAAATGAGAATGTTATTATGTCACATATGATAGAGGGATTACATATTGATTAAATTATTTGACTAAGACTATACCAGATCTAATGATTTTAGTTATTTTGTGTGATCAATTTTAGTCAATTTATAAGGAATATAGTATTAATTATATTAAGACTTTTATTATATATATTTACGGGATTGTTACAATCGTAATTTTTAATTCAAATAAAAATTGATATGATTTATTATTATATTATTTCACTCATTTTTTAGGTTGTATGATATGATAGAAAATCAAAATAAGTAATTTTCAATTCCTTGAAAGAATTCAATTTCAAGGAGTTATATGAAAAAATAATAGTGGATTTATCAATAACATTGTCTATTCACGTTTCTACTCCTAATCATAATTCTAAAAATATAAGGATTATTCAAAAAACATTATTTTTTTATTAATTTAAATATTCAATATAATGTGATATATATATATATAGAGTTATATCAATATCAGAAATCATCTAAAACACACTAAAACATGGCATATTAATGATACATTAAAATTTCTAAAGGATAATGTGAATATATGAGAAAATAATTTATAATTTTTTTCATAAAAAAAACAAAAAGCTATTTGTTAATCCATTAGATTATGTAGTATATAATGAAAGCAATTTTTAAAATGAAGAGTTAGAAACATATTTTTTATGTTTTTTATATTTTTAATAAAAAAGTTTAAATAAAATAAAATAAAGTATTAATTTACAAAATTTGATAAATATTTATTTTCAATTATTTTTTATTTAAGGGTGAATAGTTTAAATATTTTTCATTTCAATTTTTAAATTGATATGGTCTTTTTTGAAGAATAAATAATTTTTTTTCAATTTTTATTTAAAAAAATGTTTACATTATTTTTGTTTTAATGCCTATGTTATTTTTCATGAATCTAAAAGTAAAATTTTTTAGATAATGTTTTGTTTGTGTCTTTAAAAAAATAACATAAATTAAATTTTTCTAATTGTATAAATTATTTGTTTATGATTGTTTCACAACTAAAATTGAATAATAAATCATTATTTTTTGGAAAATAATTTGGTCGGTTTGTGTGGTATATCCAAATAATATCTCATACCATTTTTTGGAGATTGAATAAAATTTATAGAAGTAATAATTAATTTTATATCATTTATTTTTACATATCATCTATATTAAATTTTTCATGATAATCATGTTTCTTTAACTAGATGTTTGTGATTTAATTAGGTATTAAAATGTCATTTTTTTGATAATTAGTTAAATTATAATGGATTAAATTTTAATTAATTATAATTAAGTTTCAACATATATAATGTGATCTAATTATAACATAAATATTAATTAGCCAACATTTTATGTTATTTATTTTCTCAATGAAATGACATGTTTCTAAATTATGATTTCCTTTTATCTATTTTAAAAGGTCTGTTTATAAACTATTGTTTAATAGTAAAATATTTATTGAACTATTATGTAACGGTATACATGTTTATTAAAAATTCTGTAATATTAACCACAAAAAAATCAATGTTACTCTTGTTTACTGATATAGTCTCATACGGGTTCATTGGGAGTTTCATAAGAATACTATATTTGTAAAAGGGTACAATCGATTTTCTCATGTGCATTGATGCGGTGAAATAATATGCTTAAGGGTATCCCAAGACATTCTTCAAAGGTACTACATATTTTATATGTGTATGTGAAAATTTATTTAACCTATACAACAGGAACACATGTAAACGATGTCATAGATTTCTAAATATCATGTGTGACTTTTAACAATTCATGAAATGGTCTTCCCATATTTCCTCAGATGACGTAAAATACATACATTACTCCTTTAAATAGATACCATTACTCAAGTAATGGTATTATTAAACAAAACTAATTCAAGGTATACTCAAAAAAATCTATATAAATTTGTGGGTAAGAAGAAATTGTTAAATTTTTTATCTAATAATCTAATTATTATAACCAATGTATTGTTATTTTTCCCTTCTAATTTATTTCATTATCATCGTGATTTAGTTATCTATGATAATCACTATGAGGTACAAAATACAATTCCTAGAGATTTTATAAAGCCATGAACATAAACTCTTCATCCATGAATGAATCCAATAGTTATATATTATTCAAAATGGTGGTTGAACCACTATCTATCAATGGTATAAAGACATATTGTAGTACCCCTTATCTTCTTCGAAAAAGAATACTCATAAATTTGAGGTTGTGTCATCTAATTTCATACTAATAGAATGCATATTTTTTATAATGATGTAGAAAATAAATTTTCTAACAATAAAATATATTATCCTTATAATGGTAGAATTTTTATATTTTCTTAAGACTGAATTCATTTTTTCAGTAGTATAATGAGTTGTAACACTGTCACATCTTCATTCTAATGGTAGCATGAACATTAAGTGTATCATATCCTCAAATTCATTGATAACAGTAGTAGTAATCTCCTACAAAAAGAAAAAATATCTGTACTTTCA
This sequence comes from Viscum album, assembly GCA_963277665.1. NCBI lineage: Eukaryota > Viridiplantae > Streptophyta > Magnoliopsida > Santalales > Viscaceae > Viscum > Viscum album. The sequence continues at coordinate 1,253,561,917 of OY728150.1, read as the reverse complement.
ATTTTTAATCCTGATAATGAATTGAGAGATGTCTATAAATATTTTCCGAGTCAAGAACTAAGACAATGATGGATTTCAGGGTTTGGTGAACTCGTAATTGATAATTTAAAAATATAAAATATTATTATATCACATGCATGGATTTTACCTAAAAATGTAGAATAACTCCAGAAAAGATTCATGGTTTTAGAATAAGATAAAACCATTTTGTTTATAATGTTCTTTTATTCCAATCATGATATAATCTCTCTTTGTGTAGGACATTACTCTTAATGTTTTCACAATAACAAAATCTAATTAATTTTTTTTAATTATTCATATAGATACCTTGAAGGGCTCTATAAATATATGGTTATATCCAAATATAATGTTTATTTGTATAGTCCAGATATTTTGATGTTATAATTTTAAGGTGGACATATAGAATGAAAACATATCAATATTGTGACAGAAGATAATATTACAAATGGAGGATGTGGTTCATTCCATAAATTTCGACTTGCAATGATTCAATTAAAGTGTCCAATATTACTTTCAGTAGAAACTTATTTTTGGTGGATTAATTCTGATTATATTTATGTATGATGACCAAAAATCGATCCAACCAATAGATTTATTTTTAGATCGATCTTATTTTTGGTGTGTGTTAATTCTAGGATTTGGGAGCTATTTATTATTTTTAAAAATTAGATATAAATTCATATTTCAAAAATATGGATCGAGGAAATCCTAAAAACATTCCATGATCATTCATCTATTTTTATAGGTTATCAACCAATATTAATAATTCATGTATCACCAAAATTATTTTTTTCCAATGATTCAAAAAATACCCAGTAATTAATCATTGATTAATAAATTTTTAGAAAAATTTAATAAAACAATAGATATAGGCCAGAATAATGTAATCATATATTTTTTAAAAGATATGATGACTAATGAAGAATATATTCTATATTTACATTAATTTTTTATCATGTGGTAATGGGATTCCATTATGTGATGATATCTATGGGGATTGAACAGACCGATTCTAATGAGTGGGAATGACAAAACATAGATGGACTGGTTCCACAATCATCATTGACAACCTGTGATAAAAAATATCTTGTCGCCATTGAAACTGGCACCTGACCCAGCCTATTGCATTTCCTAAATAGTGTTTCCTACCCCCACTGGTAGTAACAAGTTCCTATGTGACCTAAATAATCAGTTTGGAATGTTTTATACATATTAGGACACCTAAATCAACGAAAAATCATCATTATACAAAATCTAAAACTTCATTGGAAACAATCCTAAATTGTAATTCAAAATAGAATACAATGTTTTAAACATTAATAAAGGGGTCCTAAACTACCAATGTAGTGGAAAAAGACCCGATACACTACTACATGATAAGGGTTAATCACCCATTATCCGTCTCCACAACATTGCACAACAGAAGAAACATTCAACCTGAACTATCATCTCCAAAATCATTGACCTTACCTATATCAAACATAACCATGATTACATAAACCCAATGCTGAATCTATTGTGTGATCTTAAGATGAATATTATAGCACCCAAATATTCCACGTGACAATGATTATAATATAAAAAATCATGAAAGTGTTATAAACAATGAATGGTAGTAATAATTTCTAAAGTTGAGTCTTTTAAATGAAAATAGATTCTAATGAGGGTATCATTAAAGAATGGGTAAATTTAAATTAAACAAGAAATAATCATATTTTCTCAACCAATCAAAGCATAATCCAATGGTAAATACCAAATAGTCAATTATCACTCAACATTGAAACATCCATAGACAATAGTTAGTTGTGAGCCAGAGATAACTCGTCACTCAATGTGAAAGTAACCCTAGAAATATCCATTCTTTTGGATGATCAACAATTATTGGAATGAAAAATAACCTAGTGGTCCTCAACATCATCATCATCATAGTTTTTTGGTGTTCTCAATGTCAAAATATCTATGTTAAGCAAGGAAAAAACCACTCCGGATCACTATCATGCAAGTACGCGTATGCCCACATAGATACCTGAATTTCCCTTATTTTTATAAAATAAGAACCACTTGATACCAAATACCATTTCAACCAAAAAATAGCATTTCTATTCATACACACTAAAAAGTTTACTTAAGAAATCATTTCAACATTTTTCTCACTCAAACAAATGCTTATAATTTTGATAAATTAATATCACAAGTTATAAAAAACATTTCATATAAAATCCATTTAGTAACCATATTTTAGAACCCCATTCATACCAATATTACCCAAAACAAAATGTTTCAACCCTAAAACATTTTTTAAAACCTCATTAAATATAAAACAAAACTAATTGGTGCAACATAGAATTAACAAGTAAAAAACACAAATTTACACTTAATCAACACTTAAAAAAATCCTCTTAACAAATTATACCAAAAATAATTTTCTGAATAATAATAATTAACGAGGAACAACAAACAAATATAAATATTGCAAGATAACTCATTATAAATTGCTTACCTAATGATACACCAACTATATATGACTATACCCTCAAATCCTTGTGTGGAACTTCAAACACACCACTAGTGAGTGAAAATGAACCAAAAACCACTAAGCAGGTCCACAATACTAAAAAAACCATACATTCGAAAACCTAGTTTATTGAAATTTGGAACATCAAGAAGGAGGCATGAAATCCAATGAAAATGGTAGGAACAATAGATGAAATCAGTTACATTAGAAACATTGATGAAATATCAAAAACAATACTAGTAGTTGGACCTCTATGTAGCCAAAATTTTATGGGAGGATTGAATAAGGATGAGATTGTAAATTGAGTAATGAAATGGGGGAAACGAGGTAAATACTGAATGATTAATGAAATAAATAAATTATCATTTTGAATATGGATTACATGAGAAACCATGAGAATGTTTATGCAAATTAATGATGAATATGTGCTCCTAAGAGGGAATCTGGAACATGAGAGAGTTCCTATTGTTATTGGTCTCGAGTTAGAGCTTGAATGGCTGATCATTTTTATAAAACATAATAATATATTAAGGATATAAATTAAATCCTTCAATCTAGAAACGAGATCGTAGGTTGTCTAAATTCCAGAAAATATCTCCCAAATTCATAATGATTATGAGTTCCAGAGAAAAAAAAGGATACAATTTTTTGAATAGGTCAAGGGAAGCCATGTGGGATGTGTAATGGGTGAAAAAATGTGAAAAAAAGAGTTATAAAAGAAATAAAATTAGGTTTTAAAATTTTGAAATGGGCTCAAGATTTGGCCTAAATCATGATAATCCGACTCTATTCTCCCAAAATTCATCTGATATGCCAGAAAATTAGAAATAATAGAAATTACTTGTAATGATAAATTTATAAAAATTCATGAATGTTTCAATTATCCCCACCATAAAACATGTCTCCCACATAATGTTGTTTTGAATCATATTTAGATAAGTGAAAGAGAAATTGATCATTGGCCCCATACATCTTCTCCAATGTATCATGATCATTAGTCTCATTCTACAAGAGGAATCAAACCAGGGGAATAATATTCCATCATAGAAAATTCTCTTGGGATGAAAAAAATTTAACATACCAATAAAAAATAGACAAATTAGAATCTATCTCTAGTTATTCCCAATTCATCACATGAGAACGATCTGGATTATAATTCTTGAAATGTGATACATGGAATATGTCATGAATTTATGTCAAATGAAAGGGGAAATATTAACAATATTCTAAATTTCAAATTTTATTTGTGATCTCAAAATGTCTGACATACCTAAATATCAGTTTTCCATTCATTCATAAATGAAAATGACCCAGATGAGGGGCCACATTCAAAAATATCTGATCACCCCTAGAAAATTACATTTCTCAATGATTCTAATTAGATTATGAATTGTGTCAAATCTATCCTATCAAAAAATGTTTTCTAATAAGCAGATCCTTTTTCGATGTCTCCTAAATAATACTTGAACCCAGCTGTGATGTCTCACCCACATCCACCCAATACAATGTAGATCGACATAACCTAATATAAAGCAGCTCGATCGATGACATCTTGATTAGGGATTGATATATATTTTTATAGGAAAACACATCCAATCCCAACTGTAAATCCTAGGAACCTCCAAAATCCTACACATAGGCCTGAATCGTGAATTCCATGATGTGATTAGCCTACTCCATCTGACCCTCCGTTTGAGTGTGGTATGTCATACTCAACGTAATCTATGTTATCAATACCATCATAAGGCCACTCCAAAACATGGAGGTAAAAGGAGGATCCCTATCTGAAATTATTCTTTATGTAACACCATTGATACTCTCAACTTCATGAATAAAAAATTGGACCAATTCATCCACTTTGGTCAAATAATTGATCGTAATTAAATGTATATATTTGGTTAGAAGCCCAATCACCACCTAAATAGCATTATTTCTTCCAGGTGAATGACGAAATCCCAATATTAATTCTATATATACCACTTCCAAATTCATTTATGGAAGGGTTAATGGCTGATGCAAACCCGATGGCCTTGGATAATATTCATTCACAATCCAACATGTACAGAATCTCAATATGAAGTCAGCTACGTAATGTCTCATTCCTAGACTATAAAATAGCAATGAACATCACAATACAACTTAGTAGAACCATGATAGTCTCCCCACTTAGACTGGTGGAAATCTCGCATCACCATCTTCCATAGTGACAATGATGCCACTACATAGGCCTTGAAGCACAAGATCCCCTCAGATGATAGAGATCAATCTGATGAAGTACCTCAGCCAAGAATAAACTGCCTAGACTACTAACACAACACATCATTAGGCTCCAGTAACGAATTCAGAATTAAAATAGCTGGATTCTTTTAAACGCTTACCAAGAATTCACCCCCAATGTGATCCTTGGTCTCTAATGCATCAAAGAAAAGAGTACCATCAGTGCCCACTTAGCACTGGAATTCCTCAACGAATTATCGTATACCTTTCTTCCCAAAGTTCCATCCACCTCATTACCCAGGCCCAGGGTGTAGATGGTTTAAATGTCAAACAACTACAAGCACTCGATCCAATGTCTCTACCTCAAATTAAAGTTATTTTGGGAGAAGATTTATACTTTGATCTTATGATTAGAGTAGACCAAAAACATTTCCCCAAAGGGGTAGTAATTCCATTCATTTACTGAATGGATCACCACTACCAACCCCTAATCACTGGTTGGGTGATTATTTTTCTTTGGTTTGATTTGGAAAGATCCATATTCCACCATAAGATCATCAAGCATAAGAACACAACAGAGACCCATAACTGATTCTTTGAAATACACCACAGATACCATTCCAAATTCTGGAATTATCATCATTGGGGCAGTAGTCACCTCCAACTTCAGCTCCTCGTAGGATTCCTAACATTGTACACCGCAATCAAACTTCACCCATTTTTTGGGTGAGTGTAATCATTGGTTGGGCAAGACGAGATAAATCCACAAAAAACCGATTGTAATAACCAACATGGCCAAGGAAACTTCGAATCTAGAACATGTTCATCAGTTTCACAAAAGAAATCACTATAATTATTTTCTAGGGGTACACTGTAATTCCATGTTCAATGATCGCATGGCCCAAAAACATCAATTCGCGGTTCTAAAGAGTTCACATGAAAAACTTTTCATAAATGTGATGATCTCGCAATGTTCCTGACATAATCGTCAAGTGATGCTAATTCTCCTCATCAGATCTAGTGTAAAAAAGTTTTTCATCCCAAAATACTATGAAATCAGAGTCAATATATTGGTAGAACACCATTTTCATATGTTTCATAAATATCTCCATAGATTTGATCAACCCTAAAGGAATGCCAATGTACTCAAAGATGCCTTACTGGCTTTGAAAACCCATCTTTAGGATATCAGCCTTTTTAACCATGGGTTTTTTGTATCCCGAACTCATGCCTATCATAGAAAACCACTTTTCACCCATCCAAATATCAAACAATTCTTCAATTTTTGGAAAATTATTTTGGTTCTTGATGGTTACCTTTTTTATCTACCATTATTTATTACACAACTAGAGGAATCCATTAGCCTTCGTCATAAAAAAGGACAAGAGTCTCCCAAGGAGTGATGATTTGGTGAATAAATCCTTTGGATTATGAATATTCTAACTATAATCATCTAATAATACCTTTGGAAACTCATCAAATACTGGAGATAACACACCCTAATGAGAGTGACTATAATCCTATAGTGAAAGCAATGATAACATGTGGACATGATTTCCCAACACTATTAGTGGAGGTCCATCAATACCTGACTGAGGATACCTTTCACCATGAAAAACATATGGACTTCATCATGTGTCATGAATGATATCACTTCCAATAATAATTGATATGAACTAAAAATTGAACAAATTGATCCATGCTAAGAATGATGTCAAAAATATCCATATCGAATACATAGAGTATTGTCTCCATATTTATCATAAATATATTAAGTGCACATTACAGGAACTAGAGATCCTTCTCTTTATTCTTACCAAGCGACATCACTAACTCAATCGCAACAGAGAACTATTTAGTTTTAAAATTTACTGAGCTCACAAAATGAGAAGGGAAAAAATTTACAGAAGCACCGGTATCAAAATGGGTAGCTACAAAAGAAGATGAAATCAAGATGGTAACTAGAACTGTTGAAGACCCCACATCTGACCCCATTGGTGCCTACTTATCTGTGTGAGGAAAACTATTGTCTTCCTAAGAACAACTTCTCACCAATTACTCTTCCCTGAAATTTATCTTCCAAGAATATGATGTGGCCCTACTACCGTGGACACCAATCTATGATCCCCCTTTCCTTTATTGCTCTAACTGAGGTGGGAATCCCCTAGATTCCACTTATACTTCCACACACTGATGTGGATGTGCCGTCCTAAAAAAGATGAAATTGTCCCATACATCCACCCTGATAGAAAGTCTTTAGAGGAGATGTTTATGCTAGTAGTGTGTTCCCTTCCCTACCACACTAGAGGCACAAAATAGACAATACATCACAATCCATAAGAAGAAAACTGCATGGATTGTTTCCCTAAACTACCAAATGAATATTTCCCTATCCCATCTTGCTTTCTTTTTTATCCGAAGAATTTCTACCTCCCATCTCAGAAACTACTTCATAGAAACCAGACCTCCCCTTGTGGAAATTTAAAACCATACACGCCCAAGATTCCACATAAGAATAAGTATTAAACCATAAAATGATGACTTTGGAAAAAATCTACGGCAACAGACCCCTATCGAACATTTTATCCTTCATCTACTCATTGGATACCATTTCCAGATCATCCTAGACCAGCTCATTAAAATAGTTAGCATTATCCATCCCTGAAAGATCCCCCTAAACCAGCTCCATAAAATCTCATAATCTAAAATATTACATGACTTTGAGTTAGTATTTTTCATTAACGTTAACTTTTAAGTCCTTCCATCTCATCTGTTAATGCTTCATAACTTTAAGAATTGATACCCACCACCTGTAGTCGGGAAACTCTAATAGAGAAGAGGAACACTTCACCCTGACCTCCTCAGGAGTGTCAAAGATCTAAAACATTTAGTTGAATTTCATGAGTTATTCCTATATTTCTTAGGGCTCCAAGATACCTATAAAAGGATGAGGTTTTTTTTATCAGTTGCACATGGTATTTTTCCATCATTGGACATGGATCGTCATCCATAATTGGAGGAGGAACATGAGATGATCCCTGTCATATTTCTAGGATATCTTGAACTATATATTCCACTATATACTAATCAAGATGTGAGATAGAACTCTCTTCAACTTCCTTCTGTTGGTCCATGGGATCTTTTTTTGGAGCCATGTTGCTGCAAAAGTCTAAAGTCACAAGATCAATCAGTAGAATAGAAAAACTAAAAATTTTCATAAAAAACCTCAGTTATAAATAAATAAACCTCATCACAACAATAAAAAATGACCACATCACTCCCACACAATATCCATGTGCAGTCTTCAGGATGAGCATCCCACCTAGGGGAGAAGCCAATCAAATAATCATGTCATCCTATAATGACTTGTGTTCTATTATGAGAGATGTAGGAAAGACACTGTAACACCCTATATTTTTAGGAGAAATATATTTTTTATGTTATATACATTATCAAAGGAATATTTCAGTACACACAACACTATCTTGGCTTGCGTTACACGCAATCACGACCTTCCTCGATAGCTTGCGTTGTACGCAATACTGAGTTTAACTAAACAATTATAAGCTATTAAAATATTATTATCACTAGCCAGTATGAATAGTAATAACAAGTTTTTAAAATTTTATAAATTTTATTTTTCAAAATGGACTTCATTTTTGGATTCGTAATATCGAAATTAGCCTATGGTGAAATTTTGGTATTTTTCTGAAAACATTCAATTTTTGATGAATAATGAAAACACTAGGTTACTATTTAAAAACCGACTTTTATTTAAATAATTATATAATTTATTTAAATTTATTTTAGGTCAAAATTGATACACAATACCTATATAAGTTAAATGTAATTCATTGGAGTCATTTTAAAATAATTTTAGATATATAAAAAGTTTATTGAACTTTTCACCATCTTTTACCCACCTCCTAGGAGAGTTTGAAAATTTACATAAAACATAATTTTACAGCTTCTGTGATTGGAAATTTTGAAAATCCAAGAGACATGGTTAACATAAAGGAGTAAAATTTGGGTCAATAAGATAAAAATAATTTGTGTTGAATAGTAACTTTTTAGTTTTATTTACCACAGTTAAAAGTAAATAGGTTAATTAAGGGTAAAAATGGTATTATTATTACCATAACACATTTCGGAGTTATATTGGATAAGTTTAATTAGACCTAAAACAACCTTAGGAATGAAATATGACCATTTAGTCCCACTTGGATGAGATTAGGACATTTAATATTATTTTATTTAAAGAAGAGTTATAATAGTTAAAATCAATGTTCAATAACTAAAACATTTTTAATATAGGGTTATACATAAGATAAATTAGACTATAAATATTCAATAAAAATATAAAAATATTTCACACATAATGGTATTTTATTTATAATTTTTAGACTTTAAATAATATATTTTATTTATGACACAATGAAGATGTACTAATTAACTTATTAATTAAATATTAACATCATTGTTGTTATAAATACCCAAATAAAAGTAATTTTGGACTTTTTATGAATTCAAATAATTTTTCAGGATAATATGACATGTTATTATTGATTTAATTAAAATATTTCTAATAAATCATGATGTTATGATTTTAAAAAAATCAAGTACCAAATAGTGTCAAAATTGACATTCAATAATGTTTAAAAAAAATATTATATTATTAATTGTTATTTTATTCCTAAAAATATAATGTTCGGTCAAATTACTTATAAAAGGTTAAATATATTAATAATAAACAACTTGGGGTTGGTTTGTCTGGTTATAGTATTTTTATTAACCTTATAGTGTAAGAAAACAAGAAGACACGATAAAAGTAAAATTATTTAACTTGAAATTAAATTTATATTTTAAGGTTAAAATAGTAACCTAAACTTGTCCAAATTCTATTGTATTAGATTATTTAGACCCATCACCACCATATATTTGAAATAAATCAATTTGGAGCTACTATAAACTGAATATGAATTTATAATAAAATAATATTTTTTGTTTTTCCAAAGGTGCCCCTCTCCTCTATTATAAAAGGGAACCTCCTCCCTCTCCTCCTCACACCACTATGAGCCATAAATCTCATCCAGACCCTGCAAAATTCTCTTCTACACTTCCCTAGAAACATCCTACAGGTCCTGGTATTCTTCAAATACCAACCCAAGTGCCCTAAGAGTAGTTTAAGAAGAGGCGCATCCAAGAAGAGGTAATATCCATTACCTATCCTTTACAATTTCTCTCTTCTACAACTTATTCTTCTGTAGTTGTTTAATTATGAAGTAATAACATCAATATAACTCATATACTGATATTTTATTATATGTTTGAAACAACCATATTTCGCCTTCTATCCATCCAAAGGAAAATGAAATCACCGCGCGTGCGTACGTATGGAATAACATCTCCACACCGTGGTGTAATCTGTTTTCCACCACCACCTTACTTGGATGGGTATAATGGTGTAAATAATAACTATATATGAATATTTTAAAGTGATAATGATTCTGAAATAGTATACATACACTCCAATACAATTCCACGATCACGGGAACAATATCATCGCTCGTGCATACGTACGGAATACCGTCACCATGATGTGATGTGACTGGTTCTACATGATCTTCATTGAATAATGATTATATAAATTAATTGAATGAATAAATTTGATATATATTACCCTAATACAATTCTGGAAATTAGGTATCTATAACCTAGAAAGAAGAAGAATATTTATTCGAAAAAACACGCATAAGAACAAAAAGTAATAGACACCCGAATAACAGGTATCAATGAAATATTACTAATAAGAAGCTAAGAATATGACCATATATGATATCATAACAATTATTATGATTCTGGAATAATTCAATGAAATTATTTAAATCATTATACAGGAGGTTTATACACTTACAAACAAAATTGGGCCTAAGGTAAGGTAAAATCTCGCAATCTCAATTTTTATCTGAGATTGTTTATACATCAGAATTTACTGGGGAATATTTATCATCCACATCCATGTTTCCTCAAAATGTGATATTAATTATATCCTCCTAAAAATTTTTAAATCCAATTTTACCCTTCGGTTTGTTTTTAGTAAAATATATGAAAAGAATATTTTTTTGTTTTTCGTACGAGGTACTTTTTGACATTTCCGGACACGGTACGAGAAGAATGTTTTATTAACTTATACGGCATTAATGGATTTTTAGAAACTTATTTCCATGAAGCATCCTTTACATGTTTTCAAGTTTATTTTTAATCAACTTCTTTTAGTTTAAAATTATATGACAAGTTATGAAAGGAAAATGTTTTTGAAGTAGAAAGGATATTTTTTTTCAAGAATAGAGTTCAAGTGTTTTATCAAAATTATTTTCCATCTATGATATATAGGGTTATGTTTCTATCCCAATTTTTACATTGTTTTGATTATGCTATGAAGGAATTATTTTTATGATGTCCTTTTATCTTATATTTATTGTGTTATGATGGCATGCTGATTAAGAATCCCATTGTTATTACATGGGTTATGCTATGATGTATGATTTATGATTTTGTGGCACACATTAGAATGGTTTCATTATGATATGGGTGGGACCTATATCTCCCTCAAATACATTGGGAATGATTTATATCTAATGAGATAGACATGGCTGGAACAACAGGTTAATCCGGTTCACTGAAACACGACTGAAACAAGGCGTGAACTCAGTTCAGAAATGAACACTGTCTGCTAAGATAGTCTTGGAAATGAGTCATGACTAATAAGAAAAGATTCTCTATGACTATGTGTGTATGACACAATGTTTCATGTTTCATGTTATGATTATTGGGATTACATTTCACTACTATGATATATCCCATGATATGATATTATGATCTCTTTTTCAAGTTATGATTTCCAAAATGTTATGTTCTTATGATTGATATTTTTATTGTTTATCCTTAATGATAATTTGAGCTCACCCTTTGTATGTTTTCTTTTCCCGAGGTCAAGAAGAATGTTATTATGTAGGATATGTCAAAAGGGACTGTAGATATGATGAAATAAATGGGAGACAATGTAGATGATTTATGAACCAATTCTTTATGTTTCCCAGTTTCTAAAGACACTATACCTATACGGTCCATTAATGGTTTTGTTATATTTTGTAATAAGTGTGCTTCAATTTTGGAGTAATAACAATGTATGTATTTTATGGTTTGTTATAGTTGGTATCAGAGGAAAGGTATAGTCATCCTTTGGAAACTAGGATGCGAAAACCTTAGTAAGAACCCTAAGGATAAGTCTAAGCATAGACCAGAATCATAGTGTTTTAGAAATTTCCATGAATAACCTATGATAAGACCTTAAGTGTGAATTATATTCTTGATTATGTGGTTTCCCTATTATAATTAGTGTTTCTCACATAATTATTCTTGGTTTTAGTCAATGGCCGGAACCCGAAGCAACCATGTTAATGCGAAATGTGACGGAAATGCAATGATTTTCCCCCTGAGAAACTAAACGTTATGGGAGATGGAATTAAAAATCTTGTATCCATGCTCACACAACTTTCTCAATCTATGAATCATGCAGGACTACCAAACGAGAAAAAGAAGAAGCAACATTCTATTGAATCCTTCATGAGGCAATGTCCACCCTCGTTCAGCGGGTCTACTGAACCATTAGTTGCTAAACAATGGATTAGTACTACTAAAATGTTATTTTCAGTTCTTCAATGTTCTGAGCATGATAATGCCATCTTAGTAGTATATAGTTTGGAAGGTGAATCTGAACAATGGTGAAATCTTATCAAGAATACGAGGAAAAGGTATGAAATTGAATCCATGGAACGGGACGAGTTTAAGAACATATTTATCAATAAGCACTTCCCTCGTATTCTTTGAACAAAGATGGAGAATGAGTTTCTTGGACTGAAGAAAAGTGATGATGAATCTGTTGGTACCTACAATGAAAATTTTAATAGACTTTCAAGGTACAATTCCAGAATTATTATCCAACCTGAGAGTAAGATCGATCGATTCTTTAGTGGCTTAAAACCAATTCTTTGAAGGGAATTAGCCATAAGGGACTTCAATAGCTACGAGGAAATCGTTTGATGTTCTCTAAAGGTTGAGATGGATATTGGAGTAACCCATTAGTCATGTGGGTTTAATAAGAAGAGTAAAATTGAATTGAAAGGAAAATCTAAAGAGCACACTGAAAAGAAGACGAGTTTTCCCTGATGCTCAAAGTGTGGAAAGAAACATGGTGGGAGTTGTCTTTAAGGGAAATGTAAATGAGTCTAATGTGGAAAGGAAGGTCATCAGGCATTTGAATGCAGAATTGATAGGAAGATGATGTCTAATGATGTGAACAAAGAAAAGGCTACACAGAGTGCACATCTTACACTTAAATGTTACAAGTGCAAGGAAATGGGGAATTATAGCAATCAATGATATAATCCAAGTGTTTTTTACGATGATCGACCTCAAAAAACTTTTAAGGTAACTATCAAAGGAATGTCACATGAAATTTCTATCAGTGATGTTGAGAATGATAATGAAGTGGTGAAAGGTACACCTACCATACACTCTAAAGTAGAAAATGTTTTATTTGATTCTGGATCCACAAATTGTTTTATTTCTGAATAATTTTCTAAGGGTATCACCGAATTACCTCAATAATTAGATGTTGAGTTAGCTGTGACAACCCCTAATGTCACAACAGCCGCATCAATAGTTTATAATTCTTCTCTGATTGATTTTTGTGGGAAAGTGCTTCCTGCAAATATTTTGATCCTTCCTATAGAGGAATTTGATGTGATTCTTGGCATGTATTTTATTTCTTTATATAGAGCTTATATCAATTGCTAAAGAAGGAATTTCACATTTCATATTCTAGATCAATCCATGATCATCTATCAATGCAAGGATGAACAAATCCTTACAGTGGAAATTTCTTCCATATTATGGGTCTTGATTCCACTATGTGAAGGTTATTTATCTCAAATGGTTGGTGAGAAACTCACGATTAAGAATATGCCCATTGTACAAGAGTTTGATGATGTCTTTCTAGAGGAATTTTTGGCTCTTCCAGCAAATCATGATGTTGAGTTTTAAAGAGAAATTGTACTGGGTGCTTTACCTATTTCAAAGACACCTTATAGAATAGCCCCAATTATGTTGCAGTAATTGAAGAAGCAACTCCAATATAATCTTGATAATGGATTCATACACCCTAGTGCATCACCTTGGGGAGCACCTGTTCTATTTGTTAAGAAGAAAGATGGATCAATGAGACTCTGAATTGATTATCGATAACTTAACAAGATCACTATCAATAAAAAACATCCTCTCCCACGCATTGATGACTTATTTGACCAAATACACGGAGCTCAATAATTTTCCAAGATTGATCTTCATTCAGGGTATCATCAGTTAAGAGTCAAAAGGGAGGATATACCAAAGACAGCTTTCCGTACAAGGTATGGACATTAAGAATTTATAGTGATGCCATTTGGTCTTACTAATTCCCCTGCTATCTTCATGGATCTGATGAATTGTGTCTTTAGAGACTATCTTGATCAGTTTGTGGTTGTCTTTATTGACTATATACTTGTCTATTCAAAGAGAAAGGAAGAACATGAAGATCACTTGGGAACTGTATTAAAACCATTAGAAAGGAGAATATTTATTCCAAATTTACCAAGTGTGAATTTTATCTTCAAAAAGTTTCATTTTTGGGTCACATAATCTCAAAAGAGGGGATATCTGCGGATCCAGCTAAAATAGATGTTATAGAAGATTGTCGAGACCTACAACAGTAACTGACATCCGAAGTTTTCTTGGTTTGGCTAGATATTATCGACGTTTTGTGAATGCTTTTTCACGATTATCTAATACACTCACCAGGTTGACTTGAAAATGAGTTAAGTTCGTGTGGACAGAGGAATGTGAAGATAATTTCAAGGAGTTAAAAAGAAGGTTATCCAGTGCACCTGTGCTCACATAGCCTTGTAGTGGAGAATGGTTTGTGATCTAGAGTGATGCATCTAAGAAGGTATTGGAGTGTGTTCTCATGAAAAATTATATGGTGATAGCTTATGCCTCACACCAGTTGAAAATCAATGAGAAAAATTACCGAACTCGTGATTTGGAGTTAGTTGCGGTAATCTTTTCATTAAATATTTGGTGCCATTATATTTATGGTGAAAGATGTGATATTTATACTAATCATAAATGTTTATTGTATATTTTCACACAAGGGAGCTGAATATGCACCAAAGTAGATGGTTGGAGCTGATTAAGGATTGAGACTACTCAATTCATTATCACCCTGGGAAAGAAAAAAGGGTGGAAGACGCATTAAGTTGACTAGTCTATGCTAGCATATCCATGATGAGGATCACAAAAGATCCAATATTTATGGATTTAAAATGGACGAATATTGGAATTATAATGTAAGGGGAGAAATCTTATCTTTCTCAAATGAATGTCCATCCATCTATAGATGCAAATATTAATGAGGCACAAAAAGAAGATGTAGTGTTGCAAAATAAGGTGTTAAATGTTCCTAAATTAAACATTGATTGTGATTAGATAATAAGATTCAGGAATCGGGTTTGTGTTCCTCCCATCTTAGAATTAAAGAAGGAGCTACTGGATGAGGCTCATATTTCTTCATTCTCTATTCATCCTGGAAGCACGAAGATGTATAGGGACCTGAAAGAGTACTTTTGGTGGGATGGTATAAAAAGAGATGTTTCTGAATATGTCTCTCGATGCTTGGTTTGTCAGCAAGTTAAAGATAAGAGACAGAAGTCTAAGGGGATGTTACAACCATTACCCATACCTGAATGGAAATGAGAAAACATCACTATGGACTTTTTCACTAGACTTCATAAAACATCCAAAGGCAATAATGCTATCTAGGTCATATTTGATCATCTTAAAAAGTCGGAACACTTCATTTCTATTAGATAGGATTTCTATCTTGATCAGCTTTCCATGATATATGTAAAGGAAGTGGTAAGATTTCATGGAGTACCACATTACATTATATCTGATCGAGATCTGAGTTTTTCCTCGATGTTTTGGCGAAGTCTTCAGCATACTCTGGATACAGAGTTGTGCTTCAGCCCTGCAAATCATTTACAGACAAATGGTTAGTCTGAGAGAAAAATTCAAACTCTAGAAGACATGTTATGAGCTTTATATATAGACTTCAAAGGTTGTAGGGATCAACACCTACCTTTTGTGGAATTTTCTTATAATAATATATTTCACTCTAGAATTCAGTTGGCTCCTTATGAAGCTCTCTATGGAAAGACATACTGAACTCCAACTTGCTGGGATGAAGTTGTGGAAAGAAATATATTAGGACCTGATCTTGTTGATGATATGGCAGAAAAGGTCGGATCTATTCCACAACACATTAGAGCAACTCAGAGTCGAAAAAAAATTATGTCAATAATAGAATAAAATACATAGAGTTTGAAGTGGGTGATAAAGTGTTTTTACAAATATCTCCTTGGAAGAGAGTAATGAGATTTGGAATGAAGGGAAAGCTGATCCCTAGGTATATCAGTCCTTTCAGAATACAGGATCATGTTGGGAAGGTAGCTTACCGATTGACGCCTCCACCGATTCTCTCTCAATATCATGATGTATTCCATGTATCTCTCCTAAGAAAGTACATACCCAATTCTTCACATGTACTCAGCTTAGAAGTTGTACCACGAGAGCAATATCTTTCTTATGAAGAATAGCCGATAGAGATTCTGGATCATAGAGAAAATGTTATATGGAACAAGACCACTTGCATGGTGAATGTTTTATGGAGGAGCCACCAAATAGAATAAGATACATGGGAGCTTGAGGATATGATTAGGGAGAGGTATCCTCATCTGTTTGTTACCATGTGACGAATTTCGAGGGCGAAATTCATTTTAAGGAGGGTAGAATGTAACACCCGAGATTTTTATGATAAATATTTTGTTTTTATGTTATATACATCATCAATGTAATCTTTCACTACACACAACACTATCTTGGCATGCTTTACACGCAATCGTGACATTCCTCAATAGCTTGCGTTGTACGCAATACTGAGTTTCACTAAACAACGATATGCTATTAAAATATTATTAAAACTAGCCATTATGAATAGTAATCACCAATTTTTGAAATTTTATAAATTTTATTTCTCAAAATGAACTTCATTTTTGGATTTGGAATATCGAAATTATCCTAGGGGGAAATTTTGGTATTTTTCTAAAAACTATCAATTTTTTATGATTAGTGAAAACACTGGGTTACTATTTAAAAACCAACTTTTTATTTAAATAATTATTTATTTTATTTAAATATATTTTAGGTCAAAATTGATAAATAATACCCATATAAGTTCAATGTAATTCATTGGAGTCATTTTATAATAATTTTAGATATATAAAAATTTTATTGAACTTTTCACCGTCTTTTACCCACCTCCTAGGAGAGTTTGAAAATTTACATAAAACATAATTTTACCACTTCTGTGAGTGAAATTTCACAAATCCGGGAGACATGGATAACATCAAAGAGTAAAATGTGGTCCAATAATATAAAAATAATTTATATGGAATAGTAACATTTTACTTTTATTTACCACTGTAAAAAGTAATTAGGGTAATTAATGGTAAAAATGGTATTATTATTACCATAACACATGTTCTAATTCTATTTGATATGTTTAATTCGGAACAACTTGAGGAATAAAATATGACCATTTAGGTCCACTTAGATTAGATTGGGACATTTATTATTATTATATTTCAAGAAGAGTTAAAATAGTTAAAATCAATGTTTAATAACTAAAACATTTTTAATATAGGGTTATACATTAGTTAAATTAGACTATAAATATTCATTATAAATATAAAAATATTTCATAAAAAATGGTATTTTATTTATAATTTTTAGAATTTAAATTATTATTTTATTTATGACACAATGATGATGCAGTAATTACCTAATTAATGAAATATTAACATAATTGATGTTATAAATACCCAAATAAATGTAATTTTGGACTTTTTATGAATTAAAAATATTTTATAGGTTAATATGACATGTTATTATTTATTTAATTATATTTTTTTGTATTAATCATGCTGTTATGATTTTCAAAAAAATCATGTACCAAATAGTGTCAAAATTTACATAAAATAGTTTCTAAAACTAATATTATATTATTAATTGTTATTTTATTCCTAAAAATCTAAGGATCGGAGAAATGACTTATATAAGGTTATATATATTAATAATAAACATCTTTGGGTTCATTTGTCTTGTTATGGAATGTTTATTAACCTTATAGTGTAAGAAAACAAGAAGACACGGTAAAAGTAAAATTATTTATCTTAAACTTAAATCTAAATGATAATGTTAAAATAGAAACCTAAACTTGTCAAAATTCTATTGGATGAGAGGATTTCGACCCATCCCCACCTTAGATTCGAAATAAATCAATTTGGATCTATTAAAAACTTAATATGACTTTATAATAAAATAATATTTTTGTTTTTCCAAAGGTGCCCCTCTCCTCCCTTATAAAAGGGCACCTCCTCCCTCTCCTCCTCACACCACATTGAGCCATAAACCTCGCCCAAAACCTTAAAAAGTATCTTCTACACT
This sequence comes from Viscum album, assembly GCA_963277665.1. Lineage (NCBI taxonomy): Eukaryota > Viridiplantae > Streptophyta > Magnoliopsida > Santalales > Viscaceae > Viscum > Viscum album. The sequence continues at coordinate 1,253,543,502 of OY728150.1, read as the reverse complement.
TCCCTCTAAACATTATAGAGGTCTTTTTCTTCTTCAAAGACCAACCCTAGTGCTCTAAGAGGAGTTTAAGAAGAGGCGCATCAAAGAAGAGGTAATATCCATTACCGATCCCTTCCAATTTCATTCTTCTACAACTTCCTATTATTTAGTTGTTTCATTATGAATTAATAACATTAGTATCACTCATATACTGATATGTTATTGTAAATATTAAACAACCCTATTTCATCTTCTATCCATCCTACGAAAAATTAAATCCCCGCGTGTGCGTACGTACAGAATACCGTCTCCACGTCGTGGTGTAATCTGTTTTCCACCACCACCTTAATTGAATGGTTATAATGGTGTAAATAATAACTATATATTATTATTGTAAATTTATAATTATTCTGATATAGTATACATACACTCCAATACAATTCCACGATCATGGGAACGATATCATCGCTTGTGCTTACGTACGGAATACCGTCTCCACGATGTGATGAGACTCGTTCTACATGATATTCATTGCATAATGATTATATAAATTAATTGAATGAATAAATATGATATATATTACACTAATACCATTCTATAAATGAGTTATCAATTACTTAAAAATAAGAATATGAATTTATTCTACAAACACGCATAAGAACAAAAAGTAATAAACACTCGAATAACAAGTAGCAATGAAATATTACTAATAAGAATCTAAGAATATGACCATATATGATATCATAACAATGATTGTGATTCGGGAATAATTCAATGACATTATTTAAATCATTATACAGTTGGTTCAGACACATACAAAGCAAATCAGACCTAAGGTAGTGGAAAATCTCGCAATCTCAATTTTTATCCGAGATTGTTTATACTTCAGAATTTACGGGGGCATATTTATCATCCACATCCATGTTTCCACAATATGTAATATTATTTATATCCTCCTACAATTTTTTAAATCCAATTTTACCCTTCGGTGAGTTTTTAGTAAAATATATGAAAGGAATATTTTTTTCATTTTTCATATGAGGTACTTTTTGACTATTCCGGAAAAGGTATAAGAAGAATGTTTTTTTAACATATACGAATGAATGGATTTTTAGAAAATTATTTCCTTTAAGATTCCTTTAAAATTATTCTAGTTTATTTTTCATCAACTTCTTTTATATTAAATTTATATTACTTGTTAAGAAAGGAAATTTTTTTTGAGGTAGAAAGGATAATTTCCAGAAGAATGGAGTTCAAGTGTTCCATCAAAATTATTTTCCATATAAGATAATATAGGGTTCTGTTTCTATACATATTTTTACATCGTTTTTATTATGTTATGATGGAATTAATTTTATGATGTCCTTTTATCTTATATGGATTGTTTTATGATGGCCTGATGATTAAGACTCCCATTTTTATTTCATGGGTTATGCTATGATGTATGATTTATGATTTTGTGGCACACATAAGAATGGTTTCATTATGATATGGGTGGGACATATATCTCCCACTAATGAATTGGGTAAATATTTATATCTCATGAGATAGACATGGCTAGAACGGCAGGTTGATCCGGTTCAGTGAAACAGGACAGAAACGAGGTGTGAACTCGGTTCAGAAATTGACTCTATCCACTAAGATTGTTTTGGAAATGAGTCTTGACTAATAAGAAATGATTCTATATGATTATGTGTGTATGCCACAATGTTTCATGTTTTATGTTATGATTATTGTTATTACATTTCACTACTACGATTTTTCCAATTATATGATATTATGATCTCTTTTGCAGGTTATGATTTCACAAATGTTATGTTCTTATGATTGATATTTATTTTGTTTACCCTTACTGAGCATTTGAGCTCACCCTTTTGTATTTTTCCTTTTCCCCAGGTCAAGAATAAGGGTATTAAGTATGATATTCCAAAAGGGACTCCAGATATGATGAAATTAATGGGAGACAATGTTGATGATTTATGAACCAGTTGTTTATGTTTCCCAATTTCTAAAGACACTATACCTATACGGTCATTTCATGGTTTTGTTATATGTTGTAGTAAGTTTTCATAAATATTTATGTAATAACAATGTATGTAATGTATGGGTCTTTATAGACACCCTACTCATGTCATGATATCTGAGCACCTATAGTTCTAGATTTTCTCTATGAAGACTCATCCCAAAACAAAAATATAACCAAAAAAATTATCATCCTATATTAACCTTCCATATATTTTTGAGAACATGAGGACTGTTATGAGAGGTGTGGTCCATTAATCCACATGTCGGAGGATTGGAACCACCCATTGATTCCATTTTTTCACGAATCAGATATGGTCTCCTTCAAAACTGAAACCTCACCGTGCTCATGGAAAGGCATGAATGGCGTTCCCTATCCCCATGGACTAGAACAAGCTCCCAGGTATCATAAATAATGGTTATTCAAAAAATTTCTCTAATGAAGATACATAAAACAACAAAAAGAAGTAAATAAATAAATCTTAAAATTCAATCCAAAGATGCCTTAATTAAAAATTCAGAATAGAATATAATGTTTTTATCAGGCCAAGAGTGGTCCCAAACTAAAAATGAAGAATAAAAAACAACCCAATGTCCTCCACATGACAATGGGCCATCACCAACGAGCCATATCCACAACACCGCCCAACTGAATAACCTAGAAACCCGGACTACCATCTCCAAAATCATTGACCTTAACTACCTCAAATATAATCATGTCTACTTAGACCCAAAGGTGTAAATAGGTTTCAAGACTAATCACTATTGGAAACGATGAAAATATTACATGTGACAAGAATTTTAAGGTAAAAATAATTCATCTGTTAAAATCTACGATTGATAATAATAATTTCTAAAGGTGAAAATTTTAAATGAATAAAGTTTTCAACATTAATTAAATTAATGAATTGGTATATCTATATAAAACATTTGGGATATAGAATTTTAAATCCAAACACCCCATAATACAAATTTAAACGACAAATAGTAAGTGAGATACCAACACTGGAACACCTCTAGCCATTAGTGATTTTTAAATATCTAGTTACCTCATATCTCGGTTTGAAAGTAACCATTACAATATTATTTCTCATGTACGAGCCACATGTAAGGGAATCACCCATAGCCTAGTGGTCCCTAAAATCATAATCATCGTAGTTTTTTAATGTTGTCATCTTCAATCATTCTATGTGAAACAAGTAAATCATCATTATAGATCAGAAGCATGATTGTACACGTCCGCCCACCTAAATACCCAGGTTTTCCTATTTGTGCTAAAAGAAGTTCCACATGTTACCAAATTCAGTTTACATATATGAACACCATTTTTGGTCATACACACTCAAAACATTATCAAAACATCCATTTCATGATTTAAATAACTCAAAAAAATGCTTAGAATTTCCATTAAAATTTACACAAGTTACAAAAAAAATTTCACATAAAATAAAATTAAAATACGTATTTTAGTACCAAATACATAACAATATTACACCAAACCAAAAAATTTAGAATGAAAAAATGTTTATAAATCCATTACATAAATTAAAAAACTACACCAATTGATATAAAATGGAATGCACAGGTACAACATCCATTTCTACAAAAATTTGGCACGAAAAAATCACCCACATAACAAATGATACAAAAGATGGTTTTCACAGAAAAAAACATGTACATAATAGAAATATAAATTCTTCATGATAAATCATTTTACTATTCATAGATATGGAATCACCTACAATATATGTCAAAACCCTGTAATCGTGTGGTATAACTTCAATCACACCCAAATAGAGTGAAACCAATCCTAAAACAACAATATAGGACCGATAAAATCAAAATAAACCCCATGTAATGAATCACTTTTTTGTCTACATTTGTTACATGAAGATGGAGTGGGGGGGGGAAACCTATGGAAATTGATGTAATAAGAGAGGAAATATTTTAATTGAGAAACATTGAATAAATCACCCCAAACACACCAGTAGTTGGGTCTCCAAGAATCCAAAATTGAAATGGAGGTTCGAATATGGTCGAGGAGGTCATGTTCGACTGAAATGGGGGGAAAAGAGAAAAAAATGAATGATTTATGAATGAAAAAAATTATCTTTTAAAATATGAATGAATTGAAAAAACTTGATAAATATCACCCTAATCCATTATAAAGATGATCAGTAAAGGGGGAAAATAAAACATTGGGGTCCGCTTAGGGTTTTTTGGATTGTGTGACAGGTGAAATGGCAGAAAAATGTTAAAAAATTAATATGATGTAATAATAAGTTATTTCTATAAATATGGAAATGGGCTCATGGGTTGGTCCAATTCATGAATAAATCACACAAATACACAATGATTATGAGTTTCTAAGGGGTAAAAATGGATATGGTTGTTTTAATTGGTTAGGGTAGGTCATGTAGAATGTGTAATGCGGGAAATGATAAAATAAAAAACATTTATAGGGAAGCAAATTTTGTTTTTAAAACTATAAATACGGTCATGGTTTGGCCCAAATCGTAATATAACCACCCTTTTCTCCAAAAATATATGAGAAACCACAAAAATCCAAGAAAAAATATAATTTACATTAAAAAATAACTTTAGAAGAAGTCATGGATGTGGAAAAATCACATATAGGTCGATGGACGATGTCATGGATGAAGATGTGTAATGTTATAAACGGGATTCTAGAAATCACATGTCACACAACATGTTTCATATGAAAAAATGAAGTATCAGACCCCTCGGTGAAGAAGTAGGGTTACATTTAAATTAAATATCAGATGTCATATGACCTTTTCATTGTGGATCAACATGTATCTTAGAGGATACAAGTGAATTAAAATGTGAAAAAACATAAATATTAGTATATTAAAATAGCACATCCTGGTACTCAGACATTTATGTATTAGTAGGTACGAAAATCTGTACAAGGGCATGGAAAATGTACTAGGGAAGCCCATGTATTACACTGGCATACGCTCGAGAACATTTGGATACATGTGGTATCCAAGAAATTACATGTACTTCTAGTACAATATGTGTATGTTTCTTAGGATGCTATGAGGTCCCTGTTCTCTTTAGTAAGGAATAATTTATCTATGGTATGTTTACATGATCCATCCTTATAGGTGTATAATTTGCAATTATATCTTGGAAATATTATTTTAATCCAAGATTATATATTTTTATAAAATAGTGCTTTTGTTTTCACCCAATAGAACTACTTTGTATCCTCTATCATATTCTCTCGATTGCGGGGTTCTATAGATAAGTATTACCAACATTAAGTTGGAGACATTCATGTGCATTTTATTTTAATCCATATTTGGTGGTAGATATTCCCTATTAACATGTGTGTGATCACAAATATTTGAATAATTATATAGTGAATTTTAGTTTGTACTTCCTTATATTGAGGCCCACAGATCCTGAAATCTCTAATAATAACCAACAGTGAAATATAACTCCATGTGTCAGTTTTCCAAGGAGAGTGTTACTATGAATAGACATGAATAATCATAAGTTGAAAATGTTATTTTTATCATGCAATAATATTTATTTCCTATTAATATCACATTAGGATGTTTCTTTGAATGTATCATATAATGATTAACATATCCATATTTTGAGATAAAATATTTCATGATTTGTAATTCATAGTTATATTTTTGTTTCCCACAATATATTGTCATTCTCAACCATTCATGGTATCTAAATGTACATGTTGTGTCTTATACAGATGATCAGCGATTCAATGTTCATTGTGGAACATGAGCTTATATAGACTAGTTGTAGCTAGACATACAATGGTTCATATTTGTAGTCACATTTAACTGTAGCTCTCTATTTCTTTTGGTTTATACTTATTTATATATTTTGGGGGTCTTGTATTTATATCATTATAATATTATATTAATTCTTCATCATACTCTTATAGTAATATGTTTATGTTTTCATGCATTGATATCAGTTTAATTTAATTTTTTTTTCATTTAATAGTTTGGATATGAGTTAATGTCTACAAGTATCTTAGGTTAATGCTGCCCGTCTGAGTCAAATTCATACTAAGAAATGTTGATGAGCTTTTAATGTAATAGAAGAAGGCATAGGGTTGGAACAGTTGAATTACTACAATTTTTGAGGGGCACAATGGGTTGGTTCTTGAAAGAGTTTTTTTGAAGAGAGTTCATCATATATGATATTTAGGTATTTTCATTCTATGTGATTGGTTTTGGTTTTATGGAAACCATTTTCAGTGTATCATGTTTGGACTTAGGGACATAAATACTATACTTGATGTTGAAGCTGATATATACGTTAACTAGTATTGTAAATACCTTTATGTTCACTTGGTACATGATGGAATTGGTTGTATGGAAGAAAATTGTACATGAAACTTATAGGATGCTATTTGGGTTATCATGTCATTCTAATGTCTGTTTCCAAAATATACTCATTGACCATCGTATATTTTTTATTTATTATTATTCCTCGATGATAATCTATATATATATTTCAATGCTATAATCATGAGGATGATCCTTTTAGAGACAATGGTCAAATATAAGAAAATATTTAAAATTTAGTACAATCAGGTTGATTTTCACCCACAAATCAATACTTTAAGCATTAGAAGCTACTCGTATTAACAGATGATGAGGTGATACTTTTGACTATGGATAAATAATTTTATAATTAGTGAGTACTCAGGTTTTTCAATGATATAGATCCCTTGAAGCAAATTAGTTTCTTGAGTTGGTTATGTTAGCCATTCACATCATCAAAAAAAACTATAGATTAGATAGTGGTAATTGTACTGTGTTTCATTCATGTATAATTATGATGGCTAATCACCATACTGAATTTATCTTATGATTAGATGACACATTCAGGTAAACATTTTGTGCACTATTCTATGGATTAATTTTATCAAGCTCTGTAGCTGGGAGTGTGGAAGTAAGAGATTATTCAACTTTAACATGGAAGCATGACTATGACTACGTATTCATTTAGGTTTGACATCCTATAATTACATAAGATATATATATTTTTAGGAACCATTCATCTTGTAATATAACATCTAGTGGTTTTACATATAATTATATGGGATGATGTTACACTACTATGAATCCCTATCTATGATGGGGTTCTATAGAGATCATTGGTAATAGAGAAATATTTATAAGAGGAAGAAATAATAGTGTTTTATAGTGGCTCAAAACCTATGAATTACATTTTATAGAAGGTTGAAAATGACACAGAAATGGATCTGTAGAAGAAAAGAATTCCAGGATTCTATCTCTGGACTTAGGTTTTGTAATTTAGGTCCCTTTAAATCGTTTTTGTCAACCATGGGAGTGGATTTGTAACTCTTCTGATTAGAATGGAAATCTTATTTGAGACTATCTTACACTATGTATAGTTTATGGGGTGATAAAGTATTTTCCACCTAGTAAGAGGCAACCGTATGAGTTGGGTGGTACACAAGGTTGTGGAAAAGGAATAGGAATATGGAGATTATCTATACATTGAATGTTGTTTGACTTGTCGCCAACACAACCCCCACATATTCCCTTCCATTCTCAGGGTCCTAGGGGATATGGGTAATGACCAATACAGGAATTGGAGGCCAATGACCTAGATGATCAATGGATAATAAGAAGTATGATATTTCTTTTTGAAATATAATGTATATTCATTATAGACACATTCATTATCTATTGTTTTATTATAATATATCTAGTTTGGGATATATTTAATTTTAGAAAATGACCCAAAAATTATTGTTTGAGACAACTACTATAGATAAACAAGTGGCCATATAGTATTGTTGACATTGTGATCTAATACTTATAGGTTATAAATTTTCATAGGATACCATTTTAAAATAAATAAGGCCTTATTACTTCATCATAGGCATATAGTAGTAATAAATAGTCCATTTGTAAATTTATTATTTTAGGTGGAGGGTGCAATCTATCATTACAGAGGGGAAAAGGTTTTCCTTCAAAGGGAAGTGGGAACATAATGTATATTTTGATGAACCCATACATAGGAGGGTGGATTTGAATACTCACCAGTTATCTAGAATTTCTCTTCGAGGATTAGATGTTATGGGATTGATATTTTCAACCAATAGTGGTGGAGTATTGGGACACATTTCATGAGAAAGTTCTTGGATGACTTCCCCATGAAGAGATAAACATATCCATCATATTTTAGACATGGATAACCCTGATATAAATTCTTGAATATTTGATGGCAGTGGTAGAGCTTCATGAGATAGAGGTAAACTTGTGGATTTTTAGATTAAAGTGTTTCTGAGATCCATTATTTTATCTATAGAACAATAGTTTTTTAACCATGTAGATATATTTTAGATTGAGGTTATGAATGAAATATTAAAAAAAGAAATAGGTTACCATGAATAATAGGTATTTTTTATCAAGGATTGATGACCTACTTGTCAACTGATAGAGGTCGGATGGTTCTCAAATATTGATACCAAATTAGGAAATCACCGGCTGCGAGTACGATTTAAATATATCCCAAAGATGAAATTATGATGTCAATATGATCATTATGAGTACATTGGAATTCCATATAGTGTGATCGATTCCCAATAAAAGTTATTGGGACTCCTGAACCATATCATTTTTCCTTTATTACAAATGTTCATAAAAATATTCATGGATGAACAATTAGTGCAATCAATAAACGAGGATGAGAACATGAGACACATTAGGATAGTCCTTGACATACACTATGATCACAAAATTTACAGATTTCATTCCAAGAGTCATTTTTAGATTGAGGTGGACCACTTTTTAGGGAAATTCATTATAGAAGGTGGTGTAGCATTGGACATGAAAAAGGATTAAGAAATGTTATCTGTGGAGAAACAAAAAAAATTTGATAGATGTGTGGGGATTCCATAGGATTTTAGCACAATAATAAGGATTCATTCCTGATTTCTATAGGATATAATCTCTTATAACATCATTTACATAGAAGGTGAATATTTTCATTAGGAAAGTGATATTTATGTAGTTTTTTTGGGGGTCTGGAGTTGATATAGATAAGAAAAAACATCAAGTGATTAAAAAATGAGTGTGTAGAATATGTAGAATTATTTGATGCATTAGGTATCAGAAAGGGTTGTGTTATTATGATAAATAATCTAGTAATTGTCTTTGAGACTAGGTATTCGAGACCTCATGAGAAAAAATACATTGCAAGTGAAATAGATATTGTAGTTGAAGTCTTTACATTAATGATAGTGAAACACTACCATATGGGTGAGTGGTTTATATTCTATTATTATAATAAGAGTATCATTTAATTCTTATCATAGAATAATATTAACTCAACAAATTGAAAATGTATAGATATTTTTAACAGTGTGATATTGAGATACTCAATACTCCTAGGAAGGGAATCATGGTTGAAGATTCTCTTAGTAGGAGATATTGTTATAATTATTTATATGTGGAATCAGAAAATATAATCTCATTGTATCTATAACATGGTGATATTAATTTTATTACAAAACTTATATAAATTATTTTTACCCAACCACCTATATAATGTATTAGGAGGGATTAGCTAAGAGATACTGACTATGAGACCAATCTTGATCCACTATCCACTAGCTTTTATCTTAATCAATGATATGATGGGGGGATCACATCATCTATTTTTTAGGAGGGATTAAGGAACTAATAATATTATAGGATGATGTGGTGGGATTGTAACACTCCATGCTTCAACGGTACGTTTCCCTATGAATAATGCAGTAGTTTGTGATGTATGAAACTTGGAGTTTTAACACCCCACGACCAATAAAACCATAATTTATTAATAGTAAAACCCACTTTGTGAAATTATATAAATTTTATTTCATAGAATGGCCTTCATTTTTGGATTCAGAATATCAAAATTAGCTTAGGGTAATTTTTTTTTTATTTTTTTGAAAACTTTCAATATTTGATGAATAGGGAAAACATTGTGTTATTGTTTAAAACTGATATTTTATTTAAATAATTATTTATTTTATTTATATTTAATTTATGTATAAATATATATATATAAAATATATATGTTCAATGTAATTCATCGGGGTCATTTTATAACAAGTTTTGATATATAAAATTTAATTTAACTTTTTACCTTCTTTTACCCACCATCTAGGAGCATTTGAAAATTTGCATAAAACATAATTTTCTTGATTATGTTTGTTGAATTTAAATTTTTTTAGAGATATGGTAAATATTTGAAATTAAAATTTGGTTTAATAAGGTGAAAATAATTTTTTGTGAATATAATATTTTAACTTTTATTTACAATGGTTAAAACTAAATAGGGTATTTATAGGTTAAATGATATTATAATTACAATAAAACATGTCCTAATTATATTGGATAATATTATATCTAACAAAAATAACCTTAGGAATAATATATGATCCTATTGTTCAGATTGGATTAGACTAGAACAATTATTATTATTTTACTTGAAAAATACTAAAAATAATTAAATTCAATGTTTAATAACTGAACCATTTTTAATATAGGGTTACACACAATATAAATTCGACTATAAATATTAATTATAAAGATAAAATTTTTTCCAATATAATGTAATTTTCTTTATATTTTTTAGATATGATATAATTTATATTATTGTTGACACAATGATGATGTTGTAATTACTTTATTAATACAATATTAAAATAATTGATATTATAAATATCCAAATAAATATAAATTGATACTTTAGATGAATTATTAAAATTTTTTAGTTTAATATGACATGTTAGGGTTGATTAAATAAATTTTATTCGATGTTATAATGTTATCGTGGCTTTCAAAAAAGTCAAATACTGAATAGTGTCAAAATTGACATAATTTGAGTTTTTAAAACAAATACTATATTATTAATTTATATTATATTACTAAAAATCTATTTTTTAGAAAGACTACATAGATAGGTTATATATATTAATAATTAACCAATTTTGATTCGTTTGGCTTGATAATTTATGTTTATTTTCCATATAATATTAAAATACACAGAGACAAGGTAATGTCAAACTATATAAGTTAGAGTTAAATCTAAAAGATAAAGTTAATATAGTGACCTAAAACATTATAAAACCTATTAATTGAGATATTTTAGTCCTTGTTCCACCATAGACTCAAAATTAATATTTTTAAATCCATTATAAAGTGATAATTATTTGTTATAAAATAATATTTCCATCATTTCCTATAGTGAACCTCGCCTCTCTTATAAAAGGGCACATCCCCTTCTCTTAATTTAACACCTCCAAAAAAATTTTAATCGGCCAACCCCTTCCCTAATATCTTCTCAAAATACCTCACATAAACCTATAGTCCTTAATTTGATCATAAATCCAGCCTATGGAGCCCTTTTGACCAAATTAAAAGAAAACACCTGAAGAAGAGGTAATAATTACACCACCCGCTTTCATTTTCATTCCATATCCCACATCCTCTTTCATTGTTGTTTCCATAACAAAATAATAACTCCAGTACCCTATACATATTGTGACATTATTATAAATATGGTAAAACCATATTAGTTATTCTATCTAACCTATAAATGACAAAGTCACCATACATTCTTACGTACGACTTACCCTCCCCATGTTGGGGTGTAGTTTGTTATTCAAACAATTCATTAATTGGATGGGTATAATATTTGGTATAAATAACGTAAATAATAAATATGAAATGTTAATTATTCTGTATATATATGATATATTGTCCAATTACATACAATTTTACTATCAATATTATGATATAGTCGCTCGGGTGAACGTACAGATTACATTCTCCACGAACGCGATGAGATTCATTCCACATTATAATAATTCGTGAATAATATTCATTTAATGATTAAAAATATTGGTTATGAACATAATAGAAATTTTCATATGAACCAAATACATTCTATACATAACAAACATGGACTATATAACCAATCATATAAAGGAAAAAAAATATGTTAACACAAAAAATGATGATACTACTGAAATATTATTAACCAAGAAATATTAGATAATCAAATATGATATCATATTTACATATATAGTTCTTCTATAATATAATAACAATGGATTAACTATTATACATGAAGTTAACATACCATATACTAAGAAAAAGTATAAGGTAATTGTTAATTCTTCGATGTCTTAACTTATCTGATGTTGCTAATACGCAAATATCTACTGGGAACTCATTATCATCTACATCCGTGTTTTCATAAAAATTTAATTCAACTTTTTTTAATATTTACTACACTATGGTTTAATGTCATTTATACCCTTATTTAACCATATATGTTTTGAAAGGAATGTTTCCATCATTTTCCAAACTCAGTACTTTATGACATTTTTGACAAAATTAAGGTAAGAATGTCTTTTTTTAACTTATACGATGAGTGTGGCTATTTTAAAAAATAAATTTTTTCTTTCATATTTATATGTATTTTCAATGATTTCAAAATAAAAAATAGATATTTATCTAATTTTTTCTTGATTACATCTATATCAACTTCCTTGGATGGAATTTTATATTTTTTGAAGTTGATTTATTACGATACAAATCATCCATTTTGTATTGATGGTTTTGTGATTTTTTTGACTACGAATGTGTTATTTTTACACCATCCATCGTTTATGGAAAATGTTTTGATATTTCAATAAAAATTTATATTAATGTTTATGTTATATTTAATCCTTTTTATATGATTAATACATCATACATAGTAAGTGATGGGTGGGGCTCGCTATAGCTCATCAATGCATCAGTAGTTCTCATTAGACAAACGAGTGTCTTGACAAAATCCCTTGACAAAATATTATTTGTAAACATGGAATGATGCCATGACTATGTGGTTATGAAGACTATCATTATGCATTCCATCATTATGAAATTGGTTATTTATATTACATGTGATTATTCAGATAGTATAATAGCAATGTGAATAACTAAATAGATTTTTTTTATTTTTCATTGCTATATTATGATGATGTTTAAGATTAAAAAGGCTTGTGATTAAGTTTAATAGATTTTCTAAAATGTTTATTCTTATTTATTAATGTTTACTCTATATTGTTATAATTACAGAACATATGAGATCATCTCATTCTATGTTTTATTATTCTCAGGATTTGAAGAAGTATATTATTACTGACCTATAGCGATAATATAAGGGATGATAATGTGGTCAATGGAGAAAATATTGTTTCTGTTTTTCATTTTATAATGTAATGTAAAACTTATAAATGACTCTAGTATATACAAATATACTAAAATGATATGTATTTCAGGTTTTTATCTCTTGTTATCATGATAGTGTTATGCAATAATGCATCGACTAAGGGTAACTGGGGTCAGGGCATTATAGTTAGTATCATAGTTAGTTTAGTACAAACAATGAAAATAAGATTTATATAAACTCTAATTAGGGAACATTACCCTAAGATAGACATTGATGATTAATATATAAGAAAATTCTAGAATTTTGGTAATGTAGAAATTTTGTGTATTTTACAAGCAATCAATACCTTTATGGATACGAGAAGGTAGAGGCGGCTCTGGAACAGATGTGTGTAGGAGTGAAAACATCGATGTGGAATTTTGTGGATGACCTGGGGTATCCCGGTACACGACAATGGGCCTTGCTGTACTATTGGTTACGACACTCATGATGGATATGATTAAGATAATTTACCTTTTATTTAAAAACCATTCTATTTTATTTATGAGTATATACCTCCTCAAAGAATGTTTTTTTTATTATGGATTATATCCATAGACTATTCAATTTATGTTAATTGTTTTACATGTTTGGATATATGAATTGCAATTCAGAAACTAATCTATCATATCCCATTATTTAGAATTGGATCATAGTTGAAGGAATTGAATATGCATCAACACACATAATTTCATTTGGAACATCCCTCCTACTCAAGATAAATATATTGAATATGGTGACTCAATTTTTTCTAATTATATTCTCACCATACATGGACAACTCACTCAGGTTTTGAATTATAACTTTATCCATATTGAGCTTCCTAATCAACAATGTGAAGGATCAATGTTAGACCGATTCATGTGGAAACAACAACCAACATTCAATGGGGATAAAAATCCATTTGTTGCTTAGAAATGGATATGTTCTTTAGAGAAAATATTTCAGTCTTTGTGGAGTATTGAAAGGGAAAAAGTTGTCGAGGCAGTTTATCGCCTCACAGGAGATGCAGATCAACGGTGTACATTAATTAAAAACACAAAAAGGATGAAGAAATATCAATTATTGAATGAAATAGAATGATGATATTTTCATAGAAAAATACATTCCTAGTGACCATCGATCAGATATGGAAATTAAATTTCATAGTCTGAGGAAAAAGGAGGATGATAATGTCACAAATTATGAGGATAAATATACGAAGTTAACAATGAATATAAAATATTATATATGAAACTCATGGAGTAATATTGATTGATTCTATGATCGGTTAAAACCATTTCTCCATCAAGCATTATTCTCACAATCCTTTTTATCGTATGAAGATGTTGTCTCATGCGCTATCAATATTGAAAAGGAATTCCCATAGTCTTATGACTTTAACGAAAAGCAAGAGAATAATTGATCTTCTGAACATTCTGTAAATGGAAATATGGGGAGGAAAGGAAAAGTTGAATATCCATCTAGTGGTAAATGGGGGATGAAAAACCATGGTACTTTCCTGAAGGGAATGTGAGTCTGTTACAGGTGTGGTGAAAAAGGACACCAAACTCATGATTGTAAGGGAGAGAATGAAAATTTCAAAATTAAATGCTAAAATTGTATAGAAAATGGTTATTATGAAAAAGAATTTCCAAGGCACCAAATAAACATACCTCAGAAAATGCCAAAGGGTAAATTCCAAGCTTATTTGATCAATACTATTGAGGATGAAGCTCTGAAAGATGTGGTGGAAGGTAATTTAAGGGTTTTATAAATATTATCCAACACTTTATTTGATTATGGACCATCGCCTTGTTTCATGTCTTCATATTTTTCAAATAAAATATGATATATTCAAAAAAAATTAACAAAGGAGTTTCCTTTCAAAACACCTAATGGAAGTATCAAGCAATAATTTTTTCTAAATTAGTTCACATTAGGGAATATAAATGCCTTTTATGTTTTGTTCTCATTGTTATACCCAGTATTGAATTTGATATAATACCTATAATGGATTAGATTTTGGAATAGGATGAAAAAATTTATTATAATAATAATGAGGTTAAAATTTTATTGGATGAAAAAGAGTACCTTGTCTTTAGAGAAGAAATGGCACCACCTGATTCTTATCTAGATCCACCCCTTGCATCTCTACAAAATTCAATTATTGGGGAGGAAGAGAATTAAATAATTATGAGTGAGGAAAATAATGCTCGAATAGAGGACATACCTATTGTGCAATAATATGTTGATGTGTTTCCAGAGGATTTAGCTAGACATCCTCTAGTATGAGAAATTGTGATTTCCATTGATTTATTTCATGGTTCATAGCCCATATTGAAAACAACATATAGAATGGCCCCGGTGGAATTAGTGGAACTAAAGAAAAAACTAGATGAATTGTGTAATAATGGATTTATTCGCCCTGGTGTTTCACAATGGGTAGCCCCTTTCCTTTTTGTTAAGAATAAAGTGGAATCTATGAGGTTGTGCATTTAGTATAGGGAGATCAATAATATAACAACAAATAACATGTATCCCCTATCTGGTATGGATGATTTATTTGATCAACATCAGGGAGCTCAATATTTTTCAATGATTGACCTTAAATATGAATATCAACAATTGTGTGTGAAGAAGGGATACATTTCAAAAAAAATCATTTTGAACTAGGTACTGGCATTACATGTTTACAGTAATGCCTTTTGAAATGACTAATCCATCCTCTATATTCATAGATCTAATGAATAATGTTTTTAAGTAATATCTTGTTTACATTTTAGTGGTATTTATTAATTATATATTAGTATACAAAAAATATATGATGATCATTAAAATCACTAGCGCACTATTTCGAAACCATTAAAATAAATTAATTGTACTAGATGTTTACCAAATGTGAATTCTGGCTTCCAGATATTTTTTTTCTTGGAAATATTGTCTCTAAGTATGGAATCTCTATTGATCCTTCAATGACCAGGGACATCAAAAAATGGCCTGCACTGATTAGTATAACTGAAGTACAATGTTTTATTGGTTTATCAGGTTATTATCGATGTTTCGTCCAGAATTTTTCCTGGTTGGATAACCCATTAACCAATCTCACACGTAAAGGGGTTAAATTTTTTTGAAAAAAAAAGAGTGTGAAGAATGATTTGATGAACTGAATAGAAGATAAGAAATTTCCCTTATCATGACACTACTAGCAGGGATCAATTGTTTTGTTATTTATATTGATTCTTCAAAGAGTGGACATGGTTGTTTACTTATGCAGAATGATAGATTTATTGCATATGCGTTACAGTTGCTAAAAATTCATGAGAAATACTATACCACTCATGATCTTGAGTTAGCAGCTGGAATATGTTTTCTGAATATATAGAGATTCATTAGATGTGTTAAAAATTGTGAGATTCATACTAATCACTAGTGTTCTAAGTATATTTTCTCCAAAAAAGAACTCAATATGAGGCAAAGATGGTGGCTTGAACTACTCAACAATTATTATTTCACTATACAATACCACACAGGGAAGTAAAATATGGTTGTGGATGCTTTGAAAAGAATAGATCATGGAGATTTGAAAAAGATGATAGTTGAAAGGGATCTTATGATCATGGATCTAGTAATGATAGATATGTGAATAACCATTGAAGAAGAATCATTAATACATTGATTAATGGTTGCCAAACCATCTTTACTAGAAAGGATAAAATCTTCTTAGACTGATGATGAGGAGTTTGAAAAGAATATTAATGCAGTAAATGATGGAAGATTGAGTGACATCATTTATGAAGATGGAATTTTGAAATTTGGGACGAGGCTTTGTGTTCTTGATATTCATAATCTAAAAGGGGAATTGATTGATAATGCTCATAGATCCAATGTATCCATACACCCAATGTGCTCCATGATGTATAGAGATATGAAGGGACATTTTTAGTTTGAAAACATGAAGAGATAGATTGCAGATTATGTGTCAAGATGTATGATTTGTCAATAAGTGAAAGTTGGAAGAGAACATCCTAGAGAATTCATATAACCTACTCCCATACCTAAGTGGAAATTGGATGATATTACGAGGGACTTTTTCATTGGACTTCCAAATACTTCTAGAAGGAATGATGAAATATGGGTCACTGTTGATCATCATACAATGTCAGCATATTTTCTTTCTATAAGAGAATATTTACCTCTTGAAGGTCTAACAAGAGTATATATTAATGAAGTTGTAAGACTCCATAGAGTACCCCTTTGATTTTTTCTGATTGTGATCCACATTTTACATAAATAATTCAGAAAAGGCTTCACATAGAACTGAATATTGAAATTCATTTGAGCAGTACCTTCCACCCTCAATGTGATGGACAATCATAACGGACTATTCAAACCATATAAGACAAGTTGATATCTTACCGACACGACTTTCAAGGTATGTGGGTTAAATATTTATCTCTGGTAGAATTTTCCTATAATAGTAACATCCATTCAATTATTCAGATGGATGCATATAAAGCGTTATATGCAATGAGATGTTGCACACTAAATTGTTGGGATGTTTTTGGTGAAGGAAAACTCGTAGACCCATAACATGTTGGGGAAACAATAGAAATGGTGATAATTATCCAAAACCACATAAAAGGGGCCCAAAGAAGGAAAAAGTTCTATGCCGATAACCGAAGGAAGGAATTGAAATATCAAGTAGGGGACCATGTTTTTGTGAAGGTATCTCTATGTAAGAGTGTTATAAGATTTAGTACGAAGGGTAAATTTAATCCTATGTACCGGAGAAATTTTGAGATTCGTGAATTAATTGGAGTTGTAGCTTATTAATGGGCAATGCCTCCAACTCTCTCCAAAGATCATGATGTCTTCCACATATAACTATTCAGAAAATACATGCATGACCGTATTCATGTACTCATCTATAATGAATTAGAACTGGAACCTAATATATCTTATTTTTAAGTGTCTTTAAAAATTATTAATACGAGAGAACAAGTGTTGAGAAATCGGAAAACTCGTCATGTGAAAGTTCTATGGAAACTTCATAAGATGGAATAGGCAAGATGGGATCCGGAGGAATGTTTGATAAAGAACCACCTGAATCGTTTTAGGTAGTAATATTTTAAAATTTTCATGAATGAAATTATTTTAATTAGGGGATAATGTATCAAGCCAAATTTCCATAGTACGTTTCCCTTTGAATAATGTAGTATCTTGCATTGTACGCAACATGGAGTTTTAACACACCACGACCAATCAAACTATCTGTTATGAATAATAATAAACAAATATTAGAATTTTATTAATTTTATTTTTCGAAATGAAATTCATTATTGGATTTGGAATATTAAAATTAGCTTGTGTTGATTTTTTTTATTTTCCTAAAAACAGTAAATTTTTATGAATAGTGAAAAACATTGCGTTATGGTTTCAAATAAATTTTTTATTTAAATAATTTGTTATTATATTAAAATTTATTTAATCTCAAAATAGATACATGATACCTATATATGGTAAATTTAATTAATTGGAGTGTTTTTATAATAAGTTTAGATATATAAAATTTTATTGATCTTTTTATCCTTTTTCACCCACATTCTATGAGCATTTAAAAATTGGCATAAAAATTAATTTTACAACTTTTGTGAGATGAATTTAAAAAATGTGAGAGACCTGGTTAATATCAGTAAGTAAAATTTTGTTCAATAAGATGAAAATAAATTTTGTTGAATAGTATGTTTTGTCTTTTTTTTACAATGGTTAAAAGTAAATATGGTAATTAAAGGTAAAAATGATATTATAATTATCCAAACACATATCCTATTTAAATTGGATAAGTATCATTCGAACAAAAACAACCATAGGAATAAAATATGATTCTTTTTGTCCACTTGGATTATATTAAGACATTTAGTATTATTTTATTCAAAGATGAGTTAAAAAAGTTAAATTCGATGTTTAATAAGTAATACATTTTTAATATAGGGTTAAACATAATATAAATTAGACATTAAATATTAATTAGAAATCTAAAAAGACTCTCTACATAATTTAATTTTATTTATAATTTTTAGACATCAAATAATTTAATTTATTTATGACCCAATGATGATGGAGTAATTACCTTATTAATGAAATATTAAAATAATTGATATTATACATACCCTAATAAATTAAAAAGTTAGACTTATGATTAATTCCCCTAATTTTCTATGTTAATATGACATGATAGGGGTGTCTAAATAAATTTTCATCAATGTGATAAAATTTTTATGCATTTCAAAAAATCAAATACTTAATTGTTTCAAAATTGATATAATTGTGTTTTTAAAATGAATACTATATTATTAATTGATATTACATTATTAAAAATCAATGGTTCATTAAAAAAACATAGATAAGATTATATATATTAATAATTATCCCCATTGAGTTATCTTTGATTTTTATATTATGTTTATTAACCATATAACATAAAAATAAAAAGAGACACGGTAAATGTCATACAACTTAAATAAGTGTTAAATATAAAAGATAAGGTTACTATGGTGACATAAAGTTGTCTAAAACATAATAGTTTAGAGGTTTTGTGACCCATACCCACCTTAACATAGAATTAAATAATTTCTTAGCCAATATAAACTGAATATTTTTGTATTATAAAATAATATTTCAAGGTTTTCTTAATGTGTCCCTCACCTCTCTTATAAAAGAGTACATAGACTTCTCTTATTTTAAATCATACATAACCATTTGGATCTCCCAAACCCTAACCAAATATCTTCATATCTTCCCTTAATTCAGCCTTGAGTTCTTACATAGATCATAAAGCCAACCTAAGGATCCCTTTTGATCAACTCAAAAGGAAACTCCCGAAGAAGAGGTAACAATTTCACCACACTCATTGAAGTTTTTTTCTTCTTCCACATCCTAATTCATTGTAGTTTCCATAACAATATAATAAATAGAGTACATCATACATACAATGATGTTATTATATATATGGTACAACCATATTAATTATTCTATTTATCCTATTAATGATAAAGTTACCATAAATGCGTATTTATGGATTACTATCTCCATGTCTTGGTGTAGTTTGTTATTCAGACACTTCATTATTTGGATTGGTATAATAATGAGTATAACTACTATAATAAAAAAATATAACATTTTAAGGATTTTTATATATGACATTCCGTCCAATTACATACAATTTCATGATCTATATAATTATATTGACGCTCGAGCGTACGTACAGATTACCATCCCAACAAACACGATCAGATTAATCCACCATCATAATCATTCATGAATAATATTCATCTTACGATTTAAAAAACAAATTATGAACCAAATATTATTCTGTATATGAAACAAATACATCCTATACATTAAAAACATGGCTAATGTAACCAATCATACAAAGGAAAAAATCGGTTTACAATTGGAATGATTATACTGCTGAACTATTATTATCAAAGCAATATTAGAGGATCCTATATGATATCATATTTATGTAAATAGTTATTGAATAATTTAATATAAATGATTTTACTATTATACAAGAGGTTAATAAATAATTTAATAAGGAATGGTACAAGGAAATGGTAAATTCTACAATCTCTTTACTTATCTGAGTTTGTTAATACGTAAGAATCAACTAGTATCTCCTTATCATCCACATTCATGTTTTCATAAAAATGTAAATCAATTTTTTTACTATTTAATAGAATATGGGTTATATTCATTTATACCATTATATGATCATATAAGTTTTGAATGAAATCAGTCTTTCATTTTCCAAACAAGTTACTATATGACCTTTTTGAAAAAATTGAGGTAAGAATATTATTTTTTAAACATATATGGTGGGTGCAGATATTTTCCACCATTATAACATTATCAAAGCTTCCCATACAATCTTATAAGAATATATTCAAAAAAAAAATTTCTTTTTTTATTAAATTAATTTTAAATGATTTCAAAATAGAAATAAATGTTTCTCAATAAAAAATTTTATTTCATCTATGTCAACAACATTTGATGGATTTTAAGCTTGTTTGACATTTATTTGTTAGGATACAAACATTCCATATTTTGTTGAAGGTTTTGTGATATGTTTCACTATGGATAGGTTATTTTTAAAACATTAATTGATTATGGATAATTTATTGACATTTCATATTCTATTTTTATTTCGAATGTTTATGTTATGTTTAAACCATTTTATATTAGGAATGAATTGGATTCAGTAAATGATGGGTGGAGCCCTATATAGCTCCTAGATGAATTGGTAGGTCTCATGAGACAAACTAGTGTCTTGGCACAAGTCCTTGAAAAAATATTATTTGTATTCTTAGAATGAGTCCTTGACATAGTGGTTATAATTTCTGGCATTAGTCATTCCATCATTATGAAATTAGCTATTGATATTACATGTGACTATTCGACTATTAGAATATCCATGTCAATAAGAAAGTATTATTATTTAATTTAACATTTACATATTATGATGAAGTTTAGGTTTAAAAAGGCTTTTGTTTTAGTCTTATACATTGGCATAAATTTTTATTCTTATTTATGAATGTTTTCGCTATATTGTAATCCTTACTAAGCATCTGAGCTCACCCCTTTCTATGTTTTATTTTTTCCAATATGTGAATAAGTATATTATGACTGACCTGTATGGATAATCTAAGTAATATAAATGTGATCAATTGAGACAATTTTGTTTTGTTCATTTTATAATTTTACATAAAATTCATGAATGTATCTAGTACTTCCAAAGTACTAAACCAATCGGCCTTTTTGGATTTTATCCCTTGTGATCATGCCAATGTTATGTAATAATGATCCAAATCTAGGAAACTGGGTTCGGGGCATTATAGAGAGACGATTCATACATCTACATTGGTGTTTCATCCATGGGATGAAACAATTATTAAGACATCAGTTTTTAGGGCAATGCATCAATATGTTAGATACATAGTTTTTCTATCAATGCATTATTTTTTAGAAAGTAGAGAATGAGCACTAGGTTATGTATTGTTTTTGTCAATATCCTGATGTTCTATAGAAAAAGTGGGATGTGATGTATATATAACTCATGAAATTATTATCATTTATTCCAATAAAACATGACTCTCTCTAGTATATCATATAAAAACAATCAATGTAATCTAATTTCCTAGCAATCTAAGAGAAGAGTTTTAAAAATTGTATTGGAATTCATTTTGTGAGGTGATAGTTCTTCTTTAAAAATATAACATAATAATTGTTAACAGTCATGATGCTAACATCATTTCATAATTTTATAGAATATTATAGGAGGCCTTACAGACTCTGTTACATTATCTCTTGATGTTTCATCAATGATTGAGGACTAGAAATTACATGCCATTCATGTATTAAGAGACATGATTTGAGTGTTCTCCCTAGTGTTTCACAATGGGTAGCCCCTTTCCTTTTTGTTAAGAAGAAAGTGGAATCTATGAGGTTGTGCATTTAGTATAGGGAGATCAATAATATAACAATAAATAACATGTATCCCCTATCTGGTATGGATGATTTATTTGATCAACATCAGGGAGCTCAATATTTTTCAATGATTGGCCTTCAATATGTATATCAACAATTGTGTGTGAAGAAGGGATACATTTCAAAAAAAATCATTTCGAACTAGGTACTGGAATTACATGTTTACAGTAATGCCTTTTGAAATGACTAATGCATCCTCTGTATTCATAGATCTAATGAATAATGTTTTTAAGTAATATCTTGTTTACATTTTAGTGGTATTTATTAATTATATATTAGTATACAAAAAATATATGAAGATCATTAAAATCACTAGTGCACTATTTCGAAAACCATTAAAATAAATTAATTATACTAGATGTTTACCAAATGTGAATTCTGGCTTCCAGATATTTTTTTTCTTGGAAATATTGTCTCTATGTATGGAATCTCTATTGATCCTTCAATGACCAGGGACATCAAAAAATGGCATGCACCGATTAGTATAACTGAAGTACAATGTTTTATTGGTTTATCAGGTTATTATCAATGTTTCGTCCAGAATTTTTCCTGGTTGGATAACCCATTAACCAATCTCACACGTAATGGGGTTAAATTTTTTTGAAAAAAAAAGAGTGTGAAGAATGATTTGATGAACTGAATAGAAGATAAGAAATTTCCCTTATCATGACACTACTAGGAGGGATCAATTGTTTTGTTATTTATATTGATTATTCAAAGAGTGGACATGGTTGTTTACTTATGCAGAATGATAGATTTATTGAATATGCGTTACAGTTTCTAAAAAGTCATGAGAAATACTATACCACTAATGATCTTGAGTTAGCAGCTGTAAAATTTTTTCTGAAGATATAGTGATTCATTCGATGTGTTAAAAATTGTGAGATTCATACTAATCACTAGTGTTCTATGTATATTTTCTCCAAAAAAGAACTCAATATGAGGCAAAGATGGTGGCTTGAACTACTCAACGATTATTATTTCACTATACAATAACACACAGGGATGTAAAATATGGTTGTGGATGCTTTGAGAAGAATAGATCATGGAGATTTGAAAAAGATGATAGTTGAAAGGGATATTATGATCATGGATCTAGTAATGATAGATATGTGAATAACCATTGAAGGAGAATCATTAATACTTTGATTAATGGTTGCCAAACCATCTTTATTAGAAAGGATAAAATCTTCTTAGACTGATGATGAGGAGTTTAAAAAGAATATTAATGCAGTAAATGATGGAAGATTGAGTGACATCATTTATGAAGATGGAATTTTGAAATTTGGGACGAGACATTGTGTTCTTGATATTCATAATCTAAAAGGGAAATTGATTGATAATTCTCATTAATCCAATGTATCCATACACCCAATGTGCTCCATGATGTATAGAGATATGAAGGGACATTTGTAGTTTGAAAACATGAAGAGATAGATTGCAGATTATGTGTCAAGATGTATGATTTGTCAATAAGTGAAAGTTGGAAAAGAACATCCTAGAGAATTCATGTAACCTACTCCCATACCTAAGTGGCAATTGGATGATATTACGAGGGACTTTTTCATTGGACTTCCAAATACTTCTAGAAGGAATGATGAAATATGGGTCACTGTTGATCATCTTACAAAGTCATCACATTTTCTTGCTTTAAGAGAATATTTACCTCTTGAAGGTCTAACAAGAGTATATATTAATGAAGTTGTAAGACTCCATAGAGTACCACTTTGATTTTTTCTGATTGTGATCCACATTTTACATAAATATTTCAGAAAAGGCTTCACATAGAACTGAATATCGAAATTCATTTGAGCAGTACCTTCCACCCTCAATGTGATGGAAAATCATAATGGACTATTCAAACCATATAAGATAAGTTGATATCTTACTGACATGACTTTCAAGGAATGTGGGTTAAATATTTATCTCTGGTAGAATTTTCCTATAATAGTAACATCCATTCAATTATTCAGATGGATGCATATAAAGCGTTATATGCAATGAGATGTCGCACACTAAATTGTTGGGATGTTTTTGGTGAAGGAAAACTCGTAGGCCCATAACATGTTGGGGAAGCAATAGAAATGGTGATGATTATCCAAAACCACATAAAAGGGGCCCAAAGAAGGGAAAAGTTCTATGCCGATAACCGAAGGAAGGAATTGAAATATCAAGTAGCGGTCCATGTTTTTGTGAAGGTATCTCTATGTAAGAGTGTTATAAGATTTAGTAGGAAGGGTAAATTTAATCCTAAGTACCGGAGAAATTTTGAGATTCGTGAATTAATTGGAGTTGTAGCTTATTAATGGGCAATGCCTCCAACTCTCTCCAAAGATCATGATGTCTTCCACATATCACTATTCAGAAAATACATGCATGACCGTATTCATGTACTCATCTATAATGAATTAGAACTGGAACCTAATCTATCTTATTTTGAAGTGTCTTTAAAAATTATTAATACGAGAGAACAAGTGTTGAGAAATCGGACGACTCGTCATGTGAAAGTTCTATGGAAAAATCATAAGATGGAATAGGCAACATGGGATCCGGAGGAATGTTTGATAAAGAACCACCTGAATCGTATTAAGTAGTAATATTTTAAAATTTTCATGAATGAAATTATTTTAATTAGGGGATAATGTATCAAGCCAAATTTCCACAGTATGATTCCCTTTGAATAATGTAGTATCTTGCATTGTACGCAACATGGAGTTTTAACACACCACGACCAATCAAACTTGCTGTTTTGAATAATAATAAACAAATTTTAGAATTTTATTAATTTTATTTTTCAAAATGAAATTCATGATTGGATTTGGAATATTAAAATTAGCTCGTGTTGATTTTTTTTTATTTTCCTAAAAACAGTAAATTTTTATGAATAGTGAAAAACATTGTGTTATGGTTGAAAATAAATTTTTTATTTAAATAATTTGTTATTAAATAAAAATTTATTTAATCTCAAAATAGATACATGATACCTATATATGGTAAATTTAATTAATTGGAGTGTTTTTATAATAAGTTTAGATATATAAAATTTTATTGATCTTTTTATCGTTTTTCACCCACATTCTATGAGAATTAAAAAATTGGCATAAAAATTAATTTTACAACTTTTGTGAGATGAATTTAAAAAATGTGAGAGACCTGGTTAATATCAGTAAGTAAAATGTTGTTCGATAAGATGAAAATAAATTTTGTTGAATAGTATGTTTTGACTTTTATTTACAATGGTTAAAAGTAAATATGGTAATTAAAGGTAAAAATGATATTATAATTATCCAAACACATATCCTATTTAAATTGGATAAGTATCATTCGAACAAAAACAACCATAGGAATAAAATATGATTCTTTTTGTCCACTTGGATTATATTAAGACATTTAGTATTATTTTATTCAAAGATGAGTTAAAAAAGTTAAATTCGATGTTTAATAAGTAATACATTTTTAATATAGGGTTAAACATAATATAAATTAGACGTTAAATATTAATTACAAATATAAAAAGACTCTCTACATAATTTAATTTTATTTATAATTTTTAGACATCAAATAATTTAATTTATTTATGACCCAGTGATGATGCAGTAATTACCTTATTAATGAAATATTAAAATAATTGATATTATACATACCCTAATAAATTAAAAAGTTAGACTTATGATTAATTCCACTAATTTTATATGTTAATATGACATGATAGGGGTGTCTAAATAAATTTTCATCAATGTGATAAAATTTTTATGCATTTCAAAAAATCAAATACTAAATTGTTTCAAAATTGATATAATTGTGTTTTTAAAATGAATACTATATTATTAATTGATATTACATTCTTAAAAATCAATGGTTCAGTAAAAAACATAGATAAGATAATATATATTAATAATTATCCCCATTTAGTTATCTTGGATTTTTATATTATGTTTATTAACCATATAACATAAAAATACAAAGAGACACGGTAAATGTCAAACAACTTAAATAAGTGTTAAATATAAAAGATAAGGTTACTATGGTGACATAAACTTGTCTAAAACATAATAGTTTAGAGGTTTTGCGACCCATACCAACCTTAACATAGAATTAAATAATTTCATAGCCAATATAAACTGAATATTTTTGTATTATAAAATAATATTTCAAGGATTTCCTAAAGTGTCCCTCACCTCTCTTATAAAAGAGTACATAGACTTCTCTGAATTTAAATCATACATAACCATTTCGATCTCCCAATCCCTACCAAAATATCTTCATATCTTCCCTTAATTCAGCCTTGAGTCCTTACATAGATCATAAATCCAACCTAAGGACCCCTTTTGATCAACTCAAAAGGAAACTCCCGAAGAAGAGGTAATAATTTTTCACCACACTCATTGAAGTTTTTTTCTTCTTCCACTTCCTAATTCATTGTAGTTTCCATAACAATATAATAAATAGAGTACATTATACATACAATGATGTTATTATATATATGGTACAACCATATTCATTATTCTATTTATCCTATAAATGATAAATTTACCATAAATGCGTATTTATGGCTTACCATCTCCATGTCGTGGTGTAGTTTGTTATTCAGACACTTCATTATTTGGATTGGTATAATAATGAGTATAACTACTATAATAAAAAAAATAACATTTTAAGGATTTTTATATATGACATTCCATCCAATTACATACAATTTCATGATCTGTATAATTATATTGATGCTCGAGCGTACGTACAGATTACCATCCCAACAAACACGATCAGATTAATCCACCATCATAATCATTCATGAATAATATTCATCTTACGATTTAAAAAACAAATTATGAACCAAATATTATTCTGTATATGAAACAAATACATCCTATACATTAAAAACATGGATAATGTAACCAATCATACAAAGGAAAAAATCGGTTTACAATTGGAATGATTATACTGCTGAAATATTATTATCAAAGCAATATTAGAGGATCCTATATGATATCATATTTATGTAAATAGTTATTGCATAATTTAATATAAATGATTTTACTATTATACAAGAGGTTAATAAATAATTTAATAAGGAATGGTACAAGGAAATGGTAAATTCTAAAATCTCTTTACTTATCTGAGTTTGTTAATACGTAAGAATCAACTAGTATCTCTTTATCATCCACATTCATGTTTTCATAAAAATGTAAATCAATTTTTTTACTATTTAATAGAATATGGGTTATATTCATTTATACCATTATATGATCATATATGTTTTGAATGAAATCATTCTTTCATTTTCCAAACAAGTTACTATATGACCTTTTTGAAAAAATTGAGGTAAGAATATCATTTTTTAAACATATATGGTGGGTGAAGATATTTTCCACCATTATAACATTATCAAAGCTTCCCATACAAGCTTATAAGAATATATTCAAAATAAATTTTTTCTTTTTTTATTTAATTAATTTTAAATGATTTCAAAATAGAAATAAATATTTCTCAATAAAAAATTTTATTTCATCTATGTCAACAACATTTGATGGATTTTAAGCTTGTTTGACGTTTATTTGTTAGGATACAAACATTCCATATTTTTTTGAAGGTTTTGTGATATGTTTCACTATGTATAGGTTATTTTTAAAACATTAATTGATTATGGATAATTTATTGACATTTCATATTCTATTTTTATTTCGAATGTTTATGTTATGTTTTAACCATTTTATATTAGGAATGAATTGGATTCAGTAAATGATGGGTGGATCCCTCTATAGCTCCTAGATGAATTGGTAGGTCTCATGAGACAAACTAGTGACTTGGCACAAGTCCTTGAAAAAATATTATTTGTATTCTTAGAATGAGTCCTTGACATAGTGGTTATAATTTCTGGCATTAGTCATTCCATCATTATGAAATTAGCTATTGATATTACATGTGATTATTCAACTAGTAGAATATCCATGTCAATAAGAAAGTATTATTATTTAATTTAACATTTCCATATTATGATGAATTTTAGGTTTAAAAAGGCTTTTGTTTTAGTCTTATACATTGGCATAAATTTTTATTCTTATTTATGAATGTTTTCGGTATATTGTAATCCTTACTAAGCATCTGAGCTCACCCCTTTCTATGTTTTATTTTTTCCAAGATGTGAATAAGTATATTATGACTGACTTGTATGGATAATCTAAGTGATATAAATGTGATCAATTGAGACAATTTTGTTTTGTTCATTTTATAATTTTACATAAAATTCATGAATGTATCTAGTACTTCCAAAGTACTAAACCGATCGGCCTTTTTGGATTTTATCCCTTGTGATCATGCCAATGTTATGTAATAATGAACCAAATCTAGGAAACTGGGGTCGGGGCATTATAGAGAGACGATTCATACATCCACATTGGTGTTTCATCCATGGGATGAAACAATTATTAAGACATCAGTTTTGAGGGCAATGCATCAATATGTTAGATACATAGTTTTTCTATCAATGCATTATTTTTTAGAAAGTAGAGAATGAGCACTAGGTTATGTATTGTTTTGGTCAATATCCTGATGTTCTATAGAAAAAGTGGGATGTGATGTATATATAACTCATGAAATTATTATCATTTATTCCAATAAAACATGACTCTCTCTAGGATATCATATAAAAACAATCAATGTAATCTAATTTCCTAGCAATCTAAGAAAAGAGTTTTAAAAAGTGTATTGGAATTCATTTTGTGAGGTGATAGTTCTTCTTTAAAAATATAACATAATAATTGTTAACAGTCATGATGCTAACATCATTTCATAATTTTATAGAATATTATAGGAGGCCTTACAGACTCTGTTACATTATCTCTTGATGTTTCATCAATGATTGAGGACTAGAAATCGCATGCCATTCATGTATTAAGAGACATTATTTGAGTGTTCATGTTAGAAATTTTACAAAGGTGGGTGTATCACCTACCGATGCTAGTGTTTTCATACAACAAAAATATGATTATACCACCAATATGGAACCATTTTATGTCATGTATGGGTTACCCTATAGGTCACCAATATATTGGAATAGCCTAGAAGAGTCAATACTTATGTTAAAAGAGTCATTGATAGCTACAATACAGATGACATAGATCATTTACCAGTGGATGATACTACATAGATCCATCAAAACTTTTATGTAGAATAATAATGGATGTGATATTTTCCCAATTATGGAGACCATGTTTTAATCATTTTCTCATAATGACTTGTACTTTAGAGTTTTGGTCATCATTTGAGGTTGTATTTGAGATTCGTTGGTCCTTTCCAGACATTGTATAATGTCAGTGAGGTTTTGTACCTCTTATCACCCCGGTTATTATTACATCATGTAGAATAAATGATTCACATGTTAATCCTAAAAAGGTATATGAATGACTTATCACATTTTATCTACTATGATAATATTGACATAGATTATAGAACCACCTTTGTAGAGTACTCAACGGAGATTGAGGGTTGACAAGAGAAGACTAGCTATGGGAAATTAATTCCCTAATTGCATGTCTTCTGTTATCATTGGAATCATCATGAGTGAATAAGGGATCAGGAGTACAAATCCTGATACCAGTACTGACATTGTGAGTATCAGTATATTAGATACTTGGATATGATTTCAATTGTTGGATCAGAATGTATATGTTTATGGAAAACTACAAGAGGGGCGGGAATTGTAGTTTTACAAACAATAATTTTTAATATTTAGTTAAAAATAATTTAAAATAATTGATTTCAAAAAACACGTCATCTATTAAAATAGAAATCGTAATGTTCCATAGGATTCTATAAAAATATTAATCAATTTGATTTCAATATTTATTTCACATGTCGTATTTATAAATTAATCTTATTCAAAAAATGTGGTTTATATTGTAATCATTATGGTTACAATGATGGGAGAAAGAAATAATTATACCATAAATAGTATATAGTCATACTATGTAATTGGATTGATCATAATCATAAAAATCAAAATTATGATGAAATAAAATGAAATGAATGGTATAGTTTTTAATTTAATTAAAATCAAGAAAATAAAAATTGAAAAAATGATTTTAATCACATTCTGTTAGAAATGGAGCATAAATTTAATATATATAATTGAATACAACACATTTAACCTAAAGAATATGGTATCCAATAACCAATGATAAGGGTCCCTTTATTTATACAATCTTGAATGTATGTCTTACCCACACCAGGTTAATCCCTTGATTTGATGTTCAACTTTAGTCTATATTCTTATACCCAGATGCCCTCAGTCAAGAAGTTGATTGATGCCTCTATATTCCTTGCCTCGGAAGACCACAATCTACAATAGATCAGTACAATTCAATATTTATATACACATAATCTCTCTATTTTATTCTCAAACAATCTTTCTCACACAAGGAAAGAACAAAATCATCACAGTTACAAGTACATTGAATGATAAGTTCATGAATTTTAATGAAAAAATCATTTTCTCATAGAAAATTTAAAAGATCTATTGTATAGTGTCTCAAAATTACGGGTATTTCTTTTTTATCCATCAAATAACCTTGAACATATATGAGTTCATCTAAAAGGTCATCTAGATCTCTAGTGGTAAGATTTTATATAGAAAACTCAGGGGGACTTGGACACCTGTCACTCTAACAGTCAAATTGAAAAGGAAAAAACAAAATAATTTTCATTAAAATATAATTCACAAAATCCATTTGATTTAAAATATTTCATTTCTTTGAAATTTGTTTTTCTAGATACAAATATTAATTTAGACTAATTTTATGATTTTTTTTATAAGAGTTAGCATAATTTATATCATTACATAAATATTGTCAATATGAATGTCTTGACAATGTGTATGATTTAAATAACATCTGAGCTAATTACGATAAACAATGTATGATTCATTAATGAAATTATTATAAGTGAGATTTATGTCATATTCCCTTTGAATATCATAATGAGATATAAAAACTTTCTTTCATAAGAAATGTCCTCAGTTAATGTAAGATTAAACATTCATGAAATAAAATGTCCATATATTATTTTTAAATTAATAATTTAAAAATTAACTTATTGATTTAAAAAAATGTAAAGAGTTTTATAAAAGAGGCTTCTAACTCAATATTCTCTCCATTTTTGGAAAGTCCAGACAACATCAATTAAAAAACAACATTATATAAATTATGTTCAAAAAATGATAAATATCATTTTTATTCAAAATTAATCACATATACATTTCCCCCCCTTAGTTTTGAAAATTCTTCTTGAATATGATATTGAATATAAAAAACTCCCACTTAGGATAAAAAATCCCAAATGATCATGTTGTATTTCTTTTAGAAAACCACCTATGTAAATCATACATCCTCTGTATGTATCATTCAATAATTTTATAACAAATATCTCACGTATATGAAAAATTCATCCACTTTTTAATTTACATAATGAAATAGTGAATGCCTTCAATGTCTTGAAAAAATTGTTAGAGAAACAATAATATATGTAGTAATAAATTATTTTATCATATTGAATAAATGAATGAAAAATGAACCAAAATACATGGAAAATATTCAAAAACATGTATATGGGTGATAAAAAAATTCATCTATGTTTATAAAAATTAGAATTATTTCAAAAAATAATTTCTTCTTTTTCTCATTCTCCATGAATCCTATGAAAATTTTCTTATTTTTCTTGATTTATTTTTTTATCATCATTCATGTTTTCAAGAATTTTCTATGAACTTCAAATCCTATATTCATGGTAAGAATGTAATTGATCTTGATTATGATTCAAATCTTCCTGAGATAAAATAGTTTCTTATAGAATAAGAAAATATTCTTCCGAGAATTTGATTTTCAATTTTTATTAATGAATTGTTTCTTCTAAAAGATGAATCTATTCTTCATTATCCATACATGTCTTTTCATACAATATTATCTTTTCATTTAAAGAAAATATTTTATTATTCAATAAAAATATATCATCTTTGGTATTTATTATTATTTTTATATAAAAAGAGATGTATGTTTACATTTCATGAAACTCCTCGATTTATCCTAACTCAGAATCTTTTGTGGTTCTAGCTTAATATATGAACTGAAATTTTCTATATGTTTCATAATATTACATGTTTAGTGAAGTTTAGTGTTCTTTTTAAAACCTACTAATGACCTAAATTATCCTTATATGTCCCATGAAATTTTAATAAACATAGTTTTTCCACTTTACATCTTTGTTTTAGGCCTTTTTTGTTCTATAGTACCTCATTAAGACACATTGAAATCATCTTCATGTTTGATTAGTCTGTTTTCAGAAGTCAAATTGAGTTTTATCTATTTTTTGTTTTCTCTAACTAAATAAATCAATCATTGGATTCATGGGACATATGTAATTCTATTTTAAATTTTATTTTTTTGATTAATAATATAATTATATAGTTTTAATGATTTTTTTAGAGTAAGTGTGTTTCACCAAATCTAGAAGTTACGGATAATGACTGTCAGAAGTACCATATCCTAAATGACGGTTATGATTACCATCAGTATTATTCTCTTCTTCTTTATACATAATTTGGATTACTTTATTAGATAATATTCGTTGAGAATCGTTCTATCAAAACTCAACTCATGGTGATGGTAATTTTAATGATATTTCTTTAGATGATCTCACATGAAATCTATCAAAGTATTTTTTTTGGCCAGCTTCCTTTTCTTGCATTTCTTATTTTTTTCCTTTAAATATTTTACTTCGACATCATTTCTATCTTTATCTTCATATATATATTATTATTCACTAAAATAATAATTTTTATTTCTCATATTAGTATCATATTCTACTTTTGAGAAATTTTCATGAGAAGAATTAAGTGTAGTCAGATCATCAGAACTATATGTTTTCATTTTCTAATAACCTGGATATTAGAAGTAATTATTTCATTTTGAATGTATTTCATGATAGTGATTCCATCAGATGTCTTTTCAACAATATTAAATATATTATCAACATCAATAACTTTAATCTTCCCATTTTATTATTCATTTTATATCATTATCTTTAATAATTTCAATAGTATAGTTTCATTCATCAAGAGCTTCAGTAGGGTTATGACCAAATTGAGGGTATCCTTATTTTTATTTGATATGTATTCGTCTCCATTTACTAGTTATTTATTTAGTTTATTTTATTTTTTTCTCTAGATTAAAAGAATAATCATACATGAAATTTATTTGTTTTTTATATACTATCAACACATATTTTTTTGAGAAAATATAACTTCCTTAAATAGATTGTTTTAAAGGATAACCCTCAGTATATTATAAAAAAAATTATTATTCAAAATCAAAATGATTAATCCACCTTTTTATAATATCATCACTGATAAATGGAACATATATATACATTTTTAGTGACTTGATTCCGAGATTACAAAACATCAATGTATCGCTAATAAAAATACTATAATTCCATGAAAACATAATCAATTGTGACATAATGGAACTGGAATATAATTTGTTAATCATTAAGAAATACAACCAATAAACTTTAGCATCCTTGTGCTAAATAATTAATCAATAATGGAATAATCCAATACTTTCAGGGATTATCAATTAAACAATAATTGATTCCAAAACCATTACATCCAAAAGGTTGTAAGATGATATTAAATAAGATATGAGTAAATATTCATTTTTCCTCATGAAATGTAAAAAATAATTTCTTGGCTATGTTCTTAATGAAGTATACTTTTCTCTTATCTTCTCTTTATGTGAAGGTCAAAAGTAATCTCCCTATAATGGTACGGTATGGAAAATAGTGTTTGGTTTTACAGATATACTAATTCCCCTTTATTAAATGGAAAATTATATATTTATTTTTTTATCAATTTACATATAAAGATAAAACTATCAATTTCCATCAATAATAAATGGATCTAGATTATATTGGGGTTTTTCAATAAAACCCATTCTCATCCTCGAAATCTGAAAATTCTATTCAATGAATAATCATAATTTTCATAAAAAATTTGATGTATAACCATTCTCTGATGAACATCATGGATGATAAATCGTTCTGAGTAATTGTCTTGGGAGAAGATTTCATTGATTTTTACATGAGTAAGATAGAATCCTATGGAAAAATTCCAGACTTTGATATATTAAAGGTCGTAATGATTCGAGACAATGATGAGAAAAACTGATGTGGGATAGGGTCGGGGTCCTTTTATATAAGTGAGGAAATGTGACCATTGAGATTATGTGGCATATATTTGGTCAATGTGATCCGAAATTTGAGAATAAATGAACTATTGATGTCTTTAGAAATTATCATATTTATAATGAAACTGATATGTGTTTTACGAAAAACTAGAAAACAAAATAAAACTGAATTGAGAAAGTGTGAAGAATGAACTTTTGAACTTCAGAGTTTGAAGATATTTTTATTGGTTTTGGTATTTTCTTCCTAGTAAAATGTGATAATATTTTTTTTTGAAAAATTCCATTGTGTGAAAAAGAATTGATTACAAAAAATACTGTTTATTAAAAGAGGTTGTAGAATAATTTTTAGAACTAAAATTATTAGAAAACATCAAACAAATCCAATCCCCATTTGAAATGGAGTAAAATAATTTAAGGTGATGGTGCAAACCAGAAATATATTTGAATGATTAATTTATTTATATCATTCCAATATTCTATTTAATGAATTCTAATCTATCAGAAGGAATCAATTTTTTAATAATATGATCAAATTGTTCTTGAATTCTGATGAATTTCGATATGATATCCCCATTATGTGTGTGATATCTAAGAATGTGATACTTAATATCAATATGTTATTCATTGAGTGATGTGCAGGGTTTGTACATAAATTTATGGTACTAATGTTATTCCATAACATTGGAGTTTTAATAAAAACTCATGCCACAATTTGTGAATGTCTCTTTCATCCACAACACTTGAGCACCACAACATACATCTATCACAAATTCAGCTTCAACAGTAGAATGTATAACTAAGTGTATTATATTAAAACACCATGAAACTAACGAATATCTCATGAAATGACGTATTCCAGATATAAATTGTACATCAATTCTATAACCACCAAAATCTGTATCTGAAAATATTTAATAAAATAATTCTAGAAGATTAGAATTTTCATAAATCCATTATTTCCATTAAAAAAAATTTTTAACATCTTTTAAAAGGTATTTGTTTGGATATTAATAATATATTTCACCTAAGAATATTAAAAACAATTATTATTGCATGGATATATTTTTATTATAGTAAACATCATATCATAACTCGAAAAGTAGTTTCACTAACTGTTTTCCTCACTTCCTCAAGATCATTCGTATTTAAGGTACTAATTGGAATTATAAAACTTTTATTGTTCAAAAAAACCATTTTTAATAATATATTTTATAAAGGTATTTTGATGTATATAAGTACCTTATGATTTTTTAGAAATTTGGAATCCAAGAAAAATGTTAACCCACCCGTCATTCTCTTTTAAAACACGGATTTCATATGTTTTTAGAATAATATATTAAAGATTGATGAGTTTATATGAATATAATGCCATAAACATAGATTTTAAATATATATCCAATTTAATTATCTTCAATGATAAAAATCATTGGATCAACTGTTCCCATAACATAATTATTTTG
This sequence comes from Viscum album, assembly GCA_963277665.1. NCBI lineage: Eukaryota > Viridiplantae > Streptophyta > Magnoliopsida > Santalales > Viscaceae > Viscum > Viscum album. The sequence goes on along the minus strand of OY728150.1, from coordinate 1,253,506,988 downwards.
TAACAAAAATCGTATAAATGTATCTTACTCGGGCATAAGGGCCTTTAAAAGAAATATATGTATTTTGTACAATTTGAATCATATTAAATATGTTTTTTGACTTCATAACTATATGATTGTGGAACAATGTAACACCCCAAGCTTCCACAATACGTTTCCCTTTGAATAATGCAATGGCGTGTGTTGTACGCAACATCGAGTTCTAACACACACCGCAACTGATCAAACTAGACGTTATGAATTGTAATACCTAATTTTTGATATTTTATACATTTTATCTTTAAAAATGGACTTTAAATTTGGATTCATAACATCAAAATTATCTTAGGGTGAAATTTTGGTACTTTTCCGATAATTTCATATTTTGATGAATAGTGAAAATTAATAAATTTTAATTAAAAACAACTTATTTAATAAAAATAATAAATTATGATAAATTATGAATTTGAGTGGTTATAAAGTATATTTAGAATATATTTTTACCATTTAATACAATTTTGTTCATTGGACATAATTTCACAATTAGACCGAATATAAAGAAGTATCAATCTTTTGATAGTTATTATATCTTTAAAACACGTTTTTTTGTTTTGACAATGGGAATTAATTTTAAATTAATTTCTTACACTTATGTGTTTCGAATTTGGAAAAATGGATTCCATATTTGGAATCAGGATGTCCAAATTGTGTAAATAGGTAACTTTTATTTTTAGACATTTTGAATAGTTACTTCGGTAAATATTTTTTTTACTATGGTTAATGGGTAAATCTGGTAAATAAGGGTTTAAAAATAATATTATAATAATACTAAGTTACCCTAAAACGTGTCCTAACATTATTGGTGAATAACTTTCTGACCATGGGAATCTTTGGTCGAATTTCGGACCCCATGAAGCCACTTGTAGGTGATAGGGATACTTTATTTTAATTAAGTTAAAACAAATACAAAAATGACATACGCATATATCTTTTAGAAAAACTATTTTTACAAATGGTTATATATGTTGTATTTTTGACTAAAAATATTGATTAGAAAGTAAAATGATTTCCTACATAATGTTAGTATATTTATAATTTTTATACATTAAATAAGATTATTTATATATGAACTATTGATGATGCAGTAATTACCATAATATTGAAAAATTAAAATAATTGATATTATAAGTACCGAAATAAATATAATTTGAGACTTTTTATGAAATAATAAAATTTTATAGGTTAATATTACATGTTATTAATTACTTTATTAATTTTTTTCGAAGTAATAATTATGTTATAATTTTCCCCAAAATCAATTTTCTAAATAGTGTCAAATTTTACATAAAAGAGTTTTTAAAAAAAATATTATATTATTAATTGATATTAAATTCCTACAAATCTATGGTTCGTCCAAGAGACTTATATCATGATATTTGTATCATTAATGGACCACTTTGTGGTATCTTGGATGTATATAGTAAGTTTATTAACCATATAATATAAAAATACAAAGAGACATTGTAAAAGTGAAACTAATTAACTAAGAGTTAATACTTAATGATAAGGTCTATATAGTAACCCAAACCTATATAAATCCTATTGGTTGAGTTCTTTTTCACCTATCCCCATCTTAACGTTTAAATAATCCACTTTGGAGCCATTATAAACAGAATATGAATTTATTATAAAATAATATTCCTAGCTTTTCCAAAGGTGCCCCTCACCCCTCTTATAAAAGGGAACTCCCCCTTATCACTAATTCAGACATTCAGAGACCTTTGGTTTGGCCAAACCCTGTCCAAATACTCTCTCAACTTCCCTCACTTCATTCTAGAGGACTTACCTTTGTCTGAAATCCAACCTAAGGAGCCCTTTTGATCAAATCAATAGGAAGAACCCGAAGAAGATGTAATGATTTCACCACCCTTATTCAAGTTCCTTTCTTCTTCCACTTCTTCTTTCTTTGCTAATACCATTATAAAATAATAAAGACATTATCTTATATATACTGTGATGTTATTATAAATATGGTACAACCATATTCAGTATTCTATACATATTTTGAATAACATGTCACCATACATGTGTACGTACAGCTTACCGTCTCCACGTCGTGGTGTAATTGTTATTCAATAAATTATTATTTGGATGGGTATAAAAATGATGTGTAATTCATGTAAATAATAAATATAAAATTATAATAATTTATTATATATGATATATCATCCAATTAAATATTATTTTAATATCAAAATAATGATATTGTCGATCATGTGAACGTACAGACTACCGTCTCCACAAACGTGATTAGATTCATTCTCCATCATATCCATTCAAGAATAATTCTCATTTAATGAATAAAAATAATGTTTAATGATTTGTCATCATTCTGGATATGAATAATATACATCCCATTAGTAACGAATATGGCTCAAATAACAAATAATACAAAGGAAAATGAACACGTTAACACCCGAAATGACGATAATTCTTAGATATTATTAACAAATCAATGTTAAAAGATCATATATTATATCATATTAATGCATATGATTCTTTTATAATTCAATATAATTTATTTAACCCTTATACAAGAGGTTAACCTACCCATGACCAAGGAAAAAGTACAAAGTAAGGGGTTTCTTATCTCACTTTTAATTCTGTGAGATTTCCATTGTTCACCACTTATTTATTGAATGTGGTGTGTGTACTGACCATGATTGTATTCATTGTGAAATATAATTTAATTTATGGATATTTACATTATAATTTTATTATCCTTCATTCATGGGTGCATGATTCAAAAGTTACCATATTTATAAGGGAATTTGAAATTTCAATTTCCACTCATTCGGCTTTACGCATACTTCATTGATTATTTTACTCCAAGATTATGCGTGGGATCACTATTCATTTGATTATGTCATAATTTCTACTCCACCTTCTGTACATATACTTTTTATACACATAATCACTCCATTGAGAAATTCTCAAGTCATCGGTTAGAATATGATAAGAGTAACTTTTAATCAATCTCGATTTGTTGAGATAAACATCCAATTAATTGGTGTTGTTTTTACAAGAATATGTGTGAATGTTTGTTGATTGTTTTACATTGAATATCCAATAATATTTAGTGTATTTATATTCATCACACATAATTATGTCATTGATTTATCCTTAACCTACGGATACGACCTTTATGAGATATTTCATCTCAATTTACATTCCTTTGTGACTTAATTGTTATTATACACCAAATCACTTTTATGTGGTGTATATAAAGTACTTTGACATAGTATATCATGAATCCCTTTATTCTCATGATATTACAATGTTTTTATTACCTCAATTATTTGTATTCATGTGTCTCCATTTTGGTTAGAAACTCTAACTAAAATACCATTTTTAAATGTTTTAAAGACTTAATCTTCTAAATCATCATCGTTAATGTCCATGTTTTAAAAATGTTTTTAAGGATTTATTTATATGGACATTAATTGTTTAAAAATAAAACTCATTTTAAATGTTTAAAAGTGGTATGGGACACTTTAATTCTAAAATCTATTTTAAATGGATTCATTACAAATAGTGTGACTTTTAAATGATTTCAAGAAAAGGGGGATATTTCACTCTATTTGTTTTGATGATTATTTTTTCATCTATGTCAATATCCTTCATCATTCTCGATTGAGGCTAATATGATACAATACAATCATTCATATTGTATTGAATGAGCTATGTTTGATTGTGGATGTGCTATTTTTATACCATTCCTGGTTTGTGGATAAAGTATTGACATTTCTTATGCTAGTTTTAATACGAATGTTTATGTTATGTTTAAACCTATTCATATGGGAATTCATTGGACATAATATGTGATGGGTGTAGCCCTCTATATCTCCTCGATGCATCGGTAGGTCTAATGAGACAAACTAGAGTCTTGGCACGAGGCCTTTAAAAAATCTTAATTGTAGTCTTGGCACGAGGCCTTGGCTACGTGGTTATGATAGTCTGGCATTATGCATTCCATCACTATGAAAGTGGTTATTGATATTTCATGTGATTGTTAGATTAGTAGAATATCCATGTGAATAAGTAAATTGAATTATTTCATTTTATCTTTATCATATTATGATGAAGTTCAAGTTTAAAAGGCTTTTTTTTGTTATAAATTGCTAAGTGTATATGATTATCTAAGAATGATTCTGCTATATTGTTATCCTTACTGAGCATCTGAGCTCACCCCATTCAATGTTTTATTTTTCCAAGGATGTGAAGAAGTAATTTATGAATGACCTACAGGGATAGTATGAGGGTTTATGAAGACAATATGTTGTTGTAGATTTTTTACCTTATGATTTAATGTAAGCCTTATGAATATATCTAGTGTTTCCTAGACTACAAAACTAATCGGTTTTTCATGACTTGATCTGTTTTGATCATGCCAATGTTATGTAATAATGCACCGACTCTGGGTAACTGGAGTCGGGGCATTACAGTTGGTATCAGAGTAAGTTTAGTACAAACATTGGAAGCTAGATTAAGATAAACTATTATTAGAGAACGTAGAACTAAGATGAATATTGAGGATTAGTAATGAAGAACCTCCTATAATTTTGGTATTGTAGAGATTTTGTGCGTTTTCTGAGTAATACATCCCTGTCTGGATACGAGCAGGTAGAGGTGGCTCTGGCATAGATGTACCTAGGGTTAAACCCGAAAACACCGCTTTGAGCTAGACTGGAATGGGAACTGGTGCACGACAACGGGCCTTGCTGCACTCTTGGTTAAGACACTCCCAGAGGATATGCTTAGGATAATTTACATTTTCTTTACAAACCGATTTGAAGTATTATATATAAGATGTGGGTAAATGACCTTGGTTAATCCTAATGTGTTTCCAATTGAGAATATGGTGAAATGATATTTTCTAAATGATTTTATGACTACTGTTACTCACACAATGATTTCTGGTTTTTATCAATGGCTGGATTCCAAGGAAGTCATAGTGACTTTGAGAATGATGTAGAAGGTGGGAATGGTGGTGGAAATGAGCAACAAAATGGAATGTTGATAGGTGTAAAAAGTATCTTCTTCATTCCAAATCAATTTTCCAAAAATATGATCAATAATATATATATTAATCAATTCCCGGACTCAACAATGAAGAGGAAGGTGATTTAATGATAAGGGCTCCAGCAGTGGAGACCATGGAGAAAGGAATCCTCAATTTCAATCATGCATGAAATGTGGAAGGAGATACCCAGTAAAGTGTCTCAATGGGATAAATAAATGCTTTACGTGTGGGAAGGAAGGATATAAATTGAAGAATTGCCAAAAAATAATGAAGAGTACTATGGAAGAAGATAAAAATAGTCCCAAGAGTCCATTTACTATCATTTGCCGTAAATGTAAGGGACCTGTCCATTACCCGAGTGAATACCAAATTCTATAGGATATTTTCTTGGTCAAAGAAGAATCTATGTAGAAATATATGGTTCAAGAAATTTTTATAAAGTATTATTACTCCATGTTTATGGGTTTACATTGGAATAATTTTCTCTTGTATTTTTTACCCTGGATTTTTCCATGTGAGAATGATATTGAGGAAGAATTATCGTTTCTCTTATGGATATAGTTATAAATAACCATTTGGTTTTATATGATCGTTGGGTTTGAGTCAATTATAAGTTATTATAATTTGGGATTAAAATTCAAGGTATGAGATTAAATTTGTGGTTAAAATATGTTACGGTTATTTTGAGGAATTTTTCTCATTTTGGTAATATTATAAAATATAGTTTTTGAAAAAGGACAACACGTAGACCGTGTGACAACCCGTCGCGTCAGAAAAAGCTGTGGGAATCATACCCACAACTAAAGTGAGATTGGGATTTATCGCCTACCACTGGAATACAAGAAGTCCCTGGTTAGTGTGACTATTATTTTTAGTTAAATTATTTTATTGATGAATAATAATTTTATTTGGGATCTTATGTCTTATCAAATGATCACCCTTAGTATAGGAAAATGATTTGGTGATTAAGTGATAAATGTTATTTGGAAATTTGTTCATTTTCTTGTGAACACTATATGACCAAGGAAAATATAATAGTATAGGATTTCATTTGAGGAGTAATGGTGGATTTTTATCAAGGTTTTTATTGTGGATTTATAGTGATTTGGGTTGTTTATAGAAATCAATAGGTTATTTACTTTTAAGTATGTCACATTAAGAGTAATTAATGTCATTTGGAGATACAATTTAACATGGAAGACTACATTATTATAATTTTTGGTTTCAATTATATTGAAGGATTTTAAGGAGAATTTATTATTGAATGCTATTTATTTAACTTTTGGGTATTGATTGTTTAATTTTAGAAATTAAGATTAGTGTTTTTTTTCTCTATTGGAATATCAATTTGGGGGATCATCAGATATTATACTAACCATTTTGGTTTTGATTAATCTCTAAAGACATGGTAAATATATATTTTATCCTACGTGGATCATGCATTTTTATAGAAGTTTATTCTAGCTCTTCCATTGTGACCAAGTCTTATTGAATACTCATTGTTCAAAAAAGTTGAGTTAGTGGTAAAAAATTATTAAAGAAAGAAACTCTACTTAAAAAGTAAGAATATCTTATTATGTTCTTAGTCAATATCATAAATGAATTCCTCGTCCTTATGTAATGTAACTTAAAACAAAAAAAATGATTTCCGTTTACTTTTCCAACTGGGAGAGTAAAGACTGTTTGTCCCAAAACAAGTTTGTGATTTTCTTATTTTTAACTTTATCCTGGTGATGTTTTTTATCCAACTCCATCATAAATTTACACTTATTTTATCATCCATATCCATGTATTCCTACATCGAATCCTTGTATGGGTTATATTGGGTGACCTTTATACCTCTCTTCCTTTCTATTAAAGTGATAGTTTTATTGACTCTTTTTTTGATGTGGGACTTTCCATTATATTCTCAAGCCCAATTTTTTTAAAAAAATTGTGAGGATACAATTTATTTAAGGAGGGTATAATCTACCACCCCAAGCGTCCACGGTATGTTTCCCTTTGAATAATGCAATGGCTTGTGTTGTACGCAACATCGAGTTCTAACAGACACATCAACAAATCAAACTTGCCGTTACGAATAGTAATACCTAATTTTTGAAATTTTATACCTTTTATCTTTATAAATGGACTTTATTTTTAGATTCTTAATATCTAAATTAGCTTAGGGTAAAATTTTTGTACTTTTCGGATAACTTTCATATTTAGATGAATAGTGAAAATTACTAAATATAAATTTAAAACAACCTTTTTAATCAAAATAATTAATAATGATAAATTATGAATTTTAGTGGTTTTAAAGTATATTTAGAATATATTTTTACCATTTAATACAATTTTGGTCATTGGAAATAATTTCAAAATTAAACCGAACATAAACAAGTATTAATCTTTTGATAGTTATTTTATCTTAAAAACACGCTTTTTGTTTTGACAGCGGGGATTAATTTTAAATTAATTTCTTCCACTTATGTGTTCTGGATTTGGAAAAATGGATTCCATATTTGGAATCAGGATGTATAAATTGTGTAAATAGGTAACTTTTATTTTTAGACATTTTGAATAATTACATCGGTAAATATTTTATTTACCATGGTAAATGGGTAAATCCAGTAATTAAGGGTTTAAAAAATAATATTATAAGAAAATAATTTCCCTAAAATATGTCATAACAATATTTCTGGATACATTTCTGACCATGGGCATCTTTTGGTCGATTTTGGGACCTCATGGGGCCACTTGTAGTTTATAGGGACACTTTATTTTAATTAAGTTAAAACAAATACAAAAATGACATAAGCATATATCTTTTAGAAAAACAATTTATACAAATGGTTATAAATGTTTGATTATCGAATATAAATATTCATTAGAAATCTAAAGAGATTTAATACATATTTGTATTTTATATATATTTTTTAGACATTAAATAATTTAATTTATTTATGACCCAATGATGATGTAGTAATTACCATAATAGTGAAAAATTAAAATAATTGATATTATAAATGACCAAATAAATATAATTTGAGACTTTTTCTGAATTAAAATAATTTTATTGGTTAATATGACATGTTATTAATTATTAAATTAACATTTATTGAAGTAATAATTCATTTATAATTTTCAAAAAAATCAATTTTCCAAATAGTGTCAAAATTGACATAAAAGAGTTTTTAAAACACATATTATATTATTAATTGATATTAAATTCTGAAAAATCTATTGTTCGGCCAAGAGACTTATATCATGATATTTTTATCATTAATGGACCACTTGTGGGTCTCTTGGATTTATATAGTATGTTTATTAACCATGTAATATTAAAATACAAAGAGACATTGTAAAAGTGAAACTAATTAACTAAGAGTTAATACTTAAAGATATGGTTAATATAGTAACCCAAACCTTACTAAATCCTATTGAATTAGTGGTTTTCAAAATATACCCACCTTGAACTTTAAATAATCCACTTTTGAGCCATTATTAACCAAATATGAATTTATTATAAAATTATATTTCTAGCTTTTCCAAAGGTGCCCCTCACCCCTCTTATAAAAGGGAACTCCCCTTATTGCTAATTCACACATTCAAAGCCTTTTGGTTCGGCCAAAACCTGCCCAAATACTTTTTAAACTTCCCTCAATTCATCTTAGAGGCCTTCCTTTAGTCATAAAACCAACCTAAGGATCCCTTTTGATCAAATCAAAAGGAAGAACCCGAAGAAGAGGTAATGATTTCACCACCCTTTTTCAAGTTCCTTTCTTCTTCCACTTATTCTTTATTTGTTATTAACAGTATAACATAATAACTCTAGTATATTATATATAATGTGATGTTATTATAAATATGGTACAACCATATTCAGTATTCTATCCATCTTTTGAATAACATGTGACCATACGTCCGTACGTACGGCTTACCGTCTCTACGTCGTGGTGTAATTGTTATTCAATAAATTATTATTTGGATGGGTATAAAAATGATCTTTAATTCATGTAAATAATAAATATAACATGATAATGATTCTGTATATATGATATACCATCCAATTATATATTATTTTAATATCAAAATAATGATATTGTCTATCGTGTGTACGTACGGACTATCGTCTCCACGAACGTGATGAGATTCATTCTCCATCGTATCCAGTAAAGAATAATTCTAATTTAATGATTAAAAATAATGTCTAATGATTTGAAATCATTCTGTATATGAATAATATACATCCCATTAGTAACAAATATGGATCAAATAACAATTAATATAAAGTAAAATGAACTCGTTAACACAGAAACGATGATAATTCTAAGATATTATTTACAAATCAATGTTAAAAGATCATATATGATATCATATTAATTAATATGATTCTTGTATAATTATATAAAAATTATTTCACCCTTATACAGGAGGTTAACCCACCCTCGACCAAGGAAAATTTACAAAGTAAAGGGTTTCTTATCTCACTTTTAATTCTGTGAGATTTCCATTATTCACCACTTATTTATTTCATGTGGTGTGTGTACTGCCCATGAATGTATTAATTGTGTAATATAATTTAATTTATGGATATTTACATCATCATTTTATTATCCTTCTTTCATGATTTCATAATTCATAAGTTACCAAATTGTTAAGGGAATTTGAAATTTCAATTTCCACTCATTCGGATTTACGCATACTCCATTTATTATTTTTCTCCAAGATTATGTGTGGAATCACTATTCATTAAATTTTGTCATAATGTCAACTCCTCTTTCTGTGGATGTACTTTTTATACACATAATCACTCCATTGATAAATTCTCAAGTCATCGGTATGAACTTGATAAGAGTAACTTTTACTCAATCTCGATTTTTTGAGATAAACATCCAATTCATTGGTGTTGTTTTTACAAGAATATGTGTGAATCTCCGTTGATTGTTTTACACTGAATATACAATCATATTTAGTGTATTTGTATTTGTCACACATAATTATGTCTTTGATTTGTCCTTAACCTATGAATATGACCTTCATGAGAGATTTCATCTCCATTTACATTCCATTGAGACTTATTTCTTGTTATACACCAAATCAATTTTATGTGGTGTATACAATGTACTTTGACATAGAATATAATGAATTCCATTATTCTAATGATATTAAAAAGTTTTTATTACCTCAATTATTTGCATTCAAGTGTATCTCTTTTGGTTAGAAACTCTAACTAAAATACCATTTTTAAATGTTTTAAAGACTTATTCTTCAAAATCTTTCTCATTAATGTCCATGTTTTAAAAATGGTTTTAAGGATTTATTTATATGGACATTAAAGTTTTAAAATTAAAACTCTTTTTAAAAGTTTCAAACTGGTATGGGAAACTTTGAATCTAAAATCTATTTTTAAAGGATTCTTGACTAATAGTGTAACTTTTTAATGATTTCAAGGAAAAGGGGGATATTTCACACTATTTGTTTTGATGATTATTTTCATCTATGTCAATATCCTTCATCAATCTTGATTGAGTTTGATATGATACAATACAATCTTCCATATTGTATCGAATGTGTTATGTATGACTGTGGATGTGCTATTTTTATACCAATCATGGTTTGTGGATAATGTATTGACATTTCGTATGCTAGTTTCAATACGAATGTTTATGTTATGTTTAAACTTTTTCATATGGGGATGCATTGAACTTAATATGTGACGGTTGGAGCCTGTTATAGCTCCTTGATGAATCGTTAGGTCTCACGAGACACACTAGAGTCTTGGCACGAGGCCTTGACAAAATCTTAATTGTAGTCTTGCCACGAGGCCTTGGCAACATGGTTATGATATTCTGGCATTATGCATTACATCATTATGAAAGTGGTTATTGATATTGCATGTGATTGTTCCACTAGTAGAATATCCATGTGAATAAGTAAATGGAATTATTTCATTTTATCTTTTCCATATTATGCTTAAGTTCAAGTTTAAAAAGCCTTTTTTCGTTATAAATTTCTTTAAGTGTTTATGAATATCTACGAAAGCTTCTGCTATATAGTTATCCATAATGAGAATCTGAGCTCAACCCTTTCAATGTTTTATTTCTCACAGGATGTGAAGAAGTAATTTATGAATGACCTACAGGGATAGTATGAGGGAATATGAAGACAATATATTGTTGTAGTTTTTTACCTTATGATGTAATTTTATATTTATGAATATATCTACTATTTCCAAGACTACTAAACTAATCGGTCTTTTGAGACTTGATCCTTTGTGATCATGCCAATGTTATGTAATAAAGCATCGAATCTGGGTAACTGGGGTCGGGGCATTACAAACAAAAACCTCAACGAGTTCCTATATATTTAAAAAATAACACATCACATATATTTGGATATTTTTGAAATTAAAGAATGCTACAATGGATAATTAGATTTCAATAGATTCAATTCCGACTTCCTTTGAATCGATTTCCTCATAGTCTATTCCCTCTTGTTGATCATAGCCTTTTCAAAATGAATGTTTCTTTTTTTTCTAATTATTATTTCATTTTCATTACATTTGTTTTCTAAAAACCCATTTTATTATAATTAAAGTGGGTTTATTAGGCCTTTATTTAATGTTCAACACATTATTCCATTAATATTATTTTAGTTAATATTGAATATAATTAATCCAATCTTCATCATATTAATTATCATCAGGAATTGTATGTTTAAATAGATAATGGTGAAAATTATGTTATACTTCACTTTTCAAATAACTTATATTCCTTATTGTTTGATTCACATCACCAATGATACTATCATTGGGAGGGTTCTTATGAAACTAAAAACATGTGTTTTGTAAAACCAATTCAACCACATAAGGTATAATGTATTCTAGAATGATTACCATAGAAAATATTAATTGAGTATTCTCTTTATTGGAAGAGTCTTCAGTCAAGGTATGATAATATGTTTTCTAAAAAACATTCGCATAAGTTCAATTGGATTCTTAAAAAAATGAGTGCATTAAAAAAATTTACAATTATTATTTCTTCAATAGTATTTTCATTTTTATTAAAAATTCTATATTCCTTGGATGTAGTGGAATAGCCAAATCATATAACTACTTCAAATTTCGGTTAAAATATATATATATATATATATATTATTATTTTTACATTATTAATAATATTCATCCTAATACTCTTAATTATGAATCATTTGGTTTTTTCTATGACCTTATCTCATAAGTTGTTTTGTTGTGACATTATCTAATTGAAACAAATTTTGTTATAATGAATGAAGTACTCACAACTTCAACCCTAAAAATGTTTGATAATTTATTATTCAATAAAATGGTTCATATTATTTCATGAAGTAAACAATTTCTTCTTTAAATAATACCATTTTTTGTGGAGTTTTTTGAGGTAAAAAATATGCATAATAACATTATTACTAAAATAGGTTTCAAAATCATAGTTTACAAATTATCTGTGATGATCACTATGAATAGTTATCAATGAAAGGCTTTCTCATTTTTGAATCTGGAAACAATTGTTCTAAAATAACAATGGAATTAATTTTTATTTGATATAAAATATTCAAATGTATATCTTTTCTAATCATCAGCTAAATAAATAGATATTACTTCCTGGAAAAACATCCAGTTTTCATACAAACAACAAGATCTATGTGAACTTGATGTAAAGCATCAGTATTATAGACCTCACTAATGGATTTAAATCTAGATTTATGGGTATTTTCATAATTACAAGGTTCATGGAAATTTGAATAATCTAATATATGATTCAATATATCCTTAAAAAATATTTTATTAGTTAAATTACATATGTTAATCTGTTATTAGTTTTATATCCTTCTATTTCATAACCAAGACACATCTTACATTATAATAAGACATATTTACTATGGTATATTATGGAATTATATGTTTAATGTAAAATAATTATAATGACAATGGGAAAATACCTGGAATTGGGTTATACAAATTTATCATTTCTAAAATACAGAAGGTATCCTTCAACTCATTGTTTAATTATTCCTATAAGGTCGTGTTTATGAACATTCACAAATAAATCATCTAAAATAAGATATTTTACAAGAATAACAATGTTACATATACCAATGATAATTCATTGAGAATTTTCTACAAATTCAACCCTTACACCATTCTTTTGATAGTATTTTAAATGATGATTTTGTCAATAGTAATAATATATGACCAACCACTATCCATGAACCATTTATTCTGGCTGTTGGTACTTTCATTGTTTTCGTAATATCAAATCTATATTTCATTCAATACACAATCTTTCGTGGGTCTGGAAATGTTAGTAAAAATGATATTTGGAATCTAATTTTATTTTTAAATATGGGATTTGTTGTCCCTAAATATTTAATATTATTTAAGGAAATATCTTTATTCCAATGACCTGTACATCAACATATAGTGAAAAGTGGTCATTTTCATGAACATAATAATTGTTACAAAAGATTGTTTTGAATGATTATATCACACTCCTAACCAATTACCTTGTGGATGGAGTTTTTTTACAATTAATTAAATCTTTCATTAGTAGTGGTAATATTAGAAAAATAGATATCTAGAGAAAAAAATTCATACTTTTGTTTTATAACTAAATTCATATACACATGTGTTTTCCTTTCAAAATTGGGATTTTTTTCTAAAAATGTTTCTCAGAAATAATTTTTCAATATATGTTGAAAGCATACACATACCAGAATTATCCATTTACTGGTTTTTAGAAACAAAATCATATTTAAAAGTTTTCTAATCAATATATTTTGAAATATCAAATATATCTTTTTTAAATATATTAATTCTTGAATTTTATTTGTCCTATTTTTTCCTTATTTTATAATTTTCATTTTCATAAAATTTAGAAAATAATGAAAATTCATCGTATTAATGTAATATATTATCTTCTACTATGAAATTTTATTTATAAGAAAAAATATGAATTTTTTCATCATTATAGATTTAATTTAATGAAAAACATGTTAATGAATCTGATGGGTGTACCATAACAATAAAACGTAGACTTTGAAAAGGTATTATGAAGTAGAGACTAATATTCATCTCTCTAGAATTTTAAATATCTTATGAACCATCAATAGAATCTCTAGCACTACCACTACATTAGTCATTTTTTTTAAATAAATTCTTCCAATTTGAAATGTAATTATATTTTGACATTTTTCAGTTTCAAATAATTTTTACAAATCCTTTTTAGTTTTTTAAGGTTGGGTATTATATGTACATTTATCATACTTTCATAATAAATAACATAATGTTTTTCTTATTGATTCATTTTTCTAACTGTTCTGGTAACGATAGTTAAAATCCTTTTTACCCATAATATTATCATACTTTCATAATAAATAACTCTTTTTCAATTCCTTCAAAACATCTATTTTCAGCCTACCCTCATACATTATGATAGTTTAAAATAAATAATCTATTCTTTGATTTGTAATATTTTTGTATTTATCAATTTCTATTCTCATTAACTCTCATTAAATTGGAATAATATCAATGATATCTTGTATATGATATTAGTCAAATTATCCCATTTCACCAATAGGTTGTAAACTAATAAAAAATTTCATAAACAATAATTTTTCCATAATAATATGTTTTCCACAAGGAAACTCAATAGTTTTGTAATCAGCACATAACATATCTATTATATTCTCAATAATATTAAATGATCCAATGTGAGAGATTTATATCTTCATCCAAATACATATATCTACATAAAAATATCAAAATATGCTCTATATGTTTCTGGACATAGAATATAATGATGTATTCCATACATTGTAATTTATCCAATTATACAACTTTTCCTGATTTTTAAATCATTGGATTTAAATTTCAGAAATTTTGTGTTCACTAGTTATCATAAAAATTTATCAACTTCTATGATGATCATAAAAGTTTTCATTGTGTCCCTCTAATATTAATATTAATTTACTGTGAAAATTAATGGTCTTATGGGATTAAGATGGTTAATAAATCCAAAATTTCGATATGCAATCATTAAAAATATACAAAAACAAATGGATTTACACAATTTTTCTTTGTGAAATAAATATTTATAATTAAAATTATTAGGAAATTAATTAAATAAAAAGGGAAAAGATAAAACAATCCACGTGTATGAGTATTGGAAACCTCCACTGATACAAGATATGAGTATTAGTATTACAAAGGCAGGGCACTGATCCCAATTGTTTTATTTCAATGTATTTGATGATGGAAAACTACAATCAAGGGAGAATTTAAATTTTAATAACATTTTTTTGAAAAAATTTGTATAAAATAATTTAATCAAATTGAATTAACTAAAAAACTTAAGAATTAAAATAGTAATGTGATACATCCATATAATCTGAGAAAACATGTAATCAAGTTAACATTTTTATGTATTACATAGATCATATTTAGAATTTAATTATATTCATTGTATGTAGGGTAAGTATAATTATCATATTGGTTATGATGATCAGTGTAGTAAATGATTCCATCATAAAGAATATATAATTTTAATGAGTAATTAGAAAACTCATAATAAGATAAATCCTAATTATGATGTAATAAAATGTTAAAATTTAATTGTAATTAATGTTTTTACAATTTAATATAAATAAGTAGAAAAATTAATTAAATCACAATATATTATAAATTAAGAAGAAATTAAATACAAGTAAATGAATACAATTTTATTAAATCAACGTGTAGGGTATCTAATAAATTATGATAAAGTTCCCTTTATTTTTACTTTCATGAAATTATGTCATACCCATAACAGGAGAATCCCTTGATATGATGATCAACATTGTTATGTATGCCTATCCCCAACTTCCCTCTATAAACAAGGTGATTGGAACATTTTCCTTTCCAGCCTCGGAATTCCTTGACACCTAAAATTTCATCACACTTCGGTCTTATTATACTCACAACCCCTCGATTTTTTTATCAAATAATTAGTTCAACATAAAGAAAACCAAACACTTGAGAGTTACAAGTATACTGAACAAGAAGTTCACAACTTTTAAACTTCAGTGCTTTTTAACATAGATAATTTATATGATCACTCAAACATTGTGTCAAAATAATGTATGTTATATTTGTCCATCAAATGACCTAGTATTTATAGGAATTCATTATTTTGGTCATCATGATATCCGATGGATGAATTTTATAATAAAATCTCAAAGGGACTTGGGAACCAATCACTCTAATATTCATATTGAAACTGAAGGCATAAAATCATTATGATTTACATATAAAGCATGACATTGTTTTTATTTAAACGACCTACATTCAATATGATCATGTATTTTAGATATGAATAAGAATTTAGATGAATCTAAATATTTTCATTATGAAAGTTAATTCAATTTATATCATTAATAAAATTTTATTAAAATAAATGTCCGGATACTATAAATGATATAAATCATATATACATTGTACAAAATGTACTGTAACTTATCTTATTATGATAATCGTCGAATGAGTCTTTTCTGAAATTTTCTTGATTGTGATTTTTATAGTATTCAATACGAATATAGTAATGATAAATTATGAATTTAATTTTGTAAATAAAATTAGACAATGTTTGATATATAAAAAAATAATTAAAATTTTTGATCTTAAACGAGTTAGTAATTATGATATTAAGAATGATGTTGTGATTTCCAAAACAATAGTAATATAGAAGTTAAAAATGGAATTTTGACTCAATGTACATTTTTTTACATTACATTTTCTCATTGTAGATAAAAATATATATATTGTGGAGAATAAAAAGATGATATGTCATCTATGAAATGGTTTTAATTATATCTAGTAATATTTTTGGAGCTAGGAACTATGAATTTTTGATATTTCAAGGAAGGAATTGCATAGAATTGAAAGTCTAAAAATATGAAATAAATTAATATCAAACATGAAAAAAATTGATAAAAAGTTGTATTAATATTCAAATATAACTGTTTTGGAATTATGTGACCTCTATTAAATTTAGAAAATAGGTTTTACCCTATGTGACATATAACCCTTTCTTGTGTCAGGCAATTGTAAAAATGTTTTCACATGACTAAGTAAAAATGAAATAAATAAACTTATGTATTTTATTATTTTTTGACATAGAGACCTAAAAAACCTTTTCAAATATAAATTTCTAACATTATTACTTTTTTATATGAATAAACATTCTATTGTGAAATGGTCTATTGTAGGAGTTCATGGACAATAATAGTAGAATGAGTTCGTGATCATGGATTATTATTCCAACCAATGTTGTGGATAACACTAGCGATATCTGTGTGTGTTACCATTGTTTGTAGAAAACTAATATGATCACTTGTAAGAAATTTTATATGTTTTTTCTTCCTTTTATTTTTACTACATAATATATTAATGTCTAATACAAAATATAATGATTAATATATCGATTGTATTAAGAGTGCGGCTTTATTTGGTGAATTGGAAGAAGTTGAATACAATTTTATTTTAGATCATTATTCATTGTTCTCATGGAAATGTATCTAAGACAACATAAAATATAAAAGTTTTTTTACAGTCTTATGTTTATTTTTTTCTCCTCATTTTTCATCACGTGT
Organism: Viscum album; assembly: GCA_963277665.1. Taxonomy (NCBI): domain Eukaryota; kingdom Viridiplantae; phylum Streptophyta; class Magnoliopsida; order Santalales; family Viscaceae; genus Viscum; species Viscum album. The sequence continues at coordinate 1,253,489,278 of OY728150.1, read as the reverse complement.
TCATCAACAACAATCAATTTTCAAGGTGGTCTGATTTATTCATGAAAATCAATAATCATTTCAATCTTTTTTATGAAATATATTGACAATATAGATATACATTCAAATGAGATGATTTAATCTATATGAATGGAATGATTAAGGGTTAGGACATATTCTCAGATCATCATGTGATGTCCAGCATGTGGTCATGGGATGATGCAATGCGATTATTTATTTTCGAATCAAACTGATAGAATATAGCATGTGGTGATCAGAATGCTCAACCTAACCATAACAATAAAAACTATTGGAAACCATAACATCATTTCTGGCTATTGGGGATGATGAATATGTATTATGGAACATATATCATTCTATTTATATCATTTTACACATCGTTTTCATGAATAACCAGCTCTAAATGGGACCCCTAGCTATGTCCTCGATGTTTCCATGAAAATGAAACACAACTTCTCATGTGAATTTTTTTTAAAGGCCATGTTACGTTTTCTAGTTTAATATAACATAATTAGAGAACTCAAGAGAAAATCCACGGTAATTTACATGGGATCAGGTTGGGTGCATGGTCTTGACCAGTTACAATTATTTAACAAACTAGACAAACATGGAAGAAGGTCCCAAAGAAAAACCATGCGTACATAGGCATGACATAGTGTTCAATAGAATGATCTAGGTCACACCAGAAATCATGTTTCTAGGAGGAAATTTTTTTATTATATATACACATCGTGCACATTTTCTACTATTGTTTGAGGTACTTGTTCTCTTCATCATGGACCATCTTCCTTAGGATGTGTTCCCTCAATCTATCCCCTTGAGTGTATATTTTTTCATTGCATATTTGATATAGTATGTTGATTATCTTTTTCGGTATTTCACTATGATTGATTTCGTAGGGTCCTCGATGACCCTTTTTGGGATCCTCTATCATATTATTCCCAATATTGGGTTCCTAGAATCAGCGTGACCAACAATTATTGGGCATCTCTCCCCTACTATGTGGGATAGTATAGATTGGGTTCTTGTTATACCCCATATCTATATGGGTGGAACACAATCATTGTATATCCATCTACTGAAATGTTTAATATACTTCATTATGGTGACACCTAATGAACATGACATATCAGAAGAACATAATCATTTATATTAGACTTAGATAGTGAGTTTTACAGGGTGAGTATTACTTAAAACTGTTATAAAAATCATATGGTGGGAAGTAAATTATGAGTTTACATTAAGACATAGTGTCTACTATGAGTAAATATATATTATTTTTATATGTCTCACATTATTATTGAAATCTACATGAGGAGATATGAATAAAATCATGATTCATTTAGCATGGTTGTTTTGGGGGTTTCTACTATGTGTTGTTATAGTTATCCAAATTTGGGATTTCCCACACATGTCATGTTATTTGTAAATGACCATCCATTCTATGAGATTTTGGTGGACCTAGAGTAGACTGAGAATAGTTTGGTATAGAGAGCCAATGTTTCATACAATGATTAACATATGAAACTAGTAACCTCTTTCTAGTAGGCTGGACATTATAGATTCTGGTAGACTTATATTGTCCCTTTATCGCTTTCTAGTACATATTAATCAAACATTGATTTTGGTATTTGGATGTATTCATTAATTTTTATATATTTTATTTATATTATTAGCATTGTAGGTGCTTGAATATTTTTATTGTATACAAGTAGTTTAGCATATGGCCTCTCATGTTAGTGCCCTTCCTACTCATTAATATTCATCCACCTCTGACCTATTAAAAGAGTGATTTAGATAGTCACACTAGTATTATTTATTTCTTGAATGTCTTAAGTTGTTAAGTCATAATAATATATTAATTCTTTTTATACATAATTAGGTAATCATAAATTTTTTTCCATAATATAATTGTAATTATTTTTAAGATTTGTCATCATATATAAGATATTATAATTGTAATTATATTAATCAACTTAAATAATATAAAAATATAATTATATGAGTGGTTAAATATTCTGTGAAATATGTTTTCATAAATAGAAACATTCCATACTGGTTTTGTAATTCCCAATTTAATTTTATAACCCAGAACATAATAAATGTAATGTTTACATAAAATATTTTAATTGTTTTATAAATTTCAATAAAAATATTTATATTATAAATTAGTTTTGTACTATTTAAAATATTCAATCATCAAAGAATATAATATTTTTATAACACTAAAATAATGAGTGTGATAATTAAAATTACACATAAATTGAATTATCATTTTATTTATAATGCAATACCATATGGTCTAAAATGACTGTTTTCTTATAGAAACCATCATAATCATTATGATATTGGTATTAATGTTGCATGATATATCAATTGGTATTGGATCAACATGGGACATAACTAACTATAATCGATACATGTTTATTCAATAATTAAAGAAGAACCAATATTATATCCTACTATTATTTCATTGGGAATGATAATGATGGAAAATATAATTTGATCACATAATATAAAAGATATCAAAAATTTTGAGATGTATATACATTCTTCATTATCTTTAATAATACTTTTTATAAATTATTTGTAGTTTTCATTGTTAAATAATTTGATCATTTTTTTTAAATTTGATGAATAGTGTAAGGATTTTCTTATAAGAATAAATTATCTTATTGAATATGTTTCATCCTAAGGTAACACATTTGGTTAAAAAAAGGTCCAATGGGTGAAAATTATTTGTATGTTAATATAAAGAATTTCACATCTGGTTCACCATTTTTGATTCGACCCGAGGTGATTCATTTAAAAAATGAAAAATTTTCTAAAGGGTGATAATAATTTTTATGTTATTGTATAGACATTAATATCACAATTTTCATTTCATACCAATTTGCATTGATATATAATAAGGACTATTGGAGTGGCCCTAGGAGGACTGGGCCCATTATCCCAATTGTCATTATAAAGGATGTTCCATAGTTTAATGGTCCAAATATGTGATTGAATGGTGTTAAGAATTTGTGTAATCCATCCTCCTAGGATATGATTACCATGGATGGTCTCCAATTGGTATATTCATGGATCCAAACACACCCAAGTTCCTTGGAATCCATGATTTTTGGACCTTCTTTCAGATGATGGTGCTCGTTGGATGGCGATTTCGCCTACGACATTTAAGGACGCCCGTAGTCAAGAGGATGGGTGGTCAGTCTCATCACATCCTTTTGCGGGGGGGGGGGGGGGGGGGGTTATTGCCTATATTAGAGAAGTCTTATATAGAAAATACATGATAATATGATCGTGAATACTATGTTCAATCTCGAAGTGTGTATCCTCGGGTTACACCTCGGGTGCAGGATCATCATGGATATACATTGATGTGATGCTAAGAATACATTACAAAATTATGCTATGAAATGGGACCATCTTGAGTATATAAACATCAAGGAGGGAAGTATTATTGTTTGATGTTTCATTCAGACCAATAAGTTGGGATTTCTATGTATCCCTGAGAATGAAATTATTTCCTACATAGTTTGGTTTTTGGTACATAGACCTATGAGGGAGTACATTGGAATTTAGGGGATCATTTTATTGCAACTGACATCTGAGGACAATGTTACTTATGATCGAGCCTTGGAAATTCATCATACATATATCAACTATGGCTGGAATTTGAGTTCTCATATTTCATTTTTTTGTTGTCACTTGATTGGGGATTACTAATGGGAGATTCCGATCTAAGAGTATCGAATCAGGACAGTCACATAAAAATGTCTCCTCATTTTTGGGGACATTTTTTGGGATCAATATTTTGAAAATGAGTACCTCATAGGGCTCAAGATTTCAACATGGTGTCCTATGTATCTTTTTAATAACAATAATCAATGATCACATAGTTCTTTTTTTTTTTGGGGTTAACACCTACGAAGAGGCACATTTCATGGGGGCATAATTGGGTTAACCTTTGGGAAGGGAACACCTTTGAGCTTGGTCCTTCATTTCGGAACCCTACACATCATTGTTGGAATTGGAATCTATGTCCTTGTAGCTCGTTTTTAGGTGGGTGAATGATTTATCATCACAAACCCCTAATCCCACATGTTCCATGATCAGTGTGATAAATAAGGGGAAGAGAAATATTCCACAAATGAGGAATTTATCTTCTCCACTGATTGTAAAGGAGGAATGGGATGGAAGATGAGGCCAAGGATACATTCCCAATGAGAGAGATAAAGGGGATATTTAATCCTAAAACACTTATACATGTTGATATTCATGGTAGTAGCATCTATTGATTTTCCCAAACATGTCCCAAGAAGATGAAAAGAGGGTGAAGAGTGAAACAGCTCAAAAAAATCTCACTGGTTACCTTAATAAAATTTCCCTTTTACTGGTTCTTCAAAAGGGTAGGAGCATCATCACAAGTCAAATGGGAAGGAAAGAGTGAACTTTTCGTTTGTCACTAGAGATTATTAGAGGGAAAGGACAATAGTTACACCATATCCTAATAATATGGAGGTTCACATTGGCATCCCATAGTCAGTCCTTTGGTAACCATGGTAATGTAGCCTTATAGACATTTCAGGATTCAAACTGTTGTGGGGAAACCATTGTGACTATACATACCTTAGGTATATAGATTCAAATAGGTATGCAGATGGGCCTGATGATCTGATCATACAGGTGTGGTGGCTTTGAAGGAGGATTCACCCTCATGTTGGTGTATTGGTCTTTGGAGGAGCTATGTAAAATTTGACAGTAATAGTGCATCATGATTGGAGCCGGAGGGAGGGGAACCAAACGAAACCACATTCTACATAAACATATATCATGTTTGATGGGGGAAGCCCACGTAGTATAATTTAATGTGGGTACATGGGTTTTCCACATAGGAAATAGGTATACAAATGTGGTTATAGAACACCAAATTCCAAAATGATACATGGTCCTAGATTTGGATCAACATGTTGATCCAACTTCCATCCATATACTATATTAGTACGCATAATAGGGTACAATACCTATATTGATGTGCTATGTGGAGCTTCATATTGAAGAAGGCTCATAGAGCCTATGCTTTGCCTGGAATTCTTGCTTGTGGAATTTATGGATTTCAGATGCACCAATTTGATTCTCTAGTCACTTATTATTATTATGTTTCTTATTTAGGTGGGTTGTAGAAAGTTAGTACTATATGAAATTGGTTCTCATTCACTCTTTTTTAATGATTCAAACCGAATTTGGAATCTTATCATTATAAAAACATGATATTCCAGTCTTCGTGGAATTCTCCGTGCTCTATTCCCCCCATCTCAGCTTCCTCTTTTCTCAATTCCTATTGTATTCCATTTATATAACACTAGGAAATTTATTATTATTGGTACAGGACACTATTTTCAATATCCGATGAAGATATATCTCAACCCCTAGAAAACATTTTCAAAACAATGTTTTTAAAGGATATTGTTTGCAAGACATGTTTTGAGGAACCCTGCCATCTTAATTTTTCTCCAAATCCTCTTAGTTCTTGATATGGTATGGGGATGAATTTTTGTATTCACTTTCTCTAACAAAATGGTCAACATCATCCTGGGTTTTCCAGTCATTACACCATAGGCTAGTCCCTTTTGGGTCCTTCTATGTAATTATGGTTCTCAATTCAAGTGCCCTGCGGACCGTTCCTGGTGATGGGACACCATTCACTAAACCATTTACAAAATATTATTTCGTAATGTTTTTCTCAAATTTATGACCCAAAATGTATCCATTTACCATATCATACATTTAGAAATACATTTTTTCCTAAAAAATTTCCAATAGGCGTATTTACATCCCTTTGTGAATATTTCAGGGCCCTACAAATGCCCTCCATTGGAAGGGGGAAGATTAGAATGAAGAGGAGGCTATTCTAAGGTAGAAGTCACCCAGATATGAATTCCTTTGTAGTAAAATAGGTAGGTCAGGAAGGGGTGATCATGCCTATTTATATGGTCCCAACTCATTTTTATTATACTTATTTTGTAAATTTCTCTCAACATCTCCTTAGTTAACTTTTCTTTTTTGTATCGAATCTTTTGTAAAATCCATATTCACGAACCAACCAATAGGGTTTTCAAACCAAACTCATCATAGTAAAAATTTACTGTGAACAAAATTTTGAGTCCATGAACTCCACCATTGAATTTAGAACATATTTCTGGTCCACAACGTAGGGGTACACTATATGATTTTCTTGTACCACACATCAATCATTAAACTTGTGAAAATAAATTTAAAAATTTGTAAACAAAAAATGAAATTTGAATTGGAAAATTCGATCATCATCATATTGTGGCCTTAGTTCATGGTTTACTCATTCAAGAAACCACCTATTTTTCTGGAAAATACTCAGTGGGATAAGGCCTTGTGGGCCTTCCACATACTGAGCTCGTACACGATAAATGACATCCATAAACCGATATAGTAAACTATAAATGGACTTCGTGTACGTTTTTTTGGATATGTACATGTAGTCCCATGAATAAAATCATTGTTTTTATCCTATGGCCATTTATGTTTCCCTATACATATAAATTTCCCATTGGAATGACTTTTTTAGTGTCTTTTGAATATTTTTTGGCAGACTACAATGGATCTTCTATAGACCATGATGAAATCAACTAGGATGATAGAATCCATTGCTGAGTATATTGTTTTCCATCCTCGATATTGTATTGTACCTCAGTATAGTACCTTAAACATCCTTCTTATTAAAATGATTCTAGCGTACACATTATCAATACAGCTTCCTCAAAACAATTTTGGTCTTTATAATGAAGTCCCATTGCAATTCATTGACTATAATACACTCTTCATTCTAATGGAATCACCCTAAGGGCATAACAGATCCAATATTTTATTAATTGGTGAAATATTAACTAGTACAACTTCAAATAATGTGTTCACACAATGTGGCTCGACCTGGAATGAAGGAAATATCAGTTGTCATAACACTTCCTTGAGACTAGTCTCCCAAGAGTACCCATCTATTGCCATCCTTATTCGAGAGAATCCCTTTTGGTGGGTGGACCACTAAATGGGACCTGTGAGTCGGAGGATAATTTTATGATTAATGGGGCTTGGCATTTTAGGTACATCAAAAATGTTTGGAGTCCCCCAATTAGTTGGAAGTGGTGAACATGGACTAGGAAGCTTGTGTCTCCCATTTTAAAGATTTCCATCCAAGCTGAATTCTACACGAACTAATAAACCGCTGGTGCTTAGAACCGATACCTTCCATTCATCACATGTAGAGGTGTGGATCATCTTATGGGACATATATCAGTATAGAGGGAACCCCCATTATTTGAAAATTTGTATGATGAGTTCTTTTTAGCATACATTACTTGTGAAAATACCAATCAGGTGTCCCCACTTTCTTGGAGCACACTAGTCATAGCACATGAACTGTTTGATCGACTCTTCCACACTCATTCACTTATCCCATTTTTGGAATGGATATGGTAATTTCATTGATGTTGAATATGACTAGGTTGAGGGTCTGCTATAGTCAGACATATCCACCCCAAAAATCATGACAAATTCTAAGGTCCTTTTTCCCTACCATTGAAGCTCGATGATACACTACCAGAGGATATGAGATTCGATCAAAAGTGCCACCTAAGATTAGATTACAAGGTTTCATCACCATGTTTTTATTATTTGGATCATTTTGTATTGTGATGTTTCTACTAGGGTCATAGTTTGTAATATGAATATTGTAGCTACATTTGTATAGGGGAATGAAATGAATATGGCCATTCATATTTTTTACAGGCATTATGAGTCATTTGGGAAGATACAAGAAGGAAAACCTCCACATTGTCTCATTGGAAAATTTTAATTTAAATATGGGTGGATTTCTAAAACTTTTCCCTGCTAGGAATATCATCATACTTCGAGAGATCCTCATTATGAATTTTAACACACACTTTTTAACATTTTTGTTGATCATATTTTCTATTTAACCATTAGTGATGTGGTTGGGCTACTGAATGATTCTTCTCTCTTTTCTTGAGCACCAAACCATACCCTCATGGGTGAGTAAGGGATTATAGAAGTTGTTATTCATAGGTGCACACATATATGATCAGTCATCAAGATGGGATGCAAAATTTTCATATTGAACATGTGACTATTTGTGAGCCATATATCCCCTATCGGTTTCTTAGGAAATTTAGATGCCTATAATAGATTGCGCTTATTACCACATTTTAGATTAGGGTAGAATCTCATCCAGCAATTCTTCACCAATTATGGCTATTAATGATGCAGGAAGGTTCTACCATGGAGTTCATCATCATTAATATGGTGGGACACACCTTTATATCATTTGAGTATGACCAAGTATCGGTGTAATGTTACAATTTATCTATTCTAGGAAGACCACTTCGATGATTTCAATAGCAATTAACCATACATCACCATTTCATGTCTGAAACCCCCACAATATCTATTCCTCTCCGTGTGGTTAGAAGACGCTCAATATTCAATCAAATGCATCTGGACAGAGCTACTTCTTTACAACCGAAATAGTTAGGAAGTGATTCAAACTTCTCCCATTCTATTCATATTGTTCATGGCTCTATTGAGGCTGGCCCCAGAAGTGTGTCACTAGAAATCCCAAAATTCAATGGAAGTCCCACGTGTCTAGGTCCAAAGGCTGGACCATATTTATAGAGAGAGAATCCCCAATCTGGGTAACCTATCATAGTTCCCTTCAGCATTCCGCAATGATTCTTCCCATATATAGACTCGTAGCCGCGAGGCATGACCATGGTCATAGGGTAATGAGGAGGCATCATGTCATAAAAAAATAGGCACAACATTAGCTATGCAGGCCTTCTATAAAAACTCCACTATCTACCATCACTAAATAAGTGAAAAATATTCATTGATTATTTTCCAAATTAGGTTTGGGTGACATATATTACATTCATGTACAAATACTTATTCTCTATATTAGCATATTCATGGGAGACCTCACTTCATGTGAGGAAAACCTTTCTATATTCATTTCATAACATCATCAGGCAATGACATTATGAGATGTCTCTAAAAAACTCAATCATCTGAAGGATGAGGAAGCCATGTCACGGGACTTAGTGGTCACCCATAAAGAATATCTCTAAGAATGACAGGTGAACATAGACGAATTGAAGGATCAACTGGCCTCCACGGTTACCGACTAAGAAGCTAACAATCAAAAAGTGTAGGACCTCAAATATATTATCAAATTCATATACCTGATGATCAATGTTGAGGAGGATAGGAGAGATACTCTATAGAAAACCCTTGGTGGTCCATGATAGTCTCCTGACAATTTATAAGTATGGGAGACCCAATCCATAGTTCAAATTTCCAAAATTGTGATGTACTCACATTATTTTTATACGATGGAGAAACTCCAAAATAAGGATGTCACTCATTTTTTATGGAACTAATTGTACAATTTATCCCTCTAACACTTCTCATTTAATTTTTTCATCCAATGTGTATAAATCATAATAAACAATATGAGTAACATTTTATTTTCATAGGACCAAGATTGTTATCCGGAATAAGTAAATATGACATAACTAAATCATGGAATAATTATTTAATGGGTTGAGGGACTCAACCAGTGTATTTTGGATATTTTTGGGGTTACATTAAAAACATTAAAATCATTTACACCTTTTTCATTATTTCAAGAACTTCTTCCTACGCTTGTTGCAATGGGTTTAGCGGGTATGACATGAATTTTGATTATGCCACTCTTTGCAGGTTTTGACCATCAATATTTAGCTCTCTTTTGAATATTAAAATTCTCAAATAAATTTCCTACACTATATATAGTACAAGTTTAAGGATATAGTACTCTAATTTTATCATAGGTATTCCATTTTTGGTATTCACATTAGGGATTATTTCATCTTTTTTGTGGGAATTTTATAGTCATTCCAGTAATACTTATTACCGAAGTTTTAGGTCAATAATCATTTACTAAAATTGAAGGGGCGGGGGCCCTAATTTGGGATTCATTATAAAATATTTTCCGAATAAGTCTAAATGATTATTAATGGATTTTTTGATACCAACTTGTGAGTTTTGGATGTATATGCGAATGAGAGCCATTTTTTGTGCATGGTGGTAGTAGAGGACTCCCTAGAGGATGAATTTTTATTTCATTGACTATTTTTCATTGGTAACATATGCATAGACACTAGGGAAATATGGGAATAGTCAAACCAAGGTTTTTGAAGGACATTAGCCTTCCATTTCTGATGACAGGAATATTTATTAGAATTTCGAATTTTTTCGGGCATGATGATATATTTTGGTGGTTTATCTGGAGGATGATGTTTGAAAGTGGTAGCGAAATTTTAATCAACTTTGACTGAGAAATTGATCCATCCATAATTACAATTGTGTATGGGAGGTATGGGTAATGATATAGTTTAACATCAATCAACCATGACAATTTAAATCTATTATGCGTGATCATTTTTCCCTAACCAATAGATATTAAAGGATTAAATAGTTCAACTATAAATTATTTTTATCTTTGTTAATCACAAAGTGGAAGATTATATAAACTGAAATATATGGGGTTTCTAATTTTATGTAGGAATATGGGACATAAATGTTATTCATGTGTAAAAAAAACTGAAAGGACTCTCATGGGGATGAAATTACATTTGGTGCATAGATGTTTTGTTAGAATCATATATAGAGATATTAGAGAATTATGTTCATAGTCGTAAAAAACATTACGAATGATATTTCACTTCTTCCTATGATGTACATGAAGTATTATGTGGATATATACCTTTCTAGATACGATGTAGTAATTAGGAACGAGGGTGACCCTAAAATGAAAGGGGGAATTTCATTTCATGAGTTTATTCGTGAAAACTAAAAATATATGGGGAATTTTGATTTTCATTTGCCGATCAAAAATGCACATATTGAATGGGAGTATTTATTCTTTATATACCTTGATAATACATAGTTAAATTGACCTAGGATATTCGGATATATCTAAGATGTGGGTAGGAAGGAGAATGTAATCTATGATTATGAGGGTTCTAGAATCTGGAGGGATGCCACAAGGCTATGGTGCTGTTAGGCGTACAAATATATGAGATGACTCACCTAAGGGAAAATTTTCCTCTGATTGAAAATTGTTTTATTGGAAACATTTAAAGATCCACCAGGGCATGATTTTCATAGTCAAACAAAATTTTCTTTCAGAGAATAGCGTTCCATCTCTGACGGTTGTGGAGGATTATGGGGATCAATGATTAATCTATGTAGAGATACTGATGCGTGGAAAGATGTTATAAAGATATATTAGAAATGTTAGATCTATGATTCACCCATGGGGTCAAGAAATATCCTACTTAGATATGACACATACATAGTCTGAGGAATATGTTCCATCTTTTGAGTACCCTGTAGTTAGTTGTTGTACGTCTAGGACATGTGGATCATTATGTGGAAGGGAACTATAAAATGAGTTTAAGGATTATGCTGTTAGGACCAAAATCTAGGACTAATTTTCCCGTATTCAATGGAAGAAATATTTCTATGGTCTCTAAGATCACATGATCTATGCTTCGTTTGAGAAACAAGGGATGATAATGATTATATTCACCACTCAAGAATCAAATACTCAATGGAAGATAATATTTTATTCTCAGACAAATATCATGTAGTTTAACATCATATAGAAATGAATAATTCTACACAATTTATTACCATGTGGGTGGACTTGGGGAAATACAATAGTGAAATAAATAAAGTATGATCACTACTATGATGCCCTGTAAAGAGGATGTGTCCCGAGATTCCCTTCTTCGATTCATTTCATGCACAGAGAGGGGTTCATTTCAAAAAATTTTGTTGCAGTTTCATGATCATAGGATTTGAGTCTTCTAAAAATCTATCATGGAGAAACCATATCACACATGATTCCCAATGAACATTTCTGGCAGAGGTCTAGACCAATCGTTGGATTGAATTTCATTTTTTAGGATTCCAAGAGAATATTATATCTAAGCATTTCCATTGTGCAGTACATTTTAATTCCATCCACCTGGGACACTTCTAACCATTCATTTTATCATCATGATGTAAGGATGTTGGTTGAATTGTTTACCACATGTTGTAGAGACAAAATTTAACAATGACCGTAAATATATTTTTTTAATCATGGTTGGGATATTGTGGAATTCCTCAGATATGGACGATGATTGATGGGGTAAACCATATTCTCAGGGTACAAGGATCAAGAGGAATGAGATGGGTCTTGGAAGCCATTGGGAGTATAGAAATAGGAAAATCTTCTTCTGAGGAGAAAGTTTCTGTTGAATGATGGATGTTTTGTAGGAAAAATATGTAGAGCCACTGGGGCATGATATTCATAGTCAAAAATGTGTTCACAGAACACTATCAATCAATTACGATGGCCGTGATTTTTTTTGTGACCCATGAATTCCCATAGTTTTGAGTTTGATGAATGCGAATGAGGTGTTTGGGATTGTAAGAAATATATAGACCGTGAATAGGAGTGTACTAAAGAGGCATCTATATAGATATGACTAATATGTAGAGGGAAGCATGATCTTTTGACTCCATATGGGTATTAGAATTTAGACATTGTCTTTTACATCTTCTATTTACATTTCGGGTTTAGGAAATTGGGGGAATTTTCAGGATCTTGTAATGTCAAGAATTGGGTCACACATTATTCTGGAGGAACCTTGTAGTTTAATGACATTCGTTTATGACTTTTCATGGATTCCCCTTTGCAATTTTGAACAATACCCATAGGAGGCCGTATTTCCTGTCTATTTTAAATGGCAGTTGGATATTGATTGAAGATCGGGGAGTCACTATATATTGTGATGGGGAAGGAATAAATCCACACAATATTCTTCAAAATTAATTACCTACATAGTATTAACCGGTATATTGGGAAAAATATTTTTTTGTTTCTTGTTGGCTTGACAAAGAGTCAGGGTCTAGGTGTCACTATGAATCCTATTGGGGTAGGAATAAATCCACACATAGTTCTGGACATATCAACCCTCTAAAATCATGGTCCATTTATAGGTTGTGGTATTGAATTTTAAAAAATGGCTGAACTTGGATAAGGGATCCATGCATCAATATGTTTCCCTCTGAGATAGGATTCTATCCATATGTAGTTCTAGTAGATTCTGTGCAGTTTAACATCAAAAGTTAATGATGAAGTTGATAATTCATGAATTCTAACATCACTGTATTTTTTCCGAAAACCAATGTTTCATAAATCCTTACTTATCCAACTGACATAAGGATCAATACCTAAAAAGTTCTGAATATTCCCTTCATATATAGGTCCAGTCCATAATGATGGATGCGTAATTTTTATCTAGTGCTGATAGCTAGGCCACGATTGATGCACCCATCATCTATATGTTTTCTGAAATTAGTGGAATCAAGACATCTATAGTTCTGGATGTCCACTACATAGATCGTGTCCAATTGTAAGGAAACAAGAGGAAATTTTTCATTCATTGGTGACTAGGAATTTATGTTAAATCCAAGTGTCACTATATATCCTATAATTGAAGGAATATAGCCATATGTAGTTCTGCAAAAAATATTCTCTCTATACTGATCGGACTCAGGCCTACGAGTAGGATAATTTTTGTTTCATCCTCTACATGTTTTGACTATATCATATTCCTCAATGGTTTGTTTACACAAGGGAACCCTTACCACCAATCCTAAGATCAAACACAATTTGTTCTCGATCTGATAAATAGTGTGATATTTGGATTTACCTCAATGTAAGGGATGATAGATTATATAATATAGGGAAAAGATAAAGGGAAGGGTCGATGCATCACTATATATCCCACATATGAATGGGATAAAAACCAAATGTAGTTCTTAGTAAACAATGTAGTTTATCCTATTTCAGTAAGGAAAAACTCCATAAAACTTGATGTCATGTGGTGATGAGGAACATGTATAGTTTAATTTCATGATCATAAGGTGAATATATCATTCAGTTTATCGTCATATAGTTTGGACGATTTCCGTTTTAATGTAGATTAACATCTTGTAGCTAAGACGTATGTGTCACTATTATGTGATCTATTTCTTTAGAAACCTTGCATTGGTTGGAGTTGTGATGAGTTTTCCATCCACTGATATCACTTATTATTCTCCATTGGTGTAGACCATATGTATGAAATATGGTCCCTTCCACATTAGATCGGTATTTGGGGGTTTCATCCCATTTATCATTGGGGTTCTGAGGACGAATATCATCTCTCTTTCAAGGAATGACTTCTAGAAAACCTTTTTGTTGATGCCTAAGGCAATTTTATTTCAGTTGATTTCGAAATGGTAAATTGTCTGAAACCATTTCTCATATAGTCTCTCACACTCATCAAAACATTTTTTTGATTTCTCATATGTTCAAAATTTATGACAAATAGTAACCCTAAGTAATGGAACATGAAATACGATGGGAAAATATGCATGTTTCCAATATAATAATGAGTACAAGGTTACCAGGGTGGTAGTGTGAGTCATTGCCTGGTAGGCCCAAAACAGATGGGGGAGCTTTTCCTACCACCATTTTGTAGGCTTTTATTCAATCATCATGAGTATGTTGGAAAAAGTATTTTTGAAATCATCTATCTATATATTGGATAATTCATAGTAACATGATGAATGGATGGAATTGATTCCATATTCTTATAATCAAATGTCCAACTTAGAAGATCAAAATTTACTACCATTGCTCATCCATATTGTATGAGAGACACCAAATCTAGAAAAAGCATACTTTGATGAAGCAAAAAAATTATTCTTTCACCGAACGCTTTAAGGGATATAGCTTCAACCCTTTTGGTGAAGAATTTGGAAGTTGTGAGAAAGAACGTTAATTTTTAGGATGTGTCAGAAAGATATAGTCCAATGAAATTTGACACCCATATGGAAAATGGATTGAAGAACATAGCAATTTGATGTAGTTTCAGGGGTTGGTAAATGAAATTGGCATGAACATGATAGGAATGGCACATATGGGATAATATTCCATAATCATGTATCAAAGCGATCCAATAGTGTCTATAAAATCAAAGAATATGGGACATCTTGACTACTGATTGGTGTTCTTCACACGTTATGGCATTCAATTATTTCATGAGGGCATCAATCTATTTTCTATCAAATCACCTAATAAGGACTCTGTCAATGCCTCGTCTGTAGATAAACATTTCATAGTTTTCAAAATCGTACAACAAAAAATTCATTTCCTCCCTCCATATTGGCTATCTTCCATCCAAATCTAGTGGGAGTTCCCAATGATATAGTTCGAAATGGGATTCATCCAGCTGGTGGTGTGACCATAGGGCTCAGGAATGGGTCTAAACTCTTCGATTTCCTTGGTGTTGTATTGAATGAACATGAAATCCACCCAATGGTGGAAATTTTGATAAATATTTAATTCTGGACTAGATCAGCTAAGGATGTAGTTATATTTTCAAATGCATCGTGTTTTTCATTTTTTTTAAATGAGACATTATTCAGTATTGCATCTTTCGGGAATTCTTCTATATATTTTTGGAAATGGTTCTTCAAAGGAACCAATATGTTTTTCATGATTACATAATCACCATAGAACATCTTGATGTCCATTTGGGAATCAACATATATCATTAGTTGCTCATATTGTGTATGAAGAGCCATCTCTAGGCCCGCAATGAGGTCTTATTATTCTACTTCATTATTTGTGCACCACTCTAAAAGTAATTACGAGTACGGAAAGTCCCCAATTAATTTTGATATGAGTGTAACTCTTAACCCCACATTGATGATCATGGGGTCCTCCATCCTTTCCCATATAAGGATTTTGGATGCACTATAGAATTACTTTTCTTGTGCATGTGGTCCTTCTTTGATGGAGAATGCCTCTTTATCAGGAAGTTTAGTATCTAATGGGGTCATTTCTTCCAGGGGGTTATCTGCTAGGATATCTGATAATGCCTTACCTTTGACACCTTTCTGGGTCAAATACCATATGTAAATCATCTTTAGGATGTCTACCCACAAATTTAGGTATTCAGGTAGAATAATATGCCTGAGTATATACTTCAGTGGGTTAGAGAGGGAGACAAGAAAGACCTCATAGTGCTACATGTAATCATGGTGTTTTTGAGCTATAATGATTAATGATATCCATTTATTTTCAATACCTCAATAATGATTCTCATCATCGATCACTGTATGGTTGATGTAATAGAAAATATTCTCACTGCTGGATTCATTCTTCTCTATGAGGAAAGTACATAGTGACCAGTATAAGGTGGTCATGTACAAAATGTGTTGTCTTCCCTCAACTGGCAGGATTAGCAATGGTGGGTCAAGGAGATCGCTTCAAGGATTTTCGAATGTTTCATAAAAATCATTTCCCACAACTATGTGACCCCTTTCATCATCAACCTATAGAATGGAAAACACTTACATAAAGTTTTTGCTGTGAAGAAGAAAATGTAGGCCAAGTTCCTCTAGAGAACCCTCGACATTGTGAGGATGTGAGGTGGTGAGAATCCAATGATGGGTTTTGTCTACATAGGGTCGACATCAATTCCACAATTTCATATGATGAAGCCTAGGAATTTTGTAGAGGTAACACTAAAAGAACAAATGATGGGATTTAACAATAGATTATGTTTTCACAGTTTCTTGAATATTGTTTGATGATACCTATGTTGGTTTTAGCACTATAATGTTTTATCCAGCAGGTCTTAAACTTATCCCTTGATGAATATTCAAAGGAAGGGCTAGAAATGTGATGCATGGTGTGCTGATACGTGGTGCTTACATTTTTTTGATTGAAGGTCGTCATCTTATTGCATTACATTTCATAGGTGTCCCTAAAAGCAGTGTCTACTTCATCTTCATGACCCATTAGGATCTGGTTCTATCCATAGTAGCCATCCATGAATGATTTGGATACATATCCTTTAGTCTCATCGATTTGAAATTATGTCATATGACCAGGAGATTTTCTATAGGGTAGTGCCGATTGATGTCCCTGTAGTCGATGTAGACTCTAATATGCTTATTCTTATTTTTGACATGGACTATGTTTTCTAGATAGAATAGATATTGGACTTCTTGAGTTAATATATAATTTCATATCTTGTCAATATCAGCCTCTATTTTTTATGCATATATCTGGTGTGTCCTTATGATAACATTCTTGTAACTACAATGGTCTTTTGGGAGAACCATGTGATGAGTGGTGACCTCCGAATCAAGGCCTACAATTTCAGTTAAACTCTAGAAAAACATCTTTATTCTTATTTAGGATGTTGGTTAATGTATCCATCTTCTTGGAAGGAATATTTTTATTAATCAGAGTGGGTAGTGGGTTGTCTTCAGTGCCCAGGTCTATCTCCTTATGTTCATCGATCATAGAGGAGGTGACTTCTTCAAATATAAGAGTGCAATATTTTAGATTTTCATATTCCTCTTTATTCCACATAATGATCTTCATTATTGTCTAACTTTTTTGATGGAGATATTATTCTCGATATGAAGATTGCATAATTGGAGAGGAATAAAAACTCTTATTTCTGGAAACTAAAACAACCATTTTTCCCAACTGACTACGGTGTATTTTTTGAAGATGTTGGAATATGAGTTTTTTGAGTTTCGTCACATTATTTTAGAAACATGACATCATATTCTACCTCAGTGAGTAAGGAATGAACTACTTGGGGAAATGAGAATGGTCTGGGAGAATTTTTTTGAGTCGTCGTCATCATCATGGTGGTATGTATGCTTTTCAATGTTTGTGGACTTTTCATTCCTAAAAAACCATAAAAAAAATTATTCCATGTCAACTCTTTAACTTATATGCTCAACCATATTGATGGGTAATACATACAAATCCCCCAGATATTTTAGGGGATCCATGGGATCTATTTTAAATCCATTTAGGGTGGTCATCCAATCAACATCAAAAGGCATAGAATGATTCTCTTTCAATACATAGAACCCTGCATCGATGTAATGTGACACAATGGATTAGAAATGGGATTTATTAGCATGAAATGTCAAATTTTTCCTATTAGTGAAATATTTTATGAATTTATGTTATGGTTTTGGGATTTAAAAGTGTTAATGTTGCCAGGGCCTCGCCAAAATCCTGATAAAGTCTATACATTGTTGCACCACTAGAAACTCATAATCAGACAGTAGGTCAACAAGACATGTTTCAAGATTGATTATTCACAATTATTTCTTCTTAATTATGTAATATCATAGTAGAGTTGTAGTGTAAGGAGTTATATTATCCTCATAATAGCCCATATGATGATGTATTCAAAGTGGGAGGAGGTTAACACCTAATCCATTGTCGATGAAAATTTTACAGACATCAATGGAAATAATTTTTCTGGACACATATAATTGATTTATGTGTCCCTTCATGATTTTTTATTAATTCTGATCAATGATGTAGATGATGTCATGGAATTATGAGGGACTGGTCTCCATCTGATATAACTTAGTAGCTGCTTCTTCTGCCTCCAATTCCTAGGGACCTAATAGAGATTCAACCAGTTCCTCCATAAGGTCCGATGATAAATTGAAGGTATCCAGGATTGGTATATTTTCATATACTGATGCTAAATGAATTAAAATATAACATTTTTTCACTAAAGGATGGTGCTTCCCATATTGTGGATGTTTCTTCATGGTTTCTTTTGAGTATTGAGCTTTGGATGTAGATGGTATGTCCTCTATGATTGTAATTGATGATGCTATTGTACATTATAATTTGGGAAGAACTGGTATGCCCATGATATTATACATCTTCTATTCATATGAAAAAGATTCCAATATGATTGGAATAATATTTCATCCAGTATGGGTAGAGAAACTCTCATATAAATTTTTTTTCTACTGTAGGGTTCTTCTACGAGTTTCCGCAACATTAAAGGTCTGAGTATTTTTTTTGGAATTGACTCCTTCCATGATCAAGCCCTCCTAGAAACCATAAACATATAAGCACTCTTCTTCTAAATTATTGATTTGATCCAGTGAATTTGGTTTGATGGACATAGTTTCTCTTAGACAGGGAGTCCATTATGTGAATGTAATAATTAGAGCCGAATATTAGTTCTTGATCTAACAATGATTCAGTCTAATTGTCTTCTTATGATAAAAGTGTTTTATAGGACAGCGCTCGTTGTCCCATTGGGAATGGTGGTGCACATGCTTTAATTTTTGTACGAATAAAGTCTGAATGTTTCAAGAGTAGATTCAGAATTGGTTCCGGATCAACTTATTACTTTTTCATTCTTCCTTTCCATCATCATAGATTGTGGGACTGAGGATGATAGTTGTGTTGTATCATAAACTATTAGGGGAATGGTTTCAAGCTTCATCTATGCATTGAGGAAACCATTATGTTGGTTGAAAATTTTATAATTCATCCAACTATTAAATTTTTTATCCATTATGTAAGGGACTATTTCCTGCTTCTCTTTATTCCTTGGGACTACGGTGGAGACATATGCCACCTGTTCTGGAGGTTAACCTAACATGAATTACCTAAATTCTTCTATATTTTACAAGATATCCTAGAATACAATGATGTCATGAATAGTGTGTCCAAGTATCTAATGTTAGGAAGAATAATTTGGATGTACATCATGAACAATATCATCATCTCACATTGTCTTTGGTAGCCAGATCTTCTTGTAATTCATGGAGAATATAAAGTATCCATAGAAAAGGTAATTTTGGAACAAATTGACATTATTCCATCATTCCTCAAACTACATTAATTTTTCACCAATTATCACAACATTATGTGGTGGGAGAGGTGGATTTTGGAGTCTAATGTGTCCTACATGGTTTCCTAGAGGCCTCGCAATTGGAAATACTTACATGGTTGGAATAAGTGAGATATAAGAAGCATTATCTTTTCACAATTTTTTAATGTGGCCGATGAGGCCGCTCAAGATTTCAGATTGGTCCCCAATAGGGATTCGTCTATCCTTTTGGAAATAGATTATAAATATCAGAACTCACTTCTATACATCACTGGGATAAGTGTCATCATTAATTCCTCAATGATATTATGGATGATCATAGTGATCATTTCATCTTGGGGAGTGGAAGATTCAAGGAGTATGTCAGGTATTTCCATTTAGTGATGAAGACTGTAGATCCTTCATTCTCTAACTAGTTATAGTTCATGATATCATTGATTGTGTTTTTAATGGATGTTGAACTTAATTGGAAGAGAAACTATTTCCAGAGATCCTCTAAACATGTGATTGAGTTTGATAAAAAAACTAACACATACCACAAGAATGATGAACCCTATAGAGTTCCCACAAAAAAGATGTGTTTAACTTACTCTGGTTACTCTGGGGTTCCCATCATGGAGTCATAGTATGATGCAGAGTGCATTAGATGTTGTTGCAGGTATCACGAACCATTAATCATTGGGAATACAGGGACCACAAAGTATTGCGATAGTAGAACAATGCTCACCCAATCAAGGTAGTGCTATTATTCTAGTTGTACTAGAGTGAACCACCCTTCCATGGCTTCCAGTCAAGATATCAATTTCATGATGGTATTCAATATCCCATGATGCATATCATGCAAGACATGAACAACGGATGGTGAAGTATGGGGAAAAACTATATGTTCTATCACTCCATGAATTTTTTGTGGATAAACAGCTTGGCATATCAAATATGGGTCTTCCAGAATATATTCTTGATGCTTCCCCTGCGGAGGAAGTCTTGATAACCCTCGGGGTTCAGATTCATGTAGATTGATGGTTTCGATGATTGGTTAGACATGAATTCTAGGTTTTTTTTCATTTACTCAACTGATTTGATATGGAAGATGCACCTATTCTAGGAAAACATGATGATGTTATTCTTGAGGAACAAATATGGAAAGATAGCATCTGTGACACAGCTTGGCAGTGAATTATCCTATGATTTTTCATTTCATCCACCTTCATAGAGAATTATTCCTTGATCATGAGAGACATATTCTATGAGGGAGTATGAGGTGAGTCATAAATAACCTATGATATATTTTTCTCACTATTTGGGATTCACGAGGGAGGTAGTAATGGTTTTTCTTTGGGTGAGCCAAAATTTGTGGTATCTCTCTAGTTCTGGGTATGCACAAAATTATAATCGGTGTATACCACATTCTAGAGGGAACCATATTCTCATCCATCCTCGGAATTTGTATCATATTATATAAGGTCAATGTGTCATACATCTAGCATGTTCATTGATTCATACCACATTAGGTGTGGTGTACCCAATGATGAATGGTAGGAGAGGTTTTTGAGATTTTTTTGGACTTTCCCCTTCCATTATGTGGTATTAATTGAATTTCATAACAAAAAGAGACCCAAATAGATCCTTGATCTAATGATGAAATACTCCTTCATCTCTAGGGTTATGATCTTCAAGACAGGACTGAATATGTGAGTTCTTTACTCATTTTTCTCCTCATATTGGGGAAGAACAAATTTTGTTGTGTGGGAATTTGAGGTTAAATTTTCCAAGACATGTGGGATTGAGATTATTCTATTCATCCATTGAGGTGTTATGGCCTAGATTTGTTAGTCTTATTGGGTTATTTTGAATTAAAAATTTTCCCAGGCCTACAAGTGGGGGATCTTCCTGTATTGTAGCGGTAGATGCCTCTATTTCCAAAACTTGTATTTCATGCACTCCCACAAAAGTGTGATATAGATATGGTGTTGGGTTTGAGTGATATTTTTTTCTTCTGAGGACATTAGAATTGTGGGCAGGTTGGCTTCACATAGGTAGGAAGACTACTGGATGTTCTAGTATTCCCGGGTCTGGATCTTCGGAACGGTTTTCTCTCATCAAACATAAACTATTTAAGAATTTCTCATCGACGGTTCTTATTTACTGTTCCACCTTTATTGAGTGGTTATTTCATTTGATTGTTTCCTTTGGTTAATAACATTTTAACATTTTATTGCTGATGAGTTCCACTAGAAGAGACATGAGGTGAAATGAAGAGATCCATGTTCTCTCCATCCATAGATACAAACACCAGATGGGGGATCATCGATGAGGAGACAGAACAGTTTTAGTGCGTGGATACAAGTCTGTTCATGGTATTTCATTCGCTTATCTTATTGTGGCCACAATGCATATGGGAGGGATTCTAGGTGGATTAGATGAAGAATCTCTCCTAATATGTTTACAAGATATTCATACCCATCATTGGGAAATAACATTTATTTATGCTAGTGAAGTGTATTCCAGATATTGAGGTGAATGTTATGAATAAATTTCTTAGACATCTCCCATGGAATTTAAAAGTGATAAGTCATCATGGGACAATACATCACCGGTATATAATCCCTAGATAGTTGTATTCTCACGAGAAACATATAAATTTTGGTTCTTCTATGGACTCAACTACTTGATATTCCCATCTTCACTACATATAATTTATTTCATTCAATTTAGAAGGGTTGTTTTGAGCCACATCGACATGCTAGTAGTTCAGGGGTGGGCCGAAAGTTTAGCAAGGCCCCAAAACATATTTGGGATGAGAACAAATATCACTCATCATAGACTGACTTTCTAAAATGTTTGACTCCACCTTTCAAAACTGCACAAATAGGAGGGATTTGTCACATTTTCCCTAGAAATCAGAGGACCCTCTGAGTAGTGTGAATTTTCAATGAAGGTATGATGTTCATAAACAAATCTATAATGTTGAGGACTTAATTTGGAAATTAATGCATGACAGTGGGGTATGTACCTAAGGAATATTCCCTAGTGTGGACCTTCCGGGTGGGATATAGTTGGAGGTGGAACTTGTAGTTGGTGGATGTCATTAAGGGGAAGACCATTTTGTTGACTACTATGATGGTGAGGATGACTATCATAACTTGAAATATGGCTGCTGGGAGAATTTATGTTGTGTGCATTCGAGGAAGGTCCTTAAAGATGGATTTCATTGAGGGAAGGACCTTCTAATTGCTTGATGTTTCTGACGGAATAGTCATTACATGAACTTCTATAGTGGGAAGGACAATCGAAATGAATTTAATCATGGTGAGGAATACCATTATAACTTCAAATACAATTGATTTTTGAATCATATCTACATTATATAACCTAGGGTGGACTAACAGTGTGGATGAGATGACCGGTAGGGCCTTCTTTCTGGATGATATTCTGGTAAGGGGTGGGCTACCCCAACACATATCATTTGATAGGCTCTCATGAACGATCATTCATGGACAATGAAGTATGTCCCGTTGGTACTCTATGCATAAATTTCATTGTTTCCAGTAGCAGTATTACATGGAAGACCTTAAAAACTGCTAGTGACACTTCCATAATTTGGTAATGGACTGACAGGATCCTGGGACTCTACTGATATATGATTAACGGAGTCATGAACTCTAGCTTCCAACATAGAAAAATCTTGTATATGCTCTTCATTTTCTGATTTGATTGGGTGTATTTATTTTTTGGGCACTCTCTTGTGGGTAAATGGGGTCTTAAACAATTGGTAACAACATTCATATATGGGGACCTATTTTTATTGTTGGTATGATTCCGTTGGGATACGTCAACTGACATATTGTGTTTTTAATGGATATACGCCTTCCCTAGAGAATAGCCCTTGTTGGACCGACGACCCCTTGTTGGATCATGTATTTTTTTAAAATCTAGTTTTCTATTAATTATTATTTATTAATGTTGACCAAAAATGACTAGGTTTGTGATTCATAAATACTCTGAAATGACCAACCCATTTGGCAGGTTAGTTATTCCATTCCGGGAAACCGGGTCATGGGCCTGGTTCCTGGCCTTTTTCAATGATTCAATGATTTCATGACATGTCTGGGGGATACAGTTTTGAATTTATGTATGATCTTCCATCATTGCAAGGAATTACTGAGACACATATTTGTCAGAACCGTGAATGAATTCCCATTCTAATGTCGAATAAGGATTTTGTGCATGCTCGGGTCATCCATAGGTTTTTAGTGGATAAAAGTTTTTATCCTATGCCTGGATAGAGGAATGAGTCATCTGCCAGCTGTCTTATCTAGTTTCCATTGTATTTGACTACTTTGATTCATATTGACAACATGGATTTTTGATCTTCTTTATTTATACTATATTTTTGTCACATGCTTTGTATCCATCCATATAAATTTGAATCTTCTCATATTCATTTTCATCCTTAGATGGAGGGGGGGATTCGTACACATCAGTAGGTGTTTGTGCCTTGCTGTAGGTGGTTGATATCTTATTTGAATGATGGGTTTCATGTTCATTAATACATATTTACATCTATGTGTATTTTATCACTATGTCAACACAGAGGGACCGGTGTGCACTACCAGGAATGTGCACACACTCGTATTGTGCAACCCATTTTTGTGGTGGGCTTGAGTGGAAGGGGAAAATAAATATGTAATCACTTTTAATTCTGTATCATTGGTTTGATGGTCTTCCTCTATAGAAATTTGGGAAATGTAATTTTCTTGATTGTATGTTTATCTCTCTTGGTGGAGGCATGAGGGTCACATGTCCTTTCAAATTAATCTGCTTCTCCTCCATATATGATGCTCTTAAGAGTGATCATACTTTATTTCCCAGTTTTGGTGGTGATTCTCTCAATTATGGGCCCATGTCTAGGACTCCAATGAAGTAGGGGTGATTTCATCAACCTCATTTATAAGAGGTAGGTACTCATTGTCTCATTCTAAGGATAAAATCCAAAAATAGTTCAAGACAACCCTCTGGGCCGCCTTGTTCCAGGGTGCTGGCCACAACTATAGAGGCAACTGGCGTGGTGTTTCATATTGGAGGGATTTTTTTTGTAGCTTCCACTATGGGGAGACTACCTTTTTGGGGTACTCTATAATCATCAGGTTGGATACCCAGTACTAATGAGGACAGGTAGGAGAGGGGGTCCTCATCATCCTCTGGTCCCCCACCGCATGTGGGATCCCTAAGGTGCGTGTCAGATATGGTTTCTGAGACACTATTTGGATCTAAATTTGATTTCAACACCTAAAATATAAGTATAATTAATATATAGAAAACAATGACCTGTCAATTTACTATCACTTGATCATATGAAAAATCAACGATTCTGGTTAACCCCAATCTATTTTATTAATAAAAGGGGCTTCAATGGTGGTGAAACTACCATCTTGGTTGAGGATTCATGTAAGGTTAACAATTTATTTGACCTTAGGTGACATTTTTTGGGGATACAAAATTTTTTGATTGGTGATATGCATTTGTATGTTATTATAGATAATTTCACATCTGGTTCACTATTTTGTTTTTTAACTCGAGGTTATGTGTTGGTGCAAATTCATAGTTGTCAGACTGGTGACAAGAATTCTCCTGTTATTATAGAGACATTCACGTCTCCATTTTAATTTCAATCCACATGTTTATAATTTAGCGCGAATTGGGGTGGCACCAAGGCAACAGGGTAGTTTATCCCCATTGCATTTTGAATGATGTTTCATTGTAGAATGGTCCCGGTGGGTGATTGCAGGGGTTAAGTATATGTTCCATCAGTCCTCCTGGGATTATATTTACTCAGTTAGTCTCCAATGGGTTTATTTGAGGATCCAAAAACACCCAATGACCTGGGTATCCCAAATTTGTGGTCTTTCATTCCTAAGGCAGGTGCAATTTGGATTATGATTTGGAAAATGATAATGAAGGGCTCTATTTGTTGAGAGGATGGGGGTCAAGCTCATCACATATTTTCGGGGGAATTATTTAATACTATGGGAATATTTTATAGATTCATCCCATGTTCATATATTCAGTAACCCATATTTAATTACCAGATAGTGTATTTATAGATTTTCCTTAGGTTGACGGATCATTAAGGATATTCATTTATTTATTTCTAGGAAGACATTGCTGACTAAGGCTATGAAATGAGGGACTCTATATGTTTTTGTCATCTATGGGGGATGAAAGATGGTTTGAATTTGGGTTCAGAACAATAATATGGGCTTCATATGTATCATTTACAGAGGAATCATAGTGCATTTATTTCAGTTTTTGGGACATAATCCTAGTATGGATCCATTTTTAATTTGGGGGAACATTTTCATAAGACTAACTTCTAAAAGAATGTCCCTTTATTATAGGGCCTTGTAAAGGCATCGTACAATTCAATATTATGGTGGGAATCAGTGTTCTCATAGTTCATTTATTGGATGTTACTAGATCGGGGATTACACATGGGTGTTATCTGCCAGAGATGATTTAATTGGGACTTAATACAAATAATGATGCCTCTTTGTTGGGGACATATTTGGGATGAAACTTTTCAAAAGGGGTATCTCTTTGAGCTCAGACCATTAAGTATTTGTCATATGCACCATCATTGTAATAGGAATTAGATTTATTACAGTTCATTATTATAGGTGATTACACCTAGGATGAGGTCAATTTATTTAGGGAATAATTGCGTAAACAATTGATAAGGGATCCAATTTTTTCACGGGCCATCAAGAAGGCATATTATGTATCCTAGTTGAAATAATAATCTATGTGATCATTTTTTTGTTGATGGAAGAACGAATTACTATCAGAATCCCCTTA
The DNA here is from genome assembly GCA_963277665.1 of Viscum album. Classification (NCBI taxonomy): domain Eukaryota; kingdom Viridiplantae; phylum Streptophyta; class Magnoliopsida; order Santalales; family Viscaceae; genus Viscum; species Viscum album. The sequence continues at coordinate 1,253,462,543 of OY728150.1, read as the reverse complement.
GCCCACTTCAGTGATGCTTGTTTTGAGAAATAAATTGATGTTAGAGAATGAGAAAAGGCACATGTTATTTTCTATATTGAAGGAAAATATTGAGGTTGGAGGTGGAAGATGATGTGACTACAAGCCCAGTGAGAGATGGAAATGGTATCATTAATCCTAAAACTCTCACCCATGTTGATACCCATTGTAGTCATATCTAGTTATGATATGGACATGTCCCTAGATGTGGAAAAAAGGGTGTATAGTGACACGTTTCATATAAGTATATAGTATTACCTCGAGAGGAGTTCCCTATTACGGGTTCTAGGAAAGGGGAGGAGCATCATCTTGGGTCTATATGGAAGTAAAGAGTGACATTTTTGGGTTTCTGTGTAACTTATTTCCGAGAAAGGAATGTGGTAACCCCAAATCCTGAGAATAATGATGTTCAAATTAGAATCACAATGGAATCCATCAAGTCACATTGGGAATGTAGACATATAGTCATTTCAAGGGTCCAATATGTTGTGTGGATTTCCTTCATGACTCCACTTACCTTAGATATGTAGATTAAAAAAATGTAATGGGTCTTCTGATGATCTGATCATACGGGTCCAGTGGCATTGGTTGAGGCTTTGGCATGATGCCGGTGGACTGGTTCGTGGAGGAGCAACAGAGAACTGAATGATAATGGGGGCACGATTGGAGCCGGAGGGAGGGACAATGAAAGACACCACATTTCCCATAATTTTTTCTCATGTGTTATGGTGAAACACAACATAGAATAATGCTATACAGGTATAGGGTACGTCCACGTACCCTATTGTTATGCAGACGTGGGTATGGACCACCACATAACAAATTGATATACAGTCATAGATGTGGTTCTCCAGGCATATCTTGGTTCCCTCTGCAAACATATGAATTCTGTAGCCCATGTTTTGATACCCATAGCGATATTCTATGTGGAGGGCCAAATTGGAGAAGGGTCCTGGAGCATATGGTTCACATGAATTCATTTGTGAGGTATTTAGGGTTCATGATTGCACTAATTATGATTTTCATTGACCAATTATTATTTTGTTCCTTCATTTTCCGGTTCATGATTTTTTATACTTGTGGAGAAGTGGTTTGCTGTTATTACTTTTTGGATGATTTGGAATCTACGTCAAAATCTTCTCTGTATCCAATCTCTCTATTATATTCTCATTCAAGATCTATTCCACCCGTATCCACATCCACCTTTTTTCAATTCCTATTGTGATCCTTTTATAGGAAACATGGGAAGTCATATATATGGGAATGTGTCACCATTTGGATAATCCCATGAATATATATCTCACCCCATGAAAGAAACATTTAACGGGGATTTGATGAGGTTTTGGTTCGCAATATGTTGTTCGTAGAACCCTACCTACATTCTTCATCCAAGAACCTTCATACTTCTTGGGAAGGTATATGAATGGAAATTTTTAATTTCATTTCTCCAATGACATTGTGCGCATTATTATGGATTTCTTGACCATTACCCCATGGGACAATGCCTTATGGGTCCTTCTATGTAATGATGGTCTACAGTTCATGTGCCCGGTGATCCATTCCTAGTGTTGGTATGCGGTACCCTAAAACCTGTTGAAAAAATTAATTTCTTCAAGTTTCTTTTCAAAATTGCAAACCAACATGGAACTGTTTGACTTGTTGTACAAATATGAATACTTGCACCCCTCTAAAATTTGATTTTCATAGTGCTTGCTACCCATTGCGATGTTTTCATCACTCTACATGAATTTTATTCCAATTAATATGAATTTTATTACCTGTTAAAAAAAATTGTTAATATTTTTTAGTGAAGGATGTAGAATAGTATATTATTGTATTTTAGCTTGATATATTTCAAAATTAATTGTTTTTAAATTGGTTATCAGTCCATAAAAATTTTCATTTCCCAGTGTGTAATAATCATCACACCACATAGAGAATAATTAAGAGTAAAATAGGATCTAGTGGACCTAAAATATTATAAAAATAATGATTTTATTCTAAATGATCTACAACAGAATATTTTAAACATTATACATCGTAGTTGATTGATATAATAGGAAAATCATATTTATTATAATTTTTCTATGTTTTAATGAAATATTAACCCACCAACATATAAATTTTCTTATCTATCATTATCCAACACCAACTCATCCCCTACCATTTATCATTTGGGAATATTTTGACACACCTTATTATTGTGTTATAACCTGATTGACATATATTTTAGGTGTAGTATATCCTAATATATTTTTTCATAATGAAATAGATATAATTTAGTAAGAACAACATGAATGATATGAAGAAATTGATCTAAATTTTAATGATGTAGTGTTTTATTATTCACTAATAGAAAATTTATATGTGGTCTACATGTGATTATAAAAATAGTTGATTATAAAGAAGCATTAATAATAATAGACTGAAATTATCCTCAACTAAATTAACTTATTTTTATGCTTTTAAAATTAAATATATTCAGTTCCCTAAATTATAACAAATTTTAAAAATAATTATCATTACATATAATCTTTTATAATTTAATTCAATATCTAGTAAATGAATGGTTAGGAAAAATATTGCAACACTGTATAACTGGATAATCTAATAATTATAAATTTTCCAAAAATTATTCAATATTGAAAATTCATAATAAAAAAATTAGCATTCTATTTCATATTCCCAAAAATAAAGTAAGAAAAACTCATTATATTCTAACCATTTCAAATTTAAAAAAAATTAATTATCAATAAAAAGATATTATAATTATTCCAAAATGATTTTTATTTTTACTGAAAGAACATTTTAAAAATACCAAATATTATTGAATAAAAAAATTGATATTATTAGACTGATGAAAACAATTAATAAAGCATAATTTAAATAAATATTCATAAAAACAATAAAACTATGAAATAATGTGAACTAGAAATATAGATTCATATGTGTATGATTTATTTATTTTTGATATTTCAATTATATGTTCTGTATATAAAATGGTAGGTCATGCATTGCATTATGTCATGATAAAAAATAATGATTGTGGGGTTACATTTACAGTCAATACATTAGTCATATGATCGATCCTTTTTAATACTCATGGTTGATTCATTACTTGAACCATTTATGCATTTTAAAAATGGTTTTTCTTCAGTAAGGATCATGATAGATCATTATTATTTAATAAAGGTAAACTAAACACAAAATATTTTGTGTATAGGTAGGACCCAAAATATTAACCACTATAAAGGTTAATGGCGTTGCTGTATTACTATAAGTCCCCCAGATAAGAATAAAATATATTTAATAAAACCTAATGTCAAGTTATGTTATTTAATGTGAAGAAGTTTTTTTCATAATATATAAGGATACATGATAACCATGTAATTGTTGATTCATCACCATTTCAAGGTTATAAATTATATCCAAAAGAAACATAAGGGTTAAAAAACCAAAAAAGTAGTGATTCATTTAATAGTTGAATCTTTAAAAAAATTAATAAAAATCAATAATAAAAGATTCATTACAATGAGAAAATATAATTATTCAATAATGAATATGTATTAATTATAAATAAAATAAACAATTTTTATCAATGGTAAACTATAACATCCCTAATATCTATTATTGTGATGAAATTTTCATGTTTTGAATTTTCTTTTAGATCTTACTTATGACACATTGTCAAATATTATAGAACTAAAATAAATTATATGTTTGTTTACCAGAACTATTCTCCAATGTATCATGAAAAATCACCATGATCTCCCACAGTCCTTCTGGAACACACATAGAAAAAACGTTGGTTGAATTTCCCCTAAGATCACACTCATAAAATTAAAACAACACATCAGATAATATTTTTTAAACAATTATCATATTGAATTTGGAAAATTGTATTTCTCTTTATATCAAATGAGATAGAAATATTTAATGATTTCAATATGATGATTTTTCCAATTAGTCCAATTTTTAAACAAGATGGGAAACTCATGCATGTGCCTTCACCAGATCACCTTTTTTTCAATATTCCTCCATTTAATGAACTCTATATGCATTTACCCATCACGCACAATTTATTATTAGTATCCATAATCAAATAATTTAAAATAATATGATTTAATGTGAATTTTATATGTTAATATATTTATATTAAATATCCATCAAAATAATTCATCCAATCAATTATTAATTAATTATGTTATTCTTAAATGTAATTATAGTTAATCCTAAATGAGTATATAATATCCTCATACACATCATCATCTAGGTCTTGTTTTCCCACTACACCAACATTCTACAACATTCACTTCGAATTTTTCTTCCACTTCTTTTGATTAATGGATCAACTAACTTTTACAGAAACTAGTTATATCCAGTAACATCTTGAAATATTACATTCATAATTAATAATAAATATATGAAAATAAATTATCACGCTGTTATTGTAAACAATATATATTTTTATATGTTAAATATTTTTTTCTTGTCCATCTTCTTTTAGGTTGTGAGAAGTGGCTGTGATCATCGTTCAAGTACTTTTATCATATTTTTGGTATTAAAAATTATAGTAGATTAGAGATATTACTAGAAATTAGTTATAGAAATTTTATAAAGAGTCCAAAACATATAATTATACTTTAATTCCAATACCAAAAATTGATTATGATTTTTGATCACTTGTGTATCGCCCTTGATCATATACTCAATCATGTGAAACAATTTCTTCAAAATATCCCAATAATGTGTCACGACTAGAGTCATTAAATATTATAATTTATTGAGAATTGTTAACATCATATTTTCTTAAATGTTTTTTTGATATCAAAAATTTTTAATGAGTTTTTGAGTGTTTATACAACATAGAATGAGGTTTTTGGATGGGGTTTAATGACATGATGATGAACTGGTGGCACATGAGTCTAGTTAAGGTTTGGCTGGGAACTAAGTATAATAATGTGTACTACATCTAACAATGTATTTATTGAATTAGTTGTTTAGGAAATAATGTTTATTTATGTTGTTCTCTGAGAGGGTCTAAACATGAAATTTATATATCATTGATTTTCAAAGAAAATATTATATTTTATTTATTATTGTTCAATACATTTTAAAATACATACCAATGTACTATAATGTTTTATTGTATATGGAAAGTAGATTATAAATATTCTCATTTGTCTGCATATATGCATTATCTCCCACAATGATCATTTATCATTTCAGTATTCTTAAGAACCCCACCTAAAAACAAACCATATAACACGTGCAAGGGGAAAATGAAAGATACATCTAATATAGTATGTAATGCTAAATAAGATTTAGTAAATGATCACATTGGAATAACATGAGCATAATGGTATGTAATCATGATCTCAACAATTGAAAACCATATCTTGTATAACATATAACACAATCAGTTATTAGGTAATATAAATTTTTTATTCAGAAGACATTGTTGAATAATGAAATTGACGAAAATGTTTCATTCTAGCATAAAAGGTACATAAAAACGTAGCAAATACATAATATTATTACATTGTGAATATATATAAATTAACAGTTGTTCACCCATTAAATTAAATATGTGAAATAAGAACCTCACATAAAATTATGTACATGAAAAAATGGTCATCACATAATCATATGGATATGAAAACATGGTCCACACATGAAATAATGAATATGATATTTAGTTAATGAGTAATATATTATCCACATGTGTTATTAATATTTACCCAATGTATTGGAGTTGTATATAATTCTTGACCCACCCTTTTCATAATTAAAACCATAAATATGTGTCATAAAACAACATAAAGGATTCAACATATAATAAATTATGAAAATTAAATAGGTTTCAAAAACAATTAATCATAGTATAATCTACTAAATAATAATTTTATTCATAAACATGTCATCGTTTCTCCATCGTATATCACATTAAAAAATTGTAATTATCATAAATATATTGTTACCATAATCATAAACCATATAGAGAGTGAATAATGATTTAATCAATGAATCATATCATTTTCATTAATAAGGAAAAATCAATTGATGTTATATTAGTTGGATAATACTTCTTAAAATATCTCTTGAATCATTTTAGGATGAAAATACATTTTTTTAATTGAAATCAAATATTTAAAATTTTAATGTTTCTAAAATAATATGGAGACCATTTTATTTTAAAATAACAATTAATTAATGTAATGTATTTGTCAAATCATAGATTTTTAATGATGGTAATAATTTCCATTAATTTTATATATGTAAAAATTAAACATTACAATCATTTCCTTTTAAGCAAAAAAATGTATCTCATTTGGAAAAAGAGAATAAGATAAATTATAATACAGTATTATAATAAAATATCTGGGTATTTTTAACTTTTTCTAAAAATAATTTAATTTTATAAATATTCTTCTATAAATTTCTATAGTTACATGAATATTTAAGTGTTTGTTTTATCAATTGATGATAGAAATAAAGTCATTTTTCCATAAAAATGTTATTTGTCACTAGAGTATATAAAGTGATAGAAATGAAAGGAATATATATATTCTCAAGAAATACCCTGAGGAAGAAAAATCTATGTTTCATAAGATTTAGATCATATTATTCAACAATCATAACCATAATCCTAATGAACCTATGTATGAACTTATTTATAACTCAATACCCTAACCACTTTAGAGACATTTTATTTATAAAACCCATTTAAGAATAACATCAAATAAAGCATTAAGTATCACAAAATTATATATAATATAAATATAACATGTCAAGTTTAAGAATATATACCTCGTAAAATAATATATTCATGGAACATAAAATTTCTCCAAATTAAGATAACAAGATATGATTGAAACATAACGCATTTGTAATCACTGAATCAAAACCAAAAAATGAGATAACTATATATATAATAGTAAATATCAACATGTTTTATTAAGATAATCATTAAATAAATTCATGGGGAGTACATACAAATCAAAATATAATCTATTCTTAAATATAAAGTATGCCAAAAAAATTAATGTGAGATACGAGACACATTGCATTAAGTATCATCATTATTAGTATAAATTAAAAATATATATTATAATGAGTGAAAATTTTATACATTTATTATATGACTATTTTAATATATATCATACCTTATATTATTTTCATATAACATCTTACCACATATTTATCTTCAAGTCATTAATAAAATCATTTTTTCATGGGATAAGTTCTTATTTGTTTCATTCATGTGTCTAATTAGAAATAACTGTTTTTATCCATTTATCAAGGTTAGATTATAAATTTTTTTATCCTAGAAATTAATTTAATATATATTAAATAGACAAATGTATACTCAACTATATTATGTATATAATCATAAATAAATTACATCACTCGTGATGATGTTAAGGTGAATGCACAAATAAATAATATCGTCAAAATTTATGAATAGAATAATAAAAATGAGAAAAATAATTAAAAATTAAAGAGTATTGATTATATCATATACATCATATATATTCCTATAATAAATATTTATTACCATCAATATATAGTGACAATTTAAATGAAAGCACAATACTTCATGGATGTGTTAATCAATACATATGCACTGGAGACAATATCGTTTTCCCTAAGAATGGAAGGTAATAATGTTAAAATGATATTGTCACTTAAGATGAATAATAAGAATATAAATAAATTACATATTATTCAATACCATCATAATTAATATACAGGAAATATGGATATTGAAAATGAGTTCGATCATGACAAGGTGATAATAAGCCCTATCAACGCGTGTGTGATATTCTCACTACCTATTTAATGTAATGAGGGAGAGTAAATGTTGTTTCAAAATCATAATATAAATATAGTATATATATGATAGTTATGTTATTATTTTATTAAAAATATATCATATTTTTCAAATTTAATATATGATATACATTTAATGTGGGTTTTTATGGTGATTACATGTTCTTTTATATAACTCAACAAATATTCTATTTAGGACACTATGATTTGTATTTTTTGAATATAAGAACCTATTAAATATTTCGATTGGCTTAGGAATATTTTTTTGGTAGTTTTTATGGAAATATATGTCAAATTATTATGTGTTAAAGATAATAGATCTTCACGTTTATAAAAATTAGAGAGAGAATTCGTGGGATTGCATAAATGGTTAAAATATAATAAATAATCCACTTGAATGTTTATAAAAAATGAAAAATAATAATAATAAATAGTGGAATGGAGTTTTAATAATATAAACAAATAAAAAATTAATAATTTTATGATAATTTTTAATTTTTATCTTTTGGATTAATCCCTTTGTTAACAGAATTTAGGAATAACCATTGTAATGAATTACCTAAATTAAAAGGGTTATTATTTTACCTATAATATTAAAATATTATAATAAATAGAGAAGGGATAATATTTTTCAATATATATTTTCCCAAATATTATCATTCTAGTTTTTGGTGATTTTTAAATAATTTAATGAAATTTTATTTTCATATAGTATCATCAATGTTATTTTTAATTTTATTAATTTAATATCACATTAAATTCACTTACATAAAATATTATATCAAATATTATCCATTTAAATATTTGTAATAATTCGTATAAAAAATTAAAATTTTAAGGTACATTTATCCATCAAGAAAATATTATTTATAGAATTATTAAAAACAAATAAAAATATATTTATATTATTTGAATAATAAACATTTCAGTGTTCCATTGACATTTAGTATAATTAAACCATACAAAAAAATTAAATATAATGTAAATAAATTTTATTATTAATAATATAATAAGATATATATTTTAATTAAAATTATTACTGACTTTAATTTCATGTGAAAATTTCTACATGTATAATATTAACTTTAAGACACTAAATCTATTTTTTCTCGTGTTACACAAGCATTCTGGCAGCATTTAAAGTGATTTTAGAATTTATCCTGACGAATAATATAATTTATATCATTTTAATGATTTTAATATTTATATTTTAATATTATATAAGTCTAATATTATTAAATATGATTCATAAATATATATTATATTCATATCTTATGTATATCAAAAATGATATTTCATATCATAAAAATAATTTTTAACTATTTACAAAAAATCACTTATTCAAAAAAAAAATTAATTTTTTTCCTTTGAAAAAGATTAGTTGATGAATCGAAATATAATTGAAATTAAATATAAATCAATTAATATAAGATATTAAAATTTATTTCTTGACGATTTCATAAAATAAAAGAAAAACCCTTTTAAAAACAATAAAATTTTTGCCCAAAATTTACTTCATTCCTAAATAATTTACAATCCATACTCTTTTGTGTTTAATTAAATTATTTATATCTAAAGGATATACAAGATAATATACAATAATTTTCATTTCATAATGGGAGAATTAAGTGTTTTTTTTATTATTTCCAAAAAACCACAATTACAAGTATATCTAGTATTATTTGAGAAATTAATTTGATAAAAAAATGTCGAAATATAAAAATATTTTAATAGAAAAATTATTATTTAGAAAATTATATTCATTTTACCGAATAAAATTTTCAAATTTTAAATAAAATAAATATAATATTTTCAAATTTTATTATAAAAATTAATTTTTAATAGAAACAGAAATTTTAATAATTAATTTAACTTTTGAAAAACATATTTATAATTTCATAATTAATAATAACTTCATATATACATTTTATAATATGTTTAATTCTATTCATATAAAACATATTAATTGAAATGATAATACTATTAAATTTATATAAAAATATATTATTGTTCGTTTAAGTATTGAAATTTTAATTAATGTTATCAACCATAATTTTCATCTAAACTATATATGTTTTACATTCCTACATTTAATAAATTACATCCTTGTAATTTTAAAATTATTATGGTAACCATGGGTTTGATATCTTAAAATCCATTTTTCGAAAATCCACATTGTAAAAAATGTAAAAAATTATATTGAATGTAGTGAAGGGAAATACAATCTTCATGTGTTATAATAAAAATTGAGTTTTCCATATTGGAAAACCATTGCATAAAATGTAAATATGGTAATTTCAATTGAGTTTTGTTATCAATGTATTAATAAATAGTGATGATTAACATTCTCAATTGAAAATTATCTATTTAAATATCATAAATCTATTATTGTCTAAAAGAATATTGATTCATCAAAAAATTAATGTCAACCAAAAACCATTATATTTCAATGTATATTTCCTAATATTGAGAGAATTTTTTTCTATAAAGATAATGTAGTGAAGAAAATTTATATTGATTATTTATTTTCAAAATGTAGTGAAAATTATAATAATTAGTTGTTCTTTGATCTATTCAACTTTTATCTAATGTATCAACCCATGAAATCGATACTCAGGATGATTTTTTCTTGCATTAAGAATAAAAATTAAGATGTAATGAATCTTAAGATCCATAGGTCATTCCATCGTCCACTAGAAATTGTAAAAATAATATATTTTAAGCAAAATTCATCCAACATCTAAATTTGAAAATATTCTATTCGATAGATGGATAACATAAAAGTTCTTATAATATATTCCTTACTGAAATTCAATCATTATTATATTAGATATCGATCACATGTCTATTAATTATCATATAATAAATATTTTTATCACTATATATGTATTAAAACAAAATTTATATACACTTATAATTTCGAAAAAAATTAATGGTACAATAAAAGCATATAATACTGAAAATGTTAATTTATATTTAATTTATTAAATAGTATGCTTTTTAGCCAACAAAATTTTCATTTAATGTCTAGGTTCATCCCGGATTTGATATTAAATAAGAATTTGAATCAAAATGTCAAATATTATTTAATTATTCCAGAATATTGTATATTAATCTAATAAATGCTCAGAATCACATAAACATTAATTAATGGTAGAAAAATTATATTTGTTAGTAATATTCCAACAATGTAACATCCCATTAATCATCCAATAACTATTTTTCTAGCCATTCCATTTTTTTCATTCTCATTGTCTATTTATGGTTTAGAATTATTAGGAAGGATTCCAATAATGATTATGTTATAAATTTGTTGGATTCTCAATTTTAACTGATCATTTTTTCATCCAGATGGATAATTACATGTCATGTACTATTATTATACTATGTATAAATAATAAATTAAAATAAATTCATTTTAATAAAGAGGAAATAAGTACTTTAATGAATATAAAAATTATCAATTACCCAATATGTATTTTTGTTACATGTTTTTTTAAAACCCACATATTTTTGAAAAAAGACAACCTCATATTTTTCTCACTTTATCTTCCCAATAATTTCTTTCTGCTGACCTAGAGCCTTCCCCATGTGATTTGGGTATCTAGAAAACCTTATTGATATTATATGTTTTGTGATTGATCATTGTGGATATCACAGTGTGTACATTCGGGAAAACATTCCTCCTAAATCTCTATATCATTAACTTTTCGACCTTCTATTTTGATAGATCATCTTATAATTGATGGATCCAAATAAAATTTCATTCCATGTTATATGTTGAGTTCATAGATCATCTACTCTTTCGTTCTTGTTGGCTTGTTTCATTATGGGCATTGTGTTTCTGTGTGAAAGGTAGGTGGTTCCATCATGATACCAAATTTACATTAACTATAAATTTTTTACGTTAGTTTCAACTATTTAAATTAAATAATATTTTATGATTTTACAAAAAAATCATTTCAATTAGTTTTTTATAAAAAACCCAATTTCGTTGTTTTGAGGTTTCTCAATGGGTTTTGGCATAAAATTCAAGGACCATAATTCCAATAAATTGGTGTGTGTTTAAAGAAATTATATTTATTAAAATTTGTAATTTAATTGTGGGATTGGAGTTGTGGGAAATTTTGGAAAACCTCATTCAATTGATTTGTTGAATTATTTAGAAATTAATATAATTTTATGAAATCTAAATTTCTAATTGTAATTACAAAATGGATTGTGAAATTTTATTGAATTGGCCTAAAATAAATATTTATTGAATATTTCATAATTGTTTTTGGAAACCCCGTGGTATCATCTTTTTGAGAAGGAATGTTTTTTTATTAAATTCCCATTATGGTTTTAAAGAGAAAGATGAAATATTTGAAATATTGGATGGGATTTAATAGAATTTTCAGTTGTCTGGAAATAAATTACCCTTCAATGTTAGCAATAGAGAACATAAAATCCTTAGTTTTTATGTGTGATATATTATAAAACAGTTTATGATATATAACATTATAAAACACTATTTGATCACATCATCATTCCTTAGGTGATGTTGATGAGTCCTCATTTCCTTATGTCTAATGTGGCACAATTACAAACTTGTGATTCCAAATTTTGGGTCCATGTAGCATGAAACTATCATACATACATGGAACGTGATCATATTGCTAAATTTTTTGTATTTTCAATTTATATGTTTTTATTTTAGTCTCTTTTACATTACCTGAGAATTTATATTTAATGTGCATATTTAATGCAATTTTTTTAGTGGCCATTTTGTGTAAATAATTCTTAACTAAAGGTAAATTTAATCTTTTAAAATATATTTACATCATTTAAAATATGGATCATTCTTTTCTAAATGTATTTCCCTCATTCATATTATAATTCATGATTTGATTAAATATTTTTTTTGTAAATGTAAAACATGTTTGTTTAAAATAAAAATTGAATTCCCATTATTGGTTAAATTGATATTGAAATATTGTTATAAAATATTTGGTGAAATAAGATTGGGAATTTTCTCAAACCCTAATTATGTATTATTCAATTTATATATGAACTCATAATAGGTTCGATAATGGGAAAATGATCTCTTAGAGGAAGATCCAATAGTTGAACAATGAAAATGGTGAGTTGTCTCCTTTAGAACATTGGATATTATCCCAATTTTTAGTACATTGGTTGTATAAAGTTGAGCTATTTTTCTTTTATAAGCTCCATGTTAATCAGTTTTCCTGAATTTATTATTAAATTGTGATATATTTTCATGACATAAGAATTAGTTGGGACTGAGTCCACGTTGATATCTCACTGCAATGATCCTTATGTCCCTAGTATTGGATAATGAAGGGCATCCTATTGATTGGTTCTAGTATTTTTTCTCTTTTGATTTGGGTCGATTCATATCTAAATATTTTCTGTTCTATCTATTGTGATTAATCTCCATTATTACTCTATTTTAGTGTAACATGATGTATTTATTGTTGTTTACAAAATTTTTTAGAGACATTCTTTTGAGAAGATGTGGGAATCAAATCCTGGAAGAAGCTGTTGTTAAACCTCAGTTAGTGAATCCACTTGTTGAACTAAATTTGGTAGAGGTGATCGTGCACACTATCCAAGCTATAGTGAGGGAACCACATCCAATTCCAATATATTCTCTAGTATCTGAAACTCACAATGATTCTCAAAATAGTATTTATAAAGAGTCCCTTCACTGGAATCTACCACCATTAAAATGCTCAAATGATCATCAAAATGCTAATGAGTGGTTGGGAAGTATGGAGCATTTTTTGGGTTCAAATAGACAATCGATGAAAAAAAAAGTGTGCGACATTTTTTTTGGATGTATCAACCATGATATTGTGGGACATGATGGTAACAATGAAGAAAAATGAGGGCCTATAGTAAAATGACATCAATGTTCGTTTTAATGATTAATTTTATCAAGAGTTTATTTTTTGGGCCAACCAACTGTGGTTATTCAAACTAAATAATACTCATAAAACAATGAAATAATATGAAAACCATTTTTTGGATGTTTTTATCTTAATTTTTTATTGTTTTGAGAACTACTGGTTGAGTAGGACTTCTTCAGATGGTTAGGCTTATCAAGAGTTTGATTCACCCACTATGGAATCATGGGTTCATCTATGGGAAAGAATATTCTTGATGATTCTTAAAATAGTTCTCTACATGAATTTTATTATTGGCCTCCTCCAATACCTAAAATTGGACCACTTTCTTTATACCAGTGTGGAAAGGATGAATATTGAACGAGGGTTTTACTGAAGTGCCCAAGAACTATGTCTCCTAAGGATGTTCAAGGAATTGGTAGTGATTATTTTATATCTACTATGTTGGGAATATTGGCAATGGTTCATCCCTTCCATCTAATACATCAGTTCAAAAATATTATTTATTTCAAAATGGAAACAAGTTATAGGAATCTAGAACAAGGATTCTTTACGTAGGGGAAAAGTCTCTAGGGGAATTATATATGGGTCCAACATCATTGACCGGTAAAATTACTATATTATTATAATTATAGACAAACATATTTAATACTATTACATTTTATTAATTTATCAAAACATGTATTAATAATCATCTAAAAATTCCTATTTTGATATTAACATATTCCAAGTCTATTTATACATCCCTAAGTGCGAAGAGATAATAGGGTCTTTGTTGTCCAACTTGATTCATCTCTCTATTGTTTGTCAATATTTCTTGGAGTTTTCTATTTCATGAAATATAATCTATTGGCATCAATATCGTGATGTATTGAATCATTGTCAATTAAACTAGTATTGATTGTTATCATCGAAGTGTCTTAATTTCTACACCCAATTTTCTTCTTTGTATCCTCCAAGGAGAATGGTACCCAAGGTCGAGTAGATCTAGAACTTTTTATTTGTAGTTGTGGAAGGTAATATCAGTGTTTTATTTTTATCTAGAGCTGGAGTCTTGGATTAGTAATCCTCCTCTATTTTTCATCACTTTTCTCAATATTTTTCTTTATAACTTCTCCTAGATTACATTATTAATGACTATTTAGGTTTCTATTGGGATGATGTCCAGTACCCAACAAAAATTTATTCCCTCATACTACATGTAACAATCTGATGTAAAAGACATGAAGTGTCAATTGGGTGATTTTCAAGGGAGAGGCAATATATGACTAAATTGTCACCTTGGGGAGGGATAATTCGATTTTCTAAAAAACTAGATTGTTCAATTTATTATTATGGGGATTTCCAATAGTAAAATCGAGTGATGGCATAGAAAACAAATCCACTTCCATAGATTTATTATTTATTTGATATGTTTTAGGGGTGAAGTATATTTCCATGATTGACCATTGATTTTTTCCATCAGTTAAGGATAAATTAAAATGAAATTTAATAAACCATCTTTCCAAGAAGTTATGACCATTATGAGTACATATTCATAGCCTTTGGTATGCCCATAAATCCTTTGTTTTTTATGGATTTGATGAACATGATTTTACATGAGTACCTTAATATAATCATGGTAGTCTTTTGGATGATATTCTCATTTAATATATGTTTGAGATGGATCAATTGAATAATCTCATAATAGTTTTTAGTTTTCCTAGAAATCATTGGAATTATTCTAGGATTTTGAAATGGGATTTCTGGATCTAGGATTTTATGTTCCTCGAACACATAGGGTCTGAACAGGTTATATCAATTGATCCTAGTATAGTGGTGGATATTACATCATGGGAATAACTACAACATGTTTTTGAGATTTGGATATTCTAGGGAATATAAATATATTATCTATGGTTTATGAAGGACTTAAAAAGATGTATTCTTGATGAGTTAACAATATAATAAGGATGTGATGTTTTATTGGGATGAAAAAATCGGAATTATATTGTTGAGATGAAACAACAGTTTAATACATCGCCAATGCTGACAATTCCTAAGTCCGAGTAGGGCTAGGTGATCTTCTCTGATGTGTCAGGTTCATTAATGAGTTTTAATATTAGGAATGATGATTACGTTTTTTCATAAGGATATAGCCATCATATACAACATGATAAGAATTATATGACCCATTACCATGAAGTTGTAGCTATTATGTACACACATAAGTGTTGGTGGCGTTACTATTATGGATAATGTTTTAAAAAAACTATGTTTTCAGACCATAATATCATGAGTTATATATTCTCAATAATATATTTAAATTATTTGAATATGTGATGGGTAGAATACTTATAGTGTTATGATTTTTTACATCACATATATCCTAAAAAAAGACTCTAACTTTAGATAAATTATGTATGAATCATTCAACCTAGGAAGTAAAAAAATCAAAAGATGTGTAGAATTCGATGGCTCTCATTGCACAATTTCAAATTGTTGTTATGTAATCAGGGGCTAAAGATTCCATAGATGGTCTTTCATTTACATCCTGTCTTCTTGAAATCATTAATCCGGATTATCTGCTGGATGATGAGTTGTATATAATTAGAGACTATCATTATGGTTGGGAGATAGCTCCCCATAGGTCGTTCTCTATAGAGATAATTATATGAAATCACAATATTTTTATACCATTTTTAGTAAGGAATGTTGTGATGGGGTATTTCCACTGTTCCCAGTGGATAGTTCACCCTGGAATAAAGAAGATTTTCTATTACATGTAACAATAGTTTTGGTGAAAATGTATGATTTGGGGAATTTATGAGATTGTTTCTCATTGTTATAAATGCCAAGACGTATAGACCAATAATAAGAAACCATAGTGTTTTATTTAGACACTTCCATACCCTATATGAAAATGGTATGAGATGTATATGGAATTTTTTGTTTGGTTTAACGTACCTATATTATTAATAATGTGATATGGGTTATGATTGATATGCTAAAAAATCATCTCACTTTATACACGTTCATGATACATCTAATATTGGGTAGTAGGAAAATATCTATGTAACTTTATTAATTAGTTTAATAAACTTCCATATTCTATAGTATCTAGTTGGGATCTATGGTGCACATATCATTTTGAAGAGTCCTTCAGGCAGTATTGGGATATCCTAACCATTTGACTCTGACATATCATCATCATTCGAATGTACCAACCCAAATGGCTATATAGATGTTTGAGGATTTCATCAAACATTCATTCTTGACTTTGGTAGAGAATGGGATGATTATTTGGGGATGGTTGTGTTTTCTTAGAATAATAGATACCATTCCACATTCAATATATATCATTTTCAGAACCCATATAGCCGAACTTGTAAATAATGACTATGATTAACGGAGATTGTTGAAAATACATGGTTATACCAAGCATGGACTAATATATGACAAAAAATATTCATTTGATTCATCAAAGGATGTCGATTGCATAGAGTCAGTGTGAGTCTTTTTTCGATCATCACTATAGTATTTCAGAATTATCAGTTGGTGACATTGTTTTCTTTGATGTTTACACTATTGGGGTCATCAAGGTCTTCGTAGGAAAGGGATTCATTCTCCTCAATTTTGTAGACATTTTAAAAATGTTGATAAGTGTGTGAAATATTAATATAATTAGAAACTAATACCCTAGATAAATCTTTTATATATCATATTCAATTTATCATAACTCTGAATGAATCTTCCAAAACCATAGCATGTTTTGATTTGGAGTGATCTAGAAGATGAACCTGATTTATCCATAAAATAATGTAGAGTTAGGAAAATTTATTCTGAAACTATGGTACCAAATAGGGGGGAAATATCTTTTTCTCATTGAATATGAAAGAAGAGTTCATTATCTCATTAGATGTGGTAGAGTGTGGCCTTATTGATAGAGAAATCACCTCATAATGTTTTCATGGAATCAACATCCTTGGATTTCTGGCAATAGATATTTTGTTGCGATGGTTATAACATCTCATTACTCATTATATTATTCTTTATCTAACTATTTAATGATTTTCCTTTTTCATTGTCTTGGTAGGGTCGAGATGGATAGTTGAGGAGTCCTTTAATTATAAAGAAACTTTTTTTTTGGATTCCTAGTTATAACCAGGTGTTTCTAAAGCCTTATTATGTTTTAAATGCCATGTAATATGGTTACATGATTCGTAAATCTTCAATGAAAATGAATTCATTTTGATAAAACAGTGATGGATTTTTTGAAGATATTTAATTATGAATTATATGCCATGTAACTTGGTTTCCCATCGTGATAAACCCTAGGATTTGTTTTCTAGTAGGAATACATGATATTTTAAAATATTTTCTTCTTCCAAAATTCATTTATCCTAACCTAGAGCCTTCCTAAAGGAAATTTGGGATCCTAAATCCCCAATGGACCTTTTCATTGGGTGAATGATTATTGTAGAGATCATGGTGTGTCCTTCTAGGTAAGATTTATTTATGACTCTCCACCTATTTTTTTTTACTCATTGGTTTTCAATACATCATCTTGGAATCAATGGATCAAAACATTATGTTGTCAATCAATGTTTTTAGTTTGACTTCCAAGAACAAATAAACCATTGTTCTTATTGGTGGGTCTTATTGTTGGCATTTTCATTCAACATATATATTTGGTTGTTATGTATTCATACTCAATTAATATGAACCTATAATTTATTTGTATGATTTTAATGATTTGAATGAAATGTATTTTTTTAAATTTTCTTGAAAAAATTGTCTTTCAATCGGTTCATTGTAGAAACACAAAGAACAATGGATTGAGGATTGGAAATGAACTTTTGACATAAAATTCAAAAACCCCAAAATCGAGGAATTTTTATTTTGTGATTATGGAACCTTTCGTAATTAAAAATTTGAATAATATTATTGTATTGGAATTTATGATAATTGAGAAATCCAATATTTTAGTCACTATGAGGATTATTTTATAATTTGAGGAATTATATGAATATTACAATTTTTTATTTCAATATTAAATGAATTTTGAAATTTTCATTTAATTATTTAAAATACTTATTTATAGAAATTTTTTTAAGACTGGATTTTATGGATACGGTATGGTTTTATATATTTGAAAATCATTTTTCTGATTAAACAACTGATATAGGTTTTAAACAGAATGTTGACATATTGAAAATAAAGGATGGAATTTAATTGTATTTTGGGTAGTCCTGAAATATATTTAACAGAATTGCTTTTAAATAGAGAAAATGAAAGCCTTAGGTAGTTAGTATGTTAAATTGAAAAACACATAATAACTTACGACATTATAAAACATCATATCTGCACAACACTATTTTTTTGGCAATGGTTAGGAGTCCCATTTACCTCAGTCTAAAAGGGGTGTACATAAATATTTTCTATATCATATTGTTGGTTCCTTATAGCATGGAACTATGTTACATACTAAGCGCATGAACAAATTTTCCTCTATTTTGGTTTCAAATGTATGTTAAAATTTTTAAATACTTTTACAATCCATAATAAATTTTCAAAACGTATTATATAAAAAAATTTATGTAAGAAATTTTTTTAAAAGTCTTATTTCTATAATGAAACCATGAATAATGTATCTTCAAACATATAAAATCTATTTACATTATTTGAAATGTGAATCATGATTTTATAAATGGACATCACTATATTTATCTATGAATCATGATTTGTTAAATTATGATTTTATAAATACCAAACATAATATTTTTAAGAAAAATGAATGTTTTTTATTGATTGAATTTATATTGGCATATTATTATTAAATATATAGTGAAATAATCTTAGTTTTTAGCTCAAAATATACTTGTGCCTTTTTGTTTTTGGAGATTATATTCTTCTAGGTTTGATAAATGGAAATGAATTTCATGTAGGTGGATCTATCTATTGAAATGTTGAAATGGTGAGTTGTGCCTTTTGGGTCATGGGCTATTTTCCCAATTTTTGGTATTTAGTATTTATCAGGTTAGGATGTTAGGCATTTTTAACTTCTTGAACATTAAGCCTAATGGATTTTATTTTGATATACACACTATATTGTCCCATTTATGTCTTAATTGTTTGAGGTAAAATTGTTCCCAATTTCCTTTTATATGATGTCATATGCTAGTCACCGACTCATAGGGATCTGGAGTGCCCTTTGGTATATGTTTGTACGTGGTCATTTATTAGTATATCAAGGTATTTTGGCGGGTTTGTGACATAGAAACCCCATCTTTAATTTCCAAAATATTTAGTGAATGATATTTTTTCCCAAATTAAAATTATTCACTTTAGTTTTTTTGATTGAATAAGATTTCCCATTTCAATTTTTCTTGAGATGTTGTTGTTGCTAATTTCTTGCATTATTTCATAGATTATGGTATTTATTCATAAAATAACCAAACTTATTTCATCAATAGAACTATAGTTTTAGTGGTTTATTTTTTATCCATATCATTATCATATACATTTAATTTATACATTAAATTAATTTTCCATAACTGTTCCTGATTTCAATGATTCCCATAATTGATGCATCCTCTTTTTCCATTGAAACAATCACATGATTTCTCATTCATTTTTTTTTGTAGCAAAGATGGTTGAGATTTTTTCTTCCATCCAGGTCATATCCAACTAGATAAAACATGAAACCTTGTGTTATTTTTCTTATCAAAATAACGATATGGGTCTCTATCATGCATTTCCACATTGATAGCACATTTAATGATTTTTAATGGATTATAAATCATCTATAGTCTCTTTAAATTCTTGGACATGGTTAAAATAATTATTTATTCATTAAATTTAAAATTTTGGATGATGATTATATTAAAATCATAAAGTAATATCATGTTAAAATTTCCCTCATTAGTACCAAAGGGTATATCATCTATTATCTTATGATCAAGTAATTATTTCTCTTTTTATGAAAATAAGTAATGTACATACTACACAATATCCTCTTAGAATCTTCCCATTCAATTGATTCAATTTCAAAATTGATCCACATATTCTTCATAATATCCTATCATTGATCTATGCATATTCCATACAATATACAATTGGGGAATGAATTTTGACTGGGAACTACTGAACAGAAATTAACTCCATTGTCACACGGATCCATTTATCACTAACTTTTGGATCATATGAGCCAAATAAGTAGGGTGGATATTTTAGAACAATGATTCAGTAGAATAATTACCACTACTTGGTTCAATCAAAATATTAACATGACTTGGTTTTCTACTAATTGATTGAGTTATTTGAATGAGAATAAGAAAATTATATTGCATTATAGGTCTTAATAAATTTTTTTATCATGATGAATTAAATTTCATTGGCTAAAATATTTACTTTTTAGATGATCACATTGTGTTCCAGTCATTGAATATAAATACATTATTTTGAGAAGCAATATATACATTTCATAGTGAATAATGACATATTCATTAATATAATTCATATTTTATCGTAAATTATTACTCCTATATCATTAATGGTAATAATATATTCGAAAACACAATAATGGATCATTATAAAATCTTTTATACCCATTAATATCCCATATTAGTGTTAATTATGGTTTTTAATAATGGGATATTATATATGTACGAGATTGATAGTCATGAAATACTCCCAGAACAATTTTCGTGGGTTTCACCCCTAAGTGCATCTTCCCCTAGATAATGTCTACATTTGGTATGTAGATAATTATTTATTATTAGGAAAATTATATAATAACATATTCAACAAGAATTTTGGATGTTATCTTATAATTTTATTTATTGTGTTGGTCTTTCAATTAATCCTCTAACCATATTCTATGATGAATTGGTAAACATATGTACTGATACCAAAAATAGTTTCCTAATATTTTCCTAAATAAATATTACTAATTTTTTGATGAATATTTAATATATTTTAAAATTACACTCCCAATGATATTGAAGGGTATATTTATTTGGATATTAGATACATAATCCTCTAAATTCAGAACTGATCGTCCTTATATTCTCTCATAGTACTCTTCTCAAAAATACCTAACAGAAAATATAATTTATAACATAGGGAATGTAATCTATTATGGGTTCATATTAGATGATCAGTGAAGGTTATCATGAGTTATATCAATGAACACATAATAATAACATGAGAATAAGTGTATGAGAAAATGAAATACAAATTTCAATACCATACCCTTGATAACATAGAACATAATACATAGGAAAATATTGAAAATTTAATATCATATCAAATGAATCATCATAGAAAAAAACAGTATCCTTGAGTTCCTATCATAGACATATTTATGTGTCAAAAATATGATCTTATATCTTTTTGATCATGTATATATATAAACTTATTCACAGATAATTTTGATGACTTGAAATTAGGACATCACGTAACGTTGTGGACATGAAAATCATGTACACACATAATATTGTGGACATGTAAACATGGTCTATACATAAAATTATTTTAATGAAATATTGGTCCACATTTATTTTTATAGAAATGTTAATGAGGCCCATGCATAATCACATGGACATGAAAACTCATGAAGTGGGGAATAATAATATTTTCACAATTAATATATATAAATCATGAGTTTTCCATTTTCACTGATTTAGTTGATTAATATATAATTTTGGAAACTCAAATCACATAATCAAAAAAATTATTATGTGTGCCATGTGATTATAATAAATTTATCATATCATAATTTATATAAAATAAAAAAGTCTTAAAATCATATTATAATATAATAATTGTAGGGAAACAGTTTCCTATGGATTTCTTCTTTTCATCATATAATTATCTGGGGAATAGGTTGAGGTTTCATAAAAAACATTTCATCATAAGCATAAACAATATACTGAATAAATAAGGGTGGTACCACTATTCGATATCTCAAAAAAATTATTTGGAATCATCAGGTGATATAATCATAAATGATAAATTTTATTAAAATAAGTTTTTTTATATAAATATATTTTTCCATCCTAATTCACTCAATTAGTATATTAAAATTTATTAAATATTATGTAAAATGTATTATTTTAAAACAAAAATGGATAATTAAAAAGAAACCTCAAAATATTTATTATTTTATGATTTAATAAAATTATGGTCCTTCTGTATGTGATAAAAGAAAACATTACATTCAAACATTTATAAAAAAGGAAAACAATACCTCTTTTGGGAAATGAAAATAATATTTTTTTTAAACCAAACTATTATTATAAACTGTAAGAAAAATTATCTATAAAAAATTATTTGAGAAAATTAAAAACATTTTTGAATACATTTTTATTGAATCATGTATACAAAAGAAAAATTACATTTGACTAAAAACATAAATAATGTTATTTTTTCAGTACAAATATATTATGAGATGAAAATTAAATTCAAGAGTTTATTTATAGGTATATCATTATATTTCTTGACCAAAAAAATCATAAATAGTTAAAAACAGTGAGATTTTAGAATAAAACCCTTACATCCTAGGTAAAATTTGACTCCTATGCAACAAGGAAAAGCAAATTGAAATAAAAATCAAATATAATAAACATACTGATAATAATTATATAGTATTTCATTGGGAAGTTTTTACAGGTAATAAAATATGATACCTACATGACATAACATATATTCCTAAGAAGGTATTTTGTGATGAAAAACCATTACCATTGTGGTAATCCAAAATAAAGACCACATGAAGGAGATATATTCATATGTATTGTTAAATAATAATAATTTTCAAGAAAATCATCATAAAGGGAATTGATTAGTAGTATATAGACCTCAAAATTGAATCTAGTGTGGAATGTTGAATATGTATCAAAAATTTTATTGTGGGTTGAATAATACATTACCCCAAATCTAATATTTAATCAGATGATTTAAAAACACTCAAAAATTTAGATAAATTTATTATAAAATAATTCTAATATAAAAAGTATATAGAATACCTTACATTTTTTTCTTATGGAATATTATTCAAGATTTTTTAACAATTATTTATTAAGGTTAATGTTCTTGGATATAACTACTTTTTATGTATGTTTTTAGTTTCTATTCATTGTATTAAAAAAAATTATTTGTTACATCATACTCAAAATTATAAAAATTATTTTTATACTATATATATTTATTATATTTATATATATAGTAATGAAAAAAGCACAGTGCTATAAAAATGATCAATATCATTCATAGAGACAAAAATGTTTTAAGTACGTAAGAATTTTTTTTACATTTCATGGAATGAAAAAAAATAAATTTAAATAATTATTCATTAATAAATTATAATAATCATATCATATAATTCATATTTCTTCATATATTCCATTATTATTAGTATCAACATAATGAAGAAGTTAATATAAACTAAATCTTAATATGGAGGTGGTACAAAACTCATACATATGAGTGATATTAATATATTCCCCCATTTTGGAAGGTTAGAAGAACTATATGATTTTAAAATTATAAATTATAATTAAATAAAAATTATAATATATAAAATTTTAACCAATCATAAGAACATTACATGAAATATAGTGATGGTAATTGACCTATATTACAATGTGGAGATGGAATGTCTCATTCACGCAGAAATGAAACTCTCACTACCCATTTGATGAATAGAGGAAAAATAAATGTGGTAACATAATGATAATTAAATATATGTACATTAAGTATATATTAGTTATATTTATTTTATGAATATAATATATTTATAATGGTAAAAGAAGAAAATAATATATGTTACTGATTGAGGAAATTACATCCATTTTTAATTTTCTTCTTAGATATCACCATATGGACCCCAAAACATGTATTTTGAGAAGCTAATAACCTATGGAATGTTAATACGTGGTTTGAGTAAATAATATTTCAGTATTTAGCCAAGATATTATGATAAATTTTGTGTTCATATGATAAACAAGGGGATCCCTTTTTTAATTGAGGGGAGAGGTAGTCTTGGTATTTCACAAAAGAATAAAATACAATAGTGTAATTATATAGAGAAAATTTTCCAAATGGAAATGGATTATAATATTTGTTATAATATATTTTAGATACTATCAACCAATAAATTTTAGATAGGTTAATGTTGTTCTTTAAACCGTATCATGAGTTTTTTTGTCATCCTTAACTTATTTTGACAAAAAATACATAAATAAATTTTTAACATTTAAAGGGTTATAATTTTACATATAAGGTGAATGATAAAATGTAATTGTATAATTTATTATACTATTGACTATATATTATCAATGTTTTTCATCCAACATTAGTTTAATGATTTTAAATAATTTAATAAAATATTATTTATATAGAGTATTATTAAATTGATTTTCACGATATGTATTTAATTTTTCCTCAAATACACCATTATAAAAATTGAATTAGAATATTGTTGGTCAGATTAGGATACTCTATAGGGTGGTGAATTGAGTCCCTATATAATTTTCAATTTATAAATTATTTAAAAATCCCCCAATTTTATGTCTAAATACCTTAGTTAACCAAACTATTACATTTATATGAGTTTTGATTAATCAAATAACTTCTCCAATATTGATTAATTCTTAGTTATATTATTTAGAATGATTTATATAACATCTAAATTCAATTTTTGAAATTAAAAAAATTATAAAAACTATATATGATTTACAATGAATTGAAAATATAGTTTTTTGAAATATTTGTAAAAGTATGGAAAACTAAATTTGAAAAAAGGAGTAAAACTAGTGGTTTAGTCTCATGTAGAGACTTAATAACCTCCATATGGTTATCACTATCCCCAAATATGTTTATATTAATAAACATCATCCAAACCCAAGATTTTTTATCACATAGTCATACAATGTTTCCCCGGTCTAACTAAACATCTACCACCATTACACATGAGAAAAAAACTAGATCACACATAAATCGCTTACATAGTTTTAATTGGATGAAAAATTGTGTAAAATTAAGAGTAGGTGAGAATATGTTGTATCCTCAATAATTTTATTGAATAAAGTGTTTGATTATACTATATACACCCACACCACTCAAGAAGTAGTAAAATTATACCCAACTGAGTATAAGTAATGAGAGATGGTTTATAATGCTCTCAGTGACGTTCATGATTCTTCCAGACTTTATAGGTGTAGTAGATTTTAATCTCGAATCCACTTTTAGGACCATACACCAAAACATATTGTCATGGAATCTTTGTGTTCTTCTCTCTAGTAAAGTGAGTGGTTCTTTTAAGGTTTTATTATGTACGGTTTGTCGCTATAATAATTTTTTAACATTTTTTCTCATACAAATCTTGTTGTTCACAGTTAGGAAGAATGAGTATTTTTCATGTTTTCTTCATTCTTTCAATCCATAGTTTCACCTTACTTATATTACTATAATTCTTCATGAGTGGTTTCTTTTTATATTTTGCAGAGATTGGAATTAAGCATGATCCTTAACATGAAGACTTCCCCATACCTCTTACATTTCACTAAAAAAAATTACATAAGATTTGCTAGGTCATTAATATAATAATAAATAATATGTTTTTGAAATATGAATTCTTCAAAAAAATTTGAAATAGTAAAGAAAATTTTCTATGTATAGAACAATTGGTTATTCAATCGTTGAATCCTTCTGTTTGTGGCTCCTTATTTAAGTGACTCCTTATATCAGTGAATCCTTTTGTTAGTGACACATATTTCATTTAATCCATCTATTGATGGCTCCTTATATTGGTGACTTTATGTGTTTATGAGTTATTGTATTCAGTATCTTTTACTACTATCGGTTATCCATTGCCTCTTTCTATGTGTTAGTTTATCGGTGAGTGCTTTATTCTGATGGTGACTCATTTTTTCTGTTGGTGACTCATCTGTTCTATTAGTGACTTGGTTTTATATATGTTAGTGAGACATTCAATGACATAACTATTGGTGAATCATACTTAGATATTTTTTTGGTTTACCTGACATATATTATAAACATCAATAAAATATTTGAAACATATAATTGAATATAAATAAACATAATTAAACTTATTTGAACTTAACTAATTGTGTTTTTACATAAGTGATTTTAATTGTACATGATTTGGGATTATGAAAACTGAAGAAGGTCACCAATATATCCATTTTTATGATCACAAATCATGTCATTATAAATTTCAATCAATAGATTCATAATGATCAAAGTCGATATTCAGTTTATTATCTCTATATTATATCTAATGCATAACTCTATAAAAAATATTATTTTCTCCCACTTTTAGAATTATCAAAACGAGTAAATGTAGAAAGGAATAAATATAAATGGAGAAAATAAATAATCTATGAATTAAAATATAATTCATTTCATTAGCAATGAAAATTACTTCGGATATTAATGTTATGAAGTACAATAATAAATACCTATCAAAAAAGTGATTCAATCTACTTTTTCTTCATTAAAGTGTAATCCACTAATGTAATTCCATTATCAGTAGAAGAAGTGGTAGGACTAAATGTTGAAGTCATGTATGGAGGTTCAGAATGAATTATGAGAGAGTGAAATGGATTTTTAGTAAGTGATTAAGGGGCTAAGATGGGACATATGGATGAATGAGGTTCTGTAAGTTCCCTAAAAATGGCAGGATGAATTTGAATGAAAGCATTAGAAGGATAGAGTTTCAAAGAAATCATGCTAGTAGATGTATAGTAAGATGGTTCCATAGGCTATCATATAGGAGTGGTAATAGGGGATGTAATCACATTACTCTATACATGTATATAATGATTGAAAAGGATGATGAAATCCATGATTATCACTCCACTATATTGTATATCCTTTTTGAAATCATACTTATTTTCAAGGAAATATGATATTGTAGGAGTAAACTCCATATAAAAATTTACATGATCTTTAAAGGATTTGGTCACAGAAATAAGTATTGGTATTTTATGTAAATTTAAGAGGTGACTGTCTAGATGATGCTTTTTGTATATACGCCAGAAATAAAAAACACATTATTCTTTATTTCATCTTGAGTAGATGTTTCCGAGTATGAATAAAATCACACCATATGATAGATATGATCAAAATTATTCATTATTTTTGATAATATTTTTTCATCTATTCCACCCATCATGGTTCTCAACTCTTCTCTAATGACAATCCTTACCATCCATATGTATAGTGGGTGAGATATAAGTGATGATGTGCTAGATGGCCCTTGCACAATGTCTCTCATATCATGCTATATCTAGATCAGGATTTCACTATCTAAATTCCATATTATAGATTGATGTTATTCCCATTACACTATTCGAATAACCGAAAAATATAAAGTCTCATCATTAGGAACAGAGCGATGTGGAACCGTAGTAGTTGAGTCACTATTCACATCAACATTGACTACTAACATCAAAAAAACAATATTAGGAGTCTGTGTATCATCATCAATAGGAGATTCATGAATGATGTCACGATGTTATAGGGAATTTTCAATAGTGTCTCTGTATTCCCAATGTTGTTGGATAACAATAGTTGCATTCTTTTTCATTTCATCTGAAACCAGCAAAGTAGTTGTATTAACATCTTCCAAAGAAGATACCAAACATGTTTCAATCTTGGAAGAAATTTATTATACAATCTAGTCTGTATCATTCTCACTATGTGGTGATACATGTTAAGGTTAAGCATGAGGGACTAATCTCACAGTAGTTAACATTATTTCATTAAATGCATTAAACTCATCTTTATGTACATAATCAACTAGAAAATTTTTGGTAGTTGATCCAACTATTAGAGGTTACTCAACTACTGATCATATTTTAAGAAGCTATACTCTCAAAATCATTTCACTCTAAACAACCCATACACAAGAAATATATATATGTTATTTTTTGTACTAAAATTATCACGCCCCAACCCCAGAATCCCTGGAGTCGGTGATTTAATAAACATTTTATGTACTTTTTATAGTAATTTTTTAGAATTACACACCATGTTCCATAGAGAATATTTTTTCATTTTAGTTTCTGGAAAACCAGATTCAAATAATAGAATCCTTCCATACTGAGTGGAAAATACTCAAAAAATGCAGCCTCCAAATAGTGTAAATCCAAACTAAAATACCTGTAAAAATAAAATCAAATCATACAGTGAACATACAAATTCTCTGTAAGGGTGTTTGTTTAAAATATTGTTTCAAATAAGACTTTTTGATTACTTCCCATTAAATATATTCATAAAATAATTTCATATAGAAAACAAAAATACATGAGTTACAAAAAAAATTCAAAATTACCAGTAAAGAATTTAGGTAAAATAAAATGGTATACAAATGAATCAATTTTCAAACATGTCACTAGTAGAAAATAATTAAAAAAGTTAACATTTTTCATGATGGTTATATATAATTGACGTGAACAACTGTAAACATCGATTTATCTCGTCTGTTATTATATAACTGACATGATAAATTGGTGAGGGGGATGTCTAATGGGTTGAGGGTGTCGAACGGGGCAAGGTGCTGGTGTCCAGGGGGTGTGGGGTAAGGGGGTTTTCCAAGGGGTTCTGGTGTCAAGGGGGTGGTACTGGTGTCCAGGGGGGATACTGGGTTGTACAATGGGGTAGGATGTTTCAAGGTATTTGGGGGGGGGTGTCCAGGTGGTGGGGGTATCCAGAGGGGTGGGGGGCTATCCTAGGGGTCGGTGTTGTCCTGAGGGGTGGGGTATGTCTAGGGGGTGGTGGTGTCTAGGGGTTGTCCATGGGGGTGGGGATGGTGTCCAGGGGTCAGGAGGTGTTCCATGGGGTAAGGGGTGTCTAGGGTTTGGAAGTGGTGGGCATAAGGGGACGGGGAATCCAGGGGGTTGGGGGAGTCCAAGATGTGTCTAAGGGTGTATGGGTGTGGGTGGTGTTTAGGGGGTGGGGTGGTGTAGGTGGTGAGTGGGTTGTCCAAGTGGGTATGGGTATTCAGGGGGTATATGGGGTGTCCTGAGTGTTGCGGGCTATTTAGTATGGTGGTGTTTAGGGTTTGGGGTGTTTAGAGGGTGGGATGGTGGCGTCCCAGGGGGGAGGGGGGATGTCCCAGGTGTTCTGGTTGTTTCAATGGGGGTGGGAGTGTCAACAGGGGTGGGGGTTGTTCAGTGGGGTGGGGGCTTTCTAGGGATGGGGGATGTCTAAGGGGGTGGTGGTGTCTAGGGGTTGTCAAAGGGAGTGGGACTGTCAACAGGGGTGGGGGCTGTCTAAGGGGTGGGGGATTTCTAAGGGGGTGGTGGTGTCTAGGGGTTGTCAAATGGGGTGGGTGTGTTGTCTAGAGGTGAGGTGGATTTCCATGGGGGTAGCGGTGTACAAGGGGTGGGGGTGGTCCAGGATGTTGAGGGGGTAGTCCAGGGGTGGATGTGTCAATGGGGGTATTGGTGGGTGTAGAGACCCAAATCATGATGTACATGGACATTACATTACTTTTGTGGAATACTTAATACACCACAAAAACCAAAACTCGTGTATCGTAATAGTTTAGTGTCTTTTGAAACTTGGAACATAATCTTCTTATCATGGTGAAAGACCATCAACATTTCAAACAAAGATAATACCCTTTATTCTCACCTAAAACCTTTCTTTATATACTGGGTAAAAGAAAACATAAAAAGGGTCAGCTCAAATGCTCAGTAATGGTAAACATAGAGAACACAAAACAATCCAAACACATTTGAATGAAAAAACTTGATCATAAAATTTAAACATCAAAATATTGAGGAAAGACATAATTCAAGGAAGTACGTAAGGAATATATCATAATGGAACATCAATCTTGATAAAATAGCCTGGGAAGTAAACATGTAATTGTGGAAAACCATTAATCCCTTGATATGATTTCCAAAGTATCCATGACGTTACCGCCAAGACCATATTAGTGGACAAAGTCCCTTTCTGAATCGAGTTCACTCCTCGTTCCATTCTTGTATCACTAAACCAGATTAACTTACTGTTCTAGCCATTCCTATCTCAAGAGATATAAATCGCTACCCAATTCATTGGAGGTAGATATAGGTCCCATCCATATCATAATGAAATAATTCTTACCTGTGCCACAAAATATACATAACTCATTCATCATAACCCAACGAATAAAATGGGTTTCATAAACATCATCCCATCATCACATAATCCATATAAAACAAATGGATATCATTTCATCATAAGAAAAGTGAAACCATTTAGTCGTAGAGAAATTATACTTGAAACATACACATTGTAACATCCCAAGTAAGTAATCAATAATTGATATTTTATCTATTTCTATTAATGAATTAGATAGTATTTTAGAGGATTAAATTGAAAATAAATACAATCTTAATCATGGAATACACTAATATTTTTAAAAGATTTTTTTACTGCGTTTTGATGGAAAACCATTTTTGAATCTATATTTTGACAATTTTATAAACTGTGTCTGTCAAAATAAACTTATTCTTTATGATTGGGACATTGAATTTTACATTGGATAAATTTTTGGTATTTTCTGACAATGTTTATTTTTTAATGAATTGTGAAAAATACTGCATTTTACATCAAAACTACTTTTTCATTTAATTTAATTATATGGTTAGATTATATTTTAAATTGGTCTTAAATTTAAATCTAAATATAATATTACCATTTAATTCAATGGTGGTCATTAGGATTAATTTCAATTTGGAATTGGTCATAAACTAATTCCAAACTTTTCATAGATATGGTTTCAAAAAACCCGCTATTTGTCATGACAGCAGGAATTAATTATTAAATTAATTAATGTAACTTATATGATTTTAATTTTGTAAAATAGACCTCATTTTTGAATTCAGAAGATAAAATATAGCTTAGGGTGAATTTTTTGTAATTTTCTGAAAAACTTCAATTTTTGATGAATAGTGAAACCACTAAGTGGTACTTATAAAAACAGATTTTTCCGTTTAAATGAAATCTTTCCATCATTGTGTTTTGAATTTCAAAAATCTGACATACATGGTTGTCATTAAGAAGTAAAATGTGGTTCAATGGGATTAAAATAATTTTTTGGTGAATAGTAACTTATTAAGTTCTTTATCGCGATTAGTGGTAATTAGTGTAGTTTAAGGTAAAAATAATGTTTTAATAGTATTAGATGAGCTTGACACATGTCCTAACCTCATTGGATGTGTCATGGCCGACCAATAGAAGCCATGGGTCAACTTGGGGACCCCATGGAGCCACTTTGGTTGGGAAATGACATAAATAACTTTTTATTTAATGTTAAAGTAAAAATGACACAAACATGAGTTATGTTACTAAAACAATTTTTATATGGGGATATACAAGTCATATTTTTGACTATAAATATTCATTTTAAATCTAAAAATATTTCCCACATCATAGTATTTTTTATAATTTTTAGACATTAAATAAATTAAATTATTTATGACATCATGTTGATGCATCGATGACCTCATTATTTGACGATTTAAATAAAATGGAATAATAATGTAATATCTAAGACCTACACTTGTCCAAAAACTATTGGATGGGAATATTTAGAAGCCTTATCATCTTATCCTCGAAATATATCAATGTGGGACCTTATAAATTATAAACACTTTTGAAAATAAAATAATAGTTTCATGCTTTCCAAAAGTGCCCCTCCTCTCCTCTTATAAAAGGCCCCCACCTCTACCTCATTTCACACACTCCTAAAGCCTTTGGCTCGGCCATCCCCTACCCATTTACTCTCTCCACATCCCACTCATCATCCTAGAGGATTCTTTTTGGGCATAATCCTTTCAAAAGAAGCCTTTAGGCTCAAATCAAAAGGAGTTACACTTTTAAAGGTAATTCATTCTCTCATGTTCATTTATTTTATTTTGCTTCTCCAACCCCCTAAACTCTTTTTATTTACTTCTTTTGTAACAACACCAGTATCTTCAATATACTAGGATTTTGTTATAATATTTATTCGAGCTACACTCTCACACAACTACATCAAATGGTTAAAGAACATACGGTTTACGTGGATGGCGAAATTCTGCCTCCCGAAACGATGAATGTTCAATACTCATTTAACACCTTCAAAGGCGGCCATTATGATGACACTATTTTTATATATGATATATAATATGTTTATTATTTCCTTAAGCTTCTGTATTTTTCATTTATGGCATACCATTATTGTTTCCTTTATGGGTAAACATGATATCTTCATTTTAGGAAGTGCGGACTACCGCCCCCTGAAAGTGATTTGATTCGTTAATACCATATGTGGGATGTGTAAAGGATAATGTTAATGATATTATATATGTTATTATACTGGAATTATAATATACTCTTATATCATTATGATTCCATTCCAGAAAATACAAAATACAAATGGAAGTAGCGTTCATGCGTACGTACGGCTTACCATCTCGATGAACGGTGCATTTCATTTCTTACCTCTGAAAGTGATGTAATATTATAAATACATGTATACGTTGAATATATATGATATATATGTTATCCAAATCATTAATATCATTCTGGATATAACGAACTTTTGACCAAATTAACAACATGTTAGTGTAAGAAGTCTATTTTTGACTTAAGAACCAAATACCGACAAAATGAACATTATTAACTTAAATGATTACATGTTGTTCATAACATGGTATAAAAGGAATAATGAACCTGAAAAATGTTCTTAATCAAGTAGAGATTAACTCAAGTTTATTATTCAGGAGATTAAAGAACGGTCAGGTCAAGTCGGATACGAGGTATGGGACTTCGTCTCAATCTCCATTCATTGTGGAATATTTTATTTTATACACAACATTATTTTATACGGTGTATAAACCCCTTTGACTTTTACGTTTATTCAAAAAGAATCATTTTTATACGAAGCGATTACTAAACGACAAAAGGGAATGTTTTTGTCGTACGTATGCGGCGACAACGACTTCTCCGCCGTTGTGACCGTTATTTGAGATTCGGCTTCCTCTACAAGCCATACCTTATTTTTAAAAGAAAAATAAATACCATGTTTTACTTTTCTTTTATTTAGGTATCGAAAATGGTTTTCATAATGTTTTTATATCAATGTGTTGTATTGATATATTTTGATTGAAAGGTGGGAATGTTATGTTTCCTTTATGCATGGTTTATATGATATGATTATGTTGAGGTTCTTGGGCATTATTATGAAAATGGGTGGTTCTGTCATAAACTAAGGGCAGGTGAGCCCGATATAGCTCTCCAATGCATTGAGTAACGCGATGGAGTGAAACGTTAAGGTTTCTCCGAATATATTTAGGGAATATATTGTGATGGGTATTCCAAACGTAACCAAGAGGGTTACTCCCTACGTAAGAATGTTATGAATGCCTCAAGATACCTTTATGTCTTATGATTTCTATGATTTATTCATGATTTGATGAGGTATGTTAATGTGCTTATGTTTTATGGGTAAAGTATGATCTCATCCTTATGTATATATGTACCCATGTTTCCTTTCCATATTTTCATATCCCATACTGAGCTTTTTGTGCTCATCCCAAGTTTTTTTTTTTGAAATGTTTTTCACGGGTCAAGGGAAAGGTACATGATATGATGATAGTGTCAAGGAAGTGTCAAGAATGAATCCATGTTTATTTTAAATATGTTTCCATTTATGGGAATGAAGAATACTATCTTTATGTAACCACTTTGTTTATATGTGGAATGTAATGCAGGTTTTATGATCTAATTCTATAAAACTCTAAACCCGAAAAGATCCTCAATGTGTAATCTTGTAATAACTCAAGATTAAGTAAGGTTTAAGGCTGGGGCCTATAGTTGGTATCAGTGGTCGGTTTAGACATCTTTAGGAGTTAGAATTATATTAAATGATTATCCAAAAATATTTTTTATGGTCAAATTGAAATAATATAGCATTTGAAGATTACCATATTGCTTCATCTAAGACATGTTTGTTCAGAATGGTTTTCTATAGAGGAAACAGAGCAGCTTTTCAAGGAAGGCATACAGAGTATAATGACCTTTCAAATCAGCAACCAGAGATGGTCGGAATCAGAATTGAGCAGTTTACTTCACTGATGGATCAGTTGAATCAGGTGATAAATGGTGATTGTGTTTATTGATTATATTTTGGTGTTTTCTAAAACTAAAGAGGACCATGAAATACATTTAAGGGTTATCTTTCAAACCATAAAATAAAAAAAACTATATGGAAAATCCAGCAAGTGCGAGTTTTGGTTACAAAAAATTTCTTTCCTGGGTCACATTGTTTCTAAAGATGGGATAACCGTTGATCCTGTAAAAACAAAGTTTATTGAAGAATTTCCAAGACCCACAAATGTAACAGATATTCATAGTTTCCTTGGTTTGGCAGGCTATTACCAAAGGTTTGTTAGAAATTTTTCTCGGTTATCTAGTACAATGACTAAGCTAACTCGGAAGGAAGTTAAGTTTATCAGGACAAAATAATGTGATGATTGTTTTCAGGAATTAAAAAGAAGATTGGTGAATGCTCCTGTTTTGGCACTACCTTCCAGGAATGGTGAGTTTGTTATCTACATTGATGCTTCATTTAAAGGACTTGGTTGCGTCATAATGCAGAATGATCAGGTAATTTCTTATGCTTCACGACAGTTGAAAACTCATGAGGTAAATTACCCAACACATGATTTGGAATTAGCTGTTGTTGTTTTTGCTTTAAAAATTTGTAGGAATCATTTGTATGGAGTAAAGTGTGAAATATATACCGATTACAAAAGTTTAAATTATATATTCACTCAGAAAGAGTTAAACATGAGACAAAGGCGATGGCTGGAACTAATCAAGGATTATGATTGTACAATTCATTACCATCCGGGAAAAGCAAATAAATTGGCTGATGCTTTGAGTCGAAAAAGTAATGCTTCTTTAGAAATGTTGCGTTTGGAACGTGATCCTTTGGTTAAGGATTTGATGAACTTTTTCATAGAAGTTGTTGGTGCAGGAAGTCCTTCTGTTTTGTTTTAGGTATCAATGAGATCTTCTCTATCAGATAGAATCAAGCAAGCACAGAAGAAAGACAGTGAGTTGCAGAAAAAGGTAGAGCTGGTTTAGAAAGGTAAGATGCCTGAATTCAACATTGATAATGATTGTGTATTGAGATTTGGGAAGAGATTGTGTGTGCCTTGTAATTCACATTTGAAGAGAGAGTTGTTATGTGAATTTCATAGTTCTCCGTTTTCAGTTCATCCTGGCAGTACTAAGATGTATAGAGATATGCGGGAGTATTACTGGTGGGATAGAATGAAAAGAGATATTGATGATTTTACTGTGAAGTGTTTGACATATCAACAGGTTAAAGCAGAGCGGCAGTTACCGAAAGGGATGATTCAGCCTTTACCAGTGCCAGAGTGGAAATGGGAGAATATATCCATGGACTTTGTTGTGGGAATACCGAAGACATCTTGAGGTAATAATGAAATCTGGGTTATTGTTGATCGCTTGACCAAATCTGCTCATTTCCTTGCTATACAAGTTACTTTCTCTCTTCATCAACTTTCCTGTTTGTATCATAAAGAGATAGTTAGGTTACATGGAGTTCCTCTCTCCATTGTATCGTATCGTGATCCCAGGTTTACTTCTAACTTTTGGAAAGGCCTTCAGAAGTCATTGGATACTGAATTAAATTTTAGTACGGCTTTTCATCCTCAATCAGATGGGCAGTCAGAATGAACAATTCAGACCTTGGAGGATATTCTACGAGCTTGTTCAATGGATTATCAGGGAAGTTGGGACCAACATATTTCTTTGGTTGAATTTCCATATAATAACAGTTTTCATTTCAGTATACAGATGGCACCATTTCAGGCATTATATGGGAAGCGGTGTCGAACTTCAGATTTCTGGGATGAAGTGGGTGAAAGGAAGTTGATGGGACCAGAATTGGTAGAAGAGTTGGCAGAAAAATTTTAGCAGATTCAGAAGCACATGAGAACAGCTCAGAGTAGGCAGAAGAGTTATGCAGACAACAGGAGGAAGGATCTATCTATTGAGGTAGGTGATCATGTTTTTCTCAAGGTTTCTCCTTGGAAAAGTGAGATGAGATTTGGTAAGAAAGGAAAGCTGAGTCCAAGGTTCATTGGACCATATGAAATTCTGGAGAGAGTTGGATCAGTTGCTTACCGAGTGGCTTTACCTCCGATTTTATCTCAGGTACATAATGTTTTTCACGTTTCGATGTTGAGAAAGTACATGCCCGATCCATCTCATGTTTTGAGTCCAGAGGTAGTTCAGCTGGAAGAGAACCTATCTTATGAGGAACAACCGGTCCAGATTCTTGACCACAGGGAGCAAGTGTTACAGAATAAGGTGATCCACTAGGTAAAGGTTTTGTGGAAAAACCACATGATTGAAGATGCAACATTGGAATCTAAAAATGCAATGAGGGATAAGTACCCCCATTTATTCGATAAGTAAATAAATTACAGGGACGCAATTTTCTAAAGGGGGGAAGGATGTAACATCCCAAGTAAGTAATGAATAATAGATATTTTATCTATGTCTATTAATTAATTAGATAGTATTTTAGAGGCTTAAAATGAAAATAAATCCAATCTTAAGCATGGAATACACTAATATTTTTAAAAGATTGTTTTACTGCGTTTTGATGGAAAACCATTTTTGAATCTATATTTTGACAATTTTATAAACTATGTTTGTCAAAATAAACTTATTCTTTTTGATTGGGACATTGAATTTTACATTGGATAAATTTTTAGTATTTTTCTAACAATGTTCATTTATTAATGAATTGTGAAAAATACTGATTTTTACATCAAAACTACTTTTTCATTTAATTTATTTATATGGTTAGATTATATTTTTAATTGGTCTTAAAGTGTAATCTGAATATAATTTTACATTTTAATTCAATGGTGGTCATTAGTATTAATTTCACTTTGGAATTGGTCATAAACTAATGCCAAACTTTTCATAGATATGGTTTCAAAAATCCCGCTATTTGTCATGAAAGCGGGAATTATTTATTAAATTAATTAAGGTAACTTATATGATTTTAATTTTGTAAAATAGACATCATTTTTGAATTTGGAATATCAAATATAGCTTAGGGTGAATTTTTGGTAATTTTCTGAAAAACTTCAATTTTTGATGAATAGTGAAACCACTAATGGTACTTATAAAAACAGATTTTTCCGTTTAAATGAAATTTTTAATCATTTTGTTTTGAATTTAAAAAATCTGACATACATGGTTGTCATTAAGAAGTAAAATTTGGTTCAATGGGATTAAAATAATTTTCTGGTGAATAGTAACTTATTAAATTCTTAATAGCGATTAGTGGTAATTAGTGTAGTTTAAGGTAAAAATAATGTTTTAATAGTATGAGATGAGCTTGAAACATGTCCTAAACTCATTGGATGTGTCATGGACGACCAATACAAGCCATGGGTCAACTTTGAGACCCCATGGAGCCACTTTGGTTGGGAAATGACATAAATAACTTTTTATTTAATGTTAAAGTAAAAATGACACAAACATGAGTTATGTTACTAAAATAATTTTTATATGGGGTTATACAAGTCATATTTTTTACTATAAACATTCATTAGAAATCTAAAAATAATTCCTAAATCATAGTATTTTTTTATAATTTTTAGACATTAAATAAATTAAATTATTTATGACATCATGATGATGCAGCGATGACCTCATTATTTGACGATTTAAATAAAATGGAAAGATAATGTAATATCTAAGACCTACACTTTTCCAAAAACTATTGGATGGGAATATTTAGAAGCCTAATCATCTTATCCTCGAAATATTTCAATGTGGGACCTTAGAAATTCGAAACACTTTTAAAAATAAAATAATAGTTTCATGATTTCCAAAAGTGCCCCTCCTCTCCTCTTATAAAAGGCCCCCACCTCTACCTCATTTCACACACACCTCAAGCCTTTGGCTCGGCCATACCCTGCCCATTTACTCTCTCCACATCCCTCTCCTAATCCTATAGGAATCCCTTTGGGCAGAATCCTTTCAATGGAATCCTTTAGGCTCAAATCAAAAGGAGTTACACTTTTAAAGGTAATTCATTCTCTCATGTTCATTTGTTTTATTTTGCTTCTCCAACCCCATAATCTCTTTTTATTTACTTCTTTTGTAACAAAACCAGTCTCTTCAATATACAAGGATGTTGTTATAAGATTTATTCGAGCTACACTCTCACACAACTGCATCAAATGGTTAAAGAACATACGGTTTCCGTGGATGGTGAAATTCTGCCTCCCGAAACGATGATTGTTCAATACTCATTTAAAACCATCAAAGATGGCCATTATGATGTCACTATTTTTATATATGATATATAATATGTTTATTCTTTCCTTAAGCTTCTGTATTTTTCATTTATGGCATACCATTATTGTTTCCATTATGGGTAAACACGATATCTTCATTTTAGGAAGTGCGGACTACCACCCCCTGAAAGTGATTTGATTCGTTAATACCATATGTGGGATGTGTATAGGATAAAGATAATGATATTATATATGTTATTATACTGGAATTATCATATACTCTTATATCATTATGATTCCATTCCAGAAAATACAAAATAGAAATGGAAGTAGCGTTCATGCGTACGTACGGCTTACCGTCTCCATAAACGGTGCATTTCATTTCTTACCTCTTAATGTGATGTAATATTATAAATACATGTATATTCTGAATATATATGATATATATGTTATCCAAATCATTAATATAATTCTGGATATAACGAAACATTGACCAAATTAACAACATGTAAGTGTAAGAAGTCTAGTTTTGACTTAAGAACCAAATACCGACAAAATGAACATTATTAACTTAAATGATTACATTATGTTCATAACATGGTATAAAAGGAATAATGAACCTGAAAAAAGGTTCTTAAGAAATTAGAGATTAACTCTGTTTTATTATTCAAGAGATTAAAGAACAGTCGGGTCAAGTCGAATACGAGGTATGGGACTTCGCCTCAATCTCCTTTCATTGAGGCATGTTTTATTTTATACACAACTTTATTTTATACGGTGTTTAAACACATTTGACTTTTACGTTTATTAAAAAGGAATCTTTTTTATACGAAGCGTTTACTAAATGACAAAAGGGAATGTTTTTGTTGTACGTATGCGGCGAAAACGACTTCTCCGCCATCGTGACCGTTATTTGAGATTCGGCTTCCTCTACAAGCCATACTTTCTTTTTAAAAGAAAAATAAATACCATGTTTTACTTTTATTTTATTTTGGTATCGAAAATGGTTTTCATAATGTTATTATATCAATGTGTTGTATTGATATCTTGTGATTGAAAGGTGGGAATGTTATGTTTCCTTTATGCATGTTTTATATGATATGATTTTGTTGATGTTCTTGGGCATTATTATGAAAACGGGTGATTACGTGATAAACTAAGGGCGGGTGAGCCCGATATAGCTCTCCAATGCATTGGGTAACTCGAAGGAGAGAAACGTTATGGTTTCTCCGAAGATATTTAGGGAATATACTTTGATGGGTATTCCAAACGTAACCAAGAGGGTTACTCCCTACGTAAGAATGTTATTAATGCCTCAAGATACCTTTATGACTTATGATTTCTATGATTTATTCATGATTTGATGAGGTATGTTAAAGTGCTTATGTTTTATGGGTAAAGTATGATCTCATCATTATGTATATATGTACCCATGTTTCCTTTCCATATTTCCATATCCCTTACCGAGCTTTTTATGCTCATCCCAAGTTTTTTTTTAAATGTTTTTCACAGATCAAGGGAAAGGTACATGATATGATGATAGTGTCAATGAAGTGTCATGAATGAATCCATGTTTATTTTAAATATGTTTCCATTGATGGGAATGAAGAATACTATCTTTATGTAACCACTTTGTTTATATGTGGAATGTAATGCAAGTTTTATGATCTAATTCTCTAAAACTCTAAACCCGAAAAGATCCTCAATGTCTAATCTTGTAATAACTCAATATTAAGTAATGTTTAAGGCTGGGGACTTATACACATAGGAAATAATGTCATCTTAGATGGAAATTGGTTTTGATAAAACATGAAATGAATTTTTCAGGAAAATATCCTTTTTTTTAAAAATCATTTTATTTTCAAAAAATT
Organism: Viscum album; assembly: GCA_963277665.1. Classification (NCBI taxonomy): domain Eukaryota; kingdom Viridiplantae; phylum Streptophyta; class Magnoliopsida; order Santalales; family Viscaceae; genus Viscum; species Viscum album. The sequence continues at coordinate 1,253,421,569 of OY728150.1, read as the reverse complement.
CCATGTAATTTTCAATGAAAATAATTCTATTGAAAATAAAAATGAAATATTTTATAGAAATCTTTATGAAAATTACGAGTTATGAAACCGTAAAAATCCGTTCATGCCGTATAAGTTAAAAAACCATTCTCCTCGTACTTGTTTTGTAAAAGTAAAAAACTACCATGTATGGTAAACAAAAGAAAGTTTCCCTCCATAACACAAAGTAAAATTCAAAGAGGGGTAAACATGACATTAAAAATACATGGAAGAATATTAAAAACATTATTAAAAACATTTTTATGGTGATGGATGAAAAATATAACCCCAGTAAATACATACGTATAATAAATCTCGAATAAAAATGAGATTGGAAAATTATCCCTTACCTTAGGTCTGATATGCTTTTTCCATATCTGAACCTCATGTATAATGATTTAAATAATGTTGTTGACTTAATAAAGAATCATATTCATTGTTATGATATCATATATGGTTAACTTATGACTTTATATTACCCGTTCTTTTGTAAGATCCATGTTAATGTAGTGTTTTTGGTAAATTCGTTTTATTTATCGTACGTGTATGGACTTGTTGTTATTGATATTATTATTAATTATATCTTGATTTAAATACATACAGAATGTAAAAAAATTATTTATACATCATATATATTCAGTATATATATATCATAGATATTTAAATGAAATGAAATACACCGTTCATGGAGACGGTAGGTCGTACGTACGCATGAACGTTGTTTCCCATTCCTTATTGACTTTAATGGATGTATGTAGATGACATATATATATACATAAATCCATTAGACTTATAATTTCATATATTTTATTATTATTCATTATATATACTTTATAATCATTCTTGAATGGTTAACATGGAGAATGAATCTCAACGCATCGTAGAGACGATAATCCGTACGTATGCACGAGCGATGATATCGTTCCCATAAATATTGAATTGAATTGGAGTGGATGATATAATATCTATGATTCATTTTAATGTTATAATAACCATATATATTTATTCTTTAAACCATTATACACATCCATGTTTGGTGGTGGTGGAAAAACAGATTACACCATTGCGTGGAGACGATATTCCGTTCATACGCACGCCTGGTGATTTCATTTTCCGTAGGATGGATAGATGGTGAAATTGAGTTTTATCTTATTTATAAGAACATATCAGTATATTATTGAAACTTATGTTATTACTTTATAATTAAACAACTAAATAAGAAGAAGTTTAAGAAGAAGGAAACTTGAAAGATTTGGTAAAAGAAATTACCTCTTTTTCGACGCACCACTTTTAAGCTTCCTTTGAAGACACTATATTTGGTCTTTTGAGGAGACCAGAACCTCTATGATGCTTCTACGGAATTGTATATGGAAAATGGGCAGGTTTTTTACGAGCCTCAAGGATCAAAAGGGTGTGAAGAGAAGAGGGAAGGGGTGCCCATTTTATATGGGAGGGGAGGGGCACCCTAGGAAAAACCAAAAATATTATTTTATAATAAATTCATATTCGGGTTTTAATAGCTCCAAATTGATTTATATAAAATTTAAGGTGGGTATGGGTCGAAATAATCTCATCCAATATTTTTTAGGCATGTCTTGGTTAATATTTTATCCTTATCATTTTGATTTAATTCTATGTTAAATAATTTTACTTTTACCATGTCTTTTTGTTTTATTTCACTATATGGTTAATAAAATTACTATAACAAGCCAAAAGAACCCCAAAAGGTTAATTATTAATATATAAAACATTATCTAATTAATTTGGCCGAACTGTAGATTTTTAGGAATAGAATAACAATTAATAATATAATATTTTTTTTAAAAACTATTTTATGTCAATTCTGAAACTATTTGATACTTGTTTTTTTTGAAAATCATAACATCATGATTAGTTCAAAAAAGGTTAATTAAATCAATACTAATATGTCATATTAACCTATAAAATTAGTGTAACTCATAAAAAGACTAAAATTAATTTTTTTGGGTATTTATAATATCAATTATGTAAATATTTCATTAATAAGATAATTACTGCATCATCATTGTGTCATAAATAAAATAAATTATTTAATGAATAAAAATTATAAATAAACTAATATTATGTATAAAATATTTTTGTATTTCTAATAAATATTTATAGTCGAATGTAACTTATGTATAACAATATATTAAATATGTTTTAGTTATTAAATTTTGATTTTTACCATTTTAACTCTTCTTTAAATAAAATAATAATAAGTATCCTAATCTAATCCAAGTGGACCTAAAGGTTAAGATTTTATTCCTAAGGTAATTTTTGGACGAATTACACTTATCTAATAGAATTAGGACATGTGTTAGGATAATAGTAATATCATTTTTACCCTTAATTACCTTATTTACTTTTAACTGTGGTAAATAAAAGTAAAAAGTAACTATTCACCAAAAATTATTTTTATCTTATTGAACCACATTTTACTCATTGATATTAACTATGTCTCTATGATTCTAGAAATTTCACTCATAGAATTGGTAAAATTATGTTTTATGTAAATTTTCAAATTCACCTAGGAGGTGGGTTAATGACGGTGAAAATTTCAATAAATATTTTATATATCTAAAATTATTATTAAATGAATCCAATGAATTACAGTGAACATATATAGGTATTATGTATCAATATTAACCAAAAATAAATTTAAATAAAACAAATAATTATTCAAATTAAATGTTGGGTTTAAAATAGTAACCTAGTGTTTTCACTATTCATCAAAAATTGAATGTTTTCAGAAAAATACAACATATTCACCCTAGGCTACTTATGATATTCTGAATAGAAAAATGAATTCCATTTAGAAAGATAAAATTTAAAAAATTTCAAAAATTGTGTATTAGTATTCATGGTGGCTACTTTTTATAATATTTTTATAACATATAATTGTTTAGTGAAACTTGGTATTCCGTACAACACATGCTATCGAGGAAGGTCGTGATTGCGTGTAATGAATGCCATGTCAGGGATGCGTGTTTTGCAAGCTCCCTTTGGGGTTGCGTATAAAATAATTCAACACTTAGTTAATTTATACATTAAACAAAATCTATACTTAATGTTGCGAAGAATAATTTCTAAAAAACGAACTAGAAATTGTGTGTAACACGAGGCAAGAATAGTGTTGTATATACTGTGTCTCATATAGAAAAAGCTAATTTTAGTGTCGCATAAAACACAAGACATAAAAGAAATTAAAAAAAAATCTCCTAAAATATCTGGTTGACACATTCTACCACCCATGAAAATTTACTTCACCGTTGAAATTCATCGGGGTTATAAATCTTTCACTTCTTGAAAGTTTCATTCGTAAAAACCCAAATCATTAAAGTAATACTAAAATTTAATTTTAAAAAGTAAAGTATGAATTGTAAGGGTTACCCAGATTTACTCATCACTGGGTTTCCACATAGAAGAACATAAGTCGAAATATGGATATGGAAGAAAAATATAACCATAATGTTTTGATGAACGGTGGTAGAGGACATGGATATGAAAAAGGAAACAATCACAAATCCATACATTTGTGATGATTTAAGGTACCATCTGATTTATCAAATATAAGGGCACTATGACAACATTTTTTGTTTTCAACATCATTTCCCTAAAGTTGAAGAATTTTTGAATTAAAGGAAATACATACTTGATTTTGGTACAATATTATGGTTGTTTGTTCCTCGAACAATTTCCACTTCATCTCTTAAATAAATGAAGTTGAATTTCCCTTCCATGAAGTGTTAGCAGATCAAGTGATAGAATGATAGGTTATTCCATCTGTCTCAAAAAAAGGACAGAAATAGTTATTAAATATACATAAGTCCATATATAGTGAGATTAATAGTATATGGTTCTTAAAATGGACTTATACTTCATATATCATACTTCTTAATATAATAAAACTAGTTTCTACGAACTAGGGACTTCCTGTAAGCCAGTGGTAGGCGATAAAGGCCTGTCGCACTTCGGTTGGGGGTTTGATTCCTACAGCCTTGTCTGACCTGACAGGTTATCACCCATCCTACGGGTTGTCCTTTTTCTAAAACTATACTAATATAACATTCCAAAAATAATATTAAAATGTTATAGCATTAAACAATACTATCTGATGTCTAACTTAATTGATTCCAATCTTTAGGTTTATCCAAAATTCTTCTATCCCAGCTCATAGTATAAATAAAACAATTACTAGAAATGTCATCTACCGAGCATGTGAATACCATCATTTATCCCCCATATATCATAGGATATATCTTCTTGGTCACATTATGAACATTTGAATACCTTAATCATATATTCAATTGAAATACCCATTGAACCTTATTGAAAACATGAATGTTGTCCAAATTTAACACTTTCCACATACCAAAATCCCAAAATTTATATATACTCAAACCATGATATAACTTTGTCCCTATATCAATCATGATCTCATTTAATTTTTTTATCCCTTCATTATCCGCATATCATCTTCTTTACATATATATTCTAAAATTCCATGATACCATAAATGAGATTCCATGATACTATTTTGAAATCCATTTACATAAACACTTAATCATTACACAACATCATTGTCATACTCAACATCGAAATTAGTTATCGCATGTGACTTTGCATTATCCTTTGCCATAAGAGGTTGCTCAAGCTGGTCATCATTAACCATTGGATTAGGGAATTGATTAGCATAATGCCCCATTTCCATGCACTTGAAGCATTGAAGTGTTGGTTGAGAGTTCTCTGTAGTCTTTTATTTATTCACGTCATTAGAAACATTTTTTTCCATTACTTCGAAACTCAGCTACTTGATGACCTTATTTTCTACACATGAAACATTCTGTAGTACCTTCTAAAAAATCTGCACCATGCTTCTTTCCAAACTTTTAGAGTAATGAAAAATTCATCCTTTTTCACCATTATTCTCAGATTTATCCTTGAACTCCATCTTTCGTTTCTTGTCAAAACCACGAGATGGATATATAACACCAACTTTCATTTATAACTTGATAGCACAACACACAATTCCTTCATAGATACTGATGTCTCTTATATTTAATTCTCTTATAAGACTTGGTTTTAAGCCACTGATGAATCGATCAACTTTACATTCAGGTTGGATGATAAAGCCAGATGCATACTATACAAGCCTTGTAAAATTCACTTCGTATATACCAGCAGATTCATCATCCTTTTGATTAAGCTCAAGGAAATCCTTTTCCATATTTGTTCAAAGAATACGAGGGAAGTACTTATAGAAAAATAAGTTCTTGAACTCGTCCCATTCCATTGATTCAATTTTATCTTGGGGCCTTATATTCTTAATAAGAGTCCACCACTGGTCCTTTTCACCTTCTAAATGGTAAATAACCAAAATGAATTTTTCATGCTCTGAAAATTGAAGTATGGAAAATATCTTTTCAATGCTACTGATCAATTTTTCAACAACAAGTGTATCAGAAGACCCACTGAATGAAGGAAGATGTTGCATCATGAAGGAATCAATAGAATATTTTTCCCTTCTCTGCTCATTCGGGAGTCCAAAATGATTCATAGCTTATGTATGTATAGAAATAAGATTTTTCACTCCATCTCCAAAAACATTGGTTTGTTCAGGAGGACAATCATTGCATTGTATATTACATTGATCAGCGCGGTTCCTTTTGGTTTCATCAATCGTCTAAAACCCAAAAGGGAAAGTGTGAGAGGAAGAAATAATTCTAGTAAAATAACTTAATAAAGGGGAAGTACATTCAATATATAAAATATTAGGTTTAATTATATGATTGTTACCATAATTCTAGCACTATAACCTATAGTTATACTTAACCTTAGGGACATCCCTAGACATACCATAGAAATATCTCTAGTGATCTCACGAAAGTTTCCGCGTCCTTGTTTCCAAATTTTAACTAAACCATTCCTCTCATACCAACTGTAGAGACCCAAAGCAGGACGTACATGGACATTACATAAATTTTTCAGAATACTTAATACATAACAAAAACCAACACTCAACGATCGTAATAGTTTAGTGTCTTTGGAAACATGGAACATAATCTTCTAATCATGGTGAAAGATCTTCAACATCTCCCATAAATATCTTCCCCTTTTTTTCTTACCTAAAACCATTCTTTATATCGTGGGGAAAAGAAAACATAAAAATGGTCAGCTTAAATGATCAGTAAGGGTAAACATAGAGAACAAAAAAAATCCATAAACATTTGAATGCAAAAACTTGAACATAAAATCTAAAAATAAAAATTTTGAGCAATGACATAAATCATAGATGGACGTAAGGCATATATCATAATGGAACATCAATCTTGATAATATAGTCTGGGATGAAAACATGTAATTGTAGAAAACCATTTATCACTAGATATTATTTCCATAGTAGCCAAGGTATTGCTGGCAAGATCATCATAGTGGACAATGTCCCTTTCTGAATTGAGTTCACTCATCATTCCAATCCTGTATCACTAAACCAGATTAACATTCCATTCTACCCATGCCTATCTCTTGAGATATAAATATTTACCCAATGCATTGTAGGGGGATGTAGTTCTCACCCATATCATAACGAAATCATTATTACATGTGCAACAAAATATACATAAATCATTCATCATAACCCAAAGAATAAAATGGGTTTTATAAACAACATCCCATCATCAGATAATCCATATAAAACAAATGGATATCATTTAATCATAAGAAAAGTCAATCCATGTAAATAATAGAGACATTATACTTGAAACATAAACATATGAAATAATGTCATCTTAGATGGAAATTTGTTTTGATAAAACACATGAAATGAATTCTTGGGGAAAATATCCTTTCATTTCAAAATCATTTTATATTCACAAAATGCCATGTAATTTGAAAAGAAAAGTATTTTTTTTAAAATAATAATGAATTATTGGAGAGGAATATTTATGAAAATTAGGTGTTATGAAACTGTAAAAATCCATTCATGTAGTATAAGTTTAAAAAAACATGCTCCTCGTACTTTTTTCAGAAAATTCAAAAAGTACCACGTATGGTAAACAAAAGAATGATTCCATCCATAACACAAAGTAAAAGTCAAAGAGGGGTAAAAATTACTTTAAACAGACATGGATTAATATTAACAACTTTATTAAAAACATTTTTATGCTCTTGGATGAAAAATATAACCCCAGTAAATACTTACGTATAAGCAATCTCAAATAAAAATCAGATTGAAAAATTATCCCTTACCTTAGGTCCGATATGCTTCGTACGTATCCAAAACTCCTGTATAATGATTTAAATAATGACATTGACTTATTACAGAATCATATTCATTGTTATGATATCATATATGGTTCACTTATGACTTTATATTACCCGTTATTTTGTATGATCCATGCTAAAGCAGCATTTTTGGTAAATTCATTTTATTTATCGTACATAAATGGATGTATTGTTCATGATATTATTAATATATAAATCTAGATTTACATACATACAGAATTTAAATAATTATTTATACATCGTATATATTTTCGGTATATATATATATATATCATAAATGTTTAAATGAAATGAAATACACCGTTCATGGATACGGTAGGCCGTAAGTACGCATGAACACAGTTTTCCGTTCCTTATTGACTTGAATGGCAGTAAGTAGATGAAATATATGTATAAATAAATCCAGTAGATTTATCATGTCATATATTTCATTATTATTCATTTTATATACTTTATAATCATTCTTGAATGGTTAACATGGACAATGAATCTCATCACATTGTGGAGACGGTAATCAGTATGTACGCACGAGCGATGATAACATTCCCATAAATATTGAATTCAATTGTAGTGGACGATATAATATCTCATAATCATTATGATTTTATAATAACCATATATAGTTATTCTTTAAACCATTATACACATCCATGTAAGGTGGTGGTGGAAAAACAGATTACACTGCGGCGTGGAGACTGTATTCCGTACGTACGCACATGCAATGATTTTGTTTTCTGTAGGATGGATAGAAGGTGAAATGGGGTGATTTCATATTTATAATAACCTATCAGCATATTATTGAAACTTATGTTATTACTTTATCATTAAAAAACTAAAGAAGAAGAAGTTGAATAAGAATGAAACTTGAAAGAATTAGTAGAAGAGATTACCTCTTCTTCAACACACCTCTTTTAAGATTCCTCTCAAGGCACTATATTTTCTATTTTGAGGAGACCAGAACATATATAATGTTTCTAGGGAATTTTAGAAGGTAAATTTACAGCGTTTTTATGAGTTTCAAGGCTCAAACGGTGTGAAGAGAAGAGGAATGTTGTGCCCTTTTTATAAGGAAGGAGAGGGGCACCTTAGGAAAAACCTAAAATATTATTTGATAATAATGTCATATTCTGTTTTTAATATCTTAAAAAAGATTTATTTCTAATCTATGGAGTGTATGGGTCGAAATAATTTTATCCAATAGGTTTTATACAAGTTTATGTTTCTATTTTAACCTAATAATTTGTATTTAATTCTATGTTAAATAATTTAACTTTTACCGTGTCTTTTTGTTTTCTTACACTATATTGTTAATAAACATACAATAACAAGAAAAAAGAACCCCACATGGTTCAATTATAATATATATAACTTTATCTAAGTCATTTGGCTGAACTTTAGATTTTACTAATATAATAACAATTAATAATATAATATTTGTTTTAAAAACTATTTTGTGTCAATTTTGACACTATTTTGTAAATGATTTTTTTAAAATTCATAACATCATGATTAGTTCAAAAAAAGTTAATTAAATCAGATCTAACATGTCATATTAACCTATAAAATTAGCTTAATTCAAAAAAGTATCAAATTACATTTATTTGGGTATTTATAACATCATTTACGTTAATATTTCATTAATAATGTAATTACTGCATCATCATTGTGTCATAAATAAATTAAATTATTTAATGTCTAAAAATTAAAAATAAAATAGAATTATGTATAAAATCTTTTCATATTTATAATTAATATTTATAGTTGAATTTATATTATGTATAACCCTATATTAAAAATGTTTTAGTTATTGAACATTGATATTAACCATTTTAACTCTACTTTAAATAAAATAATAATAAGTGTCTTAATCTAATACAAGTGGTTCTAAAGGGTAATAATTTTTCCTAAGGTTGTTTTTGGTTGAATTAAACTTATCCAATAGAATTATAAAATGTGTTTTGGTAATAAGTAATATCATTTTTACCCTTAATTACCCTATTTACTTTTAACCGTGGTAAATAAAAGTAAAAAGATGCTATTCACAAAAACAATATTTTTATCTTATTGAACCACATTTTACTCCATGATATTAATGGTCTCTCTTGGATTTTATAAATTCCACTCACATAAGTGGTAAAATGAAGTTTTATGTAAATTTTCAAATTCTCATAGGAGGTGGGTAAAAGACGGTGAAAAGTTCAATAAAAATTTTTTATATCTAAAATTATAATAAAATGTATCCAATGAATTAAATTGAACATATATTGGTATTATATATCAAATTTGACCTGAAATAAATTTAAATAAAATAAATAATTATTTAAATAAAAATTTGGTTTTTAAATAGTAACCCATTGTTTTCACTATTCATTAAAAATTGAAAGTTTTTGGAAAAATACCGAAAATTCAACTTAAGCTAATTTCGATATTCCGAATAAAAAAATGAAGTCAATTTCGAAGATACAATTTATATAATTTCAAAAAGCGTGTATTACTATTCATAATGTCCAGTTTATATAATATTTTAATAACGTATCATTGTTTAGTGAAACTCGGTATTGCATACAACACAAGCTATCGAGGAAGGTTGTGATTGTGTGTAATGAAAGCCATGTCAGGGATGCGTGTAGTGCAATATTCTTTTGGTGTTTCGTATAAAATAATTCAACACTTATTTCATTTAAGCATTAAAAAAAATCTATACTTAATGTTGCGTAGAATAATTTCTACAAAACGAACTAGAAAATGTGTGTAACACGAGCCAATAATAGTGTTGCGTATATGCTGTTGAATATTAAACAAGCTAATTTTGGTGTCATGTACAACACAAGACATAAATGATATTAAAAATAATAATTCTCATAATATATCGGGTTGTTATAGTGGGGACTTTGTCCAGGGGGTGGGGTTGTCCAGGCGGTGTGGATGGTGTCAAGGTGGTGAGTGGGTTATCCAAGCGGAAGGGGTATCTATGGGTGGGGGTGTCCAGGGGGTGGGGGTGTCCAGGGGGTGGGGGTGCTGTTTAGGGGGTGGGGGCATATGAGGGGGTGTTTTTGTCTAAGGGTGTCCATGAGGGTGGGGGATCGTGTACAATGTGGAAGGGGGTGGATATCCCTCTCACCCCCAGGACACCACTCCCCCTATCCCCTGGACACCCTGGCCCCCTAGGACAGCCCCCACCATCCCCTAAACAACCCCACCCCCATGGACAACCCATTCCCCCTTGGATATCCCCAAACCACCCCCTGGAAACCCCCTAACCCCATGGACACCCCCTTTATATATATATATATACATATCCTATGGGTTTCATTGGAACTATTGGAATATTTTAACTTCAGACAGTCTATACCTACAGTTCCTGTAGAATCATCAGTATAAGGTTATTTCAATGACCATCATGCCAAAAGTGTTTGAAAATGTTTGGGGTATTCTATCCCAACTGTTTTACGGTCTATCCAAATGGTTTCAAATCATTGGGATTGGGGTAATTTTCTGTAGTGAATGTATACATATTGAAATATTTATACATCATTTTTTATTACGAAAGGGTGAATTTGGTATTCTGTTGCAACATGATGTATTCTTGGAGTACCAAAATAGGAAAAGATCCAAGATGAATTTAAAACTGTTATATCTAAATCGATTTTTTTCAAAATCATTTTTCATGAATATTTGATTCAAATACTCATATATTTTTTTATATTTGAAAATTGTTTTACATTCAAATTACGAATATTTCCATATAAATATAAAATTGGAATATCTTAATAAGATGTATAATTTTGATATTTGATATTGTTAATAAAGATTCAGTGTTGGATTACGACACATCAATTGAGTAAATAATATGAGGTAGCTTTGATGCCTTTTGGTATTTTCCAAATGAAATGTACCAAGTAGTGAAATGTTTTTCTGACCATGCCTTAAATGTTGGAATATGAAAAAGTTGAAAAGTAGAGACATCAAAGATCATATGATTTTTAATGGTGTTAATCCAACTTACAACCCTTGGATTTGGCATGGTGGAACTAGACACAATGATAGATCTACTGATGATAATAATTTTCAAGATGGTAACATCGATTGAATTGAAGCAATGATTCGTTATATTGCATCAGAAAAAATTGGGATAGAACTGATAGTTGTGGGTCTATATAATGATGCTGAAAAACAATTATATTCTGGCTGTATGGATTTTATGATTTTTTTGGTGATGTTTAGATTGATTAAACTAAAGGTGAAACATGGATGTGGTGAAAAATGAATTATAGAGTTGCTTCAATTGTTGAAAGACATTATTCAAAAATACAATTATATTATAGATTCACATTATAAGGGTAAATTAATATTATACTCGTTTGGATTAGGATTCATGAAAATAAATACCTATCTAAAAGAATGTTTGATATATATTAAAGAATATGAATTTTTATCTGGGTTTCCTAAATATGGACATCACGATATAAGTTGAATGAAAAATCACAGGCTGTTGTGGAGAATACATGGATCCCTGCCAAGTTCTTTTAGTATCATCCTATAATTGATCATTTGAAACATTTATTTGCTAATTAACATAGAGATAAAGGATAATATGGCATAATGATGAGCCGATTCGTGATGGAAAAATATGACATCCATCTGATTATCCGTAATGGAAGAAAATTGTTGTGTAGTTTCCTACATTTGAAAATGAAATTTGAAATCATATACATGGTGTGTGCACAGATGAAATGAATCCAAACCAAACCCACAATATCACACATAATTCTTGGCCTATTTTATTGGTAATTTAAAACCTCTCTCAAAATGTTTTTATGAAGTGAAATATGTCATGTTGAGTATAATGATATCTAGTTCTAAGGAACCTAGAAATGATATTGATGTTTTATATGTTACCTTTGATTAATGATTTGAACGTTTTATGGGAGAATAGTATTATGGTGTATGATTCTTATAAAATTGAATATTTTTAATTGATTTTAGCGCTTATGTTCACAATAAATGAATTCCTAGTGTTGGGAAATTTGTCTGGATACACTGTTAAGGGGCATAAACCATGTCCAATTTGCATACAATAGACTTCATATTTTCAATTGCATCATGTGAGGAATACAGTGTACATGGGTCATAAAATGTTTTTTCCTATGGATCACCCTTATAGAAGACTAAAAAAGGCATTCAATGTATCACAATAATTTTATATTTCTTCTAAACCATTATCCCATAATTTTTATTTTGAGAGAGTGAAAAACCATTATATTTAATTAGGAATGACATATAAATCTAGTAATGATAGACATATTTGGATGAAAATGTCAATATATTTTGGACTACCATATTGGAGATATCATGAAGTGAAACATAATATTGATTTCATGCATGTCGAAAAGAATATATATGATAGTTTTATTGGAACATTGATAGATATTAATGGATATACTAATGATGGGTTGAATGTAAGATTAGACTTTATATCAATGAGAATATGTTTGGAGTTTTCTCCCACTCTTAATCAAAGACAAACATTTATTCCCACGACTTTACCTACATTATCCAAGTGGGTGAATATTTGTTTTGTTAGTGTATCCATGATATAAATGTCTTTCAAGGTTAATATTAAAATGTAAACATATTATCTTTGAATGATTTGAAGTTGATAGTTATGAAATCTCAAGATTTTCATGTCATGATGAAATAAATTATACATGTTGCATTGTACTGAATATTTCCCATCCATGTCTGAAAGACTATAAGGATGTTGTGTTATTTTTCCTATTCAATTTGAAATTATAAGATTAATGTGAATGATTAGGGTATTTTAGAAAAGGATGAAATTTCTATACATTGTCAATTGGAAATGTATTTTCCTCCATCATTTTTGGATATAATGGTGCATTTAATGGTTCATTTGGTTTGTGAAATAATGCATTGTGGACTAGTTTATCTTAATTGTATATATCCTTTTGAATGGTATATGAAAATATTGAAGGGTTATGTTAAAAATCCATATCTACCTAAATCCTATATTGTTGAAAAGTATATTTCTGAGGAGGTTGTGGATTCTATTACGAGCTAGTTGGCTATGACTGAGAACTTGGGTTTGCCTACATTACGCCATGAACGAGATACTAATGAAGGTTGGGCGATTTGTGTCTTGAAAGTCAAATATTTTTCAACTGAAGAGATAATAAAGGTAGAATTACACATCTTGAATAAAATATCTAATTCTCAATTGTATGTCACACTTCATGTTAATGAGTTGAATCAATTTCATCCAAAGAAAAAATAAATGTGGATTTTGAATGAGCGCGACAAAACCTACTTTCAAGGTTTAAAAAGGCCATTCTCGATAGATTAGTTATATCATAGAAATTAATAGGGTTAGTGAGTGGTCCATCTTTGAATTAGATAACACATTCTTGGTATGTCATTAATGGATATATATTTCATATGCAGGCATGATAAAAAAATGTGAATTTCAAAATAGTAGTGTATTGGTGTTTGCATAAACATTGCATTTTTTGAGTTATAAAGACAAAAACCCAATTTTTGGTAAATTCATATTATAGAATCAATGAAGAAATATTTCTGGTTGATTACATTAAAATTAATGTTGATTTTTTAATGGAAATGGTTTATAGTAACACCAGTGTTAGACACAATGAATTAGGAATGAAATTTGTTTATCTGAATAGATTAGAAGACATAATAGATTCTATTATAATGAGAGCACATACAAAACTTATATTCTATTTATTTCATCAACAGGATATGTATTAGTCTATTTTTTTACTAGGGAAAAACCAATATGTTTGTTAGGATTAACATGATGAAGATGCTGATTTATGCATGATCCCTACTTCAATGTAACGATTAGTAGAAAATAATGATGGACATTTTGAAGACATGGCATGTTCCATATGGACTGATCGCGATGAAAGAATTTTAGAAAACAATCAATTTATACATTCTTAATTTTATAGGTAATATATGTTTATTTATTTTTTTCACTTACTATTTTCATAAAAATTTAGATATTGTAATTGTTTTCTCTATTAAAATGCATATTAAAACAAATAAGTTGAAATTTTTGTTTATTTTAATTTTCTTTAGTTTTGTTTATCATGTTTACTATTACGTAACTTATATATCTGTTGATTTTTTTGAATGAAAATTACCTTACCATGTTTACCATGTTTACCATAGTTTACCATAGTTTACCTTTACAGAGAATTTAAATTTAATTATTGTTTTGAATGAAAATTACACTACCATTTTTACCATGTTTTCAATGTTTTCCATGTTTACCATTATTTAACCAACTTACCAAATTTACCATGTTTACTATTATGTATCGTAGTTAAGTTTTTCATTTTTTGTTTACATTAGTATTGTAACATTTTAATGTTTATATTTTTTAAACAATGTCTATTTTTATGATTTGATGAATAATTAATGATCAATCAGTTGATCAACCATGTGAATCTAGAGATGAGAATCATTATCATACATATGGGGAGGAACATTCAAATTCTCAACTTGATGTTCCCCAATATTCCTTATGTGCTTCTATAAAGAAAATGAAGAGTTCCAGAGTTGGTAAATTTTGCTACACACGTTTACAAAAATTATCACTTGCATGTAGCCAAGACTAGAGTATACTGGTTGAGTTTTATGAGAATGAAATTCCAAGAGGTCCAAATGAAAATGATTTCATGAGTTTTTTAACAACTCACGGTAAAATAAAATAACCAGTTTTATGATGATTGGAGATGTGTGGACGAAGAAATAATATCTTAGTTGTGGGAGATTATGTTGGTAAGATATTTTGATATTTTTTTACTAATATTTAAATGTTTCTTGTATAATATGTTTTACCTCATATTTTTCAGATGACATTTGACAATATTCGCAATGGGGGAGTTAGAATTAAATGTTTAACAATGCCTGGAAAGAGATGGAGGGAATTAAAATCAACCCTTGCATATAATTTCTGTTTTGGTCATATGAATCATGACAATCCATGTCATTTATATCATTTCATAGATGATGAAACTTGGAGGAAATTTGTTAAATGTATATGAAAATAATCATTTTTTGTAAGGTAAATGTAAAATTTTATATACTTTCTTATATAAATTAACTTACTAATATTTTTTAATGATTTAATATTCTTAATTCACCGTAAAAAAGGAAATCTAATCAGGAGATCAAATCTAAAAATATGTACCATCATAGTTTATCTCAAGGAGGGTATACATTATTGGAAGAACAAATGATATGTTAAAAATTACAAAAATAGAAAGCAGTGTCTCCATGCTCTAGAGAGGTTTCCCTTCTATCCCCTCCATCTAGACATGAAATATGGAAGAGAGCTCAGATGAGAAACAAGGGGCAATATCATTGGGAAGAACCAAGAATCATAGATTAGGAGATTATAATATATTTATTTTATTTTATTTAAGTTAATTGTATTCTTTATATATTTTTAATCAGTATAGAAAGGTTAAATTAATTAATACACGATTCTCTTGAGGAGCAGAGATCACATGGGGTATTTACCTCTACTGGGAGGCAATATATTTTATCTGCAGTAATGGTAAATCCAGAACACCCATGTCATGTATGAGGATGTACCATAGGGGTATTTGTAAACAATGTGTTTCCACGTTCTTCAAAATCGTCATATATGTTTGTTTATAAATAAAATATAATCCATTGAAGATGAAGTACATAATATAAATGCAGTGATGGAGGAAAATATTTTAGAATTGGTATAGTCTATGTTTTCAGACATGAAAAATAAATTTCAGAATATAGCTCCCACTCCACCACCCCCAGTAGTCCCCATTATTTATTCTACACCTCTGTCAGTAGCTCCGACTCCCCCACCTCAGCCTGCATACCCCATTTTTTATCCTACTCCTCCACCACTACTACCAACTTATTGTGAGTTTTATATTGTTGATCCTCACCAGCATATAGTTTCATATGGGATGGTATATTGTATTGGACATGGAGTTTATCATAAAAAGTTAACGGTAGATCATCATAGGGTCATTATGGATGATATTATATATAGATCGGTTTGATTACCATTACCTACAGATTAGGTGACGATAGTTTCATATAGTATCATCCACTTTTTAGTTTGGTCATCTAGACATCAATGACCCGTTACCATAGAGGTATGTATGTTATATCTTTTATTTTATTTTTTATTAAAATTTAATCATTTTAAAACAAATATATTTCTCTATTTATTATTACAGTAATACTTTAATGGTAACGAAATACTATATAGACAACAACAAAGAAAAATGGTTATGACATCAGATATAGATTCTAGTAATCTTGACCGGTTATCATTATATTCAAATTTGTTGGCAGACCATTATGAGTTTCCAACGGAAGATCACATTTGTGGACATGAAATTAATATGGGGGAAATGAAAAATGAAATCATGGGGCAAGTTATTGGAGATATATTTGGAATCAATGTGGTACATATATTTTCCATGTAAGTCTTAACACCTTTTCTAGCGTTATATTTATTAAAAATGTATACTTGTGTCTATTATTATTAGGTATCTTTATAAAATGTTGAGAAGAATGAGAGGAGAAATGGAAATGGATTCATATACCCTCTATTTATATCCCATGAAGTACATGCAATGAATTTGGAACAAATAACACTTTATATTTCTGAATTATTTAAACTGAATATAATCAGGGAGTGTTGGATGATGACTTTTTTTGAGGGGAATGAATCATTTATTTAGAAAAGTGTTAATTATATTTTAATTGTTTTTTATATTATATGTAATTATAAATTTATCACATTCTTATTATTTTCTTATAGGTGATGGGTATATATTCGAAAAAAACAAAAAAAAAAAGAGTGCCATGATAAAATATGTAAAACTAAAGGTAAATATTCATTTATAATTTTTAATTATTCATTGTAGTACATAAAAATGTTATTTTTAATTGACACTCATTTGAACATAATTTTCATGAATAACAAGGCGTTTTCGATTGCATATATTTTATGATTAGATTTATGCATGAAATAATTACAACAGGAACACTTGTAATGTTTGACCAAGTAAGATTTACTTAAAAACTATTCTATAATATTTCATTTTAAGTATTCATCATACATGTCTACTATTATCATTTTAATTTGTATTAATTTGATGTCCATCAACCCTATAGTGCTCAAGAGGTCAAACACCATGAAGTGGAATGGTCAAATAATTTTACTTGATTGATTGGAATTTAGTATGTTTGTAATGTGAAATGTAATTCAGAATATTGTAATTTTAATTTTGTATTTGGTATTTGTTTTGGTTAAATTTAGGTTTTTCATTTGAAATTGTATGTTTTTAATGTTATATATGTGAATTTTTAATTTTTCTCTCGTTCTTCTTGTTTTGGTCGAGTTATGATGTTTTTCTTGTTTGGATTCTAGGCTAGTTTTGGTCTGCTTTTG
Source organism: Viscum album (assembly GCA_963277665.1). Lineage (NCBI taxonomy): Eukaryota > Viridiplantae > Streptophyta > Magnoliopsida > Santalales > Viscaceae > Viscum > Viscum album. The sequence continues at coordinate 1,253,403,748 of OY728150.1, read as the reverse complement.
GTCCGGTTTTTGCTTGTTTCATCCATTGGAAGAGCATAGTGATGCATGCCTGTCATAGGGTGTGGCAAAAAAATTATTTCTTAACTGAAAATTTAGTAATGTGGTTGACCTAGGATGTCTCCCGAAGTGGAGTGAACACAAAACGGGTTGTGACTTTAAAACTTGGTTAAAAATTTTGTGCTTTTGAAAATGAAATTTGAAATTCAATTGATTGAAAAAATATGAAATTAAAAGGGTGATTAGGTCGGGGTCGGTTTCCTAATAATAATGCTATCCTTTTTCAATTTCATTCAAAAATATTTTTCTTAGTGGATTAAAGTGAGTTTCCATAATCATTTCCTCTCATAACCATGGTGAAATTATTATTGTGAAATAAAACCTTACCAAGATCTTGGTTTGGTCAACTCTCCTTCCATATGTAAAATATTTGTATTTAATATCCTTGATTTAAATTGGAAAATCCCGATCAGGTTTTGTTTATCCTAAACAATCAAGAACATTCACTACACATTTTACACGTACTGAGGATCGTCGAGTACTTCCCCACTAATTCCTGGTTTATTCCATTGTATATAAACCAGAAATTAGCAGAGGGAGATTATGATTATTTTACCAAGGAAAAATCAATAACGGAATTAATATCCAAGAACGATCGCACTTGACAATAAAATCCATTATAATAAATTGAAAACAACTTTTAAGAACAAATAAATTTATTCAATTGTGTCCATGAACTCAAGCATTACAATATAGAAAACCAACCATTCCCTAATCACTCCAAATGTTTACCCCACCATGGTAATGGTAATCGAGATTAATGGGGAAGAAGAAGGCATTAAAATCTATGAAAAGGAAATGAAATAAAAGAGAAATATGAGAAGTTGTACTCCTTGGTGTCCCAGGAGGAATGGGGTGGAGAATGGGATGCTTTGAGAGGGTGGAACTCTCCTCCTTTTATGGACAGAAATTGTCCCCTAGATATTGACCTATTGTAGCCACATTAAATGACATCTTCATGCATTGAACCCTTCTTGAATGTTGTTCTTAATTCCTTTTTTCGTGTCCCCGAAAAATATCAACGGATTTGGACATGTATTCAATGATTTATGGCCGTTTTATTCCAGAGAATTTATTCTGTCTTGTCAGACTCATCAAAACGAAATACTCTGGAATATACTGATTTAATGACCTCTTAAATGGCTGATGCACGCAGTCCATCCGTAATAAAAGATTCTCCAAAATCTATTGTGTATCCACCCACCGAATTTTTCAACATTTGGGCCCACCATGAATGAGTTATGAAGCCAAAACAAACTAGGAAGAACTACAAACATTTTTATTTCTCCCAATTGTGAGCTTCTTTTGAGCTTCCATATGTCTGATTCAACTTTTAGACAAACAATAGTAAATGAAGCCCTGGATGTTTAGAATTTGGAAAAGAAAGAATTTTGCAATTTGGATCAGTTTAGATAATGTTATGGCCAAACTCCAAAAATAATTTGAAATTGTTAAAAATCCAAAATGGACATTTTTTACTTTTTAGCTCAAAATAACACCATTATCATAAAAATGAAAAAATTCATCTTAGAGGAACACTTTTTTGGGTTTAAAACAATTATATTCAATATAAATTAATTGAAAATGTTTTTTCTATAATTCCCCCACACTTAGTACTTGGACTCTTGGACAAGTAAAAATCAAATAAAATCAAATCCAAAACACATATTAATGAGATCTACCAAATCAATTCAAAGAAACAAAAAGATATCATGTCTTATCAAAAACAGTTATTTCAATTTCTCCATTTAATATTTTAATATATTTTCCCTTCATTTCTTATCCCATGCACACAAAACACCTATCTCACATGAATTTTCTCTCATCTCACAAATGTAAGTGCTAAACAAGACTTTTCTTATCCAAAGTCACACAAGAGTTACCATAGGCTTGATAAATTTCTACTTCTCCACCCAATGTGAGTCAAGGACATGTGTTTCTCATGAGGACTTTTCTGGGTTGTTCTGTGGTTTCCGTTTGGTAGGATTTAGATGTTAAACATTCTGAGGCTGGAAAAGGAGGGGTTAGCTCTTTTTGAAGCAAAATTGAAAGATTCTAATTTTTACTCAAGTATTATCACCTTCACTTCCCCTTTGTAGAAAATATTCTCCATCATCATTCAATCAGCTCAGCAGAAAAAAGTTCAATCCTTTAAAACATGATTTTTCATGAAATCTCCAGAAAGGCACAGATTTCTTTTTTTACATTGGAATCTCTAGAAAGTCACAACTTCTCATATTATAAAATCTCCGGAAAAGGAACAGCTTTCAACAGAATAATTTTTCAGCATCACACACATCTCTTCCAAAATTTATTTTCCACCCAAAGTATCACCAAATGTGGTAGTACACCACAATTCATCTTCCCCCGCACTTAAGTTCAACTAGATCATGCAATTTCACTTAAAGAGAAGGTAGGATAGGGAAACTTGGATTGTAATTTTTCTAACATAATAGGCAATTCATGGCTACTAGGAGATACAATGAAGGATAAATGTAAAGATCCAAAATGGCCAATTTTTACTATTCAGCTCAAAATAACACCATTATCATAAAAATGAAACAATTAATCTTAGAGGAACACTTTTTTGGGTTTAAAACAATTATATTCAATATAAATTAATTGAAAATATTTTCTCTATCAATTCCCCCATACTTAGCACTTGGACTCCTGGACAAGTAAAAATCAAATCAAATCAAATCCAAAACACATATCAATGTGATCTACCAAATCAAATCAAGGAAACAAAAAGATATCATGCATCAACAAAAATAGTTATTTCAAGTTATCCATTTATGATTTTAATATATTTCCACTTCATTTCTTATCTCATGCACACAAAACACTTAACTCAAATGAATTTTCTCTCATATCACAAATGTAAATGCTGAACAAGGATTTTCTCATCCAAACACACACAAGAGTCACCATTGGCTCGATAAATTCCTACTTCTCCACCCAATGTCAGTCAAGGACATGTGATTGTCATGTGGACTTTTCAGGATTGTTTTGTGTCTTCCGTTTGGTAGGATTTAGATGTGATACAGTCTGAGGTTGAAATAGGGGGACTTGGCACTTTTGAAGAAAATTTTCAATATTCTAATTTTCACTCAAGTATGGTCTCCTTCACTTCCCCATTGTAGAAAATCGGCTCCATCATCATTCAATTAGCTCAGCAGAGAAAATTTCCATCCTTTCAAACATGATTTTTCTTGAATGTTCCCGATACGCACAACTTTCTTTTTTTACATTGGAAGCTCCAGAAAGGCACAACATCTCTTATCATTAAAGATCCAAAAAAGGCACAAATTTCAACAGAATAATTTTTCAGCATCACACAAATCTCATCCCAAATTTATTTTCCACATAATGTATCCACAAATGAGGTAGTACATCACAAGACATCTTCCCCCACACTTAAGATCAACTAGATCATGCAATTTAACTTCAAGAGCAGGTAGGATGGGGAAAATTGGCTTGTAATGTGGCTAACCTAATAGGAAATTCATGGCTACTATGGGCTACAATGAAGGATAAATGTAAAGATGGGCAATAATGGAAATAATTATTTTGAAAAGGGGGATTCAAACCAAATAAATGCCTCAATCATTTAAAACACACGTACCCCAAACCCTCAAGTTTTGAAAGGAATAAATCATATTCTGGTTAAAGAAAGCATGGACTGGTTCTCTCAAGAAATGAGGTGAATGAAATGAATATGACAAAAATTGTTTAGAAGCCTCACAAGAATGTAATTTCAATGATATAGACATTAAAATATGGCATGAGTTTCAAAAATAAGTGTAGTTTTCATGAAATTCAAAAATATTTGAACTTGAAAAAAAGTAATTTTAGCATTCATTTAAGCTCAGTTTCATGCAATATATTCGTTTAATCATTGAAATGGGTTTAAAAATGTAAATTATAATCATTTCAAATAAAAAGTTTCAAAAACACACCAAAAAGTAAAATAAATAACACACAAACATTTGAAAACACACAATTAATTTTTTTTTCTGAAAAAAAACACAAAATGAAAATACTAAACTAAAAGGTTCCTTATCCCACACTTAAATGATGCAGTGTCCTCAATTCATTAAAGTTGATTTAACAGGTAATCCAATTTTAAAATGAATCACAATATCAAGAAAGTGTGAAGGAGAGGTACAACCTGATTAATTTGCCGTGCAACATTGAGTTAACCTCCTAAGTGCTGCAATCTGAAAACCTACAAATAATAGAACAAAAGTAAATATAAGATATTTATTGAATTAAATTAAAATAGAAATAGGATTAGAATAGAAGGATAAAACATGGTTTAATACCCCATGTGGGACCTGGGTTTTGACTGCCTCCATAGGGGCAGTTCTAATTGGGTTTCCCCAATCTGATGGTCGGTGAACATTCTTGCTCATGAACCAACAAAAACTTTTCATTCCAGGATGAACTTATTTCTTTTTCATGAGGACACCAATGATAAAATGAACCAATTTCACCCTAATTTTAATGAGATAAAACATGCATGGTGGGGTTTGGACAATGAATGAGTCCTCCTCTTACTTTGGTTTAGTATGAACAACATCGTCTTTATTCTCCAGTGGTTGTTGAAGGTATGATACATCTGAGGAAAAATCCAAAGGGAATGTCAGAGTTTAATTATATTTGAAAAAAATTAAAGCATGAAGAATCGATATCAAATTATTCTATTTCAATGTAAGTATCTTGTGTCCCATTTTCTTCCATAAAATCCACTTTGATCATCCCTTGTACTCCATCCATTAAATGTTCAACAGGTTTGGGGAGCTCAAGATGTTCCTCCATGGATGAATATCCTTTTTCATCAACTTCGTCAATGAAAATACATGTGTTGGCTGAATATGAAAAATAAAAATAAGGAGAGGTAATACTCAATTTAGTTTCAACAAAATAAACAAATAATGAGTTTATGAAAATATTGACTCCCTGAACTTGTTTGGCATCAATTCCTTCTTCAATGGGAAGTGATTCTTGGAGTTGAATTTCCCTAGATAGAGTTAGGCATCCAGACTCCTCTATCCTCTTTTCAAATTCCACTACTTGGTTGGTTTCTTCGTTTAATGTTATTGAATCATTATGAGGAATAGTTGGCTCAAAAAGTTCCTCACACTCATTCCAGAAGTTATCCAGATCTTTTTGATCTCCCATATGTATTTCAATTGCTAAATCTTCTTCATCAATCTCCTCAAATATTGATTGACATGGGATCAATGGATCATCTTTTTATTTCATCAAGGCCTTAATGGGTTATTCAACTTTAAGGATTTGTGAGGATACTTTTTCCATTAATTTTTCTGGTTCTGCTTCTTATTTTGGCTCCAATTTTGGATCCTGGGATGCATGTACTTGTTCCGCTGTCCACTGTATTGAGGCCTCTATGTTTTGAACTGTTTGACTAATTCTTTCAAATTGTGCTTCAATATCCTTGTGAACTTCTTCTTCTTGGCGTTGTAAACTGATCATTTCTTGATAAAATTCCGGAAAATAATTTTGAAGTTCAATTATTTCTCTTTCCAAACCATCCAACACTATATATTCGTGTTCTATTTAAGGTTTTCTATGAGATCCTTGAATTCATCCTCTGTTACGATTTGGATTCGAGCTCCCTGAATTTTTTTATCCAAGAAAAAAACATTATACTCTATAGACCAAGGTGATTCAATAACTGGTTCTCGCACTTGTGGGTAATTGTTCCTCGAATTAAAAAAATAATCATTTAAAAATAACATGGTAAAATATTTTTTTTAAAAAAAATTAATTTTAAAAAAGTGAAATATTTAGAAAAATAAATTTTGGCACTAGCTCCCCGGAAACAGAACCATGTTTGACACATACCTGTCATAGGGAGTGGAAAAACAATTATTTCCTAAGTTAAAATTTTGTAATGTGGTTGACCTAGGATATCTCATGAAGAGGAGTGCACACAAAATAGGTTGTCACTTTAAATCTTGGGTAAAAATGATGTGCTTTTGAAAAAGAAATTTGAAATTCAAATGATTGAGAAAATATGAAATTAAAAGGGTGATTAGGTCGGGGTCGGTTTACAAATTGTAATTCTATAATTGTTCAATTTCATTCAAAACTCTACTTCTTAGTTGATTAAAGTGCGTTTCCACAATCATTTCCTCTCACTTCTTTGGTGAATTTATTATTGTGAAAGAAAACTTTTCCAAGATCGTGGTTTGGTCAACTCTCCTTCCATATGTACAATAGTTGTATTTAATATCATTAATTGAAATGAGAAATACCCGACCGGGTTTTGTTTATCCCAAAAAATCAATAACATTCACTACACATCTTACACATACTGACAATCGTTGAGTACTTCACCACTACTCCCTGGTTTATTCTATCGTATATAAACCAGAAATTTGCGGAGGGAGATTATGATTATTTTACCAAGGAAAAAATCAATAATAAAGTCAATATTAAAAAACCATCGCAATTGATAATAAAATCCGCTATAAGAAATTGAAAACAACTTTGAAGAAGAAATAAATTTATTCAATTATGTCCAAGAACTAAATAATTACAATGTAGAAAACCAACCCTTCCCCAATCACTTCAAATGCTTACCCCACCATGGTAAGGGTAATCGAGATGAATGGGGAAGAATAAGGCATTACAAAACTATGAAAAAGAAATGAAATAAAATAGAAATCTAGGATGTTCTTCTCCTTGGTGTCCCAGGAAAAATGGGATGGAGAATGGGTTGCTTTGAGAGGGTGGATCTCGTCTTCTTTTATACCCATAAACTATCCCCCGGATCTTGACGAGTTATATCCACATTAAATGACATCATCACACGTTGAACCCTTCTAAAATGTTGTTTATAATTCCATTGGCCATGTCCCCTAAAAATATATATGGATATTGACATGTATTCTAAGAGTTATGGCCGTTTTAATCCGGAGAATTTATTCTGTCTAGTTAGACTCTTCAAAAAGAAATACTCCGGATTAGAGTGAATTAATTACCCCTTAAATGGTCGATTCATGCAGTCCTTCCTTAATAAAAGATGCTCCAAATTTTTTTCACGTCCACCCACTGAATTGTATAACATTTTGGGCCACCATGAAAGAGTTATGAAGCCCACACCAAAACTAGGCAGAACTGAAAACAGTTTTTTATCTCACTTGTGAGCTTCTTTTGAGCTTCCATATGGCTGATTCAGATTTTAGTCCAAAAATAGTAAATGAATCCCTGGATGTTTATAATATTAAAAAGAGATAATTTTTCAATTTGGATCAGTTTAGATAATTTTATGGCCACACTACATAAATAATTTAGAACTGTTAAAAATCCAAAATGGACAATTTTTACTATTCAACTCAAAATAACAACATTATCATAAAAATGAAACAATTCATCTTAGAGGAACACTTTTGTGGGTTTAAAACAATGGTATTCAATGTTAATTAATTGAAAATAATTTCCCTATCACATAGTAATCGTTTCATGGGGGTTGAGGTGTTCTGGGTGGGGGGGGCTGTCATTGGGGGGTGGGAGGGTCCAGGGGGTGGGGGATGTCCACTGGGTGGGGGTGTGCATGGGATGGGAGGGGTTCTCTAGGGGGTGGGGGTGTCCTGGTGGTGGGAGATATCGAAGGGGTTCAGAGGTGTCTAGGGGTGTGGGGGTGGCGTGTCTAGTGGGTGGGGGCAATTCAGTGGTTTGGGGTGGAATCTGGTGGGTGGGAGGCTGTCCAGGGGGTGGGGGCTATTCAGGGGGGTCAGGGTGTCTAGGGGGGGTCTCTGGGAGTTGGGGGAGTTATCATGTTGGGTTGGGGTGGTGTTTATTGGGTTTAAGGGTGTCTAGTGCGTGGGAGGGTGTTCAGGGTGTGGGGGTATCCACGGGTGGTGGTTTCCAGGGGGTGGGAGGAGCTGTCTAGGGGTGGTGGTGTCCAGGGGGTGGGGGATGTCCAAGGTGGACAAGGGTGTCTTAGGTGGTGAGGGATGTCTAAGGGGGTTGTCCAGTTGGGTGGGGAGTTTTCCAATGGTTGGCAGGGTTTCCAGTGGGTGAAAGGGTGTCCAGATGGGTGGGGGTTGGGGTGTCCATTTGGGTGAGGTGGTGTCCAGTGGGTGGGGTGGTGTCCCGGGGGTGGGTGTGTCTCCAGGGGTGGGGGGATGTCCAGTGTAGTGGGGTGGTGTCCAATGGGTGGGAGAGTGTCTAGTGGGTGGGGGTGTCCAGTGGGTGGGAGGGTGTCCAGTGGGTGGGGGTTTTCCATGGGTGGGGGTCCAGTGAGTGTTAGGGGATATTCTAGGGGGTGGGGGACAAGGGGTGGGGTGTCCAGGTGGTGGGGGTGGGTTGTCTAAGGGGTAGGGGTGTCTAGGGGTGGGGGATCTCCAGGGGTGGAAGCATTTCCAATGGGTGGGCTGGTGTCTAGGGGGTAGTGGGTGTCCAGGGGATAGGGGATTTCCAAGGGTGTATGGGTGTCTAGGGGTTGGGTCTGTCTGGTGGGTTTTGTTTGGTATTGGTATGTTTTCTTCTTATTTTTGGTCCACATTCGCGGCTGAATTTAATGGTTGAAACTGTTATTTTAAAAAATTATTTTTACGTAATTTATTTTATAATTGACATATTAAATTCCAGGGGTGAATTTTTTTATGTCTGTTATTATTTATCCGATGCGAAAAACCATTTCCCAGATTTCTTTATCATGTCGGTTTTGAAAATAACTGAAGTGATAACCATATTTTTGACATCGGTTATTAGAAAAACGATGTGAAAATTTCTTTTGAGTGCTTATTTATTAGGTCAATTATTTAATAACAGATGTAATAATTAGAATATTATGGTGCTTATCTAAAAACTAACGTAATAAATCATGATGATTAATCTTTTTCGATGATAGATTGTTAAAAACCTTAGTGAAAATGGCTTCAGATTTCGGTTTTTACATCCGTTTTAAAATAACATACATAAGAACAATATTTGTAATATCCCCTGAAATAACATCATCCAAAAACTGAAGTAAAAAATGAAAAAAAACAGATGTAAAATCTTTTTTTACTAGTGTGTGTACTCATATACAAAATGCACGGTCTAACTAAGTTATTATGTGTGTGACATACAAGTCTAATGGTAAAAAATTTACACATGGAAATAGTATAAGGTTAGTTTTTCTCATAAACAATTCCATAATTAATTTATCCCATAAAAATGAAAATCATAAAATAACTGGTAAACTACCATCAATTATATTATAGATAGGGAGATGAGTGCTGAATAAAAATCATGACATGTTCATTTACTTCTTCGGATACTCGTATGTACATTTTCATAACTAGTAATATTCTCTATTTGAATATACACTTGATTAATTTAATACTATTGGGATATTAACCAATAATATTATCTAGTTGAATACACACCAGGTTAAATAAATACAATAATCATAGTGAGGGGATATATAATTCCAGGTGGTGTCAAGGCCTCCTATTGTGACCTAATTTTTCTCTTTAAAAGTACCGATGCATCGTGGGGATTTCATTAACATTTCCCCAAGCTGTAGGGATAGCATTAATCGGTCCCCAGCACGTAGGGAATTCATTAACTGGTCCCCAACATGTTATATATATAGTTCAATACACTCCTCATCTATACAGTAAGGTCATATATTCAATGTGTCCAAAACCACATTGAATAATGAATTTCATATCTAATATATTCTTAGTTTCCCAATCCACTTTTAATAAATTTTTTCTTTTTCCAAAAATGGTCATAAAATCTAAATAATTTTCATTAGAAATTATCTGTATAAAATAAATCATGCATTAATTTTGAATACTCAAAATGGTATGGCTATAAAGAACTTAACAATGAAATTTATTGATTGGAAGATATATTAAAACACATGTGATGATAACTAATACACAAAAAATTAAATGATTTTGTAGATTTTTTTACAAAAAATGAAAACCCAGAAATTCTAAATTCTATATTTCATGGGAAAAAATTAAAATATTTAAAATGATTAATTTTAATTTTATGAATTTATTCATTTATATTCAATACATATGATAATAAATAGCCATGTCAGAATAAGTTAAAATAACTAACAGCATTTATATTTTCTAATTCATTATGAAATGCATTGTAATAATTTAGTTCGAAAAATAGTTTTTTCATATGATGCACACATGGATGAAGATAAAATAAAACTTATTTCTCTATAATTTCTTATTCATGTCTATATATTCCTGTTAAATGAAAAGTCTATTCGAACCTTCTATGAACAAGAATGCATGCATACAAGGTCAAATGTATCAAAAATTTGAAAAAACATGACTTTGTTGGATTATGGTCCCCATACAAATTTTCACGGGCTTAACCAAAATTATATAAAACCAAATGAACAAAAGTGAATACATGGTATTTTCTCTTCCAAAACAAGGATTAATATAACATTATAAATATTACACTCCTCAAAAACATAATTGAATCACCAATTTTTTTTGGAAATCATAATTTTATTTATGGTTAATACTCATTGGTACATATATAACCATATATATATATATGGTATAATTAAACCAAACAATAAAAACCAAAAAATATATATAAATGTTTATCACTCAAAATTATTATAATAGAACAGGTTTGTTCGATTAATGTAGTTATATATATATACATATAACTATTTATACACACAATGTATATACATATAGAGTTTTAATAACAACAATGTTGTAACCCTTAATTACCACATATTTCACAAAAAAAATAATTTATGCTTTGAAAATAAACCCTTAATAGACTTAATGTTAGTTAGAATAGGAATATATATATATATATATATAATATGAAAATGTATATATATTTATACCTGATAAAAAACATGTATAATCAGATTTTACCAAAGTATGAAATGATTAATAGTCCCTTACCAGTATTCATGGAGAATTCAAGGATGATTAGAGGTTGGAATGGTGCTTGAGAACAGAGAACATTAAACACTTGAAGATCCAAAGTGAATGTGGAAATAAATTGTGTATGTGTATTTTTATATACACCATAGATTATGTATGAAATAATAAACACAGAAGGGAGAGGAGACTCATGTATAAGAAAAAAATTAATCATATCAAGAGAAACCTAAGAGGACTGATTGTTTGATAATGTATTAATATATATATATATATATTTATATTTATATAACATGGAAAATAGACATGGTGTCTAAAGGGGTTCAGTTTAATGTAAAATAAGGGTTTTATGTTTGAGGAAAAGAAGAGAGTAGGGGTCATGGGTGTATATAGGTGTAGTCACATACTAAGGAGAACATGAGGTCTATGATGGAGATGGGTCCAATGTTGTGCGACACGAGGAAAAAGATGCAACGAAGAAGAAGAATTGGAATTAATGGATGGTCGCGATCATCCGAGATTTGATCAGACGACTAAAAGGCATTAAGGGTTTTAAAAACCAATGAGAGCTGGAGATCACACTGTGCTTCTGATAAAACTGTTTTTGTGAATCCAAAAATCTAAAAAACAGATGAGTTGTCGAGATCGTCTATGACTATGATCAGACAGTCTGGAGAAATGTTTCATTAATTATGTAACACCCCAAGATTTAATAGTACGTTATTTCTTCAATGTAATTAAATAACTTTCACTACACGTAACACCAAGTTCTAGCGCACCATGACTTACCAAAATAGTTGTTCTAATGGGGTTATGAATATTATTAACTGAATATTTATCAATGTATAATCATTATAATTTTAGAATCAATATTATGTGTTTTTTAGACATAATGTAAGAACAAATACATTTTTTTCACAAAAAGAAGTATTTTTCAAAAAATGAAATTTTATTGACTTTTAATGGTGAATCCTTTGTAAATAAAATATTTTAAACTTTTATATATTAAATTTGACAAAAATAAACTTCTTCTTTTGAATCGAGACATATGAATTTAGTTTCAATAATGTTTTGGTGTTTTTTTGATAACATTCATATTTGGGTGAATAGTGAAAAATACTATATTTTAACTGAAAACAAATATTTAATCAAAATAATTTATAGTGTTAACATATACATTTTAATGGTTTGGAAGTATAAATAGATTATATTTTTACCATTTAACCCAATTATAGTCATTTTATGTAATCTCACTTTGAAATTGGTCAAAAACAAGTGTCAACTTTTTTATAGTTATTATTTATTAAAAAATGGATTTTGGTTTTGATAGTGGGAATTAATTTTATATTAATAAATTCAACTTCTATGTTTTTAATTTGGTAAAATAGACTTCATTATTTAATTCTAAATATAAAAATTAGCTTATTGTAAATTTTTGATATTTTTCTGAAAACTTTTAATTTATGATGAATAGTGAAAAACACAGAGTTATAGTTTAAAACCAAATTATTAATTAAATAATTATTAATTTTATTTAAATTTATTTTTGGTAAAAATAGATACATAATACCTATATAAGTTCAATGTTATTAATTAGAGTCAGTTTGTAATAATTTTAGATATATAAAAATTTTATTGAACTTTTCACTGTCTTTTACCCATCTCCTATGAGAATTTGTAAATTCATAGAAAACTTAATTTTATAGCTTCTGTGAGTTGAATTTCAAAAATCTGAGATAGATGATTAATATCAAGGAGTAAAAGTGGTTCAGTAAGATAAAAAAAATTGGTGAATATTGAGTTTTTACTTTTATTTACCATGGTTAAAAGTAAATAGAGAAATTAAGGGTAAAAATGATATTATTATTACCCTAAAAAATGTCCTTATTCTAGTGGATAAGTTTAATTAGACCAAAAACATCCTTAGGAATAAATTATGACCCTTTAGGGCCACTTGTATTAGATTATTTCATTTATTATTATTTAATTTAAAGAAGAGCTAAAAGTTTTAAATTCAATGTTTATTAACTAAACCATTTTAATATATGGTTATACATAATTTAAATTTGAATATAAATATTAATTAGAAAGATAATAATATTTCCAACAACATGGTAATTTATTTATAATTTTTAGACATTAAATAATTAAATTTACTTATGACACAATGATGATGCAGTAAGTACCTTATTAATGAAAGAATCAAATAAATGGTATTATAAATATTAAAATAATTATAATTTCAAAGTTTTTATGATATACAAGAATTATCAAGGTGACTATGACATTATGGGTAAGATTATATTTATCTTGTTATAAGTAATAAAGTTGTGATGACTTTCACAAAAACAAAATAACAAATAGTGTCAAAATTGAAAAAAACAATATTTAATACAAATACTATATTATTGGTTGATATAATATTCCTAAAAATGTAATGTTCATCCAAATGACATAAATAATATTATATATGTCATTAATGATCCACTATAGGTTCCCATGGATGTTTATATTATGTTTATTAACCACATATAGTAAGAATACAAGAAGACACGGAAATAGTTAAACTATTTAACTAAGAGATAAATCTAAATGATAAGGTTAAAATGGTTACCTAAACTAGTCTAAAAATTATTGGGTGAGATTATTTAAACCCATAACCACCGAAGGATTCAAATAAATTCATTTTTAACCATTATTAACAGAATATTATTGTATAATAAATTAATACATTAATCTTTTCCTAAAGTGACCCTGACCCCTCTTATAAAAGGGCACATACCCTTCTCTCAAAATCACATCTACAAAGCCTTTTGGTTCGTCCAACACCTTCCCAAATACTCTCTAAACATCCCTCACTTAAACATAGAAGCCTTAGTTTTATCATAAATACAACCTATGGAGCCCTTTCTGATCAAATCAAAAGGAAGAACCTGAAGAACAGGTAATGTTTTCACCACCCTTTTTCAAGTTCCTTTCCTCATCAACTTCTTCGTTCATTGTTATTTCCTTTCTAAAATAATATATACAGTATCTTCTATATACTGTGATGTTATTTAAATATGGTACAACCATATTCAGTATTCTATCCATCCATTGAATGGCATGTCACCAGTCGTGTGTACGTACAGATTACCGTCTCCACGTCGTGGTGTAATTGTTATTCAAAAAAATTATTATTTGGATGGATATGATAATGATATGTAATTGATTTAATTAATCTATATAACATGATAATGATTCTGTATATATGTTATACCATCCAATTCCACATATTTAAGGAAATGATATTGTCGCTCGTGCGTACGTACGGATTACCGTCTCTACGACGGGATGAGATTCATTTCCACATTCACCATTCATCGACGATTATTAATATATATATATTAATAATAAGTATTTAATATATTACATAATAATTATGCTAGAGATATATTTAAATATTTACATACATATATTTTATTCACTTAGTTCCATTCAATACATTATGAAAATAGAAACAACGTTTATGCGTTCGCACAGACTACCATCTCCATAAACAGTGATTTCAATTTCATATATACACCTATTATACATATTTATATTATAAATATATATGATATAAAAATCATGTTTTATATTCTGGAATTAATTAAATCATGATCTAAGTGATACAAGAAATAGTAAAAAGTTAAAACACGTACGATAAAGAAAGCGATTATTTCAGAAAATATTAATATAACAAGGAAATTATTATTAAATTTGTAGTGTAAAGTCATAAATGAATAATGTATGATATAATAAATATTAATAAGGTTCCGGTATAATTTAATAACATACTATAGTCTTCATACAGGAGGTTAAACATACCCTCTACTAAAAGAAAGTGCATGGTAAGGGGTTTTCATCTCACCTCTTATTCCTATGAGATTCATGCCATATTGCTAATATTACCTTTTCTATAGTGTATTTCCTGCCCATAATTGTATTAAATGTGTAATAAACTTTATTTTATGTTTAGTTTCATATTCATTGTATAATACTTCTTTCATGGGGTGTATGTTTCAAAAGGTACCAAATTGGTAAGGGTTTATTTTATAATCTCATTATTATCCGAGGGTGCTTTTACGTATGTATTTACTGGGACATTTTGGTCATCCAAGTACCTTTTTCATAAAAATGATTTAAAAATGAATAATTTAAAATTTTTTGAAAGATAATCATTATAAATATTGGATTTTTAAATGTTTTAAATATTTATCTTTCTAAATATTTTTAATTAATGTCCATGCTTTGAAAATGATTTTAAGGATTTATTTATATAGACATGAATGTATTGAAATGGTAATTTTTTGAAAAGTTTCCAAGAAGTATTGGACACTTTGATTCAAAATCTCTTTTAAATTACTTCCTTTATAAATGTGTTAATCTTAAATGATATTACAAAAACAAATATATCTCACAAAATGTTTTACTCATCATTTTCAACTATGTCTGCATCTTTTACTAGAAATTATTTTTTGAGGTTGATTTATAATAATACAATATTACATATTGTATTGAATGAGTTATTATATGTTTGACCATGGATGTTCTATTTTTATACCATTCATGGTTTATGGGTAATGTATCGACATTTCTTATGAAAGGTTTAATATGAATGTTTATTTTATGTTTCAAAAATTTATATGAGGAATGCACTGGACTTAATATGTGACTGGTGGAGCCCACTATAGCTCCTTGAGGCATCAGTAGTTATGATGAGACCATCTAGTGTATTGGCACAAGGCCTTGAAAAAAAATTTATTTGTAGTCTTGGTATGAGGCCTTGACTATGTGGTAATGATGTCAGGTATTAGGCATTCCCTCATTGTGAAATTAGTTATTACATGTGATTACTCGACAAGTAGAATATTCATGTGCATGTTTATATGGTAATGTTTCATTTATTTTTACAATATTAGGTTCATGTTTATGTTAAAAAGGCTGTTGTTTTTATTACACATCTTGCCTTAAAATTTTATAGCATCCGATAAATTATTTACCCTTACTGAGCATCTGAGCTCACCCCTTTCTTATGTTTAATTTTCCCATTACTCCAATAAGTGTATTATGATTGACATGTTGGGTCAAGATAAAATGAAATAAGTAATTCTCAAAGAAATATATATGTTGTGTTTTATGCTTCAAATTGTAACATAAATTTAATGTATATAATCTATTTTTCAAGACTGATAAATTGATGAGTCCTTTGAGACATGATTCCGTATAATCATGCCAATGTATTAAAATAATTCACCGGCTCTAGGTAACTAGGGTTGGGGCATTACAGTTGGTATCAGATAAAGTTGAGTACAAACCTTGGAAGCCAGATTTTGATAAACTCTGATTAGAGCACATAGACCTAAGATGGACTTTGAGGATTAGTATAGAATAAAATCCTAGAATTTTGGTATTGTAGAAATTTTGTGAGTTTTCTTAGAAAATACATCCATGTCTAGATACGAGCGGGTAGTGTCGGCTCTGGCATAGATGTACCTAGGTGTAAAACCTGAAAACACCGCTTTGAGCTAGACTCAAATGGGAACTGGTGCACGACAACAGGCCTTGCAGCACTCTTGCTTACGACACTCCCAGGGGATATGCTTAGGATAATTCTTGTTTTATTAACAAACCACTATTAAAGGTTTATGAGTATATACCTCTTCAAAGAATTTTTTTTGTGATTATGGTATATCCATAAACTGTTAAATTTACGTTAGGTATTTTACATGTTTGGAATTATGAATTGTGATTCATAAACTGACCTAGTGTATGTCATTGTTTAGAAATGGCGCCCATTAGAATAAATTAGAACTCCAACAATTCGAATGATCCAAAGTATAATAAGGGTCATATCATTCATGGTATTAAGCCAACATTTAGATTGGAAATAGTCTCCCACGTATTATCATCATATGAATAAATAGTATCATGTGTTAATAAGAATAGTAAAGAATTATAGAAATCCTATGGATTTGAAGGTAATACAAAGAAGAAAAGGATGGTAGAATGAAAGATGGATAAAGGGAAAAAGGTAAAGAAGGATTTTATAATATGTGATAAATGTGGAATGAATCACCATGGTAAATGCTTGAAGGGAATGGGAGTTTGTTATAATTGTGATAAAAATGACACCAAATACGTGACTTCAAGGGTAAGAAATAGTTTTCAAATGTCAAATGTTTCATCTTCATGGCATTGAGACACTACACGAATCATTGTACCATTCATAAGAGTATACTGAAAATGATGTTATTGGATAATAATCAAGTTATGATACCACCTCAGATGAAGAAGAATGACTAGAGTTCTTATGTTGTTATAATAAAATTATTTAATTTGAGTGTTGTATCAATAGTATATTGGTTACATGAATTAAATAGGTAAATATGGATTGTAATGTAGTACTATTTTATTGAGGATTTGAGATTATATGGTTCTAAGAAATGTGACTTAATAGTAAGCTATAATTTTTGGAAATTAAATTTTTCAAGGAATGGTAATCCTTAATATGGTCCTGATAATGAGGTAGTGATTTTGCAATAAGAGATGGTTGATTTTGGTAATTCTGGATGTTGTGGTGTTGTAATAATACACGATGAAGGAGTTCACATGTTATTACCTAGAAAAAAAGATCCTCATTATGGTTAACTTCCTCAAAAACGTTGGAATGAGAGTTTGGATATAAGTATTGTGGATTATTCTAAATGTTGGAATGGGTTAAGTTTGAAATTTGATACTACTATGAAGTTTATTTTTGGATTTCCATAAGAAGTACAACCCGGAGGTTGAGCATCAACCTGCCACGTCCTGCAAGGCCGCGAGACTTGAACTCGCAACTGAAGGGTGGCAACGGTGTATCACCTATAAATGAGCCACGTGATGTCCTGGATAGAATAATGTTGTTTTTTAAGGGTCTAATATGTGAATTTTGAATTCATTATTTCTAGAACCCGTTATGATTAGGATAAAGAGAATATATATATATATATATATTAAAATCTTTTAGAGTGAAAGATGAGTTTGTGGTAGGAATTAGTTGAAGGATGAAACTCTACTTGTCATGTATATATATACATATATATATATATATATATATATTTCCTCCTTATTTTATGGCTAGATTAATAATTAATCATTATGGAAGGGATCTTAAAATCAAAAATGTTTTATCATAATACCTTACATTTTGTTGAACTGATGGCATTTTAAATCATCATAGATTGATGGATTTGAGGCCCACAATTCTTCAATTGTTTGTGATTGCTGACATCAATCACTTTCAATAAATATTAATGTTTATCCTCCAATTATGTGTCTCTAATTCCACCAATGTTCTCTTAATCGAGATCATAATTTGGTGGTGACTTTTTTATTCCCCGTTTCAACTTACCAAGACTAAATTGCATTAACCTAATTTCCGATGTGGGTTTTCTCAAAGTTATTTTCTATTTTCAACATTTTATTTTCAAAAAATAATTTCAAATTGCGAGGACGCAATTTATTAAAGAAGGGAAGAATGTAAAACCCAAATATTTAATATTACGTTATTTCATCAAACTAATTAAATAACATGCACTACACGCAACACCGAGTTCTAGCGCACCATGATTTACCAAACAATCCGTTCAAAAGCGGTTATGAATAGTGTTAACGGAATTTTAAACATTATATAATCCTTATAATTTTGGAATCCATATTATGAGTCTATTAGACATAATGTAAGAATAATTACATTTTCCTTCAAATAAAAGAAGTATTTAAAAAATGAAATTTTACTTCCTTTTCATGGTGAATCCATTTTAAATAAAATATTTGAAACTTTTATATATTCAATTTGACAAAATAATTTTCTTCTTTATAGTTGGTACATAATATTTTAGTTTCAATAAAGTTTTGATGTTTTTTATAACATTTATATTAGGTTGAATAGTGAAAATACTATTTTTTAACTGAAAACTAATTTTTTAATCAAAATAATTTATAGTGTTATCATATAAATTTTAATGTTTTTGAAGTATAAATAGATTATAGTTTTACCATTTAATCCAATGAAGGTCATTTAAGTAAAATTACTTTGAAATTGGACATAACAACTGTCATACTTTTCCGAGATATTATTTCTTAAAAATATGTCTTTTGGTTTTGATAGCGGGAATTAATTTTAAATTAATAAATGAAACTTCTATGTTTTTCAATTTTTTAAAATAGACTTCATTATTGAATTATAAATATAAAAATTATCTTTGGGTTAAATTTTGGTATTTTTCAGAAAACTTTTAATTTTTGATTAATATTAAAAAACACCAAGTTATAGTTTAAATCCAAATTTTTATTTAAATAACTATTTATTTTATATAATATTAATTTAGGTAAAAATAGATACATAATACATATTATGTTCAATTTAATTCATTAGAGTCAGTTTATAATAATTATATATATATAATATTTTTATTTTACTTTTCACCGTCTTTTACCCACCTCTTAGGAGAATTTGTAAATTCACATAAAAAATAATTTTACCGCTTCTGTGAGTTGAATATCAAAAATATGAGAGACATAGTTAATATCAATGAGTAAAATTTGGTTCAATAAGATAAAAATAATCTATGGTGAATAGTAACTATTTACTTTTATTTACCACGGTTAAAAGTAAATAGGGTAATTAAGGGTAAAAATGATATTATTATTACCCTAACACATGACCTAATTATATTGGATAAGGGTAATTCAACCAAAAACATCCTTAAAAATAAAATATTACCCTATAGTTCCACTTGGATTAGATTAAGACATTTATTATTATTTAATTTAAAGAAGAGTTAAAAGTGTTAAATTCAATGTTTATTAACTAAACCATTTTAATATAGGGTTATACATAAGATAAATTCACCTATGAAGATTAATTAGAAAGTTAAAAATATTTCATACATCATGGTATATTATTTATAATTTTTATTCATTAAATAATTAAATTTATTTATGACACAATGAAGATGCAGTAATTACCATATTAAGGAAAGGATCAAATAAATGGTATTATAAATATTAACATAAATATAATTTCAATGTTTTTATGACATCCAAGAATTTTCTAGGTGACCATGACATGTTAGGGATGATTCAATTTATCTTTTATGAAGTAATAAATTTTTTATGACTTTCACAAAAACAAAATACCAAATAGTGTCAAAATTGTTATAAAATAATATTTAAAACAAATACTATATTATTGGTTGATATAATATTCCTAAAAATGTAAGGTTCAGCCAAATGGATTAAATAATATTATATATGTTATTAATGAGCCACTTGAGGTTCTCTTGGATGTTTAGTGTAATTTTATTAACCACATATGGTAAGAATACAAGAAGACACGATAATAGTTAAACTACATAACTATGAGTTAAATCTTAATGATAAGGTTAAAATGGTAACCTATAATTGTCTAAAACCTATTGGTTGAGATGATTTAGACTCATAACCACCTAAGGATAGAAATAAATTCATTTGGAACTATTATAAACCGAATATGATTGTATAATAAATTAATACTTTACTCTTTTCCTAATGTGACCCTCACCCCTCATATAAAATGGCAGTTCCACTTTGCTCAAAATCACACCACCAATGTTCTTTGGATCGGTCAACCCATACCCAAATACTCTCTCAACATCCCTCAATTCATCAAATAGGCCTTAGTTTAATCATAAATCCATCCTAAATACCCCTTTTGATCAAATAAATAGGAAGAACCCTAAGAAGAGGTAATGTTTTCCCCGCACTTTTTCAAGTTCCTTTCTTCTTCAACTTCTTCATTCTTTGTTATTTAATTTCTAAAATAATAACTCATGTATATTATATATTATGTGATGTTAATATAAATATGGAACAACCATATTCAGTATTTTATTCATCATTTAAATGACATGTCACCATACGTGTGTACGTACGGCTTACCATCTCCACGTCGTGGTGTAATTGTTATTCAAAAACATTATTATATGGATGGAAATGATAATGTCACGAACCACCTTCACCAAAAGGAGGGAAGGGATAGTATATTTACAAGACCTTACTTATTTAAGTTGAAGGATAGATAATGACCCCCCGAGTCCGGCCTCCAGTAGGCCCTGGAGTGGCGACTAGCCGCAAGGGTATAACATTTTCACAATATGGGAGGCATTACCATTTTTAGATAACCAATATTGGGAGAAAAAATGTGTCAACACCAAACACCACAATGTATAGAAAACTCAAGAAAAAAACCAAAATACATCCATTTTTTAATAATAAAACTGAACAATGTTCAAGGACCCCAAAGTACAATACCCAATAAGAAGGGAAAAAGGCTTAGCAGAATCTAACAGCGACCAACAGCAACTCCGATGTCTATACTATTAAAGTCCCACACATCCTCTGAAGCCCTCCTGGAAAACTGAAAGTAAACGTAAGTTAAGATTAAAATGTATACTTAGTAAAAAAACATAAATCTCTCATGCACAATTGGGGAGACATCTTAATGTGTCGTGAGAAGTAGAAGAAACATCATCTATCAAGGAATCTATCCATCCCACCTCACCAGCCATGCTCACCAAATAACACAAGCAATAAGGTAATAGTATGAACAAAACATTTGGGTACCGCGCACCACTATTTCCCCCACTATCTTGCTGCTCATCCCTAATGACAAACTTCATGACACTACCACAATCTTCCAGCACGCACACACCTGTTCCTCATAACCACACATCCCTGCCCGTACACACCGGGGCCTCACAACCATCCATCCCTGCCCGCACAGACCTGGGCCTCATCCCGATGACACGTGGGAAAAAAACTACCCGAAGAGTCCTGGGATAACAACACACCAATCGAATCCTATCTAATGAATCTTGGGTGCATGGTCGCCTCCAGCCATCACAGCTGAGGGATGAGGGTGCAGGAAGGATAGTAACTAGGGGGAAACACCCATCCCCGTGAAATGGGTAGTCCGGCACTAAGTTCCCAACACGAGTGGGGTGCGACTAAACACAAAAAATACTGTTACACATACATATACCGACACACAGACCAACCTATGGCTCATCAAACAGATACAAGCTGGTGGCCAAGCACTGCAACCTCAGAAAACAGGCACACAACAAATAGTTCCCAATTTCCCTATTAAAGTATCATTTCATAACTCAAAAAATAACTTAATCCCTTTACTACTGGGAAATTGACATATACAACCATGGATGAAATAGAAATTAATGGAGGAAGGAAAACTATCAGGAAAATTTAATCATTCACAACTGGTTCCCTTGTAAAGTCACATCAACTAGGGATCAAGTGAGATCCCTCGAAGTACTGAATACAAGAAAAACCCAGAGGCACAGCCCCATGTCCCCAAAATCTAGGATCCAACAGTTTCTCAAAAAAAAAAGATCCCACCCGAATTCATGTCATAGCAGAGCAACCACACGGCCTCAGATTCACAAACAGCGAAAGTATAATAACATTGTATCCCATCCCCACCCATATCACCCCAGCAATATAATCCCCCATCCAAGGAAACCATAATGTCACCTGAAATTTTCCCATTAATTAAAACAACCAATCACTACCACAAACACAAGGATGGCCCTTATAGGTATTTTCATATTTAAAAGATTTTACACACTCCATGGTTTCAATTCCACTGGGATTTAACCGGAGTTATCACAGAGAAGGGTTGATCCTTGTGCTTTAAATTTATTTAACTGAGTATACATAATTAAAAAATTCCACATTACGTCTATATAATCATCCAGGAGCACCGAGGTTCATTAGTGGACAAAGAAATACCACCAAATACCATGATTTTTAGTGAGCATTGGATCGTATAATTCAAAAAACAGATAAACATAAAAGAGTATTGCAGAACATCGATCAAACCCCCCCTTTCCTTCTTTAGAGGTCTGTTCATTATCTTCATTAAGTTTGGTATCATCAATTTCCAAAGAGACCAAAGCATACCTACTATGCATGATGCACAGAAATGAGATACGAAGGATAAAATACCTATCTGATTGATCAAGGAACGATGTTAAGTCCTTGCATGGAAACTGGAAATCTGGAGTAGCAGGAACTCCATGGAATGCGATCAAGGAAAACGTCACGAGGGGTACATCTAATTTTAAGGAAGAGTATTACGAGAATAGGGTGATAGAGAACAATAATCCTATGGATAAGGTAATCTTTATGGTTATAAAGGCTGAGATACAGCATCCCCGGGATGGTTAACATATGGGGAAAAACTCGAAATCGCTGAAGAAGAAAGATCATGGGTTGACCACGCGGCTAGGCCACCCCACTCATCCAAATTAAAAGGTCCCACTCTTCGGGGAGGTTAAAACTGACGCAAACCTCCTTAACCAAGGAAGGACTCCTAACAGGATGTCGTAGAGGCGTTTTTGAAAATGCGGTTAAAGGCATGACCAAAACGCATGGTTTTCCATTTAAGGAGGGTGCCTCACCAATCATTTAATTAAACACCATTAATGGGCTTTAAAATAGGCTTAATGGGGCCAATAAATGGTTTACAAGCCAATTCGCGCAAAAAGGAGTTGCTACTGGAAAACACATGGAGAGATCAGTGGTAGGCTAGGTCTACCGGTAGACCAAGCTACCGGTTGGTCGGGGCTACCGGTAGGCTGGGGATACCGGTAGGCCTCGACTACGGGTTGGCTGAGGCTAGCGGTATGCCGAGCTACCGGTAGGCTACGGCCACTGGTAGGCTGAGCTACCGGTAGGTTGAGGCTCCTGGTAGGTCGTGGCCACCAGTTGGTCGAGCTACCAATAGACCGAGGCTACCGGTAGGTTGTGCTGCTGGTAGGCCGAGACCACCGGTAGGCCAAGCTACCGAAATGCCAAGGCTACTGGTAGTCCGAGGATAATGGTAAGACGAGGCCACCGATAGGCCGAGCTACTGGTAGGCCAAGGCCACTGGTAGGATGAAGCTACCGTTAGGAGTCTTGAACATCACCGAGAAGCAGGGATGGCCTTCCAGACCACCCAGAACATCCCAAACATCAGATTTTCACCATGTAATGGACCCCAAAACCTCGGGCCATTAAAGATAATGATATGTAACTGATGTAAATAATAAATATGACATGATCATGATTATTTATATATGATATACCATCCAATTCAACATCTTTAAATAAATGATATTGTCACTCGTGCTTACGTATGGATTACCGTCTCCACAATGCGATGAGATTCATTTCCAAATTCACCATTAATTGATGATTATTAATATATATATATATATATATTAATAATAAGTTTTTAATATATGACATAATAATGCTACTGGATATATATATATATATATATTTACTTACAAATATTTTATTCACTTACTTCCGTTCAATATGTTATGAAAATCGAAACAGCGTTTATGCGTGCGTATGGACTACCATCTCCATAAACGGTGTTTTCCATTTCATATATACATCTATTATACATATTTATTTTCAAAATATATATGATATAAAAATCAGGATTTATATTCTATAAGTATTTAAATCATGATCTATGTGATACAATCAGGAGTAAAAAGTTAAAACACGTACGATACAGAAAGCAATTATTTTTGAAAATATTTATATAACATGGAAATTATTATTAAATGGGAAGTGTAAAGGCATAAATGAATAATTTATGATATAATAAATATTAATATGGTTCTGGTATAATTTAATAACGTACTATAGTCTTCATACAAGAGGTTAAACATACCCTCGACTAAAAGAAACTACAAGGTAAGGGGTTTTCATCGCACTCATTATTCCCGTGAGATTCATGCCATATTTCCACTATTACCTTTTCTGTGGTGTATGTATTGCCCATAATTGCATTCATTGTGAAATAAACCTTAATTTATGTTTATTTACATATTCTTAGTAGGATACTTCTTTCATGGGTTTAATGTTTCATAAGTTACCAAATTGGTAAGGGTTTATTTTACAATCTCATTATTATCCGAGGTTGCTTTTGCGTACGTATTTACTGTGACATTTTTGTCATCCATGTCCATTTTTCATAAAAATGATTTCAAAATGAATATTTTAAGGATTTTAGAAAGGTAATCGTTATCAATATTAGAATTTTAAATTCTTTAAAGATTTATCTTTCTAAATCTTTTAAATTAATGTCCATGTTTTTAAAATGATTTTAAGGATTTATTTATATTGACATGAATGTTTTGAAACGTTAAATTTTTCAAAAGTTTCAAAGTGGTATAGGACACATTGATTCAAATATCTATTTTAAATTACTTCCATTATAAATGTGTGACATTTAAATGATTTTAGAAAAACATATATTTCTCTCAAAAACTTTTACTAATCATTTTCAACTATGTCAGCATCTTTTAGTGGATATTATTTTTTGAGGTTGATATATAATAATACAATATTCCATATTGCATTGAACGAGTTATTATATTTTTGACTATAGATGTTTTATTTTTATTCAATTCATGGTTTATGGGAAATGTATTGACATTTCGTATGCTAGTTTTAATATTAATGTTTACGTTATCTTTCAACAATTTAAATGAGGAATGCAGAGGACTTAGTATTGACAGGTGGAGCCCGCTATAGCTCCTCAAGGAATCGGTAGGTCTCATGAGACAAACTAGTGTCTTGTCACAAGGTCTTGACAAAAAATTTATTTGTAGTCTTGGCATGAGGCCTTGACTATGTGGTAATGATGTTAGGTATTAGGCATTCCCTCATTGTGAAATTACTTATTAGATGTGATTAATCGACTTATAGAATATCCTTTTGCAAGTTTGTATGGTAATGTTTCATTTATTTTTACCATATATTATTTATTTTTATCTTAAAAAGGCTTTTGTTTTTATGACACATCTTTCCTTAAATGTTTATTGCTTCCGCTTGATTATTTACCCTTACTGAGCATCTGAGCTCACCCCTTTCTTATGTTTTGTTTTCCCAGGATAACAATAAGAGTATTATGATTGACATGTAGGGTCAACCTAAAGGGAAAAAAATAATTATCAAAGAACTATATATGTTGTGTTTTATTCTTCAAATTGTATTTTAAATTTAATGTATATAATCTATTTTCCAAGACTGTTAAATTGATCAGTCATTCGGGACATGATTCCTTGTAATCATGCTAATGTATTAACATAACGCACTAGCTCTATATAACTAGGGTCGGGGAATTACAAATTACATGGGGAAGAAAATCGAACTCGATACTGGGCTGGACGATTGACATCTCGTGTGATGTGATCCAGCGACTACTATTATATCTTCCTTATAGAAACATGTCCCACATTGAAATGACCATGATATTAAACCTTCCATTAAATACTTGGACTCCCATCCACCCGCAAGAATACTCCATCTCCCCCCAGTAACAGACCCATACCAGTTATATAGGTGCCCTTCTACACCCAACCCTATCATCATGCCACCCCACATGGCGTCACGCTCTAAGGTTCATGCACGCTCCTACGGGTGTGTATACTAACATGGTCATCTATGCTAGCATGGTCGGCTAGCTAGGGAGTTGTGGTTCAGCCGCACGACTTGTGTATGTTGCCTCCCCCTGATGGCTAACTGAGGCTGGTTGGCTATAAAATGCCTTTTTCTTATTTAAAAAATAGTATAACCATACTTTAAAACAGAAATTAAAATAATTAGTATAATTTTTATTTGTTATGTTTTAAAATGGAATATTTATAGAAACTAAATCGCAAATTAAATTATAAAAAACTAATATTTACATTAACTAATCTCCTTATTAAAACACCTTTAAAACACAATAATAATAATAATAATATATTTAAATAATTTGAAACATTTAAAAATTATTTGAAATAATTACATATGTTTTTAAATATTACTCTGTTTCACAAAATATGCCTTTAAATTTAAATCCATGAATTTATAGATAAAGCGTAAAATATATATAAAATATCAAAAAATTAAAATGCATAATGAAATTATATAGGTTTAATAAAATGAAAAATTATACAATATATTTTAAAATTTTCACTTAAATGGTTTTTATTTATGAAGATACTAATGTTCACTTAATTTTAAACTCCAATGGGCATAAAAATGGAAAAATGGCCTTACGACATTCCAATGGCCTATAAGACCCATATAAATACATTTTCATCGCATTTATTACAATTAAATGATTTTGGCATACAAATATGGTTCTCTATATACCTATGAATCTTAGTACATGTTCCATATTTAAATCAATTTAATTATTTACTACGGTCGGTCTAAGTGATTCAGGCTACCTTCTTTATATGATTTTGTTTTTAGGAGGTCTCTCATTGGTGTTTCATTGATTTGAAATTAGATTTATATAATAGAAATGGTCTTTAGGATGTTATTTAATCTATTCGTTACATTGATTAATTGAATAAAATTTATCTTGTATTTATTTTTAAATAATTTTTGGTATTTTTTGAAAGTTAAATAAAAAAACACCATAAAATATTATTATTACACATGAAATATGTTTGGGGGTCACATAACCCCCCCCCCAAAGAATTTCCCCCCCACAAATCAATCATACTACCACACATATACTAACAAAAAAAGACATACTTCACTCCTCAGGTCCCATCTCTAGGACCACAACTATGGATAGGCTGATGATGACCTCAAGCTGGATTCATAGGGTAGTA
Source organism: Viscum album (assembly GCA_963277665.1). NCBI lineage: Eukaryota > Viridiplantae > Streptophyta > Magnoliopsida > Santalales > Viscaceae > Viscum > Viscum album. Next base: position 1,253,376,052 of record OY728150.1, on the reverse strand, counting down.
TTCATATACTATACTTCATTGGTCCTGATGCACTATGAGTAGTATGGGCCAAACCCATGCATAAAAATATCATCCCTCCAATATTTTGTACAAGAGGTGTGGGGTAGGATATTATAGAGAGGTCTCATTCCTTCTAAATACTTCAAACTATATGGTGCTTGAGATATTTTATGTCATAGAGTTCCCCATAGAATACTAAAACTCAAAAACTGGGATTGATAGGCTTCTCAATAGTGATCCTCCGTTGTAGCTTCTCAAAATTTTCCTACTGCAAGGTATTTAATGACCAAACTTTATCAAATAAGGAGACATTCTTGATACTTTCCACATTTCCTATGTTCTAAAAATTCTGTATTTGCAATGTGTTAATAGAAAACGTTTTCTCTTTGGTAGATATGGGGAGAATTTGACTGGTTCGACACCATATAGAGTTGTTTACAAGATAAAAATATGTTTTCATAGGAATGGTATTATTCTGAACACATCTTGACAATTATAATCTCTATTTTTCGGTTGGATGTGAAAAGGGGTTTGTTGGTGAACCATCTCCATCAATCTAAAAAATTTAAGAAAAATATATTTGTAAACTATAACTATATTTAAAATGGAGGTGTTTTTTCAGAAATTCATATTATATTACCAAAACATAAAAAATATATAACATAATCAATTTAAAACAAGCTTCATGAAACTCATTGTGTAACATAACCATTAGATCCCTCTCCCAACTCACTGGTACAAGTTTTATGACACCCACCTTGTTGTACCGTCACTGACACTATTGGCATCGATGATTTCCCTAGTTACCAGTTAAACAGATCCCAAAAATAGTTCAATACTCCTCGTTAAATTTGGTCCAGATGTATAACAACCCACACTTATTACCTACATAATCTTGAATTTATTCAAGAAAATACTTCCTTTTACATTGAGGATATTTTCAAATTTATATCTTCAGAGAATTAAGACAAACAATTTATAACATTACACATTTTTACATAGTGGATACAATAAAATCAGTTTCCATTTTTCTCAGAATATAAAACATTAAAACTTAAAACAAGACTCCTTGACAGTTATTCAACATTTAACATGTCTTCCTTCCTTGTATTACTCATCCATTAACCTGTGAATAATAATTTAAAAACTTGGGATGAGCATAAAATTTCAGTAAGGTATGAAAAAGAAGAAAAATCACATTATTCCATGAATATTCATAACTTATGAATACATTTTCAAAAGACATGCTTTCCATAAATAATTACTTCATGTAACATGATATTTACACAATATCCACACAAACATAAATATAAACATAGAGGTATCTTTGGGAATTACTTACATAATCTTGTAAGCATCTTCGCTACCTTAAATTTTGTAATCCTCACAGCTACCTTATTTTTTGTAACCATGGAAGTTACACTTGGAGTAACCATACAGTCGACCTCTAACTTACTCATACCCAATACATTGGAGCGAAATATAGGTCCCAACCTTCATCATAAACAATTCCCAATTACCAAAACATAATCATACAACATAAATAATAGCATAAAAACATTACTTTTGAATATTGTAAAATTGAATTTTAATAGGGGATTTTAGAAGAAAAGTCCCTTATAAAAATCATATACATGAAATGAGACGTAATAGAGTGGATGGAATATGTATATAATCTGTAAATAAACATAATGGAACATAATATAAACATAACCCATCACACAAACAATTTAAATTTCACATAAATAATGAAGTAGACAGTTATCCCAAAGAATGGAAATCAGGTTAAGAATTCACATACCTTAATCTTGTCTTACTTCATACTTGATAAAACCTCCTGTATAATGGTTAAAAGAGTGTTATTAGTATTTTACAGAAACATTTTCATGTTTATAACATCTTATATGGTCATTTCATAACCTCATTTTACCCCTTAATAGTTAGTATTTTGTTCCTTGCATTATTTTGGGTGAGTTTTTTTGTGATTTCCATGATCGGTTCATGATGAATCATTTTTGTTGTTTGGAAGTGAAACACTTGAATTGGAATAGATTAGTATTTAAATATTTCTAGTACCATAATCTATACCATTTATCTTATTGATTCTTTATATGATAATGGCTTATAAGTTAAAACATTAATGATGTTCGTTTAGATCATTTTAGTGGTTCTTTGATAATAACAACGTCATTTTGTCTTCTAAATTAGAACCATGATTACAAAAGAATTCCAGAACCATATATGGGTCGTAAAACATATATTATAACCTGGTTCAACCATATAAATGGTTTCATGACCAGACTTGAACGAATTAATGGAAATTGAAAATACATCGTCCACGATGTCGGGAATTCGACACAATGGACAATGTGTTTTGATTCTTTAAATAAGTGGAAGAGAAGAAGAATAATGATGAGGAATTTTCCATAATGATGAGAACATAATTAATATACATGATTCTTGAGATTTCATTCCTCTGGGATAAGAGGGTGTGAGGAAAGAAGAAAAACGAATCATGAAATAATAGAAAATCATGAGAAATTTCTCACGAAAATTCGGCAGCCTAACGACGTCTCTTAAAATTTCATAAAAACAAGATTGAAGAGAGAAATGGAATATATCATCATTCATACAAGATATGGACAGGAAGGGGTAATATTTAATGAAATATTCCAACACAAGATAATGGTAATGGAAGAGAATAATAAAAAATGAAAGAAAAGAAAGAAAATAAAAGATGTTGTTTACCTCTGGATCTCTTCTCCTTGAGATCCTTCTTAAGGGCATTGATTTTGGTCTTTTGGTGAGACCAGAAGCTCTAGGACGTGGGGATGAAGATTGGGGAGGGAATTTGGCAGAAATTAGTCAATTCTCAACGCTTGAGAGGTGTCGGAAGAATAGGGGAGTGAGGGTGATATTTATAGTGGAGGAGGGGAGGTATTTTATATTATTTTAATTATTATTATAAAATTTTTATCAAGACTATGAATAATCTCAAATAAAGTGGCCCTAAATAGTGAACATATCATGTGAGTTAGATGAAAGTGGCCTTTCATCACTTATTATGTCATAAATATTGCATTTTTACTGAAAAATTGAATATACGGTATTTTATCATATTTCACTATTCACCGAAAATTCAAGAGTATCAAAAAAATTCCAAAAATTTACCCAAACCATTTTTCGACATGTAGAATTCAAAAATGAACTCCATTTTTCAAAAATAATTTTCTAAATATTATTAATGTAATTTTTAAATAAGGTCACAGTTAATTTGAAAAATAACAATATTGAAGTGCAATTAGTTTTATGTGACATTGGAAAATTAATTAAGATCCCATTATCCTATTGCCTTGGGAAAATAATATAGTATTATTATTTACTATTCATGAGGTCATATTACTATTCATATTACTATTCATAAGGGCATGTTACTATTCACCAAAAATACAAGTTTGTTTTATCAGACTCTAAATAACATACTGAACACAATTGTAGATGACAGTTTCTTGAAATTCAAAACATAGAAGAAATAATATTATGTTTAAAGGATACTTATAAATATATACCTTAAACAAAATTTCAAGCATTTTCAATTTATTTTTAGAAATCCTTGGGATGTTACATTATCCCCACATTCTTGAAATTGTGTCCTCGCCATTTTATTTACTTATTAAACAACTGAGGGTATTTTTCCCTCATAGAATTTTTAGACTCCCATGTTGCTTTTTCTACCATGTGGTTTCTCCACAAAACCTTTACCTAGTGGATTACCTTATTCCGCAATACCTGTTCTCTTCGATCAAGAATCTGAACAGGTTTTTCTTCATAAGAAAGGTTGTCTGCCAGCTGAACTGCTTCCGGCCTGAAGACATGTGATGAATCTGGAACATACTTTCTCAACATCGAAACATTAAAAACATTGTGTACCTGAAACAAGCTCAGAGGCAAAGCTACGCAGTATGCAACTATTCCAACTTTATCCAAGATTTTAAAAGGACCGATGAACCATGGACTTAGATTCCCTTTCTTACCAAAATGCATCACACTTTTCCAAGGAGAGATTTTACGGAAAACATGGTCACCTACCTCAAAAGAGAAGTCTTTCCTTCTGTTATCTGCATAACTTTTCTGCCTGCTCTGAGTTATCCTCATGTGTTTCTGGATCATCCTTACTTTCTCAGCCACTTCATCTACTAATTATGGCCCCATCAACTTTCTTTCACCAACTTTATCCCAAAACGCAAGAGTCTGACACCGCTTTCCATACAAGGCCTCAAAAGGTGCCATCTAAATACTGGAATGGAAACTGTTATTATAAGAAAGCTCAACTAATGAAAGATGTTGACCCCAACTTCCCTAATAGTCCATTGAACAAGCTCACAGCATATCATCCAAAGTTTGAATCGTTCTTTCTGACTATCCATCTGATTGAGGATGAAAAGTTTTACTGAAATTCAACTCTGTGCACAAAGACTTCTGATGTCCCTTCCAAAATTTAGAAGTGAACCTGAAATATCGGTCAGACACAATGGAAAGAGGAACTCCATGTAACCTGACAATCTCCTTGAGGTACAATCGAGAAAGCTGATCTAATGGCATTTTATCTCGAATAGAATGAGAGCAGACTTTGTTAGCCGATCAACAATAACCCATATCGCATTGTTACCTCGAGAATTCTTTGGAAGTCCCACCACAAAATCCATGGATATATTCTCCCATTTCCACTCTGGAACTGGCAATGGCTGAAGCATCCCCTTCGGTAACTGCCGCTCTGCATTAACCTGCTGACATGTCAAACTTTTCAGTGAAAAATCAGCAATATCTCCTTTCATCCCATTCCAATAATAATACTCTCGAATGTCTCTGTACATCTTAGTAATTCCAGGATGAATCAAATATGGAGAACTATGAGCTTCACACAAAAATTATCTCTTCAACTGGGAATCACAAGGCACACACAACCTTTTTCCAAATCTTAAAACACAATCTTTATCAAGATTAAATTCTATCAACTTACCCATTTTAACCAATTCTATCTTTTTCTATAGCTCACGGTCATCCCTCTGCGCTTTCATAATTCTGTCTGACAAGGAAGACTGCACTGAAACCTGAAACAAAAGAGAGATATTCCTTCCACCAACAACTTCCAATACAAAATTCATCAAATAATTAATCAAGGGATCATGTTTTAAAGGTATCATGGTTAATGATACATGATGTTTCCGAATTAAGGAATCTGCTACAGTGTTTGCTTTTCTAGGATGGTAATTGATCGTGCAGTCATAATACTTTATCAGTTCTAGCCATCTTCTCTGCCTCATGTTTAATCCCTTCTAAGTGAATATATACTTTAGACTTTTATGGTCAGTATATATTTGGCATTTGGTTGGGTATAGATGATGCCTCGAAATTTTAAAAGAAAAAACCATAGCTTCCAATTACAAATCATGTGTGGGATAATTTAGCTCATGAGGTTTAAGTTGTCTCGAAGCATAGGCAATTACCTGATCATTGTGCATCAAAACACAACCAATCCCCTTCAAAGAATCATCACTGTAGATGACAAACTCACCACCCCGGGAAGGTAAGGCCAAAACTGGAGCATTCACCAATCTCTTCTTTAGTTCCTGAAAAAAAAACATCACATTCCTATGTCCATACAAATTTAACCCCTTTCCGTGTTAAATTAGATATCGGGCTAGATAACCGTGCAAAGTTCTTAACTAACCCTCGGTAATAACTTGTTAATCCCAGAAAACTACGATTCTCTGTAACATTTTTGGGTCTTGGCCATTCATCAACTACTTTTGTTTTGGTAGGATCAACTATTATTCCATCCTTATTTACAATGTGCCCAAGAAAAGAAATCTGTTGCAACCAAAAATCACACTTGATGAATTTTCCATATAGTTTATTTTCTTTTAAAGTTTGTAAAACAACCCTTAGATGTTTTTCGTGCTCCTATTTATTTTTAGAAAAAACCAAAATTTCATCAATAAATACAACCACAAACTTATCTAAGAACTCATGAAATACTCTATTCATTAGATTCATGAATACAGCAGGTGCATTAGTTAACTCAAATGGCATAACAACAAATTCATAATGCCCATATCTAGTACGAAATTCTGTTTTCGGGATGTCATCCTCCTTCACCTTCAGCTGATGGTATCTGAATCTCAAGTAAATCTTGGAAAAGTACTGAGCTCCCTGGAGCTGATCAAAAAAGTCATCAATATGAGGAAAAGGATACTTGTTTTTAACAGTGATGTTATTCAAATCTCTATAATCAATGCAAAGTCTCATGGAACCATCTTTCATTCTAACAAACAAAACAGGGGCTCCCCGTGGTGAAGTGCTGGGACGAATGAAGCCCTTGACAAGCAAATCCTGAAGTGATTTTTCAATTCAAGAAGTTCTATTGGAGCCATACGATATGGGGGTTTTGAAATTGTCTTAGCATCAGGAACTAAATCAATTGTGAATTCGACTTCTCGTTCAGCTATGACACTGGGTAACTCTTCAGGAAAAACATCAAGGAATTCATATACCACTGGCACATAATTAATTTTAATAGTTCCCTTGTTTTCAACAATATGAGAAAGATAACATTCACATCCATCTTTCAGTAGTTTATCAGCTTCTTGATATGTTATAAATTTTATGGGTTCATTCTTGTATACAAACTGAAACTCTTTCTGAAAAACAACTTCTTTAGCTCTACATTAAATCTTAGCATGATACTCAGAAAGCCAGTCCATCCCCAGAATAACATCAAAATCGACTAAGGGTAAAACAACAAGGTTTGAAGGTAAATTCTTTCCACATACCACAATAGAAATATTCTTATAATTCCTCTTTGATAAAACACTTCCCCTTGGTGTTTTAACAACAAGTTCAGGTCTCATTTGTTGAGGTGATATTTCCAATCTACAAGAAAATTTCACAGAGATGAAAGAATATGTAGACCCCGTATCAAACAAAACTTTAGCTAAATCTGAGTGAACAAACAAATTAACTGATACAACTTCATTGGATGGCCCAAAACCTGCTGATGTAGTCACAAAGGATCTCACTACACCTTTCGTCTTGTAGTCTGGCTTCTTTGCATCATTTGGATCCCTCTTTGGACAGGCATTTGCATAGTGACCCATCTCACCACATTTAAAAGACTTTACATTTTTCTTATCAAGATTAGTCTTTGGATCAATTTCATTGCAATCTCAGTTCATATGTCCAAACTTACCACTTTTAAAATACTTCCCAGTTTTGATAAGACATTCCCTAGGGTGCTTCTTGCCACACTTTTCACAAACATGAAACTGGATTTTCTTACCATCAGATTTCTTTGGATGATTCTTACCCATTTCATTCCAACTGGACCTCTTCTTATCTTTGTTTCCAAAATGCATGTGATTGTCAGCAAACTCCATCTCTACCCTCTCAGCACATCGGAAAAGTTTCTCATAACTTTTGAATTCATGGGAGGCCAACGCCCTTCAATACCTTTGCATCAATCATGAGTAAAAGCGGTTGATTTTGCTATCAAGACCCAGAATAAGATTTGGAGCATACCTCGCCAGTCGGGTGAAGTTATCTTCATACACAGCCACTGAATCTTCCTACTTTTGTTTCAATTCAAGTAATTGCTTCTCTATTCTAAGTCGCACCACCTTAGGAAAATATTTTTCAATAAATAGACATTTAAATTCATCCCACGCTAAGGCATCAAAATCCTCTCTACCCCTGATATTCCTTAGCATTGACCACCACTGATCATATTCCCCTTTAAAATGATAAATGGAAAGACTTACCTTTTTATTGTACGAACATCCCATAACATCAAATAACTTTTCAAGGGCTTTAATCCATCCTTCTAATGACACTGGGTTAGAAGATCCATTGAATGAAGGAGGATGTTGTCTCAAAAAATGTTCCACCACTATCATGTTCCGTTGGGGTACCTCTATTTTTTCTCTTGCATGGATTCCACCACCATTTAATCCATTTGTTAGCATATCCATTACTGTCACAAACTGCTCGGTTCCAATCTCTACAATTCCGGGCTGTCGATGAGGAAGGATGTCATTTTGTCAGTGCCTCTCCTCTTCAACATCCATGTTCCTTCTGTGGAAAACAATAATAAAAAAACATTTCTTAGATGAATCAACATGTTAATATTTAAATTCTATAACAAATTAAACATAGAGTGAAAATCATTTATGTTATTCTATTATCATCACCCTAACCCCTAAAGTTATCTAAACCATCCTCTGATACCAACTATAAAAACCTGCACTTATTTCCTACATAATCTTGAATTTATTCAAGAAAATACTTCCTTTTACATTGAGTATCTTTTAATGTTTAGAGATTTAGTTAATTAAGACAAAACATTCATAACATTACACATTGTTACATAGTGGATACCATAAAATCAGTTTCAATTTTTCTCAGAATATAAAACATTAAAACTTAAAACAAGACTGCTTGACAATTCTTCAACATTTAACATGTCTTCCTTACTTGTATTAATCATCTATTAACCTGTGAATAATTATTTAAAAACTTGGGATGAGCACAAAAGCTCAGTAAGGCATGAAAAAGAAGGAAAAATCACATTAGTCCATGAATACTCATAACATATGAAAACATTTTCAAAAGACATGATTTCCATAAATACTTACTTCGTGTAACATGATATTTACACAAGATCCAACCAAAATAAATATAAACATAGAGGTATCTTGAGGCAATACTTACATAATCTTGTAAGCATCTTGGCTATCTTAAATTTTGTAACCCTCACGGCTACCTTACATTGTGTAACCATTTCAGTTACACTTGGAGTAACCATACGACTGACCTCCAACTAACTCATACCCAATGCATTGGAGGGAAATATAGGTCCCACACTTCATCATAAAGAATTTTCAATAACAAAAACATAATCATACAACATAAATAATAGCATAAAAACATTGCTTTTGAATATTGTAAAATAGAATTTTAAAAGGGGATTTTAGAAGAAAAGTCCCTTATAAACATCATATACTTGAAGTGAGAGTTAATAGAGTGGATGGAATATGTATATACTCTGTAAATACACATAATGGAACATAATATAAAAATAACCCATCACACAAACTATTTAAATAGCACATAAATAATGAAGTAGACGGTTAACCCAATGAATGGAAATCTAGTTAAGAATTCCCTTACCTTAAGCTTGTCTTTCTTCAAACATGTTAAAACCTCCTGTATAATGGTTAAAAAATTGTTATTAGTATTTTACAAAAACATTTTCATGTTTATAACATCTTATATGTTAATTTCATAACCTCATTTCACCCCTTAATTGTTAGTATTTTGTTCCTTGCATTATTTTGGATGAGTTGTTTTGTGATTTCCATGATCGGTTCATGATGAATCGTTTTTGTTGTTTGGAAGTGAAACTACAGAATTGGAATGGACTAGTATTTAAATATTTCTAGTACCATAATTTATACCATTTATCACTTTGATGCTTTATATGATAATTACTTATAAGTTAAAACAGTAATGGTGTTCGTTTAGATCATTTTAGTGGTTCTTTAATAATAACAACGTCATTTCGTCTATTAAATTTGAAAAATGAGTACAAAAGAATTACAGAACCATATATCGGTCGTAAAACATATATTATAACCTGGATCAACCATATAAATGGTTTCATGACCAGGCATTAAAGAATTAATGGAAATTGAAAATATGCCGTCCACGATGTCGGTAAATCGACACAAATGGACAATGTTTTTTGATTCTTTAAATAAGTGGAAGAGGATAAGAATACTGATGATGAATTTCCCATTATCATGAGAACATAATGAATATACATGAATTTGGATATTTCATGCCTCTTGGATAAGAGGGAGTGACGAAAGAAGAAAAACGAATCATGAAATAAAAGAAAATCTTGATAAATTTCTCACGAAAAGTCGGCAGCCTAACAGCGTCTCTTAAAATTTCATAAAAACAAGATTGATGAGAGTAATGGAATATATCATAATTCATACGAGATATGGACAGTAAGGGGGAATATTTAATTAAATATCCCAACACAAGACAAATGGAATGGAAGAAAATAACAAAAATTGAAAGAAAAGAAAGAAAATAAAAGAGGTTGTTTACCTCTTGATCTCTTCTCCTTGAGATCCTTCTTAAGGGCTTTGATTTTGTACTTTTGGTGAGACCAGAAGCTCTAGGATGTGGGGAAGAGGATTGAGGAGGTAATTTGGCAGAAATTAGACAATTATCAAGGCATTAGAGGTGTGGGAGGAAGAGGGGTGTGAGGGTGATATTTATAGTGGAGGAGGGGAGGTATTTTAGATTATTTTAATTATAATTATATTATTTTTATCAAGACTATGAATAATATAAAATCAAGTGGCCCTAAATAGTGAACATATCATGTGAGTTTGATGAAAGTGGCCTTCAATCACTTATTATTTCATAAATAGTGTATTTTTACGGAAAAATTGATTATACGGTATTTTATCGTATTTCACTATTCACCGAAAATTCAAGAGTTTCAGAAAAATTCAAAAAAATTACCCCAATCATTTTTCGAGATTTAGAATTCAAAAATGAACTCCATTTTTCAAAAATAATTTTATAAATATCATTAATTTAATTTTTAAATAAGGTCACAGTTAATTCAAAAAATAACAATATTGAAGTGCAATTAGTTTTATGTGACATTGGAAAATTAATTAAGATACCATTATCCTATTTCCTTGGGAAAATAAAATATTATTATTATTTTCTATTCATGAGGTCATATTACTATTCATATTACTATTTATATGGGCATATTACTATTCACCAAAAAACAAGTTTTTTTCATCAGACTCTAAATAACATACTGAACACAATTGTAGATGACAGTTTCTTGAAATTCAAAACATCGATGAAATAAAATTATGTTTAATGGATACTTATAAATATATACCTTAAACTAAATTTCAAGCATTTTCAATTTATTTTTAGAAATCCTTGGGATGTTACAAGATGCAACATGGGAAACTTGGATCAATCACTTGTGGACTTCTAAAGTTACATATGAGAAAAGAATGAAGTGTATGAAGCTGGGATACAATAGCATGATCATGATTTCTATAAAATAAGTTGGTAGACCCATCCTTGATAATATCAAAGCCCACAACATGAATAGAAAGATTGTAGGTCATCATATTAAAAATATAAGTTTCTCAGAGGTCAACATCTTGTGCAGCCTCTCAGAAGACCTATAGGTATTTAAAATTCTCGGGTAGGTTGAAGAATTTAACATAACCTTAAAATACATTTCATTACGTGCATAGAATGGAATTTGTGCATGCACCCTAGGTATGTAGTAAAATACTGATTCAAAGTGGAGTTAGTACCAGAGGATAGTCTGATACATGGTAGAGGTTTTTACATTAAAAACAAAGGTTTTCAAATGTCATGTGGCCTTCTAAACATGACTTGTCCCCTATATTCACTAATATTTATATTGGATGAGACATAAGTTTTGTTTCATCTGCCATATGAACATTTTAAAGAGAACTTTACTTAGTAAGACATAATTTTGTTCTAATTTTCTAGGACTGTATAAACCGACCACTGATACCAATTGTCACTCCCCAACCCCAGAATCCCAAGAGCCTATTTGTTATTAACCATGGTGTCTAATTTGTTTTAAATTGAATTATGAAGAATATTACATCATCATCCATACAGATGATCTTAATGGTTTAGGTTTTGGAAAACCAGATACAAATATTACAAACCATAAATACTAAATTTAAAAGACTCCACAAGGAAACCTACAAATAGTGTAACTCAAATCTACTAAACCTGTAAAAATAAATTTAAAACATAGGGTAATAATATAAATACCATGTAAGGTAGGTTTCATTACAATCATTTTTTTAATAAAACCTTCTGAAATCATCAGTTTAAATATATAGATAAAACATTTTTTTATTAAAAACTACCATACATGAAGCTCAATGTTAACAGTTTTCCAAAAATACCAGTAAATAAATTTATGGAAAATTAAAAGGGATACAAATGAAAAACATTCCATACATGGGTACACTTATACAAAATTCTTGGCCTATAAAAATTATTCAATGTGTAACATGCAAGGGTGTAGGTAAAAAATTTACTCATTAAAATAGTACATTAATAGAGTTTCACACTAACAGTGTCACAATTAATTTATCACATAAAAAGGCACATCATAAATTAACTAGTAAACAACTGTCACATGTATTAAATTACAGGAGATCATTTCTGAAAAAACATTATTCCATGTGAAATTACATATTCAGAAAGTCATATGTATTGTCTCTTAAACAAGCATATTCCCATGTTGAATACACACATGATTAATTTAATACTATAAGTCTCTTAAACATGAATATTTTTCAATTGAATATATACTTGGTTAATTAAATAATATAATCATAATGAGGGAAATTATAATGTCAGACTGTGCCAAGGCCCCTTTCCATGACCTGACTTGTCTCATGGGAACTACAAATGCAACATGGGGAATTTATTTATCGGTCCCCAGCCAATAGTGCTTGCATTAATTGGTCCCCAACCTATAGGGTTTCCATTATATGGTCCCCAACATATTATATATGGAGTCCATTACATTCCACATATTCCTAGTAAGTTAATATATCCAAAGTGTCACATACCACATTGAATATTTAGTTTCTTATATAATATATTCTACGTGTCCCTTAAAACATTGAATAATTTTGTTTTCTAATCCATAAATGGTCATAATAGCTAAATTACATTCATTAGAAATAACCAATATAAAGTGAATCATTGATTAATTTTTAACTCTAAAAACAATATGGATTTAAAAAAATAAACAATGACATGTATGGATAGATAGATATACTATATCACATGTGATGATAACTAATGCTCATTAAAATAAATGATTATTCATGTTTATTCACAATCAATGAAAACACATAAATTCCTAATTCCTTATTCCATGGAAACAATCATTTTATGCTTTAAAATAAATAAATTTAAATTTAAGACAGTTTTCAATTATATTCAAAAACATTTCTGATAAATGCCTATATCCAAATAAATTACAATAACTAAAAGGATTTATAGTAGTATATTATTTATTAATTGCACTTTAATATGTTAGATGTAAAACCAATTGTTTCATATGATGTACACATGCATGAACGTATAAATACACATTTTTATTCACATGTTCTTATTGGTGTCTATGAACTCTTGTGAAATCAAAAGTCTATTCTAACCTCCTAAGAAAAAGAATGAATTCATATAAGGTCAATTGTATAAAAAAAGTGAACAAAACATGAAATTGTGGGATTTTAGTCATCATTCTTATTTACGTGGTCTAAAAAAAAATTATATAAAAAAATATAAACAAAAAAATTTCCAAGGTATTTTCCCTGCCAAATCATTGTTTAATATGACTTTATAGATATAAAACACCTCAAAAACATAATTGAATCCTCAAAATCATGTTTTATGAAAACATAATTTATTTTATGGTTAATACCCTTAGTTAAATATATATAATTATATATATAAAAATTATTATATAGTCCGACTAAACAAAACAACTAGAGCCCCAAAAAAAATATAATTTATGCACTAAAAAATTACTTTAATAGAATAGGACTGTTCTATAAAAGTACATATATATATACATATATCAATATATATTCAATATATATATTGATTTTAAAAATTGAAATTGTTGTAGCCCTTAATTACCATGTATTTCAAAAACATTATTCAATCATTGATAATCAACCCTTATAAGACATAATTTCTGTTAGATTGGGATGTTATATATAATCATTATGAATATGTGTACATATATATATAATAGTGTATATACATCATGTATAATTGGATTGGCACAAGGTAGGCATAGATTAATAGTCCATTTACCATTTTAAAAAAGAATGAAGGGTCTAGAAATGGTTGGAAAGGTGCTCAAAAGAGGGAACCTACATGTCTTAATGGTGAAAATTGAGTGTTTCAATAAACTGTGTGTGTTTATTTTTATATACTCCACAAATTAAGCGTGAAACGATAAAACAAGAAACAAGATGAGACTCATGCAGAAGAGAATAATAACTCTAATCAATTGAATCATAATTAGATCGTTCATTGGATAATGTATAATTATATATATGTAACATGGAAAATATACATTGGGTCCAGCAGTTTTCAATTTAATGTTAACCAAGAGTGTCAGGTTTATACAAAAGAAGAGAAGAGGGGTCACGTGTGTATAAATGTGGAGTCACAGATTGTGGAGAACATGATGTCTTTGATTATGTCTGATGTGTAGTTTTATGACGTGGGGAGGAAGAAGTGACGGAGAATAAGAAGTTGAAAATCATGGATGGTCATGACTATCTATGATTCGATCAGATGACTGAGAGGAGTTTGGGGTTTAAAAAATATATGAGTGGTGGAGATCAAGTTGTGCTTTTGATTGAATGGTTAAACAGAAACCATGGTTTTTAAAAATTGATGAAGGGTCGAGATCATCTGAATCTACGATCAGATGGTCCAGGGAAACAGGGATTTAATTATGTGATGAAGGAATTCAAACCTGAGACCGGTCTATATAGTTGAGATCTCACACAACGAGATCCAGTGGTGGAGATTAGATCTCCTTTAATGAAATGTATCCCACATAGAAACCGACTAGGTATGGACACTACATTATAAAAATCTAGCTCTTAACCCCCCCCCCATAATACCCCTTCTCCCTCCAGTACCACCCCATACCGGTTCTGTGGGCGCACATCTACACCCACCCCTATTGTTGTGCCACCCCGCACAGTGACCCACTCTTAGGTTCCTTCATACCCATGCGGCCACCTGAACTATCATGGATATCATATATTCCTTTCTAACTGGCTGGGGAGTGGAGGATTGGTTTCACCAATGGTGCGTTCTGCATCCTCGGCCGGCTGGCTGTGGCTGGTTGGCAATAAAATACCATTTTTTTATTTTAAAAAACCATTATTAACATAGTTTAAAATAAAAATTAAAATACATAGTAAATTTATTTTATGATATGTTTAAGAAGGAATATTTATAATAACTTAAAATATAATTAATATTTAAAAACAAAATATTTATATTTACTAAACCATTAATTAAAAACATCATTAAATTACCATTATAATACAAGGATATTTAAAACATTAATAACATTTAAAAATTATTAAAAATACTTACTTATGTTTTGAAATCATTCAATGTTTCATAAAATTTTCTTTCAAATTTAAATCCATGATGTTAAAGATAAAAAATAAAATATGTTAAACATTTAAAAACTATTAAATTTCTTATGAAAATTATATAGGTTTATAAAATACAAATATTATATAATATAACTTACATTATTCACATAAATTGTTTTGATTTAATATGATACTAACGATCACATAATTTTATACACGAATGACCATAAAAAGGGGGAAATGGTCATATTTATTTCCCACGGTCAAGAAGACACTTATAAATACATGTTCAGTGTATTTCATATCTTTAAATTCGTTTGTCTTACACATATGGTTCTTTATATTCCTCTGATTTATAGTAAATTATTCATTAATCTAGAAATTTTATTATTTTCTATGATCAGTCTAAGGAATGAGGGCTATGTGCTTACTCTAATTGTGATGGTAGGAGGTCTTCCTGTAGTGCTTCTAAAATTCTCCATTAGTTTTTTATGGAATCTAGGTTTTTTGACTTGTTGTAATGTAATAATTTCAGTATTTATTTTAATAAAACATTTCCTGATCTTATTTTGAAATCATAGTTTGGATAGTGTATAAATTAAATGAAGTGAAACCATATATTATTATTATTACACATGAAATAGGTTCGTTGTGTCACATAGGTAACACAAATTAATCCAGAGGGATGATAAGAACTATCACTTACCTTGAATGAGGATACCCCTCAATTTTAGATGTACTGATTTTTGTCTCTTCCTCAACAGTAGGTCTCCATATAACAAATACCAATTGATTTAATGGTCTTACTACTTATCTATATTCTTTGTGAACCATAACAATTTCATATGCCTCAAAACAAGTTTCCTCTAGACCTTGTTGTTCTACAATCTCTTTATAATTCTATAGACCAGAATGTTCTATATTCTCACATTGATCATCACCATGATGTTCATAATCATTTTAATTATCCCCACTTTCATCACTTTAATGCGTAGGTTTATCTTCATCACCTACACTATCACCTTCTTCTCATTTACCACCATATTTCACATCTGATTCTTCTGTTCTTTATAGACAATATAACTACCACATTCTTCTTCTACTTTTTCTTCTTCGTCGTATTATACTGATTTATTTTATAAATTTTTTGATCTCCATTCATTTTCCATACAACAAGAATCATTATTCTCATCATCATCATGATCAACCAAAACAGGTTAATTTTATTGAAGAGATAGAGGTGGACTTGGAAGTCCGATAGAGAACCCACATTGACTTACAACAATATATTGGTCAACCATACTATCTATAATATACCCTTATTCTCTAGATGATTTAACTTCATCTTCATTTGAATAGAAAACATCAGCATCTAGTACTAGACCAGGATCATTCACATATCTTAGCATAATAGGATGGTCAATATTATTTAAATTTTCATATATATTCTCATTATCATCAACCCACTCACTATTATAGGGCTTCCAGTTTTTCATCATTCACTCTAAAATTACATTGTTTATGTAAAATCCACTTGAAGTATAAATGGTTTCAATATTCTCACCTACACATCCTCTTTCCTTTAGCTTAATATATATAATTATTTGTATAAAATAATGTATTATTCTTAAAATATTTATTTATAATCTCACGTATATGGACTATCAAATACTTACAATGCTTCACATTATGTCATTTATTAACCATATAATAAGTGATATAAATCCTGAAATTTTAGTGAGGCAGTTTCCGTTTTCTTGGTACATAAGTACATATGGATAAACATAAATAAAACTCCACTTTATCCATCAAATTCTAATGAAAAAGGAATTTTATGCTCCACATACCAGTTATCTCCCACACAGCTATCTCAAATAAAAACTACTCACAAGTGGGTGGACTACATCACTGATAGTCATTATAGATTCCATCATGATGTAAATTAAGGAAATCCTACCATTCCTAGATGAAAAATTGAACATCCTTACATTCAATAATGATTTTTTTCAAATACATCTCACTACATTTTCAAATAAAGTTACCATGAAGATAAAACTCATGCACACACATAGGTTCATAATATCATTCATTTTTTGAAAACCAATATAGCACCAATTAATTTAAAAAAAACAAATAATGGAAGCGACATACTAGATACATACCATTCTATGAATTCATTTTTCCCAGGCGTTACAAGCCTTTTCAAAATACCAATTATAACATGATTATATATTATTGAAACTCTTTTCTTCCTAGTAGAGGGTTTTGATTCATATGTATATCCTTCAAAGACACAGTTCCCTCTTACCATTCCGAAGGTTTGGATGAATAAGTGAATGTGAAATGTCTAAGGGTAAAGTGATAAATGAACTAAGTGTAACATTGGAAGTCCCAGAGTATGAAAGTGGATGGATTGACTCAATTATATCATTTAGGGCTCTATAAATAATAAATCAATAAATTAGTCAAAAATAATATGAAATAAACCAAACTCTATCACATTGGTAAAATATAATAGATACATGAACTGGGTTTTATTGGTGAGTGTCCAACGATGTGAAAATAGTGTCAATGTCAGCATGATACTATTGGAGTTATCATAAAATCAGTGTAAGTGTGATATTGTTGTCTTGGCCTGTGTGAAAACTATCTGTGGTATAGTATTGTTGTCGAGAAGACATTTTCTTGTGAACACAAGAAAACTATCTGTGAAATTGTTTTTGGGTCGGTAGGACAATGTCAGTTTTATAAATACATCTGTATGTGAGACATTGTTGGTGTCAGCAAGACAAAATTTCTATCAGTGAGAAAACTTTTTGTGATATAGTATCTGTGGCAGTGAGACATCACAAGTTGGTCATATTAGCAAGACATCCCTATATAGTTTTAAAATAGTGTTATCGATTGTAGATCCTTAATAAATAATCTTCCCTAATTATTTTCTGATGTAACTCATTCTCTTATAGTAAAATGGCTTAGTGATTATATCAGCAATTTGTTGTTATGTGCTAGTAAATTCCAGAGTAATATCACCTTTTTTATAATGATCACTCAAAAATTGATGTATTACATTAATATTTACTATTCTACAATGAAGAACATATTTCCTTGAGATGCTAATAGCTCTTGTATTATAACAATTTGTAAGCACATGTATAAAATGATATCTATAATAAATAATGAGGTGTTTCATGCACAGTATTTGAGAACCAAAACTAGAAACCACTATGTATTCATCATTAGTAGTAGATAAGGGATTTTTTTCCATTTTTAATACTATATGAGATAAGATACATGGATAAAAAATGACTTGTTCCATAGGTTCCCTTTCTATATAACATACAACCATGAAAATCAATATTATAATATCTACCTAAACCAAGATTTTTTCCTCTAGAATAGAACAATCGTCAGCTGGTTGTATACATGAATAATTTGATTTTTGTTTTAACATCATATAAATGAGATTATTTGGAATTTTCATAAAAATGGTATCACATATATACACTGAACCTCATGTTTGAACTATTATTAATAAAGTAGAGTTTACTTCTAATCATTACGTAGTATGTGGTTTGATAAAAAAATTATTGTTTTCTTCAAGATCTAACTTACATGTGGTAATAATTTGAGTATAAGTACTCTTATAACTATCAATTTCAATCATTTTTATAATTCCATTATTGTATATTCATTGATTTAAAATAATACCTTCTTTATATTGAATTTTTTGATATAAATGAATGAATTTATTTTATCCGATTAAACTCATTTGGAATTCGCATTTCATCTTTTTTGAACAATCAATATATAAATAATTTTATGAAGATAAAATAATAATATCATAATTATAGATTTGAACAACTAAAAATAATTAGAATAACTATTTATTAATCGAGTAGGATCATCTATCACTTTTCTAAAACCTTTATAAATAAGAAAATTGGTTAGAATATAATACCGATCACCTAGATCCTTCTTTAAACCATATAAATCCATTATTAAATTAAAAAATGATTTTGAAGATGATGTGTTTTAAAACATGGATGATTTTAAACAAAAAAAACCTCCCCAATATAAAAATTAATGAATCCACAAATTACAAATATTAGATATAGTCTGAAATTTATATGAGCTACATATGTTAGAAGGATTATAATGTCTTCTTGTCTAGTAGTTGGTGTAATAGTTTATTCCTATTCAATGCCTTTTTCGTGAATATATCCATGTGTAACCAATATATTATTATTTCTCAAAATGATATAGGCTTTATATTATTTTCTAAAGGCCCATTTAGATCATAAGGTCTTGTTTTCATTATGTATAAAAAATACATTCAAGAATTTATTTCATTCAAGATAATTCCAATCATCTGGCACATACATCCCCCAAAATTCATTATTCATTGCATCATAATTGTTTTTAGGATCAAGTTGTGGGTAGTAGGCCAGATATTCAACCAAGTTATTACGTTATTATCTTGTATTTGTTCATTTATATAATTCTCTAACCACATTATCTATGGAATTATTCTTAAGGGTTCTAAAAGATCTAAGATAAAAAGGCCATGTTATTTGAAGTTCATCTATTGGTTCTGGCTCACCATTGTTAGAGATGGGATGTCTTATATAAATTAAGGATTTAACAAATTTCATAACATGTGGATCATAAGATTTGGCATTAATATTCAAATCAGAAAAATCGTCCTCAATATTTAGAAAAGGGGACTTAGATTTATTTGGATTTGTGTCATCAAATTTTACATGAACATATTCATCCACACATTTGGTTCTTTTTATAAACACTATGTCAGATTTATTTGATGTTTTGTAACCTATAATGATTCTTCCAAAACCCTTGGATGAAATGTTTTCAATATTTTCCCATGTATTAATGATATATACATTGAAACCAAACCCTTTTAAGTAGTTTAAATTGGGGTTCATACTATTCTATAACTCATAAGGTTTTCTCATTTGAATTTGTCTGATTATGACTCTATTAATAATATAACAACATTTATTCACAGATTATTCCAAGAATCAATTTGTTATATCATTTTCATTATGATTAATTTGGATTATTTTTTATAATGTTCTATTTCTTCATTCTACAACTCCATTATATTGTTCTATCCTAGGAGCATAAAATTTATGACTATAAGAATTATTTGGGTATAAAGATTCAAATTATTGATTTTTATACTCAATTATAATGTAACATCTTAGGGATTTCATTATAATACCACTTATGATATATATTGTTCTACTATACATAGTGATGTAGGAACATGCTTCACTTGTATAAGATAAATATAATGTCCATGTTTACCTTGAGAAGACACCTAAAAGAACATATACATAGTTTCTCCCATTAAGATATGAAACTCTATATGGTTAAAATAAATTCTTGTGAACCAACTCTAGTAGTTGAGAAGATGAAACTTATTTCAATGGATTGAATGATATTATTTTATTTTTTCCATTTTGAAAAGGATTTTAGACGTTATGGATTAGATATTATAGTTTGGGAAGATCATTGAATAAACCATTCCTTAATTAAATTATATGCGAGTGAGTGTTTCCATTTGATAATCACATATTCCAAATCCAGAATTATTCATTAATGAATCTTAAGCAGGACACATTTTGAAAAACTAAATAATCATTTTTCAAAACATAATAAATATCATTTTAAAATGTAGAAAATCCTAAATTATTTTTAGAATTAAACACATTAAAAGAATAATTTTCTAATTTAAAATAAAAACCATTATCACATAATAATGAAATGATAAATAAATTGTACTTTAATACATAAAAAATTGCATTGGGAAATAAAATTGAATTATTGTTTCTAATTAGGCCAAGGATAATTATTTTTCCATTATAACTGTCTCCAAAAGTTGAATTCCAAACATCAATAATTATATGATTCATGATGCATGAGTAAACCACTATCATGTTTCATGAACATCCACAATCCAAATACCAAAATCGTTTATAAGGTCTCATCATGAATAATTCCTACAAAGACAATTTATTCAAGAAATGTTTTCTGTACCTATACATTCTTAGGATTAGTAATATAAGTAATAAATGCTTTGGGAACCCATACATGCCTCATGGTTTTCCCATAAATATATTAAAATGTATTTGACAAATAAACTCTATGTTCAAGACAATCTAGTCATAAAAGAGATTTTACTAAGGGGACATGCATATCACTATTCAAACCTTTTTACAAAGCCAAATTTTCTAAATTTGAAACAAAATTATTTTTAACACTTTTTTTTTTCACTGGATGATAGCCTATTCTAGTAGTGTATTATGGTGAATCCCATTTAACAATATTTTCGATGAGCTATTTTTTCCAATGGTAAAATTTTCTAAATCCTTTTTCAACTGCTCATTTGATAATTCAATCTCATTATTTTCTTAATGGAATTTTCCATTTTTTCAGTACTAATGTCATATTTAACAGTATAATAAAGAGTATGTTTTTTCTTTATAAAATTATTTTTGTATATTAATTCATTTCATGGGTCCTCACGAATTCTATAGTACTAAAAAAGTTCCTTATTGTTCACGTATTCTAAATCATATTAATATTCATAATAGAAGTAATTTTGTACATGTGAGTTATGGGTTACCTCAAAGGTGTCTTTCATGAATCACATGGTAGCTTTGTCACATTTCTCATCATGTAATGAATCTGATCACTATAGTTATCCTCAGAAGCACTCTAGTAAGCCTTAATTTCATTCTTATAACTTTTATCCATTTCCAATTATTAATTATTTTAAATTAACATAGTATTATCATCATTTACATTTTATATTCTCTTAAATTCATTACAAAATATCTCATTTTATTTATCACCTATTCGGTAGTACTTTATAATGTTTCTCTTGTATGTACATGTTCTTTTGTAGTTAGGCTACATAAATAATATCTTTTTTTCATAAATGTTTTAAATATTTTAGCTAATTGATCCCTTTCCTCGTCACTAGAAAATGATCATTCTTCATTGCATGAACTATTAGAATGAATTTTAGACATCTCTTTTTATTTGTCTTTAGAATTCATTGTCCTGAAATCCGCTGACATTCAATTTCAATCATCATCATATTCTTTTTTCAACTCCAGTTCTTCCATATACATCATTAGAATACATATTAGCTCCTTAAATTGAATTTATTGAAATCACAAGATTCACTTATTTAAACTATGGATTCCCTCTTTATGTTTGGTAAACATCTATGAATTCTCATGATTTGTTCATTAATTGTAACAACCTTTCCAAAATAGATAATAGTGTTTATAATCTCATTAATCAAATGGTAAATTTCAAATATAGGCTTATGAGGATTTATTATAATGTTATCATATTTAATAGTATATGTATTTGGTCTCATTTAATAATCATTAGTGGTTCCATTATGTGAATCAACTACAGTATCCCAAATTTCATAGGATGTTTTACAAGAAGAAATCTTATTCAATTAATCACCTCCCAATGACCAATATAATGAATTCATTGTTATGTAGTTATTTTTAGAATATTTCTTAGATGCATCATCCCATGTATATTGGGTAGTATTAGGTATTTTATATTCACCTACAATTGGAGACGAAATTTAAAAAAATGTTTCTAAATTCATTTTCATCTTATTTTTCCACTGAGAGTAATTTGTACCATTGAAAAATAAAGGTAGGTTAATATTAGTCCCTTCAAATCTATTATCCACAATACATAATAGTGAATATGTTTTTTAAGAGCCATAGAATTATTACTTTCAAAAACTTTGGTTTCATAAAATCACAACATAATCACAACAGAAAAGATTTGAAAAATCCTTTAAAATATATTATTATAAACAATCCTTTGATACTGAATGTCAGTTGGAGTCATAAATACAATAGGGGGACAATTAAATTCCATTAAAAATTTCTGTTTAATATTTTTTTTAAATCCCTCAATTTCAAATCCAAATTACACAATTAAGCAAAGTACAAGATATATAAAATTTTGATAATTCAGTTAATTTATTAAAATATTGATTAATTCTTAGTTATAGATGTTATAAAGATTGATATACCATTAAAAAGTAACTTACAATAATAATAAAATGATAAACACTATCTAATATGAACTATCAATGTAAAATTTTGTTTTCTAAAATATGTGTAAAAGAAAAGAAAAAAAATTTAAATTCAAAGTGGAGTAAAATTAGAGGTAATGTAACACCCCAAGCTTCTACGGTGCGTTTCCCTTCGAATAATGCGATAGCGTGTGTTGTACGCAACCTCGAGTTCTAACACACACCACAACTAATTAAACTAGCCGTTGTGAATAGTAATACCTAATTTTTGAAATCATATATATTTTATATTTCAAAATGGACTTCATTTTTGGATTCGGAATATTGAAATTAGCCTAGGGTGAAATTTTGGTACTTTTCGGATAACTTTTATATTTTGATGAATAGTGAAAATTACTAAATTTTAATTAAAAACAACTTTTTTAATCAAAATAATTAATATTGATAAATTGTGAATTTGAGTGGTTTTAAAGTATATTTAGAATATATTTTTACCATTTAATATAATGTTGGTCATTGGACATAATTTTACAATTAAACCGAACATAAACAAGTGTCAATCTTTTGATAGTTATTACCTCTTAAAAACACGCTTTTTGTTTTGACAGCGGGAATTAATTTTAAATTAATTTCTTCCACTTATGTATTTTGAATTTAGAAAAATGGATTCCATATTTGGAATCAGGATTTCCAAATTGTGTAAATAGGTAACTTTTATTTTTAGACATTTTGAATAATTACTGTGGTAAATATTTTATTTACCATGGTTAAGAGTAAATCCGGTAAATAAGGGTTAAAAAAATAATATTATAATAATAACAAATTACCCCAAAACGTGTCCTAACCTTATTGGTGGAAACATACCCGACCATGAGCATCCTTGGGTCAATTTGGGGACCCCTTGGAGCGACTTGTATGTGGTAGGGACACTTTATATTAATAAAGTTAAAATAAAAATAAAAATGGCATAAGCTTACATCTTTTAGAAGAACAATTTTTACATAGGGTTATACATGTTGGATTTTCGATTATAAATATTCATTAGAAAGATAAAAAGATTTCCTACATAATTATATTTTATTTATAATTTTTAGACATCAAATAATTTAAATTATTAATGACACAATAATGATGCAATGTTTACCTCATTAATAAATCATTTAAATAAATAAGATTATAATGATTAAAATATTATCTAAAACCTGTCCAATTCTTATTGGTTGATGTTATTTAGAATATTAGTCATCCTATCTTCGACCTCAATGATTTTTGGACCATTATAAACCGAATATAATTATATTATAAAGTAATACTTTCACTCTTTCCTAAAGAGCCCCTCTTCTCCCTTATAAAAGGAGACCACTTCTACTCATTCCTCACACCTCTCAAGCCACTTGGCTCGTCCAAACTCTGCCCAAATAAGCTCCCCACATTCCCCTCCTCCTCCTTGAAGCTTCCCCTTAGGCAGAAATCATTTCAAGAAGTCCTTTGGTTCCAACCAAAGTGAGTTACCTAAATTAAAGGTAACGATTTCTCTTAAATTATTTTCCTTTATTTTGCTTCTCCAACCCCCAAACTCTTTTTATTTCCTTTCTTTTGTAACAACACCAGTATCCTCAATATACTAGGATGTTTTTATAAGAAGGATTCAAACTACACATACACACAACTACATATAATGGATGATGAACATAATGTTTCTTTGGATGGCAAACTAACGCCTCACGAAACGATGATTGTTCAAATACATCTTACCGTCTCTCATGGTGGCCATTATGATGGAACTGTAATTAAATATGATATTAATGATATATATTTTATATATAAGCTTCTGTAATTCCATTTTATTTCATACCATTATTCGTTTCATGTTGTATATACATACGATAATTTCATTTGAGGAAGTGCGGACTACCGCCCCCTTAAAATGATATGACTCGTTCATACCACACATGGAACGTATAAAGGATGGTGTTAATGAACTTAAGTAACATATATAAAATATTATATTATACTGGAATAGTAATATACCTATGTATCATTTGGATTCAATTCTTTTTGAAATAAAAATTAAATGGAAGTAGCGTTCGTGCGTGCGTCCGGACTACCGTCTCCACGAACGCGGTGAGATCCATCCTCCATCGTATCCATTCAAGTCTTATTCTCATTTTAGGGATAAAAATAATGTTAATATAATTCTTATTATGAATAAGATTTAATCTATCCATTACAAACATGTCTTACGTAACCAAACATTTAAGAAGAACGAATCGATTATCACCTGAAACGACGATAATACTAAGATATTATTAATAAAGCAATGTTAAATGATCATATATGATATCATATTAATGTATATGATTCTTGTATAATTTAATAACAATTATTTCACCATTATACAGGAGGTTAACCGACCCCAACAAAGGAAAAGTACAAGGTAAGGGTTATTTCACAATCTCTTCATTATCCGAGGTTGTTTATACGTAATAATCTACTGGGATATCTTTATCATCCACATCTATGTTTCTTAAAAATGTATTTCAAAACATTTTTACTATTTACAAGAATATGGGTTAAAGTCATTTATACCCTTTTTTTACTTTTTATAAGAGGTTTATAAAGGAATCTTTCTGTCGTTTTCGAAACAAGGTCCTTTTTAACCTTTTCGACAGAATTGAGGTAAGAATGTTTTTTTTAACTTATACGGTGGGAGCGGTTATTTTACACCATTATAAAATCTTCAAAGCTTTCCTTACAAGCTTATAAGAATATTTTCAAAGAAAATGTTTTATTTTATATGGATCTTAAATGATTTCAAAATAAAAGGGGATATTTCTTTAAAAATAATTTTGATTTTATCTACGTCAACATCCTTTGATGGATTTTAAGATTATTTGAAGTTGATTTATTATGATACAAAACTTCTATATTGTATTGAAGGTTTTGTGATATGTTTGACTATGGATGTGCTATTTTTATACCATTCATAGTTTATGGTGAAATTATTGACATTTCGTATGCTAGATTTAATACGAATGTTTATGTTATGTTTAAACCTTTTCATATGGGAATGCATTGGACTTAATAAGTGACGGGTGGAGCCCGCTATAGCTCCTCGATGCATCGGTAGGTCTCATGAGACAAACTAGTGTCTTGGCACAAGGCCTTGACAAAATCTTATTTGTAGTCTTGGCACGAGGCCTTGGCTATGTGGTTATGATAGTCTGGAATTATGCATTCCAACATTATGAAAGTGGTTATTGATTTTTGCATGTGATTATTCGATTAGTAGAATATCCATGTGAATAAGTAAATGGCATTATTTCATTTTATTTATGCCATACCATGTTGAAAGTTCATATTTAAAAGGCTTTTGTTTTAGTTATACATTGCCTTAAATGTTCATTCTTATTTATGAAAGTTTTCGCTATATTGTTATCCTTACTGGGCATTTGAGCTCACCCCTTTTCTGTGTTTTATTTTTCCCAGGAAGTGAAGATGTATGTTATGAATGACCTACAGGGATATTATGAGGGGATTATAGTGTGGACTGTGGAAACATTATGTTGTTGTAGTAGTTTTTCATTTTATGATGTAATGTAAAACTTATGAATATATCTAGTGTTTCCAAGGCTACTAAACCAATCGGTCTTTCGAGATTTGATCTTTCTTGTGATCATGCCAATGTTATGTAATAATGCACCGACTCTGGGTAGCTGGGGTCGGGGCGTTACAGTTGGTATCAGAGGAAGTTTAGTACAAACCTTGGAAGCTAGATTTAGATAAACTCTGATTAGAGCACGTAGACCTAAGATGAACTTTGAGGATTAGTATAGAAGAACTTCCTAGAATTTTGGTATTGTTGAGATTTTGTGAGTTTTCTGAGAAATAAATCCCTGTCTGTATACGAGCAGGTAGAGGCGGCTCTGGCACAGATGTACCTAGGGGTAAAACCCGAAAACACCGCATTGAGCTAGACTCGAACGGGAACTGGTGCACGACAACGGGCCTTGCTGCACTCTTGGTTACGACACTCCTGGGGGATATGCTTAGGATAACTCTCACTATCTTTACAAATCATTGTGAAGGGTTTATGAGTATATACTTCCTCATAGAAAACATTTTTATGATTATGGATTATATCCATAAATAGTTCAATTTATGTTAAGTGTTTTATAAGTATGGGATTATGTATTTTGATTCATAAACTGATCTAGTTTATGCCATTGTTTAGAAATGGCGCCTAGTGGAAGAAATGGAAACCGTATCAATGCACGAACTCCATGTAGGGATTTCCCTCCAGCTCAAGATAATTATAGTGGGGCTGGTTATGCAACTGGTGCTGATCAGCTAATCACCATACTGGGACAACTTACTCAGGTTATGAATAATAACCTTACCCGTATGGAGCACCCTGATCCGCAGCGTGGAGGATCAATGTTAGATAGATTAATGAGGCAACAACCACCAACGTTCAATGGGAATACAAATCCCTTAGTAGCTGAGCAATGGATATTTTCCCTAGAGAAAATATTTCAGGCTTTGGGGAGCAGTGAAAGGGAAAAAGTTATCATGGCAGTTTACCGCCTCACTGGAGATGCTGATCAATGGTGGTCATTGATTCAAAACATGAAGGAAGATGATGAAGTATCAAATATGGAGTGGAGGGAGTTCAAAGATCAGTTTTTAGAAAAATACTTCCCTCGCGACCATCGAGCAGATATGGAAAGGCAATTTCTGACTCTGAGACAAAAGGAGGATGAGAATGTCACAAAGTATGAGGATAACTTTACAAGGTTAGCGAGGTACGCTGGTGATTATATTCGCAACCCAAGAAGTAAGATTGATCGTTTCTTTGATGGGTTAAAACCATTTCTCCGTCGAGCATTAGTCTCACAATCCTTTTCATCGTACGAAGACATTGTCTCATGTGCTATCAAGACAGAAAAGGAATTCTCTAAGTCTTGTGACTTTAAAGCAAAGCAAGAGAAGAAGAGACCTGCTGATCAATCTGGGAATGGAAATAAGGGCAAGAAGGGAAAGGTTGAATATCCATCTTGTGGTAAATGCGGGAAGAAACATCTTGGTACTTGCTTGAAGGGAATGGGAGTCTGTTACAAGTGTGGTGAAAAAGGCCACCAAGCTCATGATTGAAAGGGGAAGAAGGAAGCTACCAACTTTCAGTGCTACAATTGCAGGGAGATGGGGCATTATGCAAATTCATGTCCTAAGCGTCAGGAGAACTTACCTCAGAAAAGGCCAAGGGATCAAGGCCAAGCTTATGCTATCACTGCTGCTGAGGTAGAAGCTCCGAAAGACGTGGTGGCAGGTAATTTAATGGTTTCCTCATGTTTAGCAAATGCATTATTTTATTCTGGATCATCGCATTGTTTCATATCTTCCCAGTTTTCTAAGAAAATTAGATATTTCCAATTTGATTTAATAAGGGAGCTGTCAGTTAAAACTCCTAAGGGAAGTATCGTTGCAACAAAGTTTTGTGAATCAGTCCCCATTAGAGCACATAAATTTTCTTTATCTGCTGATCTCATCGTCATACCTATGATTGAGTTTGATATAATCCTCGGTATGGACTGGCTTTCGGACTATGATGCGAAGATTTATTGTAAGAAGAAAGATGGTACGATTCTTGATGATAATGATAAGGAACACCTTGTTTTTAGAGTAGAATCGTCACCACCTAATTCTTATTTAGATCCACCCTCAATAGCTCAACTAAATTCAATTATTGGGGAGGAAGAGAATGAAATAACTGCGGGTGAGGAAAGGAATGTTCAAATAGAGGATGTACCTGTTGTGAAAGAATTTGTAGATGTATTTCCAGATGATTTACCTGGACATCCTCCAGAACGAGAAGTTGAGTTTTCCATTGATTTGATTCCTGGATCAAGGCCTATATCGAAGACCCCTTATAGAATGTCCACTGTAGAGTTAGTCGAACTAAAGAAACAACTAGAGGAATTGAGTAATAAGGGATTTTTTCTCCCTAGTGTTTCTCCATGGGGAGCCCCTGTTCTTTTTGTTAAAAAGAAAGATGGATCTATGAGGTTATGTATCGACTACAGGGAGATCAATGCTATAACGATAAAGAACAAGTATCCCCTACCTCGTATTGATGATTTATTTGACCAACTGCATGGAGCTCAATACTTTTCAAAGATTGACCTTCGATCTGGATACCATCAGTTGTGTGTGAAGAAGGAAGACATTCCGAAGACAGCATTTCGAACCAGGTACGGGCATTACGAGTTTACTGTAATGCTGTTTGGATTGACTAATGCACCCTCTGTATTCATGGATCTGATGAATAGAGTTCTCAAGGAGTATCTCGATGAATTTGTGGTGGTATTTATTGATGATATCTTGGTATACTCCAAAACCTACGAAGATCATGAAAATCACTTGCGCATTATCTTGAAGACTCTGAGGAGGCATGAATTATATGGGAATTTTAGCAAGTGTGAATTATGGCTTCAGGAGATTTCTTTTCTTGGCCATATTGTCTCTAAAGATGGAATCTCTGTTGATCCTTCTAAGACCAAGGCAATCCAAGAATGGCCAGCACCTACGAATATAACTGAGGTACGTAGTTTTATTGGTTTGGCGGGTTATTATCGACGTTTCGTCCAGAATTTTCCCGATTGGATAACCCATTAACGAAGCTCACACATAAAGGGGTTAAATTTGTTTGGACAAAAGAGTGTGAAGAATGTTTCGAAGAACTGAATAGAAGATTAGTCAACGCTCCTATATTGACTCTACCATCGGGGAATGATGGGTTCGTTATTTATAGTGATGCATCGAAGAAAGGACTTTGCTGTGTCCTTATGCAGAATGATAGAGTTATTGCCTATGCATCACGACAGTTGAAAATTCATGAACAAAACTATCCTACTCATGATCTCGAGTTAGAATCAGTGATATTTGCTTTGAAGATATGGAGGCACTACCTCTATGGTGAAAAATGTGAGATTTATACTGATCACAAGAGTTTGAAGTATATTTTCTCACAAAAAGAACTCAACATGAGGCAAAGGAGATGGCTTGAATTACTCAAGGATTATGATTGTACGATACACTACCACCCAGGGAAGGCAAACAAGGTGGAAGATGCTTTGAGTAGAAAAGACCATGGAGTTTTGAACAATATGAGAATTGAAAGGGATCCAATTTTTATGGATCTAGTAAAGATGGACATGGGAATAACCAGGGAAGGTGAAACATCAATGATTTTTCAAATGGTTGCCAAACCATCTTTACTAGAAAGGATTAAGAGTTCTCAGACCGATGATGAAGAATTCCAAAAGATGATTAAAGCTGTGAATGATGGGAGATTGAGAGACTTTGTGTATGAAGATGGAATTTTGAAATTCGGGAAGAGACTTTGTGTTCCCAATATACCTGATCTAAAAAGGGAATTACTGGATGATGCTCATAGTTCCAATTTCTCTATACACCCTGGGAGCACCAAAATGTATAGAGATTTGAAGGAACATTTTTGGTGGGCCAACATGAAGAGGGAGATTGCTGATTTTTTGTCAAGATGTATGGTTTGTCAACAAGTGAAAGCTGGAAGGCAACAGCCTGGAGGAGTCATGCAACCTCTTCCCATACCGGAGTGGAAATGGGACAATGTTACGATGGACTTTGTCATGGGGCTACCGAAGAATCCTAGAAGGAACAATGCAATATGGGTTATTGTTGATCGTCTTACCAAGTCAGCACATTTTCTTGCTATAAGAGAAGGTCTACCCCTGGAACGTCTAGCAAGACTATACATTAATGAAGTTGTGAGACTTCATGGAGTACCCCTATCGTTTGTTTCTGATCGTGATCCTCGTTTTACTTCATGATTTTGGAAAAGTCTTCAGAAATCCCTGGATACTGAACTTCATTTGAGCACTGCTTACCACCCTCAGACAGATGGACAATCAGAACGGACTATTCAATCCTTAGAAGACATGTTGAGATCTTGCTCACTTGACTTTCAGGGTATGTGGGATCAATATTTACCTCTGGTAGAATTTTCCTATTACAATAGCTTCCATTCAAGTATTCAGATGGCACCATATGAAGCGTTATACGGAAAGAGATGTCGTACACCAACATGTTGGGATGACGTTGGTGAAAGGAAACTTGTAGGCCCAGAACTGGTGGAGGAAACGGTGGAAAAGGTGAAGGTAATCCAAAATAACATCAAAGAAGCTCAAAGTAGGCAGAAGAGCTATGTCGATAATCGAAGAAAGGATTTGGAATTTCAGAACGGTGATCATTTTTTCCTAAAGGTATCTCCATGGAAGGGAGTCATACGTTTTGGTAAGAAAGGTAAATTGAGTCCCAGGTACATCAGACCTTTCGAAATTCTAGAACGAATTGGGGCTGTAGCTTACCGATTGGCAATGCCGCCAAGTCTCTCCAAAGTTCACGATGTGTTCCACGTATCTCTGTTGAGAAAATACATGCCTGACCCAACGCATGTACTCACCTATGAAGAATTAGAACTGGAACCCGATCTGTCTTATTGTGAAGAGCCCGTCAAGATTCTTGATACAAGAGAACAAGTACTGAGAAACCGGACGACACGTCTGGTAAAGGTTTTGTGGAGAAATCATAAGATGGAAGAGGCAACGTGGGAACCCGAGGAACATATGATAAAGAACCACCCGAGTCTTTTCATGTGATAAGTATTCTAGAAATTTCGAGGACGAAATTATTTGAAGGAGGGGAGAATGTAACACCCCAAGCTTCTACGGTAAGTTTCCCTTCGAATAATGTGATAGCGTGTGTTGTACGCAACCTCGAGTTCAAACACACACCACAACTAATTAAACTAGCCGTTCTGAATAGTAATACCTACTTTTTGAAATCATATATATTTTATATTTCAAAATGGACTTCATTTTTGGATTCGGAATATTGAAATTAGCCTAGGGTGAAATTTTGGTACTTTTCGGATAACTTTTATATTTTGATGAATAGTGAAAATTACTAAATTTTAATTAAAAACAACTTTTTTAATAAAAATAATTAATAGTGATAAATTGTGAATTTGAGTGGTTTGAAAGTATATTTAGAATAAATTTTTACCATTTAATATAATGTTGGTCATTGGACATAATTTTACAATTAAACCGAACATAAACAAGTGTCAATCTTTTGATAGTTATTACCTCTTAAAAACACGCTTTTTGTTTTGACAGCGGGAATTAATTTTAAATTAATTTCTCCCACTTCTGTGTTTTGAATTTAGAAAAATGGATTCCATATTTGGAATCAGGATGTCCAAATTGTGTAAATAGGTAACTTTTATTTTTAGACATTTTGAATAATTACTGTGGTAAATATTTTATTTACCATGGTTAAGGGTAAATCCGGTAAATAAGGGTTAAAAAAATAATATTATAATAATACAAAATTACCCTAAAATGTGTCCTAACATTATTGGTGGACACATACCCGACCATGAGCATCCTTGGGTCAATTTGGGGACCCCTTGGAGCCACTTGTATGTGGTAGGGACACTTTATATTAATAAAGTTAAAATAAAAATAAAAATGGCATAAGCTTACATCTTTTAGAAGAACAATTTTTACATAGAGTTATACATGTTTGATTTTCGATTATAAATATTAATTAGAAAGATAAAAAGATTTCCTACATAATGATATTTTATTTATAATTTTTAGACATCAAATAATTTAAATTATTAATGACACAATAATGATGCAATGTTTACCTCATTAATAAATCATTTAAATAAATAAGATTATAATGATTAAAATATTATCTAAAACCTGTCCAATTCTTATTGGTTGATGTTATTTATAATATTAGTCATCTTATCTTCGACCTCAATGATTTTTGGACCATTATAAACCGAATATAATTATATTATAAAGTAATACTTTCACTCTTTCCTAAAGAGCCCCTCTTCTCCCTTATAAAAGGAGACCACTTCTACTCATTCCTCACACCTCTCAAGCCACTTGGCTCGTCCAAACTCTGCCCAACTAAGCTCCCCACATTCCCCTCCTCCTCCATGAAGCTTCCCCTTAGGCAGAAATCATTTCAAGAAGTCCTTTGGTTCCAACCAAAGTGAGTTACCTAAATTAAAGGTAACGATTTCTCTTAAATTATTTTCCTTTATTTTGCTTCTCCAACCCCCAAACTCTTTTTATTTCCTTTCTTTTGTAACAACACCAGTATCCTCAATATACTAGGATGTTGTTATAATAAGTATTCAAACTACACATACACACAACTCCATCTAATGGATGAGGAACATAATGTTTCTGTGGATGGCAAACTAACGCCTCACGAAACGATGATTGTTCAAATACATCTTACCGCCTCTCATGGTGGCCATTATGATGGAACTGTAATTAAATATGATATTAATGATATATATTTTATATATAAGCTTCTGTAATTCCATTTTATTTCATACCATTATTCGTTTCATGTTGTATATACATACGATAATTTCATTTGAGGAAGTGCGGACTACCGCCCCCTTAAAATGATATGACTCGTTCATACCACAGATGGAACGTATAAAGGATGGTGTTAATGAACTTAAGTAACATATATAAAATATTATATTATACTGGAGTTGTAATATACCTATGTATCATTTGGATTCAATTCTTTTAAAATAAAAATTAAATGGAAGTAGCGTTCGTGCGTACGTACGGACTACCGTCTCCACGAACGCGGTGAGATCCATCCTCCATCGTATCCATTCAAGTCTTATTCTCATTGTAGGGTTAAAAATAATGTTAATATCATTCTGATTATGAATAATATTTAATCTATCCATTACAAACATGTCTTACGTAACCAAACATTTAAGAAGAACGAATCGATTATCACCTGAAACGAAGATAATACTAAGATATTATTAATAAAGCAATGTTAAAAGATCATATATGATATCATATTAATGTATATGATTCTTGTATAATTTAATAACAATTATTTCACCATTATACCGGAGGTTAACCGACCCCAACAAAGGAAAAGTACAAGGTAAGGGTTATTTCACAATCTCTTCATTATCCGAGGTTGTTTATACGTAATAATCTACTGGGATATCTTTATCATCCACATCCATGTTTCTTAAAAATGTATTTCAAAACATTTTTACTATTTACAAGAATATGGGTTAAAGTCATTTATACCCTTGTTTGACTTTTTATAAGTGGTTTATAAAGGAATCTTTCCGTCGTTTTCGAAACAAGGTCCTTTTTAACCTTTTCGACAGAATTGAGGTAAGAATGTTTTTTTAACTTATACGGCGGGTGCGGTTATTTTACGCCATTATAAAATCTTCAAATCTTTCTATACAAGCTTATAAGAATATTTTCAAAGAAAATGTTTTATTTTATATGGATCTTAAATTATTTCAAAATAAAAGGAGATATTTCTTTAAAAAGAGTTTTTATTTCATCTACGTCAACATCCTTTGATGGATTTTAAGATTATTTGAAGTTGATTTATTATGATACAAAACTTCTATATTGTATTGAAGGTTTTGTGATATGTTTGACTATGGATGTTCTATTTTTAGACCACTCATAGTTCATAGTGAAATTATTGACATTTCGTATGCTAGATTTAATACGAATGTTTATGTTATGTTTAAACCTTTTCATATGGGAATGCATTGGACTTAATAAGTGACGGGTGGAGCCCGCTATAGCTCCTCGATGCATCGGTAGGTCTCATGAGACAAACTAGTGTCTTGGCACAAGGCCTTGACAAAATCTTATTTGTAGTCTTGGCACGAGGCCTTGGCTATGTGGTTATGATAGTCTGGCATTATGCATTCCAACATTATGAAAGTGGTTATTGATTTTTGCATGTGATTATTCGATTAGTAGAATATCCATGTGAATAAGTAAATGGTATTATTTCATTTTATTTATGCCATACCATGTTGAAAGTTCATATTTAAAAGGCTTTTGTTTTAGTTATACATTGCCTTAAATGTTTATTCTTATTTATGAATGTTTCCGCTATATTGTTATCCTTACTGGGCATTTGAGCTCACTCCTTTTCTATGTTTTATTTTTCCCAGGAAGTGAAGATGTAAGTTATGAATGACCTGCAGGGATATAATGAGGGGATTATAGTGTGGACTGTGGAAACATTATGTTGTTGTAGTAGTTTTTCATTTTATGATGTCATGTAAAACTTATGAATATATCTAGTGTTTCCAAGGCTACTAAACCAATCGGTCTTTCGAGATTTGATCTTTCTTGTGATCATGCCAATGTTATGTAATAATGCACCGACTCTAGGTAGCTGGGGTTGGGGCGTTATAGGTAATGTCTCAATAGTAGACTTAATCATCTCCAAATGGTTACCATATATCACTAGGAATTTTATATTATTAATCATGATCAACACCCAAGATCTGGGTTCAAAAAATCATAAAAATTTATCTAGGACAATATAGACTTCTACCAAAGTTATACATGGAAAACTAACTAGGTCACCCAAGGACCGCTTCCACAGTTGTATGTGGGTGAAAAATGGAGTGAAAAGATGAATGAGTAATAATATATTTTATCCTCAAGCATAGCATGGGAGATAGTATTTTATTATACAATGACAAACACATATCTCAAAAAGTAGTGAAATTATGAATAATATGGAAGAAATAATTGGAGTATATTTAGAATGTTCTATTTGAGGTTCGTGATGCTTTTGGAATCATTAGTTATAGTAAATTTTAATTTTGAGTCCACTTCTAGAGGTAGAGACCAAAATAGAGTGTTGTGTAAGCTCTGTGTTCTAGATTCTATTGAAGCGAAATGATCTTCGAATGTTCTCTTCACAAGGGCTTCTTCCTACAATAATGTTGTTACTTGGGTTCCCATAAAATCCTTCATCTTTATTATTAGATTGAATTAGTGTTCTTTCTTTTTTCTTCATTCTTAAAATTTGTATATTCACTAGATATATTTAATCTAATTTTTAATCGATTGATTTTGTTTTCAATTCTGCAGAGTTCAAAAACATTCAGGGTCTGTAACACAAGGCTTCTTCATATATTTTACTATTCTTTGGCAATGTTTGAAAAAGATGAAAAAGTTAATTAATGTAATATATAGTAGTGATTTTCATAAATATTTCTGTTAGAATTCAATTTGAGGTCAAGTGTAAAGATAATTTTCTATGTATTGAACAGTAGGTCATTCTATTGGTGACTCCTTCTGTTAGTGAATCCTTTGGTCCGTGACTCCTTCTATTGGTGACTCTATTCAGGGAATCCTTTTATCTATGAATCCTTCTATTAATGATTTTTTGTTTCATTGGGTTGTTAATATTTGTATTTTTTAAATTTTTTTGTGATTCAATCCTTCTTTCATTTACTTAGTTCATCGGTGAGTCGTTTGTTTTGTGAGTGATACATTTTTTCTTTCTATGACTCATCTATTATGTTGGTTGTTCAGTCTTATTTCGATCAGAGAGTAATTCTGTGACTTAATTATCGGTGACTGATACTTATCCATTTCTTATATTGACCAGACATATATTGCAAACATCAATATAATATAATAAATGTATAATTGACTAGAGATAAAAATAATTAAACATATTTGAACTTAATTGTCCATGATTTGACATATGTGAACGTGATTGTACATGATTTAAGTTTTTTGAAACATGAGAGGGACAATAACTATAATCATATAAAAATTACTAATTTTCTCTATTTTTATATATAATTACTTATACAGACAATTTTATCATGAAGATATTAATTGTTAGTGTTTTTAATAATATAATTACTAGTATTTCTACTGTTATCACAAAAATGCATCAAAATTGCCAAAATAATTTATATAAAAATATCATCAATAAATACATAAAATAAATTAAAATAATAGTAATAAATTTACACATTTTTATATAACTTTTATATTCACTCAATACATATTATTACTCACATAAATATTAAGACATCATATTTAATATGTTAATTTTACTTCACTAGACTTCCCCAAGAAAAGGACAACAATATGAATAGTCCAATCCTATTATATATAATACTCATTTATAACTAACTAAATAAACAAATATCTCTTTTCTAGTGCTATAAATTCATTATGTCCACACCAAAAATCATCTTCCTTTTTATAATCAAATAAATTCAAATTCAAATGATTAAAAAAAATTGAATGATATTTTTTGTATCATATCACTCATTAGTCATTCTGTAATATTAAAAAGTAATATTATATTTATTTCTTTGTGATATCATAATAGATGTCAAATTTCCAAAAAACTACTTTGTTTTAATATTCACAAAAAATATTACATCATTAGAAAACACATTGAATTACATCCAATGATACATTTTACAAGAAGAAGAATAATAATAATAATTAAATAAAACTCAACTAATATATGTCATATATTTTACGTTAAATATAATTTCATATAACATAATGAAAAACAATATTTCGAAAAAAATCATTTTTCATCCCATAAATGAATTTATATAAAAATAATGAATAATTGAGATTAAAAAGTAATTAAATAGATAATTTATAATTAAAAGAGTCTAATATTAAGATTTCAAAATTTGAAATTAATGGTTTAAAATTTTAATTAAAATGAAATAGTTATTTAGAAAAAAACACAAAACAAACATTATTTTCACTATTAAATAATAAATTATTATTTTCCCAACATCACAAAACATCTACAGATGATAAATTTGAAAATAAGATTTCTATATGATATTAATTTTATCAAAATAATTTTATAAATTATTAAAAAAATAATTATATCATTTCCTATGATAAAATCATAAAATTGATTTTTTTAAGAAAACATATATTTGAAGGCTAAATTAACTTTAATAAAATTGAATTCGAATGAGAAAATAATTTAAGAAAACCAATATATATATATTTGTGAATGTGTGTGTGTGTCATATTTATTTTAATCCTATCTGTATCCAATATAATAATAGACAATATATAACTATAACATATAAATTACAATATTTCATAATACATTTATTCTAGTGTTGTTTGTCTTATAAACTATCAAATATAATGTTTATCATTTGAAATATTTGTATTTTACATGAAAATGTTGATGAGGGATATTACTATGAAATTATTATACATCATATATTTTCACACAATTATAGATGATGTTCAAGGCCACAAAATATTTTTTCTAAAGAAATGAACATGTGAAACATTGATTCCCATCTTGAAATTCTTCATATTAGTTTCACAGATGATTTTATGTAAATTTATTTATATTACGCCACCAATATTCATTCCACTAGACATCCATATGAGGGTTCGGATTTTAGAGGGTGGATTTACGTCTAAAACCTCTTACTGTCACATTTATTGATCAATTAATATGTTATTTTTTTGCATTAACTTCTTATTGGCAAGTTTTAGCCATTTCAATCCATTGATACTTCCAAATTTCATAGAAATGTTTAACATGTTTTCATTGTGTCTTGTTTTTTATTTTATAAATTTTAAGTGAATTCTTCTAGATCATGAACTACATGATTGATTTAGAGGAGACTCTAGATCTCTAGTGATAGAGGATATATCATGTTCTGAATTTATTTTATTGAAGTTATATTCAATGAATTTTTATCTTTAACTATATTACATCAAGAGTTTTTATATTAATTATGTTATATTTTTTGTTTTGGGGTTCCAATATGATTATGGGGTTTACAAGATAGGCCTGTGATGAATATGATATACCTTCTATTGATGATTTTTCATGGTTCTGGTTTTATAGTGCAATTTAGTATGTATATTTGGTTTGTTTCAAATTATCCCAAAGTTGTGGGTTTATATTATATTCTTTAAATGTTTTAAAATTATAATATAGTTAATTATTTACTGTTATTTTGGAAAAAAATTATCCATTTTTAATCGAGGGATGCTCAATATACATGGATGACTACTAAAAAGAGTCTTAAAAATGATTGTATGGGATTTAACACTTTTCTAGTATATGGTACCAAGTACTATACTATTTTGAATTTTTTTTATTTTATTGGAATATGAATATTTATCACCTCCAATGGATAATAACCATGATTTAAAAAATATTAAATGAATAATATTAATAACTATTTAATTAATGAGTCTTGTGTCTTAAAATTTCAAATGAAATACGACTAATGTAATTGGAAAATGTTATAATGGCGATTTTGGTCACATTTACTCTGGATTGATACCATCCATTGATGGTTGACCCAGGATCACATATTATTTCCATATAGTATATTGAAAACTTGAGGTGTGTTGTTGTTCTATTTGAGAACTAGATGTGTGATACCGAGTGTGTTTATTTTGTCAATGTATTCTCTAATATAGACTTTTATAAGTTTTTCTATTTTGATGTCATATGTATTGTCTACGTTTCATGATTATATTATATATTCTATTTAGATATGCAATATATTTCTGTGATACAAAACCCATTTTGGAATAGATTTCTAACTATACATGATTATGATAACATGTGGGTGCATGTTTATCCCTGAGACCTTGATATGATTCTTCATTCTAATGGGGTGATTATGTAGATTTTTATACCCTATACGATTTATGAAAACATACTATTATTATTAGTAATGTTTCCTCATGTTGACAAGATATACTATTCCAATTTTTTTATATCAAAACTAGTATGCTTGTTTTTTATGCCATTAGAGATATTTTTTCTTTGTAATAATTATGTGGAACATCTTGTTATGTTTTTCCCATTATAGATAATATACCTTCCACCCGATGACGATGATAAAATTCAATATTATTGGGACAGTTCATGATAGAAAATTATTTTGGTCATACACTAAATCCATGAGGATTTCAGTAATGTATTGGTACTCTATGCCCTATGGAATCTATGTGACATGATATAATCAATTTTGTTTGGATTTATTGATTCATGTCACTAAAACATGTATCAAAAAAACATTTATGGGTAACACAAGTCTTAATTCAATATGAATTTAGATTAAATTTTCATTATTCAACATTATATCCTGACATATAATCAATGCCTTGTAGATTTATATAATAATTACATTAGCATTTTCATGAGACCATAAATTAAATTATATTTAATTATGTATACAATCAAGTATATAACTAATGAATCTTTTAATGAGGGTTTATGGGGGATTGGTTTGTTCATGAATAGTTGTAACATGGTATTCTAATGATTTTGTATCATTTTTTATATTATGGTATGTTTAACAGTTATGTGTCTAAAGTTTACTTTCTACAGAGCATATCAAATTCATGTACATAGTACAATAAATGTTCATTGCTAGACCAAATTTGGAACTCCCAATTAAATTATCATAGATCATTATTGGGAGGACATGATAGTTATATACCCATGTTGCCCTCAGTTGTTATACGTACATGATTTATTGAGTCCCAATTTTATCATCTAGAAACATTGCACAATGCGAGTGTTAATATTTGTCTGAGAATTCACTCTTAGCAGGATAAGATCCCATTTTACTTTTTTCATATTTGATAATTTTTCTTCTTAGTGGGAGATAAATCACATATACTATGGTTGAATTATATTTCATTCATATTCATTCATATTGTTTGTATGGTTTAGGTTACTATTAACTATTAATTTATATTATTTACATGTCTTGTTATTTATTATTATATTTAACTAAAATTTAAGGGTATAGTATCCATATAAATCAAATAGAGTCCCTCACTAATAGTTAAAAACCTCTAGAATATGGAGAGGATTCAATGATTTCATTTAGAATTAAAACATAGACATAATGAATTAGAAGAGTATGTTTCAAAATGTTATCATAGCACAAGTTTTCTTATTATTCCTAATATGTTGATTTGGTAGACATGTGATATAGTAATTTGTCTGATCATGTGATGAAACATATAACAATTGTTTCATGAAATCCTTTTTGGATTGTATTCTAGGATTCCAGGGTATGGGATTTATATTATTCATTTGTTATGTTATCATATGCATTCAACTCAAATGGAAATCATTAATTTTTAGTACAAGGATTCATATGTATTTTAATCATGGTTATATTAGAAATTATAGTTTCATGGGACATATTTTGAAAGTATATTTTTTAGGATTTATGATTCTTCTTTTTTATTATATTGAATCATATGTGTGTCCAACAAAGTTTGAATTTCATTTTATATCATGATTTGATTCGCAAAGGTTTTGATGATAATGGTAATGATGACAATGGCGACGATGTGGTTCTTCTATAAACAAATGGTTTGACACGGTTGATTAGTTATTTTCATATAGTAATTTCCTTAGTAAATACATTGTTATAACATCCTTCTAAATACTTGGTTTATTATTTTTTCAACTATATTCTATATATATAATAATATATCACCTATAATTATACAATTTGCCAAATATGGTATTGTTATAATCTCAATTTTGTTAGTTCATTTGAAGAGATATTATCTAAAAACATTAGAAATATTCCTAGAAAATATTTATTAGGTTAAACCCAATGTTAATTTTTTCGAATATTTTGTGTGAGACCTTATATCCATTAATTAATTTTTTTTATGTTAGTGTTATTGAGTCATAATTAATTGATATAATTTGATTGAAAATATTCCAAACTGAGTACATGACAAGGTTAATTCCAATGGGTGGTTTTCAATGATGAAAATTCACCGGTACCATGAGTAACATCATACAATACTAGATTAATTTATTATATATATTATTTTAACCATAGTGTATATAGGATCATGAATTTATGTAGTCATGATACATATTCGGGTTCCTGATAATATGGGAAATTGGTGCAACAAGGGTTGGATTCAGTGTTTCTTAGCCTGTTTGTTTTGAATGAAATATATTTGAATGTTGTGAGAATATCAAATGTTGTCATGCATAAGAGGGATGAGCCTGGGTATACATATAAAAGCATGTTCTAAAACACATGATATGATTATAATAAAGTGAAACACTATAGAAAGGTGTTCCTTTTATTAAAAATGTGGGCATATTGAGTGATTTGGTTTAGTGGAGTATGCTTATTTTTAATCGAGGATTGATAAATCAGAAGTGAGTTAGTGATGGAGTAATGGGACTTTTAAAATAATCAATCATCATTGGTGTAGGATTTTTGTTTATATTTCATCATTGTAAGTTCATAGTTATTGAGTTCTAATGCTTTGGTTAAACATGTGGAAGTTTGAAAAGGCGATGTGGATTGGTGACATGGTCAATGAAAATTTTCATTATTATATGGGTGAACTTGGAGGAGGAGGTATTATTATCTTAATGATGAATTTATAACAAATTCAACATAGTATATGTCCTCCATTGTATTTTGTGTGAAGTTCATAGGGTGAGGAATCTAGATATTTCTTATATGGTGTCATATTGTTTTTTGAATACATCACCATCATTGGATTGTGGTACATTTATTCAATAAACATGAGGTTTTTTTTGTGAATTTCATGGTTTGGTGTAATAAATTACATCCCTATACAATGTTAATTGAGTTTATATCCTAGAATTCTATTTTCTGAGAATGTTACCCACATCAACAAATGATTTATAGATATGGTTGACTATGTTATGATACATCTAGGAAAAACAGTGATTGGTACATTTCATGGATATCAACTGAATGGATGATCATTTTTAGTCATATTCATTTATGATAAAGTAGTTTATAGTCATTTCAATAGAGATATGAATTCTAGGGAAAAATAAATGAATACTCATGTTGTTTCAATCAACTCCCTATTGCATTTGAAAATTTTATTTCTTATTGGAATAGATGAGGACAATGTAAGATAGTCCATTGGAAGATCATGATGACTCCAAAAAAATGTCATGTAGTGGACATGATAGTTCCGCATTTTAAACTGAATGGATGATTATTTATTCATATAAAATATCTTGGATAAAAAATAAAGTCATCAAAATCCAGTAAAATCATTATGTTTCAAGAGGGTATCAGATCATTAGTTCTCTAACACATGATTCAAATAATTAATTTTAGTAAATGTGGTTGGGGAACCAACTAGTGAAATTCATTTAGTGTTTTTTGGACATCGTAGTAGACATTGGACTCATCTAACTAAACCCTTATGTAATAAGGTATAATTATTGTATGATTTTTGTTGTTTTAGATTCTATGACC
The DNA here is from genome assembly GCA_963277665.1 of Viscum album. Classification (NCBI taxonomy): domain Eukaryota; kingdom Viridiplantae; phylum Streptophyta; class Magnoliopsida; order Santalales; family Viscaceae; genus Viscum; species Viscum album. The sequence goes on along the minus strand of OY728150.1, from coordinate 1,253,332,419 downwards.
AAGAATTATCATTGGTTGATGGACATAATGAATTTGTTTTATCTATTTGAACTATAATTTTGTGGCCTTGAAATGAATAGATATCATTATTTCTAGAATGACTATAATAGTTAAAATTTTCATGGAAATTTTTTGAATGTTTGGATTTCATGGGGTTGTTGAAAATGATGAGACTCATTGCCTTGGTTTAAAATCTAGAAAGAGTCATAATTTTAAATATTAGACCAATTTATTTCATTGATCATCATGAATGATTTAATTTTACAGGGTGTGTATTTGGAAAACAAAAGAAATAGAATTGTAAAGACATTCTTATTTTGGGGAACACCCTTCTGTTAAAAATGCTAACTATTAGTGTTATAGTGGCAGCTTATTTTCACTAGATTTGGTAATCATCATCTAAATGTTGATGCAGAGTATTATTTCCCATTCCTTAATTTTTTCCGGATTCACTAATATTGTCATGAAAAAAAATTATCAATTTATAGGGATTTGAAGTGGACTTTAATGAATAATCCCACATAATTCCTTTTTCGTCAAAATTTGGGAATTTAAAATTATGTAATTAAACTTGATAAATTTTAAATAAAAAATGGATTTAAAATTATTTAATTTATTTTGCAATACTAATAAATTTTTTAATTTTTTTTAATGGTTATAATAGTGAAACCCTAAGATATAAATCATTTATTATGACATTCCACCACCTAGTGGGTGTAGAAGAGTAGTTATCCAGGTGATTCCACCATGAGGTCCTACTAGGGTGGAAAAAGGATAATGATATGAACAAAGTATTTCCTAGAATCGACCAAGGAATGTGTCCTCCAATTAATTTCAATATGGGACATGAATGTGAATCTAGTAGAACGAGGTGTTGATCTCTCAGATCTATAATGTTTCATCATGCATATGTGGGATGAAATTTCGACTATATCCATCTAATGATGATTTTCAATGTTGGATGATGCTATATGGTGATACCATTCATTAAAAAAATTTATCTGATCCTTCTCAACTCATGTTACCCAACATCTTATACACACCTTGAATTTATTTCAATGAACAATCCATATTTTACACAAGACCACCACATATATACAAATCTCAAAATATGATATGTACTTTATAATAAAAACATGATTCTGAGTAAAATACCACTAAATAATCCCATTATCCCCATGGATAATCTCTAGAACCTTGGGAAAGAACCATGAAACCCATCAAAAGTTACTTAATACAACACATAATTGGGTCATTGAATCCAATTGGTCACTATGAAGTCAAGGTGGGATTCAGTAATTGGATTCATTATAGATGAAACATTTTCACCACATTTCAAAAAAATTTACTGAAAAAATAATGTTCTTCATTTAATGGCATATTGTCAAACCACAGAATGGAACCATGTCCCATGAATGGAAAACCAAATAACTGGAGGAGATATTGAAGTCTATATTTTCAAATTGAAAAAAATCCAATAATATATATTCAACAATTTTCTAGAGATTAAGGTATATATAAAATATATTATTAATATTATAGTGGGATTACCAAATCTATAAACAAAAATGAGAATCACATTTCATAGAATATATAGTATAATTTCGGGGAGCTGATGGAAAAATTTGATTATTGTATTTTAATTTTTTAAGATTATATACTCTCTATAATATTTTAATATGATGTAATATTAGCTACATATATTTTATATTCAAAAAAAATTTAAATAAAAAAATGTATTCCACAAATTATTATTCCCTTTCAATTTCTCCTCCATCATATTTTCATTTATTTCTTCTATTTTCATCGAATGAAATATCATACTTTTAATAATGGAAAAATACCTCAAAGATGAGCCTAATGGGAGGTTATTCATTTACTATACTATATTAATCAATTCTTGTGTTTTATATATGAATTTAATTTATGAGGGTGACCATTATTGGTGTGCTGACATTCCATCAAGATATCTTTCTTGACATCACATATATTAATTCATTTCTTCCTTCTCCCAACAATCGATTGAATGAGTTATCCTAATATGATGTTGTAGACATGTTCAATGGATGAAAACATATTTGTTGTATATGGGTACTAGATGTTTTATAACACTGTATTGATTGTGAAATATAATGTGATTATAGGATGAGGTGAAATTTAGCTCTCCAATGTATTAGGGATTTTAAAACCCAAAAAATAAAATTATAATAATTAATGTGAGGTAATTAAATATTGAATGACCATTATAATTTTTTTTAAAAAGAAGTACTCCTGAAATAACCCTAAACCAAACCATGTTCCAGGTTTAATATTATCAAAACCCATTCTATATTTATTTCATAAAGGATTTTAATTGAATTATAATTATTTCCAAACAATAAAATATGATAAATTAACTAATTTTATGTGAATTGAAATTATTAAGGGTATAATACATTAATATTATAATGTGACATGTCATCGTTAATCCATTATGCTTCAATAGAAATTTATATGTAGTCTATTTTGCAACACCCCCATATAGGTGTGCATAAAAAAGTGGCATCATTGAAGGATATGCATGCATTTTTTCCTGCTTTTTGACATTCAAATTGTAAATAGTATTTCATTACACATACAAAAATATAATGAAATTTTTTTTTATCATTCAATTATATGTCAATAAATACAATATTATTATTAATTAAATAATTACAATTTGGTTTATGGCCAAGATCATGTGGTTTATAATGATTAAAAGTCTCTCTATTTTTGGGATTACAATATAATGATATTGGAAAAAAATATAGTGATTGTCAATGAGAGTGGACTATGACCTCATGAATTTATTGACATGGATAATAATGTCCAAAATAAAAATAAATGATTGAATTCCACAAGGTATGTACTCTTGGAGATGACCATTAATAAGAGTTCCCAGAGGTTAATGCCTTTCATGAAGAAGATCCAAATATAATCTATTTCAATGAACATATACCTACTAACCAATATGATTTATATGGGATTCATTATGAAAATTAATTACATGTTGAGAAACGTATTGTTGATGAACATAATCTAGAGAAATTATGCAATTGGAATAATGTTGAACATGATATTAATGTCCCTTACAAAGTAGAAGATCTATCAAAAAACAATTTTTATCTATCCTTGGAATTGGAAGGAACCTCCAAAATAGAGAAGTATGATGAATATATAGAGGATCTAAAATACCTACCCTTATCCATGGAAATCTAAACACATGGGAAACATACCACCAAATAATATTTTATATAAAAAATAACTCATGGTGTTGATCCTTAATTGAAATCATTATCATCCACATTTTATCAATATATATTGATAATTAACATGAATAGTTATGGTATTTTTTATTTTAAAAAAATAATTTTTCTGTCCTTGGGTAAGATCAAGATTAAAAAAATATACATGATGAGTATCATGTGTCAATTCCATAATATATTGAAAATGATTTAGAGGAATTATGTGAATAGATTCATGTGGACAAGACTGTGGAAATAAAAAAAATCATATTTCTCAATTTGAAAGGGAAAATTTTCATTATACGGGTTTAAATACTATAATGGAATATGTACATTCATAGTATCTATTTTTTATCTTAAAGTTAATACTTCTCATATGGTGTAGTAAATAGAATTTAAAATGGATATTACACAATTAGATAAAAAGAATGGCGATGATTCACACTTCTTCATACACCATCCATGACAACATTATATTTTTGTGGAGGGGATGGATTGGGTGAACAGAATACATAAAATCCTAAAAAATGGATAAGTGAAAGAATGAAAATGAAAAATATGGTGTTTGAAATCTATGAATAACCACATACAATGATATTATGGATTACCATTGGTATAACTCTTATATAGATAGAAAACATTTGGGACCCACAAGGGTCCTTAATCAAAGATTCATCTATTTAATTATTTCTTTGTTCTTTTAATTTAATTATTTGGAATTATATTAGGGCATGGTCGAATTCCTTTTAAAAAAAATTTATTTTCAATTGTCTTATGAGTAATTGAATGATTTTCCACTATTGGACAATGGTGGAACAATTCAGTCTATAAACATAAAATAATATATGAATAATCCTTCATGTGAAAAGGATATTAACTTTGAGTTTATATTTTTAGAATCAATAAATTGAATCTTAAAATTGTGTTTTGATATTTAATAATTAAATTTCCTGGCCATGCATTGATTTTTCTTCTTCACCTGAGTTATCAGGACAACAACACTTGTTTCACAAAGCTGGTTCCGTATATTAATATATTGGTGTGATTTTCAGGGACTCACATAATGAATGACCAAATGGTTAAGCAAATTAGAATACCAGATAAAAATATAACATTTACATTAAAACATGAAAGAAAAAACATCATTAAAACTCAACTATAAACACCCATATACTCTTAGATTATTTCTTCAAGTCATTTAAAATAATATTCATCTTCAAATCCTATGAAAAAAATAAGAAAGATGTGATCTCACATGCATAATAAGGGTAAAAAATTCAATAATTGTTATCATAAACATAAATATTTACCATGGTAATTCACTAAATACAAATTCTATTAGAAATAAACATGATAATAATATGGAATGGATGGAATATTATAACCTAAATCCATTTAAATAATAATATGTGATTGAAAAATTACCATGGATAATATATCGGTCTAATAAATATATGTTTTATCAATTAATATTATCAAAATTGTGGAATTCATAATTATGGATATCTGAAATATATTTTCAAGGCCTCAAACAAAATTTTTAAAAATACTAGGTTACGACCTCGGAAAAATACATATTTGGTTTTGTCTTATGAGACTCATCGATAGATCAAGGGGATATAATAGGGTGCACCTATCACTTTCCAAGTACAATTAATTCCACATATAAATTTTTCTAAAAAAACATAAAAATTTGAAATAACTATTCATAACCTATAGAAAAATCATTAGCCATTCTCAATAGTACTGTGAATGGTTTCAAGATAGCACATCCACATAAATACAGACAATTAATTTTTCTAACAAAATATTGAAGTTGATAATAATAAGATATCAAACTCTGTGTACAATAAAAATCAATAGAGGTTTTGAAATATATGAAATTAACCTAATAGAATAATTGAAAAATTATTTAAATAAATACTCCTTTATTGTCTCATAAAAGAGTTATTCTTGAAAAAACATTTTCATTTGTCAGGATTGTTTATGTAAAATTTGTAATGAAAATATTTATTTTTCATAAAAAAGATATAAAAAATTGAATGAGAAATGTATCTTAAGATTGATAATGTATATTAGTTGAATATGGATAAGAATTTGAGACATTCCATTTAATTAGGCTTGCGTATCAGGATGAATTAAAAAGGGAACCTTGAAAAAACATGAATTTATTATAAACAAAAGATTAAATGATATAGAAACATGATTTAAGAATATATATAAATAATTTTCAAGAATTTTATAATATTAATCAAGAGTAAATTTTTTTTATACAGTAATTATGAATAAGACGAATGAAAATGGATGTTCGGGAAGAAAACCCATATCTTAGGGTTAAATGAGTTATGTACTTGAACATAACATCATAGATAATCAATTAAAAAACACTATTTAATTAATTATAAACTATTTATATAATTATTTTATTCAATATAGTATTATTATTTTCATTTATGTTCTTATTGACGACTTATAGAGTTTAAATTCATTATACAGAAACATTTGTTTTGATGGTTTTCATGTTGGATTCACTTGTTAATAAGTAATAAAGTTCATCAAAAATGGGTATAATTCTCCAGATGTAGAATTAAAATTTATTAATGACCATTTCAAAGTTTAATCTATTATATATATAATCTTTTTTTTGTGATATTAGGATGAATAATTTGTTAAAACATTAAGTGAAAATATTTTAGCATATTTTGACGGTATTTTGATCACCACAAACTAGTTTTGTCATGTTAATTATTATTTTGTGTATATAGACATTCCCTAACATTAAATATGTTGTTAAAAATTAATTATAGTCTCTTTTAACAGTAAAAATGTTACCATGACCAGACATAAAGATGAAATCGATGAACAATATTTCATCATCCATATAGGTTGTAAATATTCCCTCCCGGACAATGATTTTATTAACTAAAATAGTAAGAGTAAGGTAATTGAAGATATTTCTTCCATAAACCAAACATAATTAATATATATAAATTATTCTATATTTATCATGTTTATTTGGAAATATCAGGTGAGGATATAATAATAAAATAACGATGTTGAGTATAAATTAAAAGGAGATGGAAGGATTTTTAACCTCTAAAATACCCATCCTTGAGAATCACTTTAAGGGGAATGATTTTGGGATTTTTACAAGTATCAAAACTTTTGTAAATGGGGGAGTATCCTAGGAATAGTATTGGGAAGAATTATTACAAGAATAATATCTTGTAATGAGAGTGGAGAATAGGCGGTTAGGGGTGGGTTTTATAGTATTTAAGAGGGGTGATTTATCATTATTTTATTCATTAGCTTATAATTTTTATTAAGGAAGTTAATAGAATTTATTACAGTGACTAAATTTAGAAATAGGTTCATTTGAGTTTGATCCAATTTTTCTGACATCACCCATGTATCAAGGTATACAGTGTCATTACCCGTCCCCCAGGGCCCATGTCGTGACTACACCAAGCCTATTATCCATACTTCATGTGTTGGCGAAAAGCACCAGAAATTCCTATCCCTAAATAGGAAAGTATTTTCATTAAACCTATACACACAAAAACTAGGTACACACTACATACAAGTAAATCACAATGGATAAATGGGAAATCTTAACAACAACTAAAAACATCCAGTAAGAGTAAAAAGTAAGTGATGAATGTAAAGAGTCCAGTATAAAATTCCAACTAAATGGAATGTTTATAAAAAGGGGAAAAATATGCTCTAGTGGTCATCCACCAAGGATCCTACCTGAAGGGTAGGTACACCTAGTTTTCTGTCGTGACTTCCACAAACCAAGACTATAAATCATCTAAGAGCACAATCTAGTCCTCGCTCTCTAAGTCTATTTCAAGTTGTTTATTGTTTGCACATGGAACATCAAGGTGCTGGCAATACCATATAGGGGTGAGTATAATAATACACAGTAAGGACCCCCAGACACTCAAAGGTCTCACAAAATTTAAAAAGTAATTACTACAAAGCATGGTCTCAAAAAAATGACACAAAATAAAAATTGCTCACACTAGGAGTATCATAAGTAAATAAGTAAAAAATGATTATTTTCAAAGACAGATCATATTATACTATTGAGATGCACTACTACTAACCCACATAGGATCGATAGATACTGAACCATACAGGAACGCTAAGTGCTCACCCAGAAAGGATTTCTGAGCCCTGACCCACAGATGATCGATAGGCGATGAGCCACCTAGGATAACTGAGCATAGACAAACCCAATTTCGATATGTGTTGTCCCACATAGGTCCCTTGATTGATGTCCCACACATGATAACTAATTATTAATTACATAAAAGCTATCCATAGGATTCTTACACATTGCACACATGATTCTGGGAGTATCCACTACTCAAGACATAAGTTATACCTCAGCCACCACTATTTACCATGAAGAAGATAACTAAGGAATCTCCATGTCATAAGGCTGCCAATGTAATAGATTGTGTGTGAATCATACACTCGGTATGTAAGTTAAAAGTATTTTATTGCTGAAGGACTTTTTGGATGTGGGTCATTCCAATCCATAAGTACCATCTCATTCTCTAAAACTCATGTGGAGTACCTCAAAATAATTGAATCTTCCTAAGGGTTCCAGCGCCATAGGCAGTTCATCAAATGGTATTCTGGTTTACAAGATATTACCCTTTAATCGAAACATGGACAAAATGGGTTTTGGTCTAGTCTGACCCGACACTACCCCATCTGGTCCTACCCAACGAGGATAGGGTCGACCCGGGTCTGACCCAGCCCAACCTGAATCATCCCGGACCACCCCAGCTAGGATCAGCTCAGAACGGCTTGACCCAGCCTAGTCCTACTAGAACCATTCCGGTCCGACAACTGGGCGTGGCCCACTAGACGGGCGCTGAACCAACTACCCATCAAACAGACCGATGACCATCCTGTCATTAGCTAGCGGAACCAGGTGGGGGCCGTCCATTTATCTGACACGCCTCTTGGACTATTCTAGGGTGGGAACAATGGTTCGTGTCCGCATTTTCCGTGGTGAGAGCCGCAACATCTCCTCCACAGTGTACCACTCACCATCAATCTAGCCGGCATTGGCTAGATGCCCCAATCTGCTTCAGGGCCTATTGGTGCCGCCTCTTTCCCATGGCAGATGATATCTCTCTGCTACCGTCATTCGTCTATGACCTCACACCAGCTGAGCTTCTATGGGACACCAGTGAAGTTCTAGTGGTCTGATTTTCATTCTATCTATGCCTACAAGACTATCAGGATACCACTTTCACTATGTGGCCCTCGGTTCCAGGTTTCCGACAATTTGTCCATTCACATATGAAGGCCAAATCATGAAAATGTTGGGAAGAGGTTCTGGGCCTTGTTCTGATTGGCATGCACCCTCTGTAATAGCATTATAACATGTGTGTGAAACCATAATCACCATAAGATTTAATAAAAACCCAAAACGAATTCCTGTGAAAACCTCCTCCAAATAAATGAGTCACAGATCAACACGTTAGTTGGTTGAAATGTGTTTTCATACTTATCAAGAAATTATAGAGAAATTAATTTAAACTAGAAAACAATTTAAACCCCATATCTTGAACTTTTGGGATTCGCTATAGACGACGTCGGAGAATCTATTATTCAGAGATGTTTATTGGTGTTCGGCATCACCCATCAATGTCTGGATTGAAACCACAAAGGCATCACAAAAAAATTGTCCATTGTTAGAGGAATACATCGACAACACTTCATCAGAAGTCATCTCATGGGTTCCTAAAACCCACACATATGATTTGATTAAACAAAAGAAAACGAACTAACAACATTGCGTTTTTTAAGTAACATCAATTAATATTCCATTTAATACCAATTTCATTGAGGTTAAAAAATAAATGTGACATACCATTAGATTACTCTCATTAAAATCATGACATTATGATGTCTTCCCACCATCCACCGCTCAACTATTTCAGAATGAATAAAATAACTTATTTAGTTTTTATATATTTGTTCCCAAGATTACAAAAAAATAACTTTTCATATGACCCTTTCATGTTGAAGTTTGGTTTCTCTAATGTGAATCTATGTGGAACAAATTCAATGGTGCCCTTTTATATTTTATCTCAGAACTGGTAAAAATGATTGAAATCCCCTCTTACATTATTACTTAATGTACCTTAATGAAGTTTAATTCTTATTAATAGTCACCCTAGACCCATGCTGGTAGAGGTTTGGCTCCTCCTAAAGAACACACTACCTCACAAGCTCTACGATACACTCTGATATTCAATCTTTGTTACCATTTTTGTGTTATAAGGATTTTATAATAAAATAATTGTAACAAATTTATTTTAATTACACCAAAAACGTACTTCCACTGTTGGTCTGTGTCGTCTAATTTTAGGATCTGCCTAAGGAAATAACATCTTCATGAGTTCAGCGGTGGTGTAAGGTTTTTAATTTATGTCACTATTCAAGAGTTATAAGAATTAAAAAATAAATAAATTAGTTTATTTTTAGTTATTACATTTTCGTGTTCTCTCATAGGAGGATAGTGCCCCCTAAACATAAGTCACTCTTATGGTAAACCTACCATCCTAAACACAACGGTGCCCTAAAAATTCTGATCTGGGAACCTGTTCAAGTGTTATTCCACATTTTCAAGAAATTTACTCATGTGCGCTATTTAAAGCTTAACATATTTATATGGATCATTCAAAGAACTCTGTGCCTCAGAATCAAATGCCATAAAAATGATAAGAAAACAAATGGGGGTTCTATGCACTGATTTGTGACTCCCACTCCCATGTTCTCTCTTGGAGTTTTTGGTGCTGCCACCGAACTCGCACCTGAGGGATCAATCATCAAGGATGGACCCTCTTCGGCCGATCCTATATCTCCACCGGGAACTCCGTGAATGTTTCCACATCGTTAATGTCCATCTAGCATATGTCAATTACATTCAATGGATCCAGCATGAATCCCATCGGATTTGAAATGAGGAAAACATTATACACCTGGTGAATATTTGGTGGATGACCTAGGTGGTATTCCACCTTTCCAGCTCTACTAAAAATTTCGATATTCCTGATAAACCTCCAATGTTGCTTTCCGCCCTTTCCAAGTCTTCGCAATTCTCATCGAGGTGAAAACCAAATGAATGCATAGTCTCCCTCCTAGAACTCCAAGGTTCCCTGTCTTCTAGTGGCCTGTGATTTCTATAAACTAAGTGCATTCCTCATCTGCTCATATATAATCAACACTGTCTATGTGGTAGCCAGTACCAACTATGGAACCATGAGTGTTGACTCTCATGGTTCTATCTAGCAAGAGGTGATCTGCATGGCCTCCCATACACAGACTTAAACTGTTCCCTTCCAATAATGGAGTGATAGCTATTTATGCATGAAAACTATTCCAGTTATGTGTGGTCCTCCCAACTGTAAAAAAAATCTAGGACACAATAATGAATCATCCCCTCCAAGGTGTGTATAGTCTGCTTTGTATTACCATATATCTCAGGGTAAAAGTTGTTCTCAAAAGTGATATAACATAATGCTCAGCATTCACTAACTGACATGTGAGGCATCATGAGATGGAATATTACACTATTTACATCATCCCTGGCCACTATTAATGATTTCAGAGGTCCTGGTTCAACTTTGACACTGTAGGATGTATCATTAAAGGGCATGTGTAGACCTCCCTCAAAACCACCTCTGGTAGTGTAACTACTTCCATGGTGCTTCCTCTAAAAAGGATAACATGCCCCCACCATCAAAAAATAATTTACTAGCCTATCTAGAGGATATATGAGCACGTCAAGTCTCACTATCAACGTCTCCAAGTTATGCCTCCCTGACCCGCTGATGGAGTGGGGTATTCACTATCATATACTAGAGTTAAGATGACATATGTCTATCCATGAAGGATAACTGAAACATGGCTAGAATCTTTGTCACCTCACACAGAAAATATAAAATAAATCTCTTGTTATGTGTGTCTGCCACCAAGTTCCCCTTCCCAGGATTATAGATGTAGAGAAAAAAGATTGACGTACTTGGACATTACATAACTTTTTTGTAATACTTAATACAAAACAAAAATAGACACCCAAGGAACATAATAGTTTAGTGTCTTGGAAAACATAGATCATAAAATTCTAATCATGGTGAATGACCTTAAACATCTCCCATAATTATCATTCACTTTTTTATTTTACCTAAAACAATTCTTTATATCTTGGGAAAAAGAAAACATAGAAACACTGATCTAAAATACTCAGAAAGGGTAATCACGGAGAACATAAAAAAACCAATCCATAAACATTTGAACTAAAAATCATGAACATAAATTTAAACATCAAAATCCTGAGCAATGAGGTAAAACATGGAAGTACCTAAGGAAAAGATCATAAATAAAAATTATTCATTATAAAACAACATGGGAATAAAACAAGTAATTTTTTCCACCATGAAGAACATGTTATGATTACATTGTAGCCAAAGAATTGCTTCCCAGACCATCATTGTGGACAAAGTCTATCACTGAACCGGGTTTACATATCGTTCTAGACCTCTATTACTAAAATGGATTCATATTCCGTTCCAGCCATGTCTCTCTCATGAGATATAAATCTTTAAACAATTAATTGGAGGGAGATATAGGTCCCAAAAATATCATAATTAAATTATTCTTTCAGGTGCCACAAAATTAACATAAATAATTCATTATAACCCAATGAATAAAATGGGTTTCATAAACGTCATCCGATCATAACCTAATACACACAGAACAAATGGGTATCATTTAATCACAAGAAAAATTCAAACATGTAAATAATAGAGACATTATACTTGAAACATAACCATATTAAATAATGTCATCTTAGATGGAAAATAATTTTGATAAAATACATGAAAGGAATTCTTGAGGAAAATATCCTTTCATCTTTAAAATCTTTATATTTTCTCCATTTGTCATGAGATTTTAAAATAAAAGGATTATTCTGAAAATAATCATGAATTTTTTTAGAGGATTATTGATTTAAATAAGGTGTTCTAAAACAGCCAAATTCCATTCATGTTGTATAATTTAAAAAAACATTCTTCTTGTACTTTTTCCAAAAAAATAAAAAAGTACCTCGTATGGTAAATAAAAGAAACATTCCTTCCATAAAATGTGGATCAATTCAAAAACAGGTAATTATGAATTTAAACATAAATTGTAGAATAGTAAAAAAAATTATGAAAACATTTTTTATAAAATATGGACATGGATGATAAATTTAACCCTAGTAAATACTTACGAATAAAAAATCTTGAATAAGAATGAGATTAGAATAATTATCCCTTACCTTTCGTCCAATTTCATATGTACTTGTATGAAAATCTTGTATAGTGGTTCTAAAAATGTTATTAACTTTTAACAGAACCATAATAATATTTATGATTTCATATATGATTCAATTATGAATTTATATTACCCATTCATTTGTCAATTCCTTGTTAAAGTAGACTTTTGGGTAAAATTGTTTCACTTATCGAATGTGTTTCGACTCATTGTTCATGATATTATTATTACTTATATCATGATTTACATACTTCTAGAATATAAAACATGATTTATATATCATATATATTCAGTCCATATATATATATTTATAATAGATATATAAATAAAATAAAATACACCATTAATGGAGACAGTAGACCATACGTATGCATGATTTACTTACTTCCAGTAGAATTATTTTGTCACATATTTCACGGTTACTTATTATATATACTTTATAATCCTTCTTGAATGGTTAACATGGATGATGAATCGCATCGCATCGTGGAGACGGTAATCAGTACGTACGCACGAGCGGTGATATCGTCCCAATAATTATTGAATAGAATTGGAGTGGATGATATAATATCTCATAACTAGAATAATGTTATAATAATCATATATAATTATTATTTCCACCATTATAACCACCTATGTATGGTGGTGGTGGTAAAACAGATTAAACCACGTCGTGGAGATGGTAAGCCGTACGTACACACACATAGTGATTTCATTTTTCGTAGGATGGATATAAAGTGAAATGGGGTTTTTTATATTTTTAATTATATATAAGTATATGATTGATAGTTATGTTATTACTTTTTAATTAAACAAATAATTATGATGAAGTAGAATAAGAAATAAATTGAATGAATCGGTAAAAGATATTACCTCTTCTTTGACGCGCCTTTTCTAAACCTCCTTTTAGGATAGTAATGTTGGTCTTTGAAGAATATCAGGATATCTAGTATGTTTCTATGGAATTGGATACGGGAAATGGTCAGGGTTTGGGAAAGCATGAAGGCTTAAAATGGTATGAGGATTAGAGGGAATAGGTTCCCATTTATAAGAGAGTAGAGGGGCACCTTTGGAAACCTCTAAAATATTAGTTAATAATAGAACCAAACCCCACATAAAAATCTCCAAAAACGAATCAATTAGAATATGAGATAATATTGGGTTGTAATCTCACCAACCAATGAATTTTATACAAGTTGTATGTTTATTTTAAACCTTACCATTTTTATTTATCCATATATAATCTTTTTAATTTTATTTGTTGTAATATCATTCTAAATTTTAAATTGTTATAAATAATTACTTATGTGATATTAATTGTTGATAATTGGATACATTATGACATTTTTGAACATATAAATTTCAATTTATAATTTTTAAATATATTTGTGATTTTTAAACAATTTAATAATATTCTTTTTTTATAAAATATCTACAGTGTCAATTTTGACACTATTTAATTATATGAATTTAAATAAAATCCCCACAGAAGATATATTAGAAAAAAAATATTTAATAGATCCCTAACATGTAATATTCATCATTAAAATTCTTGGAGAACATTAAATAATTTATATAATAATTATTTTCATATTTTTAAATTAATTTTTTTGATATTTCAATAAATAAACTAATTTCAATACGACAATTGTGTCACCATTAATGATAATTATTTAATACTTAAAAATTCACAATAAATTTCCATGATGTAAGGAATTTTATTAGATTTATGGTGACAATTTAGGTTCTTTTTTTAATAATGTTTATCCCTAAATTAAAATTATTACACTTATAAGATATAAGATAGGGACATATTGTCACTTTCTTTGGTTTTAAGAATAATTACATCGTTTTCATGGTCAGAAGTCCATTAAATGAATCTATTCCGACCCTTAGGTGATATGGTTCTATTTTTTTATAAAATATATTTTTTTAGGTGTTAGGGTAATTTATAATATTATTTTTTCCCTTAATTAATTGATTTACCTTTAACTATAATATATACAATTTACTGTAGTTACTATTCATAATTTCTGAAGAAAGTAGCCAATTAACATAATTTGGACCTTCTGATTCAAAATATGGAATCGATTTTTAAAATTTTAAAACATAGAATTTGCAGTATTTAATTTAAAATTAATCCCGCTAATGAGAAAATAGGATTTAAATGTTAAAACATTGTAAAATATTGAAATGTTTTTATTTATTAATTCAATATAAAATTAATGATCATGACTAGAATTTTTTTAAATGGTAAAAATTTATTCTATTTATACATTAATAACATTTAATATTATAATTTAGCCCTATAAATTATCTTGATGAAAAACGTTGTTTTTAATTAAAATTTAGCGTATTTTTACTAATCGTCAAATTATGATTGTTTATAGAAAAATATTAAAAAAATTATCCAAAGTTAATATTTATATCCTTATTGAAACTAATAAGTCTATTTAATCATATTGAACATATAAATGTTTCAAAATCTATATTTAATGTGGATGCTCCATCAAAATGAGGCAAAACAACATTTTTTTTAAAATACTTATTTTAACTTAAAAATATATTTTCTTCTCAAACCCTTTCTAGAATATGAGTAATATTAATGATATTATTATAAAATTAAAAATGAGTTTAATACTATTCATAACTGCTTGTTCATAATAATATTATAATAATATATCGATGTTTTTAAAACTCTGTATTGCGTACAAAAAAATCTATTAAGGATGGTCGCACTTGCGTGCAAACACAAGCCAAAAATAGTGTTGCATATATGAAACATTAATATGATTTTGTATACAACACAAGATAATCTTGGTTTAGCATAAAACAAAAACATCAATGGAATTAAAAAAAATATTTCACATAAAATCTCGTGGTGTTACATTCTTACCCCCATTAAATTGAATTTCTCCCTCAAAATTCGTCGAGGTTATAAATCGTTTAATACTTTAAAGTTTCATTCATAGAAACCCACATCGTAAAAAAGAATACTAAAACATAATTTTAAAATGGAATGATAGAAACATAATGGTCAGCCAATATAACTCAACACTGGGTTTCCACATAAAAGAATATAGGTGAAAATATGGATATGGAAGAGAAATATAACCATCATGTACTGATGAATAGAGGTAGATAACGTGACAATGAAAAATAAAACAATCAAAAAGATAAAAAAATTATGATCAAACGTACAATCTGATTCATCATATATGAGTACACAAGGATATCATTTTTGGTTTTCAATATCATTTCCCAAAAGTTGATGAATTTGAAATAGAAGAAATATTAACTTGATATTGGTAAAATCTCACCATTTTTAATCCCTTGAACAATTTAAAATTCATATATAAAATTTATGAAGTTGAATTTGTCATTTGTGATGTGTTAGTAGATCATGTTATAGAATGATGGGTCATTCAATCTGTCTCAATCAAAAGGTTGGGAAATTTTATTAAATATACATAATCCATATATGCTTATATTAATTGTATATTTCTCGAAAAATGGACTCACACTTCATATATCATACCAATTAATAAAATAAAACAAATTTATACAAACTAGGGACATCATATAGGCTATTGGTTGGAGATAAAGGCTAGTCGTACTTCTATTGGGGGTTTGATTTCTACAACCCTGCCCGACGCGACAAGTTGTCGCCCGTTCTATGGGTTTTCATTTTTCTATACTATTATAACATTTCAGAAATAATATCAAAAATATCTACCATTAAACAATAATATCTGATGTTTAACTGAATTCATTCTAATCTTTTTGCTTATCCAAAATACTTCTATCCAATATATTAGTATATAGAAAAATAATACTAGAGAGTTTGTCTACCAAGAATGAAAATACCATCATTTATCCCCCATATATCATAAGATTTATCTTATTTGTAACATTCCAAACTTCTGAATACCTTAATCATGTATTCTCTTAAAACAAAAATTACCATAGAATATTTGTGAAAACATGAATATTTTCAAAAGTTAACCCTTTCCACATACCCAAAACCCAATAATTCTATATACTCAAACCATAATATAACTTTATCCTTATATCAGTCTTGAGTTAGTTAATACTATCAAAATTTTCATTCTCATCTTATCCCTTAATTATGAACATATCATCTACTTTACAAAAACATTTCAATCACTTTTCATGGTTACTGGTACCATACAATTATTGAAAAGTAATACATAGATATTAGAAAATTCCACGATACTATAAATGAGATTCCACAACACTATTATAGTATATCGTTACATAAACACTTAATAATTTCACACATTCGTTGTCATACGCAACATCGCCAATAGTGATTGCATGTGACATCCCTTTTTTCCTTTACCTTTAGAGGTTGTTGATTTCGAAGATCAAAAACCCATTGATTAGGGAAATGGTTATCATAATGCCCCATCTCCCTACACTTGTAGCATTGAATTGTTGGTGGTGAGTTCCCTGTAGTATTTTCTCCATTCACATAATTAGATACATTTTTTCCAATACATCGTCACTCATCTACTCGATGAACTTCTTTTCCACACTTAAAAGATATTCTAATCCCTTTAAGATAATATCCACCATGCTTCCTTCCCCACTTTGAGCATTATGAAAAATTTGTCTTCTTTTCACTATAGTTTTGAGATTTTTCCTTGAAATCCATCTTTTGATTCTTGTCAAAACCATGAGATAGATATGTAGCACCAACATCCAGTTCTACCATGATAGCACCACACCCAATATCTTCATAGCTACTGATGGCTCTTATAGCTTATTCCTTTCAAAGAATTTGTTTTATACAACTAAAGAATAAATCCACTTTACATTTAGGTCGGATGATAAATCCAGATGCATACTTTGTAAGCCTTGTAAAATTCTTTTCATATATACCTTTGATTCATCATCCTTTATCATAAGCTCAAGGAACTCTATTTCAATATTTTTTCAAAGAATACAAGGGAAGTACTAATTTAAAAACAAGTTCCTGAACTCATCTCAATCCATGGATTCAATTTCGTCTTGGGGACTCGTATTTTTAATTAGAGTCCACCACTGGTCTGCTTCACCTTCTAAATGTTAAATAGCTAGAATCAATTTTTCATGTTCTGAATAGTGAAGTATGGAAAATATCTTTTCAATGGTACAAATCCATTATTAAGAAACAATTTGATCAGAAGACTAATAAAATAAGGTGGGCGTTGCCTCTTGAAGGACTAAATAGAATATTGTTCCCTTCTCTGCTCATTTGGAAGTCTAGAATGATTCATAGCTTCTGTAAGTATAACAATAATATTTTACACTCTATATCCCATAACATTGGTTTTTTCAGGAGTACAATCATTTCATTGTCCACAACATAGATCAACACAGTTCCTTTGGGTTACAACCATCGTCTAAAACCCAAAAAGAATAGTGTGGGAGGCAAATATCAAGCTAGAAAAACAACATTATAAATGGGAGTACTTTCAGTCTCTATAATCATAGGTTTAATAATAGGATATTCATGATCGTTATAATAATTCACGTATTTTAACATATACTTAGACTTACCCTTAGGGATATCCCTAGACATACATTAGAAATATCACTAGGGATCTCACTAAAGTTTTCGCATCCTAGTTTCCAAATGTTATCTAAACATTTCCTTTGATACCAAATATAGAGTCCCAGGCTTGACGTAGATGGAAATTATATTACTTTTTCAAAATAATTAATCCATAACAAAAAAATTCAACCAAGGACCATAATAGTTTACGGTCTTTGGAAACATGGAAATTAATCTTCTAATCCTGGTGAAAGATCTTCAACATCTCCCATAAAGATCTTTCCCATTCTTTTCATAACTAAAAGCATTTTATTTATATACTAGGGAAATGAAAACATAGAATTGGTGATCTTAAATGATCAATATGTTTTAATGTGGAGAACAGAAAAAAATACATAAAAATTTTATCTTAAATACATGAACATAAATTTAAACATCAAAATCATGATAAATTACATAATACATTCCACTACATAATAAATGGATCATAAAGGAGCATTAATCATGATAAAAAACATGTTAATAAAAGATTTAATTGAGGAAAACATTAATCCCATGATGGATTTCCATAGTAGCCAAGACATTACTGCCAAGACCATCATAGTGGAAAAAGTCGATTACTGAACCGGGTTTACTTGTCATTCCAGCCCGGTATAACTGAACTGTATTCACATTCCATTACAACCATGTCTATATCATGAGATATAAATATTTACACAATGAATTAGAGGGAGATATAGGTCCCACCAATCTCATAATGAAATAAATCATTCATGTGCCACAAAATAAACATAAATCATTCATTATATCCCAATGAATAAAATGGGTTTCATAAATATCATCCCATCATATCATAATCCACATAAAAAATGGACATAATTTCATCATAAGAAAATTGAAACCATATAAATAGTAGAGACATTCTACTTGAAACATAATCATATTAAACAATCTCATCCTAGTTGAAAAATAGTTTTGATAAAACACATTAAATGAATTCTTGATGAAAATATTCGTTCTTCTTCAAAATCATTTTCTTTATTCAAAATTACAAAAAAAATCAAAAGAAAAGGATTTTGTTGAATATAATCATGGAATTGTGTAGAATTATCATCATGTAAATAAGGAGTTATGAAACCGTAAAAATCCATTAATTCTGTATAAGTTAAAAGAACATTTTTCTCAGACTTCTACTGGAAAAGTCAAAAAGTACCTCGTATCATAAATAAAAGAAATATTCTTTTCATACCGTGGAGTAAAAGTCAAAAAGTGTAGAAATGACTTTAAACATACATAGAACAATAATAAAAACATTTTGAAAACCGTTTTTATAAAAAATGTCCATGGATGATAAATATAACCCCAGTAAATACTTACGAATGAACAATCTCAGATAAGAATGATATTGGAATAATTATCAATTACCTTAGGTCGGATTTCTTCCGTACTAATCTGAAAATCTTGTATAGTGGGTTTAAAAATATTATTAACTTGTAACACAACCATAATAATATTTATGATATCATATATGATTCACTTATGACTATATATTACACGTTTATTTGACAATTCCATGTTAAAGAAGAGTTTTGGTTAAAATCGTTTCATTTATCCTACGTGTTTGGAGTTGTTGTTTTTCTTCTTATTATTACATATATCATGATTTAATTACTTTCAGGATGTAAATAATGATTTATATATCATATATATTCATTATATATATATATATCATTGATAGATAAATGATATGAAATAAACCCTTCCTAGAGACGGTAGACCGTATGTACGCAGGAATGCTACATCTATTTCCTTAATAAATTTAATAGAAGTAAATGACATATATATATACATAAATCCAGTATCATTAATATATCATATATTTCATCATTACTTATTATATATAATTTATAATCATTGTTGAATGGTTAACATGGATGATGAATCTCATCACATCGTGGAGACGGTAATCCATACGTACACATGAGTGATGATATCGTTCGCATAATTATTTAATGAAATTGGAGTGAATGATATAATATCAGATAATTATAATCATGTTATAATAATAATATATAGTTATTATTTCCACAATTATACTCATCCATGTATGGTGGTGGTAGGAAAACAGATTACACCACGGCGTGGAGACGGTAAGCCGTACGTACACATGCACGATCATTTATTTTTCCATAGGATGGATAAATGGTGAAATAGGGTTGTTTAATATTTATAATAACATATCATTATATGAGTTATACAGATGTTATTACTTTATAATTAAACAAATAAAGAAGAGGATGTAGAAGAAGCAATAAATTGAAAGAACCAGTAAAAGATATTACCTCTTCTTTGACACGTCTCATATAAACCTCTTATTATGAAACCAGATATGGTCATTGAAGAAGAAAATGACCACTAGTATGTTTCTAGGGAACTGGAGAAGGGAAATGGGTAGGGTTTGACCAAGATTGAAGGCTCAAAATTGTATAAGGAGGTGAGGGTGGTGGTGCCCTTTTATAAAATAAAACCCCACATAAAAATCACCAAAATTGAATCAATTAAAATATGAGATAAGATAGGGTTGTAAGATCATAAAAAAATTAAATATAGACATGTTTTACATTTATTTTAAACCTTATCATTTTTTATTATTCTTTATTTAATCTATTTAATTTTATTTGTTGTAATAATATTCTAAATTTTAAATTATTATAAATATTTACTTATGTGTTGTGAATTGTCCATAATTGGATGATTTATGTCATTTTCGACTATATAAATTTAAATGTATAATTTTTAAACATTTTTTTTATTTTTAGAAAATTTAATAATATATTATTTTTATAAAATATCAATTGTGTCAATTTTGAAACTATTCAATTATCTTAATTTAAATAAAATCCACACAAAATATATATTTGAACCAAAATACTTAACAGATCCCTAAAACAAAATATAAATCTTGAAAATTCATGTAGAACATTAAATAGTTCATATAAAATTAATTTTAATATTTTTAAAACCATTTATTTGAAATTTTAATCAACAAAATTATTTCTACATAACTATTTTGTCACCATTACTGATAATTATTTAATCCCTAAAAATTATAAATAAATTCACATGATGTAGATAATTTTATTATATCTCTCGTGACTATTTATGTTCCAAGATTTATGATGTTTATAACTAAATTAAAATTATTACACTTATAAGATATAAGTGAGTGACATATTTTTAATTTCTTCAATTTTTATAATAATTACATCATTTTAATGGTCAGAAGTCCATTTAAAGTATGTATTATGACCATTAGGTGATATGGGTCTACTTTTCTTCATCCAATATAATTTTGGCAGGTGTTAGGGTAATATTATGATCTTATTTTTACCCCAAATTACTTGAATTACCTTTTACTATAGTAAATATAATTTACCATAGTTACTATTCATACTGTCTAAAAATATAAAGTAGCCTATTAACATAATTTGGACCTACTTATTCCAAATATAGAATCCATTTTTCCAAATTCAAAACTCAATATGTTTCAGTATTTAATTTATAATTAATCCTGCTATTTATAAAATTGGTTTTAAAAATTAAAACATTGTAAAAGATTTTAATGTGTTTACCTATGAATTAAATTGAAAATTAATTATAATGACATGAATTATATTAAATAGTATAAATATATTCAATTTATACTTTAGAAACATTCATTATTACAATTTAACCATACAAATTATCTTGATGAAAAATGTTGATTTTAATTAAAATTTAGCGTATCGTTACTATTGATCAAAATATGATAGTGTACAGAAAATTATTAAAAAATTATCCAAAGTTAATATGAATATCCTTAATGAAATTAATAAGTTCATTTCATCAAATTGAACTTAGAAACGTGTCAAAAACTATATTTAATTTGGGTCCACTATCAAAACACGACAAAACATCATTTTTATAAAAATAATTATTTTACCTGAAAAATATATTTAGTTCTCATAACATGTTATAGAAAATGTGTAAGATGAATGATATTGTTATAAAATTCAAAATTTGGTTAATATTATTCATAATAGCAAGTTCATAAAAATATTATAAAAATATATCGATGTTTTGTAATACACGGTATCACGTACAACACACGATATTGAGGAAAGTTATTGTGGCATGCAACACAACCCAGGAATAGTGTTGCATATATTATATGATTATACGGTGTTGTGTATAGCACAAGCTAATCATGGTGTAGTGTAAAACACAAGACATCAAATAAATTAAAAAAAATTCTCATAAAATCTTGTGGTGTTACAGTAGACTATCTCAAGTCATAATCCTATTGGAACTCTAGCCATTTCTCTTATCTCAACTAATGAATATCTTACATGCACCATTCCATCCATGAAAATGGATACCCCTTTTATTTGTTTGATGTACCCATCAACCCTTGGGTAATTAATACTCTCTCTCCACAGCCACATGATTAAGGTGCTGGAAGTTCATACATAACCTCGAACACTAGGTTTTACTAAGACCTTCCTCTGAATATGCTCCATCTACGCATCTTTCTTGTGAAGCTCTATAAAATCACACTGATATACCGATGCTGATATTGGTTCCATTTTAGGGTGTATAAAGAAACAGAATTCCCTTCCCTTGGGGGGAGTTATTCTTAGAAACATATTTTTAAAGGATGTTCCCACACGCTGCCACTACCATTGGGAATTGAAAACTCAAACATCTGCTACCATGAGGGTAAGGGTGGCCAACTCAAGAGTGATCAGTTTCACCCTAATATTAATGATTTTATCCTGTTCAACATATGATTCCTTTTTTTCCAACCAAGGAAAACACCTTTCCCATGATTTAGATACATCACATCTTTTTCCCTATAACATTAAATGTGTGCATGAATTCTTGATAACTTGTACCTACCCAAAAAAACATCATAACACCTCAACAATGCCACCATGTTGTTCCAACCGAAACTCTCACCTCTAGGATCAAATCAAATAGTCGGAATATGTGTGATTATCATGTCTCCTCCCATAGATATATCCAAAAGTAAGGGTCGAGGAAATGATTTAACAGAAAACACAAGGCCATGAACAAGATTTCTGGAAATAAAGAATTATAAGTACTTATTGGTGTTAATAAGGTAATTATTAATAGAAAAATATTGTACCTCTAATCATTCCTGGAGCCCATGGGTTATTCTCCTTGAGTGCATGCAGCTAATCCATTCCTTTATCATCCAGCTTCGTGATCCTGGTGGGGACTACATGGGGGTGTTGGTTGTGACATGTCACCATGTTAACCACCTCATGTTGCTCTAATAGCTACTCTTCCATTTCCACTCCCCTTAAAATTCGTCTATCAATATTAATTCCTCTTACCAAGTCATTTTACTCATTCGAGTCTCTGAGATTGATTTCAGATTCCTTCATTCCCACTACTGATATTCACTGTCTATATCTGCCTAGTCAAAGTACGTCTAACAAATAAAGGTTATCTCTATCACCCAAATATAAATAGGAATTAAAAGAGGATTAGTTCTGAAATGGATGTATCTAAACACATCTCTCTCAGAGGTCAGTGCTATGAAGCACTTGATGTATCATATTTATCGAGTACCTCCAATTGTCGGTAGACTACGATGAATACCCAGCTACATCCATGTCTTCTGCTGAAACTATAGAATCTCTTATGAACACATACCCCATAGATTTTTATGGAAAAATACCCCTTCTTTGTGAATGGTTCTCAAGATCTATCCATGGAAAAGTCAACTCATCAAGAGAAATGGGTAATCTAAAACATTCCATCACACTGCTGGGCCATGTTGAATGCTTCCTTTCTGGACCGCTAACTGATCTAATGGTGCCCTGGCTAGATAGAAACATGGTCACTACCTCAAGATAGTCATTATCCTCATATGAGTCAGGATCACCTCATAACCTGAGGGGAATCGGTCATTGAAACTCATGTATGGAATTGATCCTACATGTTTCATCTACCAGCAGTGCCGGAAGTAACTACTGACCAACTAGCAGGGGAATAGTTGGGACACAAACTGAATGTACCATCTCATGAAGTAGGCATTGTACTAAAGTCTCATCACTCTATGGACCATCATCGTGGTCCTGCATTGGAATCATGTTTGGCTATCTACGTAGAGGTATCATTAATAAGAATCATGATGAACCATAATCAATAACATAAACCTGATGACCTGGCACAAAAGAGACCAAGAGAAAAAAATCAAAACACATAATACTACTGTTTTTGTGTAACGTGTCAAAAAAATAGAATAAAGGGTCATAGTGTATGGATAAGTCATAAGCCTTACTAACCCAAGTCTTCCTGAACTAAAATCCTAACTCAAGACACTTAACAATATTTGTCTATTTAATTCAAAGACTCTTATTTATTTTGCTATAACTGATCACCCTTTGATACCACATTATCATAACCCATCCCATGGGGCCCGTGCTTAGACTAACCCAAGCCCTACTTCCATAGGACAGGGTTAGGCAACAAGCACCAAAAATGAATATCCCTAAAATGAAGGCATTAACATTAATCCAATATACACACTTACTAGGTACACACTGCATACAAGTGAACCCCTACAGAAAAATTGAATATATAACAAAAAAACCACCACTGAGAAAGAAATTATGTGATGAATGTAAATGGGCCAATATACAATCCCAAAAAGAATTAAAGTACCAAAAAATTGGAAAAACATTTTCCAGAGGATGTCCACTATGTATCCTACCTAAAGAGTAGGTACAACTGATTATCTATCTTCATTATCTTTAACCAAGTCTACCAATCACCTCTATTCACCATCTAGTCCTAGCGCACAAAGTCTAAGTCATGTTTTATGTCATCTGCACATAACAAAAAAAGGTGTGGGATATGCTCGTGTTGGGTTGAGTATAACAATACTCAGTAGGAACCCTGAGTATCTTGACGGTCTCACACAATTCAACATGTAATAACCTCAAATAATTATCTCAAACATATAAATCTAAGTAAAAGACAGATCACACCAGTTATATCATTAGTAAAAATGTAAAGGTGATTAGTTTTAAATCTATATCATCTTATTATATTGCGTGTTACTACTACTGACCCACATTGGATCAATAAATGCTGACCCACACAAGATCTCTAGCCACTGACCCACACTAGATTACTGGGAACTGACCCACTGTTGATCGATAGGTGTTAACCCATAAAGGATCACTGATCTCTCAGCCACACAAGATTTATATGCACTAACCCACATTGGATTGATGAGCACTGACCCACACATGATCTATAGGTGCGGACCCACATAGGATCGGAAAGTTCTGACCCACACATATTCACTATTCATTCTTCATGTCACACCCAGCCACTAGATTATTGCAATTAGCATGCTTTATTCTGGGAGGATCAGATCCTCAATCCATAGGTCATACACAATCACCACTATGTCCAACAAATAAGTATACCGAAGAACCACCATGTCATAAGAGTTCCAACGTTGTCGACTGTGTGTCAATCAGATGTTCGATCTATAAGTTATATACATTTTCGAGATGAGGGACTGATTTTTTCAGGTTAATTCCAAACCATTCATACTACCTCATTCTCCAAAACACTATTAGAGTAACTCAAAAGCTCATACTCAACCTAATGGTTCCAGTTCCATATAAGGTTCATCAAACGGACACCCGGTTTAGAAGATATATTCATTTAAGCGAAACTGGGTCGAAATGTCTCTACATACAGTCTGACCTGGCTGGTCCGACCCAACCCTACTAGGTGTGGGCCGAGCCGTCTCAGTATGGGCTGACTAAACTAGGTCTGGGTTGACCTGGGTCTAACATGTCCATGCCGACTCGGCCCCATCATTTCTGTCGGCTCGGTGTGGCCTACAAGGATGGCACAGACTCAGCTCCGCTCCAGAAAAACTGAAGTCCTTCCTGTCATATGCTAGCGGAGCCAGGTTGGTGTTGCCCATTTAGTTGACCAATCCTATGGACTGGTCTAGGGAATGACCCGATGTCTGGGTCTACCTCCACTGTGGCCAGAACCACAACATCTCATCTGTGTTGTGCCACAATTCCGACAGAGCTTTCGTGGGCCACCAGTGAATTTCTAATGGTCTGATTCTCTTTCCATCTATGCCTACGGGCCATCCAGAATGCCACATTCACTATATTTCCATCGGTTCTACATTCCATAAAATTTGACCATTCACCCACAAATAACGCATCAAGAAACATTCTGTTGGACGGTCTGGGCATAGTTTGGATTGTCCTGCACCCTGTGCATTAGCGTTATAAAATGTGGGTGAAACCATATTCATCATAAGATTTTATAAAACCCCAAAATGAACTCATGAAACAACCACACTAAAAATTAATGAGTCGTGGATCAAACCAATAGTAGGTTGATCCATGTTATTTGTATTAATCATGAATGGAGAGAGAATCTCATTTAAATTCATAATATATATAAACCCTCTACCTTAAACATGTTGGATTAAGATATGAGGAAGGAGGATAATCCTATGTTTGGAGATGTTCTTGGGTATTCATCATCACTGATCGATGTCTGATTCTAATCCTCAAATGTGTCGTCAAATCCCAATTCTTCTTTTGAGGATGAAATCTCCAGAGCATCATCATGAGTCCTCCCTTGTGTTCATGAAACCCACTCCAGCGGTCTCATTAAATAAAATAAAATGAACCACCAATGTTGTTTTCATTAATTTATAAAAATTAATATTCTATTTAAATATATGAGTGTCATGGTTATGCAACCAATTAGTCATTTCATTAATTGAATATCATTCAAAGCATGGCTTCACAATGCTATCCAGCCATCCACTACACAACTGTTGCAGAAAGAATAAAAATGATTATTTAGCTATTTATTATTATTTTTTCTGAAAATTCCAAAAATTAATGTTTCATCCGACCATTGTCAGATTTTGATATGATTATCCTAAGAGAATATCATAATAATCAATTCAATTTTTCCATCTGATTTTTAATATGAGCACTAGTTAAAATTATATAAATCCATGCTCACATGTTTACTGAACGTACCTTAAAAAAAATAAAAAAATTAACAATCACCCATGACCTGCGCCGGTCACGGTTTGGCTCAGCCTAGGGAAACAAGACATAACAAGCTCAATGGTACCCTCATATTTCCAATTTTACTAAAAATTTATGATTTATATTGATTTTACAACAAAATAATTGTTATTATTTATTTTATTTATGGTTAAAAACTAACTTCCTCTATTAGCCCATGCCGACCAATGATAGTATCTTCCTAAGGATAACACACCATCATATTTTTTAGTGGTGGTCTCCAATTTTTATTCTAATTCATTATTCATGAGTTATAATCATTTTAAAATGTAAATAAAATAATTTAATTATTTTATTTACAGTTATTCCATTTTCAGGTTCTCCCATTGGATGCCTGCACTGACTAAACATAAGTTGTGCCTAGGGTAAACATTCAATCATCAACACAATGGTTCTCTCATATTTCTGATTTTGGTACCCTTATAAGAGTTATTAAATTTTATTAAGAATATGGCTCACATGAGCTTTTTAAAGCATAACATTTTTCGATGGATCATTTTGGGCACTCCAGCCTCAGAATCACATTTCGTCGAGTTTTGATGTATTGTAATAAATCAATTTAACTAAAACGTTATGTGGAATTACTGGGTTTTTAAATTTTCACCACCTTATTGATTTTCATCCCCAAAATCCATAATAATGCTTATGAATATAAATGTCGGTACTGAGAATGAATCTGAGCATCCCTCTCAAATGTGATCTCCTAGAGTTTCTAATGCTGCCACCGAACTCGCTCTAGAGGAATAAACTGCCATCAAAAGACCTTCTTTTGTTGATCATATATCTCCACTGGTAACTCCATGAATGTCATCCCATCTTCAATGTCCATATCTCCATATTCAATGTCGTGTGACGGATCATGGACATATCTACTCTACTACGACACGTGGAAAGCATTATACCCCGAGTGCATCTGTGGGAGAAGATCTAGATGGTACTCCACCTTGCCAACTCTAATAAGAATTTGTAATGGTCTAATGAACCTCAAAGATAGATTTATGCCCCATCCAAATAGCTAAAACTCTTTTAGAGTTGATACATGTAGGAAGAAATGGTCACCATTCTCAAACACCAACGATCTCTGTCTCCTTTCGGCATAAGACTTCTGCCTAGTTTTTAATTTCCTCATCTGCACCTAGATGATCAGCACCTTCTCATTGGTAGACTATACCAACTCTGGAACCTTGAGGGCTGACTCACTAGGGTCTATCAAGCAAGAGGTGATCTGCATGGCCTCCTCTAAAAGTCCTCAAATGGTGCCATGACAATGGTGGAGTGATAGATATTGTAGTATGAAAACTCTTGTAGAGATGGGTGTTACTCCCAAGTATAACCAAATTCCAGGGCACAAGAATGAAGCATGTCCTCCAACATCTGTTTGGTTTTCTCTATTTGACCATATGTTTGGTGGTATAAATAATGCACAAACATGCTCGAACATGATGCCCATCACTCACATTCAGACACGTGAGGCATCATTTGGAGAACTCTATATCTGTATCATCCATACCTAGCCCCTGGTAATGATGTTAATGGTCCTAGAACATCTTCTCCACTCTAGGATGTACCGTTAAATGGGATGTGTGAGACTCCCTCAATATCTCTTTTCATAGTGTGTTTGGTACCATAGTGTGTCCTTTTAAAAGGATGACAGTATCTTCACCTTTAGAAAATATTTCAGGATCATATCTTGAAGATATCTGAGCATTTCAGTTTTCATAGTCAATTACCCCATGTTGTGCATCTTTGAGTCGCTGAAGGAGTGTGGGAGAGACTATTAAAAACTGGAGTTAAGATACTCCCTCACTATCCACGAAGGATCACCGGTACATGCCTAGCTATTATGTCACCTCACAAAACTACTATATTCAAGACCTCCTACTAAGTCTGTTTTCCACCTTGTTACCCAACCCGGAAGTGTAGACTATCTCAACTCGTTGTACTTGTGGAGCTCTATCAATTGTTGTTGTCTCGTCTTCTGAAAATCCTAAAGGAACCTTACTATCTATGTGAATGGATACCCCTTTTAATTGATTGATATACCTACTGACCATTTGGAAGTTAGTAGTATCTCTCCACAAACACATGATTAAGGATAAAGTGGTCCACACATATCATCTAACACAGTGCCTTACTATGCCCTTCCTCTGTAAGTCCTTCACATATGCCTCTTAATCTCAAAGATATATAAAATCCCACTAATATAATTATGTTTATATAGGTTTTAAATCAGGGTGAAGAAAGATGTATAAGTCACTCCATCAGTGGGGAGGTATTTCAGGAAACATATTTTGAAAGGCTGTTCCCACACTCAACCAATAAAATTTGTAATTGAAACCCTAAAGATCCACTACCATGTGGGTAAGGCTGTTTGACTCAAGAGTGATCAGTTCCACCCTTCTATACAAGAGTTTATCCCTTTCTGTATGGGTTTCATTTTTCACTGACCAAGTAAAATATCATTCCATCATTGTATATATACAACATAATTTTTCATAAAACTAAAAATATGAGAATTAACTATGGATGACTAGTCCATATCCAAACTAACATCGTAAGGCCTCAATGATTCCACCATGATGTTCCAACAAAAACACTCACCTCAAGGGTCAGATCACACCCATGACAGAAGTTTGATAATCGAGTCTCCTCCCATGGGTATCTCAAGACATAAGATTCAAGTCAACTGTTTAATCAGTAACTCTAGGTCATGAACAATATTGGTGGTAATAGGGAATTTTAATACTTATTTTTTTAGTACAGTAGATATTAGCAGACATAGACTGTACCACGAATCATTCCTTATCTATTGGTTCACAATGTTTTACTGCATATAGCTACTCCCCTCCCCTATCATCTATCTCTCTAAGCTTGGTGGGGACCACATTGGGGTGTTGGTTGTAACATGTCAAAATGTATACCACCTCCTACTTCTCTACTAGCTCCTCTTCCTTGCCTTCTGCAATGAAGATTCATCTATCCTTATAACTTCCTCTTTCCATATCATCTTAGACATTCATGTCTCCATGACTAATGTGAGTTTCCTAAATTCCCACTACTGACATTCAATAGATAAATCTTTTCAGTCAAAGAGCATACAACCACAACAGCTTCTCTATATCATCCAAACACCTGCAGGAATGGAAAAGAATTAGTGTTGGAATGGATTTCCCAAAACATATTTTTCTCGGAGAACCGAGCTTTGAAGCACTGGTCATATCATATTCATTGAGTTCCTAGAGTGGTCGGTACTCTTTGAAGAATACTCAGAATCCGACATGTTGTTTTGCCGATGCTATTAAAGCTCTTGGGAACACATACCCATTAGCATATTTTGGAATGATACTGCTTCTAAGAGAAATATTCCCATGGTATATCCATGAAAAATTCAACACATCATAAGATATGGATAACTTAAACCTTGTCATCTCCTAGCTAAGCCATGTAGAATGATAACATCCAAAACTACAATCTAATCAAATGGTGCCCCAGTTAAATGGAAAATCTATCACCACCTCAATCAATTCCTTAGTCACATGTGAGTTTGGATCACCTTGGAATATTATGGGTATCTATCACTGAAAATCATAAATGGAAATGAGCCTACATAGGTCCACTACAAGTAGTGTCATTATAAAATGCTGACCAATGGGATATGGTATCGCTTGGAGGCCACCAGAATGTACCATATTGGAAACAGTCCTTGTACTAAATTCTCATTCTTTCTATGGGCTATAATCATTTTCATGCATTTGAATCATGGATTGATGTCTACAGAGAGAAATATTGAAAGAGAATCCAGATGAACCACGTTCAATGAATTATACTTCGTGAGAAAACACAAAAGTTAACAAGGGAAAAAAATTTATAAACACATGCAACTAGTGTTTTCGTCTACCGAGTCAGAAAAAAATCCAGGGACCTTGTGTATTTATACATCGATCACTGCTCCCACACTAGACCCCCCGAACTGAAATCCAGTCTCAAGACACTTAACACTTTTACTTCGTTGAAAACAAAGACTCTTAGTGTATCAGGTAGAAACGACCGCCATTTATTACCACTTTGTCATGACCCGTCCCACGAGACCTGTGTTGTGACTATCCCAAGCCCTCCTTCCATAGGAAAAGGGATAACAACTAGAACCTAAAATGGATATCCCTTATGGGGAAGAAATTTACATTTAACTTGTACACAAACTACATAAAAGTAAATCAAAACGAAAAAAGGGAATGTATAAACAATACTAAAAATCACCAATAAGAGTAAAGGAAAGTGTTGAATGTAAAGGGGTCAGTATACAAGTCGAAGTGGAATGAAATTACATCAAAAGGGTAAAAACAGGCTCTTAAGGTTGTCCACCAAGGATCCTACCTGAAGGGTATGTACAATTCATTTAATGTCATCACTACTCCTCACCACATCTAAAAAATAAACTTTGAGCACCATCTAGTTCTTTCACCCCATGTATTAGACAAGTTATCTATCATCTTTACCAGACATAAAAAGGTTCATCTGATGGAACTGTAGGGGTGAGAATAATTATACCTAGTAGGAACCTAATGACTTTTGATGGACTCACATACTTCCACTACTAATAACAACAAATCATGATCTCAAAAAAAGGACCTGATGTAATAGATAGATCCCCCAAGATATATTTAATGTATATATGTACACTTGATTAGGCATTATGGTAGAACATATTATTAAGATGACAGGTTCTGCAACAAACCCACACAGATCGATAGATGACTACCCACACAGGATCGATAGGCACTGCCCTATTGAGGTTCGCTAACGGTTGACCCACACAGGATCGATAGGTGCTGACCTATATAGGATCACTGATCACTATCCCACAAAGGATTGATTGACATTGACCCATAAATGATCAATGTGATCTGACCCACAAAGGATCACTATTCATTCATCACATCACATCCAGCCACTAGATTCCCAAACATAGTACACTTTATTTTGGACGGATTGGCTCCCCAAATCATCCATCAAAACTCACCTTCCATGATGTCACATGAGGAAGAAACACGATGAACAACCATGTCATAAGGGTTCCAACACAACAAATGACACATCAATTAGATGACTGATCTGTAATTTATAATCATTTTAGTGTCGAGGTCCTAGATGAATTTAGGTCCATTCCAAATTGGTCGTACTCCCACATTCTCCAAAACTCATGTGGATTTTCTCCAATGAACTTACACATACTAAGGGTTCTATAACCGTAGACGGTTCCTCAAACAAACACCTGATATAGAAGATATGACACTTTAAGAAAAACTAGTTCGATAATTGATCTGGTCCGATCTGACCAAACCCAACCTGGCCTGAGCAGAACTGACCCTAGTCTTGGCTGACCCGACCTGGTTAGTGTTGACCCTAGTCTAAACCATCCTGGCCTGACTCAGCTTAGCTCAAACCGGCTGGCCACGGCCTAGGATCAGCATGGCTTGGACCGAATATGCTGGATGTGGATGGTGTGTTGGTTGGGCATGGCCTTCTAGATAGGAAATGACCTATATCCACAACCAATGGGCCGATGTCTACTCGGTCTTCATCCAATAACGTCATGTTGGAGCCACCCATTCAGCAGACGAGTCTGGTAGACCATTCAAGGGCATGACCTGCAGTCCGCGTTTTCCTCTACCATGGATGATGCCACGACATATCCATTGTGGCATGCCACCAACTTCTTAGTTATGGTGAGATCTGGCTACCACCATGCCTACAGAGCATCCGTTGGCCACCGCTGATGTTTTGGTGGTCTGATTCTCTTTCTGTCTGTGCATACGGGCCTCCCGAGATTCTAGCTTCACTGTGTGTCCCTCAGTTCCGTGTTTCTGAAAATTTGACCATTAAACCATGAAGAGTGCATGAAGAATATGTTTAGAGTATGGTATGGGACTTTTTTGGATTGGCTCATGCCCTGCGCGTTAGCGTTATAATATTTGAGTGAAACCATAATCATTATAAAATTTAATAAAACCCAAAAATGTATTACTATGACTACCTCTCATAAATATGAATGAGTTTAAGATAAACCTATTATTTGGGTTACCCAAATTATTCATATTAATCAATAATGGAGAGATTGAATCATTTAAATTCATAAACAATACAAAAACCCAACCTTGAACGTGTTGGATTTGCTGAAGATGAAGGAGGACAATCCATTTTTCCAAGATGATAGCATGTGTTTTCCATCACCTATCAATATCTGGTTTGAATCCTCAGCCTTGTTATCAAATCTCTATTCATCGTAGGAGAAATACATTGCCATCACGTTCTCATGGGTCCTCTGGTGGGTTCCCAAAACTCTCAGCAACTATTTTATTAAATAAATGTAAAGGAACCCCAAATGTTTTGTTCATTAATGAACATCAATTAATGTTCCATTCAATCTTATGAGCATCGCAGTTACATAACATAAGTCACACGTAGGGTATTCCAACCATCATGAATGCAATGGTGCCCTAAATGTCATATATTGGAACCCATTTAAGAGTTATTAAACATGTTTCTAAAAACTTCTCACATGTGTTATTTAATGTCTAACAATTTTTGATGGATCATTTCGGGCACTCTGGGTCTCGGAATGACATGCCGTCAAAATTTCTCAGTCTTGTAATAATTCTATTTAATTTAATAAATATATATGGAATTATCTGAGTATTTACATTTTCCCAACCATATTTATTTTTATCCTCAAAATTCCCAACAATGTCTATCAATAAAAATTAGGTTACAAAGCACGAATCATTGAATCTTGCTCCCATGCACTCTCTTAGAGGTTACCATACTACCACCGATCTCAGACCAGAGGAATCAACTGTCCCTGGAGGGTCCTCTTCAGTTGATCCTATATCTCCATTGGGAACTCCATGAACATTGCACCATCATCAATTTTCATCTCGCCTCAGTTGATGTTGTGAAATGAATCATGCATGTATCACCTCAGCTGCTACACGTGGAAATAATTATGAACCTAGTGAATCTATGGAGAATGTGGTATGCAGTAATCCACCTCACCAACTCTGATTAGAATTTGGAATGGTCTGTGGAACCTCAGAGTTAACTTGCCATCCTAGCCAAATTTCTGCAATTCTCATCAAGGGGATACCCATAAGACGACTTGGTCACCCTCATAGAACCCCATGGGTCTCCATATCGTATCATCATAAGACATATGTCTGCTTTGTGCAGTCATCATATGCTCTTGGATGATATATACCTTCTTATTTATATACATTACCAATTCTAAACCCATTAGTGAGGACTCCCCATGGTCTTTCCAGCTTGAGGTGATTTTCTTGACCACCCGTAAAAGGGATCAAACAGTGCCATTCTAATAGTGGAAGGATAGTTATTTCTATACGCAAACACAACTATTGATTTTTGGTCCTCCCAACTATAACAAAAATTTAGGATACAAGAACAAATCATTTCCTCACAGGTCAGAATGGTCTGCTCTATCTGACCATCTATCAGGTGGTAGATGTTGTGCTCTATCTTGAATGAACCCAATGCTCAACATTCTCTTACTCATAAGTGAGCGATCCTGAGAAAAAATCTACCTCTGTATCCTTTACCCCTGGCCACCATTAATGATTCTAGAGGTCCTGGTACATCTTTTTCCACTCTAGGATATACCCATAATGGGGATATGTGGAACTCCCACAACACATCCTCTCGTAGTGTCACCAGTACCATTGTCCATCTTCTAAAAAGGTTAATGTACTCCAAACCTTAAAAAAATCTTTCTGATGCCAGTCCTGAGGATATCTGAGCACGTCGGGTCATGTGGTCAATGTCCCCATGTTTTTCCTCCTGGACTCATTGAGGGAGTGGGGATGTTACTATAATAAACTGAAGGTAAGATTCTACATCACTATTCATGAAGGATAACTGAAATGTGGCTATTTTATATATCACCTCAAACATCAACTATAATCTATATGTCATGTTAAGTGCTTATGCCACAATGTTCCCCATTCTCGTGGTGTATACTATCTCAAGTCATAGTCCTAGATGAACTCTATCCATTTCCACTATATCAACTGCGGAAAATCCTACGATCAACATTCCATCTACATGAAATACTACACATTTTCATGATTGATGTACCCATTGAAACTTTGGCAGTTTTTACTCGCTCTCCAAGTCCACTTGTTTATGGTTTCAGTTTTACACAATTAAACCCAAACTATATGTCTTACTAATTTATTCTTCTAAAAGTCCTCCACCTATACCTCCTAATTGAAAATCTCTACAAAATCCCAATGATATAATGATGCTAATATATGTTCTATATCGTGGTGTAGAAAGATGCAGATGTACCTCCCTTTATAGTGATGTAATCCTGGAAATATCTTTTGAAATGATGTTCCTGCACTCTGCCACTATAGTGGAAATAGAAAACACCGTCATCTACTACCATGAGGGTATGGATGGGAAACTCAAGAGTGATTTGATGCTCCCTCCTATTCTTGACATTATCCCATGCATCCTGGGTTTCATTTTTCAATGACCAAGGATAATCTCATTCCAACCCAGTAGATATACCACATCCTTTTTCCTAAACCAGTCAATCTGAGATTAAACTGCGGATAACCAGTCCATACCCAAAATATAATCATAAGGCACCAAAAATGACACCAAGATGTTCCAACCAATAATCTATCCACAAGGGTCAGATCACACAATCCGCATAAGTGTGATTATTTATTCTCCTCCCATATTTATCTCCATACATAAAGTTCATGTTAATGGATTAACCAGAAACTCTAGATCATGTACATGATTTGTGGAATGATGGAATGATTATCACATATATATATATTAATTTGGTAGTTAGTAGTCGACACAGACCATACCTCAAATCATTCCTGAATCATGAGGTTCATAATTCATTACATCATGCAGCTACTCTGTTCTCTTATCCTCTAACACACTGAGCATGGTGGGGACCACATTGGGCTGTTGGTTGTGACATGATATAATGTATACCACCTCCTGCTACTCCACTACCTCCACTTCCACGTTTGCTACCCTGAAAATTCATACATCTGTATCACTTCCTATTCCAATTTTTTTTTAAAAATCCATGTATCTGAGACTGACATCTATATTCTAATTTCCCACTACGGACATTCACTGGCAATATCTATTTATTCAAAAAACATTCTACCATAAAAGGTTCTCTCTAGTACACTAACATAAGTAGGAATGCAGATAGAATTAGTGCAGCCTTGGATGACACCAATCACATCTCCATCGGAGGTCCATGATTTGAATAACTTGTCATATTTTATTCATCGACTATAAGGAATGGTTTTTACACCTCGAAGAATACTCAGTTACTGACATGTTGTTCTACCTAAGCTGTATAAGCTCTTAGCTAAACATACCCCTTATATTTTTATTTAATGTTAACCCTTCTCTAAGAAATGTTATCATGCTCCGTAAATGGAAAATTAGGTTCATCGAAAGATTAGGGTTATCTAAACGTTCCCATCTCCCTGTTGAGCCATGCAGAATGCTCACTTCTAGGAAATCCATCTGATATAATGTTGTTCTATCAAGATGGAAACTCGGTCAACATATCAAGATACACCTTAGCCACATGTGAGTCGGGATCACCAAGGAACCTGAGGGGTATATATTACTGAAACTTATTTAAGGAACTAATTCTATATGTGTCCTCTACTGGTAGCGCTAGTAATAACTACTGACAAAAGGGTAGTGGTATCGATGGGACATAGCCCGAAGGTACCATCTAAAGCCATATTTCGTGTACCGATGTGACATCACTCTATGGACCATCTCCATTGTCACACATTGGAATATTGGCTGGGTATCAGTGTGGAGGCATCTTGAAATATAATCCTCATGAAACATGATCAATATGGTATACCAAGTAATGTGAGTCAAAAGATATCAAGAGAAAAAAATATTCAAAACACATGAAACTAGTGTTTTCATGAATCAAGTCGGAAAAAAGAATTGAAGGGCTTGTTGTATGGATACATCGACGGTCGCTATAACACCGGACGCCCCGAACTGAAAACTAAACTCATGACACTAAACATTATTGCTCCACTTAAACATAGTCACTTAGTTCTTCTAGAAGAACTGACAACCCATGGATACCACGTTGTCACAACCCATACCCCACGACCAAATCCATGACTATCCCATGCCCGCCTTACACAGGACAAGGGTTGGATACTAGCACCAGAGACACATATCCGTAAATGATATGTAATTGAATTTAATATTGTACACACACAAACTATATATAAACAGTGTACATGTTAATCATAATGGAAATGGAAAGTATAACCACTTTTAAAACCCACCACTAAGAGTAAATGTAATTGCTGAATGTAAAAGGGGCTAGTATAGAAGCCCGAATAGAAATAAAGTGCATCAATAAGGAATAAATTTTCTCTGGATTTCGTCCATCAAAGATCATAACTGATGGGTAGGTACATCTCGTTGCCTGTCATCACTGCCGCTCATCACGTCAACGAATCACCCTTAAGCATCATCTATTCCTGGCACACCATGTCACAGTCATAATGTCTCTCATCTGCACATGACTCAACATGGTGCGGGTGATGTCTCTGCATAGGTGAGAATAAAAATACCCTTTAGTTACATACACAATCTTTATGGTCTCACAGAATTCCACGATTACTAACCACAAGTCATGATATCAAACACATTATAGAGTGTAAAATACATTCCACACATGTTATATATTATGAACAGAATTATATATGATTAGTAGTGAAGATGGATCACCTTTTTCTATCGATATGCACAACTTCATTCCCA
The DNA here is from genome assembly GCA_963277665.1 of Viscum album. NCBI lineage: Eukaryota > Viridiplantae > Streptophyta > Magnoliopsida > Santalales > Viscaceae > Viscum > Viscum album. Next base: position 1,253,294,224 of record OY728150.1, on the reverse strand, counting down.
TAAAGGATCAATTGATGTTAACCCAGATAGGATCATTAGGCATTGTTGCAGACATGATCGTTGAGAACTGACCCACATTGGATCATTATGTGCTGACCCACAGAGGATCACATAGCACTGTCCCAGAGAGGATTGATAGGCTTTGACCCACACAAGATAATTAAGAACTAACCCACATAGGATTTATATGCCCTTACACACCCAGGATCGCTGAGTGCTGACCCACAGAGGATCACTATTCATTCTTCCTGACACAACCTTCCACTAGATTACTTCACATATCACGCTTGACACACAGAGGATCTACTTCGCATGCAATGTTTCATACCTAAACCACCATGACGTCCCACAATAAAGGTAACTAGAAAATCGAAATGTATTAAGGGTTCAAACTCAATAGATGACACATCAATCAGATGTTCGGTCTGTATGATATAGGCATTTTATAACTGATGGCTCGATTGGATTCAGGTTTGTTCTAACTTTCCCACACTCCAACATTATCTAAAAATCTTTTGAATTATACTAAAATTAATAACTAGACCTAAGGGTTCCAGCGCTATTGACGGGTTATCAAATGGACGTCTGGTTTAAAAGATATGACCCTTTAAGTGTAACTGGTTCAAAATAGGGCTGGGTTCGGCCTGACTCGGCCCGGTCTGGGTCGACAGAGGTCTGACCCAGCGCTGCTCGACTCAGCCTAACCCAAACAAGTAGGGCCTGGCCCAGAACCACTACACCACACCTAGACCAGTTAGACCTAATCTAGTTCACCTACTGGGCAAGACCTCCCACTTGGGGGCAGACCCAACTCCCCACCAAATAGACCGAAGTCTGTTTGGTCTTCAGATAGAGGCGCCAGGTTGGCTCCACCCATATAGCTAGTCATCATGTTGGACTGTTGTAGGGTGAGACCCTTGGTATGGGTCCGCCTAAGTGGGGTAGGAAGTGGAAAATATCTTATTTGGCGCACCACCACCTTCTCACAGTCGGGGAGAGTCGACTGCAGTTGTGCCTGCAATGATTCCACGGGCCACCGGTGATGTTCTGGTGGTCACATTATCCTTCTGTACTTGCCTACGGGAATCCTGTGATGCCACCTTCATTTTGTGGCCATCATTTCCATGTTTTCAATATGTTGACCATTCCCCAAATGAATGAATCAAGAAAAAGTATGGCATAGGGTCTATGCCTTGTTTGGATAGGTCCTCACCCTCCATGTTAGCCTTATAAAATGTGGGTGAAACCATAATCATTATAAGATTTAATAAAAAAACTAAAATTAATTATTTTGATACATCCCTACAAAAATGAATGAGTCTTAAATCAACTCGTTAGTTTGTTCACCCTTTTTCTTTGTATTACTCTAGATCAGAGAGAGAAAATCAATTAAACACATAAATAATTTAAAACCACTACGTTGAACATTCTAGATTTGCTGAAGAGAAAGGAGGTGATTTATTTTTTCAGAGATGTTCGCCGGAATTCTTTTTATCTTGTCGATGTATCATTAGAATCATCAATGGATTAATTGAATTTATATTCTATGATGGAAGAAGACATTTCCATCACTTCATGAGGAGTCCTCCTGTGGCTTCCAAAAACCCTCACAAATGATTTGATTTATTATAAAAAAAGAACCACCAACATTGCATTCATTAATGAAAAACAATTAATGTTTCATTTAATACTATGTGGGTCATAGTTACGAAACCAATGGTAAATTGAATTAAATTTATATCATTTAAATCCTGATGTTATGTTGCATTCTTGTATCCTCTTCTCATCTATATAGGAAAGTAAAAAATAACTTATTTAGTTATTTTTTTTTAAAGTCCAAAAATTAAATTTTTTTCTAACTCTTGTCATTCGATGTTATGAATCATTTAATAGAATCTCAATGCTGTGAATTCAAAGGTTACCTTATATTATTAATCTGAGCACCATTTTAAATATTAAAATCTACACTCGCATGTTTACTGAACGTACCTTAAAAAAAGTTAAAAAATTATTAATTGTCATACTAGACCTGCATTGGCTGAGGTTATCCTCCTCCTAATGAAAATACACCCTCACGAGCTCAACTGTACAGTTGGAATTCAAATCCAAGTTACTGTTTAAAAGTTATATATATTTGATAATAAAACAATTGTTACTTAATTATTTTATTTACATCCACAAACTAACTTTCAATGTTTTCACATGACAACATATTTTATGATTGGCATAATGAAATCACACCATCTTGTATTCAGTAGTTGTATCTGATTTTTAATTCATGTCACCATTCATGAGTTATAATCATTTTAAAAAAAATTATTTAATAATTTTATTTATGGTTATTCCATTTTTGGGTTGTATCACTGGAGGCATGAACCCAATAAAATAAATTCTCACCAAGGGAAAACTCACCATCTAGAATGCAATAGTTTCTTCATATTTCTCATCTAGGAACTTTTCTAATTGATATTCCACCTTTTCAGGAAAACGGCTCACATGTGCTTTTCAAAGCCTAAAATTTTTCGACAGAACATTCCAGGAGCTCTGAGCCATCAAATAACGTGCTATCAAATTTCACAGTCTCGTAATAAGTCCATTTAATTAAAAATAATTATATGGAATCTCAAGGTCATTACATAGTGTATTTAGAAGAAAATGTATTTATGTTGTAAGTTACAGTTTTTTGCTATTCAATAAAAACTGAAGTATTTAAAAAAATCCAACATCACAACCTAACCATTTTAAAAAGAATTTAAAATTAAAATAGGAACTCCATTTTGTGGGAAAAAATTAAATATTAGATATTTAATTTGTAAATAAAAACTTTTTTACGCGAGAAATTATGTTTTGAAAATTATAACTGATTTTATAACACACAAAAAAATTAATTAACGTCTCATTTACAAATCATAAAATAATATTTAAATACATTTTTTATTTATGCATACATTTTTAAAATTTTATTTTCTTTTAAATATTTTAATTAATTAAAAAATATTAATAAAATAGTTGTGAAAAACAATAATAAAAAAATTTAAATATTATTTTCTAAAATATTCATTTTTATATAAAGTGATATATTATATCATAATTTAATTTAAAACTTGCATAAATTTTATTTTTAAATTCATGGGAGAGGATACAATTCCTTTGGTTAGTTTATTATTCAAAAGGATCATATTACTATTTGTAAGGGTAACATCAGTATTCAAAAGGGTCAATTTAATATTCCTCAAAAAATTATGTTGATCTTATAAGAATATATGTATAATAATGATCGAAACCATGTATATACTTTATTTGAAAATCAAATAACGTTATTGGAAAAATTATGTTTGATATCTATGATATAACATAATTTTTTAAATAATAATAACAATAAATTGTTGTTTCATAGTGACTGAGTTCTTTTTCCATTATATTCTATATTTAATTTAATTTTAAATTTTTGGTGTGTTACATGGCATATCTGTTGAACATACGTTATTTTGGAATCATATTATACTTTACTTTTGATTTCGTTAAAAATGAGACTAAATTAGTAATATAGGGAATATAATAATTAATTTATATCATTGATGTTAATTTAATGATTCAAAATTTGAATGGAGTAGTTGATAAATGTAAATTCAACTCCCCTTCCATTATTTCACAGGCTAAATTGTGGAAAATCATAGTAACTGATTTGTTAGAATAATTTTTTAAATGATTAATTATTCAAATATATATATATTACATCATCAATCCTATTTCTATTCCAAATTCAGTAAATATTATCTTGAGAATATTTCATGAGAAATGTTGGGTAATTCGAATAAGTTTATCATTCATTTGAAATCATTTAATCTATAAAATAGCTAACACAATTTTGAATTGATTGATGCATTTTATTTATCAATCCATATTCCTTAAAATACATTCTAAATTAATAAATGGTTATCAAATAGAGATAATTAATGACCATGTAATGAATGAGCCAAATTTATGTCCCTTTTTAATAATTCATTCCTTGATTTTAGTAATTTTAATGAAATTTTATTGTTGTAGTGTGGGGGGTAGTGGATTCATGTTGAAATATATGTACAATATTGTATAGAAAAGGTGTGGGGGTTGGGTTTTTTTAGAAATTTTAAAGAATAATCCAATGTAATTTTGTTGTCTACCCTTGATATTTTTTAAATGAGTGTGTTGTGACCTGGGAATATCAACAATCCCCAATAATAGACATTTTATTTTAATCATACGTTTTCATGTGGTTGGTGTAAGGTATATTGAAGGCATGTATTTATAAAGTGTAAAATAATATATATATATATATATTTATATTTGATATAATAGTTTTGGAAAAATATAATATTGAATGAAAAACCATGAAGGGGATATTAATTCATTGTTTTATCAATGATCAGTATCATTTGATTATTCATGGAAAGTGGTTGTTTTCATATTTAATGAGACTATAAATATAACCCTTTACTTTTGGGAAAAGTATTGAATCATATGTCATAAAATTATTCTTTTGGAAAATAAATTTATTCATGTCAACATCGATGAACCTTATATTCTCAGATTCTTAGAGAATTAACTATAACACTACTAGATTTTTTATCACGAATGGTAATAGACAATAATTAAAAAGTGAGGTAGATTGTGACACAAAATATTTAATTATAATGAATTTAGAAGCATCAATGAATGATATGAGAGGATCCATAATTTGCAAAACTTGTAATATAAAAAGGATGGATTGTTTGATCATTTGAAATTTGTGAAATTAATATACTTTTTTGTATGGAATATGAAACTCTTATATAATGTTAATATTTATTTTAATAAATTATATTTACTTTAAAATATTTGTAACATGGGGTGACTCATTATTATAAGTTTCAGATTTATTTCTTTTGTAAAAAAATGGATCAAGTGTTGGTTATTTATTGATATCATATTTTCTTGAAAAAATTGATTAATTTCTAATGATTTTTAATGAAATTTAATGAATAATCACTTATAATTTATATTTATTATACATTATTTAATTTATATTTAATGAATAAATATAGTTTAAAATAAAATAAAATTCATTTTTAAAATGTTTAACAGTATTTGGGAAATACTGGTTGAATATTACGAGGGTTTTGAATTATTTCAATGGTTATAAAATATGGAATTTCTCAGAAAGATCTCAAGATGTAGTCAAATAGGAATACGAGCCTAGCCAGAAGGAATTTCATCTAATCACAGTCATTGGGAGAGTTACAAGAGTGGTAGATAGAGACTTCGTTATGGATGTAGTGAATCAAATTTGGGCTAAAGCCTTTATAGCCCATGTGTATTTTAACGGTGCCAGGAATGTATGGGTATTGTGTATGGATACTACTCCCAAGGAGGAAAAATCTAATTTCCTGCTTCAGTGAGATCTAACTTTTTAGAGATCCGTAATGTGGTTGTTTTCTATATGGGGTAGTGACATGTCACAATACTATTCATTATAAGATAAACTATTTCACCACATATCTCTTGTTCTCTTCCAAGACATAGACACATCTCACCACTATGTAGATGCACCTATGTTCCTCGACAGTGGACTACCACTCATTTGAATATCAATGAAGCCAACATTCCCTCCATTGGTGGAACTGTGGCCTAATAAAAACACATTTGAAGAATCTTATGATAACAATGTATCGTATGTGGATCCATGACTAAAAACAATGTTAATTAACATATCCATCGATTTCAATTTTGGGTAATAAATTTTTTTCCCATCTTTCTACTTCAGAGGCTGGTTTGGGTTCATTAGTTTTCTACACCAAGGATGATGCATTTTCACAGAAACCCATTTATAGTCCATTGAAAAATTTAATTCAATGAAAAAATGTATAGAACAATATTGTTGAATGGGTTTTCTATGATACAATTAAATTCCTGATATCTGTTAGGTATATTGACATATCTATATTTAATTGTGAATAATACAATGAAATAGAATAAAATATTAACCCATGAATAAATAACATACTATAATATGGAAATAATTATAAATAGTCATTCGTACATCTATAAATTATATTGAGTTTACTACTACAAAGTAGGATATGATGAGGATTATCCTTAGTGATGTTGGACTAAAAATATGTTTCTTTTCTTATTATTTACTCTACTATATTCATCATTGAATATATTTTTCTGAAATAGTATTATCTGTATCATTTATATTAATGAATTCTATTAAATAAAAAATAGTGATCTATCAAGGTTTAGTCACAATAATTTTTCCATCCCACCCCTTTCATTCTTTTCTCTTCATACTTAGTGATATTTTACCTAATATAATAGAATTATAACCTGTGTAATGGCCTATTGGGTGTATAGGTGTTTCTTAAATATTGTTCTTAAATTCCTATGTATTATATTTTTTGTGGTGTATTGGGTTTCTAAATATGGCCGTGGATACTATCCACCAAGACAAAAACATAAAATTCACATATTTCATTTAATTTATATATTTTCCCTCCCATCCATTTGATTAGATCTCATCATATATGGGAATGGATATGTTCGACATATGAAATGAAATACTATAGGTATAATTTCTGATAAATCTCTCAATATTGATTGATTTGTGACATCAACAATGAGTTTAGATGAAGGTGAAATTTATTTTACCTTATAAATCCTTGTTTTAAAAGAAAAAATTAATGTATAGTGATTCAAGAGTGATATTTAATGAAATAACTATAATTTATTTTCATAAAAAATAAATTGAATGAAATTAGAACCCAATATGAATCATAGGGCCATGTTTTTCTCCTATCACATCATTCTAATTGTATTTCATGATAGTTTATAATATACTAATCATTAACTGCATTAAATAATAAAAATCATGAAATAAATAGTAATAGTTGAATTATAATTACCAGGTGAAAAAAATAATCTCTTCAAGGGAGGTGATAATGGGCTGCCATCATGATTCATTGGGAAAATAATAGTTTTATATTTTTTTACACCCCGCAATGGGTGTGTTCCAGTTCATTCATGGAGTCTTGTAGTGATTGAATGATTGGAGATCTTGGTTGTCAATATCCTCAAAATAGTACATGGAGTTCGTAATGGATCATAGTGAAAAAAGTATTGATAAATACCAAAGTCAGATGGTTGATGTGGTTAATGCACTACAATAAATTTTCAAGTATGTGTAGTTCATTAGTGAATTAATTATAATTGATTGTATCATTATTTTATGTAATTTTATAGGGAAAATCGATTCACAATTTGTTACCATGATTATCAAGAGAACCAGAGATCAAAATGAGATCATGAGTGATTGAATATCTTAGATGTGTTCATACGTATGGGGATTAAGGATTATGTGATGAAAAATGGGTCAAGGAGGCTGCTCGAGGAGTACAAAGGGACTCATGACTCCTTAAAAATTTATAAAAACCCATCATATATAGAATGTTTTATTAATGAAATATTAATGATTTATGCGGTTTCACAAGAGGGTCTATGATTTGAAAAATATTCTAGGAGGTAGTTCAAGATACATCATTATATAACATATAATTCTATGCTATAACACTGTGTTTGATACCATACATAATGATGGTTTCCGAATAACTCATGATTTCTATCCCTGTATTATACCATAAACTAAACATGTGTAATTTAGTATTATTTTTAATGTAACTGAATAGTTTAAGAAGAACCACAGTTCATTCAGTGAATTTCTTATATGATTTTGGATGGAATTATATGTATTTAATCCCATAGTGTTCTTATAATATCATTTCATCACTAATTTATGTACAATTCCTAGTGATAAATTCTTATTAGTGATTCTTAAAAATTATATTCCTTGTATGTTTCAAATAATAATTAAAATATCCTTTTTATATAAATCATGGTGCGAGAGTGATTATAGTATATAGAATCCAAATACTCTAAAACATGAAGGGTTTTTCTGATGGTGACGAGACATAGGATCATTATTGAATATGGATATCTTTTGTTGATGAACTTGTTTCATCAAAGGGAAGATCAATAATGTTTAATCATTGTGTTTCATTCATCTTCTTTTTATAGTTTATAAATATAATATTTTTTGGTTCGTTTCCACATCATATGCAATTGTTTATTGCTATTTTTTTGATGAATGTGACATAAAATCCATTAGTGGTGAGACTTGGTTACAACTAAGAGACATCACCGTGTAAGACCATTGACAAGAATTTCATTCCAACATAGATGTTATATTTTTTATATTCTTTTACATAATTATATTTTTCATAAAAAAATTACCTATAATTCTATGTAATGATTACCAAAACATTGTGATATAGGGAGTCTAATATACTAATATGGTGATAAAAATTAGCATTTCTTTGATTAAATGGTATTTGATTCCATTTAAGGCAGGTAGTGCCATACACTATAATTTTGTATTTATAAACATTTACTGAGACATAGTATGTAGTTTTATAACAATGAAAATTGAGCCTAATTTTCAAATTGATATATTAATAAATGTAATGAAAAATTTATTAATGAGTCATGTGTTTAAATAAATTAAATTAAACATGATTAATGTAATCAGATTATGTGTGAGGGGGCCTACTAGACCCTTTATCAATAGATAAATACCTGTCATGGATGGTTTATTCTTCTTCAAATTTAAATTCTGTATACCAAAATGATACCAAGAAGTGTGCTTTCATTATAAATGATACCTAGTTACATGAGACCATGTGTGTTAATCTACACTATGATTATACATGGATAACCTAATAGACAAGGGATGATATTTATCACATATGTATCTTCTCCGACTCATGATGATATTCCATTACCTCTTTATATATCTTTATTTTTTCATAATGTCATGTATATTTGTTCATAGAATTTTGACCATGTTATATTGTGATATCATATTGGTGTGTGCGTAGAATTGATGCCATGTTCTGATGCATGCTTCCAATAGTGTTACTGTGTACATTCTAATACCATTTTTTACTAAGGATCACATTTTTTATTTGTACATTTTTCACATTATAACATTATATACTATAACTAATTTATTAATATATCATATTAAGTATGTTTTCCATAATTTTTTACATGTAAATTTTGAGTCTGGAATAGGAGGACCACTATAGTTTGGGTTTTCCTCTAGGGCGAGTAGAAATAGCTTGGGATGATTCCTATGAAGAACCATATAATATTGTTGGATTATGATAGACTAGTTTCCAACACATAGATTGATTCCACAATGACACCAAGAATGTATTGTTTTGTGATTCATTTTATAATCATTGTAACATAGTCTTCTTGACACCATCCAGATTCTAAGACACATATCTCTAAGCCTTGTGGCTCATCTTCTTTATGACATGACAACAGACTCGATGACTGGTTAATTTTGAGAAACATGCGATGAATAATATAAATATGATAATTAGATACATTAATTATAACCTTTTAAAAGTATAATATTACTTTTTTCACATATAGTCTCTTTATATACAACAACTTGTGTTTTTATTATGTGTTTCTGTGATATTTGTATTTTGTGACTAAAATTACAATGGTTTGCCAACAATTTCTCAAATAGTATATCATAAAAAAATAAAGAATAATATTAACGTTTTAGTTATCATATTTATGGATAAATTATAAGTTTTAATACCATTCTTGAATACTGTATATATAAATTATGTCTGTTACAACAATGGAGATGGTAGTTCATATATACATATGAGCAAAGTTTACATTTTTGAATGATAATTCTGAAAATAAATTCATATTTGACCCTAATATAATTATTATTATATATTTAATTTCATATTTGATTCATTAAATAAACATATTTATATTTATATATATCATTCATATGTTTTGTTGATGAAAAATGATAATCACACTGTAGAGACCCGTATCCTGACGTACATAGACTTTACATTACTTTTGCGGAATACTTAGTACATAACAAAAACACACACACAAGGATCGTAATAGTTTAGTGTCTTTGGAAACTCGGAACATAATCTTCTAATCCTGGTGAAAGATCTTCAATATCTCCCATAAAGATCTTCCCTTTTTTTTCTTACCTAAAACCTTTCTTTATATCCTGGGGAAAAGAAAACATAAAAGGGTGAGCTCAAATGCTCAGTAAGGGTAAACAAAAGAAATATCAATCACAAAATTTTCATAAGAACATAACATTTTTGGAAATCTTAACCTGCAAAAGAGAGCATAATTTCATAACATGGGATAAATCATAGTATTGAAAATGAAACCATAACTTAAAACATTACTCATTGTGGCATACACACATAATCATAGAGAATCATTTCTTGTTAGTCAAGACTCATTGCCAAGACTATCTTAGTGGACAAAGTCCCTTTCTGAATCGAGTAATCCTCGTTTCAGTCCTGTTTCACTGAACCGGTATAACCTACCATTCCGGCCATGTCTATCTCATGAGATATGAAAACTTTACCCAATGCATTGGAGGGAGATATAGGTCCCACCCATCTCTTAATGAATCCTTTCTTATGTGTGCCACAAAATCATAAATCATACATCATTGCATAACCCATGTAATAAAAATGGGATTCTTAAACAACATGACATCATAAAACCATTCATATAAGATAAAGGAATTCATAAACATAATTCCATCACAACATAGTCAAATCAATTTAATAATAGGGATAAAAACAGAACCATTTATTATCTTAGATGGAAAATAATTTTGATAAAACACTTGAACTCCATTCTTGAGGAAAATATCATTTCTTCTTCAAAAACACTTTTCTTTTCTTAAGATGTGATACAATTATAAACTAAAAAATTTTGATTAAAAATAAACTTGAAAACTTGTAAAGGAAGCTTCTTGGAAATAATGTTTTTAAAAATCAATTCATGCCATATAAGTTAAAAAAAACATTCTTCGTACCTTTGTCGGAAAAGTCAAAAATTACCTCGTACGAAAAAAATGACAAAAGATTCCTTTCATATTCTTTACTAAAAACTCACCGAAGGGTAAAATTGGATTTAAACTATTGTAAGTGTATGGAAATAATATTACATATTGAAGAAACATGGATTTGGATGATAAAATACACCCCAGTAAATACCAAAGTATAAACAATCTCGGATAAAAATGAGATTGTGATATTTCCCTTACCTTAGGTCCGACTTGCTTTGTAAGTGTCCGAACCTCCTGTATAATGATTTAAATCATGTTATTGACTTATTAAAGAATCATATTCATTGTTATGATATCATATATGGTTCACTTATTACATTATATTACCCGTTCTTTTGTAAATTCCATGTTAAAGAAGCGTTTTGGGTAAAATCGTTTCATTTATCGTAGGTGTTTTGACTTGTTGTTCTTGACATCATTATTACTTATATCATGATTTACTTACTTCCAGAATATAAAATATGATTTTTATATCATATATATTCAGTATATATATATAAATAATAGGTAGATAAATAAAATGAAAAACACCGTTCATGGAGACGGTAGTCCGTACGTACGCATGAACGCTGTTTTTCTTTCCTTATTGTCTTGAAATGGAAGTAAGTAGATGACATACATATGTATATATACATAAATCCAGTAGCTTTATAATGTCATATATTTCATTATTATTTCTTATATATACATTATAATCATTCTTAAATGGTTAACATGGAGAATGAATCTCATCGCGTCGTGGAGACGGTAGTCCGTACGTACGCACGAGCGATGATATCATTTCTATAAATATTGAATTGAATTGGAGTGGATTATACAATATATCAGAATCAATATGATGTTGTAATAAATATGTATAGTTATTCTTTACACCATTATACCCATCCATGTAAGGTGGCGGTGGAAAATAGATTACACCACGGCGTGGAGACGGTATTCCGTACGTACGCACGCGCGGTGATTTCTTTTTCCGTAGGATGGATAGATGGTGAAATAGGGTTGTTTCATACTTATAATAACATATCAGTATATGAGTGATACTGATGTTATTACTTCATAATGAAACAACCTAAGAAGAAGAAGTGGAAGAAGAAATAAAGATGAGAGAATTGGTAATGGTAATTACCTCTTCTTCGAAGTGCCTCTTTGAGACCTCCTCTTAGGGCACTAGAATTGGTCTTTGAGGAAGACCAGAACCTCTAGGATGTTGCTAGGGAAGTGGAGAAGGGATTTTTTCAGGGTTTGGCCGAGCTTGAGTGCTCAAATTGGTGTGAGGAGGAGGGGGAGGAGGTGTCCTTTTATAAGGGAGGAGAGGGGCACCTTAGGAATTCTTAAAAATATTAATTTATAATAAATATAACCCCACTTAAAAACCTCCAAAAAAGACTCATATTCGAAGATTAGATGATATAGGGTTGTAATCTCATCAACCAATTAAATTTAGACATGTTTGGATATTATTTTAAACTTTATCAATTAGATTTAACTCTAAGTTAAATAATTTAACTTTTACCGTGTCTTTTTGTTTTCTTTCACTATATGGTTAATAAACTTACTATAACATGCCAAACGAACCCCAAATTGTTTATTATTAATATATATATCCTTATCTAAGTCATTTGGCCGATCCTTAGATTTTTATGAATAAAATAACAATTAATAATATAATATTTGATTTAAAAACTATTTTGTGTCAATTTTGACACTATTTGATATATGATTTTTGTGAAAGTCATAACAGAATTATATGTTCGAACCAAGTTTAATAAATCAACATTAATATATCATAGTAACCTAGAAAATTAGTGGAATTCATAAAAAATCTCAAATTACATTTATTTTTGTGTTTATAACATCAATTATGTCAATATTTCATTAATAAGATAATTACTGCATCATCGTTGTGTCATAAATAAATTAAATTATTTGATGTCTAAAAATTACAAATAAAATACCATCATGTAGGAAATCTTTTTAGCTTTCTAATGAATATTTACAATCGAATTTATCTTATGTATAACCCCATATTAAAAATGATTTACTTATTAAACTTTGATTTTAACTATTTTAACCCTTCTTTAAATAAATTAATAATAAATGTCCTAATCTAATCCAAGTGGGCCTAAATGGTCATATTTTATTCCTAAGTTTGTTTTTGGTCGAATTACACTTGTCCAATAGAATTAGGACATGTGTTAGGGTAATAGTAATATCATATTTACCATTAGTTACCCTATTTACTATTAACCGCTGTTAAAAAAAGTAAAAAGTTACTATTCACCAAAAATTATTTTCATCTCATTGAACCACATTTTAGTCCTTGATATTAACCGTGTCTCTAGAATTTTCGAAATTCCATTCACAGAAGCGGTAAAATTAAGTTTTATGCAAAATTCAGTTTTTAACCTACCACTTAGTGGTTTCACTATTCATCAAAAATTGAAAGTTTTCAGAAAAATGCCAAAATTTCATCCTAAGCTATATTTCATATTCCGAATTCAAAAATGAAGTCTATTTTACCAAATTCATAACATAGAAGTTTAATTAATTAATTTTATAATTAAATCCCGCTATTAAAACAATTAGCGTGTTTTTACGAAACAATATCTATCAAAAGATTGACACTTGTTTATGTCTGGTTTAAATGTGAAATTACGTCCAATGACCAACATTGTATTAAATTGTAAAAATATATTCTAAATATACTTTAAAACCACTCAAATTAATAATTTATCACTATTAATTATTTCGATTAAAAAAGTTGTTTTTAATTATAATTTAGTAATTTTCACTATTCATCAGAATATGAAAGTTATCCGAAATGTACCAAAATTTCACCTTAGGCTAAATTCGATACTCCGAATCCAAAAATGAAATCCATTTTGAAAAATAAAATTTACAAAATTTAAAAAAGTGGTTATTACTATTCATAACGGCTAGTTTTAATAGCATATCGCTGTTTAGTGAAACTCGTTATTGCGTACTACACACACTATCGAGGAAGGTTGCGATTGCGTGTAATGCAAGGCAAGTCAAGGATGCGTGTTGTGCAAGCTCCTTTTGGTGTAGCGTACAACACAAGACATTAATAAAATTAAAAAGAATATTTTTCATAAAATCTTGGGCTGTTACATTCTACCCCCCTTAAAATGAATTTCGCCCTCGAAATTCGTCGGGGTTATAAATGGTTTTCTATTCGAAAGTTTCCCACATCGTAAAAAGGAATACCAAAACTTGGCTTTAAAAATTAAAGTATGAAATGTAACGATTACCCAAATAAACTAATTGTTGGGTTTCCACATAGGTAAAAATATGGATATGGAAGAAAAATCTAACCATCATGTTCTGATGGAGAGTGGTAGAGAACATGGCTATGGAAAAGCCAAAAATCACAAATCCATAAATTTGTGATGATATAAGGTACCATCTGATTCCTCAGGTATAAGATCACTAGGACAACATTTTTGGATTTCAAGATCATTTCCCTAAAGTTGAAAATTTGAATTAGAATAAATACTTACTTTATTTTGGTACAATCTCACTGTTGTTCGTGCCTTGAACAATTTCCACTTCATCTCTTAAATAAATGAAGTTGAATTTGTTATTCGTGAAGTGTTAGCAGATAATGGGATAGAATGACGGGTCATTCCATCTGTCTCAAACAAAAGGTTTGCAAAAATTATATACATAAGTCGATCTTATAGTGAGATTAATCATATATGGTTCCTAAAATGGGCTTATACTTCATATATCATACTGCTTAATATAATAACACTAGTTTCTACTAAACAGGGACTTCCTGTAGGTCAGTGGTAGGCGATAAAGGCCAGTCGCACTTCGGTTGTGGGTTCGATTCCTACAGCCTTGTCCGAAGCGATGGGCTGTCGCCCGTCCTGCAGGTTGTCCTTTTTCCAAAACTATATTACTATAACATCCCATCAATAATATCGAAAAAAAAATTCTATCCTTAAACAATACTAACTTACGTCCAACATAATCTAGTCTAATCTTTAGGCTTATACATAATACTGTAGTCCACTCTCATAACATAGTGAAAACGATTACCATAGATTTAACACCATCGTCGATCCCCATAAGATATGTCTTGTTGGTCACATTCTAAACATTCAAAGTCCTTAATCATGTATTCTCTTGAATACCTTAGTGAAAACATGAATGCAGTTTAAAGTTAACACTTTCCACATACCAAAATCCTCAAAATTCTATATACTCAAACCATGATATCACTTAGTCCTTATATCAATCATGAGCTCATGAATACTGTTAAACATTTCATTTTCTTATTTTCCCTTCATTATGCGCATATCATCTTATTTCCAAAAATATCTCAATCACTTTGAATACCACATTAAACCAATACATAAATATTCCAATACTCCATGATACAACATTATTTTGGAATCCCATTACATAAACACTTAATCATTCCACCACATCGTTATCATATTCAACATTGCCAATAGTGATCGCATGTGATTTCCCTTTGTCCTTTGCCATCAGTGGTTGCTCATGTTGATCATCACTAACCCTTGGATTAGGGAAATTATTAGAATAATGCCCCATTTCCTTGCACTTGATGCATTGAAGTGTTGGTGGTGCGTTCTCTGCAGTGTTTGCTTTATTCACATCATTAGAAACCCTTTTTCTATTACTTCGACACTCAGCTGCTCGATGACCTTCTTTTCCACACTTAAAACATTTTCTAGTCCCTTTAAGACAATCTCCACCATGCTTCTTTCCACACTTTGTGCATAAGGAAACATTCATCTTCTTTTCACCATTATTCTGAGATTTCTCCTTGAACTCCATCTTTCGTTTCTTGTCAAAACCATGAGATGGATATGTAACACCAACTTCCATTTCTACCTTGATAGCACAACGCACAATTTCTTCATAGCTACTGAAGTCTCTTATAGCTAATGCCCTTCAAAGACTTGGTTTTAAGCCACTGAAAAATCGATCAACTTTACTTTCAGGTTGGATGATAATGCCAGATGCATACCTTGCAAGTCTTGTAAAATTCGCTTCGTATATACCAACAGATTCATCATCCTTCTGTTTCAGCTCAAGAAACTCCTTTTCCATCTTCGTTCGAAGAATACGAGGGAAGTACTTACTGAAAAACAAGTTCTTGAACTCGTCCCATTCCATGGACTCAATTTCATCTCTTGGCCTCGTATTCTTGATAATATTCCACCATTGATCAGCTTCACCTTCCAAACGATATACTGCTAAGATGACTTTATCATGTTCAGAACATTGAAGAACTGAAAATATCTTTTCAGTAGTACTAATCCATTGTTCAGCAACTAATGGATCAGTAGACCCACTGAAAGAAGGCGGACGCTGCCTCATGAAGGATTCAACAGAATGTTGCTCCTTCCTTTGCTCGTTTGGAAGTCCTGCATGATTCATAGCTTGAGAAAGTTGTGTGAGCATGGCTACAAGATTTTGCATTCCAGATCCCATATCGTTTGGTTGCTCAGGGGGACAATCATTGCATTGTCCATTGCATTGATCAACACGATTCCTTCGGGTTCCAGCCATCGTCTAAAACCCCAAAAGAATAGTGTGAGAGGCAAAAATAATGCTAGGGAAAACAACATAATAAAGGGGTAGTACCTTCAATATCTAACATCTTAGGTTTAATTCTATGATCGTTAGCGTAATTCTAGTACTATAACCAATACGTATACTTAACCATAGGGACATCCCTAGACATACCTTAGAAATATCTCTAGGAATCTCACTAAAGTTCTCGCATCCTAGTTTCCAAAGGTTGACTAAACCTTTCCTCTAATACCAACTGTAGAGACCCGTATCCTGACGTACATAGACTTTACATTACTTTTGCGGAATACTTAGTACATAACAAAAACACACACACAAGGATCGTAATAGTTTAGTGTCTTTGGAAACTCGGAACATAATCTTCTAATCCTGGTGAAAGATCTTCAATATCTCCCATAAAGATCTTCCCTTTTTTTTCTTACCTAAAACCTTTATTTATATCTTGGGGAAAAGAAAACATAAAAGGGTGAGCTCAAATGCTCAGTAAGGGTAAACAAAAGAAATATCAATCACAAAATTTTCAAAAGAACATAACATTTTTGGAAATCTTAACCTGCAAAAGAGAGCATAATTTCATAACATGGGATAAATCATAGTAGTGAAAATGAAATCATAACATAACACATTACTCATTGTGGCATACACACATAATCATAGAGAATCATTTCTTGTTAGTCAAGACTCATTGCCAACACTATCTTAGTGGACAAAGTTCCTTTCTGAATCGAGTAATCCTCGTTTCAGTCCTGTTTCACTGAACCGGTATAACCTACCATTCCAGCCATGTCTATCTCATGAGATATGAAATCTTTACCCAATGCATTGGAGGGAGATATAGGTCCCACCCATCTCTTAATGAATCCTTTCTTATGTGTGCCACAAAATCATAAATCATACATCATTGCATAACCCATGTAATAAAAATGGGATTCTTAAACAACATGACATCATAAAACCATTCATATAAGATAAAGGAATTCATAAACATAATTCCATCACAACATAGTCAAATCAATTTAATAATAGGGATAAAAACAGAACCATTTATTATCTTAGATGGAAAATAATTTTGATAAAACACTTGAACTCCATTCTTGAGGAAAATATCATTTCTTCTTCAAAAACACTTTTCTTTTCTTAAGATGTCATACAATTATAAACTAAAAAATGTTGATTAAAAATAAACTTGAAAACTTGTAAAGGAAGCTTCTTGGAAATAATGTTTTTAAAAATCAATTCATGCCATATAAGTTAAAAAAAACATTCTTCGTACCTTTGTCGGAAAAGTCAAAAATTACCTCGTACGAAAAAAACGACAAAAGATTCCTTTCATATTCTTTACTAAAAACTCACCGAAGGGTAAAATTGGATTTAAACTATTGTAAGTGGATGGAAATAATATTACATATTGAAGAAACATGGATTTGGATGATAAAATACACCCCAGTAAATACCAAAGTATAAACAATCTCGGATAAAAATGAGATTGTGATATTTCCCTTACCTTAGGTCCGACTTGCTTTGTAAGTGTCCGAACCTCCTGGATAATGATTTAAATCATGTTATTGACTTATTAAAGAATCATATTCGTTGTTATGATATCATATATGGTTCACTTATTACATTATATTACCCGTTCTTTTGTAAATTCCATGTTAAAGAAGCGTTTTGGGTAAAATCGTTTCATTTATCGTAGGTGTTTTGACTTGTTGTTCTTGACATCATTATTACTTATATCATGATTTACTTACTTCCAGAATATAAAATATGATTTGTATATCATATATATTCAGTATATATATATAAATAATAGGTAGATAAATAAAATGAAAAACACCGTTCATGGAGACGGTAGTCCGTACGTACGCATGAACGCTGTTTTTCTTTCCTTATTGTCTTGAAATGGAAGTAAGTAGATGACATACATATGTATATATACATAAATCCAGTAGCTTTATAATGTCATATATTTCATTATTATTTCTTATATATACATTATAATCATTCTTAAATGGTTAACATGGAGAATGAATCTCGTCGCGTCGTGGAGACGGTAGTCCGTACGTACGCACGAGCGATGATATCATTTCTATAAATATTGAATTGAATTGGAGTGGATTATACAATATATCAGAATCAATATGATGTTGTAATAACTATGTATAGTTATTCTTTACACCATTATACCCATCCATGTAAGGTGGCGGTGGAAAATAGATTACACCACGGCGTGGAGACGGTATTCCGTACGTACGCACGCGCGGTGATTTCTTTTTCCGTAGGATGGATAGATGGTGAAATAGGGTTGTTTCATACTTATAATAACATATCAGTATATGAGTGATACTGATGTTATTACTTCATAATGAAACAACCTAAGAAGAAGAAGTGGAAGAAGAAATAAAGATGAAAGAATTGGTAATGGTAATTACCTCTTCTTCGAAGTGCCTCTTTGAGACCTCCTCTTAGGGCACTAGAATTGGTCTTTGAGGAAGACCAGAACCTCTAGGATGTTTCTAGGGAAGTGGAGAAGGGATTTTGTCAGGGGTTGGCCGAGCTTGAGTGCTCAAATTGGTGTGAGGAGGAGGGGGAGGAGGTGTCCTTTTATAAGGGAGGAGAGGGGCACCTTAGGAATTCTTAAAAATATTAATTTATAATAAATCTAACCCCACTTAAAAACCTCCAAAAATGACTCATATTCGAAGATTAGATGAGATAGGGTTGTAATCTCATCAACCAATTAAATTTAGACCTGTTTGGATATTATTTTAAACCTTATCAATTAGGTTTAACTCTAAGTTAAATAATTTAACTTTTACCGTGTCTTTTTGTTTTCTTTCACTATATGGTTAATAATCTTACTATAACATGCCAAACGAACCCCAAATTGTTTATTATTAATATATATATCCTTAGCTAAGTCATTTGGCCGATCCTTAGATTTTTAGGAATAAAATAACAATTAATAATATAATATTTGATTTAAAAACTATTTTGTGTCAATTTTGACACTATTTGATATATGATTTTTGTGAAAGTCATAAAAGAATTATATGTTCGAACCAAGTTTATTAAATCAACATTAATATATCATAGTAACCTAGAAAAGTAGTGGAATTCATAAAAAATCTCAAATTACATTTATTTTTGTGTTTATAACATCAATTATGTCAATATTTCATTAATAAGATAATTACTGCATCATCGTTGTGTCATAAATAAATTAAATTATTTGATGTCTAAAAATTACAAATAAAATACCATAATGTAGGAAAGCTTTTTATCTTTCTAATGAATATTTACAATCGAATTTATCTTATGTATAACCCCATATTAAAAATGATTTACTTATTAAACTTTGATTTTAACTATTTTAACCCTTCTTTAAATAAATTAATAATAAATGTCCTAATCTAATCCAAGTGGGCCTAAATGGTCATATTTTATTCCTAAGTTTGTTTTTGGTCGAATTACATTTGTCCAATAGAATTAGGACATGTGTTAGGGTAATAGTAATATCATATTTACCATTAGTTACCCTATTTACTATTAACCGCTGTAAAAAAAAGTAAAAAGTTACTATTCACCAAAAATTATTTTCATCTCATTGAACCACATTTTAGTCCTTGATATTAACCGTGTCTCTCGAATTTTCGAAATTCCATTCACAGAAGCGGTAAAATTAAGTTTTATGCAAAATTCAGTTTTTAACCTACCACTTAGTGGTTTCACTATTCATCAAAAATTGAAAGTTTTCAGAAAAATGCCAAAATTTCATCCTAAGCTATATTTCATATTCCGAATTCAAAAATGAAGTCTATTTTACCAAATTCATAACATAGAAGTTTAATTAATTAATTTTATAATTAAATCCCGCTATTAAAACAAATAGCGTGTTTTTACGAAACAATATCTTTCAAAAGATTGACACTTGTTTGTGTCTGGTTTAAATGTGAAATTACGTCCAATGACCAACATTGTATTAAATTGTAAAAATATATTCTAAATATACTTTAAAACCACTCAAATTAATAATTTATCACTATTAATTATTTCGATTAAAAAAGTTGTTTTTAATTATAATTTAGTAATTTTCACTATTCATCAGAATATGAAAGTTATCCGAAATGTACCAAAATTTCACCTTAGGCTAAATTTGATACTCCGAATCCAAAAATGAAATCCATTTTGAAAAATAAAATTTACAAAATTTCAAAAAAGTGGTTATTACTATTCATAACGGCTAGTTTTAATAGCATATCGCTGTTTAGTGAAACTCGTTATTGCGTACTACACACACTATCGAGGAAGGTTGCGATTGCGTGTAATGCAAGGCAAGTCAAGGTTGCGTGTTGTGCAAGCTCCTTTTGGTGTAGCGTACAACACAAGACATTAATAAAATTAAAAAGAATATTTTTCATAAAATCTTGGGCTGTTACACACACTACTTCTTGGAGGTGGTGGTCCACACGTACAGGATGGACATAATCAATTTTTATTTTAATAAGGAAAATGATATATTATAATTTCAAAATGATAAATATTTAATGAATATCAATAGAGTTAATTTATATCACATATATTCATTTATATTATCCTTTTCACATACGATGAAATGAAATATTGGAAAATGAGTGACATCGCTTCATGAGGTGGTAATCAATAGTAAATATGAGTGAAGTAGTAATATACCAATGAAATGGAAATAAAGATAATATATTATATGTCATATCTAAATTTTTAAAAAATAAATTATATATATAATATGTATTTTTTATTTTTTTCATTATTTCATGTTATGAGAGGGGATGGTGGAAAATGAATGACATCAGTTAGCAAGGTAATAGTCTTCCATAAACACTAATGATGATTTTGTATCCCATTTGAAGGAATATGAGATTGATTAAGGTAATTTACTATGAAAAAAATTCTAATTATATATTATATACTATAGTTATTATATAATAATATTTTAATAACTCATTAATTATATGTAATTAGAAATAAAAAACATATAGTTATGACTTTTACCTCCTCTCTATCACCTCTTTATGATTATATTTAATTTTTTCATAGAATGGTTTTATAATTATCAAATTTTCCTATGATGATTGATTGTAATTCTAAAAATGTTTTGGAATGTTATTGAATGAAACAATAGGTTTTGGAAGGGTTATGTGGGGTGTAGAGTTGGTGACCATTAATAACTGTTGTGGGATGAATTGTATAATTTTTTAAAAGAAATGGGTCTAACTAAATTTTACACATTCCAAAACGATATCATTTTGACCACTGATCACCATTTAAAATGTTATGGTATACATATGGACATACAATCTGTTTTCTAAATGATTTTAGGAATTTTTAATAATACCATTATTAATTCATATATAATGTTGGGATCATTAAATAAATAAAAATTAAGTTTCAAATATGGAAAAAATTTCATAAAATTAAAATCATTGAATTGTAATAAAATATTTTAATCAAAATCCAAAGACATTATGAAAAAGTGAATTTTAAATAAGTGTAATTTTTAAGATAAATATGATTTTATATTAGCTATTTAATATTTAATAATAATGTAATAAATTTTAATGAATAAGCAAGTTTTAAAATATCAATAAAATCCAAATTTAGATATATATACTTGAATGATAATGTTTAGTTAATTAAAATAAATATTCATTTTTCAATATATTACAATTTTCTGGAAAATCTAAATTTAAAACCCAATAATATACAAACTGTAAAATCCACTATAATCATGATTTAAAAGTAATGATGTGGATTAAATATACTTAAATAGAAATTCTGTTACATGAATTAATATTAATAACATATTTTTATTACTAATTTTATTAATTTTTTGAAACAAAAATAATTTTTTACAATAATATGAATTCTTCACTATTCACTGAAAAATTATTATTTTCTCAAGAATCCAAAAATATCACATAATTTATATTATATATGAAGATTTAAAAATCAAATTATGTTTTTCAAAATATAAAACTAGTATTTATAATGAAATATTTATAATAAAACTTTTTAATAAATAAACATATCTAAAACTATTTCTTTTATATTAAAAATTTATATAATATTTTCAAATAAAAAACTAAATATTTATTTATTAAATTTTTTATTATGTTCAAGAAAATTATTCCTTACCCTGTTATATAAATTTTATATTTAAAAAATCAAATAATTTAATTTTGTTTTAAAAAATTATTTTGGGATTCCGAATAGTAATATTATCTAAAGATTAGGTTTTTTTATTTTTTGAAAAATCAGTTTTGATCAGCGCAAATCTAAAAATAATGTTTCGATTTTGATACTATTTATTTAGATAAAATGGAATATATATTTATAATTTTTAGTTAAATATTATATAATTTTTTTTATTTTTTTTTCATTAAGATTACCTTTACATGGATATCAATTACTTATAATTGTATAATGTAAAATGGTTGTTCTAAAATTGTAATTGTTTTTATAAATTAATTAAATTAACATAATTTATAATATTACCCAAATTTTATATTTTTTCATATAAAAAATATACAAAAAATTATTCAATAAATAATTTTTACTAAATGAATAAAAATAATAATAATATAATAGGATACATATTTATATAAACACCATTTTTTAAATATCATGTTTTAATTAAAAGTTTTTTTTCAAAAATATATTGCTATTGAATTTTCAATAAAATTTACAAAAACATTTATTCATCAAATATAAAACATTTATGGAGGTTCATATTATAATTTAAATAATCCAATATTTTTAATTGTAAATTTATAATTATAATTAACTATGGTGAAAGGAGTAAATGAGGTTTCTTGTTTTTAAAATAATTAAATTGTCACATACACATTCTACAAATAATGTTTTTATTTTAATCAATACAAAAATTCTACACATTTCAGTTATCCACTGAAAACCACTAACTCTACGATAATCACAAACTTATCCATTATATGACAATGTTTTCAAAATATTTTTTCCTCTTTTTATCTGATAATAAGATGTCATTTCCACTCACATAAATCCTCACAGATAGTTATAAGTTATTATGACATTATACCGAATGTACTTCTTATATATCCACTATAAATTACTAATATATCCTACCAACATCAATGTTACTAATTTCCCTCATATTTAAATGATACATGAAAATATGATCACAAGTTTTAATGTTACAATTAATTTTATTTTGGTAATTTTTTTATCATCCCCATTAACACTCCTCTAAATGCATGGTGACAATATTTTTATAATTACATCACTATAGATAGTTAACCAAAATTTTATTATATTTATTATAAAACCATTATAAATCCACTCTCATTACATTTAAAAACAAACATTCTACTCATACGTAGTTCTGAATTACTGTCTCTATGAATAACATGTTTCATTTTTCATCAACACCATTCAACGGAGGTTTTTTATTTTGATTTATTTAATATAAATGTTATCTATATGATTAATTGATTTTTTTATTATAAATTACTTATTCTATAATTATTATTTAAAATAATTTATAATTATAACAGTAATTGTATTAAGTAGCCATACCATGCGGAAAATCATGTTATACAAACAATGAAATATTTTCAGATCCCTTACATATTATTATAATTCAGTATATCTTTAATATATAACCAAAAAACTATTAATAATATAATTATTCTCTTGGTATAGTGATATTATATTAAAAAAACCTCATTATTTCTCTTAATCATAGTAGATTCATGTTTGGGTCGATTTAACCCCCTACACGAATATTTATTTGATTTTAGGAAATGAAGGACTTTGACAAAATAAATACTAATATAATATGATATATATATATATATGTATATAAATAATTTTTCATATTAAATGATTATATAAATATTTAACTCTTCAAATACGATATTGGCCATCATTTAATAAAAGTCATTTAACCATGCTCAATATCGATTTCAACCTCATGGGTCATAAAAAATATAACCATGGAAAAATTTTATAGATTCTTGAAATATCCTAGAACATATACTTTTTTATTATATGTAATATAAAAATAATTTAAATTAGAAAAAAACATATACCAAAACTTCCATTATGACAGCAATACAAATTAATGAATATTACATATACATATTATTGAAAATAAGAAACATCAACTAATATATATATATATACCTATATATATGTAATTATTATAAATGATTTAGAAAAATGGTTAGAGTAATTAATGTCGGGTCATGATTTTTGATAATGATTTTTATTTACTAATTTATCGTTTTTATTGAATGTAAATAATGAATTCCTGTAGAATTTAGTGTCTTTGTCTCAAATTTCACACATCAAGGCATGTTTGGAAATATAAACCAAATTTTATTTATGTGGTTTATATACTAAAATTATGTTATATCGTATCATTATTTACCATTTATGAATTATTTATTAAACTCTATTACAATCACTTTATTTTATGTTGTTTTTATTATTATTTTTTTGTGAAATCAAAAGGTATTTTGTGGTCTATATTTTAAAATGTTAATAGGAGATGCATGTTATGCACCATTTTCTATTTATTTTTACACTAATTATTTATAAAACCATGAATGTTCAATAAATTATTTCCTTTTAAATAATGGGATTACCCAAATAATTCTATTTTCGTTAAATTAATTTTTTCTCATTTTTATCCCTATTCAAAAAATGTATTGGAAACTTAATCTTATTGCCCTGTGTTATGATCGTTAAAATGGGCATACATCATATATTTTGGGTATATTATTAATATATATTTTACTATATTTTGTTCCATCATTGTATATATTTTTACAAAATAAACCCATATTCATGTCTTCCATTATCCACTAGGTGAAACTAATATTCATACTTGTTTTGAGTTAAAACACATACATACCCTCATTCCATAATTTATTGAGGATGAGTAATGAGTGACAAAATCATTTTATGTAATTATATAACCATGGGAGAATTGAGGATAGAATGGTTTGGGTTTCTACTAGAGACGATGGGAGAGAGATTGGCGCATCAATGTTCTGTGGGAGGGAATTGGCGGAAACGAAATCCAATGGTGAAGGGTTCTTGATGGAAGGCATGAGAGGAGTATTTTTATATAAGTAAGAGGGAGATATATGTGATTTTACGTAGTTACATTGTATAATTTTGATGGAGGAATTGGGACTAGAAGTATTTACACTATGTTAGTTGTTGTGGATGGAAGTAGTGACATGGAAGTAATTTGGTGATTATGTTGTTGACAGGTTCCTTGAGGACATGTTCTTGAATGTAGCTGGCTACATAGGAGATAGAAGGATGATGCAGGTGAATTATTATGAAGTTGTAAAATTTTCTCATAATGTTTTCATATGGGATGGAACAGTTGGCCATGTATTTTATAGTCATTACACCTCTAGGAATTTGAGTTATGTTAATAGTAGCCTCTCAAACATATTTTAAAGATATTCTAAATCGATAAAATTATAAAGAGTGGTACTTCCACCCACTTGTTAAAAAAGTGTTATATTCTTCGTTGTTTCTTTCTTGTAAAGGATTTTTATATATTAATTATTCATTCATTATGTAATATTCATTCTTAATGAACATGTTTCTTCCAAGAATGGGCTCTACCAACCTAATATTTTATTATTTTTTATTTTATAATTCCATTTTGTAAATGAAGTAATATTAAATAGTAATTCCTTTATACTCTTCTTTCAATATTTTTTTTGAACAAATATATTTTGAAAATATAAAAAATTGATTTCCCCTTTCTTCATCATAGCATATTCAACTATATAAATAAATAGATTATAAATTTTATTTCTTTTCAATGATCTAGTATTGGATATTATTTCAAAAATTAAGGCATTTCAAAATCATTCATGTCACATTTTAATCATTATTTTTCTACACTAGCTTCTAAATTAACTTTATACTTCCATGCTAAAAAACATAAATGAACAATAATATTTTTATTTCCACATTATTTTTTATTATAAAATGGATTTAACGTAATTCAGACAGTATTTTATGATTTCTATTATAATGTAAATATAATAATTTGGTATTTTGAATATGAAAGATCTAATAATTTGATTTTTTTCCATTATTTGTTGATATAATTCAAGGAATTAATTTTTTAAGGATACATTTTTTGTATGTCATCATCCTACTCGGATTTTATAGTTACACAGGGGTTGATATCCTTTGGAACTACCCACTAGCTTTTTATGGATATCAAATCATATTGTTTTTAAATTATTGACCCATTTGAATACTCGTTTATCTAAACAATGAAAATATAATTTTTTTTCTTTATTAGCATTTTATGATTATCGCATTTAAATAAAATTATTCTATCTAGTTGGGGAAACATGTTGTAATTTTCTATATTTTTATTTTAATGTATATTATTTTTGAATGGATTACATTGTACTATATTACCATAATACTTAATTAAATGATTATATAATTTAGTAAATACTTTAACAATAATTTTATAATATTATCTAAAATATATAGTCCATCTATCACAAGTAATGTATGATAATTTGTTTCATGCTTCCCAAGTAATGTGTCTAGAATATAAACTATACATCTTCCATTTTTTCTTCTCTTGACTTTGAAGGAATATCCAATAAAAAATTAATTCAATTTTTCTTACCCATGATAATTTTCTACATAAATTATTAAAATATGATTTATTGAGAACCTAAATTGATTTAAACGATTTATAATCATGTAATCTTAATGATAATGACATATAAATAAATATTATTTTATGTCATTAATATTTTTTTAAATTCGAGTAAAGACACACTTGAATAATGACCATGTATTATATATATAACTCATTTAAAATTTGGTATGATTCATTTAATTGTTCTAACAATGTATTAAATGTACATTAAATGTATAAATCTATAATATCAGAATCCAACTCCAATTTTATATAAATTTCTCACATATTTAATTTTTTCATAATTTTATTTTCGAAGAATAAATTTTGAACGAACCCTTAAAATTAATAATTACATCCATCTATTTTTTCAATCACTTTTTGATTTAATTCTATATCATTTTAAAAATATTCAATAGAACATGGCATTATTACATATTTTTTAATCTTAATGACCTAAATGGTTTCAACCCAAAAAGAACATATTTTTCATTCCATTTTATATTTTATATAATACTAAAAAATTTAGTTTATCATATTATTATTTTTTTTACATTCATAATTTATTATATAAACACTAGTTTGTTATAAATAAAAATAATTATCACTAAAAACACCAATTTCATCAATAATTTTTTTTTAAATGTATGAAGGGATAATTTGGTGTCCACATTTTAAAATAGTGATTAATTTATCGATTGTGATTCATTAGAACATCTTTATCCAATACATAAGGCAGTTTTGAACTATTTCATGTAGTTTTGTCTTTTCTATTTTTCATCACTTTATGTATACCTATATTCGTGTTTCCATTGGTTATACATCAGTATAAATTTGATTTTCAATATAATTAAAATTATTTAAGATACCTTGACTGATTATCATTCATTAAAAAATATAATTATCATATTTTTATTTTCAATTTTTACTGAACTTCCATTTCATCATCTTATAAACTATTTTTAACAAATGATCTACTAAAAATTTGGAATCCCAATTTATTATAATTTGTAGAATAGTATGGAACATTTATATTGGATATAAATGAAATTATATTCTTGTTTCAGGAAATCATGATTGGTTTATTTAATCAGTAATCGATTATATTGAAGACACATTCAAATGACATTATCCAATATTTATTAAAAAAATTTCTTCATTTATGGAAAAGTTTGTCTAATTATGATTCATTGTTAGTTATGTAAAAACTATTTCAACCAGAATGGTATTCTTGAGGGATTCTCTGAGTGAAGTCATTCTATTAAGAATTCCCTAAAATATGTAAAATATCTTGTTTACATTTTTTCCTCATCCCTTCTTAAAATTTTGATCTCCATTTCTTAACACTCTCATTTTAGTTAGTTTTATCTTTGATTGTTCTATAATTTATAACCAATAATACTAAAAAAATATCTCATGTTGGATTCCATGGAGAGACATGACTAAAAACACTGCTACTTATCACTTAATTTAAAATATTTATATAATTTTAATTTAAATAATATTATACAAACATTATACATGTTAGAGACTATGGATAGGTTAATGAATTATATTGAGTTTAACGACTATAATCATATAGTCGATACATGTTTTATTTAGGTAATATAACATTCTATCTTGTTAATTAAAATAGGAATTCCAATCAAATATTTTTGTCTATAATAAATCATTCCATTGAATGAATGTATGTATGAAATAATAATAGATATATTTTATATAAACAATCAGTTTTAGGAAAATACATTTAATAAACTATGTGATATTTAATAATATAAATAAATAAAAAACACTATATTATTAGAAATCAACTCTGATTCTTATGGATGTCCTTGTTGGTGATGTAGAGAATTTCCATAGTGGGAAAATAGTCCAATTTATATATTTTAAAAGTCATAAAGTCATATTTAAAAATATAATTTAATGATAAATATTGGTTTAGGGTTCAAGTGAATGGCTAGTTGAATTAATGTTGTAAACAAAATTATTATTATTTATAGTATATTGGATTAATGTTATCGAATCTCAACTATTGACATCTCCCTAATCATTTAGAGGAATTGTGTTCGATAGAAACTCACTCTTAAAACTGAGATTCAACACAAATACATACCATATCTTCAATATTCCATGGAATAACCAACAGTACATTCCTATATTAATATATTTTAATAAATCAAAATCTATACCTTTTACCGTGGAGGTATATAAAATGTAAGAAATATTTATAATGGATATAAAACAAATACAAACATATTTATAATAAATTAATGAATAAATCAGAATGATTATGAAAAAATGATATGTATTAAACCTTAAGAAACTAGAAAGAAAAACTAATAGAGTAATTACATCTCAATCGCATCGATCGACAATTTCAGGTCTTTTCTTTTTCACAGTGAATATAGTAGTATTATTGCATATATAGTACAATTAATTTTAACATTTTAATTGTATCATATAATATTAATTTAGGTGTATATATTATGTATCCTTTTATCTATGTCTATAATTAAATTTTCAATGGTATGTTCTCAATCATTATAGGTGCGGATAAATAGTTGGATCCACCAATGATCCCAATTTTCAATTAGTACAATGGTGATTAAATGAAAATTTCCAAAAATATTTAAACAACTATTTAAATTAATCTCAAAAATTAAAATAATCAGTCAGCTGAAATATAATATAAAAATTTATTACACTATGATGTGAAATAATCCATCAATGCATGATGAATATAATATTAAATATTTTACAAATTATTTTTCACATTTTTTTTAGTAAAATCATATCCCATCTTATTATATAACAGTATAGGACTAGATAATAATCATATATAAAGACATATACCTTGAGAAATATATATATAAGAAAAAATACATAACAATTATTTCATAAATTTAGTAATATTATTTAATATATATTAATAAGTTTTAATTTCTGAATTTTATTGAAGTCAATATATATATTTATATAGAGTCACTAAACTAATAAAAAATATAAATTGATCTCTTCAGAAGATTATAACAAAACCAATATTCTTGTAGAAAGATGAAGGTAAATAGAAATAATTATGAATAAAATTTGTGAAAGAATCATAATCGTTTTTCTATATTTATTATTTCATAATCCTCTATAATATATGTAAAATATCCATTCTAAAACCTATTAACTTAAATTAAATACCCTTAAATATATTTTATATGATAAAATAATTTATGTAATACAATAATAGTAAAAACATAATATGATCAAGAAGAATAAAATAAATAAATATATTAAATAAACATAATATAGGCCATAAATCAAGATAAAATTTTAAAAAATCATTATATAAATATTTTAATTCAGTATAATATATAGAAAATATAAATATAAACACAACAACACATAATAATTTGTAATTTTATTTACCTATATTTCAAAATAATATATATTAGAGAAAAAATCATTATAGGATATAAAATAAGAATACTAAAAGTAACCCAAAAAACAGATAGGTCATTTTAATTTCATTAAATAAATTATATTATAATAGAAATATTTTTCTAATATCAATATAAATATACATGTAAATTAATTATCAAACTCCAACAAAGAAATATATCAATCTTATAATTTTAGTAAAATGAGAGGGAAGCATATAAAAACATACTATTTAATCATTAATAATTATTAGGGACACATTATATATGTAACACCCTATGATCTTGTAATATAACATTTTTAGAATAACATTAATTTAATTAATAACATGAAAAGTACCCAAAAAATAGTTTAAAAAAGAGGGTCACTCTGATAAAATATTATTTTAACATGACCATTTTAACATAAAAATTAAACTATATGGTATGAATATGAATTGAAAAATTATAAAAATAAAAACTCCTCATCACACTAATTTTTTTCTATTTATTATTAATGAAATAATAATCATTGAAAGAAATCCTTATCGTTTCTAAAAATGTATATTTCTTACCAAATTTAGGTAAAGGCATTCCTTGTGAAAATGAGTTAAATTTAATTTTAACACTTTTAGTAACATATTTTTTAAAAAATATAAATATTTTAATTATTAATAAATTTTTTTTTTTTCATCTTTTATGGATTTTAATGAACGTATTATTTTTTAAGGAATGGTGAAAATACTGAATTTCAATTAATAACAAATTTTCATTTAATTAATTTATTATGTTGCATAATATATAGAATTTTATTAAATTATATTTAGTTCAATTATATATATATATATATATTTCTAAATCATAGTTCATTGGATTCATTTTCATATCTAATTTTGATATAAAAAATTGGTAACATTTGAATATTTTCCCTTTAAAAACACGTGTTCTCATTGTGACTATGGGGTAAATTTTATGTAAAAATTTTCCACCTATGTGAATAGAATTTAGTAAAATATATTACATATTTTGAATCCAAATAATTTTTTTTGCTAATATATTAATCATAATTTTTTACCAAAATAAACTGTGAAAATAGAAAAATATAGTTACCACGGCTAAGCTAACAATATCTCTATAGAGGGTCAAAGAAAAAATATAAAATTTAATATTACTTACTAAAATTCCTAAAATATATTTTATATAAATATATAATTCCTAAAAGGAATAATAATTATTAATAACATGTTTTGGACCATTGTTTCATGTGAATTACCTATATACACATTTTTATATCCAAATATTACATGTGTTCCACATACCTTAAATATAAAATTCCACAACCACTATTCTCTTTTTGAAAATGTCACACCCATTTGTATCATCCAATATAATCCCAAATAACGTTGAATAATCTTTAAAGTGATCCTAGAAGAATCATTTTGGGCCTAAATCAATCCTAGAGAGGCCTTTTTGAAAAGATATGGAGGTTAACCGATAAAGAGGTCATGTTCTTTGAAAAGAATTTTTAATTTTATTCCTACAAATAATTAAATTATTAATAAAGAAAGAGGGTATTGTTTTGTAGTTATAAATAATATACTAATATTCTTTTATGTAATGGAAACAACCAAAAATCATCCCAACATTATATAAGGAGTTATAAAATCATAATTTATCTGTACAATGGACTACCACAATGCACACCAGTGTCCTCCATTTTCACATTACCATGTCTTGTGGTTGTGTATAATAAAAGATATAATAGATATATATTATATATATCTATAATAATTATATATCCTTAATAATTATATTTTATTTACTATTGAAATTTTTATTCTATAGGGCATAAAATAACATCGCTTGTGTGTATGGAAGACTACAATCTTTTTAAGCGATGTGATTTGTCTTTCACTGTCATTTTACATAAAAGGAAATATGAAGAAATTTATTTATATTATTTAATATAAATGATAATATTATATTATTTATGCCATATTCATGATTTTTATACGATAACATATCTTTTAAATTATTACATTGAAAAAAATAACATCGTTCATTTATAGGTGGATTAATGCACTCACGGAGCATTGTGACTCTATTTTAATCCGCAGACCACATGGATGATATATATAATTTAATTTAATGAAATAATATTTTATTTATGATAATATTATAATTATTAAAGGTAAAATATATCTTACCTCTTTTCGATAGTGATCCTTGAGTGTCAATAATGTTACTCATGTTTACGTATGGCCTACCATATCTCAGGTCGCAAGGTAGATCATCCCTGAATACCATCATTCAAGATTTGAATTAGAATTATAATTTACATATAAAAATGAATTTTGTATCCTGATTTATAGATTAGAGGTGATGAAATTGAAAAATATGAACCAGAATGGGAACCTTTATAACAATTTATGTACGAGGAAAATTGTAATTAACCATCAAAACATTGACTATATTGAATGATAATCCATTAATGGGTGATATGGTCTTATAAAAATTTCATATACGATATTAAAAATATTAATATTATTATAGTATATTATAATACAATGTTAAAAACTCTTATATTGTAGTTTAAGTCATCTTTAACCAAAATGATTTGATAGGTAATAGAAGTCATCCTTGTTTCCTTTAAATGAGGAATTTTGGTATGTTATGAACTAATTACTTTCATATTTTGTGTACACTACCAATTTTACATTGAATCTCATGATTAATTTATAATTTCTATAATTATATTTTTCAATTGGAATTATTTCATCCTTCTGAATTTTAATGTTATAAAGTGATAAATATTTACTCAACATAATGTTTTCATCATTTGGTTATATTTTTTATTGTTAGTCATTGATATTGTAATTTTTGTCTATAATTTCAATTTATTATCTATTTTAATATTTATACTTTTTTAGTTGTTTTTCTATTTTACACACATAATTTATTCATTATTTAATTTTCAATTCAACTGAATGATCTTTTTAAGGTTTTATTTCAGAATATCATACAAATAGGTAATGCTTATATATTAATTTCTTTTGTTGGATGTTATCTAATCAATGTTAAATAAACCATTTCATTTATTTATAATCTACTTTTTCAAATAATTTATTATTTAATAAGAACCATTTTATAATATTTTGTACTTAAAATAATTGTGGAAATGTTTAAATGAAATCCTACCAATTTTTTCACCAATATAAAATATGATTACATAAAAAACCATTTTTTGGAAAAATGATTTCAATTATTTTTTTGTCATTTTAAAAAATATTTATTAGAAGAATATTTACACATATATGATTTTTAATATTTTATTATAAAGGAGTATAATTTTAAAACAATAATTATCTATATATTTGAAAAAATGAATGTTATATATGTTTTATTGTTTATAGAGGGAATAAAATTTCTAGATATCATGAACAGTTGACTGATTTAAATATTCCATTATAATCATGAAATATTTTTTTATAGAAAATTATATTCCATATTTTAAATTTATAGAATGTTATTTTCAATATCAAAAGGTTTTTTTTCATTAATAAATCTTTAAATGATCCATTTCTGTGGTATTTTATTAATGATGATGACCCTCTATTTTACATATACTTTACTAGGGATACATTGTATTTGAAAAAAAAACATATTAATACTCTAGATGGTTTGTGATTATATTTTACATGGTTTCTATTTGAATTCAATTCCTTGATTTATTTTTAGCCATTATATTTCCCTTAAATTATTAACATTCTTTAAATAATTAGACCCTAAATACCCCATATGTATAATCCTTTTTTATCATAGATACGATTACTTAATATTCATATCTAATTTAATTATATAGTCTTTTATATATAAATGTTTTCTATTAATTGGGGAAATATTGATCATTTGAAATGATTCTTGAAAAATGAAATTTATCAATAATACACATTTTCTAGTATTATATTTTTTATTCGTTATATGAGGAATGATATGTAAAATTAGATATGTGTTATGCCAAATAACAAATAGCTCCTGGATGCGTCGAAAAGCCTCTTGAAAAAATTATGTGTCCCACATAAAATTCTTTTTTTACAGAATTGTTTTCATATATATTGATGAAATACCTTGATGTTAAATGTATCATACACTTGAGATATGTTGTCCCAAAATAAAGAAATAAAATCATTAAGGATTCCTTTATTATTATACAAGATATTTTAACAATTATATTAACTCTAGATGAAATAGATTCTAAAATTATTTGAATAAATAGAATGTTATTTCAATTATTTACCTTTATATATTAATTATGACATATCTTATCAGTAATTTCATTTTATTTAAATTACATTTTTTATCTACTATTTACCCATTCATAATGATAATGCTTAATTATTCATATTTGAATCTACTATACCTAAACCATAATAAGAATTTGATTTAATCTGTATAAGGTTTCCCATCCATATGATATGAATAAGAATTCAGGTAATTGGTTTTCATTGATGTAGTTCATTTTTGTTGTATATCTATTGTGTCTTAATTTCTATTGCAAATTTAAATTAGGATTCATGTATAGATCTAGTTCTTAGTGACATAAAATTTTATTGGTCTATTTGGATTTTACTCATCAGTTATATTCAAATGTAATAATGTAAGATAATCACTCTAGGATACTAGAGTTGGGGCTTTTATAGTTGGAATCTAATGTTGTTTAGTAGAGACCATGTGATCTTGGTTGAGTAAAACAAATCATATGGATCATAAAAATGTAAAATAATTTAGGATATGTATATAAGAATATACCAAATATTTTTTTATGGAATATTTTATCTGATATATGATATGAATACATACCTTTAC
Source organism: Viscum album (assembly GCA_963277665.1). Lineage (NCBI taxonomy): Eukaryota > Viridiplantae > Streptophyta > Magnoliopsida > Santalales > Viscaceae > Viscum > Viscum album. The sequence continues at coordinate 1,253,258,646 of OY728150.1, read as the reverse complement.
AGGATCTATTAGTCAGCATTGTTCTATTTTAATGGGTTTTAGTGACAATTGATCTAATAAGGGTTAATTCAGCTTCACCCTATCATCACACGGTACAAACAAAACTTATTATTGCGCACCAAGAATGAAAATATTTATGGTTATTCATAGGATAATTCACATTTATTTTACAACCAATATTGATATATTATAAAATAAATATATTCCTGAAGAAAAAAATTATGATTCTATGATTCACAATGAATTGCTTTTAAAAATATTAATATTTACCTCCATATTTTGAATTATATATTATGATTTAGAATTCATAATCTTATTAGATATTTAATTATATTAAATTTTCTAGAAAGGTTACCCCGAAGGAATAATTCTATCAATACTCATTTCCAATGGAGGGATTACCCTATAGTCTTTTCCAATATAGATGGTATTGGAGATATGTATGTTATTTCTATATTATATATTTTTAGTTATTATACATCAAATAACCACTCCTAAAATAATCTTTACACTCTAAATTGATAAAATCATATGTTTTATCTCTTTATGTGATATAATAAACCACAAACAAGTTGGAAATCCAATATAATGCTAGTTGAGTACTGGATTAAGTTTCATTAGATTATATATATGTCCTTGGGATGTGGTGAAAATGATAAGGTTACCCTAGCTGTGTTTTTGAGAAATCGGGATGCTGATTAATGTTGGATGTAAATTCATAATAAATGGGATGAAGAGGATCTAGAATTCATGTAATGTCTATATTTCAAGGATATATTTTTCAGAAAAAATAATCCTCTTGTCCAACTAATTGAAACGAATATAAAGCTTCTTATCTTAATGAAAAGGAAAGAAGAAAATTTTACATACCTGTAAGATTCCATTTCAAGGATAGGTAGTTATTCTATAGATTAAAAACACTAAATTGAGGTCCCTATAGACCCTTTCTATGGGGATTCTATTAAAAAACATCAGAGGGAATACGTATCAAAAAAATTATCATCATATGAGGACATATTATCATTTTCATTCATTATAGAATAAGAATTATCAAGGTATTATGGATTTAGTTGGAATAAAGATATGAAGAGGGTGGAATAGAAAAAATGTTCATGGGGAAGAATTTAGAGAAGGTTTTTCATTCCAGTGATAATATCAAAAGAAACACAATAGTACATTCTTAAAGATAGTGGGAGTTTCTTAACATGTGGATTGAAAGGTCATTATTATCATGAGTGAAATGTCAACGGAAAAGACCTATAAGTGAAATTACATAATAATAATAAGATGAGGGAACAATTCCAAAAAATTCCCCATCCATAAAGTTAATTTACCTAAGATGAAGATAATAGATTGTAATGTCTCTGCTATATAGATATGCCTAGTTTATTTCTTGTTTCAGGAATATTTTGAAGATTCCTTTGGGAATACAAGTGATTTGAAGTAAAAAATACAACCCTCAGAATGATGGCCATTCAGTGTACACTATTAATGTTATTGGAGATATATTGTGTCCATAAATCATTAAAATAGTGGTTTATGGGAGAGGCATATTCCACTATTTTAATTATAATATAAAAATATATATTTGGAGAATATTGTTGGAAGACTATGATTCTTTGTACAGTTGGCCATTAAAATCACCCTTATATTGGTTAGATGTTTAGTGTTTCTCACTGAGGATGGGACACAGTTGTATTAGGATATAGGGTGTCCTTTCACCGCTATATGATTGGATATTCACGATTCTATAGATAATCGAACTGGTAGCCAATCAGTTGTAGTTAACATAGAGATAATTAACCATACATGATGTATTCCATGTATTTCAACTTCACCATAATCACTCATTCCCATATCAAAATTTATTTTCTATACGAGGAACAGTAAAAGGTTGGCATGTCATTTGAGGAGCATCCAATTCATATCATTAATAAGAGCCTGAAGGTTCTATGTGTAATGTTGTTTCCTCTATAATGGTTATAATGTTAGTAAGAAAATTCATTGGAAAATAAATTGGTGTGAGGGGTTGATGTATGTGATCAGTGGCCATATTTATTATTACATGAACATTAACAACCCTTGGTAGTGTAATTTGGAGAATAATTTATTTAACATGATAAGATAATATGATCTCTGATCATCCTATCAGTTTGAGATATCATACATTGTTTGAATTAATATTTATGGATGAGTTTTATTTACAAATGTGATCATTTTTTTTATCAAGGATGTATGTTTTTTATTCAATGTGCAGAACCAAATTTTTGAAAAAAAGGAATGTTATACGTTTAAAGAAACATTCTGTTCACGTAAACCAGTTTAATTATACAATATGAGGTGTTCCATGCCTCTATTGGGAGGAGAAAAATTTAAATAAATGGTGTGGAAGGGGGTGTATACCTGTGTTATTGGATATACAGTTTTGGAAGAGGGGGTTCTATGGTTTTTGTGTGGTTACTCATATAATTCCTGTAAAACAATTTGACCCCATATAGTATTATGATGGAAAAACTATTGGTTCACGGATTGGATAACTATGTGGATAAATTGTGTGACCTAATATTTATTATTATATTATTAGTTCATCATTAAATTTTTATAAAACTGAATCCTATTTCATTTTCTTCCTCAATTGGAAATTAGCTAATGCATGAGAGATCCTTTTATGACCATTTCATAGCATTTCATTTTGATAGCTCATCTAAACTCATAAATAAACAATTTTGATCTTGTGGGATTTTCATAGGTGATTTAATATTTCATATTCTGTTGACAATCGCTTGAATTCACATTTAAGGTTTTTTAGGTCCAATATATTATGTCATATTTACATGTTTTTTGTTTTTTAATCTTTTTTTTACGATATAGAGTGAATCAGACTTTGATACTTATATATTATTCTACTATAAACCATTAGTAGGTGGTCTATAACATTCTATTAGGTTCGGTGTTTTATAGTAATAGTTTGAATTTTTCCACATTCTGAAATTTAGTATTTCCCCTTTAATTAATAAAATGGATCATTTAAATGAATTTCAACAAACTCAAGATTTCCTCTAGTTCCATTCAGTTTTTGGACGGTTTCTTCCCCATGTTTGGCAACTCATGGGGTGTTACATTGTATCTTCTTTACATTATACCAACTTATTGGGTCATTTTGTGCTTTCCTAGGTAGATTTATTACATTATAAATGGAAGTAGAAGAATTAACAAATTAAAAATTTGTTTTACACCATTTTCCATTTGATAACACGATGTGACTTTTTTTTCTTTAATTAAATGGGTTTGATTATATGAGTTTGATGATGTTGGGGCTATATAGTGTCAATGATGTTATTAATAAGTTATATTATGATTTGTTTTTGATTTTTTGGTTGGTAGAGTGTGGATAATAATTCCATTACATTCAATGGATGTTTCACCAATGGATATCAATATCATAAGTCGATACATTTGACATGTTTCCCCTCTTAGTCTTGATTATATAGAACACCTTGGTCTTTGATACTCCTTGGATCCAGATTTTTTTGACTCACATTGTACATATGATAATGAAATTATCCTAAGAATCCACTCAGTACTTTTTCAAGTGTCCATCGAGATGATCCTAGGACTTGATGAAGATGCCTAGGTCTTCTATACCTTGGATCCATCCATTTGTTTTCCAAATCTATTGATTAAATGGTGAGGAAATGGTGGATAAATTGATTATATGGAGAGGATGTTATTAATTTTATATGCTATATTATACAATGTTTTCTTGGTAGTGGATTTCACTTAGTTATACGATACGACTGCGGTGTATCTCATAGAATGTTACACAGATATCCCTTGAATGGTTATCATCATACATTTGGTAAACTGGATAATAGTACTTATTTATTTTTATTTTAATAGAACCATGGTTGATGGGGGAATTATTTTTTATAGATCTTTATCTGTATTTATAATATAACATTAAAACTACATGTTATTATATTGTTATTTTAATTGAAATATTTTTATATCATTGATATATTCTCACAAATTTTTTTAATTATATAACACAACCTGGATTTTTTTTAGACACCATTGGTATTGAAATACTAACGGTAATGTCACACCTATTATCTCCCATTGTTGGGTACCTAAGGATACTTCAGGGATGGAGGTAGGGATCAAGGTAAGAAACCAAAGTATAATTCTTCAATTTTTATATGCATATTTGTATGCAAGCATAAGACTGAGCTAGTATCGTGATCCTAGCTAGGATATTCATTTTTCAATATTTTGTTAATTTGATACATGTATTGTGGTGATGTATGTATAAATATTTCAGACGCATTGAGGATACCTAATATGAAATTTCATTTTTTATTTGAAGTTACTTTTGGGATTGTATATATATTTCTCCCAAGGATGATTATTTTATTTCTAGTTTTATACATCATCACCTATTTACTACTCTTTTTATTACATTTTAAAAAAAATTACATGATGTCATAGACAACCAACGAATACACCCTAGTCCTTCACTTTTTGTCAGAATTCAATTGAATTAGGGGAGACTTTCATAAGGCCATGTGACCCACGGGCTCGGGGCCCCATTTAATGTCATCCAGTCGAATCTGGATTGACGATTTATAAGTTGTAACATCCCAAGAAAATAAAGAATATGAAATTTTTAATATTTATTAAAAAATTTGAATTAAATTTTAATTTTATTTTAAATTGGATGTTATATTAAATGGCGTACCTCACATGCAACAACAGGTTTCTCGGATGTCCTATGTTGCACACAATGTTGAGTTATACTGAAAAGTAATAATATATTTTTATTTTTAATTGTAGTTAACGCCTAACCATTGTAATGGAAGGAATGAACATAACATACTACATTATGATTATACCAGTCGAAAAAATATTTTTACATTTATCCCATAAATTTTAGATGCTTAAAATGTGAAGGAATCTTATTTTGGGACTAAATAGTCTAATATTTTTTAAAAGGTTGATTTACCATCTTTTGATGGAGAACCCTCTTTAAATATAATTTTTGTCACTTTTATAAGTTCTATTTTACAAAATAAAATTATTATTTAGAATCGGGACATCAAATTTTACTTTAGATAAGTTTTTTTACTTTCCTACTAGTGTTTCTTTTTAAATACTGGTGAAAAATACTGCATTTTAATTCAAAACTTCCTTTTAATAAAATTCATTTATATTGATAGATTATCTTTTTAAATGGACTTAATTTTTAATTATATTAAATTTTTACTATTTAAACCAATGTTGGTTGTTGGATGTAATTACACATTGAAAATGGACATAAACAAGTGCCAATCTTTTGATAGTTATTAATTTTTAAAAAACAAGATTTTTTGTTTTGTCAATGAGAATTATTTTTAAATTAATTAATGAACCATCTATGTTTTAAATTTTTTAAAACATACTTCATTTTTTATTTCGGAATTTCAAATATATATTAGGCTAAATTTTTGTTATTCTTCAGAACAACTTAATGTTTTGATGAATATTGAAAACACAGAGTAGTAGCAAAAAAATCAGCTTATTCGTTAAAATGAAAATTTAATACTTATTTTAATTAAATTTCAAATATCTGACATTCATGGTTTTTTTCAGAATCTAAAATTTAATTCAATTAGATGAATTTTTTGTGAATATTATGTTTAGACTTTAATTTAACGCAGCTAAAGATAAATAGGGTAATTCAAAGTTAAAATAAATTTTCAATAATATAAATTTACCATATAACTTTTCCGAACCATATTGGATAAATAATGGATGACCAAGACAATCCAAGGGTATTAATTTTGGCCTTTGAATGCCAATTGGGTAATATAATGGAATTTATAAGTTTTTATATAAAGTAACAAATAAAAATAACATAATTATGTATTGTTTTGCAAAAAAAATTTATTTGGGGTTATAAAATTTATATACTTCAGAATAAATATTTATTAAATTCTAAAATTCTTCTCTACATCATGGTATTTTATTTATAATTTTTATACATCAAATTAAAAAAAATTATTAATGACATAATAATGATGTTTTGTTTACCTCATTAATGAATTATTTAAATAAATAAGTTTATAAATTTAAAACAATATCCAAAACATGTTCATTTTTTATTGTATGATTTTTTTGATCAATAGTTCTATTTTCTTTTAATTTAATAAGTATTGGACTTTTAGAAAGCAAAAATCATAATATAATAAAATTATATTTTTAAACATTCCAAAAGAGCCCCTCCCCCTTTATCAAAAGACCCCAAATCTAAACCTTTTATCACAACTATCAAGCCTCGTGACTCTTCCAACCTAATTCCAAATAATCTATAATGATTTATATCATACACCTAGAGCCCCTACAATAGTATGAAGGCACTTCAAGAAATATTTTTTGTTTAAACCAAAGGGATTTACCCGATTTGATTGTAACGTCTTCTCTAATGTTCAATTCTTTCATTTTACATCTCCAACCCCCTAAATTATTTTTATTAATTTATTTTACAACAAAAAATTTACCAAAATATACTAGTTTTTTATAAGGATTCGATCTACACTTACACACTCCTCCGTCTAATGGGTAAATAACATATGGTTTCTTTGGATGGTGAACTACTACCTCACGAAATGATGATTGTTCAATCTTCTCCTACAACCTCTTATGGTGGCCATTATGATGGAAATGTATTTATATGTGATATATATTATATTTATATTGCCTATATACTTATTTAATTTTCATTTATAGAATACCTTTATTTTTTGCATAATGGGTAAACGAAATAATTTCATTTGAGGAAATGCGGACTACCGCCCCCACTAAGTGATATGCCTCGTTCATGCCATTAGTGGAATGTATAAAAGATAGAGTTAAATAAATTATATATGATATTATAATTGAATTATAATATATCTATTTATCATTATATTTTCATTCCATTAAATATTAAATGGAAATGAATGAAGCGTTCATGCGTACGTACGACTTACAATCTCCAGGAACGATGCATTCCATTTCTTATCTCCAAATGTTATGAAAATATTATAAATACATACATATACTGGATATATATATGATATCTATGATATCTAAATCATGAATATCATTCTGGAGATAATGGAATTTTGATCACTTGGACAACATGTAATTATAAGAAGTTCATTTTCGAATCACGTGCCAAATATCGACAAAAGGACCATCATAAACATAATAGATTGAACAATTTTTATAAAATATTAATAAGTGATATAAAAGTGACAATAAAATTGATAATTTTTCTTAATAATGTATAATTTTACATTAGTTTATTTTTTAGGAGATTAAATAATTTACAGTTTTAGTCGTACATGAGGAATGGGGTTTTTTTATCCCTTTTAATTCTTTGAGATTTCCAGTGTTCTCCACTTATTTATTTCATGTGGTGTATTTTGTACTCCCATTTAATATATATTATAATTATTATTTTTATATTCCTGGTATTTTGTGATTCATTTTTTGTTTATTAACATTTTTTCATACGAATCAATTGATAAAAACATGGTAAGGGGTTTTCATATCACTTTTTATTCCAGAGAGATTCAGGCTATGTATGCCACTATTACCTTTTGTGTGGGGTACTTATTTCCCACGATTGTATTCTTGGTAAAATATAATTTAATTTTTGGGTGTTTAAATCATCATTGTATGAAATTTGTTTTATGTGGTGTATGTTTCTCATGTTACCAAATCAGTAAGGGATTTTTTTTAACAGAATTTCCATTCCTTGTGTGAATCTTATAATTCTAAATTATTTAATTCTATGATTATGTTTGGAATCAATGTTCTATTGTTTAGGTTTTATTTACACTCCCATTTGTTTGGATATACTTTTCATACCCAAATCACTAAATTGATAACATCTTAGGTCCTCGATAAGATCTTGGTAAGAGCAATTTTTACTCAATTTTCATTCATTGAGTTGAAAATCCATGTCAATTGTTTTTTTTTAAAATATGTATGAAGGTTCTCTAATGGATTTACATTTAATATCCAATCATATAGACTATATTTATAAATTTCACTCATTATTATGTAATTGATTTACCCTCAATCTAAGGATACAATTTTTATAAGGGATTTTGTCTCAATTTACATTCAATTGAGACTTCGTTGTTCTTATTCACCAATTCAATATTATAAGGTGAAAATAATATCCTTTAGATTATTATATCATGAATCCATTTATTCTCATGATATTATAATGTTTTAATTAAATTTTATTCATCAATTTTTTTAAATAAAGGGTCTCTCATTTTGTTAAAAACACATTATCTAAAATATCATTTTAAATGTTTTAATGATTTATTCTTCTATATATATGTTATTAATGACCATGTATTGAAAAAAAAATTAATGTTTATTTTATATATACAAAAAAAATTCAACTAATAATTCATTTAAATGTTTCAAAGTGGTATGGGACACTTTGATTCAAAAATCACTTTATTAAATGTTCTAAATGGTTTTGGAAACTTTTTTGATAAATAAATGATTATTTAAATATCTTGATATATTATATTTTGAGAGAAATGTGGGGATTTTTTCTTTCCTTTATGATTGTGAGCATACCAAGATTCACTGTGTAGCTTTCAACTTTACACCACTTTGTTGAACCTAATTTGTATGGAAAATTATAAAAATAATGACATTATGAATTCTATTTTTGAATAATTTATTTTGTTTTTATAAATGTTAAAAAGTTTAATGATACTTGTTTTGATGATCCCATTGCAGGATTAGGTGATTTGGAGGGCCCGTGATGATGTCCGAGAAAAATGGGCCAAACTGCACAGGATCCAAGCACACCAGTTGATTAATCCACACACTGCTACTATACCATTCCTCCAATTGGTATGATATTCTATGGTCTAGTCCAAATATAATTGTTCTACATTTCTTATGAAGGAACATAGGAATCATTTGGTCATCTAGTGGCCCAACTGACTTTATTTGTCCATCACACTGAATCATCACAATGTCAACATTTGTGATATGTGATCTATCCATTTCTCGGGCTATAGGAGTACAATTTATGAATGTGGATATATACAATAGGTGGGGATACAACTTTGGTGTTTTCTCCAAATATAGATAATGGTGTTTTTCGGTCGAAACACATATGAAAAGTGGTTTTAAGAATTCATTGTGTTGAAAACCACCTTCCCATTTTCTTATAAAATGGAACCTTGGGATCCTCATTTGCATGTTTGAGCATAAGAAAAAGCTCTAGTATTTTGGAGAAACAAAGGAGTTATCTCCTCATACATGAAGTTATGGAAGCCCCTATCATCATAGGGGGATCAAAAATGAAAAATGTGTTCCACCCCATCCTTCTCCTCCTCTTCATGGAGAGATAAATAGTGGACGATCATTTTGATGGAGCTACACATATATGGGAGGGAGTTCCTGCACTTGATACTCTACTGTTTTGGATTAATTTTTGTGTGGATTCTTTCAGTAATGTTTTATCTAAACATGTTTCTCCTCTGAGTTCATTTCATGGGTTTAACTAAGTGAACCGCTTTTCTATTCAACACTAATTTAGTAGAAATTTCAATAGGGAAACCTGAGTTATTCTGATTGAGAAACACAAGGATCCTCTTTCTCTCACAAATAAAAAAGATATTAGTATGATTTTGTCGAATTTAATCTATTATTGAATTCAAATCCATGAAAACACAATAGTTGTGTCATGGGTTGGTACTTTGTGCAACGTTTAGAGCGGCATGAGGGGAATCAAGATCTTGACAACTCTCAACCAAGGAATTAATCAAACCCATATAAAATTTTCAGAACAATGAACTATCCAATATGTGTAGTGAACAATATGTGATCACATTATCAACTATATCTTAATCCAACAAATTATTCTATTAACTATTAAACTCTTTATGTAAAGTTATTTTCTGAAAAATGTATTCAAAATCACCCCCTTTTGTAGAATTTCTTATTAAAATACATACTCAGAACCTATCAACGCTTCTTGAGAGATGGCCTATGGACATTCATGGACTATAAATAAATCTTAAAATCATAATCAATTTAATGTGTCATGACATTTCAGTCAAATGATGGAACCATTTCAAGGGAGGGTTTTGGTTTTAGTGCGTTATTTAATAAGTTTTTTATATTTTTGGTGAATATATATACCTCTACATATATTTTTGTATTATGATGTATTTTTTGCATAGGTTTGGTGTTTAATGTGTTCTAATCTGGGTGAATTCTAACCTTTTGAACCCGATTCAGAGAGTATCCTACCTCAACAACCCCAAGATACACAAGTGGAACCTTTGAAGGAGGACGCACAAAACATCAACACACATCTTGATCCTTATTCTTCTTCTTCATTGGGAACCAACAGTAAATCTTAAATTAACATGAATAAAATGGCTGAAAATAATAGAACACCTAATGAACTAACCTTGCTTGATGTTGATATCCAACCCACATATATTCAATTACAAGGTGAGGCACCCAATTTTGACCAAAAAATCTGGTTTAATTCATCTATTATTAAGATTCCATGGACTTCCTAGAGAGTATCTGCATAATCAGTTAAATGAATTTCACGATGGGTGTTCAACATTAGAACCTTCAAATTCGGATGAATAAAAAGTAGTGGTAAGGGAATTTTCTTTTTCAATAGATGAAACAACAAAATATTGGTTATATTATGTTAATTCTCAAATAAGCAGATGGGTGAATATGAAATGCCTTTTCCTTGAATAATATTTCCCAACCTCTTGAAATGAAACAATAAGGAATGAAATTTTTTTGATAAGAAAATCATAAGGGGAAAAATTACATTAATATCAGGAACTCCTTAAAAAGTTATGTTCAAGTTTTCCACACCACCAAATAAGTGATCATCATTTAATTCAATATTATTATGATGGTTTAATTCTTATTGATATAAATATGATCAATGTTACTGAAAATGTGCACTAACATAAGACCCCAATTTCTACAAGAATCCTAACTGAGAACATAGCGCAAAACATACAAAAATTTGTTTCAAGGTCTAATGTACTGATTCATGTGTCTCCATGAGCTGTATAATACTGAATTCGAGAAGAAGGTGTACACAAATTTCGAAGAGGTAAGTACACTTCTTCGACAACATTCACTTTCCCAAGGGAAATCCCATTCTCTTTCTCCCATCCATTGTGTTATATGTTTTACTTACACCCACTACTCTGACCAATGTCCTCAATTGAGGGAAACATATGAGAATTATGAGGTAATATTTATTGGTCTCCCCAATAATCAATCCTTTAGGAAAGAACCATACTATACATCCAACCCTGGTGGATGGACAACCAAACCAATATGTAAGAGGGGTATTCAAACCATCCTCAACAACAATGGAAACAATCGAAGTAGAGTAGTCATCCACCCCCACCACCCATAAATCCTCAACCACCCCAAATGGCCTTTCCAAAAAACCCCTCCAAAACACGATCCTAGACTAATAGATATGATGGAAAAATTTGATGCCACTAATATTCAATTCCAACAATCCAATATGGAATCCATACAAGGCCTTGAAACCCAATTAGGCTAAGTAGCTAACTCAGTGGGAGGAATTCAAATTCACGGATAAGGTAAAATTCCTACTCAACTAGTAGTTAAACCTTGGGATAAAGGAAATGTAAGGGACATCACCTTTAGATGTGGTAATAAACTATAAAGTAAGATGAATATTCCATTAGATTCATCACATCATGAGGAAACCTCCATCACAACCATTAAAAATGTTTCAAATTTTGAAAAACATTGTCCTGAGAAAAGCCCCTACAAAGGAAAGAGTGTGCATATTGATGAGTCACCTAGACCAACCATTCCACGTCTATTTACTCAAAGGGACACCCAACCATGAAAACAAAATGAAACTGAACGTGATAAGGAAATATTGGATATTTTTAAGAAAGTGCTTGTTAACATTCCATTGATTGATGTTGTGAAGAAAATTCCACGATATGAAATGTTTATAAAGGAGATGTGTACACACATAAGGTGACTTCATAGAGATGAGAAGGTGAGCTTGGTTAGGAATGTTTCAGCATTGATAGAGCCATCACTTCCAACCAAGTTCAATGATCCTGGAACATTATCAATTCCATGCACCATAGGGGAGCATTCTTTTTTCTAATGTTATGCTTGAATTAGAGGCCTCTATTAATGTGATGCCTCACTCCATTTACTCTACATTGCAGGTCGGGGAACTGAAGCCTACTAGAATTATTGTTTATCTAGTTAACCTAAGTACCACATGCCTATATGGTGTGTTAGAGGTTGTTCTTGTGTGGGATCAAAGTTTAAGTGTTCATGCTAACATTAATGTGAATAAAACGGAGGATGATAGGATAAATGGACACGCTACAACTATATTAGGGAGACCCTTATTGAAAACCACCAAACCATAATTAATGTCCACAATGGTACATTATATATAGTGTTTGGTGGTGACAATTAAAACTTTAATATCCCTGATTCTATAGAAGCACTCCTCGGATGAACATTCCTCTCTCTCCATTAATTCTATATTTGTACACCCTTCCCCTGAAAAGCCATCAATTTTTCCCCTGATCCCCATTCTGAGTTTTCTTCACTGATAGAAATTATTGGAAATGATTCATTCATTGATTGTTGTTGTTTTCTAGACAAGTGTCATTATTTTTCATTGATTGATGATTTCTTGAACACTGAGGATCCACTGCCCATTGATGATACTGAAAAGCTTGTAAAAGCTCATTCGTCTATTGAGGACGATATCATTGAGTTGTTAGATGTGATTTTTGACTTCTCACATTCACTCACACCACCATCAATCCAAAATCCATCTGAATTGGAACTGAAACAATATCTTCAAGATATAAAATATACATATCTTGAGAAAGAAGATAATTTTCCCATCATCATTGCTAGTTCACTCCATCATCAGCATGAATTGAGACTGCATGAACTTTTGTGGGAGTATAAACAAGATTTCAGATGGAAACTTGCTGACATTCAAGTTATTGGCCAATAAATTTGTACACATCATATTTTTATAAATGATGAGGCTAAACCAGTGAAGAAGCCAGAACTTCTACTTAACCCAATCTTCCTAGATGTTGTGGAAAATGAGGTAACCAAATTATTGGCTGCTGGAATCCTTTACCCCATCTCTGAAAGACAATGGGTCAGTTTCATTCATGTAGTTCATAAAAATGGCATCCATAAAGTAATCAAAAAATGAAAACAGTGAATTGGTTCCAACTCATGTGCATAATAGTTGGTGTGTTTGTATAGACTATAACCGACAAAACAAACACACTAGGAAGTAACATTTCCTTTTTCCATTAATTGACCGGATGCTAGAGAGGATAGTTGGTAAGTCCTACAACTGTTTCCTTAATGGGTATTCTGGATACTTTCAGATCCATATTTCCCCCAACGATTAGGAAAATACATCTTTCACATGCCCCTTTGGTACATTTTCCTATAGAATGATTCCATTTTGTATGTGAAATGCTTCAGGTACATTCCAATATTGCATGATTGGTATTTTTTGAATTAACTAGAGAATTTCATGGAAGTATTCATTGATTATTTCACTGTTTATGGCTCTTCTTTTGATAAATGTATTTGTAGTCTTGGTTTAGTGTTACGTTGTTGTATTAAAAATAATATTTTATTAAATTATGAAAAATTCCATTACATGGTGTTAATAGGTATAGTTTTTGGTCATGAAATTTCAGGGGATAGAATCCGAGTAGATAAATCAAATGTGGATGTCATTTTGTTCTTAAAATTCCTAAAAAATGATCGGGATGTGGGGTCTTTCCTAGGTCATACTGTATTTTATAATTTTATCATTTGTGACTTTAGTAAAATTGCGCTTCTCCTCTCCGGATTACTCCAAAAATAAAAATAATTTTTTTGATAAATAATGTGAGGAATCATTTAATAATTTAAAATGTAGTCTCATGTCAACCCCAGTAATCCAACCACCTTGGTTGGATTTACCATTTGATCACATGTGTGATGCCTCAAACAATGCAGTTAGGGAAGTATTGTCACAAAGGGTTGATCAACCTCCACATGTATTTGCTTATGACTCACGTACATTGGACCCTACCCATGAAAACTACATGAAAACTGAAAAAGATTTCATTTCAATTGTTTTTTCCTCTGAAAAATTCATATCATACCTTTTGGGGTCCAATGTCATTGTGTTCTCATACCATGCATCCCTCTAGTATCTCCTTACGAAACTTAAAGCCAAGACACATCTCATTCACTGGATGCTCCCCCTTTAGGATTTTAATATAGAATTTATAGATAAAAAAGGTGCAGAGAATGTTTTGGCTGGATATATCTAGAGTATTATACCATCCTCAGTAATTGACTCATCCCCCGGTAATCCTATTAATGATATGTTTCCTGATGAGCGATTATACCAAGTGCAAGATGTTATTCTTTGGTATGACAAAATTGTAAATTGTCGGGTAGCATATTTTATTCCTACTGATTTCAATAATGACCAAGCCAATAGTCTAAAACATGAGTCTCGTTGGTACATTTGGGATGACCCCTATCTCTGGTGCACATTTAGTTATCATGTCCTTAGGCATTGTGTTCCCGATAGTGAGTTGCAGTCAGTCTTTAAATTCTGTAGCACCATTGCTTGTGAGGTGAAATTTGGTCACAAACGGACTGCTCACAGGGTCCTTGATTCAGGTCTCTTCTATCCAACACTTTCATGGAATTCCAATGATATTGGAAAATCTTGTCCTCATTGTCATGGAATGGGGAATTTCTCTAAAATAAATGAAATTCCATAACAACCATTGCTCTTTAATGACATTTCTTATGTCTAAGGAATTTACTTTATGGGTCTATTTCCCAATTACTTTGGAAAATTTTACATTCTTCTTGCAGCTGACTATGTGTCAAAATGGTTATAGACATGAGATACAAGGATTGATGATTCTACTATAGTTGTAGAATTTTGGAGAACGCAAATATTTAGTTGGTTTGGATTACCTAGGATCATCATCAATGACCAGAGTTCTCATTTCTGCAACCGAACAATGCAATCACTTTTTCTTGGGTATTGGGTCAGTCATAGTGTGTCTACTTCATATCATCCATAGACCAATGGTCAAGCCGAGTTATCAAATAGAGTGGTAAAACAGATTCTGGATAAAACGGTTCAACCCAACAGTAATGATTGGAGTCTTCAAATTGATGATTCATTATGGGCCTATCATAATACTTTCAACACTCCAATTGGAATTTCACCTTATTGTCTAGTGTTAGGAAATTTTTGTCACATACCTATTGAGATTTAGCACCAGGCCTACTGGGTCATCAAACAATGCAATTCCCATCATTCATGTGCTGGTTCCCAAAGGAAGTAGCATATTCCGGAGTAGGATGAAATGAGAATAGGTGCGTATGAAAACTCCAGGATTTATAAGGAGTAAAACAAGGTAGCCCGAGTCCATCATATCCTTCATCGCTAGATCCACATTGAATATAAGGTCCTTCATTATAATTCAAGGCTGAAGTTGCAACCAGGTAATCATTGATCCTACTGGATTGGCCCATACACGATTATAAATGTATACCCATTTGGTGTTTTCCAGGTTCAAAATGAAAAACCATGAAATCCTTCACTGTCAATGGGCACCGACTAAAACAATTCCATGAAGCCCTTCCAGAGTTCCCAATAGAGGAACTCCATGTTCAAGAAGCAACATACCAGTGAAACACACCACGTTTTAACGTTCCTTCTCACCTTCTCAATTATTACAGTGATGACACTACACAATCTAGTTGTGCGGTGATGGGTACATTCCTCGGATAGATATAAATATTCATAATTGTTTTTCTTTCTTTCTTCTATTTTATAGCTACATTATGGTATTTTCATTTTTCCCCTTCTTGTTAAGTTTATTAGTATTTCCATTCTCTTTATTATTTATTTTATTTTTTTCCCATATTTTGGGTATTTTCATTTCCCCCCCATAAAAAATTTTAAAGCTCCATGATTTGGGGACCATAAAGGGGGGAAAGTAAAAAATTCCATAAATAATGGTGAAAAAGAGTATTTGTATTAATTTAACATCTTAGGTTGATTTTAGTGAATTATTTTTCTGTCAATGATATAAATGGTTGTATCACTATGATAGATTTGAGATGATGGATGCCCCTTGTGTAAGTAGTTTTTGGGGAAACTATGTCACTAATATCTCCATACATTTTTTCACCAAACCATGAAATGTGAATATTTCTTACATAATATAAGGTAATAATATGTTATGTTAATAGTTTTTTCTTTCAATGATATTTTCATACGTTCATTGCTTATCTGATCTGTTTCATTACTATACCAGATTTTCCTATGCATGTGTACCAAATGTCAGACTGTCGTACACCAACAAAAAAGATTTTGAGTCCTGGGAAGGTAAAAAAACACTCCTCCTCAACCTTTGATCATGTTATAACTATTTCAATTAGTGTCGTGAGTTGATCATACAAGGGTTGGGTGATGAGTGTGAGATTTGTTCCAAATGAAACTCTTAAAAAATAATAAATGAATGGAATGATGAAATGTAAAGCATATGGGTTCATCTAGGTTGATATTATTCGGTTTGAATTCAAGAAATTCTTCTATTAGCGAGTCTTGAAATATGATTGCAAAGGATGTAAGAAGGTTCGGTGAAAATTCATTTAAAACTGAATAATTTTAAAATAACATATATTAATTGGATTGGATGTGGAAAGATTATCCTGGAATGGCTTTCACAAGCACACATGGTGAGTTAGTGTAATGGTTGAATTTTGAATTCCTTGCCCATGGTGGCATCCAAAATCACATTGAATTTAATCGGGATACGATTTATGAGACATCTTTTTCCATAGGAAAAACTCATTGGTGTTGTTCGTGCATTGACCACATTAGTGTAATTTATTCAAATTTCCTCAAATGTTAAATCATCATGATGTTGGGAATATTTATATACCTCATTTTATTTGGATATGTGTCTTTTCCTGTGATTTAAAATTTTTAGGTGTGGGGGTGTGATCGTACCACAATTCACTGTGTAATTTTCACCTTTACACCACTATGTTGAACATGTTTTATATTGAAAATTATAAAAATAATGACAAGATTCATTCCATTTTTCAATAATTTATTTTGTTTTTATAACTTTTAAAAATAAATGATACTTTTTTTGATGATTCCATTGCAGGAGGAGGTGATTTGGAGGGCCCATGAGATGTCCAAGAAAAATGGGCCGAACTGCGCAAGATCCTATCCCACCAGTGGATTAATCAGCACACTGATACTAGACCATACATCCAATTGGGTTGATATTTTGTTTCCTGGTCCAAATATTATTGTTATACATTTCATATAAAGGAACCTAGGAATAATTCGGTAATATAGTGGTCCAACCGAACGGATCTGTCCAGAACATTGAATCTGCATCATGTCAAAAGTTGAGTGTTGTGATATGTCCATATCTCAGGCTATAAGTCTCCAATTTATGCCAAACATTCAGTGGAGATATCAAAGAGGTGGGGATAAAACATTGTTTTCTACAAATTGAGATAATTATATCTTGAGGTTGAAAAACCTTTGACAAATGTTTTTTAGAATTCTATGTTCGGAAAACAACCTTCCCATTTTCCTATAAAATGGCACCTTGGGCTCCTCAGTTTCATGTTCAACTAAGAGGAAGAGATATGTTATTTTGGAGACCCAAAGGAGTTCTCTCCTCAAATTTCATGTTATTTAGTACAATATTATCATAGGGGGATCAACAATTAAAATGAGTTCTACCCGAGCCTTCTCCTCCTCTCGATGGCATGCTAAATGGTGGACGATCATTTCGTGGAAGCTACACATACGTGGAATGGTGTTATAGTACGTGATACTCTACTAGTATTGTTTAATTTTTATGAGAATTATTTCACTTATGTTTTATCTAAACATGTTTCTCCTCTGATTTCATATCATGGGTTTAATTAAGTGAACCGCTTTTCATTCCAACACCGATTGAGTTAAAATTTCTAGTGGGAAACATGAGTTGTTCCGATTGGGAATCACAATGATCCATTTTATCTCACACATACAAAATATATTAGTATGCTTCGGTATCCTTTAATCTATTCTTTAATTCCAATCCTTGTCAAAAAGATTGATGTGTCAAAGGATAGTACATTGGGAAACGTTTAGAGAGGCAAGAGGGGAATTAAGATCTTGACCACCATCAATATAATAATTGAAAAAATCATGTGAAATTTTCTGAAAAATAAACTATCCAATATGTGTAGTGAACATGAAGTTATATCAATATCTAATAATTCTTAAACACCCACCTTATTCTATAAACTGTTATACTTTTTATGTTAAGTTACTTTCATAAAACTATTTTCAAAATAACCCTAGAATTTAGTAATTCTTATTAAAAATACATACTCAAAACCTATCAACGATCCTCGTGAGACGACATAGGGAATTACCTAGACTATATATCAATCATAAAATCATAATAAATTTGACGTGTCATGATGACTCAGTCAGCTTGTTTCATCTGTTATGACTATTTTATGGTTCTTCTTCATTGTATATGAATATGGGTGGTTCTATGATAATCCTCGGGCATGTGAGTCCGAGAGAGATCTCAAATATATTGGGTAACATGATGGAGGTAAACATTAATATTTCTCCTAAGATATTTAGGGAATATACAATGATGGGTATTCCAAATGTACTTCCCTACATAGTTATAAAATATATAATGTAAGTATGTTTTGTATTCCATAAGTAATAATTATGATTTATGATTTCTGTGTGTTATTCCTAAATCATATGATTTCATAAGTAATGTTTCTATTGAAAAGTATGGTTTCATTGATTTTTATATATTGATGGGATAATTTGTTTTCCTAATTTTATAACCATTACTGAGTTTTTATGCTCCTCCCATGTTTTGAAATGTTTTTCACAGGAAGTAAAGATAAATAGGGTTAAGATTGGGATCCAGGAAAAGTCATGTGATCAAAAACATGAAGGTAGAAAGGATTGTTTTTGTGATTTTTTATTTTAGGATAAAAATGTAAATTGAGCAGAAGTGTCTACTTTTTTATTTTTGATAGGTAATAGTTATGGATTAATTCTCTAAATTTCTAATCCCGAAAAATTCATCAATTTGAATTATTCACTTAATTAAATATTAAGTAATGTATATGGTCGAGCCTTTATAGTGGGTATCGGAGGTTGGTTTATATAACTTTAGAGGTTATGGTGTTAAACAAGCATAATTAAAATAACTATAATGGTTAATATATTAGAATGAGTCATAGTAATTTTATAGGTGATAAATAGTTATTTATTTTGGGTGTGAAAATGAAAGGTGTTAGATAACCTTTGAGGACAAAATATGTTATTTTTGTTTTTGAGGAATGTGTATATTTATTTGGATTTTTATAAATTAATATAGTTTTTGAGAAAGGAAAACATGAAGACCCTGTGACCACCCATCACATCAAAAAAGCTGAAGGAATCAAACACATAACCAATGTGTGATTGAGAGTTATCTCCTAACACTAGACTCTATGAAGTCCCTTTTTAGAATAACTAATTAATTTTTTTGTTATATGATTTTATGAATCAAGAATATGTTTATTTGGGGTCTTATGTTTTTTCAAATAAACAACCTTAATACAAGAAAAAGATTTGGTTATTATGTTATAAATGTTACATTGGATGACATTATCTCATTTGGGAATGCTATATTAATAAGGAAAATAGAATACTGTGGGATTTAATTTGTGGATTAATGGATGAAATATTATTTTGGAAGAATATATGTACTTATTGTGGACATAAGGTGATTTTTGTTATTTATGGATATGATTAACCTATCATATGGAATATGTGATTAAGTTAATTACAATTTGTAATGAGATTTTAAGAGTAGTCAATGTTTTGGAAATTAATGTAATGGTTTAATGTAGAATAATATGGGATTAAATCTTTCAGAGTTTTGGGTTTCAATTTTAGGTTGTATTTTTTTTGAATAATTTTAAGGATAATTCAATATTGAATGGACTTTCGGGATCTTTTGGTAATTTTTGTTGAATTTTGGAGAATACGAATAATAGTACTTCTTATAAAGGATTTTCCTTTTGGGTATTATATGATCTCGTACTAGCCTATTTTTCTTTGGGTTACTGTATAATGATAGGAGAAATATATGGTTCATATTTATTATATCGTGTTATTCTCTCAAAATTGATTCATTCACTTTTTATGTGACTAAGACATCTTCAATACTCATCGTTTGGAGAAATGATGTTTTTGGGATAGATATTTTGTTAATGATGAATGTATACATGTCAGGTATGTATGTCTCATTTTGTTATTATCCAATTTCATAAATAAATTCTCCAACATTATGAAAATTAACATAAAACAAAAATGTTAGCCGCTTACATTTTCTATTGGGAAGCCAACTACCATTCAAAACATCACAAATTCATGGTTTTCTTATTTTTTTTATTTTTCCTATTCATTTCTTCTATAACTCAACATCAGGACATTACACTTAATTTCCCATACATATCCATGTTTTAATGGAATTTATGTATGTGATATCTCGGGTGACCTCTTTAATTATGTTTCTATCTTTTAATGTGATAGTTTTATTTACTCCTTTTATGATGTGGGTCATTAAATGATGATTCCATGGCCAATTTTAAAATTGTGAGGACGTAATTTCCAAAAGGGGGAAGGATGTAACATCTCATGAAAATAACGAATATGAAAATTTCATATTTATTAATATTTTTTAATGAAATATTAATTCTATTTTAAAGGTGATGCAATATTCAATGGTGTGCCTGACATGAAACAATGGATTTCTCCTAAGTCATATATTGCACACAATCCTGAGCCATTATGAAAAATAATAATATATAAGTATTTTTAATGGCAGTTAAACCACATTCGGTGTAATGGCAGGAATGAACGTAACCTACTACCATATAATTATACAAGCTAGTTAAATGTTTTTAAATTTATTCAATAAAAGATAGAGGCTTAAAATGTGAATGAAACTAATTTTATGACTAAATAGTCTAATATTCTTTAAAATGTCGATTTACCACCTTTTGATTGAGAAGCCTCATTTAATCTCTTTTTTGGTCACATCTTTAGGTTCTATTTTTCAAAATTATATTTTTCTTTAAAATTGGGACAATAAAATTTACTTTGGATAAATTTGTGGTATTTTTCTGATAAATTTCATTTTTAAAGAATAGTGAAAAAAACTACATATTAAATCAAAATAGTCTTTTAATCTAATATATTTATGTGGATAGATTATCCTTTTAAATGGTTTTACAGTGTATTTAGATTATATTTTTTCCATTTAATACAATGTTTTTCAATAGAGGTAATATCACTTTAAAAGTGGACATAATCAAGTGTCAAACTTTTGATGGTTATTATTTCTAAAAAAACACACATTTTATTTTGAGAGCATGAATTTATTATAAATTACATAATGTAACTTATTTTTTAAATTTTTTTAAAAATAGAAGTCATTTTGGAATTCATAATATCACATATATCTTCAGATGGATTTTTGGAATTTTTCTGAAAAACATCATTTTTCATGAATAGGGAAAACACTGAATAGTAGTTTAAAAACTAGCTTTTACATTTAAATTAATTATTACCACTTATATGAATTGAATTTAGACAATATTACATACATGGTTATTATTAGTAAATAAAATGTGGTTCAATAAGATGAAAATAATTTTTCGTGAATCGTATATTTTGGCTTTTATTTACCACAGTTAAAGGTAAATGGAGTAATTCAATGTAAAAGTAATATAATAATAATATAAAATTACCTTAACACATTTACAAACCTTATTTAATGAATAATGGTAAAACAATAAAATCATTTTGTATGACTTTTGGCCTTTGAAAGCGATTTGGTTAAGATAATGTAATTAATAATTTTTTATATAATGTTAAAATAAAAATATCATAAAAATGTATTGTTTTGCTAAAAAAATTAATGATAGGTTTTATAAGTGATATATTAAAATATAAATATTCATTAGAAACCTAAAAATATTTCCTATATAATTTTATTTTATTTATAATTCTTGGACAATAAATAAATTAAATTAATTATGACACAACAATGATGGTGTGTTTACCTCATTATTGAACGATTTATATAAATAAGATTATAAAAATTTAAAAATTATACAAAACCAGTGGAATTATTATTGGATGATATTATTTCAAACCATAGTTATCGTATATTCAACATTAATATGTTTTGGACCTTTAGAAACTGAAAATCATCATATAATAATTTAATATTTTCAAACATGCCTAAAGATCCCATCTCATCTTATAAAAAGCAATCACCTCTAACCCATTACTCACACCTCTAAAGACCCATGTATCATCTAAACTCTACCCAAATAAGCTCTAAATATCCCTCTCTTAAACATAGAATCCAAACCATTGGAAGAAGACACTTTAAAATATTCTTTTGGTTCAAAACAAAGGGAGTTACCCGATTTAAAGGTAATATCATCTCTTATTTTCATTTATTTTATTTAACTTATCCAACCCCCTAATTTTTTATGGTTTTTTTATAAACACACCAATATCGTCAATATACTAGGTAGTTTTTTTGATATCTATATTAACAACACTTACACACACATCTGTCTAATGGGTAAATGTTGGTTGGAGTGGACACTCAAGAGGGGGGGGGGGGGTGAATTGAGTTCCAATTAAAACTTCTGTTACAAACAAGTTCTATCAAAATCCCCCAATTTCGAAAACAGATTATACTGTAGTGAATTTATACAGATTATAAAGGTTCAATTAGTTTCTCAAAGATTGATTAGTTCTCAGATAACTTAATCTAATGATTAATTTAACTTTTGACACTAACTTACTGGTTTACAATAAATATAAACACTTGCGAGTTTAACTATCAAAGTAGATTTGAAGATAAATTATATTTCAAAGTAATAGGAGCAGAAAATGAAATAAATATGTACTGTATGGATATAGATTTTAACAAAAAACACAGAGGATTTAACCAAGAGGTTCAGTCTCAAGCCGAGACTTAGTCCTCTCAAGAGTTTATATAAAGATGATCCACACCCTGGATCGAGGTTCCACAGTTTACAACTGTCCAGGTCCAAGACCTCTACCACTGTTATTCGTGGGAAACAAAACAGCAGCAACCAGCTGTCCAGGTCACACACGACCTCTACCACTATCCACAGTGGGAAAAAGAATGAATAGATAATGAGTGAGGATTTACAAATCCTCTAGTTAAGGTTCAGGAAACAGTGTGTGTGTAGAATACAACAGATAACACACACTGCTCGTAATGTAAAAAGGTAAATCATAGAGATAAAGATATAGAGTTTAGAAAATTCTCTAGTGATCTTCGTGCAGCTCTTGACTCCTTTTGTTGATTAGAATTCCTTCTGAGTCTTCTCCTGGTTTTTGTCAGGAAAACAGAGTATCATCTGTTTCCTTGACTTCTAGGTTCAGCTTTCTTATCGGCTCAAAGAATGAAGAGTGTTGTGTAGTTCTGGAGGCTGGTAGTAGTCGTCTCGTGGGTGCAAGTTCTGCAGTTGTTCTTGGAACGTTTTGAGCTTGATCGCCAGTGTGTTCTGTGTGCTCAATCTCTTATCTGGTGTCTCTCTCACTTTTTTTGATACCTCCACGATGTCCTGTTTTTATGCCCTTTTTGTTTTTCTGAGAAGAAAGAATGATTATGCTTTTCGATCGTACATGGTACGGTTTCCTGAAATGGCAACACAAATCATTTAATAACATTAAATGCATCAAAAGTAACAATTGTAACCGTTAGTATAATAAACAAATAGTGTCGAGGATATAGGATTTGACTCCGCAGTTCATTATCGGTAGCCGTTTGTTTGTAGACATGTACGGTTGACTCGGTGTAGGATCTTCCATCGGTATCTCTTCAAACTCTTATCGGTGGCTCTTATCGGTAGCTCTTATCGGTAGATCTTTCCATCGGTAGCTCTTTGCATCGGTAACTCTTTGCATCGGTAGATCTTTGCATCGGTAGCTATTTGCATCGGTAGCTCTGGCTATCGGTAGCTCTGGCTATCGGTAGCTCTGGATATCGGTAGCTCTGGCTATCGGTAGCTCTGGATATCGGTAGCTCTGGCTAGCGGTAGCTCTGGCTATCGGTAGCTCTGGCTATCGGTAGCTATGGCTATCGGTAGCTCTGGCTAGCGGTATCTCTGGCTATCGGCAGCTCTGGCTATCGGTAGTTCTGGCTATCGGTAGCTCTCGCTATCGGTAGCTCTGGCTATCGGTTGCTCTGGCTATCGGGAGCTCTGGATATCGGTAGCTCTAGCTATCGGTAGCTCTGGCTATCGGTAGCTCTTATGCAAACAACATCTAATTGACTTATAATTGTTTCAAAGCTTATATAGACAAGGATAATCGAGATTAATCATAAATCAGAAATTATTTAAACATTATTATTAACTTGATCACTGATTTGAATAAATTAAAGTGTAAATCAACAGTAATTGAGAATATCATAACATATGAACACATAATTGGGATTATCAAAACATATAAATACACGATTGGGATTATCAAACCAGGTGAGGTCAACAATCTCCCCCTTTTTGATAATCACAACTTATGATATGACCCAAAAAAAATTGAGAATATAGTATAAGAGAATATAACATTTATATTCTAATTTCTCAATGAAAGCAGTATCATAGGAAATAGAGGAAATAGTAATAGAATGAGATAGATCAAAAATTATCATAGTTAGTATTAAATACTATAGTATCAGAGATAATCTTGAAAGAATTGGTACCAAAGAAGGAAATGTAAGAAATAGTATCAAGGGCTCAAATTTATCCCCTTTGATATTTCTCCCCCTCTCTTTATATGTTCTCCCCCTTTATTTATATTTTTCTCCCCCTTTGTGATAATAAAAAAGTGGGAAAGTAGACATTGAAAACTGATAAACAGAGATAGTGTAAAGAAAAGTAGTTGTATTAGACCAGACAAAAATTACATAAACAGAATGAAAAAAAATGATTCCTATCAAAGAGCCTGGCCACGTTATCAATACTGATCTTCAACATGAGATTTTCCTTTTGGATCAGAAGAGGATGCAGGTGGGTAGGATGTGGGTGAGGGATTTGGCATTCCAGAAATGATCACAGGAGGATGACCCACTGATACAGTGCCTGGCCTGTATGAGGATGTTTGTTGAGTGATCATAGGTGTGAGGCTTCTGATGGCCAGAGCAGGAGTCATCTGGACGGGAGATTCAGTAGAGGCAGAGGCAGGCAAGGCAGGAGGGACAATAACTGGTCTGGCATCAACATGCAAGAAGGGCAGCAACAGATATTTGAAATCCATGATGATACGTCATCCTCTTTCCATAGCAGATAAAAAATCATCTTTGTTCTCCATGAACTTTTCTAAGGCAGGAGTCAGCTCCCTTATCTTGCCCACTTGTTCTCGGAAGGCTTGAGTTACAGGGGGTAACTTCATGTTTTCCAACATCAGCTTGAAATGATGGTTGAGTTGTTGCTTGGTAAAAATCCTTTGGAAATAATAATCCACCTTGTTCTTGATTTCCTCCTGAGAGGTAGAGGCCTCTTTTATAGTGTCGTGGACGATTTTCATTATTTCCCTTACTGAATCTCTTGTAGAGAGTACTACCCAGCTTAGATCTGATGAGTCCACAGAGCCACTGGTTTAAATAGAACCAAGCTCCTCCTTCATCATAGCTCTTAATTGATTCAAATCAAAAGCAGTTTTTGAAGCTAGAGGACCAACTGAGAAGGATACAGTTTCTATGAAACTTTTGGTCAAACCACTAATCAGAGTTTGCAGTTGAGAGTCCTGATTTTTAACATGATCCTTTATAGAAGATTTGAAATCTTCAAATGCTGAAACCATTTGTCTTACAACACTTTTCACATAGGCTAAATTCTTATCAGCTTGAGGCTTTGAGCTCATGTAGTAATCTAAGGTAGTAACAGACTTCTTTAAGGCTTCAAGATCTGCTTCTATTCTAGAAGATTGGGTCTGGCACTATTTGTTTGCTTCCATCAGCTCACCCATAAAAATTGACATATTGAAACCAAGAGAAAGCTCAAGAGATTTTTCTAACAACTTCATTTCTTCACTAAAATAGTGCTTCATCTCAGCAACTAAGGCACTGAAGGATTCTTTCAGCTCATGCTTTAGGGATTCGAGATCAGACATTGTAATAAAATCAGTAGGAGCAACTGTAGTAGAGACTCTTGCAGATGCTAAACTGACTACAGAATCATTCATGACTGATTGAATCGAGGATACCAGAAAAGATTCCATTGTCTTTATTTCTTCTACAAAACTGACATTGAGATTTTCTTTCAGCACATCTAAATCATGTACTCGGGCCACATCATCAGGTAATAACTCAGAATTGAAGTCATAGTTGTTCTTTGGTCTATTCAAAGATACTTCACTATCCGAATCAGGATAATCCAAACCACAGACTATAAAACCTGGGTCTTTTACGAAGTCTTCAACCTCAACAGTCACTGTAACATTTCCAAGATTGGAATGATGCTACCCCTCAATGGGTGCATTCTTATGTAGAACAACTACAGTCTCTGCTGGTCTTTCTTCATTAGAATCTTCCACAACAGCTTCCATCTCAGCAGAAGTAAGGAGATTTTCTAGAAGAGGTACAACTTCTTCCCTTTCTTTTTCTACTTCAGCAGTAGGCACAACTGAGTTTCCCATCAATGGACTCAGACTCAGCCTAGCAGAATCAGACGATTCAGATACATGCTCTATTTCTCCTTCTTGCTGAGGAACTGGCTGGTCTTCCTCATGAATAGATAACACTTATTCTACTTTTCCTTTTCTTGAGTATACAAACTCAGTAACAGGACTTTAGGGCAAGTCTGGATCTCCTCCAATATCCATAGGAGTGTATTCCTCTTCTTTTTTTTCTTCTTCTTCTTCCTCTTATTCTTCTGATTCATCACTGTACTCGGGTTCCTCTTCATCAGGTCCTAAACCTGGATCTCTTTTATCCTTTGGCCTTGAAGGATAATCCACAGGATTAAATTTATCATACACATTCTGGTCATCACTGAACCATTCTCCTTTCCACGGGTTCCAATTGATTTTCATGTACTTACAAACTGTAGTAGTGATACAGAAGTTATTCTTAACTACAACTGTCTCATCTTGAGACTCATCTATCCCTTTCACTTTTCTCATTACAGAGATCATTTTGGCAAAGAATAAAGCATTAGTCTTTGATTTCGGCCTAATCATGTCTTCCATTTGACTCAACAGCAGTCTGCACAGATTAACTTTTACACCATGTCTTAACAGATGTAGAAGATAAATATCTTGATATCTCAGATTAGAAAAATCTCCCCTCGTTGGTATCAAAACATGTTGACCAAATTTGAAAAGAAATCTGTTCTCTCTATCCAATTCAGTAGCAACCACTTGCCTTTGACTTCCATTACCCGTTAGTTCATTTAAAGCAGTCTCATAGTCAAATATGTTACTGGTAGGTGGAATTTCTCTTGAGACATACCCGGATACACCTTCATGTGGGACTTTTAAACATTCATCCCACTCTACTGAAGAAAACGAAATTTCTTTTCCATTTAAAAAAGAACATACCCGATTCTCATTCTCAGACTTCTCGAAGCTTACAAATTCGTAGAACTGTTTCACTAACTTCGGGTAGTAGGGACCATTTTTATTTGAAAAACAATCTACCCATTTCTGATCTTCCAGAATTTCAAGCGCCAACAACTTTCTTGGTAGCATCCAATCTATAAATAGCTCTTTTTCAATCACAATATCTCTATTCTGCAAATGAGGGTTTACTGGTCGCTTTTCCAACCTGGTTCGGACATTACTTCCACTAGCTTCTTGCTCTACTTTCTGCTTCTTTGTTTTAGGCTCTACACTATCGTCTCTGTTGGCAGGAATCTTTGTTTTTGCCATCGCGGATTTAGGGTTCTCAGTCGATTAGGGAGATAAGATTCGAAAAGATGAATGGTTTTGGGTCTGGTGGAGTGAGAAGCGGTTTAGGCTTAGTTTTATCATGTAGGAATCAAAAATAAACGAATAAAGTAAAATAACATAAAAATAAAACGATTCATATTCTAGGCGGCAGACAAAAGTTTTAAAACATTGCATTGGTGAGAATTTCAACATCGGTGAGAATTTCAACATCGGTGAGAATTCCAACATCGGTGAGAATTGATCATCGGTGAGAATTTCAACATCGGTGAGAATTGATCATCGGTGAGAATTGATCATCGGTGAGAATTTCAACATCGGTGAGAATTGATCATCGGTGAGAATTGATCATCGGTGAGAATTTCAACATCGGTGAGAATTGATCATCGGTGAGAATTGATCATCCCAAGCTCGTGCCTAATGTAACTTAACCTCTCAGAACATAAAGGTTTAGTGAAAATATCGGCCAATTGATGTTCAGTGCCAATAAATTCAAGAGTAATATCTCCTTTTTGATAATGATCTCTCAGAAAATGATGTCTTACATCTATGTGTTTGGTTCTAGAGTGAGATACAGGGTTCATAGATATGTTTATTGCACTAGTGTTGTCACAGTTGATTGAAACATGTTTAAACTCAAATCCATAGTCTAATAAAGTGTGTTTCATCCACAAAATTTGTGCACAGCAACTACCAGCAGCTATATACTCTGCTTCGGCAGTAGACAATGCAACTGAATTCTGTTTCTTACTACACCATGACACTAGGGATCTTCACAGTAAATAACATGTTCCATATGTGCTCTTCCATTCTAACTTACACCCAGCAAAGTCAGCATCTGAATAGCTAGTTAGGTCAAATGATTTTCCTTTTGGATAAAATAAACCTAAGTTTACAGTATGATTAAGATATTTAAAAATCCTTTTAACATCCAGTAAGTGTGATTCTTTAGGATTATCTTGAAATCTAGCACACAGACATACACTGAACATAATGTCTGGTCGACTAGCAGTAAGATAAAGTAAACTACCAATCATACCTCTGTAATTGGTTTGATCCACTGGTTTCCCAGTTTCATCTGTATCCAATTTACAGATTGTAGTCATAGGAGTTTCACTTTCCTTAATACTATCCAAACCAAAAAGTTTTAAAAGAACTTTTGTATATTTACTTTGATTTAAAATAATTCCTTCTCTATTTTGAAAAATTTTAAAACCAAGAAAATACTTAAGCTCTCCCATTAAGCTCATTTCAAATTCAATTTGCATACTTTTTGAAAAATCAGTACATAGAGAGTGTTTAGAAGATCCAAATATAATATCATCAACATAGATTTGTACAACTAAAACATGTTTAGAAATTGTTTTGATAAAAAGAGTTGGATCAACAATCCTTTTAGTGAAACCTTTTGAAATAAGAAAATTGATGAGTCTATCATACCAAGCTCTTGGAGCTTGTTTTAAACCATATAAAGCTTTAGAAAGTTTAAAAACATGATTTGGAAAATGAGGGTTTGTAAATCCAGGTGGTTGTTCCACAAAAACATCTTCAATTATAAAACCATTTAGAAATGCACTTTTGACACCCATTTGATATAACTTTAAATTCAGATGTGATGAATATGCAAGTAAGATACTAATAGCTTCCCGTCGAGCTACAGGTGAAAAAGTTTCTCCATAGTCTATACCTTCTTCTTGACTATATCCCTGTGCAACTAGTCTAGCTTTGTTTCTAACTATGTTTCCTGATTCATCTACTTTATTTCTAAAAACCCATTTTGTGCCTATTGTCGAGGTGTCCTTGGGTCTGTCAACTAATTCCCAGACTTTGTTTCTTTCAAATTGATTCAACTCTTCTTGCATGGCTATTACCCAGAATTCATCATTGATAGCATCATTGATATTTTTGGGTTCTAGCTGTGACAGAAAAGCTTGATGTTCAACCTGGTTCCTTAGTGAAGCTCTAGTTTGTGTTCCTCTATCAAGATTACCAACAACAGCATCTAAAGGATGATTCTTTAGAATCTTATTCGATTTGGTAAAGGTTGGACTAGAAACATCAGGTTCATCTATAGGTTCGGGTTCAACAGAAGCAGATTCTGGAAAAAGTCCAGAACTGGATGTTTTTATAACAGGTTCTTTAGATTTATCATTAAGGTCCAGAATAGACAAATCTTCTTCAAGATTCTCAAGAGAGGTTTTAGGCTCATGTGGATTAGTTTCATCAAATTTGATGTGAACGGATTCTTCCACACACTTGGTATTCTTACTGAAAACTCTATAAGCTTTACTTGAAATAGAGTAACCCTGAAAAATTCCTTCATCGCTTTTGGGAGAAAACTTATCCAGATTATCTTTTGTGTTAAGAATAAAGACTTTGCGACCAAAAACTCTGAAGTAATTAACCATAGGCTTCCTATTGTTCCATAACTCATATGGGGTTTTCTTAAGAACAGGTCTGATAAAGACTCTATTAATAACATAGCAAGCTGTATTAACAGCTTCAGCCCAAATGTAGACAGCCAGGTCATATTCATTGAGCATAGTTCTAGCTATTTCATGAAGGGTTCGGTTTCTCCTTTCTACTACACCATTTTTTTGGGGTATCCTAGGGGCAGAGAAATTGTGACTATAGCCATTATGGGAGCAATAAGATTCAAACTCATGATTTTCAAACTCACGACCATGATCACTTCTCAGGGTCTTAATCTTATGTCCACTAAGGTTCTCTACAGACTTGGAATATTTAACAAAGTAAGAAAAAGCTTCACTTTTGTGAGCTAGAAAGTATACCCAAGTATATCTAGAAAAGTCATCTACAAGAACATAGACATAATGCTTCCAATTTAGACTAGAAACTCTTGATGGTCCAAACAAATCCATGTGAACCAACTCAAGTGGTTGAGAAGTTGAGACTTCTTTCTTTGATTTAAAAGAAACATTGTGTTGTTTTCCCTTTTAACAGGGATTACAAACTTTGTCATTTGGGAATTCTAATTTAGGTAAGTCTCTAACTAAGTTTTTCTTACCCAGTTTTCTAAGTGAGTGAATGTTGTAGTGTCCTAATCTTCTGTACCATAGACAAGATTCTTTATGAAAAGCATTCAAACAAGAAATATTTTGTTTGGCTAAAGAGTTTAAATCAACAACATAAACATTTTCATTCCTTAGATCAGAAAATACTAAAGAATTTTTGGAGATAAAAACATCATACGAATCATTTTCAAACTTGACATTGAAACCATCGTCACATAATTGAGATATTCTAAGCAAGTTATATTTAAGTCCATCAACGAATAAAACGTTAGAAATTAATACTGAGTCAATGTTACCAATCTGGCCTAGGCCGATGATTTTTCCCTTAGAGTTGTCACCAAAGTTGACATGACCTCCATCAACCTTTACTAAGCTCTTGAAGAAAGAATAATATCCAGTCATGTGTCTTGAGCACCCATTGTCTATGTACCATATCTTCTTGTGATCGCTCTTTAAGCAGATTTCCTACAAAAAATATTTAGACAGGAAATGACTTTGGTACCTAGATCTTCTTGGGTCCAGATAGGTTAGAAATCAAGGCTTTAGGTACCCAGATTTGTTTTATGGGTCCCTTAAAAGTTCTAGAATCAACAGATTTTGAAAGATAAACCTTATTAGATCCATAACTATGAATATAACTCGTTGAAGCATAAAAAGTTCCAGAGTTAGCTACATTCAGTTCAGATTTAGGAATGAATCTATTCTTGGTCAACTGTCTCTGTCCAGGTTTGTAACCAATTCCAGTAGTGTATTTTGGTGCAACTTGTTTTCCTAGCATTTGAGTTAGAGCTTCCTTACCATTGGTAAATTTCTCTAAATCCTTTCTGAGTTTCTCATTAGATAATTTCAATTCAGTGTTCTCCTTTAACAGTTGAGCATTTTTCTCTTTTTCAATAGTGAGTTCACTTTTAACTGTAGTGGTGAGAGCATGCTGTTTCTTTAATGATTTGTATTTATCCTTAAGTTCATTGCATGTCTCTTCTAACATATCACAATATTCAAACAATTCAGATTTAGACATGTTATCACATTCAGAATCATCTCCAGAATAATATGAATTTAAAAAAGGAGTGTCAGATGTTACCTCAGAAGTATTTGTCATGAAGCACATGTTAGCTCGATTCCTTTTAGAGTCTGAAGATTCGGCTTCACTAGTGCTGTCTTCTGAAGAACTCCAGGTTGCTTTCATGTCTTTCTTGTAATTTTTGTCTTTGTAATCATATCTCTTTTTTAATTTTAACTTTGGACAGTCTGCTTTGATATGTCCTTTTCACTTGCATTCGTAGCAGACAACTTCATCAGTCATGTCAGCCTTCTTCCAATCCTTTTTCCATTTTCCTTGTTGATCATACTTTCCTTTGTAATTTGTTTTCCTAAAGAAGTTCTTTTTCCTATAAAACATCTTGAATCTCTTAGCTATTTGAGCCATTTCTGAATCACTGTCAGATTCTGAATTTTCACTTGTTGAACTCTCAGTCTCCATTTGTAGTTTATCATTGTCTTTACTCTTTAAGGTAGTAGTTTTAATTGCTACAGATTTTCTTTTGGGTTACTCATCGTCTTCTTTATTTACCTTAAGCTCTTCTTCATACATCATCAGCTTACCAATTAACTCCTTGATAGGCAGTGCTCCAATGTCACAGGATTCTCTAATTGAAACGGATGTACCTCTCCATCTATCTGGAAAACATCTAAGTATTCTCATAATTTGTAATTTTGAAGGAATAATCTTTCCGAGTGAGCTCATTGTGTTTACTATCTCATTGAACCTGAGATACATGTCCGAAATAGGTTCATCAGGCTTCATTTTGAAATTATCATATTTAATATTATAATTGTTTAATCTCATTTCTTTAACATTAGTTGTTCCTTCGTGAGAAACATCCAAGGTATCCCAAATTTCAAAAGCAGTTTTACATGCAGAAATTCTATTAAATTCTTCATCTCCTAAAGCACAGTACAGAGCATTCATAGCTTTACAGTTATTATTGTAAGCAGTCTTTGTAGGTTCATCCCAAGTAGATCTATCAGTAGTGGGAACTTTATATTCAGATTCTATGGCAGTCCAAATATCAAAACTCATCCTTTCTAGATGAATTTTCATTTTAAGTTTCTACTGAGCAAAGTTATTTCCATTAAAGAAAGGTGGCCGGTTAGTAGCAGCACCCTCAAGTCTATTATCCATGATATCACAAAAAGAATTTTAAAGAGATAAAATTTAGAAATAACTGAAATTTTAAGACCTTTAAAATACAACTAAAATCACAGTTGAAAACAGAGTAATATAGAAAATATTTTCCAACCCTCTGATACCAAATGTTGGTCGGAGTGGACACTCAAGAGGGGGGGTGAATTGAGTTCCAATTAAAACTTCTGTTACAAACAAGTTCTATCAAAATCCCCCAATTTCAAAAACAGATTAAACTGTAGTGAATTTATACAGATTATAAAGGTTCAATTAGTTTCTAAAAGATTGATTAGTTCTCAGTTAACTTAATCTAATGATTAA
Organism: Viscum album; assembly: GCA_963277665.1. Taxonomy (NCBI): domain Eukaryota; kingdom Viridiplantae; phylum Streptophyta; class Magnoliopsida; order Santalales; family Viscaceae; genus Viscum; species Viscum album. The sequence continues at coordinate 1,253,224,928 of OY728150.1, read as the reverse complement.
TTTAACTGTTGAAACTAACTTACTGGTTTAAAATAAATATAAACACTTGTGATTTTAACTTTCAAAGTAGATTTGAAGATAAATTATATTTCAATGTAATAGCAGCGGAAAATGAAATAAATATGTACTATATGGATATAGATTTTAACTAAAAACACAGAGGAGTTAACCAAGAGGTTCAGTCTCAAGCCGAGACTTAGTCCTCTCAAGAGTTTATATAAAGATGATCCACACCCTGGATCGGGGTTCAACAGTTTACAACTGTCCAGGTCCAAGACCTCTACCACTGTTATTCGTGGGAAACAAAACAACAGCAACCAGCTGTCCAGGTCACACACGACCTCTACCACTATCCACAGTGGGAAAAAGAATGGAAAGATAATGAGTGAGGATTTAAAAATCCTCCAGTTACGGTTCAGGAAACAGTGTGTGTGTAGAATAAAACAGATAACACACACTGCTCGTAATGTAAAAAGGTAAATCACAGAGATAAAGACATAGAGTTTAGAAATGGCTCTAGTGATCTTCGTGCATCTCTTGACTCCTTTTGTTGATTAGAATTCGTTCTGAGTCTTCCCCTGGTTTTTGTTTGGAAAACAGAGTATCATCTGTTTCCTTGACTTCTAGGTTCAGCTTGCTTATCGGCTCAAAGAATAAAGAGTGTTGTGTAGTTCTGGAGGCTGGTAGTAGTAGTCTCGTGGGTTCAAGTTCTGCAGTTGTTCTTGGAACGTTTTGAGCTTGATCGCCAGTGTGTTCTGTGTGCTCAATCTCTTGTCTGGTGTCTCTCTCGCTTTTTTTTTATACCTCCACGATGTCCTGTTTTTATGCCCTTTTTGTTTTTCTGAGAAGAAAGAATGATTATGCTTTTCAATCGTACTTGGTACGGTTTCCTGAAATGGCAACACAAATCATTTAATAACATTAAATGCATCAAAAGTAACAAATGTAACCGTTAGTATAATAAACAAATAGTGTCGAGGATATAGGATTTGACTCCGCAGTTCATTATAGGTAGTTGTTTGTTTGTAGACGTGTACGGTTGACTCGGTGTAGGATCTTCCATAGGTATCTCTTCAAACTCTTATCGGTGGCTCTTATCGGAAGATCTTATCGGTAGATCTTTGCATCAGTAGCTCTTTGCATGGGTAGCTCTTTTCATCAGTAGATCTTTGCATCGGTAGCTCTTTGCGTCGGTAGCTCTTTGCATCGGTAGCTCTTTGCCTCGGTAGCTCTTTGCATCGGTGGCTCTTTGCATCGGTAGCTCTGGCTATCGGTAGCTCTGGCTATCGGTAGCTCTGGATATCGGTAGCTCTGGCTATCGGTAGCTCTGGCTATCGGTAGCTCTGGCTATCGGTAGCTCTGGCTATCGGTAACTCTGGCTATCGGTTGTTCTGGCTATCGGTAGCTCTGGCTATCGGTATCTCTGGCTATCGGTAGCTCTGGCAATCGGTAGCTCTGGCTATCGGAAGCTCTGGCTATCAGTAGCTCTGGCTATCGGTAGCTCTGGCTATCGGTAGCTCTTATGCAAGCAACATCTAATTGACTTATAATTGTTTCAAAGCTTATATAGACAAGGATAATCGAGATTAATCATAAATCTGAAATTATTTAAACATTATTATTAACTTGATCACTGATTTGAAAGAATTAAAGTGTAGATAAATAGTAATTGAGAATATCATAAAATATGAACACATAATTGGGATTATCAAAACATATAAATACACGATTGGGATTATCAAACCAGGTGAGGTCAATAGTAAAGAACATACTGTTTCTGTGGATGGTGAATTACAGGTTCATGAAATAATGATTATTCAATATTCTCCTACCTGCTCTTATGGTGGGAATTATGATAGAACAATATTTATATGTGATATATATTATATATATATTGTCTATATGCCTATTTAATTTTCATTTATATTATACATTTATGGTTTCCATAATGGGTAATGGCGATAATTTCATTTGAGGAAATGTGGACGACTGCCACCTGAAACTGATATGACTCGTTCATTCCATTAATGGAACATATAAATGATGGAGTCAATAAAATTATATATGAAATTATACATTAATTATAATATAAAAATTATTCATTATGTTTTCATTTATTAAATACAAAATAGAAATGAATGTAGCGTTCATTGTACGTATGACTTACCGTCTCCATGAACAGTGCATTTCATTTCATATCTCCAAATGATATGTATTATTATTGGTACATACATATAATGGATATATATGATATATATGTTATCTAAATGATGAATATAATTCTGGATATAATATAATTTTTACACAATTAACAACTTGTAATTATAAGAAGTACATTTATGACTCAAGTACAAAATATCGACAAAAAGACTATTATTAACATAAATGATTTCATGTTGTTTATAACATGGTAAAAAGTGATATAAAAGGAATTGTAAACTTTAAAAAGTTTATTATGAAATTATAATGTATCTTTAGTTTATTAATCAATATATGATGAAATAATGGGTTATGTCGGACACAAGATAATGGGTTTTTTATCTCACTTTTAATTTCTTGAGATTTCCATTGTTCACCACTTATTTCTTATATGTGGTGTATAATGTACTGTAATTTGAAATACATTATCATGATTATATTTATATTAATGGTATTATATGATTCATTTTGTGGTTATTAACTTTTGGTCTTATTACTTGATTTATTACAATGTGGTAAGGGGTTTTTATCTCACTTTTTATTCTTGTGAGATTCTTGCTAAGTTTTCAACTATTTCATTTTGTGTTGTGTATGTATTGACCATGATTGTATTATTTGTATAATATACATTAATATATGGGTATTTAAATCTTCATTTAATCATTTTTACTTCATGTGGTGTATGTTTCGTAACATTCTAAATCGGTAAGGGAACTTTTTAACTAAATTTCCATTCCATGGGTGAATCATATAATTCTTAATTATGCCATGCTATGATAATGTGTAGAATCACTATTTATTTATTAGTCTTGTAATTTTAACTCCCCTTTGTTTGGAAATACTTTTTAAACACATAATAACTCCATTGATAATTTCTCATGTCATCGATATGAACTTGTTTAGAGTAATTTTAACTCAATTTCTATTCATTGAGTGGAAGAACCAAGTCATTGGTGTTGTTTTTACCAAAATATGCATTAATGATCACTGATTTATTTATAGAAAATATCCATTCATATTGACTGTATTAATATTTTTTACACATTATCATGTAATTTATTATTCTTTATTCTATGGATACATTTTTGATAAAAGATTTCGTCTCAATTTACATTTCATTAAGACATCATTGTTGTTATGAACCGATTCACATTTATATAGTGTATATAAATTCCATTGAAATATTATATCATGAATCCCATTATTCTCATGATATTAGAATCTTTTTATTAAATGTTTTCCTCAACTATATGAATTCAATCGTCTATCTTTTTGTTAAAAACTCTTTATCTAAAATAACATTTTAAATGTTTTAATGATTTATTCATCAATAAATTTCTCATTTATGTCCATGTTTTCAAAATGGGTTTTAGGATTTATTTATAGGGAAAATAAATTTTTCAAATGATATTTTATTTTATATTTTCAATGTTTTATGTGACTCTTTGATTCCAAAATCAATTTATAAAATGTTTTAAATGGTTTGATAAAGAACGGATTCTGTCAAAATCATGAAATAAAATAGTGTGAGAGAAATATGGAAATGTTATCTTTCCTTTATTCTTGTTTTATATGGTCTGTCTACATTATGGTTCTTTTTCTATTTTTCTTAATACGGGTGGTTTCATGATAAACCTATGTTGTGTGGGCCCAAGAAAGTTATCCAATTCATTGGGTAATGTGACAAAGGTAAAATTTTACGTTTCACTTAAGAGATTTAAGGAATATACTATGATGGGTATTGAAAATGTAACTCCATATTTAGCTATTAAATCTATAATGTATTTATGTTATGTATGACATAAGATACATTTAGGATTTATGATTTATCTATTTTATTCAAAAATCTGATGATTTCATGATGAATGTTTTGATGGAAATGTATGGTATCATTGATTGGTATTTATTGATGGGTTAATGTTTCATTCCTTATTTTATAACCTTTAATGATATTTTTATGCTAATACCAAGTTTTGAAATGTGTTTCAGAGGACATAAAGATGAATAGGGTCAAGGATGGGATCATGGAATAGTCATACTATCTAAAACATGGAACTAGAATGTTTCTTTTTCTAAGAGTTTTTATTTTATGAAAAAATTTGAAACTGAGTAGAGGTTTCTACTTTGTAATTTTTAAGATGTTATAGTTGTGTCCTAATTTTATAAATCTCTAAACTTGAAAAGATCCTCAATGTGAATTATTCACTTAATTCATGATAATGTAATTTTTATAGTTAGGTCCTTATGTAAACCACGTAATATGTTACCTATTAATTTTATAATAAAATTGATTAATCATTTCATAAAAAATTTCATTCCATGAGTTTATATAACTAATATAAACATTCACATTTAGTTAATCATAATAATTCAATATTTTTATTATGTGGATATAAAATAATATTTTCGCCTAATATCCCAACTCAGTATAATTCAATCTATAAAGGGCTCCCTCTAACTATGAAGCACAAACACACTACCAAGGGGTAGAATAATATGAAGAAGAAATAGAGGAACCCAACATGGGGGCCCTTTTTTGAGGAAAAATTATCATCCAACTCAATAGAAATAATTAGTATTCCTTTTATTTTATAATTCCTTAAAATGATCATTTTAATTAACTAAAGGGTCTCTATCAGAATTTTTGGAACATGACATAATAGAAATAATGATTATAAAAAACCAAACCCAATGAGATAGGTATAGAAAACAAATTATAGGATCGGGGTACACCACACATCCAATATTGAACTCTTATTCCATTCAGATCGAATGGAAAACAGAAAAAAGGTGAAAATCCTGAAAATATGGAATACTATATTGATATAAATTAACTCCATAAGTATATATTCAAATTATGAATGAGATATGATGAATAATTAAATCACAAGAAAAAGTCCCACAAGAATAAGAGTGCATTAATACATGTTTTGATGGTGAATCGAGAGAAAAATAAATGAAATGTCCATCAATGAAGCTCCAATGCATGAGGTTCTCTCCAATAGTGGATGAAATGAATGATAATCAAGTTTTAAAAAACACTTAGGGATAAATTGTAATTTTCCCATGGAACGATTGGCCACACAATTTAGGGGCATTGTTGGCCAAGTTATGCACTAACCATGCACCCCTCACTATGATATGTGAGGCCTCTTATGGATTTATGTACATGGTTTGACTAAGCATATGAAAACCATGGAACAAACTATACAAAAAATGGTATATCCCTTTATATGGACATATTACCCTTCAAAATGGGTTTTTTATTCCATGTGACAATTAATTGAGGCATTCAACCCTTGGAACTATTAAATGCACCCAGGAAACATTCCCTATGTAGTTTCTTTTAACATTATGGATTACCTTTTTCTAAGAAGTTGGGATATGGGCTCTAAATAAGCCCCCAAAAACACTGAAAAAAAATTATACCATTTAACAAATAATTCATAAAAATTGATTTTAACAAAAAATAAATGATATTTACCAAATATTATATCCTGTTATATTTTAGTGTTTCATGTCATGATTGTTTCAGTTGATTCTACCAAACATGAATGATTACACTTCTTGTGTATTTGTATCCATGGAATATTTTGTTAAATATTATATGGAGGTACTCTCATTATAATAATAATGAAACTTATATAAATTTACTCAAGTAGTATTTATTTCATGATTATAAAGTCTTTATTTAATGGTACCATGGAACACGATTCAGTTGAATGTCAATCATTTGGAAAACATTTTATTAAGGTATTATAACACTTAATATGTTGTATATTTTGGGATAATAATAAAAATGATATATATATTGGACAATATAGCTGATAATGATATTTCTTAGTGATTTTATGGTTTATGTCATATTTGATGAATCTTACTCATTTATATTTTTTTGGGGAATTTGATTTTTATTTAGTCACTGTACGTAATCAATACTAGGCTTTGAATTTGGGTAGACTTATTTTTTATTTTAATTAAGGATATATTTTTATGGAATGGATTATGTAGAATATTGGGTGTTATTGGATATATTTTTTATCCATTTGTGTTTAGTAATGGAAGGAGGAAAAACATTGTTTTCATTTATGGGTCATACAATCTGTTAATATGTAATTTATATGCTTAAGGAATAAAAAATCCCTCATTCATAATCATTTCATATAGATTTAAATGATGTTGAAAACAATCGACGAACTAGAATAAAGATGAGATTTTACCAGTGATATAGAGATATATGATGTAAGTATATATTAAAATTTTCTCATCTTATATGGTTTGGTAATACCTCAAAACTAGGAATATATTTTTTAAAAGAAATTACCATGGTAACATAAATTCTGATTAATGAAATGGTCCCCTTACTCGCAATATATTTCTGGATCTCTAGTTTTAAGCATTTATAGATCACCAAATGTTATGTTATAAATTTTATATATATCATTCTATATTAATCCTTTGGATTATTATTATCCACTGTGTCATTGTTTTTCATTTCCCACCTTTTTTCTCTAACATGGAGACCTATTTATGTAATTATTCGAAATTTTTCTACATCTATTTCTCTCCTATTAAAAGTATATTTTATTAAATCTTTCAATATATGGGTGTTCGAACGAAGGAAATTTCTAATAGAAAACCAGTTATTTCTAAGATAAAGAGTAAATATAAAGCGAAAAATTTTTATAAGTTTGTGGGAATGTAACAATCATTTCGTACTTAATAAATTTCTCTTAGAATAGATTTAATTTCACCAATATATTTTGATGCATGCAACACCATATTTAAACAAAATTTGACACATTATTAATCTATTATTTAATCATAATAATTTTATTAGAAAAGTTAATTTAGATGGTATATATATGAATGAATAAATAATGATATATATATTTTTTATATATGAAACAATTTTATCCATTTATTATAAATTATAATGAGAATAATTTTGAGTAAAATGAGATGTTTTATAAAAAAATGTATTTTTAATAGAAATAGTATGAGCAGGCATTGCAAACAAGATTAGAAATTAAATAATATCCCTTTAATAAAATCTATTTTTCAATATTAATTAATTTTTAATATTTAAATATAAAAACCATGTTAGGATAAATATTTTTTCTTTCTGAATCATTGCAATTTTCCGGTGAATAGTGGAAATTATTGAAATGTAACAGAAATGTTCATTTTCTAATAAAATATTTGTAATGCAATATTTTATTGGTAAGTGGCTCTAATTAAAACTTTGTTCAATTACATATCTATTATAAAATTTATTTTATTATATTCATTTAAATATGTTTCTTAAAGGTTGGTGCCAAAGCCTGATCTATTATTAATGTAATGCAAATACCTCTTTATCTGGGTAGAGGGAGACCAATTACATATACCAAAGGCCGAGTGGGAATTTAGCGCATTACATGTCCCAGAGGCCCATTTTTTCGCCCCTAGGCCATTCTGTGAATAGTACTACTACAATACCCTGACTGCTATAGTGACGCACAATACCCACAACTTGTATTGTACTATGCCGCCACTATAGTGCCTGCTGTTGCTACTGTGCCACCGCTTCTACAGTCGCTAATGTATTGCTACAGTACTTCACCCAATGGGTTTTGAACCCCAATTTTTCATGTATATTTAATGGGTTCTTACCACTAAGGCAAACCCAAACTAAATTGTTTAAATATTTATTTTATATCTAATTACTATTTATAATATTGATCATTTTATCTTTAGAAACCTGAATTCTAGTCAGGACTTTGGGATTATTTTTAAATTTAATATTTCCAAATAAATAAATAAATTAATGAAAAATGGAATAAAAGTTTTTGATAATAAAAATTAATATATTAAAATAATATTGCAATATTTTTTTAAAAATGTGAATAGTCAAAATATTATGAAGAAATTACTACTATTGTGTTAAAAGACGAATTAACTAGGGTTAATATATGTATGTAAGTTATAAAATGAGTTAACTTTTTTAAATGAAAATCATTTTTAGAAATTATAATGACTCAATATTTTCTAATAGTCTATAATACTATATTTTTTACCACTATATCTGGTGAAATAATTTTTTAATACTTTTTCATTCCATAAAATTTCAAGTTCACCAACGACGTCCCATGTAAATTTCCTCCAACTCCCTTCTCTTATTAAAACAAATTATCTCTATTATTTGACCAATAATTACCCAGATAAGCTCCCAAAATACATTAACATAACCATGAATACATTGTTCTTCATAAATCTATACAATGATGGGTTTTAGTTAAATCATAATGAGATTACCCTATGAAAAGGTAATATTCCTGAATAATGGTTTTTTATTTTATTTCCTCATCCTTTTCCATAAATTTTTATTTAAATAACATGATATAATAATAATAGTATATTAGAGATAAATATATGTATTCATGTTATGTTCATGACCTACAACCATACCCACATCCATCTAATGCTTTACAAAATCACTATTCATGTGTTTGGTGTACTACAAATTTTTATAGCAATGCAATTCATTTTTCCATTAATACCTATAAAAAATGGGTACAGTAATTTATATAAATAATATATATATTATTTACGAAATAATTATTCCTCTAAAGTAATTATATCATATATATATAAATATATTGTTTTATTTTCCTTTTTTATAAGGGATATGATAACGTCACTTTTGTGTACTTCCAAAAACATACTTGTGTAGTGATGCGAATCATTTTTCAGCAACATTTTACATGGATAGTAATAGAGATATATTTAATGAATAAATGAGACATAAATGAAAAAATTATGATTTTTAGGGAATATCTATCATTCTGAAAATGTAATATATCATATTATTTCAAACACTGAAAAATGAAATCATCATCCCTATACATGTGGACTACCACCTTCATGGAGCTATGTGAATCTATTTCTATCACCAAATCACACTAATGATTCACATAATAATATTGAAAGATATTAAATGTTATTTACTATATTATGATCATTATATAATGTTAAAATTTCAATTTCCACTTTTCCATTGTTGTCATTGAAAAATGATAATGTTACTCAAAAATATGAATGACCTTTTGTATCCGTCATCATAAAAGACATCATTGATAATAATGGAATTTAATCATTGGTATGTTAACTATAATTTCGTATTAAATATGATAAATATTCAATGATTTTTATTATACATATTGTTTCTATATTTATAATGCATAATAGGTGGAACATTCATTTAAATTGTAGACTGAAAAAATAATATAATTAATACCCAAAATAATGAATAAAATGAATCTTTATTAAAAAATTAGTTTTAATTTTTTATAAAAGGATCATATATGATATTATAAATTTTAATATCTATGTGTTATCTATAACTATTATGTATAAAAAATACACTAGATTTTTAAGCACATATAATCATAAGAATGTGTGAGTTAAGGGATTATGTCTAAATTTCATTTCACTGAGCCACATTTATATGTTATCAAATAATTTATTTTATAATTTTTATACAAATCCAATTTAATATGTAATATAATTGATATATTATACATCATGGTATTTAAATATTCAATTTGAATTATTTCAACTATGGGTTTTTTAATTAAATATTAAAAATTGGTAATGAATTTCAGAAATAAATTTATTTTTAGGTGGTTATATAACATTTTTTTTTATATTATATGATTATATGTGTAATTAATTTTTTTATCCTATAGTGTGTCTTCACTTATTTCAAGTGGAGTTACAATTAGAAATCATAATTGAATCATTATTAAAATCCCATTAGAATGTTACTCAAATTATAATCGTTTATTTTACAAATAATTCTAAGAAGTATATTTTATAATAGAATGTACATTGAATGTAATTATTTTATGATTTTTTAAATTAACCTTTTTCATTTATTTTTCTCTTGATATTTTTGAATATTTTCAATTATTATGTATGATTTTCCACTCTTTAATACATTAAATAACTAAAGACATATATTTAAGAATATTCAACATGATTTCACTCTATGGAGGGAAATGTATTTTGTTTTGAACCAATTTTTTCAAAAAAAAAATTCAATATTTTATTTTACCTTTTATATATTATTTTATAAAAAAAATTCTCATTTTTCATTTTTTATAATGTTTTTGGAAAACAATCTTCATTTTAGTATCAAAACAATTTTAATTTTAATTTTATCCAACAAGTTAGGGGAATCATTATTTTAACATATATGACATGAATAGATTTTTGAGATGTTAGGATCACTAAAATGTTTTAAATATTAATTTATATGATTGAAATTATATTTTTAATCAAATTTTTTGTCAAATTATTAAATGGTTACATTCTAAATAAAAAAATTATTTTCCCTAATAAAGTTTTTAGGGACCCATTTTTTGGTATTTATATTCATAATAAATAAATCTATTACTTATATCTGTAATGTTGATATGATTCATTTATAACAACGAAATTCTCCCTCTATATGGTTTATGATTATTCTGAACAAGTATACTGTTGACATTCATTCACATGATTCTTTCTTGTAGACGCTTGCTTTCAATTAAATTATGCATATTATTTGGATTATTAGAGATTAAATTTCCCTTAAATACCATCATTATTTTTCATGGATATGATAATGTATTAATAAATATCTTATTTCTAGATTCTATGTTTTAATTTGAGTGTTTTTTGATTGATTTGGGAATTATTGATAATCTCTATTCATTCTTCAAAAAGTATATTCTATTATAAGTAACATTATTAATTAATTAATTAGATTATATGATATTCGAAGAATGATTTGGACATTATGATATGAGTCAGGTCCAATTGTAGATATCACCACTATGCATCGACTTGTCTAATAATATAGATTAGATTTTTAAATTGGAAGACTTTTTCCCTATAGTTTTAAACTATCCCGAGAGAAGGTTTTTATAATAGAGGTCTCATGTAAATAAGACATGAAATAAAATTACTAAAAAAATCATAATGAAAAATTTAGTTTTGTTATTTCATAACATTTTCACAATGATAATATATCTAGAATAATTCGATTATCAGTTTATTAAGTAAATTGAATGTTTTATCGATTATTAACATTTCCATATTGATTATAACTTTTTTATCATGATACTCATGTTATTTAAATAGAATTAAAATTATGTTATTTATCATTCCATGTTCATTATGTGTATTTATTTAGGCATTAATCCATAGTTATTAACTATTATATTGTTTCTTTTCCCTAGTATATTAATACAAAATATTGGAATGATTTTTCGAGGATGTAGTTTGGTGGTTTGTGTTAATTATTGTTTTTTAATTTCAATTCCAAATGTAAAATGGGTATTATGTTTCTTTATCACCCTTTAAAACACCACAAATCGTTAGTTTTTCAGGATTTGACTCAATATATTTATGAAAATATAATAATATAAGACAAGAAAATTCATTTAATGTCATCTGGGTCATTACAATTTAGTAATTTTTCATTTCTCTATGCAGATGTTTTTCATTCTCAGATCTACATAAAATCTAAATAATAATACTTTCATACCTCATTCATTGATATCATTTTCCATATTCCAAGATAATTCAAGGTAGAAGAATAGTTTTTTTAATTATTTATTCATTTTTCAATTAATTTCATGGAAGATATGGGGATGGATTATTTAATCTAAGGTATACTTTTCAAAATTTTCCATTAAAAATTTGATGTGTATAGTTGATAACTATAAAGAGGGGTGCATTTATTTTCAGAGAAACATATATTTCAATAGAATTTAGATAAATAAATAACCCAACAATTAATATATAACCCTATTAACTAAATAGTAGATGTATATAGTTTGATATTTCACATATCGTCTCAAATATTTGATAATAACTATATTGAAATAGTTTTTAATGTATTTTATATTTTGATACAGATTTACTTTTTCAGGACATAGTATATAAAACAATAATTATGTCCGTTTATCAAAGATGTGATTTATTATTATTTATTCAATACAATACCTAGTTTTTTATGACAAAAATGAAAAAACGAAACAAAAAATCAAACAGTGGAATAAAAACAATATGTTATATCACATGATGGGACCTTGTCCCCTCAACTTGTAAATCCCCATCAGCAAATATTTTTACACATTAAATAAAATTATCCACAACCTAGAATCGTTTCTATAAAATTCTATTATTCATAGATATTTTGTGATATATATATTATTCAATAATTCAATATTTTATAATAAATAAATAACAACTATATTCATAGACTACCAGTTAAAAAGTAACATCCATAGTCTTCATGTGAGTAAATATGAGTAAATGATGAGGTAGTGTCTAACACTCTCAGACACAAATAATGAGTCTATTATTTGATAAAAAATTTGTATAACAAAAAATTATGGAAATGTAATCTAAAATAGATACATATCGAGATATAAGTTGTTATGATTTGTTGAAGATCATTCAAATTTTCATTTCTTGGTCACATTTCATTAAATCATTTTTTAATCATTAATATCCCTATTTTATTGATAATTATGGAATAAAAGACTGTTTTAGAATGATTATAGTAAGCCAACTATGTAATTTTATTTCACTTCAGCATTCATACAATACCCAAATAAATTATTATCTATATGTATTACAATATCTCTTTGTTTTTTATCATGAGTTTTTAATCATATTAATATTGAACTTCTTCTCAATGTATTTTTTATATGATATTCATAATTGTATTAAATTTAATGGATCTACAATAAATGCCTCACATTATAAATGGCCGATCAATTTTATGCATGAAATTTTTTATATTTAATGAAAATTTTGGGTAAATTAAATTATTGAACATGGAAAATTATGTTTTTTTATCTTGATGTGTTGTTGGATGAAAAATGTCCAAAAAAAGAAAAATATTTTGAGTTGAAAACACATCATTCTGCATTACATTGTATTGTGGCATGACTTGGGATTTTTGGGAATGGATTGAATCTCCAGTGAATAAATCCAATCCATATATAGGATGATGTCATATGGTTATATCCATAACAATTGGAAACATCCCCAAAAGTGGTGTTACCCTAGTACAATCTCATTGTCTCTACATATTCAAACAATTTATAATGACCTCTAGTTGGTGTATTCATCGCCAAGGGATCTCAAGGAATCTCTACCTCGTTTACCAAAGCATGGACAATGGAAGGTGATATAAATGAGTGTCCCCATGATCAAACAAGGGATATAACCAAGTGGAAAATAAAAATATAATTCCTAAAATAATCTATGCCTCATCCGGTGATGGTAAATCCAAAGCATAATGCTGACCATAACCTACTCTATAGCCCCTCTGATCATGCTGATGACTCCCACCATGGTTTTTCTATTTTCTATGAAAAGAAATAGTGTCCCATGGATGTCCTATACCTTCCCCAAGTAATATATTTTGATCTTGAAATAGAAAAACCATCTATTATTTCCATTTCTAGAACCACCTTAGTGGAGGATCCTAAAATGGAAAAACTTGTGCATGATTTTTTCTCAAAATGTTCAGGCACTCTCACCACTGATGACCTTGTCCATCACTAGAATAACAATCTTATGATACTTTTTTAATAAGCCTTAGAGAGACTTCTAAGGATAAATAAGACACTGTGGGATAGGACCTACCCCCAGATTATCAAAAGTTCATCTATCATGGTAACTGGGAATCCTAAACCATATCTCTACTTCATGAAGAATCATGACGAATCCCCTCTGATAAAGATCATATACTTAATGAAGTCCTCTTGATGGAATCTACTATACCCATCCCCTCAAGATATGTCTTCAACATAAACAAGGTAAGCTATTATTAGATCACTAGATGTAAAGCCTCATAGAAATGTCTCAGCCTAGCATCCTCATTTGGAAACATGTCTTATGCATAATGAAAAAGGATCCTTAAATAGATCATTAAGTCTCAAACACTAAATATTTCTTATCGAAGGGTAAGAATATACTGATTACTATCAACATTCATGGTTAATGAATTAAACTCTACATTGAACTTGTCTTAGAATATCCCCAATGATATTTCCTACTACTCAGAATCCATGAGGAAGAAGAATGAACACTACATCATCGACCCATGAAACATCACCAAAGCGAACATTATGACGTTCTCCTTCTTATCATAGATCAAACTGATATATATATCAACCTCCATCAACTAGTAACTTCTGAATGCATCTGAAAAGAGTCCATCATAATTATATAGAATATTTCACTAAATCATTCATAGTTTCCTCCTCCTAGTGTTCTCATTGGCAACGTCAACATTTGGGTGATTTTTGGACCAACCTACTAAACATATTCTACAAGAAAATAAAAAGTATTTCAACTAGGAGCTATTCATAAAAAATAGAAATTATTTACTGTTATTAATACTAGAATACACAAAACCTTAAAAATAATTTTTTTCATTTATTCGTTTATTTTTTCCATATACCAAGTTTTACCTATTAAAACATAGTAGAAAACAAAAATGATGCATGATCGATTCATTGGAGATTACGTAGAAACTAGTGTCAACTCTATATAGTAGAATATTTAAGTATAATAGTGGATGCAACAAATTCCAAGGTGCCTTAAATAGATATGTCCATAATGGTATCCCATGTTAGTAGTGCATGCTTTTTTTAGCTGACACTATTTCTCTACTATCCCACACATGCTTACATGTTCATTACACAAAAATGAATTATATTCATCAATAAGAGGCTCTAATAACACTTTGTCACAACCCCCCCCCCCCCCTCCCACCACCGACACACTCCCACCCAGAAGGTGTACCCCTCCTTTGCTACAAATGGGAGAATGAAGAGAGTGACACTTGAGTCTCACCTCTAGTTGGCCCCGGGTTAGAGACTATACCCAAGGGTATATTAAACACACTGATGGGAGGAATTATTCTCTAAGAGAACACAAGTGAAAGGGAGTGATAAAGAAAAACCTATCCAAATACTGAATTTATTTAAACATGATATAAAATAAAATGTGAACATATTTAATGACATTCAAGAAATACTACAAGTGAAGTGAAAATTGAATGTACCAAATGAAAGGTAAATATAATAGTTACCACGAAGCCCAAATAGAAACATCAAAACCCACAAGCTAGTACTAATCAACCTAATATCTTACAAGCTCCAACTAAACTAAAAAATAGTTTATGTATTTGTAGGGTGAGTATAAATTATACTCAGTAAGATCCTCACTATAGTGTCTCGTTCAAAAGGTAATGAAACCATGCAAAATAATAGTGAAATATAATTTAAACTAACACATCACCTAAACATGAATAATATGTCCCCATGTTCACCATGGAAGCTATCAACATGTATGGAATACAATTTAATATAATATAATAACTAAGAATAAGGATAACCCACTAATAGTTCCCACTGGTTTGTAGCTCTACCAATGCACTACACATCCAGAGCATCTCCATCTAAAAAGGCTATTCCATAGACCCCAAGGTGAAGAACAATAATATGCACCTTGTGAAACACATCACAATATCCACATAACAAAAATTTTAATGTTTGTTTTATGGAGACACCACAACCTATAAAAAATTTATTAAACATTAGGTATTATACATCAAGCAATTTTATTGCATACATATAGTAAAGATCCACATTCCATTGTTTCATGTACACATTATACATATAGAAGTCCTTAAGATACAAGATCCAAAATTCATGTTTTTGAAATGGCCAAAATCCATTATATCTCTATTTAATTAAAATGAGTAAAACTAACCACAAGTCATACCACTATATGTGTCTATAAAAAGAAGGTAATGGGGCCAAAGGGGGTAATGATCCATCCATCCTCCGGCAGGGATGTTGGGGAAAACACCCATAGGTCTCCAAATCATTGGGTAGATATTTATGAAACTTGAAATGGTGGAAAGTAATATAAATATACAAATAATTGATGATATTATAAGATTAGGACAACATTATGGGAATAACCAACTCTCAGACTGAACAACAAATAACATCTCTTAGACTCCTGGATTGCACTGCCAAATCGATATTTCTTATATTCACCCAAAAATTAAAATGAATACATTAAAATGATTTATTCGGTATAATAAATTTAACATTACATTAATTACATAGATAATAATTATTTTACCAATAACATTTCAATATATCATTTGATCACCATCACATAAATGTTTCATTCCCTCCAGGAATATGCAAACTGATTCCATAACATTATTGAATTGTAACATCAACATTGAATCCTTGACAGCTCGAACCCCATTGTCAAAAAACATATTCACGTATTGGCATTATTAACTTCCAAATTAACATGCATTATATGAAAACATCATAATCTTCCAAAAAAGGAACAATACCAAGAACATCCATCTACCTCATGTAGCGGTGAAAAAAAAGAATCTAAAAAAGATACTTAGTCGGCAGCGAAACAAAAGATTCAAAAAATAATCTAGCTTTCAAAATAATTGTTAATCATAGTTTGAACAATTATGTCATCCAAAATGTCCTCCCTAAAAACCCACATGAATTTTCATATTCATACATCTATCAAAGGCATCATCGAATGCCTTAACAATTGGACCCTCTACTACACACGCCATAACAGCCCTCTAAGCTCATCCATCATAGTATCTCATAATAACATGGACAACTCACCAAACATTAGAAGGATTGTATCAATAATGAATAAAAAACAAAGCAACTGGGCACTAAAACCCAATAACAAAGAATACAGCCTTCACACACAATGATTTCTCATAGCACTGAAGCACAAGGAATGTGGACTTTTAATGTAAGAGGTAAACATAGTCATTACAAGGGGATATTATTTTATCACCCAAATGATTCTTATTACATCTAAATTAATAAATTAATAATTAAACTTTAATAATACAAAAAACCTAAGCAGTAAGATATCATACATTGTAACAAATTTAATAAAAATTTACATTATCATTCCATTAAATAGTTTTTCAATATTAACTAACATTACATACACATTTATTCTTTTCTAATAACACATGAGAGTCCAAACTAATTAACATGTTCATGGAATTAAATCTAAAATTCATCAGACTAATTTAAAATGCTTATTTAATATTTTGTACAATTAACTATCACTTAATATAAATTTTATATTATTTACTACTTTCTAATACTAATACATGAATAAGAATCACATCATATATTCCACAATATATATATAATATCAATTGAAAAACATTATCATGGTTTAAAAAAATATCATTAGGTGATCGATACATATTCATTAATATGGTTTATATAATTAATTAGTTAAATTCTATTAATATACATGGGGATAAATATTTCTTAATATAATATTTAAAATTTAATAAAAGAGATCAAATGAATACCTTACCTCATAATGGTGTCCAAATTATTTTCATTAGAAAAAAACATCATTTTGGATACTAATTACCTCTCCTCTATTAACTACATCCACTCGTGGAACCAGTACCACAATAATTCTTACAAAAAACCCGAAAAACACTATTAGAAAAATTAAGATCCAATTCCACCACATGGAAGATATTAATGAGAGAAATAAAATAAAATAAATAGAAATAAAGTATGTATAACATACCTTATATTGAATATAGATAAATAAGGATTTAAGTAAGGAATCCAAAAATCAATCTCTAGAAAAGGAATCTCCAAAAAATTGAAGAGGGGGTTTTCAGGTCACATGGAATTGAGTTGGGGTTTCAACAACCGTAGGGTTTGAAAAACCTGAGATGCCGAAATAAATTGAATCAAATAGTATTGGAGATTGACATGATGTGACATACCCTTTCAAATTGTGTAATCATCAAGGATCACTTTCCAATGAAAAATTTGTTGCTATTTTTATATATTTTTATTTTTAAAAAATAATTTTTTACACATTATGAAACATAACTTTTCATCAAGTGAAATGTTAACATGGGTTAAAATATCCAAACATATAGCTTCAATCATCCAAATTACTCTAGAACAATTCCAAACCTCTTTTGTGGAACTTTGTATTAAAATCTACACAAAGGGTATATCCACTTGTATTTTGGACGTTCCACTATTAGTTTTATATTCATTTTAAATGTCCGTGTACAATATTATTAATCTATTAACAATGATTCATTCATTTCATCAAAACTATAAAATTATGATATACCCTTGGAAGAAAATTTTTTTCGTAACAATATTTTATAGACATAATAGCAAAAAATGAATTGAATTTTTTCATAAAATTATATCCATAATGAATAATAATAATATTTAAATATTTTTGGAATAGATGGAAATGAATTTAAAGGATCATTTAAAATATATCATCAAATACAGGGTAAAATACACTATTTATTTTGTACCATGATAAAATAATAATTCACAGAATATTGGGAATTTATGTTTTCTGAAAATATTCATGAATACATTAAACCAAATCATTAAAACAAATAATAGTTACCATCTTTTGAAATTACATTGAAGTCGTAAATGTTAAAAATTGTACTTTTTTCCAAATTTTATAAAGATTGTCTAATGTGAACCACATAGAAAGAATTATTTGATTTTAACCATTTAAAACAAGGCCAATGATAATAGAAAAAAAATTCAAATCCTTAATGTTTAAAAAAATTCATTCATGAAATTCGATAATGTATATGGTGGATGATTCTGTTTGAATGTATTTATAATAGTTAATGCAACTTCCTTTATGGACAACCTATTAGTAACTTTTGAACCATATATCCTTTGAATGAAATAACACAAAAGAAACATAAAGATCCATGATAATAAAAATATTCATCATATTATATGTTCAGATTCCTTATACACATTTTTTTGATGATTGTATTTCAATCCATCCAAACATGTCTCACAAAAGGATGCTTGAAATGAGAAACTCATACAAGTTAGGTTTTAATTGAATCAATATTATATTGAATAAAAGAAAAAAACATGATTTTGTAAATCCATAATATATAAAAAATTGTATTTTAAAAATCAGCAATGATATAGTAGGTGCCCCATAAAAAATTAACATGGTTCAAAAAATCAATATTTTCTCAATAAATTAAAATTGATAACATAAAACCCAATGAAATTAATTATACATCTAATAAAATATCCCATTAAAGTAGGGAAAATTTTATATATAATATTATAATCAATGATTAAACAATGATATAATATATTGATATGTAGAATATAAAATTTATAAAAAAATCGTTGTATAACATGAAATGTGCCTCAAAGAAGAAATATTCAAACGAATAATCCCTACAAAAATCATATAAAAAAGTTTTAAATAATCATTGATGATACTATGTGTAATAATTTTATAACCAAATAAATCACATTTAAATAAAAAAAAATTATATTAAAAAATATTTAGAACATAATCATGGAACTATATAGTGAATTATGAATTATTATAACCAAAATAAAAGAAATATTCTACAAAACACATTACATAGAGTATAAAAATTCTATGTTTTTATATTAATTCCAGGATAATAAAATTATCTTTAAAAATTAGTAAATCATGAGTAAGTTATAGTTATATTCCTTTATCGCTATCTATTTTTTCTTTTTTCTAAGTTACATATTTATTAAATAACTTGTTCTGTCCAAAGAATGGGTTTTAAGGATGCAAATTTCTTAATAAATAAGGAAAATTTGTAGTATGATCATGTTCAAAGGGATAATTATTTTAAAATAATTAGTATAATAATTATTATATCATTTTAATCTCTATAAATTATTAAAAATTTTCCCTAGCATGATTGGGATGCATAAAAAATAGGTCATAAATTTTAGTAGAAGTGGTAATCAATATATACATGTGAATGATGAAATCAGTTTCTAGTGTATGTAATGTACTGAAGATAAATGACATATTATATATTAAAAATGGTATAAATTTAAATAATATATTATATATACAAATATTTCATCATTAGGAATTGGCATATTATGTAGTAATTGAAAATGAATTGTATCAAATTGTTGAGGTGAGGGTATACCATTACACATTATTGATACATTTTATTTCCCACTTGATTAAAAAAAATTAATATGGTTTATACATTTAAATAATAAAATTTCTATATATATAGTAGAAATTTATGTTATTACCTTGTAATGGAACGGATTAAATTTAAGGGGGTAGAATATAAGTAAAATAAAAACTATTTGTTAAGATAATTAAATTTCTTTTAATAACCTCCATTGGATATATCATTAAGGAAAATAGGGATGATAATTTAATAAAAAAATAAAATCTAAAATGTATATATGGATAGTAATTATATGTTTTTTATGATTCTTGGTTGAGATTTATTTCTAAAAAACTACATAAATCATTTAATATCTCTATTAATTATGTAAGACCATAGATGAGCATCGTTGGAATTTTATAATGTATTATATGATTATAAATTAATTTAATAATAATGTTTCTCAAATTTTATCTATTATGAGAAAAATAATTGTATAAGTTAAAATAATCTAATATAATAAAAATTTTACATGCTAGCCGATGATTAATAATTTTCTCTTCATATTATCACCCAATTAATATATTTTAACACTACAACAAAATCAAAATATTTTATTCATTAAGTGATAGATGGATACCATAAAATGATAGGTGACCAATGAATGGTCAATGAAAAATATTTCTAACACTACCATATAGAATTATACCATGATAATATTTTTGATTTATTAAATCCATTAAAAAATATATTATTTAACATAAAATAACATTAACATCATTTTTGATATTATTAAAATTATGGGCACAAAATATATATAAATATAATAACATATTAAAATCATATAATTTTAACAAAACAATAATAAATTCTATTTCATTAAAATTATGTGTCACACCATTACCCAATCATTAATTTATTACATTGTTTTTTAAAATTATTTATTCTATTTTTGTAATAAGAGAAAATGAATTATGTCAAAATTATATAAAAATATACAGAAATTAATTATTCACGAAAAATAAAACAACTTCCAATAATAATTAAACTAATTTTTTTTATTATCCAATTAAAACAAATCATTACATAAAATCATCAATATTAATAAATATTATGTTTATAAATACAACTAGAGAGTCATGTTTTGATATATTCAACAATTAAAATAATATTATGGTCATTAAAAAAGAATAGTCAAACTAATTTTCCAAATTAGTCAATATTAAATGATTGTGAAAAAAATAATTTTATAAAATAGATATATGTTATATATATGTATTATTATTTTATGCCTTATAAATTTATCTATAACTGTCTGAACATGATTTATGATTGTCATCGTGATAAATATTTACCCATTTAGCAATTCGTACATAACAAAAATAAATTCATCCTAGTCACCAATATTTATCACCCTAATTATAAATATTTATTATATTTTTCATGTTATAATTTTTATAATTTAATAAAGTATTCTTTCATATAAATTTATAAAACACAAGGAAGACTCTTTTAGAAAAACATTGTTTCAATGACTAAAATAAACTAATACCAAAATTTGTTATAAGAATTATTCCTGTGAAAATATTTTTATTATATGAATTTAGTGAGTGGATATTTTAATTTGATATCAAATTATATAAATAATTATACTTTTAAAATACCTATCATTATGGAAGGAAATTAGAGCTTTATAAGATAATATTCACAATTTATGTAAAATTAAATCATTTGGAAGAACACTAAAAAATTCTCCCTTAATAATATCTAAAATATTGATATAAACTACGATATAATTTCTTACAAGATCATTTTTATGAAATTTTATATATTAAATATATTATTTATGATGAAAATTAAAAAATGTAAATGAAATATATTATTTAAGCACAAATGGACATTATTTAAATTTGAGTAATATATTATTACGAATAAGTAAATAATTTCACTCTATAAAAAAACATGTATTAATATCATTAATAATGTTGTTATTCAAATTCATACTTCCAAATCAAAAATTTTGTTATAAGGATCATATATAAATGATAATATTTCACCTTCATTTGTGATCATTATTGTGTTTTCTGTATGATATCAAACATATCCTTATATTCATAACTCAATGTTATAACTTATCATCTTAAAAAATATTAGGGTAAAAAAATTTCATATAATTCCCTAACTCCCATTTTCTATCTTAGAAATTCTCATACTACTACAAGACTCACAACAACAGTATCATTTATTCATGAAATACACCATATGGGCGATCCTAAATCACTACCAGATAATATTTAAATATATGATAATACATACAATATGTCTAACCCTAGTATATGGTGTGTGATACATCCAACAAGTACCATCTTAATAGAGACATTATGAATAAATTTTTTATGATGATGGTGTAACTCTATATATAATGCATCCATTCCTTCCCTATTCAAAATCTATAATGGTATGATGTAAATTAATGATAACATTATTCACTATCCAAAAAACACACAAGTAAATCATTGTGAAACCATTAGGGATACATTATGTCCCTCCATGAATTATAGACATATCGTACTTCAACAACATTGGAACTCAAATTCTTTGGGTTTATCGTAACCTTCCATCCAATCACTTGCATAATATCAATTTTTAAAGCCACTAAATTATGCCACATAATAAAAAAAATCAATTATATCCATCCCCCAAAGGGGTTACGTATATGTTATAAACAATTATATAATAATGGTTCTACCAAAATAATAGATTGGTATTTATTATTATATTAAAACTCTACTAAGAACAATTATCATATGAATTACAAGTATTCAAGGAAATGGAAACACAATAAATAAAAGTATATGTTTTTATTCAATAGTTGAATATATAATTAAATTGAAAAATATAAATTGGATTTCAATCATTCGTGGGTATATTCATTTTTGCATAATGTTAATTATATTTCCCAACCAAAAATAATATTTTCAAATTTTATAAAATCCATATCATTCCTCTATATCTTGATACACCTCTATATTATTCCCCAAAACAAATCAAAAAAAGAATTCAATCACAATATAAACTAATTGAGTGGTTAAAATACATATCACTTTGAAAATCCATAAATAATGTTTTTTGGGATACTAAAATCACTCCAATTATTAGTATCGTTAGAAATAATTACCTATTACATAACATGGAGTGAGAAAATAAATGTGTTTGATCCATCATTTTCATGTCATATGCATCAATATAACATCTTGTTTTGGTATTGTCTAATCTTTCGGGAATTATTTATGTTAAAAGTAGAGTGAGGGTTTAAAATCTGGGTTCATTAATTAAGGTCATGCAGTAAATATTATTTATTGCATAATATAATCCATATAATTGCAATGTATTTGATACTATAATATTTTTTATTCATTCTGATCTTATTTTGAGGGAATTATAATGAAACTGAGTATTTATATTTAGTAATTATTCTTAAATTAGTACTTCATATTGATAATTAGTCATTATAAAACATTTTTGTCAGTAATTTGTGATCCATAAAATTGTATGAGATAATATCATGTCTCAATTTTATGTTTAATAGGTATTTATCATTTTCTTCATATATTATCACCAAATCATAGGGATTATTTTTACATGAAATTTTAAATACTTTAGTTATGCATATTTGAAATCAATTTAACCTTACAAAACTATGCCAATGTATAATATCTCTTTTCATATATCTTATCCTCTATAGAATAATCTTACACCACATCTATATATATTATTTTACTCTGTTGTGGCTTATTATCCTCTTCATATTTCCATATAACGATTCCATCATAGAAGAAAATCTTTTTAAATTGTTCATTATATGTAGAATATTTTATTGATATGTAGAGATAAAATATTTCACACACCAATACCACAACTAATGTTCTATATATTTATCATTACATGAATGTGTAATCATATCAACGTCATCAGATTTCACTTTTTGAAGAACAGTGAAATTTCATCTTAAAAATATATATTTTTCAGCTATTTTATTATTCCAAATTAAAATTCCATTTCTAGTACGAAAATTAAAAAACACAAATTTAATAAATTTATATTTTCATTTTATCTATAAATTTACATTAACATCAAAATTAATTCCTAAATACGTAAATGGTTATAGGTTTTGGGGTCCCCTAATTTTCAAACAAAAATAATAACATAATCCCACATATTAAACATATGAACAAGGATTGTTTGCAATAATTAGCCATATATTCAAGGATTAACCATATTTCAAAAAATTAAATACATCCTAATATCTTACCACAATCCCATCTACAAAAACTATTTTTATATAATAGTATATTCTTAGAAAAAAATGAGGTAACTCCCATCAACCACACAATGTCCTCAATATTGAATTATCCCAAACCCTCCACCAATATTTGATATAGGAGTTTTAGAAATTGTATTTACTTGGTATGTACATTTATAATAACATTATAAATTTCATTATGAATCACTAATCATAGTTGTGTTTTCAAAATGTACTTAAATATAATTTCCCACATCCAAATTGAATCTCCAATAGGATTTCTCAAAAAAATTGGTAATTGATTCTAAAACATCACCAACAGATATAAGATACACTAAAATATGAACATATCCAATCTTTTTTTAATGTATGACCTGTGAAATTGGATTATACGATACTAAAACATATTTTAATTTAATGGCTATACATATAAGGAGGGTCTATGAATCTCTAAAAGAAACTCATCATATAATAAAATGAGATCAATTTTCCTACCCTAGATGAGGATAATTAACTCCACATCTTAATGAAATCAATATAGGGCATCACTTGACAATAATTGGTCATTAAATACAGAAAAATCAATACCTCCTATATATTCCAACCACATTCTATTATAGATATTAGAGGAATAATCCGTTTAACAATGAAATATTGCATCTCCCTCTTAAATAAAAAATCTTTAAATGTAGGTAACCACTTGGATGCATCAATAATTATCTGATAATGGAAAAACATAGTAATATAATTACATAATGCAATTATTTTTAGAGGTGTGTTGGATATCTCAAACCCATAATATTTTAGTATATATATCCATGACTTTTATCTCATGTTTATAGCATTCTTGGTAAATATATAACTGATATTTGAGTGTGTTGTGATGAACACAATTCATTCGTTTTGAACATAATGTCTCCACAACATAAATGAAATTAAAAATCCTATGCTTTATGTTATGGATTATAAATTTTATCCAGGAAAGACCATACAACATGGACCCATACATGGTCAGGACTTGTTCTAATATCACGAGGATTCCAATATCATCCAAAAGGGAATCACCGAATAACTCATACACAACACCACTACCATAAAAACAAACTAATTGGGAAATTTTAATCCTCTAGTTCATAGATTATGGTTAAATTTAGAAGTGTATGGGATAAATGGAATAATTTCCATTAAATTTTAGATATTTTATAAAGGATACACTCTAGTAGTATTATACATGATATATGGTTGTAAACTATTATCCCACAAAATATTTTAGAAAAAATATCATCAATGGTGGAACCATATTTTTGACACCCGAAAAAATCATTCAATAAACTATGAACTCTCCCAAATATATAATTCAATAAGAAATTCACTCAGTGAATTGAGAACATTCACTCTATGATCATACAATACATCATGTGATCACAGAAGTTTTTTAAAAATATCCCCAGTCAATGAGAATGGTGATCCTCTCTGTCAAAGGATAAAAGGGGATTTCATCAATGAAAAATTTCATATCTCATCCTAAAATTGTTTTAAGATCTAGTACATGAGTCTTATTAAACAATAAATTAAATTTTAATTTATATTTTTACCACTAGATACAAGTAATGATGGTAATGGAATCTGAACACCATCATTAGGATATCCTTCTCACATTCGAAATTATAATGGTATACTAACCTATTATCAGTCATTGAGAACCACCAAACTCCCTTCAATGTGTAAAAGTGATTTTCTATTAATAGTAGATTATATTAATAAATTTTTTCCACTTTATTAATTTTTTTATAGTAAATATATTTCATTAATATCTTGTTTTTATTTTTTGAAATAGATTAATAATTTCATGTAGAGATACAATACTTTTAATAATAATATTAAATAAATATCCCTCAAAATAAAACAACATTTTGTATGAAATTGATATTAGTATAAAATAATCTACATAGAATATTTTTGTGGAACTATAGTGAAATAAAATATATAATTCAATTGATAGATTAGTTGGAAGCCCAATAATTTCCTATAAAAATCCATATACACTTATACCACATTATTTGAATATACATATGTATCATCATAGTGGTATTATATTTTTCTCATAGAAACAATATTACATATTCTAATGGGTGTAATCCCAATATATTATACCTTGATGTATCATTTATTGTGATGATAGATATCAACCAATTCTCTTGATGACATATATCCCAATGAGTATGATAAAATTACCATGCCTGCAATATATATAGCCACTCTATTAAAATAATTACATCATAATGCCTTGTATCCACCATGATAAGGTATAATTAAAATATATCCCCCATTATTGAAATGTTATATCACCATTAGGTATTATTTTTTATGAGATATTCAATGGGGTCTTTAACTTAATAGATTATTTTAGGGGGACTACAAGTATCTTCAATTTTCCATCAAATGATTTTGAAATAAAATTATGAATCACACTGGTGGTGACTAGTACAATTGAAATTGTGAGTGAAGTATATCATATGCCAATTTATATTGGTAACATTATGATCATATCCATCCATCTAAAATAACTAACAACGACCAAACCCACCTTCAAACTCAACCTGAAGTGGAAATTTTGGAGGTGGGTTGGGTTAATGTTATAAGTAAACATATTCCCCTAACATCCTATGTAGAACCTTTAACTATAATACACCCACCTCTTAGCGGTTATACCATACAACAATGAGGAGTTCTCAAATCATCACATTTTCTACATCATATATTTTTAACCATATCACCCCATGAAAAACTATGATGTAAAAAGAGTTTTGAGGGTGTTTGACACAAGACATTATCCTCAACAACCATAAAAAATACTATATTTTTTCTAGATAATGAGATAGTAACATTAGGACTATTAAAACACATGCGTAAATGTAGTGACCCAACAAAATGAATCCCAAATCTGGTGCATTATTTTATACATTGGAATTATTATATGAAATTTGTATCCTCGATGATGAAATAGATCTGTAATTTTGTAACACTAGCTTCATACATATGTTGAACATTACAAATTGAAAAGAAATACTTGATATAGATTCCATTTGGAATATCTAAAACTATTATATTATCCATGTCTATCATTCGTAATATATTTCTGAAATTACTGGGGAGAAGTGAAACATAATAAATAGGTGAGCTCAGGTTCAAAGTAAGGGGAAACAGTACAACATATTCATAAATAATAAATCAATGTGTCAAATTAAATGTAAAATTATATTAACAATAAACATGAAGATAATATGTTAGTAGTAATAGATGAAAAAAATTTCCATAATGAAACTTAACCGTGGGGATTCTAATAGTTGATAAACAAAATGGACTATTATTCAATAGATTCATAATGATTAAATTCATAAAGTTGGACATCATAATGACACTGTTAAGGCCCCTTTCCCAAACCATAATAACAATTCAATCAAGGAATCTAGCCAAGACACAATAGTTTCCTAATAAGTCCTAATAATGCATCAAGGGGGCGTAGCAGTCCCCACCCATTACCTTATATGTCCAATACATTCCACATATAAAATGGGTGATATATAAACAACATAAACCTTCATATTGAACATATAACAAATGAAATCTGAATGCACAAAATATTACAAATGAATGGTATCAAATTAACCAATCCTCATTCAAATAGATAATAGAACATTAAAAAAATTATTTCAGATTATACCATAATAGTTAATCATCAATAAATAACATGATTAATAAATGTAAGTTGACATAGATGAAGTTATTTTTAAATGAAACCATTGAAACATTCTTGATGAAATAATCTTAAATCATTTTATAGAGTCCCATAACACATTTAATCATTCAATCCATAACCCCTTTGAATATTCTTAGAATAAGGGAACTCTTGATATTTAATTTCAAAGGTTAGTACATTCACCAAAAAAATGTGGTACGTTGTGAACAAGGCATATAGATCACAATAGTAAATGTTATACAAGAAATAATTCTTTTTACATCAGAATAAATAGATCTTTTGGGAAATCAATTGTATTTGTCAAAAATTACATTTTAAAAATTTAAATCCCTGAAAATGAAATCTATGAAAATTGAAATTATATTTGAGGTATAAATTTTTTCCAACTGGAGTGAAATCAAGTAAATATTAATTTTGAAAAACTTTTAAAAGTAAAACATTTTACTGGACTTTGAGGAAAATATTAAAGAGATTTTAAATTGTGAAGGAATTTGTGATTTAATAAAACTATAAATGAACTATGATAGTTGTTCAGGATAAAAAAATTTATTTAAAAAAATAATTAATCCTTACCAAATATTATATTCATCACATCAAAATGGGTAAAAAATCATGAAGTTCTGTTGAATCGGGCTTGTTTAACAAGAATAATTAAGAAGGGAACAATTTTAAAACATGTATATCGAAATAAAATATGGAATATATGATCATTATATATAATTTTATAACATATAAATAGTATTTATGAGAAATATAAAAAAATTAAGAAGCATTAAATTTTATTAAAGGTAGAGTAAGGATAACCAAAAGTAAAAAATGTGGGATTGGGTAGAATCCCTTACTAGTTTGTAATCTATCAAATACTATGCCTAAAAATTAATAACAATAAAAATGATAAATTGTATTCCATGAAAATAAATATTTTCATGATATGATAAATAAAGGGTAAGTATCCATAAAACATACATACTAAATATTGTGGAATCCGGAATGCCTCAGAAAAATTGAAATGAGATGAGAAAACTCTAACCATATGTTTGAACATGTTCTGCACTTGACCATAACTTATTGTATAACAAAAATTAATTGATTAATTAATTAATTATGAAACATAAATACATTTATTTTATTCCTTATTGTTTTATTATGTTCATTTATGGACTTATTTATATGATATATGATTAAATTCTTTCATTCCATAGTGTCCGTTCCTTGATTCCATGATCGTTTCTATTGATTACATGTAATGTAATTCATGTGGAATAGATATAGTTATATATAATTTTAATTACATGTTATTAATAAAAATACATATTTTTTTGGTGAATTAAATATTTTTTTAATTTATTAGTATGAAAATGTATTTAATACATTTAGTGATGAACATTTAGATTGTTACAGCAGGTTTTGATCATAACGAACTAGTTATGTTATAAAATTTATGATAATATAAATATTATTGTTATATAATGATTACATAAGTTATAATAAGAATTTTAGAATCATTTTTTTCTATAAAATTGGTTTCATGGCCCTATTTTAAGTTTAATTTGATCATAGTAACATTTTTGTCCATGAAGGTTGTAAATTGGATCCTCTTGAATGGTGATTTCTTTTATACAATAAAAATGAGAGAGTAAAAAGATTAATAATGGTTAGGAAATTTAAATGATATAATTATAGTATATATATGATAATTGAGTATAATTATGAATATCATAGTGCATGTTAGTATACAATAATAAAATAATGAACCTAAAAAGAAATTAAATCCAAAATAGAATAGGATTTTACTTCTTGGAATATGATCCTCGAAAACCTCCTTTGGGGATGAGTTTATTATCTATTGGAAGGATCAAGATCTGATAGATGTGGGAGGAGGCTGGATAAAATAAATTGGACATAAAATTGTGAAAATTAAAGGAATATTATATTGAAGATATGAGGGATTTATTGGTGTCTTTTATAGGGGATGACAAGAGTGATTTTTTACTATCTTATTCATTGTTTTAATATTTTTTTCAATACATCCATAAGTGTTGATTCATATGAAAAATAGTAGTAAGTGCTTTTGAGTTGAAACCATGTGTTCTTACATCAACCATGATTCATGTAATAGTGTATTTATCCTTTAATGTATTTATACTGTAAATTACCTTATTTTACTAATCACCAAATAATCATGTATTTCAAATAAAATTCAAAAAATCAACCCAAACCATTTTTTGATGTGTTTATATTTAATATGTACTCTATTTTATCATAAAAAATCAAAATATGTTAAATAAATGTTTAAATAAAATCATTATTTACATGAAAATAATAGATTTTATTTTTAAAACAAATTTTATTATACATTACAAAATTAACTAAGATCCCATGAAATTTTCATAAAATTAGAGGACAACAATATATTTATTTATGAAAAATATTAAGAAAAATAATTTTAATTTTTAAAAAAATTATTAACTTTAATTTGTAAATAAAATTAATTACTCATAAAAATTCCAACACTTAATTGTTTGTTTGAAAACAATGACTCTCAATTAAATGGATCCTGAAAATTATTAATATATTAATGGGTGAGGTTACTACTCATAATGGTGAATTTAGTTTTTGTATTAGTGAAATTAATATTTATAAGTGTAAATTACAATTTATAAGTGTCATGTTATGATTCACATATAATTTATGTTAATCCAATTATACTCAAAAAACTTACTGATCACAACAGTGTCTATTTTTTTTAAATACAAATCACAGAAGTGTAAAAATTATGTTTCATGAAATTGTTATAAATATAAAAAAGTGTTGTTTGGAAGAGACTTAATGTTATGCGGATATAAGTTATCCATTGAATTGAAATTATTTTTGACGAAATATACCATAAAAATATTGGGGTGTCATATAAATTGTGAATATATTCATAACATAATTTATTATTCATCAAAATAATTATAATAGTAAATATATATATATATATTATCAAATTAAAAAAATATATTGATTAAAAATAATTTCTTAAAAATAATCATATATATATATATTCATATTAAAATTTTAATTTACACTAATATAATACTGTATCATATTATCTTCTTTTTTAGAACATAATTATTTATAACTATTATCATTAGTTAAAACAATTAATTATTTAATATTATTAAAACAAATTACTGGGGTGTTAAATTATTCTCCCCTCAATTAAATTATGGAATCGTAATTCAAAATTGTTTTTTGAAATGTAATGGTTGTTGTTATAAATATCTCTTATTGGAAACCAACACCGAAAATAGGAAAAATAAAATATCCTCTTAATAAGGGGAAAGTTAAAAGAGGTGGCCACCAAAAAAATTTATTCTTTCATATGTGTGGACCTAAATTTGAATTAATAACCTAGACATTGAAGAAAAATAAAATTATGTAGTTCTAATAGAATATGATATGGAACATGTTCAGATGAATGTTTATTACTAAAAAACAATAATATACTGTAATTTTTTTATATTTTAAATGATTATTATAATATAACAAATTTTTATTAATAAATTTTCCTAAGATTTGAGGAATTATTACACTCCAAAATTGTAAAAACGTGTTCTTCAATTTCATAAACACAATATTATCCATTGATCTCATCTTGAACTATCTATACTTAATCTCTTAGCGTAGGATGCGTCATGTGGTGACGTAATTCATTATCCTCTAAAACCTCATACAATGATCAATATAAATCATTCATAAGAGTGTAAACATTTAAAAATATTCTGATTCAACACTATAGAAATAAAGTCACTGAATTATTAAGAAGAACTTATCTATGAAGGAGTTCTAAATTTTTATATTCTAAACATGTGAATTACATAATCACATATCTTCTTGAATTATTGTAATAACTCTAATAACCATAAAACCTTATTAGAATCATGAATTCAAACATATTCCCTAATTAAGATATATGTTATTAAATATATTCCATAAATTCAAAAGTTTTGTAAATCCCAACGATGATAACATATACCACTTTCCCACATGTAAATAATCATTTCGAAGGTAGTAAGTACTTATAAAAATCTACCATTTAATCACCATTATCTCAACATCAAAAATATATTTAGGGTTATCTTTCTTTTAATCATGTTTTTTAAAAAACATGTATCATTACACTGAATAATTTTTTTGGGTACCAATCTACTTATGGTCCCAAATTCTCAATGAAAAATTACTATAGTAAAATCATTATACAGTAAATAATTCTTATAAAAGGTAAATTTTTTAATAAATTTTCAAATTACATGATTCTTGAATAATAATATTAATCATTCCACTTCATTTATTGATGTATCAAAACATGATCACTATCTAGTGACATCAGTTGGGGTATATCACTTTGATGCTGGAGACAATGATTCGCATATTGTCCCATCACCTTGGAGTTAAAGCATTGGACATTGGCATCATTTTTATTACCCTTATAATTGCAAACATGGTGTCCTTTTTTCTCAGCATTTTTAAAAACTCTCATTCCCTTAATTCATTTACCATGGTGATTTTTTCCATAGTTATCACATTTTGTAAAATCCTAATTTCCATTATTATATTTATCTATCTTTTTTATCTTCCTGACCTTTATAATGTTGTTTAACATCAAATCCATATGGCTCATTAAATTTATTACACATATTTTTAACACATGATACTCTTTCCTAGTATAATGGGGATATTTGGGAGACTATATTTCTTCAAAAGATGGCATAAGACCCTAAGAGATATTATCCTTATCACTCTCATAATCACGTGTATTGGTTATGTTCTCAATGCTTCTACTAGGTCCCATTTATAATAAATTCCTTATAATATATTAGATCATAAAATTATTAAATTTATATAACCCTAAAAAATATATATCACATAACATAAACCTTTGCATCATAAATCCTAGAACCACATACATTAGTTACTTTTGAGACACAAAAAATTATCATGGTGGGTAAATCAAATGAGTATATTCTTATGAATATCCCATGGGAGTGTTAATTTAGGTGTGTAGAAAGGCATGTTATCGTGTACCGGGTTACCTCACACCCAACCCTTAACACCACGTTGGAGTTGTTACTCCTAGTTACAAAAACTACAGTACCAAATCAACTTGTATTATCCAAACAAGGATGTATTTTCAAGAAATATCCATATAATATCTTCCTTACCAAATTATAGGATGTTCTCGAATGATTATTCTCAAATTATTTTATACGGTTTTTTCACTAATCTATGTTTTTGTAATGGCCTGGAAATTCGTGGTTTATTTTTTGTTAAATTATGGTGTTCCAGGGTGTCGTTGTTGCTGGAAACATTTCCTCTAGGTTTCACCTATTAGTTACATAGATCGTTCTCAATAATATGTTCAACCTATCGGTCTTATTATTCATTTCAACCCATTAGTCACACTGATCAGTTCCACCAATCTATCTCACTGATCAGTGTCCCACTGATTGGTCTAATCGATCTGATTCACAAATCAGTTCCACTGATCAACATCAATAATCCTCTCCACCAAAAATATTCACCAATCATCTTCACTGATCATCTTCAATAATCACTTTCACCAATGAGCTCCATAGATCAGTTTCACTGATCAGCTCGACTGAGTGGCTTTTCTAATTAACTCCACTAATCAGCTCCACGGATCAGCTCAACCGATCTGCTTCACTGATTGGATCTACTAATCAGCTCCTCCAATTGGAT
The DNA here is from genome assembly GCA_963277665.1 of Viscum album. NCBI lineage: Eukaryota > Viridiplantae > Streptophyta > Magnoliopsida > Santalales > Viscaceae > Viscum > Viscum album. The sequence goes on along the minus strand of OY728150.1, from coordinate 1,253,190,845 downwards.
CCACCGATTGGATTCACCAATTAACTTCACTAATTGTCTCCACCGATCACCTTCATTGATCGTATCAACTAATAAGACTCATTGATATGTTACACCGTTCATCTCCTATTAAGTGTTGGGGGTTTTCCCCCAGATTTCCTATAAAATCTTATTAACGTTTTAATAACTCTTTAATGTCACATAGCACCATTTAAATCCCATATATGATATTTCATATCCCTTATGAGTGGAGAAACACTTGAGTTACCAAAATGTATGGCCTATCACCCCAATTTTTACCACGTTTTCTAGGTTCAATATTTTCTTATCTATTCCATGTTATATGTTTTCTCTATTTAATGGAAATCTATAAAATCACAGACATTATGTCTACTATATTCAAGGATAATTATTGAATCTCAATATATTCTAACGTGTGAAACTGCCCAGCCGTGTGGTCAAAACGTGATCCTATTTTTACAAACACTGAGTTTTCACACCCTGTACCGCTAGGGTCTGACCATTTAACACACTGATATCTTCTTCTTCTTCAGTGGTCCCTTTCTTTTCCTTGGTGTTCATGGAGTCCCTTTATCTGAGACAAATTTTGTGCCTTTGATGGAGCCCTCCCCGCTCTGCCTTAGATCACTTCAAGTTCTTCCTAAAAAAATTTTGCATCCCGAATTCATAGAGAATGGAGAAAAAATCGATCCCAGATCATCATGGTATGGGCTCTTCCTTTGTCACTTCTTATTGTTCATCATGTAGGGTGGGTATGATAATGATCATTCAGGATGTAGGTGAATCCAACTATAACAATGATAACAAGAGGACCATAAAATAATGAAGGTATGGGAATGATGATTTCGTTTATGTATTATTTTTCCATCGTTTTTATGTTTTGAATCTTATAGGATTATGTCCCATGAAAATTGTATCCATTGATGGACATTAATTGCGCACAAATGATCTTATGTTTTTTCGAGCTAATCTAGTGATTAAGTTCTTGTATCTTAGAAACAGGTTAATAACATAATCATGGTTGATTAAATGGATGCCTAATGTGTATGATCCTTTGTTTGATCACCCCGGTTAACCAATGGAAAAATGAAATATAATGAATGGTCTCGGATAAATAAGGAAAACATCATTTCTCTGTTCTAGTGATATGCAGGGTTATTCTATTTAATGATTTTGGGATGATATAAAAATGGGGATCAGATGTTCTAGTTATGAAATTATTAGACCTTCAATCTATGGACATGTGCAGCTAGCATGTTGGTACATGGATTGGTTCTAGTACTTCAAGTGATCTCACTGATCCCTTTTTTTGTTGAGACATTACCAGAGAAGTGGGTGTGAATGCTTAAAATCATGCTTGGATGTTTTTCCTTCTGCTGTTTTTTGGCTTGTGCTTATGCCTGTTAGTAGACAGGTGGTGGAGAAATGTTTTAAAATGAATCTATATAAATTGATAACTAGAACAAGTAAAATATATTAATTGTTTTCCATAAATTGGTAGTGTACTAGTTGTGGTTGTGGCATATTTTTTCATATAGGGATAACAACCAAAGTGGTGGTGTATAGTCTGGTAGTATGTTTCAAAACCCTTTGTTTGGGATGATCACTTTATTACATATATGGATAAGTTTTTGTTATTGTGTTTCTTATTTTCACCCCACCCACGTTGATCACTTCATTTAGAACACCCACATTTAATGGGAGAGAGTGTTATTCCCGAAATTCTTATGAGCAGATGGTTATTAGCTATTTTAGGCTCCCTCTTTGTGGTTGCTGAATACTTCATGGGAAGGATACTATGGCCTAAGGTTCATTATGACCCTAGAATCTTGGAGAATGGTATTATTTAGTGGTCGGACTGGGAATTTATGGGTTTCTTTGTTTCCCACGTGAAATCGGGATGAGGGCCATGTGTCTTCGAGTGTGGAATTAATTGTTCATGCTCAGGTGTCTTGAGGCATAACAGTTATTGTTTTGTCCTATATGTCTTCGGATGTGGCAGTGGTTATTATATCCAAGGTTTCTGTGATCATGGTGATGTATGGTTATGGTGGCATAGGTTTCTGCAGGTGGGATGTGTGGTCGTGGTGGCCCATAATGTTGTTGTTGGGGCGGTAGTGGGAATGCAATGGAACCTGTGGGGGAGGTATGATGCCTATGATTTTTATGTAATCATTGGTAAAGTGTTGTGGGTACTCAAATATCGATGTACTATTACTATTACATTACCTAACCTGCATTATTTTGGGAGTGTGGCTTGGGGATGCTGGGTGGACAGTTTCTATACGAGGTGTTTTGGTTATCTCTATTACTCATAAGGCGTTTGAATGTATACCCACTTGTGAGAGAGGGATTTTTTTCCCCAATGAGTATACCTATATACTCACCCAACATATATAATACTGTTTTTAGGTTTCCATGAGGTTAATGTGGAATATTCCATACTGTACTAGTTTTGATGTTGTGATAAATGCTTTTTCATTTCTTTCTTTTGGTAATTTCCATTGGATTTTTCTTGTATTTGTATTCGTTTATTTTTGGGCATGCATTTGGGAATGGATTTTTGGCCTTAATTTTATTTCAGTCTTTAGATGTTTTGGGGCATTACCATCATATCCCACGATCAGGATCTATAAAATGATAATGCCTTCCAAATTATTTGAGATTTTAGACCCTTGGTGGTAGTTGAAAATCAAGGGCCTGTTGAAGGTGAGCCTCAGGGGTCATTATATCTCCTGCAACATGAAGAAGGAAGGGTCTGGATGTTTTTTGTACCTTAACTCATGTTAGTAATGGAGGGTTGTGACAGAATGGTATCTAATATGATGGATGAGAGAAAGGATGACGTTTGGGGTTATGCACAATGAGGATTTCATGGGATGGAATGGAAACATTGTTAGGGAATCCTGGTGAGAAAAATAGACATCATTATACTAGCGAGGACGTGAGATGTTCAGGCCCCCCGTGATCCTATTGAAGAACATTGGACTTATTGAACGACAAGTTGAGGCTACACTAATTGTAGGGTAGAGACCCTAGGAAGGGAACATGCATCATAATGACTTGCGTTCTTTTCTGTTTTGTTTTGGTTTTGGAATTTAAAATAAATTAAAAGTATTACAATATGTTAAATGTATTCTTCTACACTACTTGTTTTTAGGAATTTTTTGTTTACATAGCATCTATGGAAATTGAATAACGTCCATGAGTAGTGCAGGCAATCAAGATCCAGCAGGATGATTTTATTTATCAACAGAGGGCTGATCTAAAGGAGGATGATGAAAAGTTGTAAATGATTGTTTATTCAATTAGGTAGAAGACCCTCATGATGTATGAGGTATGTTTTACCAATATAGAGACAACTGGTTGGATTGAGGTGATGGTGATCAGTTTTACCTTGATTCATGCTCCAAGAGTATACTGGGTTCCCTTGGTAGTTAGTCATATCAGGTGAGTATCAAATTAGTGTTGGATGCTCTACCTTGGAGTGTGGATGAAGACTGAGGTTTTTTTACTGAATTTGGGGATATTTTATAAGTAGATTTGCATTATTCCCCATTGAAGAATGAGAAGGGAAGGAGCTGATCTCCCTTCATCAAAGGAGTATGACAGTATGGTCGTTTTCTATAAAGATAAAGGATCTCATTCATTTATCTCCATACCTCTTCCTAGATGAGGATTCGCATGAAAGATACATAGAGGAGGTGTTTTTACCTTTCCTTTAGTATGTTGTTACTCCCTTCACTCTACCCACATAGGTGGATGTTAACAAGTAGGATGAGGTATTTGATAGGATATAATCATTGGGAGGTGTGATATATGAGTGTATCATGTTGATATCGTCAAAGTGGGGGCCATTTACAGCATGACTCTAGTAGCAACTCCTTCTATGTTTTGGTCGGTGGGAATTAGGCCCCAACAGTTCTAGTTTTGGTCTCCGAGTCCTCTTCCTTACACCATATCCCCTAGAATGAGGATCTTTTCTTGTGGTGGTTTTGGTCACATCCAATGTTGGTTCCCAGTTCGAGATCAGTATAGTGAGGTTGGGTAGGTTCAGTTCCCATCTTAGCATCACCCATTGTCAGCTAGACATTTTCAGTAGCTGTAAGGATAACGAGATCATGCTCCTCCAAGGGTGGTTGTTTTTGGAGGATTATGGCCTCACGACACACATTATGGACCTCAAATGGGGTGTGGTTGGGGAGGTGTCTAATAGACGAGGGGAAGAGGAGATGGTTGTGTGAAGTTTCACACCTAAGAGGTAGATGTTCTAATAGAACGGGAGGTCATTTGAAGTAAAATTAAACTGTTTAGTACTTTTTTAAGTGCTTTATTTGATTCAGGATATTTGTACTTCTTTGTTACAATCAGTCTAGCCCATTCTTGTGGCCTAGACGTAGAGTGACTCTCTGTTCCCTTGGCGATTCTTACACCGGTTAGGGGTTAGACCTACTTGTTTAATATTTTTCAAGGATGCATACAAATGTTGGGGCCACATCAGTCTAGTGGGGATCTCCTTCTGCAACAAATGTAACCATACGATGTCATCCTAGGCATCAACTAGCTATCTTCTATGCATATTTTTATCGACTACTTATGGAGAAGAGGCATGGTTCCCAATGAGAATGGCACATGTGTGGCTTTTTCCTGAAAATGGGGTTATCAGTTGGGGTATCAGCTTGTAGAGACACTTCTTTCTAGGTTGGCCAAGCTATCAGCAGAATCAGTGGATGTTGATATGATGTAATTCAATGGAGTTTATAGAGAGTTCCTATACATTTTTTATAAGGAGGTTGTGACTCTATCCCCTTTATGTGACGTTGAGTTTGGGATTTACATACAACTCGGTGCCCATCAGATTTCTATGGATCTATATCGAATGTCGCTTTCTATGTTTCGGCAGTTGCCGATTCATATTGACGATCCGATGAATAAGGGTTTTATCTGACCCAGCGGGTCACCATGGGGTTTTCTAGTCTTGTTCAAAAAAAATATGTTAGTATCAATCTAATAATTGAATAATGGAGACTAAATTAGGTAATGGTTAATAATATTTACCAACTCATGAGGAAATATGATCTGTATAACTAGCTAAATCGAGTAGGATGGTTCTATATGATTGATGTGCGGTCTAGGTATCCTCAGTTATGGGTGAAAGATGGTGAAATCCATAAGAACGATTTCAGTTGTAGGAATGGGCACATAGAGTTTGCAGTCATGTGATTCGGTGTTACGAACGCAATTGTTGTGTTCATGGAGTTCATGAACTCTTCTTTTTTGAGTTTGTGGACCAGTTCATCATTATGTCCATCGATGACATACTAACCTACTAAAGATCATAGGAGGAGTATACTGTGAACCTCATGATGGTCATGGTGATCCTTAAACGCCACTAGCTCCCTATTAAGCTTTCTATGTGAAAGTTTAGTACGCCAGAAGTTCCCATTTTTGGACATGTGGTGTATCAGAAAGGGGTTGTGGTGGATTGGTCTAAGGATGAATCAATTGTTTCTTGTGTGGCACCCAAGTATATAATGGTGGTTTATAGTATCCTTTGTCAAGCAGGATATTATCCAAGGTTCATAAATGACTTTTCTCGAGTTGCATATCCTTTGACCTCTTCGACCTGAAACAACCAAGACTTTGTGTGGATTGATCAGTGTTAGGCAGTATTCAGCTATCTGATGGAAAGGATGGCATGTTCTCTTATTGATCAGGATTCCATAGGAAAGGGGGGTTTTTAAGTGGTTTGTTTTGCTTCTTGTATTTGTTTGTTGTGTGTACTAATGCTGTAGTGGGGAGTGATCTATTAGTTTTCTTGGAAGTTACATCATCTTGGGCATAACTATGGCACACATGACCTAGAGATTGTAGTTGTAGTGTTGTAAATGATGTTGTGGCAGTATTACCTCCTTGGGGAGTTTATTTTGGTCTTCACATATTACATGATTTTGAGGAAAATATTTTCCCAGTAGGATCGGAACATTCGATAGCGATGGTGTATGGAGTTTCTTTTGGACGATGATATAGATATCTCTTATGCTAAAGGTTAGGGGAGTGTTTAGGCCATTCTATGAGAAGGAATTTGTAGAGGGAAGTTGTTTGAGAAACCATGGATTCTTGGATGTAGGTGGAGGAGTTGGATGGCTTACACCTATATGCAATGGTAGATGTTGGTAGAGGCTCTCAGTTTCAGAAGACATGGTTGTCCTCTCAATTGTTGTAGTTGGAGGAGTCTCAGTGGGGACACTCGGAGAGTAATGTGATTCATGATTGTGTTTACCAAGAAAATGTTCTATAAGGGAGGTTAGTGGATTGTTAGAAATATATTATTCTATATGGTATGTTTTTTCAAAGAAATGATGCATGAGGGAGTTCTCTATGAGATCCATAACTCCCCTCTAGTGGTACACCGAGGAGATTCAAAGATGTACTAAGGCATGAAATAACAGTTTTGGTGGCCCATGGTGAAAGGGGAAGTGGTGCAGTTTGGAGCAAGGCTCTTATAGCGTCAGTAGGTGAATGCTGAATGAAACATCCCATGAGGTTTTTTCTATCCATTAGATGTTCTCAAGTGGAATTGTGATGAAATATCAATGGATATCGTCACAGGACTACCCAATGATCAAGGAGGCTACGATTCTATCTGGGTAGTGGTAGACTAGCTAAAAAATTAGATCACTTCATGGATATCAAGGAGTCGATTTCGGTGGATGCCTTAGAATGGAGATAAGTGGATGAGGTGGTGTAGTTTCTTAATGCTATGAGGTCCATAAACTTGGATCAGGATTAATGCTTACCTCACAAGTCTGGAGGGGATCACAACATGATTTTGGCACCCAAAAATTCCTTATCATAGCTTTCTAACCCTATATAGATGGAATGATAGATCAGACCATCTAGACATTGGATTATATTATAGATAAATGTGTTTTGGATTTCTTGGGATCATGGGTACGACATTGGACCATAGTAGATTATTCATAAAATAATATCAATCACTCTACTATTGACATGTAACCATTTTAAGCCTCATACAAGAGGTCTTTTCGTTCTCCCATGTGCTGGACCAAGGTTGGGGAGGCCAGTGTTCCTGGCCTAGAGTTAGTGAAGAGAACAATGGAGAATTTTTAACTTGTGTGTTAGAGGATAAATGCATCACGAGACCAGCAGAAGTCATATGCTTATTGTAGGAGTAGGCACATGGAGTTCAAGGTTAGATGGAATGTATTCTTGAAGGATTCCCCTCGATGTGGGTTGCTATGGTTCGGTAGGGGGTGTAATCTTTTTACCATGTTCATTGGGAAATTTAAAGTGTTGAGGAATGTAAGTGAGGTGCCATATTAGCTGACATTTGCACCTATGTTGCAAAGGATCCATGATTTTTTCCACATATCCATGCTTTATCAATATCTGCATGATGAGTCATATTTTATTGACTGAGGAGAGTTTCATATTAGGTTTGATGCTGCATTCATGGAGAAAATAGTATGGATCAAAGAGCGAAAGGAGAAGGTTCTTCATAGATGGAAAGTCACTTTGATTTGTGTGATGTCGAGGCATGGTGGCCTCGAGAATAGTACAAGGGAGTTTGAAGCTCAGATGCACACCTAGTACCAACAGGTGTTTTGAATTTCTATTATGATCCTTCCCGAATGATCTTGTTATTGTGACATGGTGTGATGTAACACAGACCTTTTTTGGTTACGATATAATTTGTTTCATTTACATTGTGAATGTGTATGAAAATACCTTATGTATGGGGAAGGAAGAACCTGATTTCTAATCAAGATGCCTCAATGTTGATGTGATAAGTCAAATTAGGTTGATTCCATGCCTCCCAAAGAGGATAGTATATTGACATGGAGGAAAGAACTACATGATCTGTATGTTGGGACAATGAGAGCATTGGGATTCATATGCGTTTTTTGGGTGGTAGTTATGGGGAGGTGTTCGAGGATATCTAGGTTTTGTTCCATCCTGGGAACAACTCAACTTTGTTTGTCCTTTAGAGGTATCTAATAAGGATGTTGTGAGTATCCCTCTCTTTTCAAAGATTTTACACTTACTTCTCAGGAACTAGAATTGTCTATGATGTATCTGATGTAATGAACCAGACATTATGGGTCCATTACTTAGTCACATTCTGGTGTTTTGGGGCAATGGTGTTGGTTGATACATATCATCGTGGTGTCACCAATTAGTGCCATAGATCAGTCTCCCCAATCACCTCCACCATTGGGTCTAACTGATCAATCTCCCCAATAGGGTTTATTTAACTATTCCACTAATCTTATACACTGATCCACTCCACTGATTTGATTCAACGATCCATTTCACTGATAAGCTTCACCAATCTGCTCCACCGATATGGTTTACTAATCAGCTCCACTAATCATATTCATGAATCCTCTCCACCAATAATCATCACTGATCCCCTAAATTGATCAGCTTTACAAATCAGTTTCACTAATCGGCTCCACTAATCAGCTTCACCGATCCACTCCACAGATTCTCTTCATCGATCAGCTCTGTTGATTCACTTCATTGATCAGTTTCAATAATCATCTCACCCAATCAACTTCACTAATCATATCCATCGGTCAGTCTCACTGATCAATTCCACCGATTTTCCACCATGAAGTGTCACAGATTCAATCCCCAGCTTTCTCTTATCATATTATTTATGTTTTTATACCACTTTAATATAATAAAATGTCATTTTAATGCAGATAAAGAATATTTTAAATTACTTATTGTGGGGTTATACATATGTTACCAAAATGTATGGCCTGTCACACGCCCCCATTTTACCATGTTTTCTAGGTTCCCACATTTTCCAGTTTCATCCATATTATATTTTTTCAATGTTTGAAGTAAATATATTAACTCACAACTGTTATCTTCCCCATCTCTATAGGGAATTATTAAATCTTAATAAATTATAATGTGAGAAACCGCCTAACCTTGTGGTCAAACCATTATCCTCATTTTATGTACATCGAGATTTCACATCACGTAACTCTAGTATTGGGTCTTTTAATACACCAAGATCTTATTCTTCTTTGGTACCATTATTTTCCTTAGTGTGTTTATAGTTTCTATTTCAGATAAAAATCACGAGCCCCTGCAGGATCCCTTCTAGCTCATCCATGGAGCCCATGGAGTACTTACTCTACAAGTTGTGCATCCTCAGCTCTTAGGGCCTAGAGAATACATCGACCCATGATCATCCATGTAGGGTTTCTTTTTTCATTCTCTCCTTCCAATGCATCATGCAGGGTGGGTATGAAGATGATTATTTGGGATGTATATGAAACCAACATTGATAAATATAATAAATAAACATTAAAACAATGAATGGATGGGAATGATGATGTTGTTGATGTATTATTTTGACTTTTTTTATGTTGTTAATTGCTTCAGATTATATCCACTAAAAATCATGGTTATTGGTTGTCCTTACTTCTGCATTAATGATCCACTTTTTTTCTTGATAAACATGTGATTTATTGGATGTGACATGGAAACTAGTTAGTCACATAAATGTTGTTGATTAAATGGATTCCCGATGTATAATAACCATTGTGTGATCACCTTGGTTAACCAAGATAATGAAAAAAAAATTAACGGTGTTAGAAAAATCTAGTAAACATATTTGTTATGTTCTAATGTTTTTTATGGTTGTTCAGTTTAACGTTTGTGGGGTGACTTAAAAAGAAAGATATAATGTGTGGGTTGAAAAGTTGTTGGCCTCTGAATATAATGTCGTGTGGATCCAGAATTTCGGGGCTTGGTTTGGTTATAGAACTTTTTCGGTTCCCATGGATCCCTTTTGTTGTTTTTACATTTCGAGGGATCTAAATGTGAATGATTAAATGGATTCTTGTCCATTTGTTCCTTCATTATTTGTTTTGGCATGGGTTTATGCCTATTAATATCCCCGTTATGGCGGAATGTTTAAAATGTAATCACATGATCATGATAACTAGAAATGGAAAAATGGGATAAATTGTTTATAGAAATGGGTTGTGTTATGGTTATGGCTGTGGCATATTTGTGCATGTAAGGATATCAGCAAGAGTTGTGGTGTACAGGATGGATGATTGTGTGTGAACCCTCAGGTAGTGATTAGTGCTCAATTGACTATATGTATAATGTAAGGTTATTATGATTGTTGTATGCACACCTCAAATGTTGATCACTTCATGAAGAACACCATCATTTTATGGGTTAGGGTGTTTTCCCAACCATCTTATAAGTCTAAAGTTGTTATATCCTTTCTTCTCCCTATCCTAGGTATCCCAAGATACTTCAGGAACGCTGTGACTGCATAAACATCATTATGGTCAATGAATATTTAGAAATGGTGTGTTGTGGTGGTTTTCTCAGGTGTGTAGGGTAAGGTTTCTTTACCAGCTGCCTTTATGATGGGGCCAGGTGTCATTGGGTGTGGAAGTGGTTGTTCCAGCCAATGAGTCTTTGGTAGTGGAAATGGTTGTTTTGGACAAGGTGTCTACGTAAAGAATGTGTGGTTATGGGGGACCATGTGTTTACGGGTGAGGTAAGTTTTGTTTTCGGTGTCCCATGTGTCCGCGAGTGGGATGTCTGGTTGGGGTGGACCATAATGTTTTTGGGGGTGTAGTGCGACAATAGTGGCATCTTTGGGGGAGGTATGACATGTTTGATGTCCTATTCAACCAAAGGGAATGTGGTATGTGGTACCCAAATACTGATGTGCTATTACTATTAAATTACATGGCCTGCATTATTTAGGGAGTGTTACAAAGTGATGCACCAGTGACAGTTTCCTTTCTAGTTGATTTGGTTATCTCTATTTATCCTGAGACATTAAAATGTCTCCCCACTTGTTCACTAGAGCTTTTAGTTTTCACTACTCAGTATAACTATATGATCACCATTCATATATAAAACTATTTTATTGTTTCTAAGAGGACATTGAGGACCATGGTGATCCTTACTATCATGGGCCATGGGAGTTTCGTTATTTCTACTTTTTTGTACATTAATTTGGATTTTTCTTGTACTTATATCCATTTATTTTCTACATGTATATGGGAAGGGATTTTGGGCCTTAGTTTTGTTTTAGTCATCTGTTTTTTTGGGATTTTCCATCTTATCTCCAGATATTGTTCTATAAAAGGGTAATTCCATCCATATTATGTGAGATTTTATACCCTTGGTGGTAGTATCCACTCATGAGAATATTGATGGGGGGTCTTAGGGGTCATTATCTATCATTAAACATGAATAAAGAAGAGTATAATAGTTATTTTCCCCTTCCATCATCATGGTTAAGGCGGGTCCTGACAGTTTTCATAATATAGTTTTAAATGTTTCTAAAAAACATCATTTGATTCTAACAGTTACGCCCTGATCCCAGAAACCTAGAGTTGGTGAATTATTAAATTACATCAGAATGCTAAAATGAATTTTTTTCCCAACTAAAGAAATGTTTTAGTAGTTTTTGAAGTTTATTTATATACATATGTTTGACATTTCAAATATAAATGTAATACATCATATAATCTACATAGGGAATTTCTAAAACTCTAATATTATCCTTTTAATTCATTCATAATACACTTCAGCACATACTGATGAGAAATAAAACATCAGAAATGGGTGATCCCATAATCTTAGTGTGGGTAGACAATATAGTAGAATCATAAATAATTATGCAAGGTTGATAAGATATTGTACACATTACATTAAAAAAACATCAACATAATATTGCAAGAATAAATGAAGAAAGAAATTACATAATAAAACATAACTATGGGAATTTTACAATTCTAATAAACAAATGGGAATAAAATATTTAGTTCCATTATGTTGGAATTCATATTTTCATCCATCATAATCACACCTAAAATAGCTCATGGCAGGACCATAATAAGCATTTCATAAAGGCATTGTTCTATGACATTATTTTCTCTCACAATACCTTATATTTCATCGAAGGACTATATTGGGACCCTCCAGTCATTTAAAATTTATAATACATTTCTCATATGAAAAGGGTGATTCATAGAAAACATAAACATTAATATTGAAAATCCAGTATAGGGAATCTGAATACATCAACTATAACCCATGAGTGATATCAAATTAGCACATCCACAGTCAAACTGATCATCTAAACTTCAAAAAAAGTATAGATAATATAATAAGTGATAAAACTCAATAATTTACAAGATTCAACAATGGATATTGACATAGATGAATTAATTTTTAAATGAGACCACTGAAAACATCTTTAAGAAATAATAAATAATCATTTCAATTTTTTTATACCACATATAAACATTATTATCAAAATCTATTTGAATATAATGATAATATGGTTACTCTTGATATTACATGTAAATGGATAGTACATACATAGTACACAAAGAGTATGTGGTGAACAAGGAATATACCTCATTGAAGAATATTTGAGATGAGAAAACCACCTTTATATTTTCGACTGAATAATACTTTTGGAAATTCCTTTGAATTTTTCCTAAAATCATATTGGAAAAATTTATATTCTACAAAAGAATAATTTATTTAAATTGAATTTTTTTAGGATGAAATTTTGTCCCACTAGAGTTAAATAATGTAAAATGTGATTTTAAATAAGCTTTAGTAATAAAACACATTAGTGCATTTTAAGAAGACTATTAATGAGATTTTAAAGAGGATAAATATTTTTAATTCAATAAAATCAAATATGAACCAAGATAGTTTTTTATGATAAAATATTTTATTTTATAAAAATAATTATAGGCTAAAACAAAATGAATAATAAACATTAATAAGGGTAATAATTCTAGAATTTCTCTTCAATATGGATTATTTATGGGGATTAATTTAGAAAGAACCGATTATAAAACATGTAGATCACTATAAAATATGGATGATCTAATATAGATATATTTTTTTAGAACATAGTAATTTTATTTCTGTAAAATATAAATAAAATTGAAGCATAAAAATTTAGTAAGGTTTGAGTTAGATTACCCTAAATTAAAAAATGGGGGTTCATGATGTATCCCTTAACAGTTTGTAATCAATAGACTCATATTCCCCCAACATTAATAATCATTAAATAATAAATTGAATTATATGAGACATAATATATTCATGATTTGATACATCAATGTGTAGTATCAATTCACCATACAAAATAAATAGTGGTGAATAAATAATGTCACACTAAAATTAATGTGAGACGAGAAAACCATTAACATATTTATGAATGCATTTTTTACATGACCATATAATATAGGACAACCAATTTAAATTAATTTATTAATTAATTATCAACATTATTTACATGTATTTGATTATTTATTATTTTATTAAATTCATTATTAAATTTAATGATAAGTTATATTGTTGAATTCCGTAATTTCGAAGTGTTCTTAGATTTCATGATATGCGCGTGATAATAAGTAATTGAATTCTTGTGGAATGGATATAATTATACATAATTTAAATTAAACATCATTAATGAACATTAATAAGAAAAAATTTCCCCATATATGATTTGGTTATATATTTCAAGGATGATTCATTGGATAATACATTAAGTGATGACCGTTAATATTATTATGGTGGTTATTGATCATAACGAACTAGTTTTGTTATATTATTCAATATCATGAAAGAATTATGGTTCAATAATCATTAAAAAAGTTGTAATAAAATTTTTAGAATCTGATTCGACCAAAAAAACATTTCTTGACCATATAGGAAGAAGAAATTAATGAACGAAACGTTATTGTCCATGAAGGTTGTAAAATTGCACCTTCCGGGTTATAATTTCATCTATAAAATACAAGAGAGAGAAAGAAGATTGATAGTTGATATTAAATTAACATGATACATATATATTGAATATATATTAAACTAGAGTTATATATATCAATTGGAAATTGGTGTTTATGAGAAAATAATTACAGATGGAACATAAAAAAAATAAATGGAAAAAGGAAGAGAATTTTACCACTTGAAATATCCTCCTTTAAAACTTCTTTAAAGGGAATGGGTTTTTGTATTTTGGATTGACCAATTTATAATGGATGTGGGAAAAGGAAAGTGAAGGGTATTTGGGTAGAACATCTGATATTCAATGATGAAAATATTAAATAAGAGAAGATGAAGTGATGGGTGGCTTTTATAGTGGATGAGAGGAGAAATTTTTAAATATCTTATTCATTATTTTTCTATTTTTCTCAAGAAAACCAAGTGTGTGAATTCATGTGACAAATAATATTAATAAATTAACATGAAATTTAACCATGTGTTATTACATCATCCATGATTCCTAGATAACTGTACTTATAGAATAATTTTTTTATAATGTAAATAACTATTTTTTTTAATCACAAACAATTCATGAATTTCAAAAAAATCACCCTAACCATTTTTTAATTTGTAAAATGAAAAAATTTCTACACATTAAAAAAACTAAATTTCTAAATATTTCTAATTTAATTTCATAAAAAAATCATTAATTACATGAAAAATACTAATTTTTATTTTAAAACAGAATCTATAATACTTCCAAAAATTAACTAAGGTCCTATAAAATTATCTAAATTTTTTTTGAAAACAATATAAAAATTTAGGAATAATTTTAATGATAATGAATTTTAATTTTTAAAAAAAAATTGATTTAAAATTGGAAATTAATAGATATTACTCACTGAAATACCGAGAGATAATTATTTATTTTTTAAACATTCATTCTCCTTTATAAGGTGCCTAAATATTATTTTTAAATTCATGGGTGTTGTTACTATTTGTAATGGTTAACATAATATTAATAAGGGAAATAGTACTATTAATAAGGGTAATGTTACTATTCAATAAAAAATAAGATGATCTTATTAAACTCTAAAAAACACATTGATTGTAATGTTGAATGAATTTTATTTTATCTCAAATCAATAAATTACCAAAATTATGTATCATGGCTAGGTTTAACTATAAAAAAGTATTTATTTATAGAGACTCAATCATGTGTGTATTTATGCTATTAAATTAATTGAAATTATTTTTGAAGAAATATTCCATAAAATCATGGGGTCTCATATAAATAGTGAATATATTTGTAACATAATTTAGTATTAATTAAAACACTAATAATAGTCAATATAAATATATTATATTTAACTAAATAATATATTGATAAAAATTTATTTTGTTAATATAATTATATGAATATATATTTATATTAAAATA
This sequence comes from Viscum album, assembly GCA_963277665.1. NCBI lineage: Eukaryota > Viridiplantae > Streptophyta > Magnoliopsida > Santalales > Viscaceae > Viscum > Viscum album. The sequence goes on along the minus strand of OY728150.1, from coordinate 1,253,175,590 downwards.
TTCTATTATAAAAAAATAATACTATGAAATAGAATTTTTTTAGAAAATTTATTGTTTATAAATATTATATTTAATTGAAGCACATAATTATGTAATATTAAATTAAAAATTACCGAGGTGTTATAGTATATATTTTATGTAACAAAAAAATTTATAAATATCAGTCATCTATAATAGATGACATTACTCTGGGAATATATGTGAAAATTCATAGAATTTTAATCCCACATTGATAGATCTCTTGATCATCATGGTCCTCTCAATAATTCCTACATAACTAGATATAAAATAAGGTAAATAACAAATCAAATATCTCAATAAATATCATTCAAAACATCCCATTAATAAAAAAATCAATCATATATCACATTAGGAGAGTACCACTTGTAGTTAGTATTAAATAATGTGGATAATGAGATGAGTATGAAATCTGTGTTTTGTACTAAAATATTGTTGTCTCACACTTCCTCAATGTTTGATAAATAATTCACCAATGGTAAAGGGGGTCAAACAAATTGCATGGGTGAATAACCACATTACTGATCTGATTCATCAAGGACAAAAAATTACTTAATATGTTAAAAATATGATTATTCACTAGAAACTCCATTATATAAATGTGTATGTGGACAGGGAATAACACTCAAGTAACATTATATATACATTACTCAATTTCATGATATTAAATATTACCCTATAACCTAGGATTCATCCCACACTGGATCTCATTAAGTGTACTAATCCTATACGTATTGTTATATTTACAACATTAAACATTCCATAGCTCTGTAAATGGGACATCAATCAACAACAATAATGACATTTTATTATTGTGATGGTCCACGGGCTGAGGGCCTTCTCCATAAATTTTTGGAAGTTGAAACTGATGAAAATGTCCATAAAAATAATACTCACTATTAAAAATACTTGTTAATATTGGTTTAGAAACATGTCATTAATATCCAAATAGATTATTTTTTAATTTAATTCCCTATATATAAGATTCTATTCATTATTTGTAATGATATAAACCATATCAATAAATGATATCAACTAGATTCCACATGATTATGATATGGTTAAAATAACATTAGGGTTATGAAAAAATGATTAATTAGTGGCATGAATATATACAAGTTCCCATGGTTAGATAACTAATATCAAGCCTTAATTACCCACATTCTATGTGCTCCCAAAATATGATATCAAATGACCACTAACACAAATATGAATCCTTGATATTACAATGATCGAATACCAATATGATATGACCCTAACCTGAAGGAACCCATCGGGGTCAGAAATAAGAATAGTGTGCCACCCTAAGAAAACAAATAATGGGGTTAGGGTTAGTTTCAATCATCAAGAAGGAATTCCTCACGAATGAGACAACTAATATGATAAATCCATATTCACAATCAAGTATCCATAGATGATTGAAGCATGTAACATATATATATATATAATAATATAATGGTATTAGAATATGTTTTCAGTTAGTTGTAAATAAACTAATAAATATGAATTTCATTAAATATTATTAACATATATAATATAATTCCCAGTACTCTAGGACTATAAAAAACCTCACATACATTGAATTAAGGGACACCTCATCAATTCATTGTAAAACTAAACACCCTCAAAGACTAAGACAAACATACACCCATATGTTGTATCATCCCACCCTCATGAATTTTCTAGTACATATTCATCATCTAAATCGACACAACACGTGTGGGGAAGAATCCCCTGAATGTGTAAATCTAAAAATTTATTTTATTATATCCCAAAAACAAAATCGAAAAATTAATAATATCAAATAATTTGTGTTGGTTACCAAGTACCTAATATTTGTTCATTTAATTACACATGTATTAATTGGTATTAATATATACATAAAAATTATTACATATTTTACATTTTTTAGCATGAAAATAATTTATCAATTTAATATATTATCTTTTTCATAGATAAGGTCATAGAACATCCATATTATGATTAGAATCTTGAAATATGCGATGATGTAATGAAATATAGTTCAACAATTGGATAATATATTTTGATGGGATGCATAAAATGATTAATGTTTTGTGTATATACTAATATGAAGAAGATAATTATTTTTAAAATGATTTAACATAGTAATATTAATTATTTCAGATCATTATAAAATACACACGTGTTCGAATTCATCATGTTTGTAGATTATTGTATATTTTTATCTTTGATAATTTTTAGTGGATCATATAATTTATCATTATTATTAAATAAGATTCAAAATTATGTACCTGGATGTATTTCATAAAATTCCATTATAATTTTTATTGATAATTTCGAAATATTGGGTATGTCACATGTGATTTGTTATAATATAATTATTTGATGAATGATTTTCCCTATTGATATTTATAAAAGATGATATCTCAAAACTATTATAGAAATGTAACCATCAATTTAATTTCCATGGACATGTTTTTAATGATTTTATTCAAGATGATAATGGAAAGACCTATCAATAATAAAGTTGATGTCATGGTTTTTCTCTAAGAATGATAAGATATTTTCGAAAAAGGATTATGTTAAATCGTATGCATTCATGTGTTGTTATTATTGTATCATCAGATACTTATATCTATTGGCTTTCATGTTCAATTTCTAGATATTAATCATATATATTAATCAAACTCACCTAATACCAGTGAAAAAATAATTCTAATATGTCACAGAAAAATGTGTTACTATTTAAAATGATTGTATATTATATTAATGTAATTTTGTTAAAATTATATTTTTTCAATACCAAGGAATAATTGAATTAAGGTTTTATTGATCGTTTACATTTAATAAATTTAAATATACAATATTTTGAATAGAAAATATTTTTCATTTATTATAAATATAATAAATATATCTTTTAATGATTGTGAATAGTATATTTATTTATTGATGAATAATTAAATAATTATTAATTAAGATATTCGAAAAATTTCAATGGGGGTGATTTGATAAGATCACAACAAATTGAAAATACTAATTTGTATATTAGTCAAATTGAATTTATCAACATTTTAGTACATGAATAAAAATAACATATAATGATAAAATTAATTTGATATAGAATGTTGTTAAATGAATTTTATAATAATATTGAAGGGCTATTGTGAAATTAAATTATATTTTATTCCAAACCCTCATTCTCTATATTGGTTAATATTATTATTTTATATGGTTAGTCGAGAAATGAGAATCATTGTGCATAATATATTTCTTCCTCCAGATTCCTACACTCGTGATTCTCTCATGAATAAATAGTAAAATATTTAACCCATTTAGCCTTAATAGACATATAATAATCAAGTGAAACAATACAGTATAATCTTGGAAGTAACCTAGAAACTGACATTCTTAAATTATTTTTTGGATATAAATGGAATATATGTGGATTACAACCTCGTAGATTTTATACATGGATCCTAAAAGATCAATGACAGTAGTTAAAAAATTTCCGTTTAAAATTTTCGAAACAACATCAGAAAAATATCTTATGATGCAGTATTATTCCATTAGATTTATTTAATTAAATGAATAATATAACATGAAAATTATCCACTTCATGTTTTTTTCTTTTAACATTTAATATTTTATGGAATATATTCATTATATAGATGTTCAAATCATTCATAACAGGTAAATGATCCATAAAATATACAAAACACCTTTACCATTATTCACTACCTTGTGCTCGACCTCCCTTTAGTACCTTCTAGTGGTATCATAGGGTTAAAAATTAAATTTATATATACTATTTTTATTGGAGATCTATAAGAATAATATTGGTTGAATATGTTATTTTCATATTATTCATTCTATAAATATTATATTTTATAATCATTCTTTTAAAATATAAATTTTCATTATTAAAGTTTCATAATTCCATAATGTTTAAAAATATATAGGGAACTATCATAGAATCAACTAGGATAGGACATGAATGTTTTATGTTATACATGGTTATATAGATTTTAGTTTGAGTAAAAGTTTTCTTCCATAGTACACTACAGATGTACTTTTTAGAAGATACAAAGTCCACATTGAACTAATTACATTTAGTTAATTTTTTATACATTGTGTGTCATGTAGGATAGTTTGGAATAGAAAATATCATATTTTTTGCCATGTATATAGAGTATATCTCATATATTTTAAATGGTTTAGGGTAAAATTTCAGCTTAACAGAGAAACACCATGATGTTTTAAAATAACTTTATGTTTGATATCATATACAACATGAAAAGCAGAGAAAAATAAAAAATTTAATATTATTATAGTGATAACATAGACATTAAATTAGTATGTATGGATAGGATCAACAACTTAATTAAATTAATTAATAAATATATATATATATGGACATCTGAAAAAATAATTTATTAATTCAAAGGAAATAAAAATATAATATTCAGTAAATTCACTTTATTTATTAGATTGATATCTTTTCATCCAAAATTAATGTTATTGGTTTTTTTGAATCTATTATAATTAAATTTGAGAATATTTACAATATTTAACATTTAAATGTATGTTCAATTTGAAATCATAATATTTATATTTTTTTGGTTGATTTTTTTCATTTTTATATAATTATTTATTTTCTAATTTATAGTGAAAAAATATTATTATCAAAAGCTCTATTTTAATTCGAGTTATATATATTTTAACTATTTATTTTCTATTTTCCTTTAAATATCATTAGTTACTTTGATTAATATTAATGATTTATATTATTATGAACTCTTTTTTTATTTTATTTGTTATAAATAAATGTTTTATAATGAAATGATATTTTAATGAAAAGCAGTTTTCCATTTAATTTGTAATTTTTGTTTAATATTAATATCTACCAATTTAATAAATTATATACAATACAAATTCTCATGTGTGGATTATGGTTCTGATGAATATTGTGTTTCACCGGTATCTCGATTCAATTTTCCTGATATTCATGGAAGGAATAATAATCTATTCTTTGACTAAGGTGGTTCAAGGGTGACATTTGAGTATTGTGTGAGCAGCCTTCGGGATCATTATCACTGTGATAATTTTAATAAGAAAACATTCTATATTATTGAGTTGATGTTATTAGGCCATGTGGTCTCGATGCAAGTGGTTTCAGAGGTCCTTGAAAATATCTATGTCGTGTTTTCATTAGCAAATCCTACGAATGTGTTTAAAATTAAAAGTTGTTTAGGTATGAGATATCTTCAGAGGACTAATCATTGTTCAAGGAAGCTGTGATGCTATCTGTGTAGGGGTACACAAACTAAAAAAATAAGATCACTTCTTGGATATCAAGGAGTCGAGCACGGTGGATGTCTTAGCTTGAATAAAAGTGGATGAGGTGGTGCAATTTCTCTGAGTTATGAGGTCCATAGTCTTGGATCAGGATGTATGGTTACCTCATGAGTCTGGAATGGATTGCAACATGATTTGGGCACCTAAATAAGCCTTATCACATCATTCAAACTCGATATAGATGGGATGATAGATCAGACCATCAAGATATTGGAATATATTCTACAGGAATGTGTTTTGGATTTCAGTGGATCCTGGGTACGACATTTGACCATAGTAGTTTATTCATAAAATAATACCAATCACTCTACTATTCACATGGAACCATTTAAAGCCTCATATGAGAGGTCTTGTAGTTTTCCCATGTCTAAGACTAAGGATGGGGAGGCAGGTGTTCTTGGCCTAGAGGTCATGCAAAGCACAATGGAGAAGGTTTAGCTTATACATTGGAGGATAATGGAATCCTGGGACAAGTAGAGATAATACTTCTATTGTAGGAGTTTTCAATTGGAGTTCAAGGTTAGATAGAACGTGTTCTTGAAGGATTCCCCTCGATGTCAGATGCAATGGTTTGGTAGGGGGTGTAAGCTTTATTCCATGTTCATTGGGAATTTTAATGTGTTGGGTATTGTCAGTGAGGTGGCATATTTGCTTGCATTTCTACATATGTTGGAAAGGATCCAAGACATATTCCAAAAATCCTAGCATCATCGATATCTGCATGATGACTCATATGTCATTGACATGGGAGAGTTTTATATTGGGGATGATGTAATATTCTTCAAGAAACCAGTATGGACCGAGGAACGAAAGGAGAATATTTTTAATGTATGGACCATCACTTTGATTTGTGTGATGTCGAAGCATGGTGGCCTCAAGAAGAGTAAATGGGATTTTGAAGCTCAGATGCACACCCAGTACCTACAACTATTTTTAATTTCTGTTATTATCCTTCACGAATGATCTTGTTATTGTGACATGGTGTTATGTAATGTAGACATTGATTGGTAATGAGATTATTTTATTCCTTTACTTTGTGAAAGTGTATGAAAATACCTTATGTGTTGGGAAGGTAGAACCTAATTCATAATCTGGACGCATCAACATTGATGTGATTAATCCAATGAGGGTGAGTCCGTGCCACCCATAGAGGATACTATATTGACATGAAGGAAAGGACTCCATTATATGTATGTTGGGAAAATGAGATCATTGTGATTCATATGGCTTTTTGGGGTGGTAGCTATGGGAAGGTGTTTTTGAATTTCAAGGTTTTGTTAAAGCCTTGGAACAACTCAGTGTGGTTTGTCCTTGAGAGGTTTCATACTATGATGTTGTGAGGATCCCTCTATTTTCATATATTGTACACTTATTTCCCATGAACTAGAATTGTCGTAGTGGAATTTGATGTAATGACCCAAACATTACGGTTCCATTACACAATCAAATTCTGGTGTTCTAGGGCATTGGTGTTAGTGGAAACGTATAATTGTGGTGTCACCTATCAGTGCCACGGATCAGTCTCCCCAATCACTTCCACCATTCAGTCTGACGGATCAATCTCAATGATAGTCATTACTTAACTATTCCACAATTATTCTACACGGATCAACTCTATCGATTGGGTTCAATGATCCACTTCACTAATTAGCTTCTCCAATATGCTCCACTGATAATGTTTACTGATCAGATCAACCGATCAGCTTCACAGATCTGCTCCACATATCCACTCCACTAATCCCCTACATTGATCAACTTCACAGATTATCTTCACTGGTCCGCACCACCAATCGTCTTCAAAAATCTACTCCAAAGATTCTCTTCACTGATCAGCTCCATCGATTAGCTTTATTGATCAGTTTCACTAATCATTTCAACGGATCAGCTTCACTAATCATATACATTGATCAGTCCCAATGATCAATTCCACTGATCGGCCACCATGATGTGTCAGATATTCATTCCCCAGCTTTCTCATTACATGTCTTTTATGTTTTAATACAATTTTAATATAACTTAATTTCATTTTAATAATGAAAAAGATATTTTAAATTCCATTGTGTGGGTTACCCTTAAATTAACAAAATGTATGGCCCGTGACACTCTCCCATTTTACCATGTTTTCTAGGTTCCCACATTTTGAATAATCACCCATTTTACATGTTTTCAATGTTTAATGTAAATATATTAACTCGCAATCATTATCTCCACCATCTCTAAAGAGAATTATTAAATCATAAAAAATTACAATGAGTGCAACTGCCTGACCGTGTGGCTAAACCATGATCCTCTTTTTATGTACATCGAGATTTCACATCACGTAACTATAGTATTGGGTTTTTTAATACACCATGATCTTAATATTTTTTGGTACCTTTATTTTCCTTAGTGTTCTAATAGATTCTATTTCAGAGACGAATCATGATCTTGTGCAGTATCCATTCCCGATCAGCAATGGATCCCTTGGAATAATTCCTCTACAAGTTGTGCATCCTCAGTTATTAGGGACTAGAGGATACATAGACCCATGATCATCCAGGTAGGGTTTATTCTTTCATCTCTCCTAACAATTCATCATGCAGGGTGGGTATGAAGTTGATCCTTTGGGATTTAGATGAAACTAACACTAACAATGATAGTAAATTAACATTAAAATAATGAATGGATGGGAAGGGTGATGATGTTGATGTATTATATTGACTTTTTTTATGTCATTAATCACTTGGTATTATGTCCACTGAAAATCATGGTCATTGGTTGCCCTACCTTGTGAATTAATGTTCCTTTATTTTTCTTGATAAAATTGTGATTTAATAGATGTAACATGGAAACTGGTTAGTCACGTAAATGTGGTTCATTAAATGTATTCCATATATATAATAAAACTTTTGTGGTCACCATGGTCAACCATAATAATGAAAAAAACAATTTAATAGTGTTAGAAAAATCTGGTAAACATCTTTTTTATGTTCTAAATGTTATTCATGGTTGTTTATTTCAACGTTTATTAGGTGACATAAAAAAGGAATATGGAATGTTCTGGTTGAGAAGTTATTGGGCTTTGAATATAATGTCATGTGGATCCGGAATGTTGGGGCTTGGTTTGGTTCTATAACATTAAGAAATCTCATGGATCCCTTTTTTTGTTTTGAAATTTTGATGGAACCCACTGTGAATTCTTAAAAACATACTTGTCCATTTTCCTTCATTTTTTGTTTTGGCTTGTGGTTATGCATTTTAATATACTAGCTATGTTGGAATGTTCTAAATGTAATCACTTGAACATGATAGCTATAAATATGACATTGGGATAAATGTTTCCCAGAAATGGGTTGTGTTTTGGTTGTGGTTGTGGCATATTTTTTCATCTAGGGATAACAATAAGAGTGATGGTGTATGGGATGGTTGATTGTGTTGGAACCCTCGAGTTGCAATTAGTGATCAATTGCCTATATGTATTATGTATGGTTATTATGATTCTTATATGCACCCTGGAAATGTTGAACACTTGATGAAGAACACCCTCATTTCATAGGGTAGGGTGTTTTCCAAAACTTCTTATAAGTTGCAAGTTATTATATCCTTTCTGCTCCCTCTCCCAGGTAGCCCAAGACTCATCACATACGATGTGACTGCCTAAAAATCATTATATTCAACGAATAATTATGAAGGTTGTGCAGTGGTGGTTGTGCAAGGTGTGTGTGGTAAGGTTTGTTTACGAGGTGCCTTCATGATGGGGCTCATGTGTCATTAGGCGTGGAAGTGGTTGTTCTATCCCAATAGTCTTCGAGAGTGGAAATGGTTGTTTTGGACTAGGTTTCTTCTAGTAGGACATGTGGTTATAGGGGCCCAAGTGTAACGCCCCGACCCCAGCTACCCAGATTCGGTGCATTATTACATAACATTGGCATGATCACAAGAAAGATCAAATCTCGAAAGACCGATTGGTTTAGTAGCCTTGGAAACACTAGATATATTCATAGGTTTTACATTACATCATAAAATGAAAAACTACTACAACAACATAAAGTCTCCATAATCCACACTCATATCCCCACATAATATCCCTGCAGGTCATTAATAATTTACTTCTTCACTTCCTGGGAAAAATAAAACATATAAAAGGGGTGAGCTCAAATGCCCAGTAAGGATAACAAAATAGCGGAAACTTTCATAAATAAGAATAAACTTTTAAGGCAATGTATAACTAAAACAAAAGCCTTTCAAACATGAACTTTCAACATGGTATGGAATAAATAAAATGAAATAATGCCATTTACTAATTCACATGGATATTCTACTAATCGAATAATCACATGCAAAAATCAATAACCACTTTCATAATGTTGGAATGCATAATGCCAGACTATCATAACCACATAGCCAAGGCCTCGTGCCAAGACTAAAAATAAGATTTTGTCAAGGCCTTGTTCCAAGACACTAGTTTGTCTCATGAGACCTACCGATGCATCGACGAGCTATAGCGGGCTCCACCCGTCACTTATTAAGTCCAATGCATTCCCATATGAAAAGGTTTAAACATAACATAAACATTCGTATTAAAAATAGCATACGAAATGTCAATAATTTCACCATAAACTATGAATGGTATAAAAATAGCACATCCATAGTCAAACATATCAAAAAACCTTCAATACAATATAGAAGTTTTGTATCATAATAAATCAACTTCAAATAATCTTAAAATCCATCAAAGGATGTTGATGTAGATGAAATCAAAATTCTTTTTAAAGAAATATCTCATTTTATTTTGAAATCATTTAAGATCCATATAAAATAAAACATTTTATTTGAAAATATTCTTATAAGCTTGTAAGGAAATCTTTGAAGATTTTATAACGGCGTAAAATAACCGCACCCACCGTATAAGTTAAAAAAAACATTCTTACCTTAATTCTGTCGAAAAGGTTAAAAAGGACCTTGTTTTGAAAACGACCGAAAGATTCCTTTATAAACCACTTATAAAAGTCAAAAAGGGTATAAATGAATTTAACTCATATTCTAGTAAATAGTAAAAATGTTTTGAAATGCATTTTTAAGAAACATGGATGTGGATGATAAAGAGATCCCAGTAGATTATTACGTATAAACAACCTTGGATAATGAAGAGGTTGTGAAATAACCCTTACCTTGTACTTTTCCTTTGGGGTCGGTTAACCTCCTGTATAATGGTGAAATAATTGTTATTATATTATACAAGAATCATATACATTAATATGATATCATATATGATCTTTTAACATTGCTTTATTAATAATATCTTAGTATTATCGTCGTTTCAGGTGATAATCGATTCGTTCTTCTTAAATGTTTGGTTACGTAAGACATGTTTATAATGGATAGATTAAATCTTATTCATAATCAGAATGATATTAACATTATTTTTAACCCTAAAATGAGAATAAGACTTGAATGGATACGATGGAGGATGGATCTCACCGCGTTCGTGGAGACGGTAGTCCGTACGTACGCACGAACGCTACTTCCATTTAATTTTTATTTTAAAAGAATTGAATCCAAATGATACATAGGTATATTACTATTCCAGTATAATATAATATTTTATATATGTTACTTAAGTTCATTAACACCATCCTTTATACGTTCCATGTGTGGTATGAACGAGTCATATCATTTTAAGGGGGCGGTAGTCCGCACTTCCTCAAATGAAATTATCGTATGTATATACAACATGAAACGAATAATGGTGTGAAATAAAATGGAATTACAGAAGCTTATATATAAAATATATATCATTAATATCATATTTAATTACAGTGCCATCATAATGGCCACCATGAGAGGCGGTAAGATGTATTTGAACAATCATCGTTTCGTGAGGCGTTAGTTTTCCATCCACAGAAACATTATGTTCATCATCCATTAGATGGAGTTGTGTGTATGTGTAGTTTGAATCCTTCTTATAACAACATCCTAGTATATTTAGGATACTGGTGTTGTTACAAAAGAAAGGAAATAAAAGGAGTTTGGGGGTTGGAGAAGCAAAATAAAGGAAAATAATTTAAGAGAAATCGTTACCTTTAATTTAGGTAACTCACTTTGGTTGGAACCAAAGGACTTCTTGAAATGATTTCTGCCTAAGGGGAAGTTTCAAGGAGGAGGAGCGGGATGTGGGGAGCTTAGTTGGGCAGATTTTTGACGAGCCATGTGGCTTGAGAGGTGTGAGGAATGAGTAGAAGTGGTCTCCTTTTATAAGGGAGAAGAGGGGCTCTTTAGGAAAGAGTGAAAGTATTACTTTATAATATAATTACATTCGGTTTATAATGGTCCAAAAATCATTGAGGTCGAAGATAAGATGACTAATATTCTAAATAACATCAACAAATAAGAATTGGACAGGTTTTAGATAATATTTTAATCATTATAATCTTATTTATTTAAATGATTTATTAATGAGGTAAACATTGCATCATTATTGTGTCATTAATAATTTAAATTATTTGATTTCTAAAAATTATAAATAAAATATCATTATGTAGGAAACCTTTTTATCTTTCTAATTAATATTTATAATCGAAAATCCAACATGTATAACCCTATTTAAAAATTGTTCTTCTAAAAGATGTAAGCTTATGCCATTTTTATTTTTATTTTAACTTTATTAATATAAAGTGTCCCTACCACATACAAGTGGCTCCAAGGGGTCCCCAAATTGACCCAAGGATGCTCATGGTCGGGTATGTGTCCAAAAATAAGGTTAGTACACGTTTTAGGGTAATTTTGTATTATTATAATATTATTTTTTTAACCCTTATTTACCGGATTTACCCTTAACCATGGTAAATAAAATATTTACCACAGTAATTATTCAAAATGTCTAAAAATAAAAGTTACCTATTTACACAATTTGGGCATCCTGATTCCAAATATGGAATCCATTTTTCTAAATTCAAAACACAGAAGTGGCAGAAATTAATTTAAAATAAATTTCCGCTGTCAAAACAAAAAGCTTGTTTTTAAGAGGTAATAAATATCAAAAGATTGACACTTGTTTATGTTCGGTTTAATTGTAAAATTATGTCCAATGACCAACATTATATTAAATGGTAAAAATATATTCTAAATATACTTTAAAACCACTCAAATTCACAATTTATCACTATTAATTATTTTGATTAAAAAAGTTGTTTTTAATTAAAATTTAGTAATTTTCACTATTCATCAAAATATTAAAGTTATCCGAAAAGTACCAAAATTTCACCCTAGGCTAATTTCAATATTCCGAATCCAAAAATGAAGTCCATTTTGAAATATAAAATATATATGATTTCAAAAAGTAGGTATTACTATTCACAACGGCTATTTTAATTAGTTGTGGTGTGTGTTAGAACTCGAGGTTGCGTACAACACACGCTATCGCATTATTCGAAAGGAAACGTACCGTAGAAGCATGGGGTGTTACATTCTCCCCTCCTTCAAATAATTTCGTCCTGTAATTTCTAGAATACTTATCACATGAAAAGACTCGGGTGGTTCTTCATCATAAGTTCCTCGGGTTCCCACGTTGCCTCTTCCATCTTATGATTTCTCCACAAAACTTTTACCAGACGTGTCGTCTGGTTTCTCAGTACTTGTTCTCTTGTATCAAGAATCTTGACGGGCTCTTCACAATAAGACAGATCGGGTTCCAGTTATAATTCCTCATAGGTGAGTACATGCGTTGGGTCAGGCATGTATTTTCTCAACAGAGATACGTGGAACACATCGTGAACTTTGGAGAGACTTGGCGGCATTGCCAATCGGTAAGCTACAGCCCCAATTCGTTCTAGAATTTCGAAAGGTCCGATGTACCTGGGACTCAATTTACCTTTTTTACCAAAACGTATGACTCCCTTCCATGGAGATACCTTTAGGAAAACATGATCACCGACCTGAAATTCCAAATCCTTCCTTCGATTATCGGCATAGCTCTTCTGCCTACTTTGAGCTGCTTTGATGTGATTTTGGATTACCTTCACCTTTTCCACCGTTTCCTCCACCAGTTCTGGGCCTACAAGTTTTCTTTCACCAACGTCATCCCAACAGGTTGGTGTACGACATCTCTTTCCGTATAACGCTTCATATGGTGCCATCTGAATACTTGAATGGAAGCTATTGTTATAGGAAAATTCTACCAGAGGTATATATTGATCCCACATACCCTGAAAGTCAAGTGAGCAAGATCTCAACATGTCTTCTAAGGTTTGAATAGTCCGTTCTGATTGTCCATCTGTCTGAGGGTGGTAAGCAGTGCTCAAATGAAGTTCAGTATCCAGGGATTTCTGAAGACTTTTCCAAAATCTTGAAGTAAAACGGGGATCACGATCAGAAACAATCGATAGGTGTACTCCATGAAGTCTCACAACTTCATTAATGTATAGTCTTGCTAGACGTTCCAGGGGTAGATCTTCTCTTATAGCAAGAAAATGTGCTGACTTGGTAAGACGAACAACAATAACCCATATTGCATCGTTCCTTCTAGGAGTCTTTGGTAGCCCCATGACAAAGTCCATCGTAACATTGTCCCATTTCCACTCCGGTATGGGAAGAGGTTGCATGACTCCTCCAGGCTGTTGCCTTCCAGCTTTCACTTGTTGACAAACCATACATCTTGACAAAAAATCAGAAATCTCCCTCTTCATGTTGTCCCACCAAAAATGTTCCTTCAAATCTCTATACATTTTGGTGCTCCCAGGGTGTATAGAAAAATTGGAACTATGAGCATCATCCAGCAATTCCCTTTTTAGATCAGGTATGTTGGGAACACAAAGTCTCTTCCCGAATTTCAAAATTCCATCTTCATACACAAAGTCTCTCAATCTCCCATCATTCGCATCTTTAATCTTCTTTTGGAATTCTTCATCATCGGTCTGAGAACTCTTAATCCTTTCTAGTAAAGATGGTTTGGCAACCATTTGAAAAAGCATTGATGTTTCATCTTCCCTGGTTATTCCCATGTCCATCTTCACTAGATCCATAAAAATTGGATCCCTTTCAATTCTCATATTGTTCAAAACTCCATGGTCTTTTCTACTCAAAGCATCTGCCACCTTGTTTGCCTTCCCTGGGTGGTAGTGTATCGTACAATCATAATCCTTGAGTAATTCAAGCCATCTCCTTTGCCTCATGTTGAGTTCTTTTTGTGAGAAAATATACTTCAAACTCTTGTGATCAGTATAAATCTCACATTTTTCACCATAGAGGTAGTGCCTCCATACCTTCAAAGCAAAGATCACTGCTGCTAACTCGAGATCATGAGTAGGATAGTTTTGTTCATGAATTTTCAACTGTCGTGATGCATAGGAAATAACTCTATCATTCTGCATAAGGACACAGCCAAGTCCTTTCTTCGATGCATCACTATAAATAACGAACCCATCATTCCCCGATGGTAGAGTCAATATAGGAGCATTGACTAATCTTCTCTTCAGTTCTTCAAAACATTCTTCACACTCTTTTGTCCAAACAAATTTAACCCCTTTACGTGTGAGCTTCGTTAATGGGTTAGCCAATCGGGCAAAATTCTGGACGAAACGTCGATAATAACCTGCCAAACCAATAAAACTACGTACCTCAGTTATACTCATAGGTGCTGGCCATTCTTGGATTGCCTTGGTCTTAGAAGGATCAACAGAGATTCCATCTTTAGAGACAATATGGCCAAGAAAAGAAATCTCCTGAAGCCAGAATTCACACTTGCTAAACTTCCCATATAATTCATGCCTCCTCAGAGTCTTCAAGATAATGCGCAAGTGATTTTCATGATCTTCGTAGGTTTTGGAGTATACCAAGATATCATCAATAAATACCACCACAAATTCATCGAGATACTCCTTGAAAACTCTATTCATCAGATCCATGAATACAGAGGGTGCATTAGTCAATCCAAACGGCATTACAGTAAACTCGTAATGCCCGTACCTGGTTCGAAATGCTGTCTTCGGAATTTCTTCCTTCTTCACACACAACTGATGGTATCCAGATCGAAGGTCAATCTTTGAAAAGTATTGAGCTCCATTCAGTTCGTCAAATAAATCATCAATACGAGGTAGGGGATACTTGTTCTTTATCGTTATAGCATTGATCTCCCTGTAGTCGATACATAACCTCATAGATCCATCTTTCTTTTTAACAAAAAGAACAGGGGCTCCCCATGGAGAAACACTAGGGCGAATAAATCCCTTATTACTCAATTCCTCTAGTTGTTTCTTTAGTTCGACTAACTCTACAGTGGCCATTCTATAAGGGGTCTTCGATATAGGCCTTGATCCAGGAATCAAATCAATGGAAAACTCAACTTCTCGTTCTGGAGGATGTCCAGGTAAATCTTCCGGAAATACATCTACAAATTCTTTCACAATAGGTACATCCTCTATTTGAACATTCCATTCCTCACCGATAGTTACTTCATTCTCTTCCTCCCCAATAATTGAATTTAGTTGAGCTACTGGGGGTGGATCTAAATAAGAATTAGGTGGTGACGATTCTGCTCTAAAAATAATGTGTTTCTTATCATTATCATCAAGAATCGTAACCTCTTTCTTCTTACAATAAATCTTCGCATCATAGTCCGAAAGCCAGTCCATACCGAGGATTATATCAAACTCAATCATAGGTATGACGATGAGATCAGCAGATAAAGAAAATTTATGTGCTCTAATGGGGACTGATTCACAAAAAATTGTTGCAACGATACTTCCCTTAGGAGTTTTAACTGACAACTCCCTAATTAAATCAAATTGGAAATATCTAATTTTCTTAGAAAACTGGGAAGATATGAAACAATGCGATGATCCAGAATCAAATAATGCATTTGCTAAACTTGAGGAAACCATTAAATTACCTGCCACCACGTCTTTCGGAGCTTCTACATCAGTAGTAGTGATAGCATAAGCCTGGCCTTGATCCCTTGGCCTTTTCTGAGGTAAGTTCTCCTGACGCTTAGGGCATGCATTTTCATAATGCCCCATCTCCCTGCAATTGTAGCACTGAACGTTGGTAGCTTCCTTCTTCCCCTTGCAATCATGAGCATGGTGGCCTTTTTCACCACACTTGTAACAGACTCCCATTCCCTTCAAGCAAGTACCAGGATGTTTCTTCCCACATTTACCACAAGATGGATATTCAACCTTTCCCTTCTTCCCCTTATTTCCATTCCCAGATTGATCAGCAGGTCTCTTCTTCTCTTGCTTTGCTTTAAAGTCATATGACTTAGAGAATTCCTTTTCGGTCTTGATAGCACACGAGACAATGTCTTCGTACGATGAAAAGGATTGTGAGACTAATGCTCGACGGAGAAATGGTTTTAACCCATCAAAGAAACGATCAATCTTACTTCTTGGGTTGTGAATATAATCTCCAGCATACCTCGCTAACCTTGTAAAGTTAGCCTCATACTTTGTGACATTCTCATCCTCCTTTTGTCTCAGACTCAGAAATTGTCTTTCCATATCTGCTCGATGGTCGCGAGGAAAGTATTTTTCTAAAAATAGATCTTTGAACTCCCTCCACTCCATATTTGATACTTCATCATCTTCCTTCATGTTTTGAATCAATGACCACCATTGATCAGCATCTCCAGTGAGGCGGTAAACTGCCATGATAACTTTTTCCCTTTCACTGCTCCCCAAAGCCTGAAATATTTTATCTAGGGAAAATATCCATTGCTCAGCTACTAAGGGATTTGTATTCCCATTGAACGTTGGTGGTTGTTTCCTCATGAATCGATCTAACATTGATCCTCCACGCTGCGGATCAGGGTGCTCCATATGGGTAAGGTTATTATTCATAACCTGAGTAAGTTGTCCCAGTATGGTGATTAGCTGATCAGCACCAGTTTCATCACTAGCCCCACTATAATTATCTTGAGCAGGAGGGCAATCCCTACATGGAGTGCGTGCATTGATACGGTTTCCATTTCTTCCACTAGGCGCCATTTATAAAAAATGGCATAAACTAGATCAGTTTATGAATCAAAATACATAATCCCATACTTATAAAACACTTAACATAAATTGAACTATTTATGGATATAATCCATAATCATAAAAATGTTTTCTTTGAGGAAGTATATACTCATAAACCCTTCATAATGATTTGTAAAGAAAATGAGATTTATCCTAAGCATATCCCCCGGGAGTGTCGTAACCAAGAGTGCAGCAAGGCCCGTTGTCGTGCACCAGTTCCCGTTCGAGTCTAGCTCAAAGTGGTGTTTTCGGGTTTTACCCCTAGGTACATCTGTGCCAGAGCCGCCTCTACCTGCTCGTATCCAGACAGGGATGTATTGCTCGGAAAACTCACAAAATCTCTACAATACCAAAATTCTAGGAAGTTCTTCTATATTAATCCTCAATGTTCATCTTAGGTCTACGTGCTCTAATCAGATTTTATCTAAATCTAGTTTCCAAGGTTTGTACTAAACTTTCTCTGATACCAACTGTAACGCCCCGACCCCAGCTACCCAGAGTCGGTGCATTATTACATAACATTGTCATGATCACAAGAAAGATCAAATCTCGAAAGACCGATTGGTTTAGTAGCCTTGGAAACATTAGATATATTCATAGGTTTTACATTACATCATAAAATGAAAAACTACTACAACAACATAATGTCTCCATAATCCACACTCATATCCCCACATAATATCCCTGCAGGTCATTCATAATTTACTTCTTCACTTCCTGGGAAAAATAAAACATATAAAAGGGGTGAGCTCAAATTCCCAGTAAGGATAACAAAATAGCGGAAACTTTCATAAATAAGAATAAACTTTTAAGGCAATGTATAACTAAAACAAAAGCCTTTCAAACATGAACTTTCAACATGGTATGGCATAAATAAAATGAAATAATTCCATTTACTTATTCACATGGATATTCTACTAATCGAATAATCACATGCAAAAATCAATAACCACTTTCATAATGTTGGAATGCATAATGCCAGACTATCATAACCACATAGCCAAGGCCTCGTGCCAAGACTACAAATAAGATTTTGTCAAGGCCTTATGCCAAGACACTAGTTTGTCTCATGAGACCTACCGATGCATCGAGGAGCTATAGGAGGCTCCACCCATCACTTATTAAGTCCAATGCATTCCCATATGAAAAGGTTTAAACATAACATAAACATTCGTATTAAAACTAGAATACGAAATGTCAATAATTTCACCATAAACTATGAATGGTATAAAAATAGCACATCCATAGTCAAACATATCACAAAACCTTCAATACAATATAGAAGTTTTGTATCATAATAAATCAACTTCAAATAATCTTAAAATCCATCAAAGGATGTTGACGTAGATGAAATCAAAAAAAAATTTAAAGAAATATCTCCTTTTATTTTGAAATCATTTAAGATCCATATAAAATAAAACATTTTCTTTGAAAATATTCTTATAAGCTTGTAAGGAAAGCTTTTAAGATTTTATAACGGCCTAAAATAACCGCACCCGCCGTATAAGTTAAAAAAAACATTCTTACCTTAATTCTGTCGAAAAGGTTAAAAAGGACCTTGTTTTGAAAACGACCGAAAGATTCCTTTATAAACCACTTATAAAAGTCAAAAAGGGTATAAATGAATTTAACTCATATTCTAGTAAATAGTAAAAATGTTTTGAAATGCATTTTTAAGAAACATGGATGTGGATGATAAAGAGATCCCAGTAGATTATTACGTATAAACAACCTTGGATAATGAAGAGGTTGTGAAATAACCCTTACCTTGTACTTTTCCTTTGGGGTCGGTTAACCTCCTGTATAATGGTGAAATAATTGTTATTAAATTATACAAGAATCATATACATTAATATGATATCATATATGATCTTTTAACATTGCTTTATTAATAATATCTTAGTATTATCGTCGTTTCAGGTGATAATCGATTCGTTCTTCTTAAATGTTTGGTTACGTAAGACATGTTTGTAATGGATAGATTAAATCTAATTCATAATCAGAATAATATTAAAATTATTTTTAACCCTAAAATGAGAATAAGACTTGAATGGATACGATGGAGGATGGATCTCACCGCGTTCGTGGAGACGGTAGTCCGTACGTACGCACGAACGCTACTTCCATTTAATTTTTATTTTAAAAGAATTGAATCCAAATGATACATAGGTATATTACTATTCCAGTATAATATAATATTTTATATATGTTACTTAAGTTCATTAACACCATCCTTTATACGTTCCATGTGTGGTATGAACGAGTCATATCATTTTAAGGGGGCGGTAGTCCGCACTTCCTCAAATGAAATTATCGTATGTATATACAACATGAAACGAATAATGGTATGAAATAAAATGGAATTACAGAAGCTTATATATAAAATATATATCATTAATATCAGATTTAATTACAGTTCCATCATAATGGCCACCATGAGAGGCGGTAAGATGTATTTGAACAATCATCGTTTCGTGAGGCGTTAGTTTGCCATCCACAGAAACATTATGTTCATCATCCATTAGATGGAGTTGTGTGTATGTGTAGTTTGAATCCTTCTTATAACAACATCCTAGTATATTGAGGATACTGGTGTTGTTACAAAAGAAAGGAAATAAAAAGAGTTTGGGGTTTGGAGAAGCAAAATAAAGGAAAATAATTTAAGAGAAATCGTTACCTTTAATTTAGGTAACTCACTTTGGTTGGAACCAAAGGACTTCTTGAAATGATTTCTGCCTAAGGGGAAGCTTCAAGGAGGAGTAGAGGGATGTGGGGAGCTTAGTTGGGCAGAGTTTGGACGAGCCAAGTGGCTTGATAGGTGTGAGGAATGAGTAGAAGTGGTCTCCTTTTATAAGGGAGAAGAGGGGCTCTTTAGGAAAGAGTGAAAGTATTACTTTATAATATAATTATATTCGGTTTATAATGGTCCAAAAATCATTGAGGTCGAAGATAAGATGACTAATATTCTAAATAACATCAACCAATAAGAATTGGACAGGTTTTAGATAATATTTTAATCATTATAATCTTATTTATTTAAATGATTTATTAATGAGGTAAACATTGCATCATTATTGTGTCATTAATAATTTAAATTATTTTATGTCTAAAAATTATAAATAAAATATCATTATGTAGGAAATCATTTTATCTTTCTAATTAATATTTATAATCGAAAATCCAACATGTATAACCCTATGTAAAAATTGTTCTTCTAAAAGATGTAAGCTTATGCCATTTTTATTTTTATTTTAACTTTATTAATATAAAGTGTCCCTACCACATACAAGTGGCTCCAAGGGGTCCCCAAATTGACCCAAGGATGCTCATGGTCGGGTATGTGTCCACCAATAAGGTTAGGACACGTTTTAGGGTAATTTGGTATTATTATAATATTTTTTTTAACCCTTATTTACCGGATTTACCCTTAACCATGGTAAATAAAATATTTACCACAGTAATTATTCAAAATGTCTAAAAATAAAAGTTACCTATTTACACAATTTGGACATCCTGATTCCAAATATGGAATCCATTTTTCTAAATTCAAAACACAGAAGTGGCAGAAATTAATTTAAAATTAATTCCCGCTGTCAAAACAAAAAGCGTGTTTTTAAGAGGTAATAACTATCAAAAGATTGACACTTGTTTATGTTCGGTTTAATTGTAAAATTATGTCCAATGACCAACTTTATATTAAATGGTAAAAATATATTCTAAATATACTTTAAAACCACTCAAATTCACAATTTATCTCTATTAATTATTTTGATTAAAAAAGTTTTTTTTAATTAAAATTTAGTAATTTTCACTATTCATCAAAATATTAAAGTTATCCGAAAAGTACCAAAATTTCACCCTAGGCTAATTTCAATATTCCGAATCCAAAAATGAAGTCCATTTTGAAATATAAAATATATATGATTTCAAAAAGTGGGTATTACTATTCACAACGGCTATTTTAATTAGTTGTGGTGTGTGTTAGAACTCAAGGTTGCGTACAACACACGCTATCGCATTATTCGAAGGGAAACGTATCGTAGAAGCTTGGGGTGTTACACCAAGTGTCTATGAGTGAGGTGCTTTTTGTTTTCGGTGGCCCAGGACTCTCCGGAAAGGATGTGTGGGTGGGGTGGTCCATAATGTTTTTGGGGGGGCAGTGCGACTTTAGTGGCAACTTTGGGGGAGGTCTAACCTATATGATGTCCTATTTATACAGTGGGAAAGTGGTACTAGTTACAAAAATATTGATGTGATATTACTATTACATTACATGACCTAAATTATTTAGGGAGTGTTAATGGGTGAGGCCACAATGACAGTTTCTTTTTCCAGGTGATTTTTTTATCTCTATTTATCACGATACATTAAAATATATCCCTACTTGTTCATGAGAGATTTTAGTTTTCTCTACTCAGTATAACTATACTATCATAATAAATATATAAAACTATTTTTTAGTTTCTAGGAGGAAATTTAGGACCATGGTGATCCTTATAATCTTGGGCCTTGGGAAAGTCATTGTTTCTACTTTTTTCTGTATATTCCATTGGAATTTTCTGGTACTTGTATCCATTAATTTTCGTACATGTATATGGGAAGAGATTTTGGGCCATACTTTTATTTGAGTTGTCATATTTTTTTTGGTATTTTCCATCTTATCTCCAAATATTTTTCTATAAAAGTGTAATTTCTTCCATATTATGTGAGATTTTATACACGTGGCGGAAGTATCCACTCATGAGCATATTTAAGGGGGGTCTCAAGGGTCATTATCTATCATTAAAAACGAATAAAGAATGGTATACCAGTTTTTTCCCTTCCCTCGTCATTTTTATGGATGGTCATGAAAGTTTTCATAATCTAGTTTTCAAGGTTTCAAAAAAACATCATCTGATTACAAATATAACGCCATGATCATAGAATCCTAGAGTTGGTGCATTATTATATTACATAGGCATGATTACAAGAATGTTTTTTCCCAACTGAAGAAATATTTTTGGTAGTTTTGGAAGACTATATACATACATATGTTCAACATTTCAAATATAAATGGAATACATCATATAAAATACATTATGAATAGATAAAACTGTAATATTATCCTTGTAAGTCATTCCTAATATACATCATTCTATCCTAATGAGAAATAAAATATAAGAAACGGGTGATCTCAGATTCTCAGTGTGGGTTGAAAATATAGCAGAAGCATAAATAATTAGGCAAGGTGGATAACTTATTGTACACATTCCATTAAAAATAAACATCAGCCTAATATGGAAGGAATAAATGATAAAAAAACAATTCCATAATGAAACATAACCAATGGGGATTTTACAATTCTAATAAACACATGGGCTATCAATATTTAATTTCATTATGAGGGAATTCATATTTTCAGCCATCATATTCTCATCGAAAACACCTCTTGGTATGACCATAATAACCATTCCATAAAGGCATTGGTCCATGAAAATATTTTGTCTCATGAGACCTTTTAATTCATCGAGGGACTATATTGGGACCCTCTAGTAATTTAAAAATTATAATAAATTTATCATATGAAAATGGTGATTCATATACAGTATAATCATTAATATTGATAATACAGTATATGGAATCTAAATATTGCAACTATAACCCATGAATGATATCAAATTAGCACATCCATAGTCAAACTGATCATCGACGCTTCAGAAACACATTTAAGATTATGTAATAAGTGATAAAACTAAATAATGTACTATATTGAATAATGGATATTGTCATAAATGAATTTATTTTTAAATGAGACCATTGAAAACATCTTTAGAAAATAATAAATAATCATTTCAAAGTATCTCATACCACATAGAAACATTATTATCAAAATCTCTTAGAATATAATGAGAATATGTTTACTCTTGATATTACATGTAAATGGATAGTACATACATAGTACAGAAGAAGTTTGTGGTGAACAAGGCATATACCACACAGAAGAATATTTTAGATGAGAAAACCACCTTTTCTCTTTTGGAATGAATAATACTTTTGGAAATTTATTTGTATTTGTCCTAAAATCGAATTATAAAAATTAATATTCCCAAAAAGAAAAATTTAAGGAAATTGAAATTTTTTAAAGAATAAATGTTGTCCCACATGAGTTAAATCATGTAAAATGTGATTTTAAATAAGCTTTAGTTGTAAAACACATTAGTTCATTTTAAAATTACTATTAATATGATTTTAAAGAGTATTGATATTTTTAATTCAATAAAACCAGAAATGAACCAAGATATTTTTTATGTTAAAATATTATATTTTATAAAAATAATTATTGACTAAAACAAACTACATAGTGTACATTAAAAAGGGTAATAATTCGAAAAGTTTCCTTCAATCATGCATATTTAATGGGAAGAATTAAAAAGGAACCAATTATAAAACATGTATATCACCATAAAATATGGATGATAAAATATAGATATATGTTTTTGGAACATATAAATTGTATTTATGAAAAATATAAACAATATTTAAGCATTAATTTTTAGTAAAGGTTGAGTTAGAGTACCCTGAAGTAAAAAAGCGGGGGTTCAGGCAGTATCCCTTAATAGTTAGTAATCAATGGATTCATATGCCCCCAAAATCAATATTCATCAAATAATAAATTGAATTACATGAGACATAATATATTCATGATTTGTTACACAAATGGGTAATATCCATTCACCATACACAATAAATAGTGGTGAATAAAGAACGTCACACTAAAATTTATGTGAGATTATAAAACCCTTATCTTATGTATGAATGTGTTCTTTACTTGACCTTAACATCGAAAAAAATAATTTAAATTATTTTATTAGTTAATTAACAACATTATTTACATGTATTTTATTAATTATTGTTTTAATATATTCATTTAATAATTTAATTATAAGTTATATTGCTGAATTTCGTCATTCCATAGAGTTCATTCATGGATTTCATGATTTGTTCGTGTGATTATAAGTAATGGAATTCATGTGGAATGGATATAATTATACTTAATTGACATGAAAAATAATTAATGAAAATTCATATGTACAAAGTTTCCCATATATCATTCGGTTATATATTACAATGAGGATTTATTAGATAATAAATTTAGTGACGACCGTTAATATTATTATGGTGTTTATTGATCTTAACGAACTAGTTTTGTTCTATTATTCAATATCATGTAACAATTATTGTTCCATATCCTTAACACAAGTTAAAATGAAAATTTTAAAATAAAGTTTGACCAAAATTTTTTTTTCATATCCATATATAAAGAATAAATTATTGAATTAAACATCATATTCCATGAAGGTTGCAAAATATCACCATTTGAAGATAATTTCATTTATAAAATAAAAGAGAGAGAATGATGATTGATATTTGATATGAAATTAACATGATAAATATATATTGTATATTTATTAAACTAGAGTTATAAATATCAATTGGACACAGGTGGCTTTGAGAGAACAATTATAGAAGGAACATAAAAAAAATTGAAAAATGAAGTGGATTTTATCACTTGAAATATCCCCCTTTATAACATCCTTAAAGGGAAGGGGTGTTTGTATTTTGGATTGACCAATATATCATGGATGTGGGAAAAGTAATGTGAAGGGTATTTGGGTAGAACTTTTGATATTATTTGAGGTAAATATTAATGAAGAGAAGATGGAATGATGGGTGGCTTTTATACTGTATGAGAGGAGTGATTTTTAAATATCTTATTCATTATTTTACTATTTTTCTCAAAAAAAACCATGTGTGAGAATTAATGTGACCAAAAATAGTAATAAATTCACATAATATCGAACCAAGACTTATTACATCATCCATGATTCCTATATTACTGTATTAATAAAACTTTTATTTAATCTGTAAATCACTGTTTTTTTCTAATCACAAAAAATTCATGTATTTCAAAAAAAATCACCCTAAACATTTTTTTCATATTTCAAATTCAAAAACGTCTACACTTTACAAAAAAAAAATTTCTAAATATGATTAATAATATTTTTTATGAATCATTAATTACTTTAAAAATACTAATATTTATTTTAAAATTGAATCTATAATACTTTAAAAAATTCATAGAGGTCCTTTGAAATTATCATAAAATATTTGAAAAACACTATACCAATTTAGGAATAAATTTTAAGATAATTAATTTTAATAAAAAAATTATTAGTTTATACTTGGAAATAAATAGTTATTACTCAACGAAATTCCAAAAAATAATTATTTATTTTTTAAACATACATTATCATTTATAAGGTGCCTAAATATTATTTATAAATTCATGGGTATTGGTTCAATTCGTAATGGTCAATATAATATTCATAAGTGAAACATTACTATTCATAAGGGGAATGTTACTATTCACCAAAAAGTAAGATGATCTTATTAAACTCTAAAAAAATCACGGGTTGCAAGATTGTATGTATTTTTTTGAATATCATATCAAAGAAGTAAAAAAATTATGTATTATGGCTAAGTTATAGCTATAAAATATTTTTGATTTATATAGACTCAATCATGTATGCATTTAAGCTATCTAATGAATTGAAATTATTTATGATGAAATATTCTATAAAATCATATGGTTTCATATAAATAGTTAATATATTTGTATCATAATTTAGTATTTATGAAAACACTTATAATTGTCAATATAAATATATTATATTTAATTAATTAATATCTTGATAAAAAAATTTGGTAAATATAATCAGATATATATATTCATATTAAAATATTCTATTACAAAAAAATACTATAAAATATTTTTTTTATAAAATTAATTATTTATATACTTTTCAATTAATTAATGCTCGTAATTATGTAATATTATTTTAAAAATTACTTTGGTGATATAATATACGTTTGATGTAATAAAAAAATTTATAAACATCATTCATTTGTAAATGATGACAATACTCTTAGAAAATTTGTGAAAATTCATAGCATTTTTTATCCAACATTGATGGATCTCTTGATCATATTGGTCCTCTCTATAAGTCCTGGTAAACTAGATATAAAATATAGTAAATAACCAATCAAATATCTCAATAAATGTCATTTTAAATATTCCATTAATAATATAATCCATCATATATCATATTAGGAAAGTACCTCTGGTAGTCAGTATAACATAATGGGGATAATGAGATGGATATGAAATCTTGTTTAGTACTAATATACCGTTGTATCACACTTCCTTAATGGTGGATGAATAATTCACCAATTGTAAAGGGGATCAAACAAATCCCATGGGTGAATAACCACATCATTGATCTGAGTCATCAAGGACAAAAAATTACTTAATATGTTAAAAATATTATTATTCACTTGAATCTCCATCATATCAATGTGTATGTGGACCAGGAATAACACTCAAGAAACATTATCTATCCATTAATCTATTTTATGATATTCAGTATTACCCTATAACCTATGATTCTTCCCACATTGCGTCTCATTAAGTGCACATATCCTATAAGTACCATTATCTTTCCTACATTAAACATTTCATAGCTCTGTAAATGGGACATTAATCAACAACAACACTTACATTTTAATATTGTGATGGTCCACAATATGAGGACCTTATACCTAAATTCATGGATGTTTAAAGTAATGAACACATCCATAAAAATATTACTCACTATTAATATTACTTGTGAGTATGGTTATCAAAACATGACAGCATTAGTCAATCATGTAATTTTTTAATTTATTTCCCTCTATATAAGATTTCATCCTTTATTTGTAAAGATATAAACCATATTAATAAATTATATCATTTTGATTACACATGATTATGATATGGTTAAAATATCATTACTTTCATGAAAAAATGATTAATTAGTTATTTGAATCTATACAAGGTCCCATGGTCAGAAAACTAATATCAAGCCTTCATCACCCAAATCTTATGACCTCCCAAATTATAATATCAAATGATCACTAACTCAAATATTTATCCTTGATATAACAATTTTCTAATACCAATATGACTTGATCGTAACCTGATGAAACCCATAGAGGATATAAATAAGAATAGGGTTCCACCCTAAGACAACAAATAATGGGTTGAGGGTTAGTTACAATCACCAAGAAGGAATTCCTCACGAATGAGTCAACTAATATAATGAAACAATAAACAGAAACACATATCCACAAATGAATAAGGCATGCGACATTGATATACATATAATAAGACAATGGTATTAAAGTATGTTTTCAAATAGTTGTAAAAAACTTAATAAATAGGAATATCCTTAAATATTGTTAATATATATTACAATTCCCAATAATATGGGATAATAAATAATTTTGTAGACAATAAATTAAGGGACACCACATCAATTCATTGTGAAACCGAACACCCTCAAAAACTAACTCAAGCATACACCCATATGCAGTATCTACACACGCTCTTGAATTTTCTATGACATATTCACATCTAAATCGTCACAACATGTGTGGGGAAAAATCCCTTGAATGCTTAAATCTAGAAATTTCTAGTATTATATCCCAAAAACATAATGAAGAAATTAATAATATAAAACAATTCGAGTTGGTTATCTAGTACCAAGTTTTTTGACATTAAAATACACATGTATATATTGATTTTAATATATACATAATAATTATTACATATTTTTTATTTTTTAGCTCTAAAATAATTTATCAATGTAATAGTTTATCTGTTTACTAGATAAGGTCAAATAAATTCCCTACTATGATGAGAACCTTTATATATGTGATGATGTAATTAAATATAGTTCAACACTTGGATAACATATTATTATGGGACACATAGTATGATTAATTTTTTGTGTATATACTAATATTAATAAGATAATTCTTTTTAAAATGATTTCACTTAGTAATCTCCATTATTTGGGATCATTAGAAAATACACACATGTACAAATTCCACATGTTTGTATATTTTTGTATATTTTTATCTTTGAGAATTATTAATGGATCATATAATATATAATTATCATTAAATAATTTTACAAATTCTGTACTTGGATCTATTTTATAAAAAATAATGATAATTTTTATTGAGAATTTAGATATATTGGGTCTGTCACATGTGATTTGTAATTATCCAATTATTTGATGAATGATTTTCCATATTCATATATATAAAATATGATATCTCAACACTATTGTTGAAATTGAACAATCAAATTAATTCCCACGGAAATGTTTTTTGATTGATTTTGTTGACGATGAAAATGGAAAGACATGTCAACAATATAAGTTGATGACATGGATATCCATCAAGAATGATAAGATATTTTCAAAAAAAGATTATATTAAATCATAAGAATTCATGTGTGGTAATTAATGTATCGTATGAAACTTATATATATTGGATTTTTGGTCAATTTCTAGATATTAATCTTATACAGTAGGAAAACTCACCTACTACCATTGAAAATATAATCCTAATATGTGATAGAAAAATGTGTTTCTATTTAAAATGATTGGATATTATTTTAATGTAATTATTTTCAAAATATATTTTCTCAATACTAAGGAATATTTGAATTCATTTTTTATTGATCATTTACATTTAATAAATATTAATACACCATATTTTGATTATAATATATTTTTCATTTAATATAAATATAATAAATACTTATTTTAATGATTGTGAATTATTTATTTATTTATTTCTAAATATATAAATAATTATTAAATTAGATATTCAACAAATTTCAAGGGGGATGATTTTATGAGATAAATTTAATTTAAAAATATTAATTTCAATCTTAGTGAATCGTTTTTATCATCGTTTCAGTACACGAATTAAATAAAAATGTAAAGATAATACTAATTTGATATAGAATGTTGTTAAATGATTTTTATAATACTATTGAAGTGCCATTGTGAAATTAAATTTTATTTTATCCTAAACCCTGATTCTCCATATTGGTTAATATGACTAATTTATAGGGTTAGTCAAGAAATGATAATTATTGTGCATAATATATTTCTTCCTCCCGATTCTAAGACCTCTGATTCTCTCATGAATGAAATTTAAAATATTTGACCCAATTAGCATAAATGGACGTATAATAATAAAGTAAAACAACACATTATAATCTAGGAAGTATCCTAGAAACTGACATTTTTAAATTATTGTTTGGATATTAATTGAATATATGTGGATTACCACTTAGAGAATTTTATACATGGATCCGAAAAGATCAATGACAGTAGTTAATAAAATGTTTCGATTAAAATTTTCAAAACAACATAAAATGAATATCGTAAGATGAGGTATTATTCTATTATACTTGTTTAATTTAATGATATATATAACATGATAATTATCCTCTTCAGGTTTTGGGATTTTCACTTTTAATATTTGATGGTAAATTTTCATGTGATAGATGTTCAAAACATTCACAACATGTAAATGATCCATAAAATCTACAAAAAAACCTTTACCATTTTTCACTACATTATACATGACCTACATATAGACACATATAGTGTTATCATAGGTATAACATTAAAATTTATATATACTATTTTTATTGGAGATCTATAAGAATAATATTGGTTGAATAATTAATTTTCAAATTATTTATTCTAAAAATATTATATTTTATAATCATTCTTTTAAAATATAAGTTTTTATTATTCAAGTTTCATAATTTAATAATGTTTAAAAATAGATGGAGAACTATCAAATAATCAACTAGGATGTGCCATGAATTTTTTATGGTATACATGGTTATATAGATTTTAGTTTGTGTAAAATTTTTGTATTATAGTACACTACAGATGTACTTTTCGAAAGATACATGGTCCACATTTAAGTAATAACATTCAGTTCATTTATTATACATTGTGTGTTATGTAGGATAGTTCGGAATAGAAAATATCATATTTTTTGGCATATATATAGATTATATCTCATGTAGTCGACATGGTTTATGGGAAAATTTTATCTTAAAAGAGAAACACCATGATGTTTTAAAGTAACAGTATGTTTGATATTATATACAACATGACACAAAGAGGAAAAAAACCATTTTATATTATTATAGTTATAACATCGAACTTAAATCAGTATGTATGAATAAGATCAACCACATTATTAAATATATATATATATAAATGTCCTACTAAAAAATAATTTATTAATTCATAGAAAATAAAACATAATATTTAGTAAATTCGCATTATTCATTAGATTGATATTTTTTTCTTCCAAAATTAATGTCATTGGTTTTTTTGAATGAATTATAATTAAAATCTAGAATATTTACAATATTTAACTTATAAATGTATATTATTTTTGAAATCATAAAATTAAAAAATAATTTTTTTGATTTTTTTTGGATTTTTATAAGATGATTTATTTTCTAATGTATAGTGAAAAAATATTATTATTGGAAGATCTATTTTCATTTAAGGTATATATATTTTCATCTTTATTTTCTATTTTCTTCTAAATCTCATTATTTAGTTTAATTAATATTAATCAATTATAGTATTATGAATTTTTTTATTAATTTTATTTGTTATACATATATGTTTTATAATAAAATGATATTTTTATGAAAAATAGTTTTTCATTTCGTTTTTCATTTTTTAATATTAATATCTAAAAATTTGATAAATAAGATACAATACTAATTCTCATGTGGTTCTAATGGTGCTCATGAATATGGTGTTCCACCCGTATCACGATTCCATTGTCACGGAATTCATGGAAGAAATTAACATCTATTCATTGACTAAGGTGGTTCATCGGTGGATTTTGAGTATTGAGTGAGGCACCCTTTAGGATCATTTTCACTAGGAAAAGATACATAAGTGAACATTATAGATTAATGATTTGATGTTTCTAGGACATTTGGTCTCGAAGCAAGGGGATTTGGAGGACCCAGAAAAGATCATTGCCGTCATGTCATTAGAAAAGCTGAAGAATGTGTTTGAAATTAAAATATGTTTAGATCTGAGATTATATTAATAGTGGGTTTTTCATGATTTCTCTTAAATTTCATTCACCATGACTGTACTCACCCAAAAGGGGTGAATTTGGAATAGAGCCTATAGTTTCAAGCATTCTTTTTCGATCTAAATTGGGGGATGACCAAAACCACTATTTTGTGCCTGCTGAAATATTTATAGGGACATGTGGTCTATTGGTATGCCTTGAGTAAGGTTATCAGGTGTGTGCTAATATAAGATGGTCATGTGTCTGCTTATAGTTGTAAATTGATTTATCTTTAGGAAAATAATTACCCAACCCATCACATGAAGTTTGCAGTAGATATACATGCCTTGAAGTTGTCATGACCCACCCTCGAGGCCCATGTCGTGACTACCCAAGCCCACATTCCATAGGCCAGGGGCTGGTGAGTAGCACCAAAGGCGTAATTCCTGATAACTAGGAAGGAATTTCCTTATAAAAGTAAACAAAACACCACAGAGTACAACCGGAAGTAATACACTAAATACAAAAGGAAGTGATGAAAATTAAATGGGCCAGAATACAAACCCAATCGAAAGTACAACTAAAACTGAACAAAAGTACAATAGAAAAAGAAAAATAGCTAGAAGAATGGAAATAGCTCCCAGGTCGTCCTCCTCAGATCCTACCTAAAAGGTAGGTACAGATAGTGCAGCTCCTGGATCATCGACCAAGGATCCTACATGAAGGGTAGGTATAGATAGCCTCCACAACGCTCTCGCCCGTCAACCTCCTCCGAGTGTCGTCTCATCGTGAAGTCCACCTCCGGAAACTGACTCGTCGTGAGGTCCACCTCTAGGTACCATCCAGTCCTCGAACACTCAGCCTCTGTCAGCGCTGCCCGATGTCTGCAACCAACACAACAAAGTGCGGGCATAGCCTGTGTAGGGGTGAGTATACGATACTCAGTAGGGACCCCGAGACCCTCAAGGTCTCACTAAATCCAACAAGGATAACCACAAAGAATGATCTCAACAGATAAACCTTACTTAGGTATAAGCTCATACTTATACCTAAGTTATAAAGTAACCCATATCAACCATGAGGAAACAAAAAGGTTAGGAAATAAACGGATAACCACTACTTAGGTATATGCCCATACATATACCTAAGCGATCTGGTGACCCATATCAATCATGAGGAAAACAAAAAGGTCATTGACTCTGCTCAACCAGGATTTTCATTATCGAAACCATAACTGCTGATGAGCATGTCTCTAGAGTGTACATTGATCCTGTCACAACTCCGAGGTACTACTCACTAACCTAAGACTGCTGAGGTACTCCTCCTGTCGAGTACCGCGGGTCTGCCACCTCATACAGTAGTGCTCCTCCGCCATGGGTCTGCCACCTTACACAGTAGTGCTCCCCCTCATAGCCTACAGAGGTACTCCACCGGTCGAGTACCGCGATTCTGCCACCTCACAAAGTATTTATCCAACTCCATGGGTCTTCCACCTCACAAAGTAGTGCTCCCCACTGGGCTATGGTAGTCACTCCGAATAAAATCAGAGAAGCAGTCATCAGGACTCATCCAGCTACACGGTCTCCTTACTCCGTACGCTCATCTCCAAGAGGGTCCTCACCATGAGATATAGGTCGATACTCCAAGTATCACAAAGTCACACGATGAAGTATCTCAAAGGGCCGCCTCGTCATAGGGGTCTCAGCGCAACAGACGGCCCATCAATCGGATGCCCGGTCTGTCATTTATTAGCCTTTTTGTCCTAGGGGCCCGGTTGGTTTCGTGAGCGAACCAACCCGTCTGTATCTCAACTGTACCCCGAACTCTCTTAGGGTATACTCATAGGAACTGTTTCTCAACGTGATCACCAACGCTGCTGATTGTTTGTAAAACGGACGTCCGGTTTGAAAGATATCAGCTTTTCTGTTCTAGGGGCCCGGGTGAATTTCGAGTACAATCTAACCTGGCCATACTTCAACTGCTTCCAAACCTCGGGTGAAGTATGCCAAAAGATCATTCCCCTCAAAATTAATCCAACAAAGTCGACGGCATGCCAATCGGACGTCCAGAACTCAAGATATAAGCATTTCCACTCCGAGGGCCCAGTTTGTTTCGTGTACGAACCAACCCGGCCGAACCCAAGGTACTCCGAAACCTTTAGTGTAATACTTCGAAACGACCGTCTCAATCCAAAGATCGCATTACAGCTGACAGTGCATAGATCAGAGGTATGCAGCCCATGTTATGGTAAAAAGACCATGAAAGGACCGAAAGTGGGGGTTTCGGGCTCGGACCGACTCGGCCAGAGACCCCCTGTGTTGGCCCGCTCAGGCGCAGCCGGCCCGGCCTGGGCGTGGCCCGGCTCGGCAGACTGGCGCACTGGCAGTCTGGCGCGCTGGCCAGGTGGCTCGGCCGAACTGTCGAGCCGTTCGGGAGTGTGGGGGGGCACACTGCCCCCCGCCGTTTGTAACCACGGCCCCCCATAATGGGTGTCAGTCTTTGCTGGCCAGCCGGGGGTCTTAACCCCCCGCTCTCACCCTGACTAGCCGGCCCACTCTGGCTGGCCAGCTTCTGCCGCCACGGGACTGGCGAGGGCCGGTCCCCCTGCACCTACGTCAGTGGCCCGGAC
The DNA here is from genome assembly GCA_963277665.1 of Viscum album. Lineage (NCBI taxonomy): Eukaryota > Viridiplantae > Streptophyta > Magnoliopsida > Santalales > Viscaceae > Viscum > Viscum album. The sequence goes on along the minus strand of OY728150.1, from coordinate 1,253,141,615 downwards.
CCAGCCGCCTGTCCGCCTGCTTCGTCGAGGCCTAAGTCGCGGCTTATTATGTCCGACGCGGTGCGAAGACGCCGCGACCCTCTGTCGTGGCCCCGCTTCAGCTGCGGTGTCTTCGGGTTTTTCTTCCGGCACGACACGACGACGCCGCTGCTTGGTTCGATTTTCAAATGCGTGGCGCAACAGCACCGCACATCCTTGTTTCTCGTTCCTACGCAGTCTGATGGCACCGCGTCACTTTCCTTTGAACTACAACAACACAAAAAAATGGGAGGAGGGTCGGCTGTGTTTGTGCCATCCGGCCCCCTCCCGTTAAACGATATCAAGCAGTCCAATTGAACGTGGATAGATGACGGAAGTAAATCACGAAATGAAATGCATAAAACCCCTACCTTGACCAATGTTGTTGAATGACGGTGTTGTGTAAAACAGCTTCGTCGGGTGAGGTTCCATATATGCTGACGGAGAACATCTGAGGAGGAAGCAGCATCTCCCTTCCATTCATGCGAAGAGAAAATTTAATGGCAGAATGTCGTTGGTGAGTTCCAATATCGGTGCCTCCTCCATTGTCGAGGAAGAAGAATACGGAAGAATCCGGGTCGCCAAATCGATGTTCCTTGACGAAGAAAAGAAGAAGAAGAAGTTCTTTAAAAACTCCAAAGCTCTCTTCCCTTACCCTCAACACCACAAATTCCAACCCTTCACAAAAAATAATGGTTCCACATTATTTAATCCACCCAAGCCAAGCTTTTCCAAAATAATTTCAAAAGTTGAATTCACTTAATTTAATGTGTGTGTTGGCTAGATTTAATGAGGGAGAGAGTGAGGAAATGTAAGGTTACTCATTAAAAATAAGTTTACAAAAAAAATAAAGTGGGAGTTAAGGAGTTTAAGAGGAATGTGAAGGGGTGGGGTTTGTGTGGGCCCCACCTCACCTTTAATCCTCTCAAGGGTTGTTAAATTCATGTGGGTCCCACCCCAAACTCTCTTACTTTGGTTATAACCACTTAAGATAGGGTCAAAGTGTTGTAACACAACACTTAATCCACTTAACAAGAAAAGAAAATATAATTGTAACAATTATATTTTATCCCTCGCATTTTTTTAAAACAACTCCTCCCGAGAAAACGCAACTCCAGTAAGGGTCTTCTTAAGCAATTACCGGTGCTGTAGTTCCATCGGTGCCCTCAGATTTAGATTCTGTGCACTGGCTCAAAAGATAGAAAAACCCGCTCGTTCGTTCACTGAACGTACCTAAGCTAAACTTCGGAAATTTATTCTGGGCACACCGGGCCCCTGAATCAGGCGCCGTCAAAAATTGTGTTCTTGTAAAATACCAAAGAAAATTTTGAAAAAATTTCCCTTGAATTTTATGGTTCTATACATTACTACCACCTCAGGGCTTTACATCCTTGTAATGCTTAAACACATACAAGGGATACAAAAGCGGTATTGAGCACGCAACTGAGCCTTCCGCTCCCATGTGCTTACCTGGAGATTCATGTACTACCAAAGAATGTGCACCCGAGGAATCAACCTTCCTTGTAGGATCTGCTACTGTCGATCCTCGGTCCCCACTGGAACCTCTGAGAATGTCACCCCATCTCCCAAGTCCAGCTCCCCATGGTCAATGATATGCGAAGGGTCGAGCACGTATCTCCTCAGTTGAGATACATGGAAGTCCTCATGCACCTAGTGCAACTGAGGTGGATGCGTCAAAAGGTAAACCACCTCTCCTACCCTGCTGAGGACCTAGAAAGTTCCGTTAATCCTTGGAGATAACTTGTCTCCTCGGCCACGTCTCCATTATTCCACGTCGAGGTGAGACCCGTAAGAAAATGTGGTCGTCATCCTCGAACTCTAGTGGTCTCTGCCTCCTATCAGCATAAGGATTATATCGACTCTGATCTGTCCTCATCCGCTCTTGGATGACCTGGTCATTCTCTAGTCCCACAAGAGCTGCTATGATTTCTTCTTTGCCGATAAGAGAAACTCGGTCTCAACCCTTGGATGAACCACGTTATTTGCATAATACAGTCAATCCGGACGTGAATGATGTATTCATTCCATGGATGATGTCGTAAGGCCTCGACGTTACTACCAAGTGATCCAACTGTCACTCTCGTCTCTAAGGGTCGATTCACACCTTCGGCATCAGTGTGAAGTCATTGGGTCTCTTCCAGTAGGAATCTCTAAATTGAGGGTCAAGTCAACAGTTTATACCGGAACCTCTTAGTAGTCAAAAAGGAAGGAAGAAAATGTCACAAAGGTAAGTGTCTTTATATTATTGTAGCTCATGGTACAAAGACACAAATGTAACAACAACAACATGGAACTAGATATATAAAGAATAAAAGGAAACCACTAGTTCTGCTCCCGTCCACTCTCTTACAGAGCTCCGTAGTCGTATGCTTCTACTGCCTGAAGCTGAGCTCTCCCATGTCAACATGTTCCCTACGGTCGGGGTGGACCTCCTAGTGGTGGTGGTGGAAACACCTCGAAGCATCATCCACCTCTAGCTTCATGGCTAGCTCCCCTCCCTCGGCCTTCTTCTCCTAGCAGTCTGCCTCGATAGAACCTCTGCCTCTGCCTGGGAGGATCTTCATTTAACTACTAGTCATCTGCATGGCGGGTCGGACAGTCACGTGCCATGTGACCAATCCCGCTGCAGGAGTAACACTGCATGGCAAGTCTGGGTCTGTCATTCCCCTTGGTGCCTCGCACTACCGACCCTGAGTCATACGGTCAACCGCCTATAGTTTTGGTCCTCTTGGACCTCTGTGTCATCTGTCTACTACCTGCTACAGAAGGATCTTCCACATGATGGCTAGCAGTGGGTCCTACTGCTGGATACTGCTCAGCAAAGAAACTCTCTACTAAGAGGGCTCTCTCAAACACCCCTATCTACGTCGGAATGCTATGAGAAACAACATAAGCTCTAATCTCTCGCTTGATCCCATGCTCGAAGGTTCGGGCCCTGAAGAACGGGTCCCGTACCATATCTATGGAGTAGCGTGATAGGTCTGTGAACCTCGCTGAATATTGCACCACTATCATGCTGCCCTGCCGCAGCTGAAGTAGCTCCTGTATACGCACCGCTCGAAGGGTGGCTGGAACAAACTCTGCCTGGAATAGGCTCTCGAAGTCTTCCCATAGAAGTGTCACCTCGTCATGCATCTGGAGCATCATTCTCCACCATCTACCTGCTACTGCATGAAGAAGGATGGCATCATTGATCACCATGAAGTCAGCTGGCGTCCCCACTATCCTAAAGACTCTCACCACAACCTCCAGCCAATCCTCAGCCGTCTGCGGGTCCATATCTCCCCTGAACCTGGGTGGCCTCTGGCGTTGGAACTCGTGCAGTGCGCTCAAGCGACGTGCACCCTCTTCTGCTGGGGCTGGTGGCATCGATGGGCTAATGGGTAGTAGTACCTCTGGTGCCTCAACTGGGATAGGGCCTTGTACTGAGGCCACGTCACTCGGCGGGCTGTCAGTAAGAACACCTCTCAGAGATCTAGCTAGTTTTCCATGGGGAGGAATCATGAATGAAACAAACATGACATGGTCAAACGATTTATACCTGGTGAGATGACATGGTTTGAGCTGTTTTAAGGGAAAAAATATGAAAACACACACGCAATCAGTGTTTTCGTTCACAAAGTCGGAAATCAATTGTCAGGGTCCTGGTGTATGGATAGGTCGCCCACCCGCACCAACACTGGACTCCCTGAACTGAAAACCACACTCGGTACCCTAAACACTATTGCTTCACAGAAAGAAAATATCAGAGTTATATGTTTAGTGGTAGAACAGACTCCTCTGATACCAATTTGTCACGGCCCGCCCTCGAGGCCCATGTCGTGACTACCCCAAGCCCGCCTTCCATAGCCCAGGGGATGGCAACTAGCACCAAAGGCATAATTCCCGATAACTGGGAAGGCATTGCCTTTATAAAAGTAAACAAAACATCACAGTGTACAAGCGGAAGTGATACACTAAATTCAAAAGGGGGTGCTGAAAAGTAAATGGGCCAGAATACAAACCCAATCGAAAGTACAACTACAACTGAACAAAAGTACAAAAGAAAAAGGCAACCAGCTGGAAGAATGGAAACAGCTCCTGAGTCCTCCTCCTCAGATCCTACCTGAAGGGTAGGTACAAATAGCGCTGCTCCTGGATCATCCACCACAGATCATACCAGAAGGGTAGGTATAGATAGCCTCTGCAACGCTCTTGCCCATCAACCTCCTTCGAGTGTCGTCTCATTGTGATGTCCACCTCTGGGTATCATCCAGTCCTCAAACACTCATCCTCTATCAGCGCTGCCCGATGTCTGCAACCAACACAACGAAGTGCGTACATATCCCGTGCAGGGGTGAGTATACGATACTCCATAGGGACCCCGAGACCCTCAAGGTCTCACTAAATCCAACAAGGATAACCACAAAATTGGATCTCAACAGATAACCCTTACGTAGGTTTAAGCTCATAGATATATGTAAGTTATCAAGTAACCCATCTCAACCATGAGGAAACACAAAGGTTATGAAATCAATGGATAACTCCCATACATATACCTATGTGGTCAAGTGACTCATCTCAATAATGAGGAAAACACAAAGGTCATTGACTCAGCTCAACCATGATTTTCATTATCGAAATTGTAACTGCTAATTATCCTGTCTCTGGAGTGTACAGTGATCCTGTCACAACTCCGAGGTACTGCTCACTAACCTAATAGTGCTGAGGTACTCCTCCTGTCGAGTACCGCGGGTCTTCCACCTCACACAGTAGTGCTCCTCCGCCATGGGTCTGCCACCTCACACAATAGTGCTCCCCCTCATAGCCTACAGAGGTACTCCTCCTATCGAGTACCTCGGGTCTTCCGCCTCACGAAGTAGTGCTCTTCCGCCATGGTTCTGCCACCTCACAAAGTAGTTCACCCCACTGGGCTATGCTAGTCACTCTGAATCGAATCGGAAAACCAGTCATCAGGTCTCAGCCAGCTACACAGTCTTCGTACTCCATATGCTCGTCTCCGGGAGGGTCCTCTCCACAAGCTATAGGTCGATACTCCAAGTATCACAAAGCCCCGCGAAGAAGTATCTCAAAGGACCACCTCATCATAGGGGTCTCAACGCAATAGACGCCGCGTCAATCGGACGCCTGGTCTGTGAGTTATTAGCCTTTTCGTCCCAGGGGCAGGGTTGGTTTCGTGAGCGAACAAACCCAGCCGTATCTCAACTGTAACCCGAACACTAATAGGGTATACTCATAGGGACTGTTTCTCAACATGATCACCAATTCCACTGACGGTTCGTCAAACGGACGTCCGGTCTAAAAGATATCAGCATTTCCGCTCTAGGGCCCCAGTTGGATTTCGGGTGCAATCCAACCAGGCCATACACCAACTGCATCCAAACCTCGGGGGAAGTATTCCAAATGTTCCGCCTCCTAAAGAGGAATCCAACAAAGTTGATGACACGTCAATCAGATATCCGGAGCTCAAGATATAAGTGTTTCTGCTCTGAGAGCTCGGTTGGTTTCGTGTACGAACCAACCCGCCCGAACCCAAGGTACTCCGAAACCATGAGTGTAATATACTGAAACGACCGTCTCGATCCAAAGATCATATCGCAGCTAACAGTGTGTAGATCGGAGGTGCGTAGACCATCGTATGGGAAAAAGACCGTGAATGGTCTGAAAGTGGGGGTTTCGGGCTCGGCCCGACCCGGCCCGAGACCCCATTGTTCGGCCCGAACAGGGTCGGCCCACTTTGGCACGGCCCGGCACGGCAGGACATGACCCGGCCCGGCCTGGGCGCGGCCCGGCTCTATGGCACGGCGCGCTGGCCTAGTGGCTCGGCCGAACGGCCGAGCCGTTCGGGAGTGCGGTGTGGGGCACGCTGCCCCCCGCCGTTTCTAACCGTGGCCCCCCATAATGGGGGCCGCTCTTTGCTGGCCAGCCGGGGGTCATAACCCCCGGCTCTCCCCCTGACCGGCCGGCCCGCTCTGTCCGTCCGGCCTCTGCCACGACGGGACCGGCCAGGGCCGGTCCCCCTGCTTCGCCACAGCCTAAGCTGCGGCTTATTCTGTCCGGCGCGGCGCGACAGCGCCACGGCCCTCTGCCGCTGGCCCACTCCAGCCACAGTGTCTTCGGGTTTTTCTTCCGGTGCAGTGAAACGGTGCAACACATCCTTTCCCCACGTTCTTGCGTGGTTCAACGGCACCACACCACTTTCTTTTGAACTGCAACAACACAAAAAAAAGGGATGAGGGTTGGCCGTGTTTGTGCGGTCCGGACCCCTCCCGTTAAATGATAGCAAGCAGTCCAATTGAACGTGGATAGATGACAGAAGTAATTCACGAAAAAAATGCATAAAACACCTACCTTGACAAATGTTGTCGAATGACGATGTCGCAGAAAACGGCATCACAGGGTGAGGTTCCGTATATGCCAATGGGGAACGTCCGAGGAGGAAGTAGTGTCTCCCTTCCATTCACAGGGAGAGAAAATTGAAAGGCGGAATGTCATTGGTGAGTTCCCACGTCGGTGCCTCCACCTTTGTCAAGAAAGAAGAAGATGGAAGAATCTGGGTCGCCGAATCGACGTTCCTTGACGAAGAAGAAGAAGAAGAAGAAGAAGTTCTTCAAAAACTTCAAGCTCTCTTCCATTACCCTCAACACCACAAATGCCAACCCTTCACAAAAAATAATGGTTCCACATTATTTAATCAACCCAATCCAAGATTTTCCAAAATTAATTCAAAAGTTGAATTCACATAATTTAATGTGTGTGTTGGCTAGATTTAATAAGGGAGAGACCGAGGAAATGGAAGGTTACTCATTAAAGATAAGTCTACTAAAAATTAAAGAGGGAGTTAGGGAGTTTTAGAGGAATGTGAAGGGGTGGGGTTCATGTGGGCCCCACCTCACCTTTAATCCTCTCATGGGTGGTTAACTTCAACTGGGTCTCACCCCAAACTCCCTTACATAGGTTATAACCACTTAATAGAGGGTCAAAGTATTGTAACACAACACTTAATCCACTTAACAAGAAAAGAAAATATAATTGTAACAATAATATTTTATCCCTCACATTTTTTAAAACAACTCCTCCTGAGAAAAAACAACTCTAGTAAGGGTCTTATTAAGAAATTATCGGCGCTTCAGTTCCACCAGTGCCCTCAGATTTCGATTCTGTGCACTGGCTCAAAAGATAGAAAAATCCGCTTGTTCGTTCACTGAACGTACCGAAGATAAAATTCAGAAATTGATTCCGGGCACACTGGGCCTCGGAATCAGGTGCCGTCAGAAAATGCATTTTTGAAAAATCAAAAAAAAATTAGGAAAAATTTCCCTTGAATTTTATGGGTCCTTAAAATAGTTGTGGCCACATTATATTTTAGGGGAGAATTATATAGATTATTTCGATCATATGATTATAGCCTACAATCTCTCCCTGAATGATGTAAAATCGAGGTAGTGTTGTTACCTTAAGTACCAATTGGGTTTCAATTTTGATATAGTTAATACTCTTTAAAATTGAAATGTGTTTATATAATAATCAAGAATAATAGTTCCAATGAATGATATGAAGGACTCTTATGTTGAGTGGAATCAGATGGGGATTTTACACAGATAATGTTGGAGAATAACTAACATAGATGAGGTATGTTCATGGAAATTATATACATGATAATTTCCCTTATAGAGTTTATTCGAAAAGAGGACTAATGTGATGAGATGAGTTAGTGTTCTATGCAGTTTGAAAATGGTGTGGGGGATCAATTTGAATGGTGGATTATTATTATGAAGTTTTCAGTATCAGGGGTCGCTTCATGGTACCATTTAATATGAGGATGGTTGTGAAGTAAGATAGCCAAAATTCATTTGGGTATACTCATCCTAGTACCCCCAAACTGTTTTATGATATGAGTCTACAGTAATAGTGGCTTGGTTTGAGGTGGGATGAAGATCACATTCAATCTAAGTGGTATACATTCCTGAAGGTTAAATAAGAGAACCAAAGGCCCTACGGTCTGCTAAAACCACTTCCCATTTCTACCTATATATTGAAAATATATATATTGTTTTTATTTATTGATTTCATTGCACACATCAATTATATAATTTTATTTCGGTAGTGATTTAGAGTGCAAAAAAGTCATCCCATTTCATTCCAATAGAGGATACAATCAAAGTTGATGACTTCTATCAGTTATTTTTTCAGAATATTTTGAGGCTTCATGGAATTTATTCACCAATAGTTAATGACATGGACCCTCATATTACCTCACAATTTTGGGAAGGCATTCATATGTAAATTAAGTCAAATGACATGTTCAGTGAAATATACTTTCGTCAAATGAATGGTAAAACGGAGTGGGAAGATTAAATCATATAATACATTCTCTGGAAATGTGTCTTTGATTGTGGAGGTTCTTAAGGTGTTTAGTTGTGTTTTTATTGAGTTTTATTGTTATAATAGTCAAAAATAATCGATTCAAATGGCCCCTTTAAGGGGCATTGTTTTTGTCATGTTGGTTTCCTTTTTTATTGGATGAGGTGAGTGAGACTTCATTGATAGGACCACTCCTTGTGTAAAAGATGGATTATATAGTTATGTTGATCCGGAAGTGGTTCTTGTTGAACAAATTACACTATTAGTACAATGAAAATCTGAGGTGTAGAGCTCAAGAGTATTTTTTCCCTAACAGTCTATTTCAGAAGGTCACACCTCTCATGGGTCACTATAATCTTCGTATGAAAATAAAGCTGACATTGAGGTATGTTTGACACTATTAGATTACCAAAATTTTATGTTAGGTGAAATATTGGTTGTCTTTCCCTTCCAAGATGACATAAATCCATGAACTATTCTATGAATCACAACTAATAAATTATAATCTAGATAAATCCCATGTGTTGAATTTAGAGGATTTTGAGTTAAATTATTATTTTTCTATGGTTGTGTGGCTACTCGGGATTGAGTATTCGTAAGAAAAAAAATATTTTTTCAATTATAATCTATTTCTATTTTTTTTTTCAAATCATGGTGGTAATTATCCTAAGACATGGGAGTTGAGGTCCTGGGCAGAAGAAGATGTCATTATAAATAAAATGCGGTTAATTTCTAGGGGAGGAATGATTTTATGGATGGAATGATTGTCACATCCAGTTAATTTTTAGGAAATATTTTTTATGTTATTTAATATATTAATCTATTGGGTTCCCCATGATTTTCAAGAGAGATATTGTGATTTGGTGCGTGACAATAGTTGGCACATGGTTTGGGAAAACTATGCACACTCGACTGGGAAACAGTGCAACCAATTTCAACTTTGATATAGGTGGCCTCATGGTTGGTGGATGGTTTGGAAAACCATGTATGATAATCATGAAAATTTTATGTTTTTGATAGTGAGGGAAACTCAATTTCTGCACAATTTAGAAAATTGTGTTACAGGACCATGTAATCAAAAAATGGAAAATTACATTTTTTCCCTATTCAAAATTAACCCTAAATCACTTGTAACCCCCAATTATGATATATATCTACATGATATTACTAATACACATCATTGAGCCTATAAGAATCAATATATGGGTGAATTTAGTGTGGTTTCATCAATGAGTTTTTAAGTAAGTCATTTATCCCTTGGATTCTCCCTCATACTAAGGTTCTTTTTCCCTGCTTCAAGGGGTCATAATTTTATACAGGGGTTTTTTAACTCAATGTTGTTCTAATCATTAGATGATGGTTGAAATAATGAAGGTTGTAGTTCAATATTTCATTTATAGGGATTTTTTGAGGAAACATTTTTGGTTCACACAAGTTTCTTCTTGTTTTTAAGTGTGAGGTAGGGGGTTCCATGGTTTTATATTTTTAGGTTATGTTGAAATACATTTATATAATAATAAATGGATTATTTGGGCATTTTTTGTGTCATATAATACGAATTATAAATTATTTGAGATGTACATATGATAATATTTGATTTTTGAAATGATGTTGGCTATATTTATTTTTTGCATCATTGGGATGGTTATTAAATATGTTCTATGATTTGTGTTAATGGTGATAATTGTTTTTTCAAATGGAATTGAATTTGTGAATTGGTTTAAATATTTTATAAAAAATAAATTCATTTTATTCCATGTTGGATACTTTTTTATTCACCTTAAATTAGTTATTTGAATTTTAAATGTGATTTGAAGCAGTTTATAAAATGGTTATTCTATCAGTGTGATTTTGAAAGTTTATTTTCACATAGAAATGATTAAATATTTTATTTGATATTTTTTGTGTATATAAATGGGTTTCATGAATTTCAAATTTTCTGGCAAATGTATTTCCATGTGGTTTGGGTGTATGTCTAAAATGGAATGAGATTTGGTTATAAAAATAGGGGTTTCAATGTGAATAGTAAATGTTTGATAAATGTGAATTGTGAAAAATTGATTCCATATTCCTATTATATTTATTAAAATGTGTATATATAAATTTATTAGTTATGTGATGTGTTAAATTGATTTTTTTCAGAATGGGATTCTTGAGTATCAAGGTCGGTGGTTGAGAACTCGGATGCTAGTAGACATGTAGATGAAACACTATGATTTATCTAAAAATATTGCCACTATAACACAAAATCATCATGTGATATGATTAGAGAACACTATAACATTGAATGGGATCCTCACTAGTGGACTATTAATGATAATGTAGTTGGTATTATATTTTTATTTATAGACTACAAAAACATTGGATGGGGACCTATATAGTGGCACATGCAGGAAAATGTATTTGGTATTGGTTGGAGGATTTTTTTCACTAATGTATGATATTCAATGAGTCCCAATAATTATAGTTACCTATATATATTTTCTATGGTTCTATTATATTTTAAGATTATAATTTGTGGTGTTCCAAGATATCCATACATAATAGACCTTTTCTGCATGAATTTTTTCAAAGAATAATAATTTGAGAAAATGATTTTTTCTAAAGCATGTTTCTTGAGAAATTTTTCCTAAAAATATTTTCATAGAAATTTTTCAAATATTCATACCAAAATTTTCATTTTAATTTTTCATACAATGTTATATCATGAAATTATTATTTTAGGTGGTTTTATACTATAATTTATATTGTACACTAAAAACACATTTGGTTGTGAGTATACATTGTAATGTGTGACCCAAGTAATGAAAATTTATATCAAGGTGCTGATGGCAGATTTAGTTTCCAATGATCCAATAACTATATATATTAGTGGTGGATGCATGAGAATGATGAATGTCTTGAAGCACAGATGTTATTTGGTATGGTATTTCTGATCAAATTTTATTTTAGTACTTTTGGTTATTGTTTAATGTAGTAAACTTGGAATTTGAAATTTATTATACCATGTGTTGGTATGTTTATCTGTTATGTGATGGTTATTTTGGTATATTGTTTGTTATTATATAAATTTGTGAAATCATTCCAAAACAGCTATTTCAATACCCATTATCATGATTAATGCTTTTGATGATCAAAAATGCACTTTGGTCCATGCCACAAATTAGGTCGAGTGTCTCGTTGGATGCAACCCTAGCATGGGTAGTGATAAGTTTCATATACCTTTGATGTTGTCCTTTATAAATTTTTTTCTAAAACATACAATAAAAAATGATACGTTGGTTTCTTTTATTTGAAATAATTAGTTTAAGATGGATAAAAAATGTTTGTTTAATTACAGATTCATTTTTTAAATATGCGTGATTTTTTTATTTATTATTTTGTTTTTATATTTTGGGAATTATATAATTACATAAAATTCATTTGGAATGTTGAATGATTATTTATTAATTCTTCAATAGAATAAAATATATGATTAAAATTAATTAAATAGTAATGTTATTAAATTAAATTATTCATATTAACATGTATTTCAAAATAAAATTAACATATAATATATTTTATAGTGTATTTTATCCAAATTTTTTTGGTTCAAGTAGTTTTGTAGGTCAAATTAATTGAATAGTTCAATAGATGACGTTATTATTATATTATAATAGATTATAATAAATTTAATTATATAAAAGTACTAATAATCATATACATCTCCATGAAATTTGAATATGATTACAAAGTATCATCTATATACATTTTATTGGACAATTTAAATTTTATAGCAAATATATTGACTATTAAACAGTAAAAAATAAATTTTACATAATAATTGTAAAAAATCATTTAAGGGGATAAAAAAATTGAAAAATAATAAACCTAATATATACATGATAAAATTTTATTTTATTATATAATAAATTAAATTCATCATCCTATATATGTAATATATTAGTTTCTATTATTTTTCTATGAAAATTAACATATATTAACATAGTTTTTTATGAAATTCCTATAGTTCCCCTCTTCTCAATTATAAAAGGGATCCACCTCACCTATTTTGATAATACATAAGCTGCCTTTATGTTATAAAAATACATTCCCAAAACCATTCCTAACATCCCTCGCCATGTTTGCAAGGTGTAATTTTATAAATATTAATATATATTGATATATTAATGTTTAAATTAAACGATGTTGTCAAAAAAGTTGTTTGGTACCTACAAAATGTTTTAGTTTTATTTGTATTCCAACTACTAAAATTCATTTTAAATATGATAAAATAATAACACCATTGGCAGAAATATAATTATATTGTCTTATGACAGTGGAATCACCTGCATACAAGCCCTCTTTAATCAAATGGGAATCAAAATCATCATATATGTGGCTTTTAGACTATAGCCTCGTGTATCGATGCAATTTGTTCTCCATCACCATATATCATGGATGGATAAAATGAAGGATTTAGTAAATATATATGATATTATTATTATTATTATTATTATTATTATTTTATGATGTAGAATTTTTATTTATATTTCATTCGATTCATCAGTAAAATATTGGAAAAATGTTCATCTGTATAATGGAAGGGAGTTCTGAACCAAAACATACATGAAAAATTGTGTCCTTACAACATAAAAAATTTATATAAAAAATTTAATTTTAGTAATAATGTGGTAATATTTTATAACAATATAATGTATATCATGATATATATTATTATGGTTTTTAATATATTTTTATCAAATATATATTTATCCTAAAGTAGTATTTAATGCGTGTGTAGAATAATGAGAGTCAAAGTAAGGGATCACTATAAACCACCCTTTTATCCAATTTTTAAATTACTATCTCTTACATAGATTATTTCTCTAACATATATTATATATTGCATATAAATTATGTAAATATTTATCTTTTATATATATATATATAACTCATTCTCTAATTATTTTATGTCTTTATACATTTTATAATTTGATTTCTAAAATTAGTACTTTAAAATAAATCCATATTAAGAGGAACTTTTAAATTCCTTTATCCTTTTATATAACACTCATTTAATATTTTTATTAATAAACTAAATCATTATTTTGAGAACAATTTTTATATTCTCATATCGGAAGATCCATATTATTTAATTTATTTTTCAATTTTAATCATTATTAAATATCTGTTGATTATTATATGATCCAGGATTATGAAACCCATTAATCCACGTTTCAGTCTTAATATAATGAAATATTATTTAATTCATGTTGTGGAACACATAACCATAGACATGTTATTATTGATGCACTGATATTGTTCTCAAAAAAATTTTGAATGTTTCTTCCACATGAGTCATTATATTTGGGAATGTTGAGTAAACCCAATATAGGATGATAACATATTATACCATGGAATCACAATTTATTCTTTGTTATGATGTTTAATCACTTACATGGATTTTTTTGATAATCAATTTCATTTTTATTTTCCTAATTTATCCCATGTAGTTTTAGGAGCATAATATTTTTTAGGATCTCATTACAATTATTAAATTTTTTATTTTTAATATAAATGTTGATGTTTTACATAACTATTATTTTAAATACACTTCTAATTTCAATCCAAGTTTTTCACAAATTTGATATTTATTTCAGCAATTCATTTAATAATATGAGAAAAATGTATTGTTTCTCTATAGCTAGTATTAGAATAATTTCTTGTGATTTTTTCAGATTACGAATATAATACATTGGGGAGAACCATAGGCATAAGTATTAGATTAGGAAAATATAATGAAATTTTTTTCAACTATATAGTGAGTGGTTTCAAAAAAAATACGTCCATCCATATATTCAAAAATCAGATGTGTCACTATTATAGTAAGAAAAGTCGTTATTAACATAAAATAAGTTGAATTGTTTATTAACATGATGGTGGTATGGGTGCACAAAAATGACACCCTAAAGCACTCAGAGTTTGACTATCATAATAGATAACCCTTGATAGATTCTCAAACACTTTATGAATATTTATTAATAACATTGTATAATTTTTTAGGATAGAAAATTTAACAAGTAAATTATAATGTATAACCCATATTAAAAAATATACACTAATTATTTAGGATATACATATCATATATAATGTATTCCTGTTATGTTCATAGGTTTACCTTTTGTTTTAATATTAGATAATGAATCATTATGTTTGTTTTTATTTTTATATAATGACCTAAAAAATGGAAACAATAAAAACAAAACATGATTTGAAATTTCTTGATTTCACTAATGATAGTCTAAATATTATGAGTTTGGCAGTTGGGATCTTCGTGGAATTACTATCTAACCCGACATATGTTATGAGTTGTAACTTAAATAATGGAGGATTATATCCATCATTATAAAATGGGAAATTTTTAGTCCAAAATATTATTCAACAAATTTTCTCCAACCATGATGGATCTTTTCATCTCATTAATATAAAAAAATGGATTAACTGTATTAAAAATGTATAATTTATATCTCAACACTTAGAATAAGAGATATTTCCAATATTCAGATATAACATGGAGGGGTAATCAGATTTCTGGTTGACACATATGATGAAGATGAAATCCAAAGTTTATATAAATTCCACAAAATGGGATAATTCAAAAAGAGATCATTAAATATTTTCACTGAATTCTCCACCTTAATGTTTTGAAATAATTCCTCAAATTGGTTCAATAGGAAATGTGTACATCAAGTAATAAGAAGAAAACATAAAAGGAGAAAAATCAATGCCGCTAGATTATTCATTATTAATGAAATAATTTTGGAGATTTTTGTTATTATTTTATGTTCATGTATTTAAATGAATTATATGATTCATATGTTGAAAGATAGGAAGATATTATCTATTGCACACTCAATGAGTTGATAGAAAATAGATACTCCTAGTGGTTTCATGGTCCTAGGGATTAGAATATAAAATGGAGTTTTTTAGTGGATTAATAGATATATATCATGTATGAAGGAAAACCCATCATTCCATATACCATATATGTGGGATGAAAAATACTAGAAACATTCTTAATAGAACCAAGTGATTTTTCATGTATGGAATAAAGGGTAACAATCTAATCAATACTAAAGTGTAATGAATAATAACACAAATTTAATTGAGTAGTAGAAATTTCAGATAAAAAATCATCATATAGTATAATTATTAAACTAAAAGTAACATATGTATTCTGACATCCAACTCCCTAAACAAATGATAGTTGTATAAAATCAATAAAAAACAACTAATGAATAGAGATAAATAAATTGAATATAGTATTAAAAATAAAATAGTGGATCCTAATAATCATATATTGATAGTTATGTTACATAACAATTATATAAAGGTGATATAGTTTCTTATACTAGTTCTATGAATTAATTCATATAATTAATGTTTATTAAAACTATTAAAAAATCACCAAAAAACATGTTGATGAGCTATCTGTGAGAGTAGAAAAGGGAAAATATCATGTATCCAATGGGTATAACACCTATTAACAAATTTTTTTATGGATTTATTATTACATGAAATATATTATATGTTAATTTAAATAGTTTTGATTCTATTTTGGAAATTTATTGTATTTCCTCAAATAAATCCCACAAAAATTGTATGAAGAGTGAGATCACTCTTCATATCCCATGTGATCCCCTAGTTTTTATAAAATGATAATGATTTATATGAATCACCCATGAAATATTATACTCATGATTGGATATTATTGGATTATAAGAAATAATTTCTTGACAAAATATTATATAAAATCAGAG
The DNA here is from genome assembly GCA_963277665.1 of Viscum album. Lineage (NCBI taxonomy): Eukaryota > Viridiplantae > Streptophyta > Magnoliopsida > Santalales > Viscaceae > Viscum > Viscum album. The sequence goes on along the minus strand of OY728150.1, from coordinate 1,253,125,410 downwards.
AATCATTCTTGAAAACATTCACATCATGTGGAATTACAATGATGTATTCCCTGAATAGTTTTCAAGACTTCTTCATGTTTGATAGGTTGATATCTCAATCTTACTTATCCATGTATCCCTAACCATATCCAATATAATATATACAATATTCATTTTTTATTTTGATAATCTAAAAAATTTGATATAAGAAAATAATGAAATGGTTTTTTCTATATGAGTGTTGCATCATGGATCATTTCAGTTATATTATTCAATAAAAAATATGGTATAATGAACATATTTATCTAGTAGTGTGAACTTAACAAATTCATGATAAAATATAGGAATAAGATTTCATTCATATATTATTTATTAGTTCTACTATATAGTGCCTTATATTTCATTAATGTTGATTTATTTGTGGGATATTGATAATTAACTGTAGAGGTAGCTGATATTACCAATAAAACCATTAAAATATGATATTAATAGTAATAGTTAATAGAGATTCCCTTTGGGCATGCTAATTCTCTATAAACCTTTAATTATATAATCATATGATTCATACGATAATACATGGAATTTTTTTGTTGTGTTTAATAATGATATTATAATACACTCTATAACAAGGGATATTAATGCGATGTATTTTCATACTTTTCTAATGACATTGATTAATTATGAGCTATATGATATGAACCATAAATTTGAGTTATTTAAGAATGAATTATCCTTCTTGGGGAAAGTTATGTTAATTAAATGGATATCATTGAACACTTCATTGAAAAATAATGTTTTGGAATAGATAAGACTTGTATTAATAAAATGGATATGTAGTTTACTTGTACAAATCAGATATTACAAAATATTTTTGGGAAACCTCTTATAACATTTAGACACAATAACAATGCTATCTCTGAGTGCGGTATTGTATTTCATGACTGGAGAATGTGAATATAAAATTAATTAATTAGAAAATGTGACTTATCACTATACCAATCCACATGATACCCAAATGCGATGAACATTTAATTATATATATTGATGATTAAATTAATGATTAGAATAGTTAAATAATGGAAATTGACAATGTGATAAACTATTCATCTATGAAATTGAACGATATTGACTATAACAATCTAAAAAAAATTCCTTTGTTAGTTTTAGTCAACTATGAGTTGAAAGAATTGTGACATTATCTATATGGTAATGAGTGTGAAAAATATACATGTATTAAAGGATTTAAGTATATATTCACATAGACGGAGACAAAAAATCATCTAATGAATATGGTTAGGTTATATCTTGGACTATGACCTCTAAATCAATTATAGTCCTCTAAAAAAATAATGCAGAAGATTAAATAACTGCAAGGGATCCAGTAACATTTTCAATGATGAGAAATGAGGAGAATCCAATATTATTGGATATAATTTGAATGGAAATTTGAATTAAAAAATTTGGAAATTCATCATTCCCTTCCAAAATTATTAATCAACCATCCCATTAATATACTATAACTAACTCTCCAATATATTAAGAGGAAAACGAAAATTAGGTTAAGAATATAATAAAATTGAAATCCTCAAAGATTAGATTTGGTGATGTAATTGTATGAGATGGGTCATAACTATGTGTACAAACAAATATTGTGATAAAGGTTAAGGGTTTCAATAATGAACATATCTGAGGACTCTCTAATAACATGTTGAGCAAGAAGATGTATTAAGATATCCAAGATCATTATCCACGAGGAATATAAATAAGTAGATCATAAAATATACATCAATGTTCGTCAATGTGAAAAATTAATGAAGTGATACAATGGGTGAGGAGAGGATGAAACTATTTTCAATACCTACATGGATATAGTAATTCATCACCACATACATTATAATTGGAATAATAAATATATCTAGAGAACATAATATTATATGGATTGTGGTGGACCATCTTACTTATCCTAGTAAATTAATTACAATTCAAGAGGACATCAAAATCAATTAACATAAAAATATTTACATAAAAGAGTTGGATAGTGTGTATGGTACAATAGTATCTATTGTATCTTATTTAGAATGTAGAATTACGTCCATGTTTTGGATGTCACAGTAACATTCTATAAATAAAGATATTAACATAATTATGTCTTATCACCACCAAACTAATAAATAATTAGATTGGTTTATCCATTAGTTTTATGATATATTTTGAGAATTATCAATGGAAATAAATTTATGAGGGGATTAACTTCATAATCAAGTTAGTTTACCATAAAATAATTGATTTCACTCAAGAGTCCTACTAGATCAGGATTAAGTCCTTTTTGTGAAGAGATGTAGAGAACTTATTTTCGTGGATGAAGCTGGTGATTGAATTTTGTTGGTACCCAAAATTGATACGGAATGTTTAGATAATGACATAACCATGTAAAAACACATTTGGTCTACTCAGATTTTAATAAATAGTTTTACTGAAAACAATTCATGAGATCTGAGGTTTTTGGTCAAAGGTAATGTCTTTCTCTATATATCTTCACCGATAAGAGAAATGATATATAAGTATATATCATTAAAAATTACATAATATCGAGTTACTTCAAGAATTCACATTGAGTACCTTTTGAGGATTAGAGTTTTATTTAATTTTGCCATAAATATTACATGACAATTCAAATATTATAAGTTCACACTTATACTCCCTATCAATTATTCACAAATATAAAACATTTTAAAAAAAATGATTTCTCTACTTAATAATAATATTATTTACAATTTCTTTAATCAATCCCATCTATATACCATAGGGAAAAAATATCAAAATTACTTATGATGCACAAAAAAAAGATTAATAAGGAATATAAATAAGTAATGGAACACTTAGTCCATGAATATTTCAAACTCATGAAATTTTTTTCATAAAATAATATTTTTTTCCCATTAAATGAAAAACTCCTCAACATACCTCATGAAATAAATAGATTATTGAATGACTCATATGAGTCATAAATCATAAAGGCAAATTTTTGTATTTATATTATACTTACATTGTACCTTTAACTACATTATTGGTAGTAACATTCACAATTACATTTGGAATGCCCATCATCATATATTCAATAAAACTCTTAGGGGAGACCCTATCATTTAAGTCCATCTCATTACCCATGGAATTAGATATATCTCATGTGCACACTCCACCTAGGTTTATAACAAATATATTAGTATACATACAAAATTATCAAGAACCAAAACATAATCATTTGACATAAAACAAGAATTATGATAAAATAAAATTTCCACAATGAAATAACTGTTAATATTTATAATGTCACGCAATAAAAACTATATTTTTTTAAATAATAACCTAATCCTAAAAATTAAGCATCAAAAAATTAATGTGACATAAAAATTATATTGTGGTTTCATAATGTCTTTGTTAAAGAAATATAATCAAATCTATTGAAATAATCAATCCATTTTTAAAACACATTATATAATTTAAAATAAATACTGTTGAATCCAAGTGTCCCATACCACTATGAAAAACTGTAAAGGATTTAAAATTTTAAAACACTAATTTCTATATAAATATATACATAAAATCATTTTTAAAACATGGTTATTAATGAGAATGATTATTACGAATAATTCATTAAAAATATAAAAACGTGTATTTGGTAATGAGTCCATTACAATGATCATTTTATTGATAAAGCAGATACACTATATGTATTAAATATAAATACAAATAATTAGAATGTAAATAAAATATAAGATATCCAAAAAAATTCTCACAAAATCATAGAACTACATAATCAAGAAGAAGATGTTTAACCCAAAGAATGGAAATTGGGTTATGAAGTTCCATTTCCACAAGTAATCTTTCAAATCATAAGATCTATAAATTTAATAATCATAAAATGAAAAATTTAATAACATTAATATGATATATCATATCAAGGGTCATTATATATACACAAAAAAGGTAATTAGTCATGAATAATGCATATATATCATATAGTTAAAAAGTGAGATGGATACATCACAATAAAACTTATATCAATGTCAAAAGAATTAATCAATAGGGAGATTTTTTTGTAGAAATAATATATACACAAAACTATAAGATTAAGTAAAACATAAATAAATAAAGCATCATTCCACACATAGTCGTGGAATAAAAAAATCATCATGTAGATGTATAACCGAGTTAATGAAAATTGGATTTAAAAATCCATAACCATGAGTCCCACTCATCTCATATGTTCTATTTAATTCCTTAAAATATTTTTCTAGTATATAAATACATTATAACATTTTTATATTTAGTATTCATTTGATATCACTTGTTACAATTTTATAAATATTAAATTATTATTATTTTTGGATGTTTTGTCGATATTTGTTACATTAGTAAAAAATGAACATGGAATGATTTCAATAGTCCACATGGTCATAATATCAACATATGAAGAATATAAAAAAGAAATAAATATCTTATATATTATTTTTATAAGTTTTTATATTTATATTTTAATGAAAACAAAAAACCATTGATGGGTACAGTAGGTCGTACATACACATTAATGGTATTTTCATTTTTCTTGTAGTATTGAAGGAATAAAATAAAATGAAATGTATGTATATATGTATATATATATAATTTAATTATAGTAGCATTAATTTGTGATTTATAATATATATTTTTACTAAAATGGTCCTTAAATCTTTTCATGTGATATATGAACGAATCCCATAATATTGAGGAGGTGGTAGTCCACATGTCCCCAGAAGAAGTTATTGTATCAAAACAATATGGAATGATTTAATGTTTGATTAATATGGAAATTAAAGAAAATGAAATAGGTTATAATGTGCATATTTATATATTATTTAACAATTAAAATAGTTTTATAGCTATCCATGAAGGTAGTAAAGGAAAAAGAACAAAAAAATTATTCTTGGTGGTGAATAACAGACATAACATGGATAATAATTTTTTTCATTGAATAAGAAAATGTGAGAAATTAAATTGTTGTGATATATTCTATTATAAACATAACACATGAGTTTATACATGATGTTGGAGTTATCATGAATTTATGGATGAAGTATGTGTGAATAATGTAGTAAATTAAAATAAATTAAGAGAGGTACATTGAGAAAATTATCACTTGAATATCCCATCCTTTATTGACCATTCTGGACCTTTGGTTTCTTATTTTGTTTCGACCAGCAAAACATGAACGTGGGGACAGTAAGGAGGAATGGATTTCGATTATATTTGTGTAGATTTAATGTAATGAAATTTTTTTTCTCAATGGTAAAACACTTCTTATAATAGACAAATATAATCACATGAAATCACAACATAATGGCCAATTACATACTATGTGACCTTTAAACATTATATTGTCACTTTTATGTTTTTAATTTCTATAATCTGAAAAACATGGTTGCATTATGTAAGATATTCAGAGTCTAATAATATTAACATAGTTTTTGATGAATAAAAACATGAACCTACAAATATTAATTAATAGTAATGAATAGAAGGTTCGGAAAAATAGAAACATCACCCGTTAATGTAAAAATACAATTTAGACATTTTTTATGTGAAAAAAATTATCATTGAAAAAGTATTTTTTTATATGATATAAAAATGTTAATTATAGTTTTATGATTAATTTAATAATTTATGATGGAAAGGATTTTTAATAAAATGTAATAATAAAATTTCATTTTATTATCTTATAGTTATAAGCCAATTGTATGGGACCATTATTAAATTATCAAGGTGTTATAAAACAAGATATTTTTTTAATGTCATTTCTGTGAATAAATTATTTTTATTAATAATAATTAAATTATTTATATTTGGAATATTATTTTTGAAAAATGGAGTTCATTTTTGGATTCTACATTTTGAAATATGGTCAATGTGAATTTTTGTTTTTTTTAATTCATGCATTTTGTATGATTAGTAAAAAAATATTATTCACAATAAATGCAAAAACCTAAATTTATGCATCATGCTTGAGTCTTGGATGATGTATATGGGCATTGCATCAATATAAAATGCACCTATTACTGTTTTAGGTCTCAAACATAAAAACTACTTCTTGTCTTGAAAAAAATAGATAAATAATAAATTAAATATTCAAAATTCACCCCTCTCCTATACTAAAAACACCACCCACACTCCCCTATTCTATTCTCTTAACTCAATCCTTTTGAATTTATAATGTTCTTCACAAATAACTCCACAAGATCATCCCTTACTTCAAAATTACATTGTCCTCCTTAATTGACTAAATCGTCTCCCCTTATAAGGTTATCAATTGATATAAACTCAATTTGTAAATTCCACATTCCAATTTCTTATTTTTTTCAAGTTATTTTATTTTGTTATTCCCATCCTTACCTACCTTCACCCAAATGATATGATAACTACAGTAGCATACATTAACTAGAATATATTATGTTAATGGGATATTTGATCTTAATATATCCCTCTCTGTATTCTTTTTTATAAATGAAAATTTCATCTGAGATGTGTTTATTTACCACATTCTAGGACGATGGGTTTTCAATTTCCATTACAATATTATAGATAGTCCATGAAACCATTTTAATTGTTGAACCAGATCGTAATGTATGTATTTTATCTTATTTAATGTTTTTTAATCCCTATAAATTAATGATGTAAAATAGTAATACAAAACTAGTTAATTGTGAGACAAATGGCCACATTAATCCTAGAGTTTATCATTAATGTTTTGTATAATGGCTAACCTTCACTTCATATAATAAAATTAAATTTAAAACCATGTAATAATATTTATTTTCACTAATTTCATATTACTTTAATTCTGGAAAAACACAAAAACCATACAATATTATATGTTCATGTATATTAGTAAACCAAAAATGAAACAAATCGACCTAAACAATTAAATTGAACCTCATAACCAATCGAAATGGTTATAAATGAACAAAACAAAGGTCATACTAAATCATTTAAACATAAAATAGGTTCTATAATTATAAATTAATGAACCTAATTTTATTATTCATCTCATTAATATCAAGGGTAGACCATCATCAGACATAACATAGGGGATCCTCACTTTCATACTTTTATTCAAGAATCCAATATATGTTATGCCATTTTTTGTATAATTCCTAATAATGGGATATAATTTCACATATTCCCCATACATCCGTAATTTTTTATAAAATATTATAAATCCATTTTGATCTCATTAATATGACCTAAGTACACCTGATTAAATGCTGATAATTTGTAAGGGATTCTACGCAAATTGCTGTTATTCATTCGGGTTCTCTATCTTTATTTGTACCCAAAAAGACGATCGATTTTTTATTAAAAACTTATAAATAATGTTTATATTCTCAAAACTCATGTTTCATGATCCATCCCTCATTCACTTTTAGGGATATGCATATTTTAATGTGATTCCCACCTCAATACATTCCAATAAGAAAACATGATTTATGTGAACTTCCCAAATGTTTTTCCCAATTTCAAGTGAACTGTATGATTTTTTTAAGGCCGCCATTTTTTTTAAAATCCTTATTTTTTGTTATGAAAAAAATTTTAGTTTAACATCAGTTTTTTATAAATTATTATTACATTTTTTATTTTAAATTATCTTTATTATTTTACTTAAAACATCCTCAAAATATTTTAAAGCTATCAATTTCCAAAATTTTATTTATACATGTTGTCACATTGTTTTTATAACACATACCATTATATATATCTATTTTACATTTTTAATGTCCATGTATTATTTAATTCCTTTCTCTCATGTACACTTTTATTATATGACCATTCATTAGGGTTTATGACATGAATTTGATACCCATTTCTCTCCAAGCGTTCCACTTTGTTAATGTATGATTGATTATGTATGAATGATTTTGTGGAAACCATATTCAATAATGTGTTATGATGTGTGAAAATAGGGGGAGATGCAATTTATTGGGTAAAATTCAGTCTCTTGAGTAGTTATGAGCAACTGGCATGGCGATTATCCTTGACTCATGCTACCATGTGCAATAGTCACAGTTGTTAACATTGTCGTGTGCTCCTCTATGTCCAATAATAATTTTCACATTCCAAATTCATGATTTTGTTGCGGCTAGAATACTCTGAATTCTTGTTTATATGATTCCATATTAATTTGTTATGATTCTATATTCCATTTCAATCATTATGGTATAAACACGAACCATTGAACTAAATCCTTATTCGTATGTTAAATCCCTTACTGGGATTTTATCTCATACCATTGTTCATGTGATCCCCAAGGTACCATATAAAGATATAAGGGATCAAATTAATTTAGGAGAAAATTATGATGATTAAATAATTAAGTGTTTTTTAATAACATTCTCTATGTTTTATGTACATAGTCTTCAAATACACAAGACGTCACAATCCAGGGATTGTACTGTACTGTTTAATTTTGATTAAAACCATGTAATGCTTTGTTTAAAAGGTTAGGGTATCAATAGTTGGGATCCAGGGATAGTGTAGTTATTTTTTGAGGTTAGGTAGAGAAGAACATTAGTAAGAAACATAAGGGTGAGACTATTAATAAGAAAACACACCAAAATTAGGGTATTTATAGAGTAGGTTTTTTATTAATCAAATACATCCCAGTCTGGATACAAAAAGGTAGTTGTGTCTCTATAAAATATATATCTTGTGGTAAAACCTGAAAACACAGCATTGATCTACAATCGAATGGGAACTAGAATACAAAATTTGGCCTTGATGCACTCATACATTGTCACTCCTATGGGAGATGATTTGGTAAATTCATGATCATAGTAGAAACCATTATTAAGCGAAAAAATGGTGCCCTATTAAATATAAACAATAAAATAGATCAAAGAGATCCTCTATTGAATCGTATGGAATAAAAATTTACGATGTACTTATCTTTACATGTTTATCCTCTTATGTTAAATGATTCCATTTTTATGATAAATAACTATGTATTCAAGACCTATAATTTTAACTTATTTTTCATTGTTAATGAGGTGATATATAAGAACACTTCCCTACAATCAATGTGATTGGGATTTTTAAGATCTCCCAATTGATATGTCTGATATGATGTGAATGAGAGATCAAAACATCCTGAATATACATTATCAACTATGTAATGTTATGAATAATAAAATGAATCATGTGGTACACCCACCTTCTCCAATGAAACTGAATGTTATTGTTTAATCCTTCACGCGACATCGGCATCCTCTTTTTAGTGGATATTTAAATCCCCTCCACTTAGATTAGTAGATTAATTCTACTAAAAAGATATTTTCTATCCTCTAGTGATCAGAAGAAGGTAAAGTCATTTTTATGGAAGTAATTTTTATGGGGATGCTAATTAGTGGTGGAAAATGATCATGAATACAATTCTCCAGCTTGAAATTGATTCCATGGAATTGGAGTAATTCAAGAGAATGTGTTTCATTAAATATTTTCTTCGAACCCTCTATCTAATGATAGAAAGATAGTTCCTCAGAATCAAGTAGAAGTAATATAAGTCAATCAGGGCATAAGTAGAAAAAATTACAAGTCTTGCAAGGTTTTCCTATGTAAATTTCATTAACAATAAATTCAAGGGGGATCACTTCTTTATCCGATAAATTTGATTCTATGAAAAGTGCTGGTGATTGGTGACTTTGACAGCTATGAGAAGATTGTTCATTGTTCCCTAAAGGTTAAAATGAGGGTCAGAGAATCTTAGTGGTATTTTTGTCCCATGGGAATGAATAGGAAAATGTAATCTTTTATTGGAGGTCCCATAAGTAAATTCAATGATAGGAAAAACTCTCGATTATCTGATGTGTCATAATTGTGGAAAGAATCATCCCGGTAACTCTCGTAAGGGAACCTGAAATTTCTTCAAATGTGGAAAGATGTGACATCTAGCTAAAAAGTGATGAGGGGTTATGAAAAATCCCAGTAATTTGGAATAATATAGGAAAGTTTACATCAAAACACAACATTTAGTGCAGTGTTACAACTGCTAGGAGTAAGGAAATTATGAGAACAATTTACCAATGTCAAGGGTTGTTAGAGACAATCAACATAAGACTCCATAGAAAAACAAATTAGTGGATTATGCTATCACAACTTCCCATGTCGATCTAAAAAATGATTTTGTGATATGTACACTATTTATTCATTGAATAATAGTGAACATACTATTTGATTCTGATTCTACACAATCATTTATATCATTCAGTTTTAGTAGAACTATTAAAACACCACCTCAATATTTGAAGGAAAATTTCTCTGTGTGAATAGAAAATGGGGAAATTATTTCATCAATGGATTATAACTACTCCTTGGTTAACCATTTTGTACTGGACCTCCCAAAAAATATATTCTTACTTCTTTTAGTGTAGTTTGAGGCTATCTCGTACATGTATTGGAAATATATAAACAAATATTACATCAACTATTGGGAAAGGGATATCACTCTTTACTTCCAAAAGAATCCTATATTCCAATAATGATTTACGAAGGAATATGAATCTCCATTAGAATCAATGTCTTGAGTGTGGATATTAATTCCTTATTTTTAATCATGTATAGCTAAAACGATTTAGAAACATGTGAGAATCATGCTTGAAATCATGCCCATCATGAGAGATTACACAGATGTATTCCCTAGAGTTTCCTAATATTCCTCTGGACTAGGAGGCTGAGTTCACAGTTCAATATATTCATGGATCTCTACCTATATCAATGATACCTAATAGTATGGCCACCGTAGATCTGGAATTGTTGATGAAGGAGATACAAGACAATCTGGAGAAGGGATTTATATGATTGAGTGATTCAATCTGGGGTGTGCTAGTCTTCTTCATCAAGAAGAAGGATTGGTCAATATTTCTATGCCCTTTTTAAATTGAGCTCAACAAAATCATAATAAAGAACATGTATCCCCATCCAAAAATAGATGACATGGTATATCAGCTTCATTGGGCCAGTTATTTATTTTATGTGGAACTTTATTTGAGACATCATTAATTAATGGTGATGAAAAAAGATATTCCAAAGGCATCCTTTCGAATGAGGTATGGTCACAATGGTTTTAGACTAATTTACTTCAGACTCAGTAATTCTCTAAAAAATTTCATCAATTTAATGAATGTAGTCTCTAGATATTAAATCGAAAAACATTTGGTAATTTTTATCAACTATATTCTGATAAACTCCGAGTGCAAGGAGATATATAGGGAGCATTTGAATTCATTTTGAAGCAATTAGTGAAGGAGAATAAATATGAAAGGTATAGTAAATATGTTTTCTGGATGGTGGTGGTATCAATTTTGGGTCATGTTATTAGTATAAAGTGGATATCTATTGGCCCATCCAAGATAAAAAAGATTGTAGAGCGGACTGGGACAAAATATGTAATGTTAACTTACCGCTTTATTGGACCTGCTGAGTATTATAGAATATTTGTGAAGAACATTTCACGATTTTTAAACCCAATTACCATGATGATATAGAAGGTTGTAATGTTTTTCTGGAATCAATCATATGAATGATTTTTTATGGAGTTAAAAAAGTGGCTAATCCCAACACCCGTACTCACACTCCCATCAATTGGAGAAATATTTGTGGTGTAAACGAAATCTTCAAAGAAGGTATTAGGAGTTGTACTGATGGAAAATGATAATGTTATAGCCTATTCCTCGTGGCAGCTAATACTCTTTGAGAAAAACTATTTGGCATCTGATCTATATTTGGGGGATGTGATCCTTGCATTAAACATATGGCATCATTATCTATATGGGGAGAAGTTTGAGATATATATTGATCACAAGAGTCTAAAATATATATTAATTGAAAAACAGATTAATAGGAGCCAGTGAAGGTGGATTGACCTCATCCAATATTATGACTTCCCTATACACTACATTCCTGGAATGGAAAATAAGTTGTAAAATGATCTATGTGTAAATGTTTCTGTGTCTTTATCAATTGTATGAATTGAAAAGGATATGAGCTTCTTGAATTTACAGAGGATAGATGTAGAGGCCCAAAGGTTGACATACATGGACATTACATTACATTTGAATAATACTTAATACATAACAAAAACAAACACACAAGGACTATAATAGTTTAGTGTCTTTGGAAGCATGGAACATAATCTTATAATCTTGGTGAAAGATCTCCAACATATCCCATAAAGATCATCGCTTTTTTTCTTACCTAAAACCTTTATTTAAATCCTGGGGAATAGAAAACATATAAATGGTGAGCTCAAATGCTCAGTAAGGGTAATCATAGAGAATATAAAACAATACATAAACATTTAAATGCAAAAAACTTGAACATAAAATCTAAACATCAAAATCATGAGCAATGACATAAATCATGGAAGTACACAAGGCATAGATCATAAACGAACATAAATCATTATAAAATAGAATGGTAATAAAACATGTAATTTTGGAAAACCATTAATCAATTGATATGATTTCCATAGTATCCAAGGCATTGCTGCCAAGGCCATCTTAGTGGACAAAGTCCCTTTCTGAATCGAGTTCACTCCTCGTTCCTGTCCTATATCACTAAAATAGATTAACTTATAGTTCTAGAAATGTATATATCATGAGTCATAAATCTTTACCCAATGCATTGGTGGGAGATATAAGTCCCACCCATCTCATAATTAAATCATTCTCTAACTTGTTCCATAAAATAAACTGGAAACATTCATCATAACCCAATGACTAAAATGGGTTTCATAAACATCATCCCATCATCACATAATCCATATAAAAAAATAGATATTTCATCATAAGAAAAGTTAAACCATGTAAATCATAGAGACATTATACTTGAAACACACACATATGAAATAATGACATCTTTGATGGAAAATGGTTTTGATAAAACACATGAAATGAATTCTTGAGGAAAATATCCTTTCTTCTTCAAAAATCAATTTCTTTTCCAAAAACGTCATGTTATTTTTAAAAGAAAGATATTTTGTTGAAAATATTTATGAAACATTTTTGAAGAAGATTCATGAAAATAAGGCTTTATAAATCCATATAAAACCTTTCGTGTCATATAAGTTAAAAAAACATTCTTCTCGTACTTTTTCCAGAAACGTCAAAAAGTACCTCGTAACGTAAAAAAATGAAGGATTCTTTACATACCATGTATTAAAAGTCAGAAATGGGTAAAGAGGACTTTAAAAATACAAAAATACATTTTTATAAAATACGAACATGGATGATAAATATAACCCTAGTGAATACGTACAAATAAACAATATTGGATAAAAACGAGATTGGAAAAGTTTTCCCTAACCTTATGTCTGATGTGCTTCGTATGTATTTGATCCTCCTATATAATGATTTGAATAATGTCATTGAAACATTACAGAATAATCTTCATTGTCATTATATCATATAAGGTTCACATTGGTATTTATATTACCCGGTCATTTGTCAATTCCATGTTAAAGTAGCGTTTTGGGTAAAATTGTTTCATTTATCGTACGTGTTTGGACTTTTTGTTCTTGATATTATTATTACTTATATCATGCTTTACTTAATTCCAGAATGTAAAACATTATTTATATATCATATATATTCATTATAGATATATATATATATATAATAGTTATATAAATTAAATGAAACACACCGTTCATGGAGACGGTAGGCTGTACGTACGCATGAACGTTGTTTTCCTTTCTTTATTGACTTGAATGGAAGTAAGTAGATTCCATATATATATATATATGTATATATGTATACATAAATATAGTAGCTTAATTATTTCATATATTTCATTATTATTCTTTATATATAATCTATAATCATTCTTGAATGGTTGATCATGGAAAATGAATCTCATCGCGTTCGTGGAGACGGTAGTCTGTACGTACGCAAGAGCGATGATATCATTCCCAAGATCATGGAATTGTATTGAAGTGTATGAATAATATTAAAGAATAAATATCACTTTAAAATAACCATATATAGTTATTTATTTACACCATTATACCCATCCATGTATGGTGTTGGTGGAAAAACTGATTACACCACGATGTGGAGACGGTATTTTGTATGTACGCACGCGTAGTGATTTCGTTTTCTGTAGGATGGATTGAAGGTTAAATAGGGTTGTTTCATATTCATAATAACATATCAGTATATTATTGATACTTATGTTATTACTTTATAATGAAACAACTAAATTAGAAGAATCTGAAGAACAAAGAAACTTGAGAGAATCGAAAGAAGAGATTACCTCTTCTTCGACGAACCTCCTTTAAGCCTTCTCTTAAGGAAGTATAGTTGGTCTTTTGAGAAGACCAGAACCACAAGAATGTTTATAGGGAAGTGTAGAATTTAAATAGGCAGGGGTTGGATGAGCTTCAAGGCTCAAAATGGTGTGAAGATAAGAGGCAAGGGGTTCCCTTTTTATAAGGGAGGAGAGGGACACCTTTGGAAAAACAAGAAATATTATTTTATAATAAAGTCATATTCGGTTTATAATTTCTCAAAATTAATTTATTTCAAAGATAAAGTGGGTATGGGTAGAAATACTCTCAGAAAATATAATTTAAGAAAGTTTAGGTTTCTATTTTAACTTTATCATTTATATTTAACTTTAAGTTAAATAATTTTACATTTACCGTGTCTTCTTGTTTTCTTACACTATAAGGTTAATAAACATACTCTATAAAGACAAAAAAAATCCCAAGTTGTTTATTATTAATATATATAACCTTATATAAGTCATTTTTCAGATTCTTAGATTTTTAGGAATAAAATTACAATTAATAATATAATAGTTTTTTTAAAAACTATTTTATGTCAACTTTGACACTTATCGGTAATTGATTTTTGAGAAAATCATAACAGAATTATGAGTTCAAACAAAGATAAATAATAAAATAATAACAAGTCATATTAACCTAGAAAATTAGTTTAATTCATAAAAAGTCTGAAATTACATTTATTTGGTTATTTATAACAATAATTATGTCAATCTTTCATTAATATGAAAATTACTGCATCATCATTGTATCATAAATAAATTAAATTATTTAATTTCTAAAAGTCATAAATAAAATACCATTATGTATTAAATACTTTTATGTTTCTAATGAATATTTATATTCTAATTTATCTTATGTATAACCCTATATGAAAAATGTTTTATCTATTAAACATTGATTTTAACTATTTTAACCCTTCTTTGAATAAATTAATAATAAATGCCCTAATCTAATCCAAGTGGAACTAAATGGTCATATTTTATTCCTAAGATTTTTTTTGGTCGAATTAAACTTATCCAATAGAATTTGATCATGTGTTAGGGTAATAATAATATCAGTTTCACCCTTAATTACTCTATTTAATTTTAACCGTGGTAAATAAAAGTAAAAAGTTACTATTCACAAAAAATTATTTTCATCTCATTGAACCACATTTTATCCCTTGATATTAATTGTGTCTCTTGGATTTTCGAAATTTCACTCATAGAAGTGGTAAAATTAAGTTTTATTTGAATTCTTAAATTCTCCTAGGAGGTGGGTAAAAGACGGTGAAAATTTCAATAAAATTTTTATATATCTAAAATTATTTTAAAATGACTACAATGAATTAAATTGAACATATATAGGTGTTATGTATCAATTTTTACCTTAAATAAACTCAAATTAAATTAATAAATATTTAAATAAAATGTCGGGTTTTAAATAGTAACCTAGTGTTTTCACTATTCATCAAAAATTGAAAGTTTTCCGAAAAATACCAAAAATTCACCCTAGGCTAATTTCGATATTCCGAATCCAAAAATGAATTCCATTTTGAATGTTAAAATTTATAAAATTTTAAAAAGTGGGTATTACTATTCATAACGGCTAGTTCATAATAATATTATAATAATTTCTCATTTAGTGAAACATTGTATTGCGTACTACACATGATATCGAGGAAGGTCGTGATTGCATGTAATGTAATCCATGTAAGGGTTGTGTGTAGTGCATGACTCAATTGTTTTTTCGTATAACAGATTCCAACCATATTTCATTTATACATTAAATATATATATATATATATATACAGTCAATGTTGCGTAGAATAACTACTATCAAACGAACATGAAATTGTGTGTAACACGATCCCAAAATAGTGTTGTGTATACTACAAGATAATAGGGTGTTGTGTATAGCGCAAGATAATCTTGGAGTAGCGTACAACAAAAGAAATCAAAGAAATTAAACAGAATAATTCTCATAAAATCTATTGTTGTTACATTCTACCCCCATTAAAATGAATTTCGCCCTCGAAATTCATCGGGGTTATAAATGGTTTTCGACTTGAAGTTTTCTTTAATTGAAACCCACATCGTAAAATGGAATGACAAAACATAACTTTAAAAACTGAAGTATAAAAAGTAACAGTTACCCAAATTAACTAATTAATGGGTTTCCACATAAGAGAACGTAGGTGAAAATATGGATATGGAAGAGAAATCTAACTATTATCTTCTGATCGATAGTGGTAGTGAACATGGATATGAAAAAGACAACAATCACAAAGCCACAGATTTTTGATGATCTAAGGCACCATCTGATTCATCGGATATAAGGGTACTAGGACAACATTTTTGGTTTTCAAGATTATATCCCTAAACATGAAGAAATTGGAATTAGAAGAAATACTTTCTTGATTTTGGTATAGTCTCACCGTTGGACGTTATTTGGACAATTTCCACTTCATCTCTTTAAGAAATGATATTGAATTTTTCATTCGTGAAGTGTTAGCAGATCATGTGATAGAATGATGGATCAATCCACCAGTCTTAAACAAAAGATTAGAAAAAGTTATCAAAAATACATAAGTCCATCTATAGTGAGATTAATCATATATGGTTTATAAATGGACATATACTTCATATATCATACTGCTTAATATAGTAAAACTGGTTTCTACTAAACAAGGACTTCCTGTAGGCCAGTGGTATGTGATAAAGGCTTGTCGCACTTCCATTGTGGGTTCAATTCCCATAGCCTTCTCCGACGCGACGGGCTGTCTCCCTCCCTACATGTTGTCCTTTTTCTAAAACTACATTATTATAACATTCCATAAATAATATCAAAAAAAAATTCTACCCTTAACCAATACTAACTTATGTCCAACATAATCCATTCCAATCTTCAGGCTTATCCAAAATAATGTTGTCCAATCTCATATTATAGTGAAAACGATTACTAGAGAGTTCATATAACAAGAATGTTAATACCATCATTGATCCCCATATATCATAAGATATGTCTTTTTGGTCACATTCCAAACATTCAAAGGCCTTAATCAGGTATTCTCTTGAAAAATTAATAACAATTGAACCTTAGTGAAAGTATGAATGCAGTTAAAAGTTAACACATCCGACACACCAAAATCCTCAAAATTCTATATACTCAAACCATGATATCACTTAGTCCTTATATCAATCATGAGCTCATGAATAGTATCAAACATATTATTTCCCCGTTATCGATTCATTATTTGCATATCATCTTCTTTCCAAAAATATCTTAATAACCTTTCAAGTTTACCAGTACCATTCAACATATAATTTCAAATAATTTAGGAAAAACAATAGTGTAACAATCCTTAGATGTTTCTTTATTCAATAGAACCATTAAATTACTTATACTACATAACTCTTTATAAAAATACAATCATTACACTATCTTTTTAATCCATTAACCAAGCTTCAACACTTCTTTCATCTCATATATCATTTGTAGTCTCCTCATCATCATCAACATAAATACTACCCATATGACCATGCTGATTCTCTTCATGAGTTTTTCCCTGTGGGAATTGGTTTTCATAATTCCCATACATTCCACATTTAAAACATCTAATCATTGTTGATGTCATAGCAATACCATTATCCTTATCCATTGTGTTAACTGAACCTTTTCCTTTTCACTTACTGGATTTGTGTCCTTCATTTCCACAACCAAAGAATCTTCCAATTCCTTTGAAACATTCTCCTTGATTCCTCTTCCCACATGATTTACATGAGGGAAATTGAAATTTCTTTCCTCTTTGATCATCATGAAACTCCATGTTTCTCTTATTAGTTGAGTCAGGAAACTTACTAATGTTGTGATTATTGATCATATTATTAGATTACTGGTTTGGAATAATAATGATGTTTCACCTTCCAAATCTCATTTCATTTTCTTGATCATGAATAATATCATTCCATTTTCCATCATATTCTTCATTAACATGAATCTTCTGGTTTCTATCCATTTTCTAAAACCCAAAAAGAATTGTGTGAGAGTCATAAATCATGCTAGTAAAACAACATAATAAAGGGGGGTACTTTCAATATCTGACATCATAGGTTTAATACAAGGTTATTCATGATCATTATCATAATTCTAGGACAATAATATATACTTATACTTAACCTTAGGGGCATCCCTAGACATACATTAGAAATGTCTCTAGGGATCTCACTAATGTTTTCGCATCCCAGTTTCCAAAGGTTAACTAAACCTCCCTCTGATACCAACTGTAGAGGCCCAAATCATGACATACATGGACATTACATTACTTTTGCGGAATAATTAATACATAAAAAAACATACCCACAAGGACTGTAATAGTTTAGTATCTTTGGAAAATTGGAACACAGTCTTCTAATCTTGGTGAATGATCTTCAACTTCTCCCATAAAGACCTTCCCTTTTTTTCTTACCTAAATCCTTTCTTTCAATCCTGGAGAAAAAAAAATTCATATAAAGGGTGAGCTCAAATGATCAGTAAGGGTAATAATAGAGAATATAAAACAATTCATAAACATTTAAATGCAAAAAACGTGAACATAAAATCTAAACACAAAAATCATGAGCAATAATATAAATCATTGAAATATACAAGGAATAGAACATAAAGGAACATCAATCATGATAAAATAGTATGGGAATAAAATATGTAATTGTGGAAAATCATTAAGCAATTGATTTGTTTTCCATAGTAGCCAAGGCATTGCTTCCAAGGCCATATTAGTGGACAAAGTCCCTTTCTGAATCGAGTTCACTCCACATTCCAGTCCTGTATCACTGAACCAGATTAACTTACCATTTTAGCCATGTCTATCTCATGAGATATAAATATTTACCCAATACATTGGAGGGAGATATAGGTCCCACCCATCTCCTTATGAAATTGTTCTAACTTGTTCCACAAAATAAACTTGAAACATTCATCATAACCAAAAGAATAAAATGTGTTTCATAAAAATCATCCCATCATCACCGAGTCCATATAAAAAAATGGATATTTCATCATAAGAAAAGTGAAACCATGTAAATAATATATAAATTATACTTGAATCATACACACATGAAATAATGTCATCTTATATGGAAAATGGTTTTGATAAGACCCTTGAAATGAATTCTTGAGGAAAATATCTTTTCTTTTCCAAAAATCAATATATTTTCACAAAACGTCATGCAATTTTTAAAAGAAAGATATTTTTTTGAAAATAGAAGTGAAATATTTTGGGGGAAGCTGCTTGAATATAAGGCTTTATAAAAACTGTATAAATCCTTTCATGCTCTATATGTTAAAAAACATTCTTCTCGTACTTTTTCCATAAATGTCAATAAGTACCTCATAACGTAAACAAAAGAAATATTTCTTACATACCATGTAGCAAAAGTCAAAATTGGGTAAAGGTTACTTTAAAAATACATGAAACCATTTTTAGAAAATAGGAACATGGATGATAAATATATCCCCAGTGAATACATACACATAAACAATCTCGGATAAAAACGAGATTGGAAAAGTTATCCCTTACCTTATGTCCAATATGATTTGTATGTATCTGAACCTAATGTATAATGATTTAAATAATTTCATTTACTTTGAAAGAATCATATTCATTTTTATTATATCATATATGGTTCACTTACGTATTTTTATTACCTATTCATTTGTCAATTCCATGTTAAAGTAGCGTTTTGGGTAAAATTGTTTCATTTATCGTACGTGTTTGGACTTATTGTTCTCGATATTATTATTACTTATATCATGATTTACTTACTTATAGAATATAAAACATGATTTATATATTATATATATTCAGTATATATATATATATAATAGATAGATAAATGGAATGATACACACCGTTCATGAAGACGGTAGGTCGTACATACGCATGGACGCTGTTTTCCATTCTTTATTGACTTGAATGGAAGTAAGTAGATGAAATATATATATATATATACATAAATCCAATAGATTCATTATTTCATATATTTAATTATTATTCATTATATATACTTTATAATCGTTCTTGAATGGTTAATCATTGAAAATGAATCTCATCGCGTTCGTGGAGATGGTAGTCCGTACGTACGCATGAAAAATGATATCATTCCAATGATTGTGGGATTGTATTGAAGTGTATTTATAATATTAAATAATAAATATCAATTTATAATAACAATATATAGTTATGTATTTACACCATTATACCCAACCATGTAATGTGGTGGTGTAAAAATGGATTACAACACGGCATGGAGACGGTATTTCGTACGTACGCACACGTGGTGATTTCATTTTTTGTATGATGGATAGAAGGTGAAATTGGGTTGTTTCATATTTATAATATCAAATTAGTATATTACTGATACTTAAGTTTTTACGTTATAATGAAATAACTAAATAATAATATGTTGAAGAAGAATGAAAGTTTAGAGAATCGAAACAAGAGATTACCTCTTCTTCGACGCACCTCCTTTAAGTATTCTCTTAAGGAAGTAGATTGGGAATTTTGAGAAGACCAAAACCTAAATAATGTTTCTAGGTAAGTGGATAAGAGAAATGTTCAGGGGTTTTCTGAGCTTTGAGGCTCAAAGGGTGTGAAGAGAATAGGGAAGTGGTGCACTTTTTATAAGGGAGGAGAGGGGCACCTTTGGAAAAACTCAAAATATTATTTTATAATAAACTCATATTTGGTTTATAATAGCTCAAAACTGATTTATTTCAAATCTAAAGTGGGGATTGGTCGAAATACTCTCATCCAATAGAAGATATACAAGGTTAGGTTTCTATTTAAACCTTAACATTTAGATTTAACTTTAAGTTAAATAATTTTACCTTTACCATGTCTTCTTGTTTTCTTACACTATAGGGTTAATAAACTTACAATAACAAGCCAAAAGAACACCATGTTGTTTATTATTAATATATATAATCTTATCTAAGTCATTTGGACGAACCTTATATTTTTAGGATTAAACTAAAAATTAAAAATATAATATTTGTTTTAAAAACTATTTTATGTCAACTTTGACACTATTTGGTAATTGATTTTTGGGAATATCATAACAGAATGATTTGTTAAAAAAAAGTTATTAAATCAATACTAACATGTCATATTAACCTATAAAATTAGTGGAATTCATAAAAAGTCTCAAATTACAATGATTTTGGTATTTATAACATTAATTATGTCAATATTTCATTAATAATATAACTACTGCATCGTCATTGTGTCATAAATAAATTAAATTATTTAATTTCTAAAAATAATAAATAAAATACCATTATGTTGGAAATATTTTTATATTTCTAATTAATATTTATAGTCGAATTTATCTTATGTATAATCTTATATTAAAAATGTTTTAGTTATTAAACATTGATTTTATCTATTTCAACCCTTCTTTAAGTAAACTAATAATAAATGTCCTAATCTAATCCAAGTGGACCTAAATGGACATATTGTATTCATAAGGTTGTTCCTGGTATAATTACACTTATACAATAGAATTATCACATGTTTTAGTGTAATAATAATATAAATTTTACCCTTAATTACCCTATTTACTTTTAACCGTGGTAAATAAAAGTAAAAAGTTTCTATTCACCAAAAATTATTTTCATCTCATTGAACCAAATTTTAGTCCTTGATATTAACCATGTCTCTTGGATTTTTGAAATTCTACTCACAGAATCGGTAAAATTATGTTTTATGTGAATTTGTAAATTCTCGTAGGAGGTGGGTAAAAGACGGTGAAAAGTTCAACAAACATTTTTTATATAAAAAATTATTAAAAAATGAATCCAATGAATTAAATTGAACATATATAGGTGTTATGTATCTAATTTTACCAAAAATAAATTCAAATAAAATAAATAATTATTTAAATAAAAAGTCTGTTTTTAAGTAGTAACCCAGTGTTTTCACTATTCATCAAAAATTGAAAGTTTTCACAAAAATACCAAAAATTCACCATAGGCTAATTTCGTTATTCCAAATCCAAAAATGTTGTCCATTTTGAATGATAAAATTTATAAAATTTCTAAAAGTGGGTATTAGTATTAATAACGGCTAGTTCATAATAATATTATAATAATATCTCATTTAGTGAAACTCGGTATTGCGTAATACACATGCTATCGAGGAAGGTCGCGATTGCGTGTAATGTAAGCCATGTCAGGGTTGCATGTAGTGAAGGGAAACTGTGTTTTTTTTTATAATAGAATCCAACCATATTTCATTTATACATTGAATATATATATATATATACACTCAATTTTGCGTAGAATAACTACTATCAAACGAACTTGAAATTGTGTGTAACGCGATCCGAGAATAGTGTTGTGTATACTGCAAGCTAATACGGTGTTGCGTATAGCGCAAGATAGTCATGTTGTAGCGTACAACAAAATACATCAAAGAAATTAAAAATAATAATTCTCATAAAATCTCGGGTTGTTACAATATACCTGTGAATCATTAAGGGAGAAACATAATCAATCCTTTCTCAAATTATTTATCAATCATTTCACATGGACAAAACAAATGATGTTCAAAGAAAAGATGTGGAAATTTTAGAATGGTTGGAAGCTATAAAAAATGGTAAATCCTCAGAGTTCATGATTGATTCGGAATGAGATGTATGATATGGATCATGATTATGCATACCATACAACCCAGAGATAATGAATGTTATTCTGAAGGACACACATGGATCAACCTTCTATATCCACCCATGGAGAAGAATGATGGATCGAGATATCTGAGAAAACATTTGGTGGGATAATATGAAGAAACGGATTGTTGAGTATACTTCAAGGTTCATGTTATGTGAAAATGTGAGGGATGAATGAAAAAAATACAACGTGATGAAGTAAACAACACCCATAACTACATGGAAATGGTATAACATCACCAGGGTCTTTTTCACTACACTTCTAAGGACATCTATAGAAAACAGTGCTATATGGGTCATTGTGGATTTTCAAACAAAGGTATCTCACATTATTTTGATTTCATAGGAAATATCATTAGATGAAAATGCATGGATATATATCAAAGAGGTGGTAAGGATGCATGGAGTACCATAATCTATTATGTTTGATCGAGATCTAGGATTCAACTCGATGTTCTAGAAAAGTCTCTATTATACTCTATGCGTTGAACTGAACTTCAATATAGCCTATCATCCTCAAACTGATGGAAAATTTTAGAGAACTATTCAGATAATAGAAATGTTGAGAGCATGTTCAATGGACATGAAATGATGTTAATGCCAACATCTTCCATTGGTTAAATTATACTACAACAATAATTTACACTCAAGTATCCAAATGGCACCATAAAAATCCAGTTATTGGAAAAGGTGAAGAACACATGAGTTTTGGGATGATTTTGTTGACTGTAATCTTCTAAAACATGAAATTGTCAATGAAATAATAGAGAAGAGGAAAACCCTTCAATAACACATAATGGAATCCCAATGATAACCGAAGAGTTAAGAATGCAATCATTGAAGATACCTTGAGTTCAATGTTGGGGACATGGTATTTCTGTGCATATCTTCATGGTAGAAGATCATGAGGTTTTGGTCAAATGGAAAGTTGTGTCTGATGTACATCAACCCCATTGATACTCTTTATTTAGTCGGGGGTGTGGACTAAGGACTAGAACATCCACCTACCATGTCCAAAGTACACGATGTATATCATGTATCCCTTTTAATGAAATAAATACATGACCCTTCCCAAGTACTCTCTTCAGAGGATATATAATTGAAGAATGACCTTTCTTACGAGGAGCAGCCAATGAAGATAGTGGATTGTATACATAATGTTCTACTTAAGAATAATAATGACATGGTCAATGTACTTTTTCTAAACCATAGGTATGAACATGTATCATGGTAATATTAAGAGGCAAAAAAGGAAATGTTCCCACATATGTTAATGGATTATAATATAAAAAATGAAATTTCATGCAAAAATTTCATAATAGAGGAATAATGTAACAACCTAATGTTTTATAAATGGAAAATAACTTATTATAAGTATGTCCTATAATAATATTAAATCACAACATAATGAACTACAAAATATAATGTGACCATTGAACATTGTATTGTCACTTCTGTGTTTTGAATTTCGAAAATCTATCATAGTCCGTTGCGTTCAGTAACATATTTAGTGTCTGATAGAATCAACATAGTTTTTTATTAATATTGAGATACCATTATAGATAAATAGTAATTGTAATTAATAGTATTTTGGAAAAAAAATATAAACTTTACCCATGGATGAATAAATACAATTTAGAAATCTTATAAGTGTAAATTGATCATAGTATTAGTATTGGTATTTTTTCATATCATAAATAATTTAATTACAATTTTATGATTATTTTACTAATTTAAAATTAAAATTTATTTTCATAAAACGTATTTATAAATTATTATATTATTTCCTTATGGTTATAAAATAGATTTATTGGACATTGATTAATTTTTCAAGGTGTTATAAAAGGAGTTATAATTTCAATGTTGTTCTTTTCAAATATATAATTAATTTAAAATTAAACTAATCATATATAGATAATTATTGTTGATAAATGGAGTTAATTTTTCCATTATAAATGTCCAAAAATGGGGAGGGTGATGTTTTGGGATTTTTCTAAAATACACAAATTTTGGATAAATAGTTCTCTAAAATAATTCACAATAAAAGCTAAAACCTGAATTTCTGCATCATGGTAGAGTCCTGGATGATGCAAATGTCCAATGATTCGATATCACATGTACATATTTCAATTTTTGGTCACATTATAAAACACTATTTCCTTTTTTGAGAAAAAAAATATTAAATAATGAAACAAATAGTCCAAATTTTCTCCTCTCCTCCACTATAAAAACACCCCACACTCCCCTCTTCCCCTCACTCCTCTAAACTATTTTTCCTTCCCAATGATCTTACTAAAATAACTCCCCATGATCTTAACCCACATCCGTATTCCATTGGTCTCCTCAAAAGTCCAAATACTGTTATTTTAAGAGGTTGTCAAAATAGATAAACTCATGAGGAAAATTCCACTTTCTGATTCATTTATTTTCATTAAACTTCATTTCATTTCATATTTAATTTCTAGTATCCTTTCACAAAAAGTGTATAATAAATCTAGTAACATACATATAATATAATTATATTTTCTAATGGGTTAGTTTTTTATAATCTCTCCCTCCCCCTAATTTTATTTAATAAATGAATATACCGTCCGAGATGTGTTGATTTATCACATTCGAGGATGATGTGTTTTCACCATGAATTACTATCATATATTCATTTCATAAAACTATTTTAATGGATGAAAGAGATCATAATAAATTTATTTTATCTTAATCAATTTTATAGAATTCTTATAAAATCGTGATTAGAAATAATAGTACAATACAATTTAATTATTAGAAAAATAACCACATTATTCCATTTGTTTCTCAATAATGTTATATATAATGACTCACCTTCACTCCAAGAAGGAATATTAAATTTAATAACTTTTTATAAATGAAAAAATGTAATATAACATAAATTACATAAAATTATCCTCACAATACATGTTTATCCATTCATGTATAAATGTAAACTGAACATGAAACAAACATACCCAAACAATGAAATTGAACACTACGTCCAATTGAAAAGGATATGAAGGAACTAAAAAATTATACAAAATAATTTACATTTAAAATTCTTTCTGGAATTATTAATTAATAAACCTAATTTGATAAATTAGGACATTAAAATCAAGGGGGAACACCATCTGACATAAGGTAAGAAATCCTATTTTTCTCACATTTATTCAAGAATCTCCAATATATTATTTCCTTTTGCGTATGATTCCTAATAATGGGTATGATTTATAACAATACAAAAACTCTTATAATGTTGAATGAATTATGATAAATCATTTTATCTCTCATTAATCCATCCTATGTACACCCGATACAATTTTGATATTCTATAATGGATTCTACCTGAACCATCTATATTCTTTCGGTTTGATCTATCTTTTTTTACCCTTATAAAGTTGTTTTTTCATTTTATTTACAACTTCTGCATACTGTTTATATTCTCTATACTAAGGATTCTAAATCCATACTTTATTCTCTTTCATGGATATGCATTCTTTTATGTGATTCTGTCCATGACTTTTCCTGATAAAAAAACATCTTTAAATGGAACTTCCCAAATTTTTTACCTAATATCATGTGCACTATAAAATTATTGTAATGAAAATTTTTTGTTATAAAATCAATATTTATATTATAAAACCCTTCTTGTTTCACTTCGGTTTTTAGATAAATTATTATTCCATTTTCAATTTTAAAGGCTCTGTAGTATTTTCCATAAAACTACACTAAATTTTTTTAATTCTATGAATTTTATATATACTCTTCTTATGTGTTTTAATTTCTATTTTACCTAAATTACCATGAAATAAGCCTATTTTAACTTATTAATCTCCATGTATATTTTAATTATTTTCTCCCATGGACACTTTTATGATACACCCATTCATTATGCTTTATGACATGAATGTGATACCCATTTATTTCTATTGGTTACCATATGTTTATGTGTGATTGATTATGTGTTATTATTTATGTGTAATGAGTATTTATTAATATTTTTAGATGGGTACATAAATTTTTCAATCCAATTAATTGGGTAATGTATAGTCTCATGAGTCATTATGTACAAAATTCTTGGCTGTAAGCCCAGACTCATGATACTATGTGTGATATTCTTCATGGTTATCCTAGACATGGGCTCCCCTATATGCAAAGATCATTTAATCATGCTAAATAATGATATATTTTTATGACACAATACTATTTATTCATGTTTTTACGATCCCATGTTTATATGTTATTATTCAATATGCCATTTTTTATCATTATGTAATGATCTCTAAATCTTTTTCTAATGTGTTTTTCTACTGTTTAGTACCTTATTATTATTTTCAATTATCACATTATTCATGGGATCTCTAGGGTACCCTTTTCAAATGTATGGGCTCATAGGATGTTAGGATCTCTTTAAGAAGATTAAATAAAGATGTTTTTTTTGTCCAATGTTGTATTTTTTATGTACATAGTCTTCAAAGACATTATACTTCACATTTCATGTGTTGTACTATGATGTTTAATTATGCATAAAATCATGTAATGGAATGTGTAAAAGGATAGGGTTTCTATATTTAGGGAGTTTTGGATTGAAAATGCGAGGTAGAGTGGTGTCATTTATACTTGAGGAGTGGTAGGTTCATTTTTATTGATTATAT
The DNA here is from genome assembly GCA_963277665.1 of Viscum album. Taxonomy (NCBI): domain Eukaryota; kingdom Viridiplantae; phylum Streptophyta; class Magnoliopsida; order Santalales; family Viscaceae; genus Viscum; species Viscum album. The sequence continues at coordinate 1,253,097,691 of OY728150.1, read as the reverse complement.
TATATTAAAAGAAACCCATATAGAGGATGAATTAAATTACATTACATTTGATAGAAATTAATGTTTTCTAGACTTTTTAAGATCGAGGAACTCCTTAAACATACATTAAATGTTTTATTTTGGTATGTTGGCTAAGATTTTATCTTTTAATGTTTACCCTTATCAAAATTTTATTCATGATACAGAAAATAAATTTTTTTAAAAGTTTGTCTCAATTAAAAGGAGGTATCACAACATTTTTTTTTGATAAATATATATTTTATCCAAATAAATGGATTTTCTCCGAGGACATGTCTATAAAACATATAATATGATCCTTAAAATATAAATATAATATATTACTGATCATTATCATTAATATAACAATAAAAGAGTGATTTTATTACTTTATAAACTCACTTACTTTCATAAAAATATTTTTTCATGAAAAATCAATTCTTTTATTTTAAAAATAGGATATTAAATTAATTAATAATTAATTGTGCACCAAAAGATTATTATAATTATGTTTAAATGACATTCTAATAATTCAGTGTTAAATATTCAATCCTTTCATTCTAAATATTAGCCAATAATGGTAACATTTAAATAATAATATTTTGTTGTTCATTTATGTTCGATATTGTGTATCATGTAAGCTATTGAAGATATTGTTTCATTATTAAAACTCATGATGTAAAAGACTACCCCATTTCATAAATTGTGTACTCGCAATTTGATTCTGGGGTTGGTAAATATTGAATGACTTTTTAAAATACATTTATTTTATTCCCAAATAAAAAAATGATTAATAAAACTAGCATTTAAAAACAAAGAATGCGAAGTTCAATGATTACTTGAGTTATGAAATACAAGGGTTTCATGTAGGAATACATGGATATAGAATAAAAAATTCACCACCATGTTTTGATGGGTACTGATAGAAAATTTTTTTAGGAGAACGATAACAATCCTAAAACCATAAATGTGTAATTGTTTAAAAGGGTATTGATTTCCGCTATGTAATGAAATCAGATATCATTTTTGTTTTAGGTCCCTTTTTATAAAATTAATGAATTATATTTCTACCTTAAATATGGTCATAAGAAAATATATATACATGATACGTAGTGCTTCATCCATCAATCATTGTCCACCACACAATCATATTATTCTAAAAAATGAATATTATTCATGATGAATCAACTTATTCAAAATATTAAAAATCTATTTCATCTATATTGAATCATTAACCAAACCCAATATTGTTTTGTTAAGTAAAAAAAATTATGTGATAATATTAAACCTTTTGATAATGAAAAAATTCTTTTATTCTCTAAAATAAAATTGTAATAAAAAAATTTCAACATATACCATTCTACAAAAAACTATCATTAAAATCCATCAAAAATAATCTAAACTATGATTGAAACCCCAAACTCAGAAGAATTTGATTACACTGTTTCCCAGGTAAAATTTTATCATTTATCTCAAAATAACATGGATCACTCCCAAAGTCTCATACTACAAATGGAATTAAAAAAATCACATATACTCTAATATACGCCATCTATTTCAATAAATAACCTGAATGAACATAAGTCCAAAATAAAAACATAGATTATTCCAATGAATGATTCATCAATGTATCCTCAAATAAAATACTATATTATTCTATTTACATTAGACATGTTGGCTTTCAAAAATATTGAATGTATTCTTAAATGAAATTTAAATCGTAATGCCAAAATCATTTTTTAATATCAAATAAATCCATTTGATAAATTATAAGTTCTTAATGTCAACTTATCTGTTTTATATCAACTCGTTTAATTAAAAATAAACTTTTATACCTACCAGGGACATCACATTGTCTAGGGGTAGGTGATAATGACTTCTCACAACTTTTTTATGGGATATAATCATGAATCATTTCCCATGATGACTGGTTGTCACACTGTCTGAATGTTATCCTTGTTTAATAAATATAAATTTCTTTTGACCTTACCAAAATTATATAAAATCCTCAAAACTTACCAGAACATGTTTTCACCTCAATGATTATTTCATAAATTTGACTTCCATCCTAAAATATAATTAAATAAAAATCTGAATTCATTAATTCTTATATACAGTTAAATTTTTCATTTCGCCTCTAAATAAATTAATTAAACAATTCCACAATAAATGACCATTGTGCATTGATCATTGTGTCCAGCTATTTTCATCATCACATTGGTCATGTAGATATAAGGACCTTTTATTATAATAATGATTTAAAGAGTCTTCCAAATAACATGATTACATTTTCCAAATACACCTTTTATATCATGGGTTGTATGGGTGTTTACTATAAAATAATTTTGGAAAATAATTTTGTATAACATATAATTTCAAAATTTTAGATAAGAAATTATTTTTATAAAACATTCAAAACAAATATTAATTGAAACATTAAGTCAATGGTCCTTTTAAAAAACCATATGTATTTTGGGATATACTATATTTTAAATATATTTATAAATATGTTGTCTGACAGTCATCTTCTTATGAATCCTTTTTCAAAACCACAATATGATTCAAATTCTTGTGAAAATGAAAAATATCTAACAATTCCTTGAAAATAATATCATTTCATTACAATATGAGAATATTGAAAAAATATGATTTGAATAAAACAAACCATGATAAACTATGTTATCTAGATTTAGAAGAGGTTTTTGATATCCCAAACAACTATTTTCAGAGGATTTGTATGTTATAAAATGTGTCAGAATCAGGTGAACATGACATTGAAATAATTATTGAATGATAGTCATTTGGAAAAGATAAGAATGTTGTATGAGATCCTTCTATGTCCATTTGTAACTAATAGACTCTATCTAAAAAAATTATATAAGAAGGTATTAAAAATAATAATAGACATATAAATATACCATATGTTTAACCAAAATTTCTAATCCCTAATGTTTTCTAAAATGTTCCTATCAAACCAATTATAATGACATATACATACAAATTAAATAATCATTATCTAAGTAATGATTTCACATTGAGGATATACTAAGGTATAGAGATTATGATAATTTGGCCCCAACTACTACATAACAACTCAAACATTACTTTTTGACACTTTTATACATTATCCAATATTTTATAATATAAATTTTTTAAAATAAAACATGATTTCTCTTTTTGAAAAAAAAACATCATGACTTATTATTCCTCTTAACTGTTATTATACCATGTGGAAGTAATTTCCAAAAAAATATGGGATGAGAAAAAATTATAGTAAGGGATATAAAAAAATGAATAAAATATTTAGTACAATAATATTTTAAAAATAAGAAAAAAATTTCAAAAAAATATTCAAAAAAATATTACTTTCATCCATTAAAACATAATACCTTAAACATACATCATTAAATATTACAATTCATAAAAAACTCATTAAACGCATTAATTATAATGTAAAATTGTTAAATTCAAAACATACATACATTTGAGCTTTGGGAACTATATAGTTAGTAACCTTCATGGTTACGTTTAGAATACTTATTTGATTATATTCAATAAGTCTATTTGTATATGCACAATAATTGAACTCAATATCATATCAAAATGCATTAGAGTGATATCAGAGGCTCACCCAACTTCAATTTATCATAGAACCAACTGTATACATAATAAATTTTGAGAACCCTAGCATAATCACAACACATAAAACATGTATAATAGAAAATAACATTTCCCCAATAAAATAAAATTTATCATTAAAAATTCACACACCCAAATATGAATACAGAATATTAGAAACAAAAATTTTAAAATTTTAAATTAAAAATCAATACATTAAAGGGATATAAAAATGGGACATTTTATTAATATTCAATATGTTAAAAATTTATTCAAACCTTTTGAAAATATCAATCCCTTTGAAAAACACATTTAAATAATTTATAAAAGATATTTTGGAATCAGAGTGTCCCCAACCACTTTGAAACGTTATAATAGATTTAACATTCAAAATAGTAAATTCCATATTAATATAACATTAAAACCATTTTCAAATAATGTAAATTAATGAGATAAGTTTACAAGAATAAATCATTAAAACAATTATAATGGGGTGTTAGTTAAGGAGCCCCTTACAAAGATCATTTTGTAATTAAAATATATTGATTCTGTGTTTTCACTATAAATCAAAATATATCATTCATAAATACATGTTAGGATATCCATAATTCATTCCCATATAATCAGTGACAAAAAAAATCAAGAATTAGAAGTTTAACACAATGAAGGGAAATTTGGTTAATAATTTCCTGTAACACGTGTAATCTATCGAATCATATGACCCATAAAAGAAAAAATTCAAAAATAATACATTTAATAGTATGAATATGATATATGATGTCATATATTATTACATATACTCCAAAAAAATTAATTATTGGTGATTAATTATTATATCATAGAAAAGGTAAAAATTGAGAGAAGTAAACTCATAGAAAGTTCATATTAATGACGTAAGAATTTATCAATGTCGTGATTATGTGTAGAAACAATATATCAACCCAAATTGATGATAAAATAATACATAAACAAGTATAAAGAGATTACATAGATAATCTAGCATTATAAAACTAATTAAATATTCATATAACCTAATGGATGGAAATTTAGTTAACAAATCCCTTACATCGGGTGCCACTCATCTCGTAAGTTCATTGTTATTAATTAATAATTTACAAAGATTAATATAAAATTCCAATATAAAATTTATAATTTTATTAATTATTTTATATAAATTTTAACTATGTTATATAAATTACCTGATTAGTTTTGTTTATGTCATACTTTTTGTTGATATTTAGTACTTGAGTAAAAAATGAACATATTTTGTTGTCAATAGTCCATGTGGTCTCAATTTCATCATCAAAATAATATAAAAAATGAAATAATTTCTTTTATATTATTTATATTAAAAATTATAATAATCCTTTCATGAAAAACTAAAACCACCATTCATGGAGATGTTAGGTCAAACATACACATGACAACAATTTTTCTTTTTCTTTTTGTGTCGTTTGAAAAAACATAAATTAAATGTATTTAAATAGGTATACCTATATAAAATCATTATATAATCATTAATATGTTATTTATATAATATATTTTGACTAAAAAATCATTAATACATTTCATATGATTCATAAATGAATCATATCATTTTGGGGAGGGGTTAGTCCACACGTCCTCAAATAAAGTTATCATAAAACAATAATATAGAATGAATGAAGTTATGTTTCATATAAATAATACAAATTATGAAAAAATTTATAATATACATATTGAAAAATTATATATCCTTAAAATATTTATAAGACTATAAATTAATGGGGTAATTGAAAAAGAACAAAAATTATAATCACAGAGGTGAATAACCGACAAAACATTGATAATAATTTTCTTTCTCTGAATTATTGGATATAAGAAATGAAATGTGTATTATATATTCATTTAAAAACATAAAAAACTATTACGTACATGGTTCATTATTTATCATGATTTTATTGTAAAATTAGTTGATAAGAATTTATAAAACGAAAAGATATTAAGAGAGGTATTTTGGAACAGTTACCGTTTGAATATCTCCTACTTGAAAGACACTTGAGGACCATATGTTTGGTATTTTGATAATAATATTACCACATTGACATGGGTATAGTGAGGGGGAACAATTTTTGTATATATTTGAGTATATAAATGGATTTATTGTTTTAAAACTGGGAGGTCGAGTGGTGGTATTTTCTTTGAGGATATGTGGGTTTAACTGATTACTTCATTGATTAACTTATATTAAAAGACAATCATATAAATATGGCATAACATTATATGACATTGGCATGTAATTAATGATTAATATTCTCTATATGGTCATGAAACACCTCAAACAAACTTTAAATGTTTTATTTTATATGTAGGTTATTGTTTTTACTATTACTTATAACCCTTGTCAACATTTTACATTTATTACTGTAAATAATTTTTTTACAGCGGTAAATTCTTAATACATAAAAATTAAATTTTACATAAATAAAATTTCAGCTATTATTATTCTAAATATGGATTAAATTTTACCTATTTCAATTCACATAATTGGGAAATTTACATAGAAAACTAATTCTGCAGAAACAACTAAAAAGATGGATTTTTAAGTGAAACAGTAAAATAATTGAAATGTTTTTATATCTATTTTAAATATTTATTTTATTATAATGAAATTACTAGAATTAAATTATATAAAGTAATCTAATTATACATTAATAAAAATTATAATTACAATATAAATATATAAATTAATTATTTGAAAATGCAGTTTGGAGTAAAAATGATGAATTTTTCACTTTTCATTAAAAATGAATATTATAAGAAGAATATAAAAACAGTATCCATTGTAATTTCTTCTTCATAAAAAGAATAAGTTTATTTTTTAAATATATCTTATTAAACGTTAATAAATATATATAATGGATTAATCATTAAAAGGTGGAAAAAATTATTTTTTAAAAAAATATTACTTTTTCCTGAAAAATTGAATATGTTCTTATTTGATTCCTATAAAAAATGTCATATTAATATCTAATATTACATTCATATCTTTTACATATATTTTTATTTAATAAAAACAAAAAAAAATTAATTTATTACATTATAAACTCGCTTATTTTCAATTAAATTGTTTTTTTTTTTAAATCATTTTTGTTTATTTATATAAGTGTTGTACAATCATTTTTAATTAATTGTTCACCGAATAATTAATTATAAACATGTGTAAAACATGTTTCAATAATAATTTTAATACACTTCATTCCATCAACTCCCACACCTTGGTTATAATTGTATCATTTAAATAATAATATTTGGTTGTTCCCTTATGCTCAATATAGTATATCATTTACACTATCGAATATAGTGTTTCTTCCATAAAACTCATGATATTATAGGATATATGAGAATATATTTATAATAATTCCCATGTATATCAAATAATTTTATATATATCATCTCATTAGATCTATTCACTACGGACTTGTACTCCCACAAACATTTTCCAATTCAAATGATATAAAAAAACTAACCCTCTTGATGATATTCATATAGTAGCCCTCACATATATTGAATTTAAATGTTTTATATCTATTAAATTATCTTGATTATGAGTAAATTCCTTTTATTATAATTGATTGTTGATTTAATATTCAACACATTAATACAACTCCAATTGTTAATGTACTATAGAGAAACCATAAACATGTGGATGAAATATTGGAACCAATGTAATCCATGAACGAAAAGTACCCACACATATTTTTAACATATAAAATAACATGAAATATTGAGGGATAAAACTATTTAGGTGTGATTAGTTTAACACATCCATGATTCTAAAAGAACACCATGATCGATAACATATATAACATATAACACTGACCGTAAACAAACCATTATATATTTAAATAGTTGTAAACGTGATTTAAAATAAGTAGTCATATGTATTACTAAATATATTATTAAATATATATATATATACATATCAACAATTTTTTTTATTAATTCCTAATAAGTAAAATTAAAATTAATTTTAATGTAAATTTATTATTCAAAAAATAAAAAATATTCAGAAATCATTTCCATTACATGTTGTGAAAAAATATGATGACTAGTTTCTGGATTATTTTGAAAATAATTTGGTAAAATTAAAATAAGTTTCAATATTTTCATATTAAAATTTTCCAACGGTTAAATTATTTTATTTTTAAAAAATATTTATTTCTTAATAAATATTGATAAGTAATTTTTTTAATGGAAGCCTTTTTTCATGTATTTACTCTATATATGTGTTTTTGTATTAATTTTAACATATTATTAGATTATTTTAAAAAACAAATTGTAGTATTTGGAATGAATTTTTTATTAGATATTGGAATAATTTTATTATAATTAAAAATCATTTAATTTGAAAACTATTTCTCTTTTTGACTTAAATATTTATCTTAAAATAATTTATTTCACTTTTATAAATTAATTATTATAAAATAGATTATTTAATTTTTTTTCAATATCTCCAAATTTATTAAAAAAGTCACTTTTAATTTTAGTCATTATTAAAAGTAAACATTGTCACCACATAATGATTAAATAAGAAATTTAAAGAAATAATTCATTATAGATTGAAAATAAAAAAAAATTGTTTATTCACCTGCATGTGCATATTTCATAGATGAAATTACTTATTTAGAAAATTTGAATAAATGTTTGAACATTCCTTTGATTTGACCATTATTAGTTAATGTTAAAGAGAATGAGAAATATTTCACTATATTTCTTTTAATTTATATAGAATTTTGTGGCAGGTATAATGAAAAAACATGTTTTAATATAAATAGATATTTCAAATAAAATTGATTTATTAACATGGTAATTTATTATTTATCTTTTTTAGGATATAATTACCTTATATTCATATGCAATTGTAAGACAATACTTTTTAAATTAATCTATTAATAAATTAAGTGATATTTATAATGATAAATATTATTTTATTTTATTGAATTAATTAGTTAAATTTATTATGTAGATGAAAATATCATATTAGAGAGGTTTGAATTTATTATGTCAAAATTAAATTATAATCATGTTTTTTTCAAAGTAAAATATGATTAATTTTTCTTAAAATTCCATATTGGGATTTTATAATGAATACGATTTTATTATATGATATATTTTTTATAAAATATATATTCTCACCTCACATACTATTAAATATTTAAATATATATAATATTATACATTTCAGGAATACTTATCCATTAATAGTAACTATATTTACCCCTAAGTGTATTAACATTGTTATCCCAGTAATTGTCAACAATGATTAACGCTAGTAAAAAAAGTGAGATAAGAGTAAAAACCGGTATATACATTAAAAAAATTTATCATAATATAGTATTTGCAGATAAATTCATTAATAATATAGTTATATATATATTTGGAATAATTATTTAAATGACAATTTATTTAAATTAATTTAATATTTTATGTATATCTTGGATCTCCCCATCCCACACTTATAAATGGGTAACTCCTCCCCTAATTTAATCATAGATAGAAGGACTTTAGATCATTCACGACCATATAAAATACCAATGTAAAATCCCCACCACTGTATTATTTTTGGAATAATATCAAGAGTTTTCGTTTAAGGTGTAATGAAAATGAATTTTTCTGATGAAGTTGTATATTATTTATCCAAATATTTTAGTTTATTTTATTTTCCTATTTCTTCAAATATAATTCAATAAATTTGAAATAATAATTTTTTTATCCTTAATATACTTATATTTTATTATGTTAATTAAATCACCTATATTTTTACCCTATTATGTCCTATAAGAAACAAAATCATCTTTCATGTGTATGGTGTACTCCCCCCGCACGAGCATATGTAATTTATTTTCCATAACCACCTTCCAATATTTGTTATAATGAAGGATTTTAAATTATATATTTTATTTATGATTTTAAATTTTTTTCATTTTTTAATTAAATTTTATTGTTCATTCATTCCACAAATATAAAATGGAATTGACTTTCATCCATACATATGGCCAAATATCTCCATGAAAAATGTATTTCATTTTTTCCTTTAAATATTATGTATGTATTCCCCAACCATATACATTACATAATCCTGAATTATGTTAATAATTCACATAGAAAATCTCTTCAGGTTTAGAGCATTTTAGAATTAGGTCATTACTTATAGAAAACATCTTGAATATTACTTGTAAACACTTCTACTCAATTTCCTTTCTTCATAAAATAAAAAATCATAAAATAAAATAAAAAAGTTTAGTTACATGTTTTAAATAGTATGAAATTTCCTTGATTCCATCATTAACCCTATTCCACATTAAGACATTTTGAAAACATTTTAAAAACCTGGGATGAGCATTACAATCTCATTAAGGGATACACAAAGAAAAAAAGTTTTTATTTTTCAAAAAACATGTTAACCATGAATACATAATCATAAATTAATATATTTCACCATAATGAAGTTGAAAAAACACTTCATTGAATATAATCTCATTTATTACAATTTTTTTAATCAATATATTAACATAAATCCCATATAAAACAACATAAAACATATAAAGTTAAAATGTATCTTAGACATACATAAATAGAATTATTGTACAATCGACATCCACAAAAATCACTAAATGAAATATCCATATGGAAAACTTCAATACCAAATGCATGGAAATTTATATAATAACAAACCATCATTGGATTATCACGGAACGACTCATCGTTTGGTTTATCACATAACCACCCGTTAAATGTCATAGTGCCATTATATATTAATAACACATAAAGTATTGGTAATATCAACATTTCAATAATAAAATTTCATTTGATATCAAAAGAAATGATTTTTGGATATTGAAATAATAAATCCATTCCTAATACAATTTTCAATACCAAAACACTCAAAAATAGAATAAGGGGTTTCTTTTTCTTTTTAAAAACATTAAGGCTTATAGAGGAAGCCAAAAATACTATTACAGTTTCAGAGAGGTAATTTTCACTGCATATGATAAAATCATTCATTTTTTCATTGAGTAAAATTACTCCCATATAAAATATTTCTTTTGAATAAAATATAATGTAAAATGGGTTTATTATAAAACTTGTAAAATAAGGTGGTGTATATTACCAAAACGTGCCTCAATGAAAGGAGATTGAGACAACGTCCCAAACCACGTGTCCGACTTGGCTCATTTGTTATTTAATTTTATGAATAATAAACATTAGATAATTTATATTTTATTTATAACCTTTTCATATTAATTATTCATTTCATATAACTTATTTCCTAGATATAACAAGTTCATAATTATTTGAGTTCTTATTAGAAACTTTTTTGATGTTTGACACATGAGTCGAAAATGAATTTTTTATAATTACAAATTATACATTTAAACTAAGGTAAATTACATCCACAATTATATTCATGATTTAGATATAATATACATAATTTATATCTGGTTTATATGTATTTTGTATAGTCTATAAAATTTGGATATACGAAATGAAATGTATCATTCATGGAGATAGTAAGTTATATGTAATCATGAATACTACATTCATTTAATTTTCATATTTGAAGGAATGATGAAAAAATGATAAAAATAAATATTATAATTACAATATAATATATATATTATATATGTGAAATATGTTTATTATTTCCATCTTGTATATGTTCCATGTATAGCATGAATGATTTATATCACGTTAAGTGGTAGTAGTATGCACTCCCTCAAATGAAATTATAGTATTTATACAACATGAAAATCATAAAGGTATACTATAAATGAGAATTTCAAAATATATATATATATATATATAATAAATATAATAAATATAATATTTAATTATATATATATCATAATGTCAACCATGATAGGTGGTAGGAGAAGATTGAACAATCATCATTTCCATATGTATGAGTTCACCATCTAGAGAAACTGTGACATCTATACCCATGAGACAGAGTTTTATGTAATTGTATTTAAAATAATTATAATAAAAAACAACCTATGATATTGAGGATACTATTTTCATTATGTAATTAATGAAAAATAATATAATAGGGAGTGATGAAGTAGCATAGTAAAATGGAAATTTATAGAAGATGTTACCTCTTAAAATGTCTAACTCTCATTGATTTGAGCACAATGACTTTCTTGAATTTTGGCATTCCTATGTTATAGAATCCAAGAGTAATATGGGGATGTTGGGAAAATTTTGTATAAGTGTTTGGATGAGAAAAATGGGGATTGAGAGGTTTTAGTAAGGGATAGAGGTGATTCCCTTTATCAAGAGGGCTGAGGGGACCTTTAGAAATGTTTGAATGTATTAATTTATTATAAAAATATTTTCAGTTTCAAATGGTCAAAAACATATTAAATTAGATTATAAGATGAATATTGTTAAAAATAAAATCATCAAATAATAATTTTATATGTTTTGGATATTTTTTAACCATTATCTAATTTATTTAACCCATTTTTACTCATACCATTTTATCACAGATTTAACACTTTGAGAGGAAAATGTGTTGGCAGATGGTCTTTCTAACATGGGTGTCATTGGGAATGATTTTCATTGGGATTAAAATTTCCATGATGATATTCTTCCCATATTTAGTAGGGACTTCTATAAATCTTATACTTTTAGACTTGTGTAACCTTTTTTATGATAATATAGTGATCTTGCCTTTCTTGGCAAGGTCTCGGTTTGTTGAAAAAACACTTTGAAACAAAAATTATTTACCAAAACATGATTAATATCTAATTAAATATTCAATAATAAACTTTTAGACTTATTATAACTATTTGTATGAATCTCTGTTTTTTTGGAATTTGTAAATGTTTAATAAAATATTTTATATTTTACAATATGAATTATGTCAATTTTGATACTATTCATACCATGATATTTTTAAAAATCTATAACAACCTGATTTATTACAAAATACTTCATTAATAAAAATAATAAATGTAACTATTAACCAAAAAATTCGTTTGTGATATCAAAATAACATAATTATATTTATTTTAAGATTTATAATATTATTTATTCGATTAATTTATTAATAAATCAATCACTGCATCAACAATGTGTCATAATAACATTTATTTATATGACCTATAAAAATTATAAATAAAATACCATGATATAGGATATATTTTTATATTTCTAGTGACAATTTATTGTCGAACATATCACTTAGAAAAACCATATTATAAATGACTTACTAAATGATATATGTTTATGTTTCATTTTTCTTATCTTTAAATTATTTTTTATAAAATATCATTTTAATTTACAAGAGGCTCCATGGTGCCAAAAAATAGATCCAAGTACTCCCATGGTTGGAAATATATCAGGGAATTTGATTAGAATACATTTGAGGGTAATTTAATTTTATTATAAAATAATTTTTTTACCATTATTTACTAGATTTACTCTATAATCATGGTAAATTAAATATTTCTTGAAGTTACTATTTATAATATCTAAAAATAAAAGTTATATATTTGAACAATTTTGAAATCAGAATTCCAAATATAGATTATATTTTTAATAATTAAAAATTAAGAAGTTTTAGAAATCAATTTAAAATTAATTACCGTTCTCAAAACCAAAAAGAGTGTTTTTAAGAAGTAAAAACTACCAATAGATTGACATCTATTTATATCCAATTTCAATGTGAAATTATTTCCAATGATAGAAATTGGATTAAATGAAAAAATTATAATGCAATTACACTTTATATCCAATTAAAAGGAAAATGTAACTATATAAATAAATTAGATTAAATGATATTTTTGACATAAAATACTGTATTTTTCACTATTCATTAAAAAATGAAAATTATTAGAGTAATACGAAAAAATTACATTTGGTAAATTTTTATGTCCCAGTTTTAAATAAGATGTTTATTTTAAAAATGGAAGATATTGAATTAACAAAAACTATATTTTAATGGGAGTCCCCATTAAAAGATTTTTAAACTACCTTTTGAAATTATTAGAGTATTTATGGCTAAAATTGGATTCATTTTCATTTTTATCCACTCAATTTTATTGAATAATTGTGAAAACATTTGTCAAAATTGTTTAATCATAATATGGTTAGTTATTTTTATTCCCTTCAATACAACATCTAGTGGTTAACTATCATTGAAAATAATAATATTCTTTTATTATTTTTCTGTATGACTCATCCTTATGTTTAACATGAAATTTCAGAGAAAACCCATTATTATGTGTTAGGTACACCATCAAACATAACATCCCCTTCAATATAAAATTAATATATTATTCATAATTATTAATATATATCAATAGTATTATTCCATAAATATCTAGGTTGTTACACTCTTTCCCCCATTGAGAATTACATCCTCTAAATTTTAAAATTAGTCTTAAAATAATCATTGGAAGTCCCACATTGGAAAATGAGTAAATAAAAAAATCACATTAAAAGTAATAATGGAAATTAAAAAGGTAACAGGAGATAACAAAAACTTTGATTCCATGTAGGAAAACATTGATATGGATGAGAAACTAACTCTCATATATTAATAAAGATTGATAGTGAACTTGATCGTGAAATGTTAACAACTAAAATACATTAAATTTGTTCTTGGTTAAATGTATGATGATAAAATAAATAAAATAAAATTTTTCTTCATGATCCTATTTATAGAGTTGAAGAATATTATTTCCACGTAGATTATGATCATAAGAAAATATACTTACTTGAAAAGTAATGTTTCATCCTGTAATAAATTTTCTACCACATACTCATATTTTCTCCAAACTATAAGTATTCAATAGGACTTGGTCACATATGAAGCGCTTGAATAATCTTCTAGTGTATCACACAATTCAGAAAATTTTACAATTTATTTCCGCTATCTTTATACATTAACTAAAACTGAAATAGATAGTATGAGAGCTGATCATACCAAAAAAATTATAATACTTTAAATAAAGAAATACTAATATTAATCTCCATAATTTGAAAAACAACACCTAATGTTCAACAAAGGCCTTTCAATAAACAATTGTCCTTAAAATTATAAAATTAATCCAAACATTTATTGAAGAAAAAATCTTATAAAAATTTAATCACATGTTCTTCCATAGAAAATCATAACATTTATCCCCAAATAAAATCAACTACTTTTAAATTATTCTACTTAAGTGAGGTTAACCAAATAACAATTTTGTATGATTGTTTAATCATTTCAAAAAATATTCCAAATCACCATATTTCCACAATAAAAACATATATTCCACAAAGTTAAAATTTCAACCATCACTCCACAAATGATATCCCATTGTATTCTATTTTCCATAATCATATATTGTTCCTAAAATAGATAATCTCTTCCAAAAAAAACATATCACTTAATCACCAAATAATTTTATGATACTAAGGATATCCAATTGATAAAACATAAGTTCCCTAATCTACTTATTCTTGATCCATAAACCCATTTAACTAAAAAATAATAAGTTAAAATAACTTGGGACATCACATATCCCATTGGTAGGCAATAAATATAAGTCACACATTGGTTGTGTGATCGATTTTCGTATATTTTTCTGACAAGATGGGTTGTCATACAGTCTGCATTTTATCCAATTTTCAAAAACAATGTAATTTTATAGTAGTACCAAATTTGAGATAATTTTTTTAAAAAAAATATATATCATATTTTATCAACAAATTTTATCTCATACCTTGCATTGTAAACCCCAAAAGTAAAAACCCATAATTGCCTCGAAAATAAAGATCGCATAAACCTCTAGTGTTAAACCTTATGTTCACATAACAAAAGATAATTCTTCCTAAAATAATATTTTCACATATCAAACACCAGGGATACACATAATAGAAAATTTCTTCCAAATTAATCAAATAATTAAAAGAGTCTTAATACATTTAAGTATTTCATCGTCCCAAAATCTACCATAACTATTTAATCACTTATATGTAGACTTGTTACTCATTCCAAGTACTTAATTATCCCATAAGCATTCTTTTTCAACATATTCTGTAATAATTATTTCCTACAAAAATATCATTCACCATATCCAAAGATTCAATGATGTCAAAACGTCACCTTTTAAATAATCCTTACCTTTCATTTGTATTTATTAGTTTCTTCATTCTAATTTGGAATGATATTACTTATTGGTAAAAATATATATGTACAATACTGCAGATCTCATTCAGAAATATTCTTTGTGGAAAATTTATTTTCATGACAACCATGCACATCATGTTTTAAACATTTAATTGATCCCTATAAAAGACTGTCTTCCCCTTTCATATAGTCAATATGAATCTTCTTTTTCCATGGAAGATTCATGATTTATTAACATAATTAACAAATCTATTGAATCATCCCATATCATGGACACAATTTCCAGGGTCTATCATTCGACATCCTTGACACGTAATTTTTTGAATATACAAACCATTATTATTATTAAATGAATTTTTTGTAGGAATGTGTTATTCTCATATATGTTGCATTATTAAAATCACAAATGTTTAGGTAGTAAATCATTACTCCAGATTTTTGGATAAGAATAACTAAAAGATTTATCATTGCATCTCCCATTTCAATGGGTTTCTTATTCCAAAAACTATCATATATTTCTTCACATCCATTGTTACTTTGTAACCTACCTGATCCATCCTTTTACTAAGACAAAAATAAATTTAGTTTTAGTAAATTAGAAGATTCATCATAAAATATCATATGAGGAGGATAAATACTACTGTACATGTATTAATGTTATCTTAAACTCATTCAATTTATCTAAAACATGTATTACTCTTTCTAATATTCTAACCATTATAAAGATATGTCACCTAGGCTTAAATAACACCATAACCTCTAATGTTATCTCAACCAACCTCTGATACAAACTGTAAGGATCCAATGTTAAAAATTATATAATATTGATATATATTTTTTATTCACATTGCATAAATTTCCTTGATTAGTGATTTATATAATGAGGTCATAACATATACAAAACCTCTATAATATTTCATGAAGACATTTCTACTCAGTATCAATTGTTTTTCAGAAAATAAAAATTCGTAAAAGAAAAGAAACTTTTTTAGTTACATGTTTTAAACAACATGACTTTTCCTTCATCCCATCCTTGACCTAATTCCACCTTATGTCTTGTGAAAAACAATTTAAAAACATGGCATGGGCATGGAAAGCTCAGTAAGGTATACACAAAGAAGGTACGCTGTTTTTTTTTCAAAACAATATGTAAACCATGCAAACTTAATCGTAAAGTAATAAATTTCACCTTAATTAAATATCAATAACACTACACATAAAATACACTCTTTTGTTACCCTTTATGTAACAAAAATATTACCATAAATCCTATATAAAACAATGTATAACATATAAATGTATATTTGAACATAAACACACTTAAATGGAATAATAGTAAGGTTAACTTCCACCCATATCACTAAATGTAATATAAATAATGCATAATTTAGAGGGCCCCAACCTTTGTCATTACATAATCTTGAGTTATTACAGGAATACACATTGAGGATCTTTTCAGGTTTAGAGTTTTAGAGAATTTGTTCATAAATCATGAATTACATTCTACATTTAAACAAGGTGGTTACATTAAAGACAATATTCACTTTTCCCATCAAATGAAACATATTTAAAACAAAACATGTATTATTTCATGAATCTTCCTTGACACTGTCATCACATCATGTACCTTTCCCTTGACCTGTGAAAAACATTTCAAAAACATGGGATGAGCATAAAAACCTCAGTAAGGTATATAAAAGTACAAAATGAAAACATTATTCCATGTATACATAAGAATTAATGAAATCATACTTTACTCATAAACATAAGAACTTTAACATACCTCATAAAATAATGAATAAATCATAGAAATCATAAGACATAATGGTAACATGAGGCATTCATAACATTCTTACGTATGGAGTAACCCTCATGGTTACATTTGGAATACCCGTCATAGTATATTCCCTAAATCTCTTCAGAGAAACCTTAGTGTTTAACCCCTCCACATTACCCAATGCATTGGAGAGATATCATGAGCCCACCCACCCTTAGTTTATCATGAAACCACCCATCTTCTAAAACAAATCTCAAGAACCATAACATAATCGTATCACATAAAACATGCATAAAGGAAACATAACATTTCCACATTTCAATCACAAGATATCCATACAAACATTGATAAAATAAAAACATTATAAAAACCACTTTCAATACCAAAAAAAGAAAATTAAAACATGGTATTTATTTTTCATTTAAAAAAAGTCATGGCTTGTAGAGGAAGCTGAAACTCAAATAATGGTCACGACAGCGGAGAAGTCGTTGTTTCCACATACTTACAACAAAAACATTCCCTTTTGTTGTTTAGTAAAACACTTCATATAAAACAAATTCCTTTTGAATAAACGTAAACTTCAAAGGGGATTATCCACCGTATAAAAGCTAGTTTTGTATAAAACAAATTATCCCTCAATGAAAGGAGATTTGAGATGAAGTCCCATACCTCATGTCCGAATTCACTCAACCATTCTTTAAAATCCTAAATAATAAACTTGAGTTAATTTTTACTTTCTTAAGAACCTTTTTCATGTTCATTATTCCGTTTATATCACTTATAACCATGTTATGAACACAATGTAATTATTTAAGTTAATAACGGACATTTTGTCAATTATTGGTACTTGAGTCAAAAATAACCTCCTTATAATTACATGTTGTTCATATGGTAAAATATCCATTATAGCCAGAATTATATTCATGATGTAAATATCATATATATCATATATATCCAGTATATACATGAATTTATTATATTACATAACATTTAGAGGTAAGAAATGAAATGCACCGTTCATGGAGACGGTAATCCATACTTACGCATGAACGCTACATTCATTTCTATTTTATATTTAATGGAATGAATTAATAATTATATAAAGGTATATAATAATTCTAGTATAATATCATATATAATATCATTGACTCCATCCTTTATACATCTCACATATGGAATTAACGAATCAAATCAATTTAAGGGGGGCGGTAGTCCGCACTTCCTAAAATGAAGATATCGTGTTTATCCATAATGGAAACCTTAAAGGTATTCCATAAATGAAAAACACAGAATCAAAATGAAAACATAAACATAATATCTATAATATATAAATATAGTGACATCTTAATGGAGACCATGAAAGGTTCTAAAAGAATATTGAACAATCATTGTTTCATGAGGCAGAAATTTGCCATCCAGAGAAATAATATATTTTAACCATTAGATGATGGTGTGTGTAAGTGTAGATCGAAGAACTCACATAACAACATCCTAGTATATTAAAAATACTTCTTTTGTTACAAAATAAGGGAATAAAAAGAGTTTAGGGGGTTGTAGAAGCAAAATAAAACAAAAGAACATAAGTGAAGACATTACCTCTAAATCGGGTAACTCCTTTTGGTTTGAACCAAAAGGGTTTCTTGAAGAGCATTATGACTAAGGAAAGGCTTCTAGGATGAAGATAGGGATAGGGGGAGATAAAATCAGCAGATCACGGCTGAGCCAATGGCTTGATAAGAGTGGGTAAGGAGGTAGAGGTGGGGGCCTTTTATAAGAGGGAGGAGGGTCGCTCTTGGAATGTCAAGATATGTTACTTTATATTAAAATGAGATTCAGATTTTAAAGGTCCCTCATTGAAATATTTCAACGATAAGGTGATAAGGGATCTAAATATACTCATCCAATATGTTTTTGACAAGTGTGAGTCTTATAGTTTACATTATTATTTCATTTTATTTAAATAGTTCATTAATGAGGTAATCACTGCATCATCATTGTGTCATATAAAATTTAATTTATTTAATGTCTAAA
This sequence comes from Viscum album, assembly GCA_963277665.1. NCBI lineage: Eukaryota > Viridiplantae > Streptophyta > Magnoliopsida > Santalales > Viscaceae > Viscum > Viscum album. Next base: position 1,253,078,103 of record OY728150.1, on the reverse strand, counting down.
AATTGTAAAAAAATACAATTATTTAGGAAATAATTTTATCTTTACAACTAATATTTATAGTCTAATAGATCATTTATTAAGACAAAATTAAAATTGTTTTACTGATGTGTTACATAGTTTGTTATATTTATGTTTCTTAAAAAATCAAAATATAAAAAGTCAGTATCAGACAAAAGAGATTCCATGGGGTCCCAAAGTTTGGCACAAGGAAACCCATGGTCGGCCATGACACAACCAGTAGCAGTAAGATACATGTTGGGGTCATTTTATAATATTATGATTTTATTTTTTTGCCCTTAACTACTTGATTACTAATTAATCATGATAATTAAAGATAATTACCGTCGTTACTATTCATAATGTCCAAAAACGAAAGAGTCTTAATTACATAATTTGGACCTTATGATTAAAAATATGAAATCCATTTTACTAAATTCCAAACAAAAAATTTGAAATAATTAATTTAATAATAATTCCCGTTGTCAAAACTAATAGCTGGTTTTCTTGAAACAATATCTATGAAAAGTTTGGCTCTTATTTATGCCCAATTGCAATGTGAAATCAATTCTAATGACCACCATTGGATTAAATGGTAAAAATATATTCTTATTACACATTAAATCCAATTATAAAGATAATCTACCCATGTAATTAAATTATATGAAAAAGATTTTTTGAAGTAAAATGCAGTATTTTGTCACTATTCATTAAAAAAATGAACACTGTCAGAAAAATAAAATAAATTTTTCCAAATTAAATTTCAATGTACCAATTATAATTATAAGTTTATTTTGAAAAATAATTCTATAAAATTGTCAAAACTAATATTTAAAAAGGGTTTTCCATCAAAAGGAGGTAAACCAATCTTTTAGATATATTAGAGAATTTTATGCATAAGATTGGATTTATTCTCATTTTAAGCCTCTTAAAACAATATCAAATTCATAAATAGACATAGATATTAAAATCCATTATTCATTACTTACATGTAATGTTACATCCATCCCCCTTTAGAAAATTTTGTCCTCGTAATTTATTTACTTATTGAATATATGGGGGTATTTATCACTCAATGCATTTTTAGATTCCCATGTTTCCTTTTCAATCATGTGGTTTTTCCACAAAACAGTTACATAATGAATCACCTTATTCTGTTACACCTTCTCCCTGTGGTAAAGAATCTGGACAAGTTTTTCCTCATAAGATATGTTCTCTTCCAATTGAACAACATCTGGACTCAAAACATGAGATGGATCTAGCATGTACTTCCTTAACATTGAAACATGAAAATCATTGTGTACCTAAGATAAACTCGGAGGTAAATCCACTCTGTATGCAACTGATCTAACTCTCTCCAGAATTTCATATGGTCCAATGAACCTTGGACTCACCTTTCCTTTCTTACCAAATCACATCACACTTTTCCATGGTGATCCTTTGAGGAGGACATGATCACCTACCTCAAAAGAGAGATCATTCCTCTTGTTGTCCGCATAACATTTTCGCCTGCTCTGAGCTGTTCTCAAGTATTTCTATATCAGCTGAACTTTTTTTTCCAAATCCTCTAACAATTATGGTCCCATCAACTTCATTTCACCCAATTTATCCCAAAAATATGGAGTTCGACACTGCTTCCCATATAATGCCTCAAATGGTGCCATCTTTATACTAGAATGAAAATTGTTATTATAATAAAACTCAACCAAAGAAAGATGTTGTTCCCAAATTCCTTAATAATCCATCGAACAAGTACGTATCATATCCTCCAAAGTATGAATTGTGCGTTCTAACTCCCCATCTAATTGAGGATGAAAAACTATACTAAAATTTAATTCAGTACCCAATGACTTCTGAAGGCCTTTCCAAAACATAGAAGTAAACCTAAGATCACTGTCACATACAATGTAGAGGGGAAATCCTTGTAGCCTGACTATCTCTTTGAGATAAAAATGAGAATGTTGATCTAGGGAAAAAGTATATTTTATAGCAAGGAATTGAGATGATTTAGTCAAGCGATTAAAAATAACCCTTATTGCATTATTTCCTCAAGGTGTCTTTGGAAATCCAACAACAAAGTCCATGGATATATTCTCCCATTTCCAATCTGGTACTGGTATTGGTTGAAACATCCTTTTTGGTAATTGCTTCGCTTCTTTAACCTATTGAAAAGTCAAAGACTTCATAGTAAAATCATAAATATCTCTTTTCATTCCATCCCACCAGTAGTACTCCCGAGGATCTATATACATCTTAGTACTTCATGGATGAACTGAAAACGAAGAACTATGATCTTCACATAACAACTCCCTCATAAACTGTGAATCACATGTCACACACAATCTCTTCCCAAATCTCAAAACAAAATCATTATCAATGTTTCATTTAGGAAACTTACACTTCTGAACCAGCTCTACCTTTTTCTGCAACTCACTGTCTTGCTTTTGAGCTTCCTTAATTCTGTCTGATATAGAAGATTTCATGGATACCTGAAACAAAACAAAAGAACATCCGGAACCAATAACTACTATTCCAAAGTTCATCAAATCCTTGACCAAAGGATCGTGTTCCAAATGTAACATGGTTAATGATGCATTACTTTTTCGACTCAAAGCATCATCCACATTATTTTCTTTTCCCGGATGGTAGTGAATTGTACAATCATAATCCTTGATTAATTCTAGCCATCTCCTTAGTCTCATGTTCAATTCTTTCTGAGTGAATATATACTTTAAAATTTTTTGATCAGTATATATTGCAATCTTTACACCATACAAATGATGCCTCCAAATTTTTAAAGCAAAAACAACAACAGCTAATTCCAAATCATGTGTAGGGTAATTTACCTCATGAGTTTTCAACTAACGTGAAGCATAATAAATTACCTAGTCATTTTGAATTAGGACACAACCAAGTCCTTTCAATGACGCATAACTATAGATAACAAACTCACCATTCCTGGAAGGTTGTTCCAAAACTGGAGCATTCACCAATCTTCTTTTCAATTCCTGAAAACAATCATCACATTATTTTGTCCTGATAAACTTAACACCCTTCCAAGTTATCTTAGTCATTGGACTAGATAACTGTGAAAAAATTATAACGAACCTTCGGTAATAGACTACCAAACCAAGAAAACTACAAATCATAGTTACATTTTTGGGTTTTGGCCATTCTTCAACAACCTTTGCTTTTTCATGATCAACAGTTATTACATCTTTAGAAACAATGTGAAAAAGGAAAGAAATTTGTTGCAACCAATACTCACACTTGCTGAATTTCCCATACAATTTATTTTCATTAAAGGTTTGTAAAATAACCCTTAAATGACCCTCATTCTCCTCTTTACATTTAGAAAACACCAAATTATCATCAATGAGAACAACCACAAACTTATCCATGAACTCATTGGAAATTCGATTCATAAGTTCCATTAATATAACAGGTGCATTGGTTTTCCCAAAAGGCATTACTACAAATTCATAATGGACATATCTTGAATGAAACGCGGTCTTTGGAATATCTGTTTCCTTTACCTTCAACTAATGGTACCCCGATCTTAGGTCAATCTTTGAAAAATACTGATCTCCCTGGAGCTGATCAAAAAAATCATCAATATGAGGCAAAGGATATTTTTTCTTCACAGTGATGTTATTTAGGGCTCTATAATCAATGAGAAGTCTCATTTAACCATCATTACTACAAATACTCCCTTCATCAGTGCTAAAAAGGGCCTTTAACAGCGCTAGGAAAAGCGCTGTTAAAGCCGGCGAAGATAAAGGGGGGGGGGGGGGGGGTTCCCCTTTATCATCGCTCAAAAACAGCATTGATAAAGACCCCTTTTATCATCACTTTTTTTAGCGCTGATAAAGGGGTCCTATATCACTGTTTCCTTCATCAGCGCTTTCATTTTAGCGCTAGTAAAGGACCCGTTTATCAGCGCTTTTAAAAAGAAAATGATAAAAGTTAAAAAGAATTAATAAAAAATTTCAAAAAATTAAAAACAAAATTAAAAAAAATCAATCCAATCATGGGGGGGGGCTTTTATAGCGCTTGATCCCCCCTTTTAATAGCACTTTTTAGCCCCTCCAGCTCCCGCACGCACCCCCTCCACCATTTATCAGCTTTAGCCCCCAAAATCCATCCCCATGAGCGCGCCTCTGCCCCCCGCAGGTTTTGAACTCGAGACCTCCCCCTTACGCGCCTAAGCCCTTACCACTACTCTATTTTGTTTTGTTTTCTATTTCATGAAATATATATATATATATATATATTGTTATTTTTATTTGTATAGTAATATATATTTATATTAAGATATATATATATATAGTTATATTAATATATATATATATAGTGGTATTAATATATATATATATAGTTATATTAATATATATCTCTATTTATATATATAGTTATATTTATTCGTATAGTAATATATGTTTATATTAATATACATATATATATATAGTTATATGAATATATATATTTATAGTGATATAAACATATATATTTATAGTGATATTAATATATATATATATAGTAATATTAATATAGATGTAGTTATATTGATATATATATATAGCTAGATTGTTATATATATATATATAGTTTTATTAATAAATAGTAGTTATATATATATATATTTTAATATATTGGTATTTTAAAAAAAATGGATATTAGTTTTTATTTATATAGAGAAAATATATTTTATATGTAAATATGTTTAATTATTTATTTAAAAAAATTAATTTTTAGGTGTGAATATATAAAAAATATGTACATATAGTTATATATTTGATTATAAATAGCGGTTCATTATAAAAAATGACAAAACTTTAAAGAAATAATATCAATATGAATGTAATACCTTGTAAAAAATTCAGTCCCCGCCAAAAAAGCAAATAATACCCCCCCTCAAACTAGGCTGAAAACCCACAAAATGTTAAAAATTCTGGGTACCCTGACTAAAAACTCAGTTTTGGAGGCCATATGGGCCCCTTTTGGCCTAGAAAAACGTTTTACCGAGACACCCCCTGTCACAATGACGTAGAGCTCATCACATGCTTCGATTTTATATGTGGTAGAGCTCAAACGGACACCCGGATCAAAAGTTATGGCCGTTTGAAGGTTGAGTTGCGTTTTCAACTTATTTTGGATCTTTTTTTAATATTTTTAATTTTTTTAGTCTTAAAATTTTTATTAAATGACTACTACTCCGTAAAAATTTGAAAATTATTAATTAAAAATAATTTTTTAAATTTTTTAAGAATCCATTTTCACTAAATATCTTATATATTAAGTGTTAATGTACATTTATACTTACCTAAAATATATTTAAAAATTATATATTATATCTATATCAATATAAATATATTTATATATTAATATATTAGTATTTTTTATAATTTTTTTTGAATTTTACCCTTTATCAGTGCTTTTAAAAAAAGTGCTAATAAATGCCCCCCTTTATCAGTGCTAAAAAAAGCACTGATAAAGGGGGGGCATTATCAGCGCTAAAAAAAGAGATGATAAAGGGGTACTTTTATCATAGATTTTTTTAGTGCGGATAAAGGCCCCCCTTTATCAGCGCTTTTTCGTTAGCGTTGATAAAAGGGGGGGTTTGGAAAAACTATTTTGTGGTAATGCATTTTTCTTTTTAACAAATAAGACAGGATCACCCCTTGGTGATGTGCTAGGTCGAAGAAAACCTTTCCCTAATAAAACGTGAAATTGCTCCTTCAAATATAAAAGTTCAATTTGATCCATTCGATAAAGGGTGTTTTGAAATTGGCTTTGCATCAGGAACTAAGTCAACAGTAAATTCAAATTCCCGATCTGGTATTATTTGAGGAAACTCGTCAGGAAAAACATCAGGATACTCATTTACCACTGGCACATCATTAATCTGAACGGTTCCTTTGTGTTCAACAATATGTGAAAGGTAACATTGATTTCCATATTTTACACTTTTCTCATCCTCTTGAAATGTTAACAGTAGTAAGGGTCCATTCTTGTACACAAACAGAAAGTATTTCTAAAATCAAACTTCATTAGCTCTACAATCAATCTTATCCTGGTAAACCGAGATCCAATCCATACCCATGATAACATCAAACTCCACTAGATGTAAAACAATAAGGTTTGCAATTAGGTTCTTTCCACGGATAAGGATTGTAATACTCTTATAAATTCTTTTTGCCTTATCATTTCCCCTAGGTTTTTTTACCACATGTTAAGGAGTAATTTCTTGAGATGAAATTTCAAATTTACTAGAAACTTTTTCAGAGAAGAAAGAATGTGTAGACCCTGAATCAACCAACACACTGGCATAATATGAAAAAACAAAAAAAGTACTTGATACCACTTCATTTTCGGGCCCAACATCTGCTGATGTAGTTGAAAAAGATTTCACCACTCCATTTTTCTTGTAGTCTGACTACTTCCCATCATTTGAGCTCTTTCTCGAACACTTGTTTTCATAATGAACCATCTCATTTCACTTGAAACATTTCAAAAACATTAATTCAAATTTGCTCTTACCACCACCCTGATCTTTTACAGTGCAATCACGAGCCTTATGTCCCATCTTACCACATCGGTAACACTTTCTAGAATTCAGAAGACATTCCCCAGCATGCCTTTAAACACATTTATCGCAGACTGCAAACATAGTTTTCGTACCATCAGACCATTTTGAATAATTTTTCCCTTTCTCCTTCAACCTCGCTCTCTTCTTCTATTGGTTGTTATAGAACAGTTGATCATTGAAAAACTCCATTTCCACCTTCTCAGCACATAAAACAAGCTTTTCATAACTCTTGAACTCGCGAGAAGCTGAATCCCTTCGATATTTTGGCATTAATCCTGAGTAAAAACAATCAATTTTACTATCAAGGTCTTGGATAAAATTTGGTGCATACATTGACAATCGAGTGAACCTTTCATCATAAGAATCCACTGAGTCGTCCTCTTGCATCAATTCCATGAATTGTTTTTCCATCCTAAGTCGAACAGCCTTAGTAAAATACTTCTCATGAAACATACCTTTGAATTCATCCTAGTAAAGGGCAACAATCTCATCATCGTCCATGATATTTTTGACCATCGACCACCACTGATCTGCTTCACCATCCAAACTATAAATTGCAAGACTAACCTTTTGATTTTCTGAACACCCCATGGAATCAAAAATATTCTCCAGTACCTTAATCCACCCATCAGCTAGAATAGGCTCAGATGATCCTCGTAATGATGGGGGATGTTGCCTCATAAAATGTTCCACCACTGACATGTTCCTCTGTGGTTGATCTTGCTGATCTGCTGCAAGGATACCACCACCATTTATCGCTTGAGTCAATTGTTCCATTACTGTAACAAACTATTCAGTACCAATTTTGACCAACTCATGATGCTGATTTAGAAGGTCATTTCCTTATGTATGCCTTCCTAGCACTGCTTCCCTATTTCCTCTCCAGAAAACCATTCTGAACAAACATGTCTTAGATGATGCAACATGGTAATCATAAAATGCTATATCATTTCAATTTTACCATAAAAAAATATATTTTTGGATAATCATTTAATAGAATTATAACAACTAAAGTTATCTAAACCGAACATTGATACCAAATGAAAGGACCCAACATTAAAAACTACTTAATCATGATTTATTACAAGATTACACATTGAGGATATTTTAAGGTTTAGAGTTTTAGAGAATTAGATCACGAATCATGCATTACATTCCACATTTAAACAAGGAGGTTACATTAAAGAAACTATTCACTTTTCCTATCAAAGGAAACATATTTATAAAAAAACTTGGATTCTTTGATGACACTTCCTTGACACTATCATCACATCATGTACCTTTCCCTTAACCTGTAAAAAACATTTCAAAAATAGTGGATGATCATAAAAAGCTCAGTAAGGGATATAAAAGTACGAAATGAGAACATTAGTCCATTTATACATAAGAATTAATGAAATCATACATTACTTATAAAACATAATCACTTTAACATACTTCATCAAATAATGACTAAATCATCGAAATAATAAGACATAACGGTATCTTGAGGCATTCATAACATTCCTACGTTGGGAGTAACCCTCATGGTTATGTCTGGAATACCCATCACAGTATATTCCCTAAATATCTTCGGAAAATCCTTAGAGTTTAACCCTTTCGTGTTACCCAATGCATTGGAGAGCTATCACGGGCCCACCCGCCCTTAGTTTATCATGGAACCACCCGTCTTCATAAACAGTTCCCAAGAATCATAACTTAATCGTATCACATAAAACTCACATAAAGGAAACATAACATTTCCACATTTCAATCACAAGATATCAATACAAAAAATTGATATAATAAAAACATTACCAAATATATTTTCAATACCAAAATAAAAGAAAATTAAAACATGGTATTTATTTTTCACTAAAAAAAATGTATGGCTTGTAGAGGAATCCGATACTCAAATAATGGTCACGGTGGCAGAGAAGTCATTGTCGCCGCCTACGTATGATAAAATCATTCCCTTTTGTCATTTAGTAAAACTTTGTGTATAAAATAGATTCCTTTTGAATAAATTTCAAATTCAAAGGGATTTATACACCGTATAAAATAAAGTTGTGCATAAAAAAAATATTCCTCAATGAAAGGAGATTGAGACGAAGTCTCATACAGCGTGTCCGACTTGACTCAATCGTTCTTTAAACTCCTAAATAATAAACATGAGGTAATTTATTCTTGCATAAGAACATTTTCAATTTCATTATTCCTTTTATATCACTTATTACTATGTTATGAACACTAGTTAATTATTTATGTTAATAACGGTCATTTTGTCGAAAATTGGTACTTGAGTCAAAAATAAACTCCTTGTAATTACAATTTGTTCATGTGGTAAAATATCCATTATATCCAAAATTATATTCATGATGTAGATATCATATATATCATATATATCCCATATATACATTCATTTATAATATTACATAACATTTAGAGGTAAGAAATGAAATTCACCATTCATGGAGACGGTAAGCCGTACGTACGCATGAATACTACTTTCATTTATATTTAGTATTTCATGGAATGAATTCGTAATGATATAAAGGTATATTATAATTCCACTATAATATAATATATAATATCATTAACTCCATGCTTTATATGTCTCACATATGCAATTAACGAATCAAATAACTTTGAGGGGGCGGTAGTCCACACTTCCTAAATTGAAGATATTGCGTTTACCCATAACGGAATCCTTAAAGGTATTCCATAAATGAAAAATAAAGAAGCATATTGAAAACATATAAATAATATATATCATATATAAATATAGTGACATATTAATGGCCACCATGAAAGGTTTTAAAATAAGATTTAACAATCATCGTTTCGTGAGGCAGAAATTGTCCAACCACAGAAACAGAATGTTCTTTAACCATTAGACGATGGTGTGTGTAAGTGTAGCTCGAATCCTTCAAATAACAACATCCTAGTATATTTAAGATACTGGTGTTGTTACAAAATAATGGAATAAGAAGAGTTTATGGTGTTGTAGAAGCAAAATAAAAACAAAAGAACAGAAGTGAATACATTACCTTTAAATTGGGTAACTCCTCTTGGATTGAACCACAAAAGGTTTCTTGAAGAGATTTCTGCCTAAAATACGTCTTATTGGATCAGGAGAGGGATATGGAGAGATAAAATGAGCAGATCTTGGCCGAGCCAATGGCTTGAGAGGTGTGGGTAAGGAGGTAGATGTGGGGGCCTTTTATAAGAGGGAGGAGGGGCACTCTTTGAAAGTCAAGAAATGTTACTTTATATTAAAATGAGTTTCAGATATTAAAGGTCCGAAATTGATATATATATAAGATAAGGTGATAAGGGTTCGAAATAAACTCATCCTATAGGTTTTTGAAAAGTGTAATTCTATGATTTTACATTATCTTTTCATTTTATTTAAATCGTTCAATAATGAGGAAATCGCTGCATCATCATGGGGTCATAACATATTTAATTTATATAATGTCTCAAAATTATAAAAAAAATTCTATGATGTAGGAAATCTTTTTATATTAACAAAGACTATATATATTCCAAGAGATAATTTATGTATACAAAATTAAAATTGATTTTCTTAGTTCTTACATGCTTTGTTATATTTAACTTTCTATAAAAATAAAAAGATCAAAAGTCACTATTACACAAATGTGATTCCATGGGGTCCCAATGTTTGGCCCAAGGTAAACCAGGGTAATCCATGACACAACCTGTAGCATTAAGAAACATTTTGGGGTCATTTTTTATTATTATGATATTATTTTATTACCCTTAACTACCTGATTACTAATTATCATGATAATTAAAGATAATTACTATCATTACTATTCATAATGTCAAAAAACAAGAGTCTTAATTAAATAATTTGGATCTTCTGATTCAAAATTTGGAATCAATTTTACCCAATTAAGAACACATAAATTGCAATAATTAATTTAATAAAATTACCGTTTTCAAAACAAATAGCAGGTTTTTTTGATACATTATCTATGAAAATTTTGGAACTTGTTTATGCCTAATTCCAAAGTGAAATAAATTATAATGACCACCATTGCATTAAATGGTAAAAATATATATTATTAAACATTAAATTCAATTATATAGATAATCTAACCATATAATTAAATTAGATGAAAAATCATTTTTGAAGTAAAATGCATCATTTTTTCACTATTCAATAAAAAATTGAACATTGTCAGAAAAATTCCAAATAAATTATCCGAAGTAAATTTAAACGTACCAATTATAATGAATAAGTTTATTTTGACAAATAGATCTTATAAAAATGTAAAAATTTTGATTTAAAAATGGGTTTCCATCAAAAGGTCGTAAAACAATATTTTAAAAATATTAGAGAATTATATGCTTACGATTGGATTTATTATCATTTTAAGCCTCTTAAAACACTATATAATTCATAAATAGACATAGATATGAAAATCCATTATTCATTACTTACATGGGATGTTACATACTTCCATACCCAATTAATTATAGGTTCTAACGTAACCACCCATCCTTGGTTTATCACCTAACCACCCGTCATTTGATTTATCCTGTAACCACCCATCAAATTTCCTAGTACAATTATATAATAATAACACATAAAATATTGCAAATATCAACATTTCACTACAAGTTTTTATTTTCAATCACAAGAAATAATTTCATGATATTAATATACTCAATATATTTCAAATACAATTTTCAATTCCAAAACACCCAAAAACAAAATAATTAGTTTATTTTTCCCTTATAAAACATTTAGGTTTATAGAGGAATCCAAATAATGATTAGGGTGTCAAAGAGGCCATTGTCACCTCATACGTTTAAAAAATTCCTTTTTTCCTTTAGTAAAATTCTTCATAGGTAAAATATTATCTTTTAATGAATGCAATAGTTAAAGGATTTTATTATACACCATGTAAAAAATGTGGTTTATATTACCAAAACATGACTCAATGAATAGAGATTGAGAGAATTTCCTTTACCTAGTGTCCAACATGACATATTCGTTCAATAATTTCCTAAATAAAAAACATAAGTTAATTTATAATATATTCTTAACCTTATTCAAGGTCATTATTAAATTTATATAACTTAATATATTTCTATAACAATTATTGAATTATTTGACTTCATATCATACATTTTGTTGATATTTGGATGTTGAGTAAAAAAGAAACTTGTTATAATTACAAATTTTCCATGTGGTGAAAAGTAAATTATCTATAGAATGATATTCATGATTTAGATATCATTTATATTCAGTATATATATTTAGAATACTACATACAATTTGGATCTGAGAAATGAAATGCACCGTTCATGGAGATGGTAAACTGTGTGTAAGCATGAACGCTACTTTATTTCATTTTCATATTTCAAAGGATGAAAAATAAATTATGCATAGATATATTATAAATACTATATAATATATGTAATATAATTTACATAAGTTCAATAATTCCATCCTTTATATGTTCCATGTATGGAATGAAAGAGTCATATCAAATTGAGGGGGCGGTAGTCCGCACTTCCTCAAATGAAATTATCATATTTATACAACATGGAAACTATAAATTTATGTTTTAAATTATATTTATAAAATCCTAGAGTTAAAATAAATATGAGATATCAAATATAATTATACGTCCATCATAATGGACATCATTAGATGTCGTAGGAGAAGACCATACAATCATCATATCGTGAGACAGTAGTTCACCATCCACATAAATAATATGTTCTATACGAATTAGTCAGAGGTGTGTGTAAGTGTAGTTATAATAACTATCATAACAAAAACGTATTATATTGATGATACTGTTGTTGCTATGTAATCAATGAAATATAATATAATAGGGACTAGATAAGTAGAATGATGGAAATGAAATTTAGAAAATATACTACATCTTAAAATGTTTAAGTGTCTTTGTTTTGAGACAGAAATTATTATTTAATTGACTTATTCCCAGGGTAAAGCTTCATGGAAGAAGAGTATTATTCTTAGAGCTTCATGGATTAGTTTTTGGATGATCCACGGAGGCATGAGATGTGTGAGTACGGGTTAGTGGTGATTCCCTTTTACTTGAGTGAGGAGGGGCTCTTTAGAATAGTTTGAATGTATTATTTTATGATAAATGAGTATTAGTTTTTGAAAGGTCAAAAAATCATTAAATTCATTGATAAGATGTCTATTATTTCAAATAAAATCATCCAATATGAATTGGACATGTTTTGGGATACTAAATACTCCTTATCGTTTTTATTTAACCCCTTTTTACTCTTACCAATTTATCAAGCATTTAACACACTGAGAATCAAAATAGTTTCCAAAATATTAAAAATATACAATTAAATAGTGAAAAATAATGTTATAGACATTTAATAACTTTTTTGGCCAAATCACCAATTTTTGGGAATTTTATAATATATAATAAAATATTTTATATTATAAAATATTATTAATTTTAATTTTGAAACTATTAATATGATGATTTTTAAAAACAAATAATAACTAAAATGATTCTAAAAACAACATTAATATAATTATAAATGTTGGACTCCTCATGTGTTAATCATGTTTTAATGATCACAAATCCTATTACTATTAATTAATCTCAATCTTCATTGCACATCTTGCTAATGCTCTTCAATCACAATAATAGCTACACATCATGTTTTAATGATAACAAATCTTATGGATGTTAATTACACTTTTTATTATTTTCAAGTCTTATGCATGATCACAATTCTCACATATATTATCAAACCTTTATATTTATGATTCAAGCTCTTTTACTCTCTCGTGATTAAACTTAATCCATGTTCTGCATATTACTGTCTAAGCCCAAATACAGATATTTTTATAAGTATGGAGACACCGTGAAGGACTCACCGTGACGCAGACACCGTGAAGGACTCACCATGACCCAGACACCGTGAAGGACTCACCGTGACCCAGACACCGTGAAAGACACACCATGAAAGAAAAACCGTGAACCACACACCGTGAAGAAGACATTGTTTACTTAATCATTGTGACACTGTTTCTTAAGGTTTGTCAATATTATTTAAATAATTATAACGGTCATATTTGTTGTTTTTAATGAATTTAGTGTTGCTTAATGTTATTTTTTGGCATGTCAGGAAACCGTATCTCGTACCTATGAAAAGTGAATCATTCCTACTGCTAGAACTTGTGGAATATAATAATGACTGAGATGCAGTACACAAAAAGTGATGCAATGTGCACGTGGAAAAGCAAGTAAAGTGTGACGATACAACAAGAAGAACATACATACATCATAGAACTATCTTCAACAAGAAGGAGATTTCAAGACCTTCAGAGAAATCTCATGAGTGCAATATAATACATCTAAAGAACACATGAAGAATCAAGAGACCTTTTTCACTCTTGAAGAAGACAAGCTGAACTACGACACTCTGTTTTTCAACAGAAAAACTAGAGAAGGACTCAGAAGCATTCCTGCTAAATCCAACGAGTCCAAAGCTACATTGATAATCACTAGAGATTTATAAACTCTCATCTATCTTCTCTATGTGATTTATTTTTTAACTTTTGAGCAGTGTGGTGTACTCTGTATATCTTTTACACACACTATCTCTTGCACTGAACTGAAGGATATCAAAATCCTCACTCAAATTCTCATAACTCCAGTTTACCCACATCAACAGTGGAAGAGGTCCTTGTGTGAACTGGTGTTTGTTTTGTTTCCCATTAAGAACTGTGGTAGAGGTCCCTGCGTGGCCTTGACAGTTTCGTAAACTGTTGTTAACCCTGATCCAGGGTGTAGATAAAATTTATATAAATTTGAGAGGACTAAGTCTCAGTTTGATACTGAACATCTTGTTATAACTGTTCTTCATCTTTAATTTATGTTTAAGTGTAATACATATAACTTATTTATTCCACTGGTATTACTTTGAAATACAAAACTATTATGAAGCTACATTGATAGATAAATTAGAATGTTTTTACACCTATTATAAATCAATTGGTTAGCTTCAAAAGTTAGTTTGACCTTGTGGTTAAATTAACTGAGACCTAATAAATCTTTGAGAATCTAGGTGAACATTTAAAATCGTTATAAATTCACTACAGTTTAACTTATTTTATAAATCGGGGGATTTTAACTAGACAATATTTTAACAAAAATATTAATTGGAACTCAATTCTACCCCCTCTTGAGTGTCCACTCTGACCAACATTTGGTATCATAGGTTTTGTTTTTGTTTAAGGATTTTCAAGATACTCTATTTTTTAACTGTGATTTTAGTTGCATCCTTAATGATCGTAAATTTCTGTTAGTTCTAAATTTTATTATCTCATTAAATTATCTTTCTAAAATCAAGTTATGGATAATAGACTAGAGGGTGCTGCTACTAATAGGCCACCTTTCTCCAATGGTACAAACAATGCTCAGTGGAAAATGAAAATGAAAATTCATTTAGAGAGTATGGGTTTTGATATTTGGACTGCTATAGAATCAGAATATAAACATCCCACTATTGTTAGTTCTACTTGGGATGAACCTACAAAGACTACATACAATAATAATTGTAAAGCTATGAATTCCATGTACTGTGCTTTAGGAGATGAAGAGTTTAACATAATTTCTTCTTGTAAAACCGCTTTTGAAATTTGGTATACTTTGGGTGTTTCTCATGATTGAACATCCAATGTTAAAGAAATGAGATTAAATACGTATACTATTAAATATGATAATATTCAAATGAAGACTGATGAACCCATTTCTCATATGTATCTCAGGTATAATGAGATAGTCAATACAATGATTTCACTTGGTAAAGTTGTTCCAGCAAAGGAACAAATTATGAGGATTTTGAGTTGTTTACCAGAACGATGGAGAGGCACCTCTGTCTTAATCAGAGAGTCATGTGACATTGTTGCTATACCTGTCAAAGAACTCATTGGTAATCTTATGATGTATGAGGAATAACTCAAGGTGAATAAAGAGAAAGATTATGATCCTAAGAGAAAATCAGTGGCTTTCAAGTCTATAGCTTCAAAGACCAATGACAAAGATAAAGCTCAACAACCTACTGACAGTTCAACCAGTGAAAATTCAGACTCTGATAGTGATGCTGAAATGGATAAGATATCCAGAAGGTTTAAAAAATTTATAGGAAGAATAAATTCTTCAGAAAATCAAATTAAAAAGGAATGTATGATGATAAGGGACATTGGAAGAAGGATTGAAAAAATCCAGATAAAATTTATGAAGTTGTCTGTTATGAGTGAAAAAGAAAAGGACATATTAAAGAAGACTGCCCAAAGCTCAAATTCAATAATAAATATGATTACAAGGACAGTAAGTACAAAATGGATATGAAGGCTACATGGAGCGCTTCTAAGGATAGCTCCCACAAATTTGAAGCTTCTGAGAATGGAATCAGAAATAAGGCAAACATGTGTTTTATGACAAACACATCTGAGGTAACCCTAGATACTCCTGCTTTAAATTCTTCTTATTCTGAAGAAAGTGCAAAATCTGATTCTGATTCTGAAAACATGACTAGTGAGGAATTGTTTGAATATTATAATATGATGGAAGAGACATGCAATGAACTTAAGGATAAATACAAATCATTAAATAAACAGTATTCTCTCACTACTACTATTAAAACAAAACTTACTAGTGAAAAAAAGAAAAATGATCAATTGTTAAGGGAGAACACTAAAGTGAAATTTTCTAATGAGAAACGTAGAATGGATTTAGATAAGTTCACAAATTGAAAGGATACACTAACTCAAATTCTAGGAATGAAAGTTGCACCAAAATACACTACTGGAATAATCTACTAACATGGACAGAGACGGATTACTAAGAATAGATTTATTCCTAAATCGGGACAGAAAACTGCTAGTTCCAGATCTGGACATTTATATGCTTCAACTAGTTATATTCATAGTTACAGATCTAATATGGTTTATCTTTCAAAATCTGTTGATTCTAAAAAAAATTATGAGACCCATAAGACAAATTTGGGTACCAAAAGTTTTGTTAGATAACCTGTCTGGACCCAAGAAAATATGGGTACCAAAAACATTTCCTATCTAAATCTATTTTGTAGGGAACCTACTTAAAGAGATCCTGTAGGAAGACTTGGTACATGGAAAGTGGATGTTCAAGACATATGTCAAGAGTATTCTCATGCTTTAAAATCTTAGTCAGAATTGATTGAGGATTTTTCACCTTTGGTGATAATTATAAAGGTAAAATCATCGGCTTAGGCCAGATTGGTAACATTGACTCAGTATTAATTTATAATGTTTTATTTGTTGATGGTCATTAATATAATCTATTAATTATTTCTTAGTTATGTGATGATGGTTTTAATGTTAAATTTGAAAATGATTCTTGCAATGTTTTTAGTTCTAAAAATGCTTTAGTATTTTCTGCCCTACGAAATGAAAATGTTTATGTTGTTGATTTAAATTCTTTATCCATGCAAAATATTACTTGTTTAAATGCTTTTCATAAATAGTCTCGGCTTTGGCATAGTAGATTAGGACACTAAAATATACTTTCACTTAGAAAAATTACTAGGAAGAACTTAGTAAGAGACCTACCCAAACTTGAGTTTCCAAATGACAAAGTGTGTACTCTCTGTCAAAAGGGAAGGCAACACAAAATCTCTTTCAAGCCAAAGAAATAAGTCTCAACTTCTCAACCTATCGAGTTGGTTCACATGGATTTGTTTGGATCATCTTGAGTTTCTAGCTTAAATGGGAAGCACTATGTCAATGTCTTAGTAGATGACTTTTCTATATATACTTGTGTATACTTCTTATCTCACAAAAGTGATGCTTGTTTTTACATTGTTAAATATTCCAAATCTGTAGAGATCCTTAGTGGACTTAAGATTAAAACTCTAAGAAGTGATCATGGCCATGAGTTTGAGAATCATTAATTTGAATCCTATTGCTCACACAATGGCTATATTCATAACTTTTCTCCCCCTATGACACCTCAGCAAAATTGTGTAGTAGAAAGGAGGAATAGAACCCTACAAGAAATTTCCAGAACCATGCTAAATGAGTATGACATGCCTATTTACTTTTGGGATGAAGCTGTGAATTAAGCTTGTTATATTATCAATAGAGTCTTGATCAGACCTGTTCTTAAGAAGACCCCTTATGAGTTTGGAACCATAGGAATCCTATGGTAAACTATTTCAGATTCATTGGCTGCAAATTCTTTATTCTTAATACCATAGATAATATTGAAAAGATTGCATCCAAGAGAGATGAAGGAATTATCCTAGTCTATTCTATTTCTAGTAAAGCCTATAGAGTTTTCAATAAAAGAACCAAGTGTGTGGAATAATCTGTTCACATCAAGTTTGATGAAACTGATCCACATGAGCCTAAAATCTCTCTTGAAAATCATGAAGAATATTTATCTGTTCTGGACCTTAATGACAAATCAAATGAACCTGCTATAAAAACAACCAGTTCGGGAAATTTTCTCGAACCTGCTCTTGTTGATTCCTAACCTGTTGATGAACCTGAATTTCCTAGTCCTACCCTTACTAGCTCAACTAGAATTCTAAAGAATCATCATTTAGATGTTGTTGTAGGAAATCTTGAAAGAGGGACACAGACTAGAGATTCTCTTAGAAATTAGGTTGAACATCAAGCCTTCTTGCCACAACTTAAACCTAAAAACATTGAGGATGGTATTAATGATGAATTTTGGGTAATTGCTATTCATGAAGAACTCAATCAGTTTGAAAGAAATAATGTTTGGAATCTTGTTGAAATACCTATGGACACTTTCACAATAGGCACTAAATGGGTGTTTAGAAATAAAGTATAGGAATCCGGAAACATAGTTAGAAATAATGCTAGGCTAGTTGCACAAGGATATAGTCAAGAAGAAGGTATTGACTATGAGGAGAATTTTGCTCCAGTAGCCAGATTAGAAGCTATTAGGATTTTACTTGCTGATGCTTCACATCTAAATTTTAAACTATATCAAATGGAATTCAAGAGTGCATTCTTAAATGGATATATTGCTGAGGATGTTTCTGTTGAACAACCACCTGGATTTTGAAACCCTTATTTTCCAAATTTTATTTTCAAACTATCAAAAGCTTTATATTTTTTAAAGAAAGATCCAAGAGCTTGGTATGATAGATTAAGTAATTTTCTAATTTCTAAAGGGTTTTCAAAAGGAATAGCTGATCATACCTTTTTTATAAAACGAATTTCTAAAGATGTTTTAGTTTTACAAATTTATGTAGATGATATTATTTTTGGATCTTCAAAAACTACATTATATACTGATTTTTGTAAAATAATGCAAAATGAATTTTAAATGAGTTTAATGGGTGAACATAAATTCATTATTGGTTTAAAATCTTTCAAAATGATGATGGAATTATTTTAACTCAATGTAAATATACTAGAGATCTTTTAAAACGTTTTGGTTTGGATAGCACAAAAAGTAGTTACACTCCCATGACTACCACCTGTAAGATGGATCTTGATGAAAATGGTAAATCTATTGATCAAATCACTTATAGATGAATGATTGGAGGTATAATCTACCTGACTGCTAGACATCATGATATTATGTTTAGTGTGTGTATGTGTGCTCGTTTTCAAGAAACCCTTAAAGAGTCACATTTAAATGCTATAAAGAGAATTTTGAAATACCTCGAGCATACTCCCAATTTAGGACTGTTCTATCCCCAAGGAAAATAATTTAATTAGTTTGTTATTCTGATGCTGATTTTGCTGGATGTAAGTTAGATAGAAAAAGAACCTCTAGAACACGTCATCTTTTAGGAAATTCACTAGTATCGTGGTGTAGTAAGAAACAAATTCTGTTTCATTATCAAATGCAGAAGATGAATAAATAGCTGTTGGAAGTTGTTGTACACAAATTTTGTGGATGAAACACAGATTACTAGACTATGGATATCAATTCAGACATATCCCAATAAATCAGGACAACACAAGTGCTATTAATATTTCTAAGAATCGTGTTTATCATTCAAGGAAAAAACATATTGATGTAAGACATCGCTTTTTGAGAGATCATTATCAAAAAGTTGATATCACTTTGAAATTCATTGGTACTAAATATCAACTGCTGATATATTCACTGAACCGTTAAATTCTGAAAGATTAGACTACATCATACATGATCTTTGTATGATTAACCATAAGTAAATATCCTACTGATCTTAATGTGTAATACTTTTTTGTACTTTACTTTATGGTTTCATACATACTGTTTCTAAGTTACTGTTTTATGCTCACGGTTTGACAACTCACTGTCTCACTGTGAGTATATAAAATGCTCACTATCTGACAGTGACGACTATAAACTGTCTCACCATGATGACTAGTTTTCTGTCTCACCGTAATACCTACTCACGGTCTCTCCGTGAGAATTATGTTTATTCTTATTTTAACCCGTACCGTGGTAATTTTTATTTCACTGCTATTTGATTTTCCGTGTTTTTGTTTTTATGACGTTTGACATTCCCAATTGATAAAATGTAAGGGTTTCTTTGATTCCTTACACGAACTCTCTTATGAACCTTCTCTACCCTCTCGCCCGAAAATTCATTGAATGCCAAGGATGAAGCATCCATCTTCACCCTCTTCTGAGAAGCACCGCCCTATGAAACAAAATAGGATACCGAGGATATCTCCCGAAGGACCTCTAAACCGAAACCTGTTAAGCCGTACAGTTGTACCTGAAAAAGAGGTTTGCCCTGAATGGTTGTTGTCTATTAGATCCATAGTTTTGAAGGTTTTAATAGAACATGGATGGATTGAATGATTCACTGGAAAGAATAGAATGATTTATCCAAGTCTTGTATCTCAATTCTATCAGTATGTGAAGTTCTATTTTGAGTTTGGAGAATGCTTTATGGTGAACAACTAGATTGATGGCCAGAAGTTCTCTTTCTCTTCAAGGTTGTGGCTGCATTTCTAAGAATTTCAAATGAAGGAGCTTGTGAAGATTTACAGAGAGACCCTCCTCTAACAACCAACATCTTTGACCTAGAGAATTCTTTATAATGTCTAAATGGAAATGGCACCAAGCGAAGGGCCATATCTACTGAACTAGATGGGGAGACAAGACTTCTGTTCAAGTTTGTTCGGAATTTGGTTAGTCCAAGAAAATGGGATTTTGCTGTGATGAAGTATCAGGATGTGTTCCTGATTCACCTGTTGAAGAATGGCCATATGATCAATCTGTGTAAGTGTGTTATCAACCATATCTATGAGATAATTAAAGTAACTTCCAAATCCACCTCCCAGTTTTATTCAAGAATGAGTTCAGCTATGTTAGTTGCAAAAGGGATGGTTGGACCGAATGAAGAGAATTTAGAGGGCCATGATTACTGCCTATCCATGCCTATCATCTGAAGGATGAATATTATCTGGAATCCCTGGAAGAAGCAGTGGGTTGAGGATAGTGATCAACTATATAAAAATTTTAATCCTATTGACTATCCAAGAAGGCCTAAGAACCTAGCTGATCCTGGTTTGGAACCATATGAAGTGGCTGAGTATTTAGAAGAAGAAGAAGAAGAAGATTTAACAGCTGAAGTACCATCTAGAGAAGAACCTAAAATACCTCATGGAGAGGAAGTTTTTGTTGAAAAGGAATGTACTATGGACCATTCAGTTGTTCTTCAGGAGGAAGAAGGTCATCTTAATGCTACAAGGAAATTGGTTTTTCCTGTTTCAGAATAGCAAGCAGCCTAGAGGTAGATCTTGTTGAATAGAATCTTTCTGTTGAGAAAGAACCAATTCTAGATGCTCATCCAGTGGAACAATCATTTCCTGAGATTATTCCATCTACTGAAGAAAGGATGGAAATTGCCTTTCAGCTGGCAAGGCAAGAGTTTTCCGAAGTGATTAGGGATGATCCTGTGGATCTTGTCCATGATCCTGAACCTCAAAAATCTGAAAGGGAAGCACAAGTTGAGGGGGAGGAACCTCAATACCTTGATATTGTGGAAGATGGATATGTTGAAGCATCTCAACCTTCTATCACTTTTTCTATGTACTCTCTGTATGAGTTCCCATGATTTTATAATGTGAATGAGTCACAACACGTGATTGCAACTGGAATGGATCTTTCTTCTCTGTTTCAACGGAAGTCCTTAGCTCATCCAGAACCAAAACCAGAGCCCCAACCTCAATCTGAATCACAATCTAAGTCTAAAGATGACTCTAAACCTCAACCAGAATCTGAACCACTACCATTACCTGCATCCTTACATGAGCATCACTCCTTTGTGACTAATGATGATCTGAAAGTTTTTGGATAGACTTTGTTAGATGGAGTTGAGAAAATTGTCTCCACTCAACCACGCCCAGTGACTCAGTTAAGTCAAGAAGATGTATCAATTCTATTGTAAAATATTATCTTGCATATTCAACCAAGGATGATCTGAGAAATTCAAGAAGTTAGAGTAGAGAATAAGTTGTTGAGTGCATATGTTGCAAATCTGAAATGTTTGGTAGAAAGTCTGCAGAATGAGTTTTCTTTGAGATCAGAGCCTGCTCATGTTTCTTCCCCTGCACCTATTGTTGTTTCTCCTGAGTATTCTGATTCCCTCCTTGCTAGGGAGATTGTGTCTCAAGTTTATCCACACCTACTATCGTTTGATGAAAATATTGGAAAAAGACACACCAAAATGCTTGAACACATGAGAGAGATTTTGGAAAATCTGAATATGCTTACAGATGAATACAATGGATTCCTACAAAAAGTTATGAAACAGCTCAAAGTTCTAACTGAAACTATCAAGGCTTCACCTACTTCTGGTTAGACCTTCACACCTTCATTGGATGATTCTATTCTGAGATCCATAATAAAGGAAGAACCTCAGAATGCCTTCAGTGGCTTGGATCTATCTTCATTGTCAGAAGTGATTACAAATAGTGATAGAGCATTGGAATTGGTTAGAATTCATTCTAAGATAGCCAATGATGCTCAACAAGAGATCACCAACAAAATAGATTTTTATCTCATCGGATATTCTATAAAATTGATATGACATATCACTTTAGATATCTTGAGGAAAATTTGAGAATCCCTCTAGTGACTCAAGCTTTTAAAGCTCAAGTTCAGAAACTTACAAAGTTAACCATATTGTTGGACAGATTTCTGGGAAAGACGGATGATTTTGAAAAGGCTATGCAATATGGTGGTGAAATCATTACTAATTGCATCAATATTTTGAAGTTTTATCTTCATGTGCAGTGTACTGCTATAGTTTCTCCAGCTGCTGCACCCCCTAGACCTTGTTTACCTACCTTAGCCTCAACTGCCATGATAGTTAGCCAAGCTCTTTCTCAGATCCGGCCAGTCATTCTTGACCAACCACAGCCTAGATATTCTAATACTCCTACTTTTTCTCCATATGTTTTTAAGGTCTACCCTTACCCTCGTTGTCTACCACATCCATGCCTTCTTCTACATCAGCACCAACTCCTGCTGCTGATAAAGGCAAAGACAAAGTGGATCCCTGGAGAGTCTGAGGACTATTTTTCTTTTTGATGGGATGTCTTTTGTTGTTTCATGTTTTATTATATTCTGAACCCTTTTATTAATGACGAATGTAGTATTTCATTTCATTCTCTCTACTTTTTGATAATCCCAAAAGGGGGAGAAAAACTACAAGTGTTAAATGGAGAGAAAACCTATAATGTCAGTTCTATAATGATTTTTGCTATTCTAATATGCTAGTTTCTTTTATGTTATATTTCATTCATATTCTGACTATATATGATTTATGATCATCAAAAAGGAGGAGATTGTTGGACCCCTCATGTGTTAATCATGTTTTAATGATCACAAATCCTATTACTACTAATTAATCTCAATCTTCATTTCACATCTTGTTTATGCTCTTCAATCTCAATAATATCTACACATCATGTTTTAATGGTAACAAACCTTATGGATGTTAATTACTCTTTTTATTATTTACAAGTCTTATGCATGATCACAATTCTCACATATATTATCACACCTTTATATTTATGATTCAATCTCTTTTACACTCTCATGATTAAACGTAATCTATGTTCTGCATATTATTGTCTAAGTCCAAAGACAGATATTTTTCTAAGTATGGAGACGCCGTGAAGGACTCATCATGACCCAGACACCATGAAGGACTCGTCGTGACCCAGAAACCGTGAAGTACTCACCGTGACCCAGACACCGTGAAGGACTCACCATGACACAGACACCGTGAAGGACACACCGTGACCCAGACACCGTGAAGGACACACCGTGAAGGAAAAACCGTGAACCACACACTGTGAAGAAGACACAATTTACTTAATCACTGTGACATCATTTCTTAAGTTTTTGTCTATATTATATAAATAATGCTAACGGTCATATTTTTTTTAATGCATTTAATATTGTTTAATGTTAGTTATTGGCATGTCCGGAAGCCGTATCTCGTACCTATGAAAGTGAATCATTCCTACTGCCAGAACTCGTGGAATATAAGAAAGACTGAGATGCATTACACAAAATGTGATGCAACGTGAAAGTGGAAAAGAAAGTTATGTGTGACGATACAACGAGAATAACATACATACATCAGAGAAAAATACTGAACAAGAAGGAGATTAAAAGACCTTTAGAGAACTATCATGAGCGCAATCCAATACTGCAGAAGAACACATGATGAATCAAGAGACCTTTCTCATTTTTGAAGAAGACAAGCTGAACTACGACACTCTGTTTTTCAACAGAAAAACCATAGAAGTACTCAGAAGCATTCCTGCTAAATCCAACGAGTTCAGAGCTATATTGATAATCACTAGAGCTTTATAAACTCTCATCTATCTTCTCTAAATGATTTATTTATTAACTTTTGAGCAGTTTGGTGTACTCTGTATATCTTTTACACACACTGTCTCTTGCACTAAACTGGAGGATATCAAAATCCTCACTCAAATTCTCTTAACTCCTATTTACTCACGTCAACTGTGGAAGAGGTCCTTGTGTGACTTGGTCTTTGTTTGTTTTCTGATGAAGAACTGTGGTAGAGGTCCCTGCGTGGCCTGGACTGTTTTGTAAACTGTTGTTAACCCCAATCCATGGTGTGGATCAAATTTATATAAATTTGAGTGTACTAAGTCTCGGATTGAGACTGAACCTCTTGTTATATCTATTGTGCATCTTTAATTTATGTTTAAAGTATACTATATATATATTATTTATTTCGCTGCTATTACATTGAAATAAAAAACTATTTTGAGGCTACTTTGATAGTTAAATTAGCAACTGATTACACTTATTGTAAATCAATAGGTTAGCTTCAAAAGATAGTTTGACCTTGTGGTTAAATTAACTAAGACCTAATCAATCTTTGAGAAGATAATTGAACATTCACAATCTATATAAATTCACTACTGTTTATCTTATTTTCTAAATCGGGGGATTTTAACTAGACAATATTTTAACTGAAATTTTAATTGGAACTCAATTCACCCCATTCTTGAGTGTCCACTCCGACCAACGATAATGTGTACCTAGAATCCAAATAAATTGTAGGTGACATCAAAACAACAAAAATATATTTATTATATCATTTATAATGTCAATTTTTTGAATCCTTTATTAATAAAGCAACCCATAAATCATTATTATGTATAAATTAAAATTAGATATATAATCATTTAAAATAATAAATAATATAATATGATTTATGAAGTTGTATTTGATTTATAATAACTCTTTATAGTCAAAATGATCTCTTATATACTATAATATAAAAATTATTTTATTAAAAAATATATATTAATTTTACCTTTTCTTGAACATTAAATTAATTATTATAAAATGTTAATTTAACTTACATGTGGCTCCATGTGGTCCAGAAATCCACTAAAGGATGCCCGTGGCAAGACATGTATCATCTAATATGGTTAGGACACGTGTTATAGGTTACATAATATTATTATAATATTATTATTTTGCCCTTATTTACAAAATTTAACATTTAAGCACGAGAAATAAAATATTTATTAAAGTTACTATTATTTTTGTATAAATATAAGAGTATATATTTAAAGATTTGGACATCTTGATTAAAAATATTTAATATGTTTTACCAATTTCAAAACAAAGATATTGCAGAAATGAATTTAAATTTTATTTCTGTTGTAAAAAAAATTCTTTTTTAGAATTAAAAACTACCAAAAGATTGACATGCATTTATGTCCTATTTAAATATGAATTTACATCCAATAAAAAATATTAGATTAAATGATATGAATATAATACAATTAAATTTTAAAACTAATTAATAGTATATTCTAACTATATAAATAAATTATATTAAAAGACAGTTTTGACATAAAGTGCAGTATTTTTCATTATTCATTAAAAATGAACTTTATGAGAAAAATACAAAAAATTTACCCAAAGTAAATTTTAATGTCGTTCTTCTAAATAAGACTATTAATTTTTCAGTTTTAATATATAAAATTAAAAAATACTACATTTAAAAGGGGATCTCCATCAAAAGGATGTAAAATTGTATTTTAAAAATAATATGGTATTTATGTTCAAAATTAAAATCATTATCATTTGAAGCCTCTAAATTTTATTTGGTAAATGTAAATACATTTAACAAGAATATTTAATAACAATATCGTTAGTTCTGTTCATCCCCAATAACAAAATGGTTAGGCGTTAAATATTATTTAAAATAATAAAATTATCTTATTATTTTTCTTTATGATTCACCCTTGTGTGGAACATGCGATTTCAGAGAGACCCATTATTGTGTGTTAGGTATAATATGAAACATGGAATTACCATTTAAGTAAAATTATTATCTTATTCAACAATACTAATATAAATCAATATTATTATTCTATAAATACATGGGTCATTAGAATGTCTTTCTATAAATATATATATTATCAATATTTATGAAAATATTTTAATGTTTATTATTCTTAACATTATCCAAACATTTCAATTATATAATTATTTAGTCCTCTAAAGGTAAATTAGGATTGAATAATGGAGTAGTTATCATCAGTAACAATGAAATTAATAAATAACTCTTAATAACATATTGGTATGGTGTTAAATAAAAATCATATATTTTATGATATATATGAACAAGGTTATATAATAAATTTATAATATATCAATATAGAATAAAAATGAATTTTTAATTCATATGAAGAAATATAAGACTTAAAGTAATGGATCATTTTGATAAACGGGGTACATTGTGTAATGATAATACTCTCCTTAACATACATTATTTACCAATTTAATTTCACTTATTGATATTGAATTTTATATATATGACACATACATATTTTCCAATACCATTAAATCATCCATTTATAAGTCTATAATTTCAATAATTTCATTTCTCAAATACCGAATTTCAAATCAAACATTATTTATGTGAATATTTATATCCCTTAATACTATTATGTGACACTCATATAATGTTAGTATTCCTATATTATTACCTTATTTTTTGACATATGATTATTAAATATGATACTAACATAGATAATAATTATTATATTTTTATTTTTGAAATATTTATTAAATTCCAATTGATTATGACATGAATCATCATTTTGAACAACATTTCATTCTGTACATAATTTTTATCATCATTCCTTATAAATGATTTCATTCTTGGGAACACCTAATCATGAACATTTAACAATGTTTGATAAATCATGGAAATTCAATTAATTGAGTATACTTCTTCTCTCATGAAATGATACCAATGTGGATATTAAGAAAGTATAATCCATGATGGGACTATTTTTACCATGTGATGTAATCAAGGATTATAGCCTTTATAGAGACCAAAAGCTTGATGTACATAGCCATTACATTAATTTAGCGGAATACATATTACATAAAAAAATAAACACACAAGGACCATAATAGTTTAGTGTCATTGGAAACTCGGAACATAATCTTCTAATCGTGGTGAAAGATCTTCAACATATCCCATAAAGATATTCCATTTTTTTTCTTACATAAAAAAGTTCTTTATATCCTGGGGAAATGAAAACATAAAAATGGTGAGGTCAAATCCTTAGTAAGGGTAAGCATGGAAAAAATAAAATAGACCATACACATTTCAACTTCAAAACATGATCATAATGTTTAAATATCAAATTCATGAGCAATGACATAAAACATGGAAGTTTATAATGCATAGATCATAAAGGAAAATTAATCATGATAAAATATCATGGAAATAAAACAGTTAAGTGTGGTAACCATTAATCACATGTTATGATTTCTATAGTAGCCAAGGCATTGCTGCCAAGACCATCTTAGTGGAAAAAGTCCCTTTCTGAATCAATTTCACTCCTCGTTCTAGTCCTGTATTACTGAACCGGTTTCACTTATCATTCCAGCCATGTCTATCTCATGAGATATAAATCATTACCCAATTCATCGGAGGGAGATATGGGTCCCACCAATATCATAATGAAATAATTTTACTTGTTCCACAACATGAACATAAATCATTCATCATTACCCAATGTATAAAATTGGTTTTATAAACATCATCCCATCATAACATAATCCATACAAAAAAATGGATATCAATTCATCATATGAAATGTGAAACCATGTAAATCATATAGTAATTATACTTGAAACATACACATATAAAATAATTCCATTTTTTATGGAAAATGGTTTTGATAAAACACTTGAAATGAATTCTTGAAGAAAATATCCTTTCTTCTTCAAAATCATTTTCTTTAATCAAAATGCCATTATATTTTAAAAGAAAAATTTTTTTCTTGAAAATAATCATGAAACATTTTAGTATAATATTCCTGAAAATTAGGTGTTATGAAACCATAAAAATCCGTTCATGCCGTATATGTTAATAAAACACTCTCCTCGTACATTTGTCAGAAAAGTCAAAAAGTACAACATATGGTAAAAAAAATAAGATTCATTTCCTAGCCTATGGTAAAATTAAAAAATGGGTAAAAATTACATTAAACACACATGAAAACATGTTTAGAAAACATGGACATGGATGATAACAAAACCCCAGTAAATACTTACGAATAAACAATCTCAGATAAGTGAGAGATTGGAATAGTTATCACTTAACTTATGTCTGATATGCTTCGTATGTATCCGAAACTCCTGTATAATGACTTAAATAATGTCATTTACTTTTTAAAGAATCATATTTCTTATTATTATATCATATATGGTTCACTTAGGTTTATATATTACCCGTTCATTTGTCAATTCAATGAAAAAGTAGTGTTTTGGGTAAAATTGTTTCATTTATCGTATGAGTTTCGAGTTTTTTTTCTTGATATTATTATGTATATCCTGATTTACATAATTCCAGAATATAAAACATGATTTATATATAATATATTTTCAGTATATAATTATATATGATAGATCGATAAATGGAATGAAATATACCGTTTATGGAGAAGGTAGGCCATATGTGCGCATTAACGTTGTTTTCATTTCCTTATTGAATTGAAAGGAATTAAGTAGATGAAATAAATATATATATACATAAATCCGGTATTATTATTTCATATATATAATTATTATTCATTATATATACTTTATAATCATTCATGAATGGTTATCATGGAGAATGAATCTCATCGCGTACGTACGCACGAGCGATGATATCATTCTCATGATCGTGGAATTGTATTGAAGTGTATGTATAGTATTTTAGAATCAATATCACTTTAAAATAATCATATATTGTTATTTATTTACACCATTATACCCATCCATGAAATGTGGTGGTCGAAAACAGATTACACCACAGCGTGGAGACGGTATTTCGTACGTACGCGTGTGCTGTGATTTCGTTTTCCGTAGGATCGATAAAAGGTGAAATAGGGTTGTTACATATTTATAATAACATATTATTATATAAGTAATATTGATGTTATTACTTTATAATGATAAAACTAAATAATAAGAAGCAGAAGAATAATGAAACTTGAGAAAACTGGAAGAAGAGATTACTTCTTCTTCGACACACGTCCTTTAAGCTTCCTCTTTAGGAAGTAGAGTTGGACTTTTTAGAAGACCAAAACCACTAGAATGTTTCTAGGGAAGCAGATAAGTGAAATGGTCCAGGGTTGGCCGAGCTTCAAGGCTAAAAATGGTGTGAATAGAAGAGGGAAGGGGTTCCCTTTTTATAAGGGAGGAAAGGGGCACCTTCGAAAAAACTCAAAATATTATTTTATAATAAAGTCATATTCGGTTTATAATAGCTAAAAATTGATTTATTTCAAACATAAAGTGGGGATGGGTCGAAATCCTCTAAATTAATAGATTTTAGACAGTTTTGGGTCACTATATTAACCTTATCTTGTAGTTTTAACTCATAGTTAATTAGATTGACATTTACCATGTCACTTTGTATTTTTATATTATATATTTAATAAACATTCCATATACATCCAAGAGACCCCCAAGTGGTCCATTATTGATAAAAATATCATGATATAATTATCATGGAAGAACATTAAATTTTTTGGAATATAATAAAAATTAATAATATAATATTGGTTTTAAAAACTATTTTATGTCAATTTTGAGACTATTTGGTAATTGATTTTTGTGAAAATCATAACAGCATCATTAGTTCGAAAAAGGTTAATCAAATCAATACTAACATGTCATATTAACCTTAAAAATTATAGGAATTTGTAAAAAGTCTCAGATTTCATTTATTTGGGTATTTATAACATCAATTATGTTAATATTTCATTAATAATATAATTACTGCATCATCATTGTGTTATAAATAAATTAAATTATTTAATGTATAAAAATTATAAATAAAATTTCATTATGTATGAAATCTGTTTACAGTTCTAATGAATATTTTTAGTCGAATTTATCTCATGTATAACCCAATATTAAAAATTATTTAGATATTAAACATTGATTTTAACTATTTTAACCCTTCCTTAAATAAATTAATAATAAATGTCCTAATCCAATCCATGTGGACCTTAATGGTCATATTTTATTCCTAAGGTTGTTTTTGGTCGAAATACACTTATCCAATATAATTATTACATGTATTAGGGTAATAATAATATCATTTTTACCCTTAATTACCCTAATTACTTTTAACCGTGGTAAATTAAAGTAAAAAAGATACTATTCACCAAAAATTATTTTCATCTCATTGAACCACATTTCAGTAAATGATATTAACCGTGTCTCTTGAATTTTCAAAATTACACCCACAGATGTGGTAAAATTATGTTTTATGTAAATTTTCAAACTCTTCTACGAGGTGGGTAAAAGACGGTGAAAAGTTCAATAAAATTTTTATATATCTAAAATTATTATAAAATTAAGCCAATTAATTACATTGAACTTATATAGATATTTTGTATCAATTTTGAACTAAAATAAATTTAAATAAAATAAATAATTATTTAAATTAAAAGTCGATTTTTATATAGTAACCCAATGTTTTCACTATTCTTCAAAATTTGAAAGTTTTCAGAAAAATACCAAAATTTCACCCTATGCTAATTTCGATATTCCAAATCCAAAAAAGAAGTCCATTTTGAATGATAAAATTTATAAAATTTCCAAAAGTGGTTATTACTATTCATAACAGCAAGTTCATAATAATATTATAATAATATATCGTTTAGTGAAACATGGTATTGCGAACTACACACGCTATCGAGGAAGGTCTTGATTGCGTGTAATGTGAGCCGAGTCAGGGCTGCATGTAGTGAAATCTTTGTTTGGTGTTGCATATAACATAATAAGAACATATTTCATTTATACATTAAACAAAAACTATACTTAATGTTGCGTAGAATAATTTCCACAAAACGAACTTGAAAATGTGTGTAACACGAGCCATGAATAGTGTTGTGTATACTGCAAGATAATACGGTGTTGCATATAGTACAAACTAATCTTGGTGTAGTGTATAATAGAACACATCAATGAAATTAAAAATAATATATCTCAAAAAATCTCGAGTTTTTACATTAGACCCCCCTTAAAATGAATTTCTCCCTCGAAATTCATCAGGGTTATAAATGGTTTATTACATGAGAGTTTATTTCAAAGAAACCCACATCGTAAAAAGCAATACCAAAACATATATTTAAAAACTAAAGTATGAAACATAATGGTTACCCAAATTAATTAATCATTGGGTTTCCACATAGGACAACATAACTGAAAATATGGATATGGAAGAGAAATCTAACTATCGAGTTTTGATAGAGAGTGGTAGAGAACATGTCTATGAAAAAGCCAACAATCAAAAAGCCATAAATTTGTGATGATCTAAAGTACCATCTGATTCATCGGATATAAGGGAACTAGGAAAAAAATATTGGTTTTCAATATCATTTCCCTAAATTTCAAAATATTGAATTAGAAAAATTCTAACTTAATTTTTGTACAATCTCACCATTGGTCATTCCATTGACAATTTCTCTTTCATCTCTTAAAGAAATGAAGTTGAATTTGTCATTTGCGAAGAGTTAGTAGATAAGGTGATAAAATGATGGGTCATTACGTCTGTCTCAAAATAATGTTTAGCAAAAGTAATCAAATATATGCAAGTCCATCTATAGTGAGATTAGTTATATTTGGTTCCTAAAATGGACTTATACATCATATATCATACTGCTTAATATAATAAAACTAGTTTCTCTAACCAGGGACTTCTTGTAGGCCAGTGGTAGGTGATAAAGGCCCGTCGCACTTCGGTTGTGGGTTCGATTACCTCAACCTTGTCCAATGTGATGGGTTGTCGCTCGTCATAAAGGTTTTCCTTTCTCTAAAAATACATTATTTTAACATTCCATTAATAATATCAAAGAATTTATAGCCTTAAACAATACTAACTTATGTCCAACATAATCCATTCCAATCATTAGGCTTATCCAAAATAATGTTATCCAATCTCATATTATAGTGAAAATGATTACCATATAGTTTCATGTAACAAGCATGTTAATACTGTCATTGATCCCTATATATCATATGATATGTCTTGTTGGTCAAATTCCAAACATTCGAAGGCCTTAATCATGTATTCTATTGAAAAATGAATACCCATTGAACCTTAGTGGAAACATGAATGCTGGTAAAAGTTATCACCATCCACATACAAAAATCCAAAAAATTCTATATACTCAAACCATTATATCACTTAGTACTTATAACAGTCATGAGCTCATGAATACTATCAATCGTATTATTTTCTCCTAATCAATTCATTATGCATATATCATCTGCTTTATAAAATATTTGAATCACTTTTCATGGTTACCAGTACAATAAAATTATTGAAAACCAAAACATACTAATACAAAAATATTTTAATATACCATAAAATTACCTCAACAACATTATTCTTGAATACCAATACAAAAACATTTTAATCCCTCCTCTTCAATGATTTTCATGGAGTATGTCCTTCCTTGAATTAGAATTAACCTCTTAGGTTAAGGCATTGAGTTGGGTAATGCCCATGTTCTCCACAAATTAGACATTGAACTCCATAATAGTCTGTCACTCTATGACTGTTTTCTCCACACAGATAACATCTTCCCCTCCATTTGAGGTATTCCTCAAGGTTCTTCTTCCCTTCTTTATAAATCTCAATCTTCCTTTCTCTATGATCCTCTCCATGTGATGTAACACTCCTGGTAAATAAAGAATATGAAATTTTCACATTTATCCATTTTTTTAATAAAATATTAATATTAATTTAATGTGGACACTATGCGCGATGGCGTACCCAATACGCAACAACGAGTTTCTTGGAAATCTTACATTGCACTCTAATAATAAAATAATATTATTTTAAATGGTAGTTAACGCTTAACCATTGTAATGGAAGGAATGAACAGAACTAACTACAAAATGATTATATATGTTTGTCAAATATTTTTACTCTTTACAATAAATGTTAGAGGATTAAAAATGCAAATGAATCCAATTTTAAGCGTAATCATTCTATTATTCTTTAAAAGGCTGATTTACTACCTTTTTATGGAGAACCTCTTTTAAATCCACTTTTTGAAAATTTTATGTGTTATATTTGAAAAAATAAAATTATTCTCTATAATTGGGACATCAAAATTTACTTTGTGTAAATTTTTGGTATTTTTTCGATAAAGTTCATTTTTTAATGAATAGTGAAAAATGTTGTATTCTAATTCAAAACCACTTTTTAATATAATTTAATTATATGATTAGATTATATTTTGAATTGGTTTTAAAGTGAAATTAGAATATATTTTTACCATTTAATCCAATAGTGGTCGTTGGAATTAATTTCACTTTGAAATTGGTCTTAAACTAGTATCAATCTTTTGATATATTTTATTTCATAAAAACACGCTATTTGTCATGACAACGGGAATTAATTATCAAATTAACTAATGTAACTTATATGATTTGAATTTTGTAAAATAGACATCATTTTTGAATTCGGAATATCAAATATAGCTTAGGGTGGCGTTTTGGTATTATTCTGAAAAACTTCAATTTTTGATGAATAGTGAAACCACTAAGTGGTACTTAAAAAACTGATCTTTTGTTTAAATGAAACTTTACAAATTATGTGTTTTGAATTTCAAAAATCCGAAATACATGGTTTTCATTAGGATGTAAAATTTTTTTCAATTGGATTCAAATAATTTTTTGGTGAATAGTAACTTTTATGTTTTTAATCGCGATTAGAGGTAATTAGTGTAATTTAAGTAAAAAATAATGTTTTAATAATATTAAATGAACATGACACATGTCCTACCTTCATTGGATGAGTCATTAATGACCAGGAAAATCCATGGGAAAACTTGGCGAACCCATGGAGCCACTTTTCTTGGAAAATTACATTAATACCTTTTTATTTAACGTTAAAATTAAAATGTCACAAACATGTGTTGTTTTACTAAAACAATATTTAGATGGGGTTATACAAGTCATATTTTTTACTATAAATATTCATTAAAACTATAAAAATATTTCCTACATCATGATAGTTTTTTTATAATTTTTAGATGTTATATAAATAAATTTATGTATGACACCGTGATGATGCAGTGATTACCTCATAAATGAACGATTTAAATAAAATGAGAAGATAGAGTGAAATCTAAGTCTTAAACTTGTCACAAACCTTTTGGATGGGTGGATTTAGAACCCTTATCACCTTATCCTCTAAATAGATCCTTTTGGGAACTTTTAAATCCGAAAATCATTTTATAATAAAGTAATATTTTGTGAATTTCAAAGAGTACCCCTCCTCTCCTCTTATAAAAGGCCCCCACCTCTACGACCTTACACACACCTCTCAAGCCTTTGGCTCGGCCAACCACTTCCCATTTCATCTCTCCACATTCATATCTTCATCATTGAAGCCTCACTTTGGGCATAATCCTTTCCAAAGAAGACTTTGAGATCAAATCAAAGGAAGTTACCCGATTTAAAGGTAATGTCTTCCCTTGTGTTCTTTTCTTTTATTTTGCTTCTCCAACCCCCTAAACTATTTTTATTCTTTTCTTTTGTAACAACAACAGTATCTTAAATATACTATGATTTCGTTATGTGATATATTAGATCTAAACTTACACACACCTTCATCTAATGGTTAAATAACATATTGTTTCTGTGGATGACGAATTACTGCCTCACGAAATGATGATTGTTCAATATTCATTTAACACCTTCAAAGGTGGCCATTAATATGTCACTATATATATATATGATATATAATATGTTAATGTTTTCCTTAATCTTCTGTATGTTTCATTTATGGAATAACTGTATGGTTTCCATTATGGGTAAACGTGATATCTTCATTTTAGGAAGTGTGGACTACCGCCCCCTCGAAGTGATTTGATTCGTTAATGCCATATGTGGGATGTATAAAGGATTCAATTAATGGTATTGTATATTTTATCCTACTGTAATTATAATATACCTTTATATCATTATTATTTAATTCCATTAAATACAAAAAAAAAATGAAAGTAGAGTTCATGCGTACGTACGGCTTACCATCTCCTTGAACAGTACATTTCATTTCTTATCTCCAAATGTTATGAGCTATTATAAGTACATATATATAATGGATATATATGTAATATATTACATCTAAATGATGGATATCATTCTATAATTATAATATATATATCTCTCATTTTTTTAATTCCATTAATACGACAAAAAATGCAAGTAGTGTTCATGCGTACGTACGGCCTACCGTCTCCATGAACGGTGCTTTTAATTTTTTTATCTCCAAATGATCTGGAATAGTATAAAATGAATCTATACTATATATATATGATATTTAAAGCATAAATACTATTCTGGAGATGATGTACTATAACTACATGGAAAATTCTTTTCCAACAAGTTTAATTTTTACTCATGTACTGAACATTGACAAAAACTTCAGATATGAACTCACTTTATTAACCAATTATTATAACATTATAATAAGTGATATGAACTGAATAATAATATTTAAAGGAGGTCCTTAAGAAATTATAAATTGGCCAAATTTTATTATTCATGAGATTAAAGAACGATTGAGTCATGTCGGACACGATGTAAGGGATCCTACCCCTCTCTTTCTTTTTACGTACAATCTTTTATGTCATTCCTTTTAAGATCATATTTCTTATGATTGGGATGTTCTATTATATTAATATTACTATAATTTTTATGTTCATATGATGAGAGACCCTATTTTCTCTCATCAATCCATTTTTGAAGTTTTAATTGGCGCCATTAGGCTGCCGAAATTTCGTAAGGGGCTTTTTATCTCACTTTGTGTTTTTGTGAGATTCATGCTACATTTTCCAATATTTCCTTTTGATTGGTGTATGTACTGTACATTATTCTACTCTTTGTGTAACATACTTTCGTTTATTATTATTTACATCAATGTTGTATGGTCCTTCTTTCATGGGGAGTACGTTTTGAAAGTTACCCAAATCGGTAAGGGAACCTTTCACCCTCCTATTTTTAAAAGACTTCTATTGTTATGTCTTTTAATTTTCATCTTATTATGTGGGCATATGTTCTTATATATCCTTATTGCCGTAAATTGTTTTTCCAGGGGATGAGATACCCTTTATCTCTCTCATCAACCCATTTTCTAAAATTTGATTTGACGCTGTTAGGATATCAAGGGAACTTCATAACCCAATTTCGATTTATTTGGGTTCAACATGTAGTTATTGAATATGTCATCCTTTGAATATGTTTGAATGAATTTTGATTATTTTACACTTAATATCCACTTATATTGGGTGTATTTATATTTGTCTTACATAATTATGAGATTGATTTATCCTTAATTTAAGGATACCAACTTTATAATGGATTTCATCTCAATTTACATTTCCATTGAGTATTCATTGTTGTTATGCACCAATTCACTCTTATATGGTGTATATACTATCATTTGGAATATTATATCATGAATCCCTTTATTCTCATGATTTTATAATGTTTTTATTAAATGTTATTCCTCAAGTATTGTATTCAAGTGTCTCTAATTTTGTTAAAACCCCTTTAACTAAAATATCATTTTATTTGTTTTAATGATTTCATCTTATAAATATTTCTCATTAATATCCATGTTTTCAAAATGGTTTTATGGATTTATTTATAGGGATTTTAATGGTTTAAAATTTTAAAAGCTTAAATGTTGTATGGGGCACTTTGATTTAAAAATCTCTTTATTAAATAGTTTCAATGGTTTTGAAAATGGTTTTTAGAATGGATTCATTATTTCAATATCATAAAATGTTATATTGTTACTGAAATGTGGGAATGTTATATTTCCTTTATTCTTATGTTGTGCGCTATGATTATGTTATGGTTCATGGGCATTGTTATGAAGACGGGTGGTTCCGGGATAAACTAAGGGCGGGTGTGCCCGATATAGCTCTCCAATGCATTGGGTAACACAAAGGGGTTAAACATTAAGGTTTATCCGAAGAGATTTAGGGAATATACTGTGATGGGTATTCCAAAGGTAACCAAGAGGGTTACTCCCTACGTAAGAATTTTATGAATGCCTCAACTTACCTTTATGTCTTATGATTTCTATGATTTATTCATGATTTTATGAGGTATGTTAAAGTGATTAAGATTTATGGGTAAAGTATGATTTCGTTATTATGTATATATGTACTCATGTTTCCTTTCCATACTTTTTATAACCCTTACTGACCTTTTTTATGCTCATCCCAAGTTTTTGAAATGTTTTCACAGGTCAAGGGATTGGTACATGATATGATGATAGTGTCAAGGAAGTGTCAAGAAAGAATCCATGTTTCATTTTAAATATGTTTCCGTTGATGGGAAAATGAATACTATCTTTTATGTAACCACTTTGTTTAAATGTGGAATGTAATTCATGTTTTATGATCTAATTCCCTAAAAATCTAAACATGAAATGATCCTCAATGTGTAATCTTTTAATAACTTGAGATTAAGTAAGTTTTAAGGTTGGGGCCTTATAGTTGGTATCAATGGTCGGTTTAGATAACTTTAGAGGTTAGGGTATTCTCTAGGCATAAGTGACATTGCCATAATGGTTGGGATTTCAGAAAGAGTCCTAGTTTTAGATAAAGTGAATGAGTAAGTATATCTTAGTGTTTATCTTCCACATTAGTACATGATGGTTTTGTTGATATACTCACACTAACATTTCTGTTTTTAGTGAATGGATGGATCTTGTAGGCACCAAAGTGACAACAGGTTTGAAGGAAAATGTGGTGGTTCTCTGATTAAGAGACTGGATGAAATGGGGGATTCAATGAGGAAACTCATGGTTGTTCTAAACCAACTATCAAAGAGTCATGATCAACCACTTTTACGTTGGTATGTTCTGTAATTCATCATGTATGAGATGACCAATCGATGTGGAAGTTCAGGTAATAATTATAAAGGTAACCATTAGAGTTTATATGATACTTACTTTTGAGGTAATTACGAGTTATTATGTATTATGATGGAAAATGAAAGTCATGATATAAAATTGATGTTAAAATTTTTAATGATTATTTTTGAAGATTTTATCTCGTTTTGGGGAATGTTTTACAAATTATATAGTATTGGAAAAAGGACAACACGCAGACCATGTGACAACCCGTCGCGTCAGAGAATGCTGTGGGAATCGAACCCACAACCAAAGAGTGACAGGTATTTATCTCCTACCACTGGAATACGTGAAGTCCCTGGTTAGTTTGACTAATTTGTTTTAGTTAAATGATTTTAGGAATCAAGAGTAAGTCTATTTTGGGTTATCTATGGAAATGATTAACCTATCATAGAGGATATGTGATTAGGATAATTACTTTTCAATATGAGAATTTAAGAGAAACTAATGTTATTTAGAGATAAAAGTTAATTTGTACCTTGGAAGAGTATGTGATTAAATCCTTCAAATATTTGGGTTTCAATCTTACTTTGGTTTACTTTGAAGAATTTTATGGACAATTGTTTATCGAATGGTCTTCGTTGAACTTTTGGTTCTTTTGGAAAAATTTTGGAGATTAAGAATAGATTTTCTTTTTATAAAGGATTATACTTTTGTGGATTCTCTGACCTCATACTAACAATTTTTGTTTTGATTTTTGTCTAAACACTTGGGAAATATATTGTTCACTTTTGTGGATTAGGTGATTCTCAAGAAGTTGATTATAGTACTATTAATGCGAACAAGTCTTCCTAAATACTCGTATTTTCGGGAAAATATGAGTTTGAATAAGCCAGCAATCATTTTTTTTCATTTTCTAAAGTCGGTTTAAGGGGTTGTCGGTACCCATTACACCAAAACACCACATCCGTTAAACCGATCACCACATTCAAGCAAAATACAAATTTCATATTTCCTTATCAAACTCAAATTCCCTGTAAACCGCTTCGAGCGACAAGTAGCACCAACATCACGCGCCCACAATCTTTTCACACCTTCCAGCCTATCCCGCGACAGCCCTGACAGCCTCACGCCATGCACCATCCAGACCGCACATCAACCCTTCAACCGCCCGCATGCCAATCGACAGCCACGCGATGTCCCGACCACCGTCACGCACCGCACATTCTTGAACCACAAGCACGATTCACTGGCTCCCGAAGTCGTCTTCACCAGTGACCAATGTCGTTATCCCTGGCAATCTTCGTCGATAACAAACCAATAAAACGCCGACGAGGACCCGTCGTCTCCATCGCAAAAACAAGGAACCACAAAAACCACGCGATCCACAGAAAATCACAAAAACAAACAAAAAAAACATGGATCCCCACATCAGGAACTCCAACCACCGGCGACAGCCCTTAGAGACCCTCAAGTACACTCCACCACCACAGCTCAGAAGACGACCTCCACAAGTTGCCCACAGCACAACCATTCATCCCCGAGAGAAGATCCTTGGATGCTCCATAGAGTGTGCCGGTGCATCCGGTCTTACACCCAAGGACCAGACCCCCGGAAATGAAGAAGAAATGTGAAATGCAACAACAAGAAGATACCTCCAAGAGACCGCCATAGCGAGAACCCGAGACCTCCGAAGAAAATCCACCAGAGGGCAGAGGCAGCGGCGATGTCCCCGGATCTTCCATCTTCAAGCGTCAACCGCTAAACGAAAACATTCAAAACATAAAATCACAAGTAAGTATGTTTCATTATTATTTAGTCAAGCTCAAAAATAAATTCCTCAATGAAGATTAACTTAAAACAAAAATGTTGTATGTTAACTTTTCTTACTTGGGAATCGAATACCGTTTAACCCATCACATGTTTGTGATTTTCTTATGGTTAACTTTCTCCTAGACATGTTTACCACCACTCTCCATTAGAACATGACCCTTTGTTTTCTCCTCCATATCCATATTTTCTTATATGGAATCCTAGTATGGGTAAACTCTGGTGACCTTTTTACTTCACTTTCTTTATTTTAAGGTGATTTTTTTACTGACTATTGTTCCGATGTGGGATTTTCAATGAAGTTTCCAAGCCCAATTTTAAAATTGCGAGGACGCAATTCCCAAAAGGGAGGAAGGATGTAACACCC
Organism: Viscum album; assembly: GCA_963277665.1. Taxonomy (NCBI): domain Eukaryota; kingdom Viridiplantae; phylum Streptophyta; class Magnoliopsida; order Santalales; family Viscaceae; genus Viscum; species Viscum album. The sequence goes on along the minus strand of OY728150.1, from coordinate 1,253,037,361 downwards.
CAGGTAAATAAAGAATATTAAATTTTCACATTTATCCATTTTTTGAATAAAATGTTAAAATTACTTTAAAGGGGATGCTATGCGCGATGGCGTACCCAATACGCAACAACGAGTTTCTTAGGAATCTTATGTTGCACTCTAATAAAAAAAATATTATTTTAAATGGTAGTTAATGCCTAGCCATTGTAATGGCGGGAATGAACAGAACTAACTACAAAATTTTTATATATGTTTGTAAAATATTTTTACTCTTTAAAATAAATTTTAGAGGATTAAAAATGTGAATGAATCCAATTTTAAGCGTAAACATTCTAATATTCATTATAAGGTCGATTAATCCCCTTTTTATGGAGAACCTCTTTTAAATCCACTTTTTGACAATTTAATGTGTTATATTTGACAAAATAAAAATCTTCTTTGGAATTAGGGCATCAAAATTTACTTTGTGTAAATTTTTGGTATTTTTTTGATAAAGTTCATTTTTTAATGAATAGTGAAAAATGTTGTATTTTAATTCAAAACCACTTTTTAATCTAATTTATTTATATGATTAGATTATCTTTTTAATTGGTTTTAAAGTGAAATTAGAATATATTTTTACCATTTAATCCAATAGTGGTCGTTGGAATTAATTTCACTTTGAAATTGGACTTAAACTAGTGTCAATCATTTGATATATTTTGTTTCATAATAACATGATATTTGTCATGACAGAGGGAATTATTTATTAAATTAATTAATGTATCTTATAAGATTTGAATTTTTTAAAATAGACATAATTTTTGATTTCGTAATATCAAATATACCTTAGGGTAAAGTTTTGGTATTATTCTGAAAAACATCAATTTTTAATGAATAGGGAAACTACTAAGTGGTACTTAAAAAACTGATCTTTCATTTAAATGAAACTTTACCACTTCTGTGTTTTCAATGTCAAAAATCCGACATACATGGTTGTCATTAGTAAGTAAAATGTGGTTCAATGGGATTAAAATAAGTTTTTGGTGAATAGTAACTTTTATGTTTTTAATCGGGATTATAGGTAATTAGTGTAATTTAATGTAAAAATAATGTTTTAATAATATGAAATGAACTTGACACATGTCCTACCCTCATTGGATGAGCCATGACCGACCAATAAAATACATGGCTCAACTTTGGGACCCCATGGAGCCACTTTTCTCGGAAAATGACATTAATACCTTTTTATTTAAAGTTAAAATTAAAATGTCACAAATATGTGTTGTTTTACTAAAACAATATTTTTATGGGGTTATACAAGTCATATTTTTTACTATAAATATTCATTATAAAGCTAAAAATATTTCCTACATCATGATAGTTTTTTTTATAGTTTTTATATTTTAAATAAATTAATTTATTTATGACACCGTGATGATGCAGTGATTACCTCATAAATTAACGATTTAAATAAAATGAGAAGATAGGGTGAAATATAATTCTTAAACATGTCTCACACCTTTTGTATGGGTGGATTTAGAAACCTTATCACCTAATCCTTCTAATATATCCTTTTAGGACCTTTTAAATCCGAAAATCATTTTATAATAATGTAATATTTGGTGACATTCCAAGAGTGCCCCTCCTCTCCTCTTATAAAAGGCCCCCACCTCTGCCACCTAACACACACCTCTCAAGACTTTTTATCGGCCAACCCCTGCCCATTTCATCTCTCCACGTCCATATATTCATCATTGAAGCCTCACTTTGGGCAGAATCCTTTCCAAGGAAGCCTTTGAGCTCAAATCAATGGAAGTTACCCGATTTAAAGGTAATGTCTTCCCTTGTGTACTTTTGTTTTATTTTGATTCTCCAACCCCTAAAAGCTATTTATTATTTTCTTTTGTAACAACAACAGTATATTAAATATCCTAGGATGTTGTTTATGTGAATTATTAGAGCTACAATTACACACACCTTCGTCTAATGGTCAAAGAACATATTGTTTCTGTGGATGGCGAATTACTGCCTCACGAAACGATGATTGTTTAATATTCTATTAACACCTTAAAAGGTGGCCATTAAGATGTCACTATATTTATATATGATATATAATATGTTTATTTTTTCCTTAATCATATGTATTTTTCATTTATTTCATACCTTTATGGTTTCCATTATGGGTAAATGAGATTTCTTCATTTTAGGTAGTGCAGACTACCGCCCCCTCGAAGTGATTTGATTTATTAATGCCATAAGTGGGACGTATAAAGGATGGAATTAATGGAATTAAATATTTTATCCTAATGTAATTATAATATACCTTTATATAATTATTATTTCATTCCATTAAATTCAAAAAAAATAAATGAAAGTAGTGTTCATGCGTACGTACGGCTTACCATCTTCATGAACGGTACATTTCATTTCTTATCTCCAAATGTTATGAACTATAATAAGTACATATATATAATGGATATATATGTAATATATTACATATAAATGATTGATATCATTCTTTAATTATAATATATATCTCTCTCATTTTGTTTTAATTCCATTAATATGATAAAAAATGAAAGTAGCATTCATGCGTACGTACGGCCTACCGTCTCCATGAACGGTGCTTTTAATTATTCATCTCCAAATGCTATGGAATAGTATAAAATGAATATATACTAGATACATATGATATTTAAAACATAAATACTATTATGGAGATAATGTAACTATAACTACATGGAAAATTATTTTCCAACAAGGTCAATTTTTACTCATGTACTGAACATCGACAAAAACGTCTGATATGAACTCACTTTATTGACCAATTATAATAATATTATAATATGTGATCTGAAATGAATAATAATATTTAAATGAGGTCCTTAAGAAATTATAAATTTACCAAATTTTATTATTCAGGAGATTAAAGAACGATCAAGTCATGTCGGACACGAGGTAAGGGATCCTACCCCTCTCTTTCTTTTTAAGTACACTCTTTTAGGTCATTCCTTTTAAGCTCATATTTCTTATGATTGGGATGTTATTTTATATTAATAATACTGTAATTTTTATGTTCATATGATGAGAGACCCTATTTTATCTCATAAATAAATTTTGGATGTTTTAATTGGCCCTGTTAGGCTGCCGAAATTTCGTAAGGGGATTTTTATCTCACTTTGTGTTTTCGGGAGATTCATGCTACATTTTCCAATATTTCCTTTTGAGTGGTGTATGTAATATCCGTTATTATACCCTTTGTGTAACATACATTCATTAATGAGTATTTAGATCAATGTTGTATAGTCCTTCTTTCATGGGGAGTACGTTTCGAAAGTTACCCAAATCGGTAAGGGAACCTTTCACCCTCCTCTTTTTAAAAGGCTTCTTTTGTTATGTCTTTTAATTTTCATCTTATTTTTTGGGGATATGTTCTTATATATCCTTATTTCCATAAATTTTATTTCCAAGTGATGAGATACCCTTTATCTCTCTCATCAACCCTTTTTCTAAAATTTGATTTGATGTCGTTAGGATGTCAAGGGAACTTCTTAACCCATTTCGATTTCATTTGGTTCAACATGTAGTTATTGAATATGTCATCCTTTGAATATGTGTGAATGAATTTTGATTATTTTACACTTAATATCCAATTATATTTGGTGTATTTATATTTGTCACACATAATTATGAGATTGAATTATCCTTAATTTAAGGATACCATCTTTATAATGGATTTCATCTCAATTTACATTTCCATTGAGACTTCATTGTTGTTATGCACCAAATCAATCTTATATGGTGTATATACTGTCATTTGGAATATTATATCATTAATACCTTTACTCTCATGATATTATAAAGTTTTTATTACATGTTATTTCTCATGTATTGTATTCAAGTGTCTCTCATTTTGTTAAAAACCCTTTAACTAAAATATCGTTTTAAATGTTTTAATGATTTAATCTTATAAATATTTCTCTTAAATATCCATGTTTTAAAAATGGTTTTAAGTATTTTTTTATATGGATATTAATGGTTTAAAATGTTAAATGATTAAATGTGGTATGTGAAACTTTGATTTAAAAATCTATTTATTAAATATTTTAAATGGTTTTGAAAATTGTTTTTAGAATGGATTCATTATTTCAATATCTTAAAATGTTATATTGTTATTGCAATGTGGGAATGTTATCTTTCCATAATGCTTAAGTTATGTGCTATGATGATGTTATGGTTCTTGGGCATTGTTATGAAGACGGGTGGTTCCGTGATAAACTAAGGGCGGGTGAGCCTGATATAGCTCTCCAATGCATTGGGTAACGTGAAGGGGTTTAACGTTAAGGTTTCTCCGAAGGGATTTAGGGAATATACTGTGATGGGTATTCCAAACGTAACCAAGAGGGTTACTCTCTACGTTGGAATGTTATGAATGCCTGAATTTACCTTTATGTCTTATGATTTCTATGATAAATTCATTATTTTATGAGGTATGTTAAAGTGCTTATGCTTTATGGGTAAAGTATGATTTCATTCTTATGTATATATATATACTCATGTTTCCGTTCCATACTTTTTATAACACTTACTGAGTTTTTTATGATCATCCCATGTTTATGAAATGTTTTCACAGGTCATGGGATTTGACATGATATGATGATAGTGTCAAGGAAGTTTCAAGAAAGAATCCATGTTTTATTTTAAATATGTTTCCATTGATGGGAAAATGAATACTATCTTTTATGTAACCACATTGTGTAAATGTGGAATGTAATGAAAGTTTTATTATCTAATTCTCTAAAACTCTAAACCTGAAAAGATCCTAAATGTGTAATCTTGTAATAACTCAAGATTATGTAAGGTTTAAGGTTGGGGCCTTATATATGACCATGCATAAAATTCCATCTTCCCCCTATTTGATGACTTAGGAATACCACCAAGGTTCACCTTGTTAATCAAATATCGTGATGACTGATTCGGCCTTATAACAATATCATTATCTCTAGGCATTAAACCATTTTGTTGATCACAGTCACCAGTTTGTCCATCAGAATCAACATTAACTGAATTCCTTCTCGTTCCCTCCATTGACTAAAACCAGAAACTATAGTGTATGAAATAGTTAAAATAATGAGGAACCACATAATCATTAAAAGTCACTTATGGGATGTCAAACTTATAACACATTCTTAAATCCATGACAGCTTATGTTCACCCTAGGATATTCATGATCGTCAACATAACTCTAGTACTGTAACATATAGTTATACTAAACCTTAGGGATATCCCTAAACATACCTTAGAAATATCTATAGGGATTTTCCTAAAGTTTTCGCATCCTAGTTTCCAAAGGTTAACTAAACCATTCCTCCGATACCAACTGTAGATACCCAAAGCTTGATGTACATAGACATTACGTTTCTTTTTTTCATACTTAATACATAACAAAAAAAACACACAAGGACCGTAACACTTTAGTGTTTTTGGAAACTCAGTACATAATCTACTAATCATGGTGAAAGATCTTCAACATCTCCCATAAAGATCTTACCCTTTTGTTTTCTTCCCTAATACCATTCATTATATCATGGGGAAAATAAAACATAAAAAGGGTGAGCTCAAATTCACATTAATTTTAAGCATGGAAAAAATAAAACAAACCATACACATTTGAACTTCAAAAGATGAACATAACGTTTAAAAATAAAATTCTTGAGCAATGACACAAAACAAGGTAGTTAATAAGGCATAGATCATAAAGAAACATTAATCATGATAAAATAGCATGGGAATAAAACATGTAATTGTGGAAAACATTAATCACATGTTATGATTTCCATAGTAGCCAAGGGATTGCTTCCAAAACCAGCTTAGTGGACAAAGTCCCTTTATGAATCGTGTTCACTCCTCGTTCCAGTCCTATATTACTGAACTGGTTTAACTTTCCATTCCAGTCATGTCTATATCATCAGATATAAATCGTTAACCAATGCATTGGAGGGAGATATTGGTCCCACCCATCTCATAATGAAATCATTCTTACTTGTGCCACAACATGAACATAAATCATTCATCATTAACCAAAGTATAAAATGGTTTTCATAAACATCATCCCATCATAACATAATCCATACAAAAAAATGGACATAAATTCCTCATAAGAAAAGTGAAACCATGTAAATTATAGAGAAATTATACTTGAAGCATACACATATGAAATATTCCAATCTTATATGGAAAATGGTTTTGATAAAACACTTGAAACGAATTACTGATGAAAATATCCTTTCTTCTTCAAAATAATTTTCTTTCCTCAAAATGCCATGAAATTTTTAAATAAAAGGATTTTTTGAAAATAATCATGAAAAATTTTAGAATAAGATTCATGAAAACTAGGCCTTATGAAACCGTAAAAATATGTTCATGCCGTATAAGTTAAAAAACACATTTTGCTTGAACTTTTGTCGGAAAAGTCAAAAAGTACATCGTATGGTAAAAAAAAGTAAGATTCCTTTCATACCGTGTGGTAAAATACAAATATGGGTAAAAATTACATTAAACAGACATGAATTTTTTTTAGAAAACATAGACATGGATGATAACAAAACTCCATTAAATACTTACAAATATATAATCTCAAATAAGAGCGAGATTTGAATAGTTATCCCTTACCTTATGTCCGATATGCTTCGTATATATCCGATCCTCTTGTATAATGATTTAAATAAAGTCATTGACTTATTACAGATTCATATTCCTTGTTATTATATCATATATGGTTCACTTAGGTATTTGTATTACCCTTTTATTTGTCAATTCTATGTTAAAGTAGCGTTTTGGGTAAAATTGTTTCATTTATCGTAAGAGTCTCGAATTGTTGTTCTGGATATTATTACTTATATCCTGATTTATATAATTCCATAATGTAAAACATGATTTATATATAATATATATTCAGAATATAATTATATATGATTGATCGATAAATGAAATCAAAGACACCGTTCATGGAGACGGTAGGCCATACGTACGCATGAACGCTGTTTTCGATTCCTTATTGAATTGAATGGAATTTTGTAGATGACATACATATATATATATACATAAATACAGTATTATTATTTCATATATTTCATTATTATTCATTATATATACTTTATAATCATTAATGAATGGTCATCATGGAGAATAAATCTCATCACGTCGTGGAGACGGTATTCTGTACGTACGCACGAGTGATGATACCATTCCCATGATCGTGGAATTTTATTGAAGTGTATGTATAGTATTTTAGAATCAATATCACTTTATAATAATTATATATAGTTATTTATTTACACCATTATACCCATCCATGTACGGTGGTGGTCGAAAACAGATTACACCACAACGTGGAGACGCTATTTCGTACGTACGCACGCGCAGTGATTTTGTTTTTAATAGGATGGATAGTAGGTGAAATAGGGTTTTTTCTTATTTATAATAACATATCAGTATATAATTAATATTGATGTTATTACTTTATTATGAGACAACTAAATAATAACACGTAGAAGAAGAAAGAAACTTGAGAAAACCGTAAGAAGAGATTACCTCTACTTCGACACACCTCATTTAAGCTTCCTCTTAAAGAAGTAGAGTTTGTTTTTTGGGAAGAACAAAACCTCCAGAATGTTTCTAGGGAAGGGGAGAAGAGAAATGGTCCATGGTTGGCTGAGCATCAAGGCTCAAAAGGGTGTGAAGAAAAGTGGGAATGGGTTCTCTTTTTATAAGGGTGGAAAGGGGTATCATTGGAAAAACTCAACATATTATTTTATAATAAAGTAATATTTGATTTATAATAACTCAAAAATGATTTATTTCGAAGATATAGTGGGGATGGGTCGAAATCCTCTCAACCAATAGATTTTAGACAGGTTTGGGTCATTATATTATCCTTATCTTTTAGTATTAAGTCTTAGTTAATTAGATTGACATTTACCATGTCACTTTTTATTTTTATATTATATAGTTAATAAACATACCATATACATCCTAGAGACCCCCACGTGGTTCATTAATGATACAAATATATTGGTATAAGTATCCTGGACGAGCCATAAATTTTTTGGAATATAATAACAATTAATAATATAATATTTGTTTTAAAAACTATTTTATGTCAATTTTGACACTATTTAGTAATTCATTTTTGTGAAAATCATAACAGAATGATTATTTCGAAAAAAGTTAATTAAGTCAATACTAACATGTCATATTAACCTATACAATTATTTTAATTCATAAAAAGACTCAAATTACATTTATTTGGGTATTTATAACATCAATTATTTTAATATTTTATTAATAAGATAATTACTCCATCATCATTGTGTCACAAATAAATTAAATTATATATTGTTTAAAAATTAAATATAAAATACCATTATGTAGGAAATATGTTTATATTTCTAATGAATATTTATAGTTTAATTTATCTTATGTATAACCAAAAATTAAACTTGATTTAGTTATTAAACATTGATTTCAACTATTTTAACACTTCCATAAATAAATTAATAATAAGTGTCCTAATCTAATCCAAGTGGACCTAAATGGTCACATTTTATTCCTAAGGTTGTCTTTGGTCTAATTACCCTTGTCCAATAGAATTAATACATGTTTTAGGGTAATAATAATATCATTTTTACCCTTAATTACCCTATTTACTTTTAGCCTTGGTAAATAAAAGAAAAAATTTACTATTCCAGAAAAATTAATTTCATCTCATTGAACCACATTTTAGTCCTTGATATTAATCGTGTCTCTCATATTTTTGAAATTCCACTCACAGAAGTAGTACTATTAATTTTTATGTAAATTTTCAAAATCTCCTCGGAGGTCGGTAAAAGACGGTGAAAAGTTCAATAAAATTTTTATATATCTAAAATTATTATAAAAAGACTCCAATGAATTACATTGAACTTATATAAGTATTATTTATCAATTTTGAACTAAAATAAATTTAAATAAAATAAATAATATTTTAAATAAAAAGTCGGTTTTTAAAAAGTAATATAGTGTTTTCACTATTCCTAAAACATTGAATGTTTTTAGAAAAATACCTAAATTTCACCCTAGGCTAATTTCGATATTCCGAATCCAAAAATGAAGTCCATTTTGAAAGATAAAATTAATAAAATTTCAAAAAGTGGGTATTACTATTTATAACGGCTAGTTCATAATAATATTAAAATAATATACTGTTTAGTGAAACTCGGTATTACATACTACACAATCTATCAAGGAAGGTATTGATTCCGTGTAATGCAAGCCACTTCAGGGCTGCGTGTAGTGAAAGCTCCATTTGGTGTTGCGTATAACATTATCAAAACTTATTTCATTTATAAATTAAACAAAATCTATACATAATGTTGCGTAGAATAATTTCCACAAAACGAACATGAAAATGTGTGTAACATGATCCAAGAATAGTGTTGTGTATAATTCAAGACAATATGGTGTTGCTTATAGTGCAAGCTAATATTGGTGTTGTGTATAATAGAACACATCAAATAAATTAAAAATAATATATCTCATAAAATCTCGTGTTTTACAGCCTTGATATATTCTAATGTTATTCTTGGTGTTTCTATAAACTTTCCAATGTTTCCATGGTGTTTTGATATCTTGATCATTATTTTATTCTTAAAATTTTCAAATCATCATACTTTTATTTAATAATATCATCTTATACTGTATTATTAGACATTAATATTCCTTACTATGATTATTCCCTTGTATTTTTTGACGTACCCACTTTTCTATGTATTCCCTTGGTTATCACATAAAATTTTAGCTGATCAAAAATAATCATGGGGGTTATTAAGTTTATTCAAATCATGTTGATTTAATATTTATAATGATGTTTAATGTACAAATTCCTCAAAATACAAATGGAATTTTGATACGTTTATATTATTTAATTAATAATTAATTTAAAATATAATGTAATAATATGTGTTATAAGCCTTGGGATGCTATAGTTGGTATTAGAAGAAGTAATATTTATATTTTTGGGTCAGAACTAGGATAATATAGGGGAAAATATGTATGTGTTTATATAATGGAATATATCAAGAAAATGTGGTGTTTGTATAGAGAAAGCGGTTTCCAATAATTTGTATACATTTTTTTGATACTAAATGTTTATATTGATCTAGTATTGATATACAAAGGGTAAATAACACTAAAAGAAGTGAATTGTGTATTAGCTCAATCATCACATGGTGCATGACCAAGAGGTCTTGTTTCAAAACTGGATAGAATCTCATGGGGGATTGGGATTTTCAATTTCACAAACTAATAATTAACCACATTGAAGGTCATCAAAAAATTGTTAGAAATAATTTTTTTTAAATTACCATTGTATCCTAGATTGATTTATATTGACACATATAATATGATATACATATCATTTAAAATATTTCTCTTCTATGATTTTAGTATTTTCTTTTTATGTTTATTAGTTAATTTATTATCATCTTCATTTTCAATGTAGTTAGTGGAAGGAAATAGGGGAAACCAACAAACACAAAAACAATATGGTTGGAAATGTGTTGATTTAACTAATTAAATTCATAAATTAATGAGAGTGGGACTTGGTTAATTACAAGATTTACTTCATCAACTAACTCCTCCTATGATTATAAAAATTAATAAGGAAAAACCCCACCATTCTCTTAAAAAATAAGATTCTATTGTTGATACATATATTGGGAAAATGACCCCAATATCTATTGTATCATGTGAACCAAAAACAAGGGATATTGGAATATTTCTATTGAGAATATACTTTTGATCATCATATAATCAAAATAAGAGAATATATTATGGTCCATTTTTCATATATTGGAGTAATAAAATCAATTATGGATCATACTCCTTGACTCATGGTCTATAAAATATATTTATTTAATGGAATGATAAGAACTAAATAAAATTTGTTCAAAAGTTATTGTTCAAAAACTATCCAAATTATAATAGAGAGGTAGTTATTTTTATTTATATAATTGGATTATGAGCTTATGGGGGAGTATAAAGAAAACATTACAATTCTTTCCTAGTATGGGTTCATATTACTCTTCAATTTAAAATATATGGTTCACCTCTTCCATAACAGATCAATCCAATGTTTAAAAAATATATAAAGACTCGTGATTGTGACTGTTTGGAAAAAAAATCTAACTAATGTTTAAGTTGTAGATTAGAGATTCCTAGCGTTCTAAGGGGGCTAGAGATAAACAATAAAAATTTTAATTGTTTTGGTTCAATGTGACACCCCAAAATTCTAAATGAATACTATTTTATTTGAGATAAAGTGAGACAAGAAATACCAATCATAGAAGATATTTTTACACCCAAAAAAATTCAATATATTGGTTAATTATATCTCTTAAATAGTGTATATTAAATGCAACACTAGGTTTCACTTTTGTTAGACACAACAACATCATTCTTTGATAGATTATGTTATATTCAGGATTGAGTTTTAACAAATATTAATAATATTATTATTTAAAACATAAATTATCACCTAGAAATTAAATTATATGGTTTTAATAGTATTTAATAAATAATCAAAATATATTTTTAAATTAATTTTTTACTAATTAATTATAAATAAAAATAAAATAACATTTAATGTAATGTAATTTTTTTAATAAATACAGTTATATGCTCCCAAAAGGAACAATATGAAAATAAATAAAATTTATTTTTAAATGTGAATGATATTAATTAATTTTATATATTATATATTCTATCGAATTTTTCTACATTTATCTTATAGATTTTATAGGCATTGCATAAGAAGCAATACAATTTTATGAATAAAAAGTTATATTTTTCAAAAGGAAGTTCTTCATCCATTTAATAAGACAATTAATTTAAACACAAAATTATAACATATTTAAATATTTTATTTTCACAAAATAAATGTAATTGTTTTAAATTGGAATGTAAAAAATATCTTTGGGATAATATTTTAAATTTTTCTTAGAGGGTTGATTTTTTTAAGAATGGTCAATAATAGTAAATTTTAATTGAAATAATACTTTTTATCTAAATATTTTATAATGTTAAATTATATTTTGAATGGGTTTTAATGTCATAATAGATTAATTATACTTCAATTAATCTATTTTATTTCCTTATAATAATTATTATATGTAACTAATATAAAAAAATCTATCATTTTATCATTTTATCTTTAAAAACCCTCTTTTTCATTAGTTCTTCAAGAATGATTCAAAATTAATTTCCCTAAAATTCTAATTTGAATTTTACATAATGTATTCCATATATTGAATCAGATTAATTTTTTTCTTTTAATATGATAAATATAGTTTTTTACCACATTGATTAGTGAACGTAAGAAAAAATTATTTACATGGATTAAGAGAAAAAAGAGTTTACCAACGGACTAAACTGTAATATTAAAGGGTAAATGACATAAAAACGTTCAAAACACTAATTTAATAGCCCTATTTAGAACATATACAATATTTTAAGGATAAATATTCAATAATATCATCACATTAGGTAATGGAGACCTCCCAATAGTGTCTCCTTTTAGGTACTTATACTAATTATATTCCACAACCAATATTAAAAAACACTCACTCACCTATCATATTCACACTTATAATTCAATGTTATAGTAAACAATCTACGTATATAAATAAAAAAACATCTTTAATGAAATCCTAGAATCAATATAATTTTTATAAATGTATCCTATTATTGAATTATATGTAATCAAAATGGAGGTACAGAAAAAAGATTTGGCATTCATCAACAAATGTTTTGGTTTTATTAAATTATTCACATAAAAAATTTATGTTTATATCACGATTACTTAATAAAATAAGTTTTAAACAAATTAGATGTATTTAGGTTATTTTTACTTTCACTAAATTCATACACATCCATACACTATGATATTTTTTCAAGAATCGTGTGTATGGATAACTACCGCCTCACGAACCAATGTCACTAATTCACTCATTACCACCATTCAAAATTGGTAATAATAATATATTTATTGTTTAAAAATTATTTATATCAAATATATGAATTTTTTATTTTTTTATATTTTTATATCAATCATTAATTTATCATTTAAATTTTGTGTGAATAAGATAATGTCATTCGTGAGTACGAAAGACTACCACCTCGTGAAACGATGAGATCTGTTTTCACATACATAGAATATATTAAGAACGAGTTTAATATAAAAATTTTATATTTGAAATAAATATTACACATGAATAATAAGATAAATATATATTATTTAATTTTCATTCATTAATAATAACATAAAATTGAAACAATGTTCATGCATACGTTCAACCTAATATATCCATAAATAATGAATTTCATTTACTATAACTAAATGTAATGGATTACTCTATATATATATTTACTGAATATATATGTTATTTAAATCATGGATTAAAGTCATTATATGATTAAATGAAAATATATCTAATAATAATAGAAAAATAACATGTTAAAATAGACTTTAAAAATAATGAAATAACATGAGAAAAAATGAACAATATGAATGAATATTAATAAATTAGAGATAAATAGTTATAAAATAATAATTTATTGTATAAAAATTATTAGTATGTTTCATGAATATGTTAATATAATTGTTAAACCTATTATATAAGATTTTAACGCTTGTTAAACCAAATGAAATTATGTGGTAAGGGTTTTCATCAACATATCATTTTGTTGATTAATATTTGTATGGTATGAAATTAATTAATAAAAATGGTGTATAAACTCCCACCTACTTCTTATATCATGCATAATTAATTATTCATTTTATTATATGATTAAATTTATATAATATCATCTAAAGAATATTGAATCAATAGTCATCGCATGGTAAATAATTTTTTAAATCAATTTCTTATTATTGAGTTATATTACTTCAATGATGTCATTAATATTATATGATTATATATAAAATATTTTTTATTATATATATTTTATTTACAATTTTTTTATTTGGATTTAGAGTTTATATGTCTAATTAATTAATCAATTAATGATAAGTTCAATGTTATGATAATTTTGCATGTTTATTTCACAATCTCATTCTTTTCGAGATAGATTATTATTGAATTTTGATTAAAGTATATTATATTATCTGTATATAATAGAAAATTTTATTTTCTTCTACTAGGGTTATTAATTATCATTACCATGTTATTTAAAAAATTTCTACTGTTTAGTACATATAATTATTGAGTAAATATTTTATTAAAATCTGGCATCATTTCTCTCTTCGGTTAGAAATCCATTTTCATACAAAACCATGATTTTTGATATATATTTTCAATTTTATTTTCATTAAAAATTACTAAATTATTTATTAATACAAATATTTACCCATTTTACATTTTTTACTTTATGTTTTTTAATGTTTCATTTTTATCACATTTTAAACAATAGACGTTTCTATCCTTTCATACCATCTGAAAGGAATGTTTTTATGGGTTATATGGAATTAAGAAACATACGATCATTAATTTATAAATTGAATTTTTATTGGTTTTCTTACAAGAAATTTTATCGAATGTTTTTTCAATAAAATGGATTTTTTAAAAATATTCAATGAAAAAAAATGATATTTTCCCCAAGAACATTTTCTATATATTTTTTTAATATTTTTATTTCATCAATTAAAATAAAAAATATTATAACTCCAATGGGTACATATAATATTGATACAATCCATATTATTTTCAAATATATATTAGAATTATTTTGATCAAGGATAATAATAAAATTTATTACCTTGAATTATTATTTTATTCCTTAACATCCACTTGAGTTATTCACTTTTTGGTGACCATTGAAGATTATATTTCCCTAAAATATCCTTATCATTTATCTATAATATGATTATATCATAAAACACAATCCATTTTTTTTATAGTGTTTAATTTTAATATTAGTTTATAATGTAGAGAAATATTTATAAATCTGTATTGTTTACTCAATAAAGATATTTATAAGGACCCGACCTTAAACATTACTTATTATTCAATTAAATGAATAATTTACAAATAGGATCTTTTCAGGTTTAGAGTCTTAGAGAATCAGGACATAACGATTACATCTCAAAAGATTACAAAAGTAGACACTTCTACTATGTTTCCATAAAATAAAAACTCTTAAAAATAAACTTGTCTAGTTCCATGTTTAAGATAGCATGAAGTTTCTTTGTTCCCATTAGTGACACTATTCCACATTAAGTCATGTGAAAAACATTTCAAAAAAACATGGGGTGAGCATAAAAAGCTCAGTAAGGGATACACAAAGAAGGAAAACTGTTAGTTTTTCAAAATAATAAGTAAACCATGAATACTTTATCAAAGTAATATTTTTCACCTTTATGAAGAAGAAAATATTCTTCATTGATTTAATGATCATTACTTACCATTTTTTAACCAAAATATTACCATAAAACCCTTATAATGAACTCATAACATATAAAGGTAACATGGGACGTAAACATACTTAAATGGAATAACCTTACGGTCGACTTATACACATATCACATAATGGAATAGCCATACGGCCGACTTCCATACCCAATGCATTGGAGGTTATAACATAACCACCTGTCCTGGTATTCACGGCACCACCTGTCATATGGTTTATCACGTAACCACTCATCAAATGTCCAAGTACCATCATAAGACATAAAACAAAAATAATGGAAAGAAAATATTTCCACATTTAAAACACAATATATCACTTAAATATATTTACATAACAAATCCATTATAAAAACTATTTTCAATACCAAAATATTTCAAATAGTATATGGTATTTATTTCATTTTAAAAAAACATCACAACTTGTTGAGGAAGCCAAAGACCAAATAATACTCACGGCGGCGGAAAAGGTCGTTGTAACTGCGTATGTTAATGGAAACATTCCATTTTTTCATTTTGTAAAATGATTCGTAGAAAAAGATTCCTTTTGTATAAAATTAAAAGTCAAAGGGGTTTATACATCGTATAAAAGAAAGCATTGTATTAGAACAAAATATGCCTCAATGAAAAGAGATTGAGATGAAGTCCCTTACCTCATGTCTGATGTGACTCGATTGCTCTTTAATATCATGAATAATAAACTAGTGTTAATTTATAATTTCTTAAGATCCATTTTCAAGCTTACTATTCCTTTTATATAACTTATTTCCATGTTATAAACATTATGTAAACATTTAAGTTAATAATGTTCGTTTTGTCGATATCTGGTTCATAAGTCAAAAATGGACTTCTTACAACTACATGTTGTTTATGTGGTCAATGGTTCATTATTTCCATAATTATATTCATTATTTGGATATCATATATATCATATATATCCAGAATATACATGTATTTATAATAGTACATGACATTTAGAGGTAAGAAATGAAATGCACCGTTCATGGAGACGGTAATTCGTACGTACGCATGAATGCTACATTCATTTCTATTTGGTATTTAATAGAGTGAAATAATAATGGTATAAGTGTATATTATAATTCCAGTATAACATCATATATAATAACATTAACTCCATCCTTTATATGACCCACATATGGCATTAACGAATCAAATCACTTTGAGTGGGCGGTAGTCTGCACTTCCAAAAATGAAATTATCATGTTTACCCACAATGGAAACAATAAAGGTATCCCATAAATGAAAAATACAGAAACATAAATAAAAAATAAACATAATATATATCATATGTAAATATAGTGACATATTAATGGCCACCATGAAATGTGTTAAAATAAGATTGAACAATCATCGTTTCATGATACAGAAAATCGCCAACCACAGAAACAGTATGTTCTTTAACCATTAGATGATGGTGAGTATAGTTTTATCTCTAATAATTCTCATAAAAACATCCTAGTATATTAAATATACTGGTTTGGTTACAAAATAAAGGAATAAAATTTGTTTAGGGGGTTGGAGATGCAAAATAAAACATAAGAAAACAAGAGAAGACACGACCTTTAAATTGGGTAACTCTTTTTGATTTGAGCTCAAATGCTTCCTTGGAAAGACTTCTGCCAAAATTGAGGCTTCTAGGAGTAAGAGAGGGATGTGGAGAGAAAAAATGGGTAGGGTTTGGACGATCCAAAGGCTTTAGAGGTGTGGGTAAGGTGGTAGAGGTGGGGGTCTTTTATAAGAGGAGAGGAGGGGCACTTTCGGAATGTCATAAAAGGTTACTTTATTATAAAATTATTTTCGGATTTTAAAGGTCCCAAAATTATATATTTCAAGGATAAGGTGATATGAGTTAGAAATAAACCCATAAAATAGGTTTTTGAAATGTTTAGGTCTTATATTTTACATTATCTTTTCATTTTATTTCAATCATTAAATAATGAGGTAATTGCTGCATCATCATGGTGTCATAAATAGTTTACTTTATTTAATGCCTAAAAATTATAAAAAAATATCATGATGTAGAAATTTTTTTTATATTTCTAATGAATATTTATAGTAAAAAATATGACTTGTATACCCCCATTTATATTTTTTTTAGTAAAACAACACATGTTTGTGGCGTTTTTATTTTAACATTAAATAAAAAGTTATTAATGTCATTGTCCTACCAAAGTGGCTCCATGGGGTCCCCAATTTGACACATGGATTTTATTGGTCGTACATGACACATAAAATAAGGGTAGGACATGTTTCAAGGTCATTTCATATTTATTAAAACATTATTTTTACCTTAAACTACACTAATTACCTCTTATCACGATTAATAACTTAAAAGTTACTATTCACCAAAAAAATTATTTTAATCCCATTGAAAAACATTATACTACCTAATGACAACCATTTATGTCGTATTTTTTGAAATTAAAAACAAAAATGTGGTAAATTTTCATTTAAACGAAAAATCATTTTTTAAGTTCCACTTAGTGGTTTCACTATTCATCAAAAATTAAAGTTTTTCAGAAAAATACCAAAAATTAACCCTAAGCTATATTTGATATTCCGAATTCAAAAATGATGTCTATTTTAAAAAATTCAAAACATATAGGTTACATTAATTAATTTAATAATTAATTCCCACTGCCAGGACAAATAGCTTGTTTTTATGAAACAATATATTTCAAAAGATTGACACTAGTTTTAGTCCAATTTCAAAGTGAAATTAATTCCAAAGACCACTATTGGATTAAATGGTAAAAATATATTCTAATTTCACTTTAAAACCAATTACAAATATAATCTAATCATATAAATAAATTATATTAATAAGAGGTTTTGAATTAAAATACAACATTTTTCACTATTCATTAAAAAATGAACATTATCAGAAAAATACCAAAAATTTACACAAAGTAAATTTTGATATCCCGATTCTATAGAAGAATTTTATTTGGTCCAATTGAATTTATAAGAGTTACCAAAACTATATTTAATGATGGTTCTCCATCAAAAGGCGATAAGTGGACCTTTAGTGAAAATTAGAGTATATACGCCTAAAATTGAATTCTTTTCATATTTTAAGCCTTTATCATTTATTGGATAAATGTAAAAACATTTATCAAACATATATAATCATATTTTAGTTATTTCTATTCATTCCCACCAATACAATGGATACGTGTTAACTACCATTTAAAATAATATTATTTTATTACCAGTGTGCAACGTAAGATTTCAAAGAATATCTTTGTTGCGTATCGGGTATGCTATCGTACATAGCAACCCATTTAAAGTAAAATTAATATTTAATTTATAAATATTAATAAATATGGGAATGTATTAAACTTTATTTACATGAGATGTTACATCCTTCCCCCCTTTTCGGAATTGTTTCCTCGCAATTTTATTCACTTATCAAATTAAGTGTTGGTATTTATCCCTCATAGAATTTTCTGATTCCCACGTTGCCTCTTAAACCATATGGTTTTTCCATAAAACCATTACCTGGTAAATTACCTTATTGAAAAACACTTTCTCTCTATGGTCAAGAATCTAGACTTGTTGTTCTGCATAAAAGACATTCTCTTCCAACTGAACTACCTCTGGGCTCAAAACAAGAGACGAATCTGGCATATACTTATTCAACATCGAAACAAGAAAAACATTGTGTACCTGAGATAAACTCAGAGATAGTGCCACTCAATATGAAATTGATCCAACTTTTTCTAAAATTTCAAATGGTCCAATGAACCATAGACTCAGCTTTCCTTTCTTACCAAATCGTATTGCACTTTTCCATGGTGAAACTTTGAGAAACACATGATCACCCACCTCAAAAGATAGATCCTTCCTCATGTTGTCTGCATAACTTTTTTGTCTTCTATGAGCTATTTTCATGTGTTTCTGAATCAATTGAACTTTTTCTGCCATCTCTTCTACCAATTCTAGTCCCATCATCTTCCTTTCACCCACTTCATCCCAAAAAACCGGAGTTCGACACCGCTTCCCATATATTGCCTCAAACGGAGCCATCTGTATACTGGAATGAAAACTGTTATTATATGAAAATTCAACCAAAGCTAGATGTTGGTCCCAACTTCCCTGATTATCTATAGGGCAAGCACGTATCATATCTTCCAAGGTCTGAATTGTTCATTCTGAATGCCCATCTGATTGCAGATGAAAAGCTATACTAAAAATTAATTCAGTACCCAATGACTTTTGAAGGCATTTCCAAAAGTTATAAGTAAACCTGGGATCACGATTAGATACAATGGATATGGGAAATCCATGCAACCTTACTATCCCTTTAAGATATAATCAAAAAAGTTGATCCAGAGGGAAAGTATCTCGAATACGAAGGAAATGATCAGATTTAGTCAAGCGATCAACAATAACCTAGATTGCATTATTACCTTGAGATGTCTTCGGTAATCCCAAAACAAAGTCCATGGATATATTTTCTCATTTCCACTATGGCACTGGTAAAGGCTGAAGCATCCCTTTCGATAACTTCCACTCTTCTTTAACATGCTGACATGTCAAACACTTCATAGTAAAATTGTAACACCCTCAACTTCCATGGTATGCTTCTCTTTGAATAATAGAGCAATGTGTGTTGTACTCAACCATGAGTTATAACACACCACGACCAATCAAAGTAGCCTTTATGAATATTAATACCCACTCTTTGAAATTATATAAATTTTATATTTCAAAATGGAGTTCATTTTTGGATTCGGAATATCGAAATTAGCTTATGTTGAATTTTTGGTATTTTTCTGCGAACTTCCAATTTTTTTAGGAATACTGATAAATACATAAAAACAACTTTTTTTATCAAAATAATTTATAGTGGTAAATTATATTATTGAGTGGTTTTAAAGTATAATTAGAATATATTTTTACCATTTTTTCCAGTGGTGTTCATTAGAATTAATTTCACTTTGAAATTGAACATAACAAATTGTAAATCTTTTGATATATATTGTTTCTTTAAAACACTCTATTTTTTTGTGATAGTGGGAATTAGTTATGAAATTAATTAATTCAACTTATATGTTGGGAATTTTGTAAAAAAGACATCATTTTTGAATTCAGAATATCAATTATAGCTTTGGGTGAAATTTTGGCATTGTTCTGAAAAACTTCAATTTTTGATGAATAGTGAAACCACTAAGTGGTAGTTAAAAAACTGATTTTTTGTTTAAATGAAACATTACCACTTCTGTGATTTTATTTTCGAAAATCCGACATACATGGTTTTCATTAATAAGTAAAATGTGTTTTTATGGGATTAAAATAATTTTTTGGTGAATAGTAACTTTTATGTTTAATTAATTGCGATTAAAGGTAATTAGTGAAATTTAATGTAAAAATGGTATTATAAAAATATGCAAATACCCTTAAACTTGTCCTACCTGTATTGGATGAGTCATTTCCGACCACGACAATCCATGGGTCAACTTGGGGACCCCATGGCGCCATTTAGGTAGGAAAATGACATTAATAACTTCTTATGTCACAAACATGATGTGTTTTACTAAAAAAATTATTAAATGGGGTTATAAAAGTAATATTTTTTACTATAAATATTCATTAGAAAGATAAAATGAATTCATATATCATGGTAATTTTTTAAATAATTTTTATACATTAAATAAATTAAATTTTTAATGACACCATGATGATGCATCGATTACCTCATTAATTAACGATTTTAATAAAATGGAAGGATAATGTAAAATCTAAGAATTACACTTGTCCAAAGCCTATTGGATGAGTACATTTCGAACCCTTATCACCTTATCCTAGAAATATATATTTTTGGGACCTTTAAAATCCGAAAAATATTATATAATAAAGTAACATTTCATTATATTCCAAGAGTGCCCCTCCTCTCCTCTTATAAAAGGCCCCCACCACTACCACCTTATTCACATCATCAAAGCCTTTTGGATCAGCCAACCTCTACCCAAATACTCTCTCAACTTCCCTCTCTTACTCCTAGAAGCCTCACTTTGGGCAGAATTTTTCCCAAGGAAGCCTTTGGCTCAAATCAAAAAATAGTTTCTTGATTTTAAGGAGGTTAAAGAGCGGTCGAGTCAAGTCGGACACGAGGATGTGAAGAAGTATTTTATGAATGATATAAATGGATAATATGAGGGGATATGAATACAAGATTTTGTTGTAGTGTTTTATTAATTTATGATGTAATGTAAATATTATGAATGTATCTAGTGTTTCAAGGCTACTAAACTAATCCGTCTTTCGACAATTGATCTTTGTGATCATGTCAATGTTACGCAATAATGTACCGACTCTGGGTAACTAGGGTCAGGGCGTTATAGTTGGTATCAGAGGCAGTTTAGTACAAACATTGGAATCTGGATTTAGATATAATCTGATTATAGCACATATCCCAAATATAAACTTTGAGGATTAGTATAGATGATCTTCCTAGAATTTTGGTATTATAGATATTTTTTGATTTTTCCGAGCAATACATCCCTGTCTGGATACGAGCAGGTAGAGGAGGCTCTGGAACAGATGTAACTAGGGGTAAAACCTGAAAACATCTCTTTGAGATAGACTCGAACGGGAACTGGTTCAAGACAATGGGCCTTACTGCACTTTGGGTTACGACAGTCCCGGGGGATATGCTTTGGATAATTATCATTTTATTTACAAACCATTATGAAAGTATTATGAGTACATACATCCTCAAAGAAAACATTTTTATTATTATTGATTATATCCATAAATTTCTCAATTTATGTTAAGTGTTTTACAAGTATGGAATTGTGTATTTGAATTCATAAACTAATCTAGTTTATGCCATTGTTTAGAAATGGAACCTAGTGGGAGGAATGGAAACTGTATCAATTGATGCACTCCGTGTAGGGATTTCCCTCCTGCTCAAGATAATTATTGTGGAGCTGGTGATACAACTGGTGCTGATCAGCTTATCACCATACTGGGACAACTCACTCAGGCTATGAATAATAACCATACTCGTATGGAGCACCCTGATCCGCAACGTGGAGGATCAATGTTAGACCGCTTCATGAGGCAAAAAACACCAAAATTCAACAGAATTACAAATCCCTTAGTAGCTGAGCAATGGATAAAGTCCTTATAGAAAATATTCCTTGCCTTGGGTAGTAGTGAATGGGAAAAGGTTATAATGGCAGTTTACCGCCTCACTGGAGATGTCGATCAATGGTGGTTGCTAATTCAAAACACAAAGGAAGATGAAGAAGTATCAAGTATTTAATGGAGGGAGTTTAAGGAAATTTTCTTAGAAAAAAACATTCCACATGACCATCGAGCAGATATGGAAAAGAAATTTCTGAGTTTGAGACAGAAGGAGGATGAGAATGTCGCAATGTATGAGGCCAACATTACAAGGTTAGAAAGACATGCTGCAGATTATATATGTAACCCAAGAAGTAAGATTGATCATTCATTTGATGGTTTAAAACCATTTCTCCATCGAGCTTTAGTATCACAATCTTTCTCAACATACGAAGATATAGTCTCATGTGCTATCAAGAATGAAAAGGAATTCGCTAATTCTAATGACAACATAGTAAAGCAAGAGAAGAATATAATGGTGGAATAAGAGACAGATAAAGGGAAAAAGGGAAAGAAGGATTTTCCATTATGCAATAATTGTGGGAAGAATCACCCTGGTACTTGCCTAAATGGAATGGGAGTTTGTTATAAATATGGAGAAAAAGGTCACCAGGCTTGTGATTGCAAGGGAAATAAAGAGGCTATCAATGTTGAATGATACAATTGTAGGGAAATGTGGCATTATGCAAATGAATGTCCTAAGCGTTAGGGAAACTTATCTCAGAAAAGGTCAAGGGATAAAGGACAATCTTATGTTGTTACTACAGTTGAAGTGGAAAAATTAATGTATTGGTGCTTTTGGAATCAAGGATTATATTCTGGTTATAAGAATAATGTGATATATATAAGGATTTTAATGCAGTACTTGTTGTTTTCATTAAGGTTTTAATATGATGAAGGTAATCATATTTTTTTATGGGACAAAAAGGGAAAATTTACTTTGTTTGAGGAATCTGATGATACAATTGATTTTGGAATTTAAATACATTTTAGAGATAGTCTGGGCAGAGGTATTTTGGATAACTATTACGGTTGGAATGGACTAAGTTGAACTTTGGATAGTATTGTTTAAGGTTAAAACATTTCTGAAGATTATTTTTGGAATATTATAATACTATAGTATTAAGAAAATGACAACCTACTGGCCAGGGGATAAACCGTCACGTCTGACAATGATGCAGGAATTAAACCCACAACCATAGTGCGACAAGCCTTTACTACCTACCAATAGCCTACAGGAAGTCCCTGGTTATTACAAAATAGTTTTCCTAATCTAAATGGTATGTGGTAATATTTGGAACCTTATACAATTAGGATAAATAGAATATTTTTGAGTTCTGTTACCATTTGGAGTAAAAGATGGGTTGGTGGTAAAAAATTATTAATGAATGAGAGTCTACAGGACAAGTAAGTATATTTCCTTACGTTCTTAGTAAATCTCTTAAATAAATTCATCAAATTTATGAAAGGTAACTTAAAATATAAATGATGTCGGTTAACTTTTCCAACTGGGGATTCAAAGACGGTTTAACCAATCACAATTTTGTGATTTTCTTGTGGTTAAATTTCTCCTAATCTTGTTTTCTACAACTCTCCATCAGACCTTGATGGTTTTTTTCATCCATATCCATATTTTCATATAATCCTAGTATGGGCTATCTCGGGTGACCTTTATACTTCTCTTTCTTTCTTTAAATGTTATATTTTTATTAACCTTATTTCCGATGTGGGTTTTCCACAAAGGTATTTTCTATTTTCAACCTTTTATATTCAAATAAAAATTTCAAATTACGAGGATGTAATTTATTAAAGGAGGGGATAATGTAACACCCCAAGCTTCCATGGTATGCTTCTCTTTGAATAATAGAGCAGTGTGTGTTTTACGCAACCTCGAGTTATAACACACCACGACCAATCCAAGTAGTCTTTATGAATAGTAATACCCACTTTTTTAATTTATATAAATATTATATTTCAAAATGGACTTCATTTTTGGATTCGGAATATCTAAATTAGCCTATGTTTAATTTTTGGTATTTTTTTGAGAACTTCCAATTTTTTTATGAATAGTGAAAAATACTTAAAAACAAATTTTTAATAAAAATAATTTTAGTGATAAATTATAATATTTAGTGGTTTTAAAGAATAATTAGAATATATTTTTACCATTTTATCCAATAGTGTTCATTAGAATTAATTTCACTTTGAAATTGGACATAAATAATTGTCAATCTTTTGATATAAATTGTTTCTTAAAAACACGCTATTTGTTGTGACAGTGGGAATATGTTATAAAATTATTTAATGCAAATTATATGTTTTTAATTTTGTAAAAAATAACTTATTTTGTAATTCGGAATATCAGTTATAGCTTAGGGTGAAATTTTGGCATTTTTCTGAAAAACATCAATTTTTAATGAATAGTGAAACCACTAAGTGGTAGTTAAAAAACTGATTTTTCATTTAAATGAAACATTACCACTTCTGTGATTTGATTTTCGAAAATCCGACATACATGGTTGTCATTAGGAATTAAAATGTGGTTCAATGGGATTAAAATATTTTTTTGGTGAATAGTAACTTTTAAGTTTAATTAATCGTGATTAAAGTTAATGAGTGAAATTTATGGTAAAAATGGTATTATAAAAATATGAAAATACCCTTACACTTGTACCAGCCCAATTGGATGAGTCATGTACGACCAATACAATCCATGGATCAACTTGGGGACCCCATGGAGCCACTTTGGTAGGAATATGACAATAAAAACCTTTTATGTCACAAACATGAGTTGTTTTACTAAAACAATTTTTAAATAGGGATATACAAGTAATCCTTTTACTATAAATATTCATTAGAATGCTAAAAAGAATTATTAAATCATGGTAATTTTTTTATAATTTTTAGACATTAAATAATTTCAATTTTTAATGACACCATGATGATGCAACAATTACCTCATTAATTAGTGATTTCAATAAAATGGAAGGACAATGTAAAATATAAGAATTACACTTGTCCGAAGCCTATTGGATGAGATTATTTCTAACCCTTATCACCTTAGCCTCAAAATATATAAGTGTGGGACCTTTATAATCTGAAACTAATTATATAATAAAGTAACATTTCATTACATTCCAAGAGTGCCCCTCCTCTCCTCTTATAAAAGGCCCCCACCACTACCACCTTATTCACACCATCCAAGCCTTTTGGCTCGGTCAAACTCTGCTCAAATACTCTCTCAAATTCCCTCTCTTACTCCTAGAAGCCTCACATTGGGCAGAATTATTCCCAAGGATGTCTTTGGCTGAAATCAAAAAAGAGTTTCCCGATTTTAAGGATGTTAAAGAGCATTCGAGTCAAGTCGGACACGAGGATGTGAAGAAGAATTTTATGAATAACCTGAAGGGATAATATGAGGGGATATGAAGACAAGATTTTGTTGTAGTTTTTTATTACTTTATGATGTAATGTAAATATTATGAATGTATCTAGTGTTTAAAAGCTACTAAACTAATCGGTCTTTCGAGACTTGATCTTTGTGATCATGCCAATGTTATGCAATAATGCACTGACACTGGGTAACTTGGGTCAAGGAGTTACCGTTGGTTTCAGAGGAAGTTTAGTACAAACCTTGGATGCTAGATTTATATAAACTCTTATTAAAGAACATATCCCAAAGATAGACTTTGAGGATTAGTATAAAAGAACTTCCTAGAATTTTGGTATTATAGATATTTTGTGAGTTTTCCGAGCAATACATCCATGTATGGATACGAGCAGGTAGAGGAGGCTATGGCACAGATGTACCTAGGGGTAAAACCCGAAAACACAACTTTGAGCTAGACTCAAATGTGAACTGGTGCACGACAACGGGCCTTGCTGCACTCTTGGTTGCGACGCTCCCATGGGATATGCTTAGGATAATTATCATTTTATTTACAAACCATTTTGAAGGGATTATGAGTACATACTTCCTCAAAGAAAACATTTTTATGATTATGGATTATATCCATAAATAGTTAAATTTATGTTAAGTGTTTTACAAGTATAAAATTATGTATTTTAATTCATAAACTAATCTAGTTTATGCCATTGTTTAGAAATGGTGCCTAGTGGGAGGAATGGAAATCGTATCAATGCACGCACTCCGTGCAGGGAATTCCCTCCTAATCAAGATAATTATTGTGGAGCTGGTGATACAACTGGTGGTGATCAGCTTATCACCATACTGGGACAACTCACTCAGGCTATGAATAATAACCTTAATCGTATTGAGCACCCTGATCTGCAACGTGGATGATCAATGTTAGACCGCTTCATGAGAAAACAACCACCAACATTAAATGGAATTAAAAATCCCTTCGTAGCTGAGAAATGGATAAATTCCTTAGAGAAAATATTCCATGCCTTGGGGAGTA
The DNA here is from genome assembly GCA_963277665.1 of Viscum album. NCBI lineage: Eukaryota > Viridiplantae > Streptophyta > Magnoliopsida > Santalales > Viscaceae > Viscum > Viscum album. The sequence goes on along the minus strand of OY728150.1, from coordinate 1,253,010,324 downwards.
GTGAATTGTAAAAGGTTATAATGGAAGTTTACTGCCTTAGGGGAGATGTCGATCAATGGTGGTCACTGATTCAAAACACAAAGGAAGATGAATAAGTAACAAGTATGGAATGGAGGGAGTTTAAGGAAATTATCATAGAAAAATACTTTCCACATGACCATCGAGCAGATATAGAAAGGAAATTTCTAAGTCTGAGGAAGAAGGAGGATGAGAATGTCGCAAAGTATGAGGCCAACTTTAAATGGTTAGCAAGACATGCTGCAAATTATATATGTAACCCAAGAAGTAAGATTGATCGTTTCTTTGATGGGTTAAAACCATTTCTCCATCGAGATTTAGTATCAAAATATTGATCAACATACGAAGATATAGTCTCGTGTGCTATCAAGACAGAAAAGGAATTCTCTAAGTCTTATGACAACATAATAAAGCAAGAAAGGAAGAGAATGGTGGAACAAGAGACAGATAAAGAGAAAAAGGGAACGATAGATTTTCTATTATGCAATAATTGTGGGAAGAATCACCCTGGTACTTGCCAAAAAGTAATGGGAGTTTGTTATTAATGTGGGAAAAATGTCACCATGCTCGTGATTGCAAGGGAAAGAAAGAGGCTATCAATATTGAATGCTACAATTGTAGGGAAATGGGGAATTATTCAATTGAATGTCCTAAGCGTCCGGGAGACTTACCTCAGAAATGGCTAAGGGATCAAGGACAATCTTAAGTTGTTACTACAGTGGAAGTGGAATAATTAATGTATTGGTGCTTTTGGACTCATGGATTATATTCTGGTTATAAGAATAATGTGATATATATAAGGATTGTACTACAGTACTTGTAGTTTTCATTAAGGTTTTAATATGATGAATGTAATCATATTTTTGTATGTGGAAAAAAGAGAAACATTACTTAGTTTGAGGAATCTGAGGATACAATTGATTTTGGAATTTAGAGACCTTTTAGAGAAAGTCTGGACAAAGGTATTTTGGATAACTATAACAGTTGGAAAAGATTAAGTTGAACTGTGGATAGTATTGTTTAAGGTTAAAACATTTCTGACGATTGTTTTTGGAATATTATAATACTATATTTTTAGGAAAATTACGACCTACTTGTTAGGGGATAAACTGTCGTGTCCAACAAAGCTGCAGGAATCGAACCACAACCATAGTGTGACAGGCCTTTATAACCTACCACTAGCCTATAGGAATTCCCTGGTTATTACAAAATAGTTTTCCAAATCTAAATGGTATGTTGTAATATTTGGAACCTTATACAATTAGGATAAATAGAATATTTTTGAGTTCTGTTACCATTTGGAGTGAAAGATGGTTTGGTGGTAAAATTTTATAAAAGAATGAAAGTATACATGACAAGTAAGTATATTTCCTTACGTTCATAGTAAATCTCTTAAATAAATTACTCAACTTTATGAAAGTTAACTTAAAAAAATTTTGTCGGTTAAATTTTCCAACTGGGGATTCAAAGGACGTTTAACCAATCACATGTTTGTGATTTTCTTGTGGTTACCAATATCCTAATCCTGTTTTCTATAACTCTCCATCAGACCTTGATGGTTTGTTTTTCCTCCATATCCATATTTTCATAGAATCCAAGTATGGGCTATCTCGGGTGACCTTTGTACTTCTCTTTCGTTCTTTTAATGTTATATTTTTATTAACCTTTTTTCTGATGTGGGTTTTCCACAAAGGTATTTTTTATTTTCATCCTTTTATATTCAAAGAAAAATATCAAATTGCGAGGATGCAATTTATTGAAGGAGGGAAGAATGTAACACCCCAAGCTTCCATGGTACGCTTCTCTTTGAATAATAGAGCAGTGTGTGTTGTATGAAACCTCGAGTTATAACACACCACGACCAATCAAAGTAGCCTTTATGAATAGTAATACCCACTTTTTGAAATTATATAAATTTTATATTTTAAAATGGACTTAATTTTTGGATTCGTAATATCGAAGTTATCCTATGTTGAATTTTTGGTATTTTTCTGAGAACTTCCAATTTTTTATGAATATTGAAAATACTTCCAAAAAACGTTTTTAATCAAAATAATTTATAGTGATAAATTATACTATTGAGTGGTTTTAAAGTATAATTAGAATATATTTTTACCATTTTATCCAATGTTGTTCATTATAATTAATTTCACTTTGAAATTAGACATAAAAAATTGTCAATCTTTTGATATATATTGTTTCATAAAAACACGCTATTTTTTGTGACAATGGGAATTAGTTATAAAATTAATTAATGAAACTTATATGTTTGGAATTTTGTAAAAAAGAGAACATTTTTGAATTTGGAATATCAATTATAGCTTAGGGTGAAATTTTGGCATTGTTCTGAAAAACTTCAATTTTTGATGAATAATGAAACCACTAAGTGGTAGTTAAAAAACGGATTTTTTGTTTAAATGAAACATTACCACATTTGTGATTTGATTTTCTAAAATCCGCCATACATGGTTGTCATTAGGAAGTAAAATGTGGTTCAATGGGATTAAAATAATTTTATGGTGAATAGTAACTTTTAAGTTTAATTAATCGCGATTAAAGGTAATTAGTGAAATTTATGGTAAAAATGGTATTATAAAAATATGAAAATACCCTTACACTTGTCCTAACCCTATTGTATGAGTCATGTCTGACCAAGACAATCCATGGGTCAACTTGGGGACCCCATGGAGCCTCTTTGTTAGAAAAATGACATTAAAAAATTTTTATGTCACAAACATGAGTTGTTTTACAAAAACAATTTTTAAATGGGGTTATACAAGTAATATTTTATTACTATAAATATTCATTAGAAAGATAAAAATATTTCCTACATCATGGTAATTTTCTTATTATTTTTAGACATTATATAAATTACATTTTTAATGACACCATGATGATGTAGTGATTACCTCATTAATTAACGATTTTAATAATATGGAAGGATAATGTAAAATCTAACAATTACACTTGTCCAAAGCCTATTGTATGGGTATATTTCGAACCTTTATCACCTTAGCCTTGAAATATATAAGTTTTGACCTTTAAAATCTGAAACTCACTATATAATAAAGTAACATTTCATTACTTTCCAAGAGTTCCCCTCTTCTCCTCTTATAAAAGGCCCCCACCACTACCACCTTATTCACACCTTCAAAGCCTTTTGGCTCGGCCATCCTCTGCCCAAATACTCTTTTAGCTTCCCTCTCATACTCCTAGAAGACTCACTTGGGGCATAATTCTTCCCAAGGAAGCCTTTGTCTCAAATCAAAAAAGAGTTTCTTGATTTTAAGGATGTTAAAGAGTGGTTGAGTCAAGTCAGACACTAGGATGTGAAGAAGTATTTTATGAATGACCTGAAGGGATAATATGAGTGGATATGAAGACAAGATGTTGTTGTAGATTTTTATTACTTTATGATGTAATGTAAATATTATGAATGTATCTAGTGTTTCAATGCTACTAAACTAATCGTTCTTTCAAGACTTGATCTTTGTGATCATTCCAATGTTACGCAATAAGGCACCGACTCTGGGTAACTGGGGTCGGGGCGTTACAAAAATCAGCAATATCTCTTTTCATTCCTTCCCACCAGTAATACTCCTACAGATCTTTGAACATCTTAGTACTGCCAGGATGAACGGAAAATGGGGAACTATAAGCCTCACATAATGACTCATTCTTCAACTGTGAAACACCAGGAAAACATAATCACTTCCCAAACCTCAAAACACAATCATTATCAATATTAAATTCATGCAACTTACCCTTCTGAACCAGCTCTACTGTTTTCTGCAACCCACTGTCTTTCTTTTGTTCTTTCTTAATTCTGTCTGATAGAGATGATCTCACTAATACCTGAAACAAAATAGAAGAACTTCCTGCACCAACAACTTATATTCCAAAGTTCATCAAATCAAAAACCAAAGGATCTCATTCCAAAAAATAGCATGGTTAATGAAGCATTACATTTTCGACTCAAAGCATCAACCACTTTATTTGTTTTATCCGGATGGTAATGAATTTTACAATCATAATCTTTAATTAATTCTATCCATATCCTCTATCTCATGTTCAATTATTTCTGAGTGAATATATAATTTAAACTTTTGTGATTGGTATATATTTCACACTTTACTCGATACGAATGATGCCTCCAAATTTTTAGAGAAAAAACAACAACAACTAATTCCAAATCATGTGTAGGGTAATTTACCTCCTGAGTTTTCAACTGATGTGAAGCATATGCAATTACCTGACCATTCTCCATAGGGACACACCCAAGTCCCTTCAATGAAGCATCACTGTATATAACAAACTCACCATTCCCGGAATGAAGTTCCAAAACTGGAGCATTCACTAATCTTTTTATAACTCCTGAAAACAATCATCACATTCTTTTTCCCAGATAAACTTAACACCCTTCCGAGTCAAATTATTCATTAGACTAGATAATCGTGAAAAAATTTAAACAAACCATCAGTAGTAAGCTTCCAATCCAATAAAACTACGGATCTTGGTTACATTTGTGGGTCTTGGCCATTGTTCAACAACTTTTGTTTTAGAAGGATCAACAATTATGCCATTTTTTTGAAATAATTTGACTAATGAAAGAAATTTGTTGTAACCAAAACTTACACTTTCTGAATTTTCCATAGAGTATATTTTATTTTAAGGTTTGAAAGTTAACCCTTAAATGACTTTAATGCTCTTCTTTACTTTTAGAAAACACCAAAATATCATCAATAAACACAACCAACATTTATCACCGGATTAAACTGAGCCATCAGTGCATTAAACTGCTCAATTCTGATTCCGACCATCTCTGGTTGATGATTTGAAAGGATATTTTAATCTGTATGCCTTCCTTAAAAAGATTCTCTGTTTCATCTATGGAAAACCATTCTTATCACAGAAATATCTTAGGCGAAGAAATATTGTAATCTTTAAATGATATATCATTTCAATCATACCATAAATTAATTTATAATTTAATAATATTCTAACTCCTAAAGTTGTCTAAACTGACTTTTGATACCAACTACAAGGACACGACCTTAAACATTACTTATTATTGAATTAAATGAATATTTAACATAGAGGATCTTTTGAGGTTTAGAGTTTTGGAGAATTAAGACATAACTATTACATCTCAAAAGATTACAAAGTAGACACATCTACTATGTTTCGATAAAATAAAAACTCTTAAAAAGAAACTTGTCTAGTTCCATGATTTAGATAACATGATGTGTCCTTGTTCCCATCATTGACCCTATTCCACATTAAGTCCACTATAAAACATTTCAAAAAAACTTGGGGTGGGCCTCAAAAGTTCAGTAAGGGATACACAATGAAGGAAAACTATTAGTTTTTCAAAAGAATATGTAAACCATGAATACTTCATCAAAGTAATACTTTTCACCTTTATGAAGAAGAAAATATTCTTCATTGAATAAAATATCATTACATACCCTTTTTAACCAAAATATTAACATAAAACTCATATAAAGAACTCATAACATATAAAGGTAACTTGGGACATAACCATACTTAAATAGATTAACCATACGGTCGACTTCCAAACATATCACTTAATGGAATAGCCATACGGCCGACTTCCATACCCAATGAATTGGAGGGTATAATGTAACCACCCGTCCTGGTATTCACGGCACCACCCGTCATATGGTTTATCATGTAACCTCCCGTCAAATGTCCAAGTACCATCATAAGACATAAAACAAAAATAATGGAAGGAAAACATTTCCACATTTCAAACACAATATATCCCTTAAATATATTGACATAAAAAATCCATTATAAAAACCATTTTCAATACCAAAATACATAAATGAGTTTATGGTATTTATTTCATTTTAAAAAACATCATGGCTTGTTGAGGAAGCCAAAGACCAAATAATACTCGCGGCGGTGAAAAAGGTCCTTATCACCACGTACGTTAAAAGAAACATTTCTTTTTGTCATTTTGTAAAATACTTCGTAGAAAAAAATTCCTTCTATATAAAATTAAAATTCAAAGGGTTTTATACACCTTATAAAATAAAGAATTGTATTAGAAAAAAATATGCCTCAATGAAAGGAGATTGAGACAAAGTCCCTTACCTCGTGTCCGACGTGACTCATTTTCTCTTTAATCTCCTGAATAATAAACTAGTTTTAATTTCTACTTGCTTAATAACCTTTTTAAAGCTTATTATTCCTTTTATATAACTTATTTTTATGTTATAAACATTATGTAAACATTTAAGTTATTAATGATCGTTTTGTCGATATCAGGTTCATAAGTCAAAAATGGACTTATTACAACTACATGTGGTTTATGTGGTCAATGGTTCATTATATCCAGAATGATATTCATTATTTGGATATCATATATATCATATATATCCAGCATATACATGTATTTATAATAGTACATAACATTTGGAGGTAAGAAATGAAATGCACCGTTCATGGAGATGGTAAGCCGTACATACGCATGAACGCTACTTTCATTTCTATTTCATTTTCAATGGAGTGAAATAATAATGATATAAGGTTATATTATAATTCTAGTATCACACCATATATAATAACATTAACTCCATCCTTTATATTTCCCACATATGGCATTAACGAATCAAATCACTTTGAGGGGGCGATAGTCCGCACTTCCTAAAATGAAAATTATCGTGTTTACCCACCATAGAAACAATAATGGTTTTCCACCAATGGAAAATACATAAGCATAAGGTAAACATAAACATAATATATATCATATATAAATAGAGTGACATCTTAATGGCCACCATTAAAGGTGTTAAAATAAGATTGAACAATAATCGTTTTGTGAGGCCGAAAATTGCCAACCACAGAAATAGTATGTTCTTTAACCATTAGATGATGTTGTGTGTAGGTGTAGCTCTAATACATATCATAAAAACATTCCAGTATGTTGAAGATACTGGTTTTGTTACAAAATAATGTAATAAAAAGAGTTTATGGGGTTGGAGAAGCAAAATAAAACATAAGAACACAAGAGATGACACTACCTTTAAATCGTGTAACTCATTTTGATCTGAGCTCAAAGGATTCCTTGGAAAGACTCCTGCCCAAAGTGAGGCTTCTAGGAGTAATAGAGGGATGTGGAGAGAAAAAATGGGTAGGGTTTGTCTGAGATAAAGGCTTTAGAGGTGTGGGTAAGGTGGTAGAGGTGGGGGCCTTTTATAAGAGGAGAGGAGGGGCACTCTTGGAAAGTTATAAAAGGTTACTTTAATATAAAATGATTTTTGGATTTTAAAGGTTCAAAAATTATATATTTTAAGTATAAGGTGATAAGAGTTAGAAATAAATCCAAAAAATAGGTGTTTTACAAGTTTAGGTCTTATATTTTACTTTATCTTTTCATTTTATTTAAATCATTAAATAATGAGGTAATCGCTGCATCATCATGGAGTCATAAATAATTTAATTTATTTAATGTCTAAAATTTATAAAAAAAATATCATGATGTAGGAAATATTATTATCTTTATAATTATTATTTATAGTCAAAAATATTACTTGTATAACCCCATTTAAATTTTTTTATTAAAACAACACATGTTTGTGACATTTTTATTTTAAGATTAAATAAAAAGTTATTAATGTCATTTTCCTACCAAAGTTGCTCCATTGGGTCCCCAAGTTGACCCATGGATTTTCTTGGTCTTCCATGACACATAAAATAATGTTAGGACATGTTTTAAGGTCATTTAAAATTTATTAAAACATTATTTTTACCTTAAACTACACTAATTACCTCTAATCGCAATTAATAACTTAAAAGTTACTATTCACCCAAAAATTATTTTAATACTATTGAACCAAATTTTACTAGGTAATGACAACTATTTATGTTGGATTTTTTTAAATTCAAAACACAAAGGTGGTAAAATTTCATTTAAATGAAAAATCAGTTTTTTAAGTACCACTTAGTGGTTTCACTATTCATCAAAATTGATGTTTTTCAGAAAAATATCAAAATTTTACCCTAAGCTATATTAGATATTCCGAATTCAAAAATGATGTATATTTAACAAAATTCAAAACATATAAGTTACATTAATTAATTTAATAATTAATTCCTGTTGTCAGGACAAATAGCGTGTTTTTATGAAACAATATATATCAAAAGATTGACACTAGTTTTAGTCCAATTTCAAAGTGAAATTAATTCCAACGACCACTATTGGATTAAATGGTAAAAATATATTCTACTTTCACTTTAAAACCAATTCAAAAGCTAATATATGCATATAAATAAATTAGATTAAAAAGTGGTTTTGAATAAAAATACAACATTTTTCACTATTCATTAAAAAATGAACATTATCAGAAAAATACTAAAAATTTACACAATGTAAATGTTGATGTCCCGATTCTAAAGAAGAATTTTATTTGGTCCAATAGAATGTATAAGAGTGGCCAAAACTATATTTAATGACGGTTCGCCATCAAAAGGTGATAAGTGTACCTTTAGTGAAAATTATAGTATATATGCCTAAAATTGAATATTTTTCATATTTTAAGCCTTTATCATTTATTGGATAAATGTAAAAACATTTAACAAACTTATATAATCATATTTTAGTTATTTATATTCATTACCACCCATAGAATGACTATGTGTTAACTACCATTTAAAATAATATTATTTTATTACTATTGTGCAACGTAAGATTTCAAAGAATCTCTTTGTTGCGTATTGGGTATGCTATCGTACATAGAAACCCCTTTAAAGAAAAATTAATATTTATTTCGTGAATATTAATAAATATGAGAATGTATTATTCTTTATTTACCTGGGATGTTACAATATTGGATATGGAGTATTGATTATAAATTAATTCCATAATATAATATGAAAGGATTGATTTTGAAAAGTACAAAATAGGAGGTCTCTAGTTATAGTTTTCCCCTCAAGGAATCATTAGTCTCAGTGGATGATTCAGTTGGATCTCCTTAGTGGGTTTTCACATAGTAATTTCTAAAATTTATTTTAATTTTTATTCATGGTTAAGTTATCATGTACCAAGGAAACATAACATCCAATAATTAAGAATTATATTCCTTAAGATTTAGTTATTACTAACGATGATATATTCACTATGAGAAAATATAAGGATGAATTTGATTCAAAGTTTATTGATGGAATGTAAATCATTTTCATTTATCTAACTTTCCATATTGATTATTTCATATCAATTTATTTAAATATCATGTGTTTCTAGTAATTAATTTTCTATACTATTTATTCTCTTCCTTATCAATTTATAGATTACATTTCATGTGTGTTCATATATCTAACTCTACATATTTATTATTCTAATTGATTAATTATTACATACTTTGTATATAACCCTTACCAATATTTTTAACTCCCACTTAATGTTTTTACTTTACATACTAATTCATGGGGTGTACTATGACAATAACACAAGGATAATATAGAAGGAATAAATTAATTCTAGAAAAAATTTAAAAAAAATATGTTGTAATTTATGAATTCTAACTGTAATGTCAGACTCATGTATGAATATATTTTACCAACAATATTAAATGGACCGTTCCATGGGGATGTGTTTCCTTGTATCTTATTCTAATGTAATGGTAGCATGTAATAGCTCTAGGAAACTAGGATTTGGGTCACAATAGTTGGTATCAAAGGATTATTAGAATAAACCTTAGGAACTATATTTAAGAAAACATAGAATAAAGAGAAAAACCTAACGATATAATTTGATGATTAATATTGAATAACATCAAATAATTCTGGAAAGTTATAAATTATAAGGACCAACCAAGAAATATGTTCCCCTATGGATACTATATGTGGAAGTGGTTATAGAACTGATTCAACTAGGGGTAATAAAATTTAATAGGGAATATTGGGCTTGACTGGAGTGTAACCTGGTATATAACACTCGTCCTTACTAGGCACCTAGTTTTTCATTGTCTGGAGAAATTCGTAGGAATATTCACATCATATTTACATCCCATTGAGAAGAATTTGAATTGATAATGTGAATTAATGGACTAGGATACAAAATTTAACAAGAATGAACCTATGAAAAAACAAAATGGATAAATTATTTATGTATTTGGTTAATGATTTAAATTATTTAAGTATATTAACCGATGGTATTTTTTTGAAAAGAATGATGAAAAAAATATAATTATTATGTTACATATTAGAACCACATGTGTCTTCATTATCATTAGAGTTATAAAAACAATAATGGTTTATTTTTTCATGCTTGAAAAAATTTTCAATATATCAAAATCATATTTTTATGTTTTATAGGATGAGATTATACTTAGACTAACAATACTTTGGGAAAATTTATAGAATGTATATGTTTTGAGTGGATTTTTTTTAAGAAATAATGAATTTTCATTTTATGGAAATATTCTTAGAGGTACACATAACCAATAGGGTTAATAAAATCTATTACTAAATTGTAATAGTTTACATATAATATTATTATAATAAGAAAAAAATGGGTTGTATTGAAAAACATAGTGAAAAGATTATATAATTATTATTATTAATTCATGAATGTTAATCTTATATAGTTGGGTTCTTTATAAGAATTTAATTAATATGGATTATATAACAGACAACCATCATGTAGGGTGATAACCTATTTTATTCTGAATGTTTTTGGTTTTTGAACCAATGACCCAAATAAGAAAAGTTTTTAACACATACCACTATCCTACGAGATTTCCTGGTAATTATTTCATTTCATTTAGTTGAAATATTTTAAATGTAAACATCTTTTGTCCATTAATAGTATTACATTTAGTTATTAAATATTAACATAATAAAAATATATTTCTGTAAATTATTTATCGGTGCATGGAAATAATTTTTAACCTTTTTTATCATCCAATCAATTAAAATTAAATTTTAGTTCATTAGGGATAAAAACAGAATCCATGGGTATTAATTTCAATGAATATAGAGATTAATTTGATTTTTATTGAAGAAAAAATAATGTTTGATACTGTGATTATGAAATGAAAATATCTCAGATAAGTATATATCAGAATATTCTTGGAGAATAAGTTAAATCTTAGACTTATATAATATTATCATCAAACCAAAATGTTATAGTTTTATGTTCATATCTAATGAATAATATGGAATTTCATAACATAATTGATTTATTATTTTTATGAAAAATTCAATCTATTAATAACTCACATTATATTGATCAATTCAGTCAATCAATCGATATAACTATTTATTATTTTCCTCTTTTTCCATAACATCACATTCCAATAAAGTTTTCCTAAATAGAAATATGGTTATATGATATTCTATATGACTGCTGTACAAAAAATTCTCAATTATCAATATGGTTTTTTAACCTAAATTTCACGATGTGGGATTTCAATAATTCTATCTCAAAATATGATACCCTAGATTAGCAGTCACAAGTTTTAATTTTAAGGACTCAATTTATTTATTTGGGAAGAATAAATCACCCTATGATTATAAAATAAGAACATTTTATTACATATCATATAATAGAAGCAATACAAAAAATCGATGAAATGTTAACACCACAACACATTATAACATATTTATTTTTTAAACTCTTGAATATTTTATATTACATGAAACACTAATTTTATATTTTTTTACACAAACACAACATTCAACAATAACTTTTATGTCACATGTGACCGAGTTTTACCAAATTATATTATTTTTATTATGAAAAATGGTAATCATAACCTAGAAATAAAATTAGTAGTTATGAATAGTATTATGTAATTTATTAAAAATTATTTTTTAGTTATTGAATTACCTATTAATTAGTAATTCAAATAAGAAATAATAAAATATAAATGTGATGTTTTTTAATAACTATTTGTATACCCCCAAAATGAATTTTTTCCTATTTAATAAATTTTATTGATATTTTTGACTTATCTTATTTAATTGTATATATTATATACCATATCAAATATTTTTATATTTATCCAATATATTTTATGGGAATTTGATAAGAACTAATCAAATTCAATATATACACGATGTAATTTTCTAAATACGGTTTTGTTGACATTTTATATAAAAATTTTCTTAAAACCAAATTTTGACACATTTAATTTTATTTGAAAAAATAATTTAGATTTTATAAAATTAATAAATGAATTTTCGTATGGTTATTCTTTGGAGTTTTTTAATTATGTTTCAATTTTAGGTGAATATTGAAAAGTACTGAATTTTAATTTTAACTTTAATTTTATTCTAAATATTTTATTATGTTTAATCATATGTATTAATTTTTTAATAGATTATAGTAATATTATAAATTTTTCAATGAAACTTATTTGAATTTAATAATTTTTATGTTGTATTTTGATGTATAAATTGTTCTAAGTAATGAACATTTTCACATTAAAAAACATTTTTTCTTGTTACGCTGGATGGATTAATTATTAATTATTTTATTATCATTATATGATTTTAATTTGAAAAAATAAATTCCATTACTTTAATAATATTATTATCTAATTTCATATATGGTTAGCTTAAATTTTAAAAAATTTATTTTTCAAACCCATGGGAAATTAATTAGAGTAATAATGATTAAAATAATTTTATAAAGGGACACCACATTAAGGGGAAAACTAACTAATGTTTTAAAAAACACATTTTCTAGAAATGTATATAGAACGTCCCCTAAAATATTGAATATTGTTCAATATTTGAGTCACATGATGTCTGTTATACATTCAATAGTGTTCAATCTCTAGTATTTACAAGAACGAAACTCCTTCTACACTTGAAAATGGAACTCACTACCCTTAATTATTCACACCTCTCAATCTATTTTAATAACAAATACCTTGAAAATATCACTCCCTAAATTCAATAAAAACATTCTAGAGGTGATAAATAGGGCATTAATGTAATGACCCAAACATTCATTAATGGAAATCCCTCCTAATCAAATTAAAAGTATCTTTATAAAATATATTTATATAAATTTCAACTTCTTTAGATTAATGGTTTTGGATTTTAAAATACTGTTATGAATAGTGACTATTGTTAATATAGCCATTGAACAGGGATCAAATGATTAGTATAAATATTGGTCTTTAACAAATCCAATTTACTCAGACAATGGATGTGATGGCCTCATCCTATAGATGTACCCCATACGAATCCCATTTTTCAAACCTCGGAAAGGAGGTTGCATCGTTGGGATTTTCTCTTTACCAAGCCCAAGTTGATCTTGAATATGTTAAGCTCCAGCAAAACTGCTTATGAGAGAAGTGGATGTTAATAGATATTACCACTTGAGAAATGTTATCCGAGCCACCCCAAGAGTCGGTCACCATCGCACACCATACCCTTTGTCTTATGCGGGAGTTAATAGGGGTTATGTAACAAGAAATTAGAACTATTTTCATGTACCTTATATTTTTATATAATAATAAATATGCATTCATTAAGTTATTTTTACCGTGTAGATGGGTTTTAAAGAAAAAATAGAATTTTTAGTTAATATTCAACTAAGAAACCTATTTTGATGAATTAATGGATTTTTAAATTAAATTTTATTTTAATAAAATATTATTATAAATATAAAATTATTTTTTATTAAATATAAATGATTTTATAATTTTATGAATTCATTCAGAATTTTTATTAAGGTTTGAAATCCATTTTTGTCAAAACCCATGAATTTTTGATAAATATCGATTTTTATTAAAAAAAGTGAAAATAAACATTAATAAAAAAACTATTTAGATAAAATAAATATTATTTCTAGAATCAGGATGTCAAAATTATTCAATGGTGATTTTTTATAATTTTTTGAGAGAGAAAAATATATGGGTAAAAATTAAATATCGTTTAAATATGTAATGTGTTTTATGACATCATAAAGACACAATAGTGATATAATAACATACTATAATCCTTATGTTCGTCCAATATATGATTTAACATTAATATAATGTGATTTTTGGTTTTTTTGACTAATGTTACAAAGCATTAATGGTCCCTTCTAGGCTTATTAAACATATTGTCTTTTAAAATTGATTTCCTTAGGAGAGTGACTCACATCCACAAAAGCAACCCCATTATTTTATGAATTTCAGACTTTGGCATTATAAAATATAATTTTCCACTTTAATTTTTCAAAAACCATTGGAAAAACCCATGGGTTGGTTTGTGGTTTGGATTAGTTTAATGTGTGGTGTCCCAAACCTAAATAATAATGAATTCCATCAACGTTCCTATATAATCCCACCCAAGATCCCACTTCCATCTCTCTCGAAGCATTTTTTATCATCTAACTTTATCCCTACTCTCTCTAGAATCAACCTATTGTGCCCGAAGCTCTCAAAATCCTCTCTCAAGCCTCTCTCAAACCTTTTGAAGCACACATCCAAGTAAAGGTTTTTTATTCTTTTCTCATTTTCTCCAGTTTTCTTTAACTTTTTATTCCTTTTAATTTCAATTATAAATGTTGGGGTATGGTTTTGAACCTCCACCATACTGACCTCTATATGTTTGAATGTTGGGAGACCCTTTCTGTCTCACTAAATTCCTCCCATGTACACCTGTAACTATGCCAAAATTCTGAAATGGATTTCTCTCTCAACTTTTACATTCATTCAATTCTTTTTATAATGACTCTAAATTTCATTAAAATTGTTGGTATATTTATATATATGACCCCCATACTGTGAATTTCATGAAAATATAATGATAAAACCCTTTCTCTCTCATTCACCATTTTTATGAATTCTTACGCCTTGTTGTTATGCTGCCGAAATTGCACTGATTTTCCAAGCCAATGTCATTGTGTAGTGAATACCATTCCAATTTCTCTATCAAGGGTAATAAACATTTAGAAAATTTAATTATTTACTATAAAGTTTCATGTTTTAATTCCACATTAATTTATCATGTAATAAAAGATTATGTTTTATGAATCCATGTTATACGATCCATGTGGCACACTTACGCATTAAATGAAATATTTAAGAAGTGTGCGACCTTATAGCACACCAATGAATTGGGTTAAGAATACTATCCTGATACATCAATTGCAATGTATTATTACTCATTATAATTCAATTGCAACAAGGTTTTACTTTTTCTTCATGTGCAATAAGGATTTACTGATGCTCCATGTGCAATGTTCCTTGGGTCATGTTAATTCTATGTTAATTGTTGTTTCCACATTTCCATGTTATGATTATCAATATTTATCATGTATTTATGTTTATGCTTCTATTGTTCTCTAATGTTATTCCTATTGCCTAACATGTGTTGTATTTCTCATGTTACTCCATGTTTATTCCCTTATTGGGCTTTATAGATCACCCTTTTCTTATATAAGTCCTAAGGTTGTCCCAAGCAATTCTAAGTACGAGGGAATGTAGTGGTAATGTAAAGGATCTTTTCAAAAAAGATATTATTTTTCATGTTTCATGTTGTTATTTAATGATCATAAGCACCAAAGACAATAAACCTCTTGATATTATATGACATATTAAATGAATTTTATGTAATAAATTAGGTTTAATTGTGTAATAAAAACAAGAATTGTTATAGTTGGTATTAGAGGATTGGTTTAGTTATTTCTTGGATTAGGATTAGAAAACCCTTGTGAAACCATAGAGACAAGACTAATTATAACAAAAAATGGCTAATTTTTGGTGAGTAATGAGTAAGTTTTTTATCAAGAAAATACATCCCTGTCTGGATACGAGCAGGTAGAGGCGGCTCTAGCATAGATTTATCCTAGGGGTAAAAGCCGAAAACACTGCTTTGTGATAGACTCGAATGGGAACTGGTCCACAACAACATGCCTTGCTACACTCTCGGTTATGACACTCCCAGGGGATATTCTTTGGTAAATTCAAAATTTGAGTATGAACGATTATTAAGGGACAAAAAAATTCCCTAAGAATATCTTCTAGAAAGTAGATCATGGATAAAAGAGACTTAAGCCAATATATTCATATGTTAATTAAATAATAGTTATTTATATTTCGTAAGCTTTTTCCATGTATTACCTTTTATGTGTTACCCTTAACATTCCTTTTATCGCATCCAATGGTCGCTAATAGGAGGACCCAGGCTAACAATCGATGTAGAGATCAATGTGATGACTCTACTAATGAGATGCCCAATCCAATGGGAGTGGGAATCAAAAACATTGTCACTATTCTCTCTCCACTATCTAATGACTTGAATAGTAATAGGGGTCAAGATAATTTTCAACCCCATCCCCTCAAAGACAGAACTAGTCTCTATTGAGAGCTTCAGGAGATAAAGTCCTACTACTTTGAAAGGATCATCTTATCTCTCAATCTCTGAACAATGTATAAAATCCATTGAAAAGATATTCTCCATCCTTCAATGTTCTAAAAAATAGATGTTGCTCTGGGATTCTTATCATATGGATGGTGAATTTGATCATTGGTGGAATTTGATCAAAAATACAAAGCTTGAGGAGGACATCAAGGCGTTGGAATGAGAGGATTTCTGGAAAACAAATTTGATAAATATTTTCCGTTCACCCTTTGGATTAAGATGAAAAATGACTTCCTTGTCCTCAAGAAAAAATATGATTAATTTTTTAGAGAGTATGAGGAAAACATCACAAGGCTTCCACGATATGATTCCAGATTTGTCGTTACCCCTGAATTCAAAGTTGAACACTTTTTTGGTGGGATGAAACCTAGCATGCGGAAATCTCTTGCGATCGGTCACTTCAACAGCTATGAGAAAATTGTCTGATATTCCCTAGAGAAAGAAATTTAGATCAGAGAATATCAAGGGTATCATGGGGATAAGAATCTTAAGGAGTAATTCAATGCTAGAGGTCTGATGGATAAATCCAACAGTGCTATGTAGATCCAAGACCCCACTTGCTAAAGGTGCAGATAGAAGCACCCCAGAAATTGCCTAAAGGGGACAATAAAATGTTTTAGGTGTGAAAGAGAAGGGCACCTAGCTATTAACTACTGACAAGAAAAAAATGTGGCTGCAATAGAGGAGAGGAATGCCCATTTTGAACTTCAATGCATTGTTAATTGCTACAACTCCAAAGAACTAGGGAATCTTGAAAATAAGTTCCCTAAGCCAAGGGATTTCGGAGGCAACCAACAACATCCAAGGCAGCAAGGGTGAACTTTTTCAATCACTATTGCCATAGTGAACACCAACAAAAAAGTGGAGACATTTATGATAGTTATTCATTCAATAATAGTGAATTCACCTTTTGATTCTGGTTCTACGCATTCTTTTATATCTCTAATATTTAGTAGAACAATCTCAGAAGCACCACAAATCATGGATGTGAAGATGTCGGTGAGTATAGAAAATGGAAAAATCATTACATCCCGTGAATATAACGCCTCTCATATCATAATATGTGGATTGAACTTCCTGGAAAACCTCATCATACTCTCTCTGGTGGAATTTAATAAAATTCTTGTAATCTATTAGAATTCCTTATATAGAGCCAACATATATTTTTATGAGAGGGAAATCACTCTCCATTTGGAGAATCGACCCCCGATTCCTTACAAGTGCATGGAGAAAGATGAATCTTCTTTAGCTCGATCATCACAATAATCGATATTACTACCCTATGAGAAAATGTATCTGACTCAGATGATTGAGTCTAAGGAGACAACTATCTTAGAAGAGATTCCTATTATAAGGGAATTCTATGAAGTGTTTCCTGAGAAATTTCACGGTCTTCCTCCTAGAAGAGATGTTGAATTGTCAATTGAACGTATACCTGGGCCGTTGCCAATATACAAGACATTGCATAGAATGGCTATTGATGAGCTTGAGGAGTTGAAGAATCAACTACATGTTAATCTAGATAAAGGGTGTATACATCCAAGTGCTTCATCATGGGGTGCACCGGTCCTCTTCGTCAAGAATAAAGATGGGTTAATGTGCCTTTGACTCGATTATCGTGAGATTAACAAAATCACGATAAATAACTATTATCCTCACTCACAAATAGTTTTCATGTTCAATCAGTTGTGTGGAGAACAATAATTCCCTAAGGTGGATTTGCGATCAGGATATTTTCCAGTAAGGGTGAATAAGGAAGATATCCCCATGATGGCTTTTAATACAAGATACAGGCACTATGAATTCGTAGTAATTCCTTTCAGACTCACTAATTCACCATAAATTGTCATGGAATTGTTGAATAATGTATTCATAGATTACCTCTACATGTTATTGGGAGCCTTATAGATTATATTTGGATATACTCCAAAACCAAGGAGGATCATGATGTTTATCTATGAACTGTACTAGAGACCTTGCAGGAGGAGAATCTCTATGAAAAGTATAGAAACTGTGAGTTCTGGGTGAAGTAGGTCTCATTCATGGGTCATATCATCACAAGAAATGGGATATCTGTGTATCCCTCCAATGCTGATGCAATTGAGGGATGTTTGAGGCCAACATCAGTAACAGATATCTGTAGCTTCATGGGGTTAGCTGGATATTATTGAAGATTTCTGAGAAACTTCTCACGATTTTCAAACCCTATTACCAATCTAACATGGAAGAGAGAAAATTTTTATTAGAATTATGAATGTGAATAAAGCTTTAGGGAGGTGAAAAGAAGGATTATCACTGTGCTCGTGCTCACATAACCCATAAGTGGAGATCCTTCTGTGGTTTTTAGTAATGCTTCAAAGAAGGGTTGGGATGTGTGTTGTTGAAAAATTACCAAGCCATTATAAATTCTTCAATGCAATTGAATGTTCATGAACAGAACTATCAAAAACATATCCTTGAGTTGGCTACATTGATCTTCACTTTGATATTTTGGTAGCATTATCTCATTGGGGAGAAGTGTGAAATATATACAGACCGTAGAAGCCTTAAGTATATATTCACACAGAAATAGTTTAACATGCACCAATGAAGATGGTTAGAGCTAATCAAAGACTATGACTACTCAATCCATTTCCACACATTGAATGAAAAGAAGGTGGCATATGCCCTAAGTAGAAAGGACATGGTGATTCTATCATTGATGAGAATTGAATAGGATTTGATCTTCTTAGATTTGATGAATATGGACATGGGAATCATAAATAAGAGAACAGCAGTAGTCCTATAAAAAATTATTTCCCAACCGTCACTTTTAGAATGATTAAAAGATGTTTAAAAAGATGATGTGGGAATTCAGGTAAAAGTGGAAGCTATCAGAAAAGCTAAATCCTTGGAGTCTAATGTTAATGAAGAAGGAATTGTGAGATTTGGTAAAAAAATATGTCATTCATAATGTCCGGAGCTGAACAACAACCATTTGGATGATGCACATAGTTTGAATTTCCCTATTCACCCAGAAATCACAAAGATATATTGATATCTCTGAGAGAATTATTAGTGGGATAATATGAAGAAGGAGAACACTGAATATACCACAACATTCTTGGTGTGTCAGCAAGTAAAGGAAGAGAGGCAGAAGTCTAAGGGGATGATGTAACCATTTCCCATACTAGAATGGTAATGGGAGAACATCACCATGGACATTTTCACTGGACTTCCGAAGACATCAAAAGGCAACAAAGCAATCGGGTTGTTTGGGATCATATTACAAAGGCTTCACACTTCATTTCAATTCTAGAGGATTTATCATTGGATCACATGGCACAAATATATATCCGTTAAGTGGTAAGGCTGCATAGAGTATCAAAATCTATTTTGTCTGATCGAGATCCAAGATTCATGTATATGTTTTGGAAGAGTCTTCAACATGCTCTGAATACTAAACTAAGCATCAGTATGTCCTATCATCCTCAAAGTGATGGTCAATCCGAGAGGACTGTCCAAACACTTTAGGACATGTTGAGAGCATGCTTAATGGACTTTAAAGGAGGATAGGATCAACATTATCCTCTTGATAAGTTATATTATAATAACTATTTCCACTCGAGCATCCAAAAGGCACCATATTAATCCCTCTATGGTAAAAGGTGCAGAACTCTGGCGTGTTAGAATGTGGTTGGTGAGTGTAAGCTTATTGGTCTAGAAATGGTCGACGAAATGTTGGATAATGTAAAAACCATTCATTAGCATATCACGGTATCCTAGAGTCGACAGAATTGTTATATAGATAACTGTCAATGAGACCTTGAGTTTAAATATATAGACATGTTATTTCTATGCATATCTCCATGGAAGAAAGTCATGTTATTTCTAAACAAAGGTAAGTTATGTCCAAGGTAAATCAACCCCTTCACGATTCATGATCTTTCCGGACTGCGGCCTATCGACTAGCACTTCCAAATACCATGGCTAAAGTACATGATGTGTTTCATGTATCCCTATAAAGGAAGTAAATACCCGAAACATCACAAGTACTCTCTTTAGAGGTGGTATAGTTAGTGGATTATCTTTCTTACGAGGAGTAACCATTGAAGATCTTAGATTGTAGAGAAAAAGTTCTACAAAATAAGACAGTGCCCCTCGTCAAGGTGTTGTGTCGAAACCACATGTTTGATGAAGAAATGTGGGAATTAGAGAAAATGATGAAGTAGAGTTACCCTCATCTATTTTAGTGTGAGAAAAGGATATTTTGAAGGAGATATTTTTCAAGGGGGAAGATTGTAACGACCTAAACTTGTATTAATTGAAATCTCTCAAGATAAAATTAAATGTATCTTTATGTAAAATGTTTATATAAAATTTCATTTTATTTGGTTTTATGTTTTCTGATTTTATAATACTATTATGAATTGTGTCCGTTGTTAATATAGCTGTTGAACTATGATCACTTGATTAGTATAAATATAGGGTTTTAACAAATCCAATTTACTCAGAAAAAGGATGTGGTGGCCTCATCTAGTAGACGTGCACCATACGAATCCCATTTTTCAAAGCTCAGAAAGAAGGTTGCGTATTTGGGATTTTCTCTTCTCTAATACCAATCCAATCTTGAATATGTTAGGCTCGTGCCGAACCGCCTACGAGAGAAGTGGAAGTTGATAGAGATTACCACCCGAGAAATGTTATTCGAGTCACCCCAAGAGTCGGTCACCATCGCAAACCTTACCCTTTGGTCTTATGCTGTTGTTATAAGGGGTTATGTTACAAGACATTAGCACTATGGTCAGGTAAAATAGTTTTTTATATAATAATTAATATACCTTTATTTTATTATTGTTACCTTGTAGATGGGTTTTAAAAAACAAATAGTATTTTTAATTAATATTAAACTAAGAAAGATATTTTGATGAATTAACAGATTTTTTAATTAAATAATATTTTATAAAATGTTATTTTTATTATTAAATTAATTTTTTAAATATAAACGTTTTAATAATTTTATGAATTCAATAGTGATTTTTATTATGGTTTGAATTCCATTTTATTCAATACCCTTGAATTTTAAATAAATGTTGATTTTTATTTTAAAAGTGGAAATTAAAATCTTTAGAAAGTTATTCAGATAAAATAAATATTATTTCTAGAATCAAGACATCGAAATTATCCAATGGTGAATTTTTCCTAATTTTCTGTGATAATCAAATTTTTGGGTAAAAATTAAATACAATTTAAATATATAATGTGTTTTATGACATCATAATGACCCAATATTGATGTAATAACATACTATAAGCATTATGATCGGACAATATATGTTTTACCACAAAATTAATGTGATTTGGGTTTTTTGACTGATTTTACAAAGCATTAGTGGACCCTTTATGGTCGATTAAACATCTTGTCTTTTAGAATAGATTTCCATTGGAGTGTGACTCACATCCACCTAAGAAACCCCATTATTTTAAGAAGATAAGACTTTGGCCTTATAAAATATTTTTTTCCACCACCCTTTTCCAAAAAACCATTGGAAAAAAACCTTTGTATGGATTGGGGTTTTGATTAGTTTAATGTGAGTTTTCCCAAACCTAAAAAATAATGAATCTCCTCACCTTTCCTATATAAAACCACACAATCTCCCACTTACTCCTCACTAAAAGACTTTGGAGTTCTTCCAAACTCTGACCTACTCTCCCTATAATGCTCCCAAGGTTTCCCATTCTTTATAGAATCCTCCCTCAAATATCTCCCATGAATTTGGAAGCACACTTCCAAGTAGGGGTTTTTTCTTTCATTCTCATTTTTTCCTATTTTATTTAAATTATTATGCATTTTAATTTAAATTATAAATATTGGGGTATGGTTTGACACCTCCCCCATACTATCCTATTTATTTCAGAATGATGGGATATTCCTTTCTCTCTCACTAAATGCCTCCCATGTACTCCCATTGCTATGCCGAAATTCTGAAAGGAATTTCTCTCTCCTCTTTTATATTCAAGGAATTATTTCATATCATGAATATAAATTAAATTAAAATTGATGGGAGATGTATCTATATGACCCCTTACTATCCATTTCATTTTCATATGTTGATACACCATTTTCTCCCTCATCAACCTTTTTTTTGAATTCTTACGCCATGGTGTTACGCTGTCGAAATTGCACTGATTTTCCAAGCCAATGTCATTGTGTTGTGAATACCATGACCATTTTTCTATCAAGGGTATTCACCTTTATGAACATTTACTTATTGATTATAAAGTTTCATGTTTTAATTCCACATTCTGTTATCATGGAATAAATGATCATGTTTTATGAATACATGTTATATGGCCCATGTGGCACACATATGAATGGAATGTAATGTTTAAGAAGGGTTCACCCTTACAGCACTCCAATGCATTGGGTTAAGAATAGTATCATGATATGTCTTGTGCAATGGGTTTTTACTAAGGTTAACTCTTGTGAAATGAGGTTTTACATGTGCTTCATGTGCAATGAGGATTTACTCATGCTCCTTGTTCTATGAGTATTGGTTCATGATACTTCCATGTTAAGTGTTGTTGCCATATTTCCATGTTATGATAATCATGCTTTATCATGCCTTTATGTTTATGCTTCTATTGTGCTCAAATGATATTACTATTGTATAACATGTATTTTATTCCTCATGTTACTCCATCTTTATTCCACTACTAGGCTTTATAGCTCACCCTTTTCATATGCATGTTCTCAGGTTATCCCATGCAATGCTAAGTACGAGGGAATATAGTGGTCATGTAAATGATGTTTTCAATAATGACGTTGTTTTTCATATTTTATGTTCTTATGTAATGATCCTAAGCCCCATATGCACTTGAACTCTTGATCCTCTATGTTGTATAAAATGAATTTTATGTAATAAGTTATGTTTAATTGTGTAATAAAAAGCATGGTTTTTATAATAAATCATTTAAGGGGTAATTTTTTATTAAACCATATGAGATACCCATATAAAAGTTTTTGATCATCAATGAGTGCTCTTGTTTTATTTCATTATCCGCATACCAAAATTATTTTTATATAAATATAATACTATATCTATGGTATCCCAATATATTAAGTAATATTTATGTTATGGTATGTCGAACAACATCACACACTATCATTCAATGTGATACACAATCACTATTCATGTGGATGGTGGACAATCACATCATAAAATAACATTATTTATACTTTGATTACAAAAATTAATGGTTTGTAATAATTAGGTATTTATTATTTATATGTGGTATATTATATATATAAATATATATTATGTTAGTATGTTTATTTACTTATTATATAACCCATTAATTCAAGATTTCAATTTTATGGGAATACAATAACATCAGTAGTGTGTTTGACGAACTGCCGCCTCGCGAAGTTATTTTGATTGATCACACATTACATCTAATTTATTAAGGATGAATATAATAATTCATTTTGATATATATGAAATGAGTATTTTAATGGAAAAATAATATGGATATATGTTATTTACTTTTTATTAGTTAATACAAAATTAACATGTGAACAACTTTCATGTCAATGTGTTACGAAACGTCTCCATTAGAAATTCATTTCATATCCAATCACTAAATTTTATATATTTATATAAATATATATATGTAATGAATATATATTATACATAAATAATGTTGAAAATTATGGATATTATGAATCTCTGATCAATGTAAGGGGAAAAATTATACATTATAATATAGTCAAAAAACACAATACTTAATACCCAAAATAATTCGAATAATGAATAATTATTCACAAATGGGTGATAAGATGTTATAAAATAATAATATATGATCTAATAAATATTAATATTTTTCCTTTATAATTTCATAAAATAAATAAAACTTCTATAATTTTTTTAAACAATTAATGCAAAAAAGGAATGCATGAGGTAAGATATTTCTTCCCAATTTCATTTCATTATGGCCTTTTATAATGTTGTGAAATCAATTGTATTATATGATGTATATGATTCACCAAAAAATTTATTATAACTAATAAGTAATTCTTAATGGTATTATTATATTCTGTATTAATTATTTCATCAAATTAAACTTGTAACAATAGTCACCAATTTGTAAGGAATTTCACAACTCAATTAATATTTATTTGTTATGTTATTTTGACATTTTGGTAAATATTATAAGATTATGTGAATAATTAATTTTCACTTTATAATATCTTATTTCATTTTTTTCATTTGGATTAATTACTGATACATAAAATTGATTCATGGATTAATGCTCACATCAATTATATCATCATTTTATGTGTTTATTTCACAAATATCATTATAATGAATATTGTGTATTTCTGATTTTAAATTTTAGTAAATTGTATTTAAATTTATAATAATAACATTAATTTTATAGTCAAATATTTTTTGATGATCTTTTCATCTGATAATAAAGTTTAAAAAACATTGTTACAAAATAGAATTGATAAATTGTTTTAATAAAATACAACATCTTTTCTCTCATCAGAATGAAATATTTTTCTCCAAAACCCCATTTTATTAAATTTATAAAAAAATTAGCTCATAATATTTTTAAAATAGTTTATTAATATTTATTCCCCTATTATTTGTTTACAAAAAAATTCATATGAATCTTCTTATAGATTTTTAAACAAGGAACTATCCAAAGCCTTTTCCAGGATAATAGAATGTTCTTTACATCTTGTACTGAATTACGTTTCATAATTTATTTGAATCCTAAATCCCATCATATGATTTTCTTTTAATAATAAATTAAATTTATTTCATATAATGATATTTAAAAAATTGAAAATGAAATGGTTATTTCTTCAATAATGTTATTTAAGAATCTTTATGTCGTATTTTTATTTCATCCAACAACGAAAAGAAGTTATATTATTCTGTTGAAAATACATCTTATTAATACCATGAATTTTCATTATATGGAAGGATTAATATTATTTTAATAACATATAGTATTTCCATTCAATTCGTTTAAATATTTGTTTTTTGTATTTAACATCCTCATGAGTTATTCACATTTTAGGGGCCATTGAACATTAAATTTACAAAGATTATCCAAAATACATATCAGGGATATGATTATTTCCAAAACCATATACCATTTTCACATGTGTTGTTTACATTGAAAATTATTTCATTATCTATTTAAATATTGATAAATCAATAATCTTCACATTATATATATATTTTATATGGAACATTGTTTATAAAATAAACTGATTATTCGATATATGACAAATGCATTGGAAGGTTATGATATAAAAAGTTCATGGTTGTATATATCACGTAAATTCATCAGTAGTGTCATTGGATGAGATAGTTGAATTCTTTATGAGGGTTTCACCTTGAATGTTTAATACTTTCTTATGGAGGACCTTGATTCTAATTTAATAATATACTGAGGAACCATGGTGTAAAATTATTATTAATTACCTTTATTTAGATTCATTTATTGTTATCCATTAGTTATTAACCATGAAAAAATCTATATATTCATTCCAATCTCAGTATATTTTTTAAATGAAATTAGTTTTAAACTATTTACCATGCCATATTCACTATACCGTATCTGTTTATTTGAATGTTTTTTGTTTCCAGTTATTATCAATTGTATATTTTTAGGAACTTCCATCAGAGTTTATTGATTACATGTAATTTGTGTTAAGATATTTACCCTATGATATTTATTATGTAAACTGAATCAATATTAGTAATAATTTTATTTAACTCTTTCTGAACCTTTGTGATCAAACTTATAACGTTTTCCTTCCCCATGATTCCATGGGATATACTATGAAATATACATTGGGATTTAATAGAATGACTAATTTCATTATAAAAAATTAAAAGAAAAAAATAATGTTGTAAATTGTGTATTGAAAATTAAATTTTAGACTCATGTGTGTGTATAGTTTAAAAATAGTACTAAACTGATTGGTTAATAACTATTTTTTCCACACATTATATACCAATTTGATGGTAAAATGAACTCGCTCCTGACTACTTGTGTTAGGGGTTCTAATATAAATAGATAAATATCTTGGATAAAAAAATTAATATTAAATGTCAAAAAAGATTCATATATGACATACTAAACACTATAGGAATGGAACAAGGAGATTATTAATGTGTGGAAAAGAAGGTAATAAATAAAAAAATGATGATAATAAATGCTTAATCAATAAAATGTAATGATTTAAAAAAGATTCAAATAATCACTTAGTCTATTTTATAAAAGAACATATATATATATAATAATGATTATATAATACACTTCACTATTCCTTGTATATTCAAAGGTAATACATGAAAAAACCTATAAGGCCAATAGTTCATGGGGGGAAATTACAAATAGAATGTTGGGATGGATCCAAAAAATTATATGGGGAAAATTATTTATTTTTATCATTCACTAATATAAAACAATATTTTTTATTCTAGTTATATAAAACCTATCATATCATAAATGATTATTATTACTATTTAAAAACCACTTCAACACATTCGGGTTTATCTGTAGTTCTGAAAAAATAGTACATGTCTCATACAATCTATATAATTTCTCTATAGTCAACATTTTCGGACCAATTCCTATACAAAATACAAATTTTTTTCTTTTATTAAATTATTATTCTATAATGCTAATGGGATGGATGTACTTATTCGATGAAAAGATTAATAATTTTGTTTGGGATATAACTCTTCACATCCAATGACATTCTCTAATTTTTTACTAGTGTTTGTAGTGTTTGAATATCCCTTATTAAATTCAAATCAAGTGTTGATTGTTTTTCAAAATGAGAATGATATTATAACTAAAAATACCAATATGAATGATGAAACCATACATAAAGACGTTAACATTGTAATGAATTATGTAGATTTTTTCTCCAAAGTGTTTCACAAAATTACTCTTAAGTGAACGATTTCATTATAAATGAAATATTTTATTGGATTGTTTCCCATATTAAATAATCCTTATATAAATTACACTATTGATATGGTTTAAATTTAATTGCGTTTAAAAGTGAATCTAGAGAAGGGGTTTATATAATCGAGTTTGTCACTATGTGATGGTTGAGTCCTCTCTATCATAAAAAATGACATGCCAATGTACCCCATTATTTATTTTCATGAACTCAACAAATAAAAATGATAAAGAATAAGAATTCAATTCAAAAGATATATGAGATGTTCAATTATCTATATAGAGACACATATTTTTATTAAGTTCAAACAACAGTTTGGATATCACGAATTTAATGTAAAGCAAGAAGATATTCCCAAAACATCACATTAGACAGGTTAAAGAAATTATTAATATATATTTATTCCATATGGAATGATTTTTTCTCAATATATATATATAATAGACTCCTTAATTATTTTGTGAAAAAAATTTAGTCTTAATATACGATATTTTAAATGTCATCACAATCTAAGAGGAGCATGAAAGTCATTTGAATACCATTCCAAAGTAATTGTGAGGTGGGATGTTGTATGGAATGTATAGTACCTAGTTCTTATAGATAAGTACATTACTAATGCTAGTTCATGTTGAACACACAAAATAGCTATCAATAAACCCTTTTAGGATAATTTTAATAGAGTAATGTCCTACACTATCATTTGAAATAATTATTTGATGACTCATTAAACTCTATGGGTATTACTTGTGATTTTTGAGAAATACCTCATGATTTTCATGATTGATTAATAAGGAAAATATAAATTGAGAATTTTTATCGACTTGTGAATATAGAGTGATTTTTGTGGAATTGAAAAAGAGGCTTATCAATATTCCCTTCCTAACTCTTCCCTAAAATGGGTTGGATATAGTGGATTATATTGATTCTTCAACAAATGGTTTTGACTAAATTAAAAATAAAATGAAATAGTGATATCCTACACCTCATGAAATTGAATGATAATGTGAATAACTATCCCACATATGATATAGGGGTGGATAAAGTTATATTTTGTATAAAATATAGAGTCCATAACTCTATGGGGTGAGGCTTGAAATATATAGGGAATACAATAGTCTAAACAATATATTTTTTTAAAAGGATCCTAATATTAGATTGTGAAGATGGTTAAAGATGACAGACGTCTATAATTAATAAATATAATTAATATCCTTGGATGGAAACAAATGAACTAGAATTTTATGTGGAATTTATCATGAAAAATTATCGAATATTTGGACTAGTACAGTCCAGATTTATTTTTAATATAATTTTGTACATCATAATCATAAAGGATGGAACATCATTATTAAATTTAGAAATGACTCATAAACCATCCCTTATAATGATTATAAAGAATTCTCAAGTTGATTGTTTTGAAATTCAAAAAAATATGGAATAATTATGAAAAGAAAAATCATTGGAGTTAATAATTATAAATAAGGAGTTATTATAACATGGCTAGCACTATGTGTCCCATCAAATGTTGAGATAAAAAAGCTATAGTTTCATTATGCACATAGTCCGAGATTTCACATATTCACTAAAAGTATGTGGATGTATCGAGATCTCTGAGGAAATTATTGGCCACAAAACATGATGAAGGATATTATAGTGTACACCTTGAAGTTTATTTTATTATAAAAAATAAATTATAAATGTAAAATACATTTACTCTTTTTTAACAATTAGACCTTTGGAATATTTCTAAAGCCATGCACTATGTAGGTGGATGATTCTTCTGGTCGAAGATCCAAAGTGCGTTGAAATTTAAAATATTTAACATATGTTAATACATGATAAAAAAGTATTATTAAATTTCAAATTTATTTTCAGAACAGTATAGCACATAATTCTAATATAGTGGTTGTGATTATAATGTGGTGTTTATATAAGGTGTGACATAAAACATGTCTACGTCGATATATAGGTTGAGGGTGTGATTGAGTGGTGTTAAATCTAAAGTAATTAATTTAATAATATTAAATTAATAACCATAACCTCATTATTTTGGTGTAACATATGGAATTTTTGGAGAGGAGACACACCTTGCACAATAGATGGCTCGAGGCTAATCTAATGTGAAGAGGTGAAATCAATAAACATTTTTTATGTCGATCATCTCTTGATCCATCTTCAGTGGCACCCCGAGTGTTGTTTTATTCTTGGTGAATTTTATTTTCACTATGAGGTTGGTGAATTAGAGTATTATTTATTAACCCCACTTTTGATACATGTTTTATGGTCTTAGTTCCAGTATATTACTATTTTAGATCATATATGAGACAATTCTATTAGTGAAGTTTGGAAAAGCAGAACTTGAGTTATTCCATTGGTCTATTCTTATTCGGGTACTATGAGGAAATAAATACTCAATAAATGATTATGATCCTCTTTATATGAGGAGAATATATAGAGTTGGTGTATCCCTGTGCGAGGCAAGGAAAACACTTTATCATATTTATTTCCCAATGGTGGTTTTGTGGTTTCACTATGACACAGACTACATTAGTGATGATCCATTATCTTAACAGAATTCCTTGTTTGGATTGTGGTATCATATAGTATATGATCACCTTCATAGAACGATTAAAACATATGTTTCGAGAATCATTGAGTATATGATCCCCTACTTAGAAGAGTATTTTATTATGGTTTTTTAAATACATTGAGAGTATTATCTTATATATCAAGATTTATACATTTTTTTTTGGGAATATTCATAACAACCATTTCATGGGGGAATCCCCTATTTAAGATATATGATTTCCAATGTATTACATCTGTTTTTTCTTCTCCCATAGTGGTCATGTGTGTAATTCATGATCTCGTTTGATGTGGTATTTATTTTTCACGATTTAATTCGTGGTTTCCCCCAATGGTCCTTGATTTGACCCCTTATCTAAGGTAATAATATTTTCCTAGGATCCAATAGGGTTATAGGATTTCTAAATTATGGATGGTTTTGATCAAATATCTAAATATCATCATCATCTGGGTTAAAGAATGATTTTTAGGGTAAGATATTATAAGGATGATTTGTTTTCTGTATGCCACTTGGGATGGTAGGGACATCACATTGTTTTAATGGTTTCTAGTGGATTATGTCCCATTGGTATTTATTTCATGGATTTAAGTGATTTTCATGATATGATGTGTCTCTCCAATTTACAATATATTAGGGTAGATCTATTCCTGGTGGATTTTTATATCTCAGATGCGTTATATCTAGAATGGATGGTCTCATGGAGTGTATACTAATAGTCAAACATTATTGTAGATTATCAAGTAAAATATATTGTTTTCTTATATGGTTAGAACATTGTGTGAATTGGATTCTAGGTTGAGTATATCTTGGTGATTCACTTGGATTCATTTCGGCGGTGTCAATTTTTAGGATTTAAAAACTACGTGGATACAGATGAATACACATGTGTTATTTACGAGTGGTTGAGCTGGAGGTTCATGTTCTCAATAAAATTGTTTCCCATTTGATTGTTTAATGTGACTAATTAATTTCAACTTCCGAATTTTCTGTGGTTTTGGGGAACCTACTTTTTTTTTCTACTCAACCCGTATGGGATTTTTCCACACATGTTGGGTATTATGTAGGTAATATGTCATTAAAAAGAATCCCTAGAGTACCCAATTTAGGCGAAGAGTGATGGGAAATATTGATTGAGGGTTTTGTTATGGTTTCAATTAATAATGGTTACCTCCTACTAAATTGGTTTGTCACTTTTATAGTTCTTTGTGGGATTTTATTTTTCCACAGTTAACATGAAGTTCTTCAATGGTAATATGATTGTTGGAAAGATGTTGGCATGAATATTTTGTTTCAATTTTATTACATAGCTATTTTTTAAGGAGATGTATGTGGGTATAAGCATATAGATAACATATGATGATGCCTCCCATATATGTGACATGCCTACTTAGTGTTGGTCGCAAGTTTATGGATAATTGGAAGAGTATTTGTGCATGACGTGGTTCAGACCATAGTGGTTTTTGATGCATATAAAAATTCTTAAGGGGATGAGAAAACTACATCCCACACCCATATAGAAATTAGAAAACATCATAATGGAATTTTATATTAATCATCTAAAAAATTTAATAGAAATTATTATATATGTGTTTTAGGGTATCATCATACAAAGACTAAAATATTTATTAAAATTCAATTGGGCTTCACACATAATCCACAATGATGAATATAAAAAATGTAGGTGATGAGGATTCATGGAACAACAATGCCATTTTTATCAGATTTAGATCCATGATTTTCCATCATGTTATGAAGAGTCACCAATATTCTATAAATAATGAGGTGAACTTCAATATGCCTTAATACACCTATAATGATGGAGAAACTATGTTGATTATCCAAAAAATGTAATACATGATAATATAATTCATGATGGAAATCAATGAATAAGGGGACCTATATATTTCTCTAGTAGAGTTCCCAAAAAATAATAGCTTTTACCAAACCATCCAAATAAATCTTTATGAATACTTATATTGGAAGCTATCTATAATAGAAGTGTGTTGGGATAATGTTGGTGGATAAAATATGTATGGATAATATGTGGTATAATAAATGGTAGAAAATTTTAACTCCATTCAATTAACCTCTAGGTCCCCCCATTTTCTAGAGAAGTTTTAAGATGATAATCATCAATGAGACCTATAGGTTGATAATAAAGATAGATAATTTCTTTACAGAACACCGTAGAAAAGGGTTATGGTATTTGGGATGAATTTTTAATTAATGAAATTGTATGTTTTCCATTTTGAGTTTCATGATTACATTAGAATCATTTTCTATCGACTAACACTCTCGGAAACTATATCTCTAGTACAAGATGAATTACATGTATACCCCTAGATAAGGAATATCCCAAATCCATCAAATGTTCTAATTTATGACGTGATATTGTTGGAAACTCATAACTATTAAATGGATACATTAGGGATGATCATATGTCATTTAGATAACGTTATTCATAATAGGATGACATAACTAGTCAACATACTATATAAAAACATTAATAAGAGAAGGGAATATGATAATCATAAGTAACCAATAAAAAATAAGAACCATCACCTGTATTCCACTTTTAATGTTATATGAAATTTTGACATAATCATTTCATAAGTGGGGGAATAATGTAAAACCATGATATTTTAAAATAACATTATATTCTATAGTATAAAAAACTTACAATACTATACATAAACATACCAGGGATTGTTATTATAGTTATCACGTAGTTATAAAACCAGAGGGTGCAATTTTGAAAAAATATATAATATATATATATATAATATTCCTACTCAATGAAAATATGTTTAATAATTCTTACGAAATAAGAACATAATTTTTATTAACTTAATTTCTTCCCGATGAAAATATTATTTCTTGAAAAATGAATTTTTTTAAAAAATAGAAAAAAAATATTTATGTCGATTTTAGAAAAAAATTATTAGTTAAGTAGATATTATTTTTTAAAATTAGTAGAGAAAAATTAGTAAAATTTTAAATATTTATATTTTTTTTAAATATATATAATTTTTAATGAATAGATTAAAATATCAATTTTTTATAGAAACTATATTAAATTTGCATGTATTTATAAAATAAATTTTATATTGAATTTAATTTTGAATTTTAATATTTTTACTTTTTATTGTAAATAATCTTGTTATGGTATTAGTATGAAATCTTATAATTCAATTTGCTGTTAAAATTTTATTTACTATAGATAAATTTTCCTAAATAAATCAATTTTCATAATATTTTTTAATCATAAATAATATTATTGAAATATTATAGATCAATCCATTAAGAAATTGATTCGGGGTTTTGGATCAAGATGTTTTTATTTTTTAAATAGTTCCCTTATTTTTCATTATAAATAGGAGCTATTGTCATCATGATAAGGATAAATTATGTAATTAATGTCAAAATAATTTGAAATTCGAAATAAATAACATAAAATATTCATTTATTCCATTGTATAAGTTTAGTTTGTCCATTTTCTTAAAAGTTAATAAATTATTTCAACCTGTTTCCATATATAATTTATATTTACATAAATATTATTTATATAATTGATAATGTCAATAATGATAGTTTATTGAATTAAATTTATATAATATTATTTCAAATAGATAAAGACAACTTTTTTAATATAAAAGAAATTTAATTTACAAATAAATAATTTTTTATGGTAGTTTATTTTGAATGCTTGATGTGGAAATAATTTAAGGAAATTTTTACCCAATGCTAAGCCAAAATTTATTAATTTATTAAAGAATTATTTTAAAATTGAGATAAGGAATACAGTTCTAATGAATTACTATATTTCATTATTTTTTTGAGTTAAATATAAAAAAATAATATTTTTTCATTTATTATATTTTTTTTATTGTCTTAATGATGTTTTCAAACATAAATTAACTGAATACTTGCATAAATAAGATAAATGTTAATTTTTAAAAAATAAAAAATTATTAATTACTATTATATTCCAAAAAACACTATCATAAAAAAAATATTTTAATGAATTTATTAAAATAAAATATGGTCCATATATGGTACACATATACTTTTATAGTGGATATATTGAACTCAAAATAGAAAAAATCATTTTCACACTAGTTATCAAACATGGTTAACCCGGGTGAGAGCCAAGTGATAATGGTAACAAGATAATCTAAATATGTAAAAATAATTTGAGCTGAAATTATTTATACACATAATCATAAAATATTATAATTATAAAAGTTTTTAATCTTTTATCCGTAAAATTTATTTTATATAGATATAGTATCATAATTAGTTATTAGAGTTCCCCTATTCTAATTTATTATTGGGAACTTCGTATCATATTTTATTCATTATTTAAATTCTTTATAAATTAAAAAAATATCAACAAAAATTATTTTATAATATCAATATATTTTTCCTTTAGGTAATTTTTTGGATGAATTCATAACTTATAGGGTTTAAATTGTATCTCAAAAAGAAGGGTACTAATGAAATTTTTTTCATTACACGGATGTTTTCTATTAATTTATTCTTTTACCTCCATCAAATATTATTCATAAAATTTGAGATAATTTTTTTATATCATATATATAAATATATGGAATTATCTTAATTTAATCATATATATATATATTCCCTCATCTAAAATATGAGAAAAAAACTTCATTTATATGTACAGCAGACTACTGCCTCACAAACTGATGTAATTCATTTTAAATCTCTTCCTCTCATGGCTTGTTATTATTTTATATTTGATAAATAAATATTTTATTTCTTATATTATAATTATTTTATGTAGGATATTTATAATTTTTCATTATTTCATTTCAACCATTCAAAATTATACAAACAATTATGGAAATGTTGGACCTACAATCTCTATTAATGGTGTAATTCATTTTGTACCAAGACCATTTATGGATGAATATATATATATATAATTAACATAAACAACATTAATATCATGTTAAAAATCATTGAATTATTTTACCATGATCATTGAATAAATACAATGAAGGTTGAACCAAAATATGAATAAGAAAAAACATAGTTTTCCCCAAAAACAATGATTCTATAAATGAATTTTTAATAAATTTTTGGCAATATATTATAAGATTAAAATATATGGTATGAGATACATGATAATGGTTTTGGACTAAATTAATAATAAATTAATATTTATTATAAATTAGTTTATTCAAACATAGATGGAATATGAGATATATAGTATGGGATCTCCACAAATCGCTGTTTTCTTCAAGTTATGACAATTTTCTAAGATATATTAATCTTACTCTATTTGGAAACCATCATTTAAATATTCTATTTGATGAATCGATGAACAATATCAAATCAATCCTAAATTTATATCTAAATCCCCATTGTAGAATATTTTTTCTACTGGTATGGTTCTAAATCCTAATACTATTATCTAGGAATACAATATCCAATGTGATTTGAGTTACATTGTATGAAAGATATGACTGATAATTTTCTTTGAAACATCACTATAATGAACATTACCCAAAATATTCCATCCATTTATTTTACTAAAATTATACTATTTCTATATCCCATTAAATATAGTGGTTCATCCTTCTATCCAAAACATTCATAACACTTCCGTCATTTTGATAAAAAATCATCCAAAACATCAATACGTAGAATTATTATCTTTTCAAATTTCAAAAAGTAGACTTCATCCATTTTTTCCCCTATACAATAGTGTCTAAATCATTCAAAAATATCCAAAAATATCTTCTTACATTTGGTTATCTAGGATCAAGAATATCATTATACAAACCTGATTCATGATGCATTGAGGATCAATAAATAATCACCCCATTTAGTAACAAACAATCAATATCAAATTGAATTGTGGACATAAACATAAAGAAGTTTTGAAATAAAAAATGTCTGATTACAGTGAATAACTAGAATACATAAATTAGAACTATCTATTGGAACTCGATCTATTCACATTATACATATTTTTCAAATCACCATTTAATTAAATAATCAATAATTTGATATGATTTATATTTGATAACAATATAAAATCTCTAATAAATCCATTACTTTCATTCTAATTCTTCTTAACATTAAAATAAATTGGAATATATTTTCATCAATAATATCTCTATCAATCCCAGGTGTATTTGGACTAGGGTTTTCTTGTATATTTTTAATGAGTGTAGTTAAATTATAAAAAAAAGTAAAGTATTTTACTCTGATTATAGAGAGGACTTCCCAAGATGATGAAAATCATTCTTAATTCCAAGTTTTGGTTGATGTATGTAATTTTTATAAACTATTTAGGGTTTAGGATTATATCATATGATATAGGTTATTAACATATCTTATGGTGCTTTCATTTTTCCTAAAAATTCTCTATAGGGTTTGACATGATTTTTTATGCATAGTTCGTTAGAATTTGTATGTGTTGGGATCACTCTATTGAAATTTAGGTGATGATGCCTCAATGGATTATATGATATGATTTTTTTATCAATTTTTTATAATTACTTATTTTTGTTTCATGGAATGATATATGACATCAGGGGCATGGTGAATCATTCTATGAGATTGTCCATGTATTGTAAAATCATAGGGAGGATAATATAGTGTGTTATTGTTTGGTTTCACTTATTATAATAATCTATTTTACTATTCATTCAAGAGGGTTCTATCATTAACTTTTCTTAGTAATGTATAATTTGATAGGAATAAAAATGGACCTATGATAAGAATGTGGCTATCATTGAGCTTTAATGGGATGTGGTGCAGGGTATTTTGGAATCACTCCATGACTATTTCGTTTACGAGATTATGATACATTTTGAGTTAATGAGATAACTATGGTAGATATCCTTTTTTCAAAATAAGATGTGGGTAGACTATATTATTTTTAAAGATATAGTTGGGTAGGATTTAATGGGTTTTTTCCTAGGGATTACGGGTGAGGTGTGTTTGTTTGTCAAATATAAATTGAAACTCTCTCTAATGGATGGAGGGTAGTATTGATATGAAACATGTTGAGGATGACTCCCCTTGGAATAAATGTAGTGTAGTAGAGAGGTATTCCTCTTGAATATTGTTTCAGTGATATCACATAGTTAATTTCCAATACAACATATGTTTGTGTGATTATATTTAATTATAATATATTTAATTATATTTTTATGAGGCATAGTGTGTGTAAATAGAGAATGGTCTACAGAGAAGAGGGATTAAGTGAGATATGAACATATGGAGATGATATTAACTAATCTCTTAGGATAGGAATGACAATATCATATATTCAAGAATCACTGAATTGTGATAGTAAAATTTCGATGATGTTGATTATAGACTGAGATCAGTTAGAGGATCCTATTTGATAACCTTAATAGCATGAACAAAATTCTTATAGTTTGGTCAGGTTGTGATTTTCTGACTAGGATGGTATTTATTAAACTATCATATCATTATAATTGATAACAACTATTATTGACCATATGCATGGATACATGAGTGTTGGTCCGGTTAATTAAAGATCACTTTGATCACAAGAGAGAGGGTATAATTCCATGGATAAGGTTACATGTGGGTGATAATTATATTTATTAATGAAATTATGAACTTGTGTAAAACCCTAACATGAGAAGGTTTTTGTAGGGTGCATAAGTTTAATAATAAATATGATTTAAATCCAGATTTATATGACAAATATTATTCCAATTTATAATGAAATTTAGGGCTTCCAACCATAGTAAATGGATGGGTTGAGTACAATAATGATTATCAATTATTTCATAGACTTTATACCTAACAACAATGGTTATAATCGTATTTTATTATTTAAAAACAGGTAGTATTATGGGATTCCTTCCAAATAAGGGATTGAATCGAACAAAAAAATGTAAACCCTCAAATAGATATTGTAACGCCCCGACCCCAGTTACCCAGAGTCGGTGCATTATTACATAACATTGGAATGATCACAAGAAAGATCATGTCTCGATAGACCGATTAAATTAGTAGCATTGGAATAACTAGATACATTCATAAAGTTTTACATTACATAATTATGTCAAAAAACTACAAAAAAATCATGTCTTCATATCCCCTCATACTATTCCTGCAGGTCATTCATAAATTACTTCTTCACATCCTCGTAAAAATAAAACATTGAAAGGGGTGATCTCAGATGCTCAGTAAGGATAACAATATAGTGGAAACATTCATAAATAAGCATAAACAATTAATGCAATGTATAACTAAAAAAATCCTTTTAAACTTGAACTTCAGCATAATATATAAAAAACATGAAATAATGCCCTTTACTTATTCAGATGAATATTCTACTAGTCGAATAATCACATGCAATATCAAAAACCACTTTCATAATGATGGAATGCATAATTCCAGATTATCATAACCACATAGCCAAGGCCTCGTGCCAAGACTACAAAAAAAAAATTTAAGGCCTTGTGCCAAGACACTAGTTTGTCTCAGGAGACCTACTGATGCATCGAGGTACTATAGTAGGATCCACCTGTCACTTATTAAGTCCAATGCATTCCTCATATGAATAGGTTTTAACATAACATAAACATTCGTATTAAAACTAGCATACGAAATGTCAATAATTTCTCCATAAACTATGAATGGTATAAAAATTACACATCCACAGTCAAACATATCACTAAACCTTCAATACAATATGGAATATTTGTATCATAATAAATAAAGTTCAAATATGCTTAAAATCCATCAATGGATGTTGACATAGATGAAATCAAAACTATTTGAGAGAAATATCTCTTTTTTTTAATCATTTAAAATACAAATGATTATAAAATAAAACATTTACATTGAAAATATTCTTATAAGATTGTAAGGGATGTTTCGAAGATTTCATAATGGTGGAAAATAGCCACACCCACCATATAAGTTAAAAAAGACGTTCTTAACTTAATTCTGTCGAAAAGGTTAAAAAGGACCGTGTTTGGAAAATGATGGAAAGATTCCTTTATAAACTACATATAAAATATCAAAAAAGTGTATAAATGACTTTAACCCATATTATTTAAAATATAAAGAATATTTTGAAAAACATTTTTAAGAAACATGGATGTGGATGATAAAGAGGTCTCAATGGATAATTACGTATAAACAACCTCGGATAATGAAGATATTGTGAAATAACCCTTAACTTGTACTTTTCCTTGGTTGAGGGTAGGTTAACCTCATGTATAATAGTGAAATAATTTTTATTAAATTATACAAGAATCATATACATTAATATGATATCATATATGATCTTTTAAGATTGATTTGTTAATAATATCTTAGTATTATCGTTTATTCCGGTGTTAACTTACTCGTTTTCATTTATATGTTTTGTTACATAATCAATGTTTTTCATGGATAGGTTGTATCTTATTCATATCCATAATGATATCAGGTCCTTAAACGTTATTTTTAATCATTAAATTAGAACTAGTCTTGAATGGATACGATGGGAATTGAATCACATTGCGTTCGTGGAGACGGTAGTCCGTACGTACGCACGAGCGACAATATAATTCTTTTGATGTTAAAATAATATATAATTGGATGTTATATCATATATAAAGAATCATAATAATGTTATATTTTTTATTTAAATGAATTAAAAATCATTATTATACCCATCCAAATAATAATTTATTGAATAACAATTACACCACGACGTGGAGACGGTAAGCCGTACGTACGCACGTATGGGGACATGTCATTCAAAGCATATATAGAATATGGAATATGGTTGTACAATATTTATAATAACATCACAATATATATAAGATACTAGAGTTATTATTTTATAATGGGAATAACAAAGACAGAAGAATTTGAAAAAGAAAGAAACTTGAAAGAGGGTGGTGAAAACATTACCTCTTAATCGGGTTCTTCCTTTTGATATTATCAAAAGCGCTCCTTAGGTTGGATTTATGATCAAACTAAGGCCTCTAGGTCGACGTGATGGACGTTTAAAGAGTATTTGGGTAGGTTTTGGCCAAGCCAAAAGGTTTTAATGTGTGAATTTGTGAGAAGGGGGAGTTCCCTTTTATAAGATGGGTGAGGGGATCCTTTGGAAAAGATAGAAATATTATTTTATAATAAATTCATATTCAGTTTATAATGGCTCCAAAGTGGATTATATAAAGATTAATGTGGGGATAGGTCTAAAAACACTCAACCAATAGGTTTTAGACAGGTCTAGATCACTATATTAACCTTATATATTTTTTAACTCATAGTTAATTAATTAAACATTTCCCACGTCACTTTGTATTTTTATATTATATATTTAATAAACATACTATATACATCCAAGAGACACCATAGTGGTCCATTAATGATACATCTATCATGATATAAGTCTCTTGTCCAAACCATAGATTTTTAGGAATTGAATATAAATTATTAATATAATATTTGTTTTAAAAACACTTTTATGACAATTTTGACACTACTGGGTATTTTGTTTTTGATAATTTCATAACAACATTATTACTTAGAAAATATTTATATAACAAATACTAATATGTCATATTAACCTAAAAAATTATTGGAATTAATAAAAAGTCCCAAATTACATTTATTTTGATATTTATAATATCAATTATTTTATTATTCCATTAATTAGGTAATTACTGCATCACCATTGTGTCATAAATAAATTATATTATTTAATGTATAAAAATTATAAATAAAATACCATTATGTATTAAATCTTTTTATATATCTAATTTATATTTACAAATGAATTTTTCTTATGTATAACCCTATATTAAAAATGTTTTAGTAAATAAAATTTGATTTTAACTCTTTTAACTCTTCGTTGAATTAAATAATATAAAATGTCCTAATATAATCCAAGTGGACCTAAATGATAATATTTTATTCCTAAGGTTGTTTTTTGTTGAGATAAACCTGTCGAATAGAATTAGGACACGTGTTAGGGTAATATTAATATCATTTTTACCCTTAATTACCCTATTTAATTTTACCTGTGGTAAATAAAAGTAAAAAGTTACTATTCACCAATAATTATTTTCATCTCATTGAACCACATTTTACTCCTTGATATGTACCGTGTATTTCATATTTTCAAAATTCCACTCATAGAAGCGGTAAAATTAGGTTTTATTTGAATTTTCAAATTCTCCTTGGAGGTGGGTAAAAGACGGTGAAAAGTTCAATAAAATTTTTACATTTCTAAAATAATTCTAAACTAATTCCAACGAATTACATTTAACTTATATAGGTATTATGTATCTATTTTGTTCTTAATTAAATTTAAATAAAATAAATATTTATTTAAACAAAAATTCAAATTTAAACAATAACTCAGTCTTTTTCACTATTCATCAAAAATTGAAAGTTTTCAGAAAAATAACAAAATTTCACCCTAGGATAATTTCGATATTCCGAATCCAAAAAAGAAGTTCATTTTGAAAGATAAAATTTTGATAATTTCAAAAAGTGGGTATTACTATTCATAACAGCTAGTTTGATTGGTTGTGGTGTGTGTGTTAGAACTCGAAGTTTCGTACAACTCAAGCTATTGTATTATTCATATAGAAGCATAACGTGGAAGCTTGGGGTGTTACATTCTCCCCTACTTCAAATAATTTCGTCCTCAAAATTTCAGGAAATTTATTGCATAAAAAGACTCGGGTGGTTCTTCATCATAATTTCCTCGGGTTCCCACATTGCCTCTTCCATCTTATGGTTTCTCTATAGAACTTTTACCAGAAGAGTCGTCCAGTTTCTCCGTACATGGTCTCTTGTATCAAGAATCTTGACAGGCTCTTCGCAATAAGACATATCGGGTTCCAGTTATAATTCCTCATAGGTGAGTACATGCATTGGGTCAGTCATCTATTTCCTCAATAGTGATACGTGGAACACATCGTGATCTTTGGAGAGACTTGGCAGTATTGCCAAACGATAAGCTACATCCCCAATTCGCTCTAGAATTTTAAAAGGAATGATGTACCTAGGACTCAATTTACCTTTCTTATTGAAACATATAACTCCCTTCCATGGAGATACCTTCATGAAAACATGATCTCCTACCTGAAATTCCAAATCCTTCCTTCGGTTTTTAGCATAGCTCTTCTGCCTACTTCTAGCTGCATTGATGTGGTTTTGGATTACCTTTACCTTCTCCATAGTTTCCTCCACATGTTCTAGGCATACAAGTTTTCTTTCACCAACGTCATCCTAAAAGGTTGGTGTGCGACATCTCTTTCAGTATAGCGCTTCATATGGTGCAATTTGAATACTCGTATGGAAGCTATTTTTATCAGAAAATTCAACCAGAGGTAAATATTGATCACACATACCCTGAATGTCAAGTGACCTGGATCTCAACATGTCATATAAGGTTTGAATAGTCCGTTCTGATTGTCCATCTGTCTGAGGGTGGTATGCAGTGATCAAATGAAGTTCAATATCTTGGGATTTCTAAAGACTCTTCCAGAATCTTGATGTAAAATGGGGATCACGATCAGAAAAAATCGATAGGGGTACTCCATGATGTCTCATCAATTCATTAATATACATTCTTGCAAGACGTGCAAGTGCTAAATCATCCCTTATAGCAAGAAAAAGTGGTGACTTGGTAAGACGATCAACAATGACCCCTATTGCATCATTCCTTCTAGGAGTCTTTGGTAGTCCCATAATAAAGTCCATTGTAATATTGTACCATTTCTACTCCGGTATGGGAAGAGGATGAATGACTTTTCCAGGCTGTTGCCTTCCAGCTTTCACTTGTTGGAAAACCATACTTCTTGACACAAAATCAGAAATCTCCCTCTTCATGTTGTACCACCAAAAATGTTCCTTCAAGTCTCTCTATATTTTGGTGCTCCCTGGGTGTATAGAGAAATTGGAACTATAAGCATCGTCCAACAATTCCCTTTTTAGATCAGGTATATTGGGAACACAAAGTCTCTTCCCAAATTTCAAAATTCCTTCTTCATACCCAAAGTCATTCAATCTCCTATCATTCATAGCTTTAATATACTTTTGAAACTCTTAATCACCAGTCTGAGAACTCTTTATCCTTTCTAGTAATGATGTTTTTGCATCCATTTGAGAAAGTATCGATGTCTCACCTTCCATGGTAATTCCCATATCCATCTTCACTAGATCCATGAAAATAAGATCCCTTTCAATTCTCATCATGTTCAAAAATCCATGATCTTTTCTGTTCAAAGCATCTTCCACCTTATTTTCCTTCCCGGGGTGGTAGTGTATTATGCAATCATAATCCTTGAGTAGTTCAATCCATCTCCTTTTCCTCATGTTGAGTTCTTTCTGTGAGAAAATATACTTCAAACTCTTGTGAACTGTCTAAATCGCACATTTTTTACCATAGAGATAATGTATCCATATCATCAAAGAAATGATTACAGTATCTAACTCAAGATCATGATTAGGGGAGTTTTGATCATGATTTTTTTGCTGTCGTGATGCATATGAAAGAACCCTATCATTATATATAATGACACAACCAAGTCCTTTCATTGATGCATCACTATAAATAACGAACCCATCATTACCTTATGGTAGAGTCAATATATTAGAATTGAATAATGTTCTCTTCAGTTCATCAAAACATTATTCACACTCTTATTTCCAAACAAATTTATCCCATTTACGTGTGAGCTTTGTTAATGGGTTAGCCAATCATGTAAAGTTCTGGAAAAAACGTTGATAATAACCTGCTAATCCAATAAAACTGCGTACCTCAGTTATACTCGTTGGTGCTGGCCATTCATGGATTTATCTTGTCTTTGAAGAATAAACATAGATTCCATCATTGGAGGCAATATGGCCAAGAAAAGAGATCTCCTGAATCCAGAATTCACAGTTTCTAACCTTCCCATATAATTCATGTCTTCTAAGAATCTTCAAGATAACGTGCAAGTGATTTTCATGATCTTCGTAGCTTTTAGATAATATCAAGATGTCATCAATAAATATCACCACAAAATCATAGAGATATTCTTTGAAAACTCTATTCATTAGTTCCATGAATATTGAGGGTGCATTATTCAATCAAAAAGGAAATAATGAAAACTCGAAATGCCCATACCTGGTTCGAAATACTGTCTTCGAAATGTCTTCCATCTTCACACACAACTGATGGTATCCAGATCAAAGTTCAATCTTTGAAAAGTATTGAGCTCCATGCAGTCGGTCAAATAAATCATCAATGTGAGGAAGGGGATACATGTTCTTTATTGTTATAGCATTGATTTCCCTATAGTAGATACATAACCTCATAGATCCATTATTCTTTTTACAAAAAGAACAGGGGCTCCCCATGGAGAAACACTAGTGTGAATAAATCCCTTATTACTCAATTCCTCTAGATGTTTCTT
Organism: Viscum album; assembly: GCA_963277665.1. Taxonomy (NCBI): domain Eukaryota; kingdom Viridiplantae; phylum Streptophyta; class Magnoliopsida; order Santalales; family Viscaceae; genus Viscum; species Viscum album. The sequence continues at coordinate 1,252,965,912 of OY728150.1, read as the reverse complement.
TAGTTCAACTAATTCTACAGTGGCCATTCTATAAGGGGTCATCGATATAGGCCTTGATCCAGGAATTAAATCAATGGAAAACTCAGCTTCTCATTCTAGAGGATGTCCAGGAAAATATTCCGGAAACACATATCCATATTCATTCACAATAGGTACATCCTCTATTTGAACAGTCTTTTCCTCACCCACAGTCATTTCATTCTCTTCCTCCCCAATAATTGAATTCAGTTGAGATACTGGGGGTGGGTCTAGGTAAGAATTAGGTGGTGGTGATTTCACTCTAAAGATAAGGTGTTCCTTATCATCATCATCAAAAATAGTAACCTCTTTCTTCTTACAATAAATTTTTGCATCATGGTCCAAAAGAAAATCCATACCAAGGATTATATCAAATTCAATCATAGGTATGACGTTGAGATCTGCAGATAAAGAATATATATGTGATCTAATGGGGATTGATTCAAAAAACATTGTTGCAATGATACTTCCCTTCAGAGTTTTAACTGACAACTTCCTTGTTAAATCAAATTGGAAATATCTAATTTTCTTATCAAACTGGGAATATATGAAATAGTGAAATGATCCATAATCAAATAATGCATTTTCTAAACTTGAGGAAACCATTAAATTAACAGCCACCACGTCTTTCGGAGTTTCTACCTCAGCCGTAGTGATAAAATAAGCTTGGCCTTGATCCCTTGGCCTTTTTTGAGGTAAGCTACCTTGACTCTTTGGAAATTCATTTTCATAATGTCCCATCTCCCTACAACTGTAGCATTGGACATCGGTTTCTTCCTTATTCCCCTTGCAATCACAAGCTTGGTGGCCTTTTTCACCACACTTGTAACAGACTCCCATTCCATTTAAGAAAGTACCGGGTTGTTTCTTCCCACATTTACAATAGGATAGATATTAAACTTTTCCTATATTCCCCTTATTTTCATTCCTAGGTTGATCAACAGATCTCTTCTTCTCTTCCTTTGATTTAAAGTCATAAGACATAGATAATTCCTTCTCTGTCTTGATATCATATGAGACAATGTCTTCATACGACGAGAAGAATTGTGAGACTAATGCTCGACGGAGAAATGGTTTTAACCCATCAAATAAACGATCAATATCACTTCCTGGGTTACGTATATAATCTCCATCATACCTTTCTAACCCTGTAAAGTTATCCACATACTTTGCGACATTCTCATCCTCCTTTTGTCTCAGACTCAGAAATTGTATTTCCATATCTACTTGATGGTCACGAGGAAAGTATTTTTCTAAAAAAAGATCTTTGAACTCCCTCCATTCCATATTTGATACTTCATCATCATCCTTCATGTTTTGAATCAATGACCACCATTTATCAGCATCTCCAGTGAGGCGGTAGACTACCATGATAACTTTTTCCCTTTCACTACTCCCCAAATCCTGAAATATTTTCTCTAGAGAATTTATCCATTGCTCAGCTACTAAGGGATTTGTTCTCCCATTGAGCATTGGTGGTTGTAGCCTTATGAAGCGATATAACATTGATCCTCCACGCTGCAGATCAGGGTGCTCCATAAGGGTAAGGTTATTATTCATAACCTGAGTGACTTGTCCCAGTATGGTGATTAGTCGATCAACACCTATTGCATCACCCTCTTTGCTATAATTATCTTGACCAGGAGGGAAATCCCTAAATGGAGTTTGTGCATTGATACAGTTTCCATTTATTCTACTAGTCACCATTTCTAAACAATGGCATAAACTAGATCAGTTTATGAATCAAAATACATAATTCAATACTTATAAAAACACTTAACATAAAATGAACTATTTATGGATATAATCAATATTAATAATAATTTTTTCTTTGAGGATGTATACACACATAAACACTTCATAATGATTTGTAATTAAAATAAGAGTTATCCTAAGCATATCCCCCAGGAGTGTCGTAACCAAGTGTGCAGCAAGGCCCGTTGTCGTGCACCAGTTCCCATTCGAGTCTAGCTCAAAGCTGTGTTTTCGGGATTTACCCCTAGATACATCTGTGCTAGAGCCGCCTCTACCTGCTTGTATCCAGACAAAGATATATTGCTTGGAAAACTCACATAATCTCTACAATACCTAAATTTAGGAAGTTCTTCTATACTAATTATCAAAGTCTATCTTTGGTATGTGTGCTCTAATCAGAGTTTACCAAAATCTAGCTTCCATGTTTTTTACTAAACTTCCTCCGATACCAACTGTAACGCCCCAACCCTAGTTACCCAGATTCGGTGCATTATTATATAACATTGGCATGATCACAAGAAAGATCATGGCTCAAAAGACCGATTAGTTTAGTAGCCTTGGATTAACTAGATACATTCATAATGTTTTACATTACATCCTTAAGTTAAAAAAAACTACAACAACATCTTGTCTGTAACGCCCCGACCCCAACTACCTAGAGTCAGTGCATTATCGCGTAACATTGGAATGATCAAAAAAGATCACGTCTTGAAAGAACGATTAGTTTAGTAGCCTTGGAAACACTAGATACATTCATAAATGTTACATTACATCATAAAGTGAAAAATCACAATAACATAGTCTCCATAGTCCACACTTCTATCCCCTTCAGACTATCACTGTAGGTCAGTCATAAAATATTTCTTCACATCCTGGGAAAAATAAAACATTGAAAGGCGTGACATCTGATGCTCAGTAAGGATAACAATATAGAGGAAGCTTTCATAAATAAACATAAACATTTAAGGAAATTTATGACTAAAACAAAATCCTTTTAAACTTGAACATTAACATAATATGGAAAAAGTAAAATGAGATATTGTCATTTACTTATTCACATGGATATTCTACTGGTCGAATAATCACATGAAATATCAATAACCACTTTAATAATGATGGAATGCATAATGTCAGACTATCATAATCACGTAGCCAAGGCCTCGTGCCAAGACTACAAATATGATTTTGTCAAGGCCTCCTGCCAAGACACTAGTTTGTCTCATTAGACCTACCGATGAAATTTTTTTAGAATATAATTACTTTTAAAATTGCTCAAATATACTCCAGTATTTTTCTGAAAACATTATGCAAGCTTCTGAAAACAAAATAACAAATTCTGAGACTGCTCGACTAATTACAGGCCATAATGGATCCACGCCCAATCCCTTCCTGTCTACCACACTCGAGAGTCGGGTTTTCTGGAAACACTTTTAAGCTTTCATTAAATACATATACATTTACACTGGGTTTTCATATATTAATACTCATAATTAATGTTTGAAACATACCATTTTCAATTCCAAAAAAAATGTAAAACATGGTATTTGTTGTTCATTTTAAAAAAAATTATAGCTTGTAGAGGAAGCTGAAACCCAAATAATTGTCACGGCGGTGGAGAAGTCATTGTTGTCGCATACGTACGACAAAAACATTCCCTTTTGTCATTTAGTAAAATGCTTCATATAAAAATATTCCTTTTGAATAAACATAAAATTCAAAGGGGTTTATACACCGTATAAAAGAAAGTTGTGTATAAAACAAAATATGCCTCAATGAAAGGATATTGAGTTGAAGTCCCTTACAAAGATCCTTTTTATAAATAAAATAAATCTATATGTGTATTCACTATAAGTACACATAAAGATAGTACAAATAAAAGATAGGACATAATAATATCATGACATAATTTGAAAGTAGGAGAATAACCCAAAGAATGGAAATTAGGTTAAGAAGTTCCCTTACAAAGATAATTTTTTAAATAAAATAGATATATTATGTGTATTCACTATAGGTACACATAATTTAAGTACAAATATAATATAGACCATAATAATATCATGAAATAATTTGAAAGTAGGAGATTAACCCAAAGAATAGAAATTGGGTTAAGAAGTTCCCTTACCTCGTGTCCGACTTGACTTGACCGCTATTTAACCTCCTGAATAATATGATAGAGTTAATATCTAACTGCATAAGATCCTTTTTAAAGTTAATTATTCATTTTATATCACTTATTACCATGTTATGAACATTATGTAATTATTTATGTTAATAACGGTCGTTTTGTCGATCTTCGGTACTTGAGTCAAAAATAAACTTTTTATAATTACACTTTGTTCATGTGGTAAAATATCCATTATATCCATAATTATATTAAGGATTTAGATATCATATAAAACATATATATCCAGTATATACATTCATTTATAATATTACATAACATTTAGAGGTAAGAAATGAAATGCACCGTTCATGGAGACGGTAAGCCATACGTACGCATGAGCGCTACTTTCATTACTATTTCATATTTAATGGAATGAAATTATAATTATGTAAAGATATAATATAATTCCAGTATAATATAATCTATAATAACATTTACTCCATCCTTTATACATCCAACATATGGCATTAACGATTCAAATCACTTTGAGGGGGCGGTAGTCCGCACTTCCTAAAATGAAAATATCGCGTTTACCCATAATTGAAATCATAAAGGTATGACATAAATGAAAAATACAAAATCATAATGAAAACAAAAACATAATATATATCATATATAAAAATAGTGTCATCATAATGGCCACCATGAGAGGTGTTATATGAGTTTTTAACAATCACCGTTTCGTGAGGCAGAAATTCACAATCCACGGAAATAGTATGTTCTTTAACCATTAGATGTAGGTGTGTGTATGTGTAGCTCGAATACTTCTTATAACAACATACTAATATATTTATAATACTGGTGTTTTTACAAAAGAAATTAATAACAAGTGTTTAGGGGGTTGGAGAAGCAAAATAAAACAAAACAACATAAGAGAAGGCATTACCGTAAAATCGGGTAACTCTTTTTGATTTGAGACAAAGGCTTCATTGGGAAGAGTTCTGCCCAATGTGATTCCTCTAGGAGTAATATAGGGAAGTTGGGAGAGTAATTGGGCAGAGGTTAGCTGAGCCAAATGTCTTGAATGTGTGAATAAGGTGGTAGTGGCGGGGGCCTTTTATAAGAGGAGAGGAGGGGCACTCATGGAAAGTAATGAAATGTTACTTTATTATATAATGAGTTTCGGATTTTAAAGGTCCCACACTTATATATTTCTAGGATAAGGTGATAAGGGTTCTAAATCTACTCATCCAATAGGCTATGGACAAGTTAAATTCTTAGATTTTACATTATCCATCCATTTTATTAAAATCGTTATTTAATGAGGTAATCAATGCATCATCATGGTGTCATAAATAATTTAATTTATTTAATGTCTAAAAATTATAAAAAAAATTATCATGTTGTAGTAAATCCTTTTATATTTCTAATGAATACTTATAGTCAAAAATTTGACTTGTATTACCCCATTTAAAAAAAATTAGTAAAACAACTCATGTTTGTGACATTTTTATTTTAACATGAAATAAAAGTTTTTAATTTCATTTTCCTACCAAAGTGGTTCCATGGGGTCCCCAAGTTGATCCATGGATTGTCTTGGTCGGACATGACTCATCCAATAGGTGTATGACATGTTTCAAGGTCATTTCATATTATTATAACATTATCTTTACCTTAAATTTCACTAATTACCTTTAATCGCGATTAATTAAACATAAAAGTTACTATTCACCAAAATTTATTTTAATCCCATTGAACCACATTTTACTTCTTAATGACAACCATGTATGTCGTACTTTTTAATATCAAATCACAGATGTGGTAATGATTCATTTAAATGAAAAATCATGTTTTAACTACCACTTAGTGGTTTCACTATTAATCAAAAATAGAAGTTTTTCAGAACAATGCCAAAATTTCACCCTAAGATAAAATTGATATTCCGAATTCAAAAATGATGTCTATTTTAAAAAATTCCAAACATATAAGTTTCATTAATTAATTTTATAATTAATTCCCGCTATCACAACAAAGAGCGTCTTTTTAAGAAACAATATATATTAAAAGATTGATAATTGTTTATGTCCAATTTCAATGTTAAATTAATTCTAATGATAACCATTGGATAAAATGGTAAAAATATATTATAATTATACTTCAAAACCACTAAATAGTATAATTTATCATTATAAATTATTTTGAATAAAAAAGTTATTTTTAAGTATTTTTCACTATTCATAAAAAATTGGAAGTCCTCAGAAAAATACAAAAAAATCAACATAGAAAAATTTAGATATTATGAATCCTCAAATGAAGCCCATTTTAAAATATAAAATATATATAATTTCAAAATTTGGGTATTATATTTATAACTACTACTTTGATTGGTCGCGGTGTGTTAGAATCTCGAACATGCGTACAATGCAAGCTATTGTATTATTGAAATAGAAGTGTATCGTGAATGCTTGGGGTCTTACATTCTCACATCCTTCAATAAATTGCATCTTCACAATTTGAAAATGTTCATTGAAAATAAAAGGTTGAAAATAGAAAATACCTTTGTGGAAAACCCACATCGGAAATAGGGTTAATAAGAATATAACATTAAAAGAAAGAAAGGGAAGTACAAATGTCACCCAAGATAGCCCATACTAGGATTATATGAAAATATGGATATGAAGGAGAAAAAAACCATCAAGGTATGATAGAGAGTTATAGAAATCAAGATTAAGATAAAGTTAAACACAAGAAAATCACAAACTTGTGATTGGTTAAACGGTCATTGAATCCCCAGTTGGAAAAGTTAACCGAAAGCATTTTTTTTAAGTTACCTTTTATAAAGTTGAGGAATTTATTTAAGAGGTTTTCTAAGAAAGTAAGTAAATATACTTACTTGTCATGTAGGCTTTCATTCTTTAATAAATTTTTACCATGAACCCATCTTTCACTCTTAATGGTAACAGAACTCAAAAACATTCTATTTATCCTAATTGTATAAGGTTCCAAATATTACCACATACTAATTAGATTAGGAAAAGTATTTTGTAATAACCAGGGACTTCCTGTAGGCTAGTGGTAGGTAATAAAGTCATGTCGCACTATGGTTGTGGGTTCGATTCCTACAGCTTTGTCCGATGTGACGGGTTATCCCCCAACCTGCAGGTTGTCCTTTTCATAATACTATAGTATTATAATACTCCAAAAATAATCTTCATAAATGTTATAACCTTAAACAATACTATCCATGGTTCAACTTCATCCATTCCAACCTTTATAGTTATCCAAAATACTTTTTTCCAACTCACAGTCCAAATTTTATAAGTAAGGTAAACATAATGAAGATCCTTTTTTGCACGTAACAAGATGTGAACACCTTCATCATGTATTATTTTAAAACACAGAAACATTCGGAATTACCATAAATCCTTATTGATTACATTAATGATCCCTTATTCCTTATAGAATACTAGATATACTCCTTCTATCCAAAAATTTATACAAATCATTAATCTATTTTAAGAATATCCAATATAATTAATCCAAATCAATCATGTATTATTCCAAAATTACTATCTCTGTATCAGAACCATATTATGGTTTATCTTTCTCTCAACAGTATATTTTCCAAAAATTTAACCTACTGTGGAGTCACTTTTCTTGGTTCCACACGATCTCAAGTCCTTGATGAAATAGTACTGTAGTACAATCCTAATATACTCAATAATTATTATAACCAGTACATCATTGATACAACACTCAAATGACAAAATTCTTTAATGTCAACATAATAACTCTAATCGTTCCTCCTCATCTATGGTAGTATCATAACATGATTATTATCCAATAATATCATTTAGGGCACACTCTAATGATTTGGACATTGGTTTGCGTAGTGTCCCCACTCCTTATAGATGAACAATTGTACATTTGAAACCTTTTTCATACCCTTGCAGTCACGCACTTGTTGTCCTTTTTCTCCACACTTATAACAAACTCCAATTCCCTTCGGGCAAGTTCCAAGGTGTTTCTTCCCACAGTTATCACATATTGTAAAATTCTTCTTTTCCCTCGTCCCTTTATCCTTCATTCTCTCTTCCATCCATTTCTTCTCTTTCATCCCTTCAAATCCATAAGACTCAGATAATTCTTTACTTATCTTATTAATACATGATACTATTTCTTCATATGTTGAGAACACATGGGAGACTATTTCCCTACTAATTTTGGCTTAATACTGTGAACGATATGATCCTTCTTACTCTATGGATGATAAGTATTGATGGAGTTCATATTCCTTCTACTGGGCGCCATTTCTATACAATGGTATAAACTAGTTTATTTTATGAATTGCAATATATAAATCCAAAAATGTAAAATACTTAATGTAAATTGAACGGTTTATGGATATAATCCACAATCATAAAAATTGTTTTCTTTGAGGAAGTGTATACTCATAAACCCTTCATAATGGTTTTTAAAAAATGACAATTATCCTAATCATATCCCCTGGGAGTGTCGTAACCAAGAGTGCAACAAGGCCCGTTGTTGTGCACGAGTTCCCATTCGAGTCTAGCTCAAAGAAGTGTTTTCGGGTTTTACCCCTAGGTACATCTGTGCCAGATCCGCCTCTACCTGGTCGTATCCAGACATGGGTGTATTGCTCGGAAAACTCATAAAATCTCTATAATACCAAAATTCTAGGAATTTCTTCTATACTAATCCTCAATGTATATCTTTGGGCTATGTGGTCTAATCAGAGTTTATCTAAATCTAGCTTCCAAGGTTAGTACTAAACTGCCTCTGATACCAACTGTAATGACCCAACCCCAGTTACCCAGAGTCGGTTCATTATTGCATAACATTGGCATGATAAAAAAATATCAAGTCTCGAAAGACCGATTAGTTTAGTAGCCTTGGAAACACTAGATACATTCATAAATGTTACATTACAAAATAAAGTGAAAAACTACAATAACATAGTCTCCATAGTCCACACTCATATCCTCTTCTGACTATCCCTGCATGTCATTCATAAAATACTTCTTCACATCCGGGAAAATAGTAAAAAATTGAAAGGGGTGAGCTCAGATGCTCAGTAAGGATAATAATATAGCGGATGCTTTCATAAATAAACATTAACATTTAAGGCAAGGTATAACTAAAACAAAAGCCTTTTAAACTTGAACTTCATCATAATATGGAAAAAATAAAATGAAATAAATCCATTTACTTACTCACATGGATATTCTACTCGTCGAATAATCACATGCAATATCAATAACCACTTTCAAATTGATGGAATGCATAATTCCAGACTATCATAACCACATAGACAACGCCTCGTGCCAAGACTAAAAATAATATTTTGTAAAGGCCTCGTGCCAAAACACTAGTTTGTCTCATGAGACCTATAGATGCAATTTTTTTAGAATATAACTACGTTTAAAATTGCTCAAATATACTTCAGTATTTTTCTGAAAACATTATGCAATCTTCTGAAAACAAAATAACTAATTCTGAGACTGCTCGACTAATTACAGGCCATGATGGGTCCACGCCCAATCCCTTCCTGTCTACCACACTGAAGAGTTAGGTTATTTGAAAACACTTTTAATCTTGTGTTAAATACATCTACATTTTCACTAGTTTTTCGTATATTAAGACTCGTAAATAATGTTTGAAACATACCATTTTCAAATCCAAAAAAAATAAAAGTAAAACATGGTATTTGTTGTTCATTTAAAAAAAGGTTATGGCTTGTAGAGGAAGATGAAACCCAAATACCATGATATTGAGACGAAGTCCCTTACCAAGATCCTTTTTTTAAATAAAATAAATATATTATGTGTATTTACTATAAGTACACATAATGATAGTACAAATACAAGATAGGACATAATAATATCATGACATAATTTGAAAGTAGGAGATTAACCCAAAGAATGGAAATTGGTTTAAGAAGTTCCCTTACAAAGATCATTTTTTAAATAAAATAGATATATTATGTGTATTCACTATATGTACACATAATGTAAGTACAAATATAAGATAGACCATAATAATATCATGACATAATTTTAAAGTAGGATATTAACCCAAAGAATAGAAATTGGGTTAAGAAGTTCCCTTACCTCGTGTCCATCTTGACTCGACCGCTCTTTAACCTCCTGAATAATATACTAGAGTTAATAGCTACCTAATTAAAGAACCTTTTTCAAGTTCATTATTCCTTTTATATCACTTATTACCATTATATGAACATTATGTAATTATTTACGTTAATAACGGTCATTTTGTCGATCTTAGGTACTTGAGTCAAAAATAAACTTCTTATAATTACACTTTGTTCATGTGGTAAAATATCCATTATATCCATAATTATATTCATGATTTATATGTCCTATAAATCATATATATCCATTATATATATTCATTTATAATATTACATAACATTTAGTGGTAAGAAATGAAATGCACCGTTCCTAGAGATGGTATGCCATACGTACGCATGAATGCTACTTTCATTTCTATTTAGTATTTAATGAAATGATATTATAATTATGTAAAGGTATAATATAAATCCAGTATAATATAATGTATAATACCATTTAATCCATCCATTATACATCCTACATATGGCATTAACGATTCAAATCACATTGAGGGGGCGGTAGTCCTCACTTCCTAAAATAAAAATATCACGTTTACCCATAATGGAAATCATAAAGGTATGCCATAAATGAAAAATACAAAATCATAAGGAAAACAAAAACATAATATATATAATATATAAAAATTGTGTCATCGTAATGGCCACCATGAGAGGTGTTATATGAGTGTGGAACAATCATCTTTTTCTGAGGCAGAAATTCGCCATCCACAGAAACAGTATGTTCTTTAACAATTATATGTAGGTGTGTGTAAGTGTAGCTCTAATACTTCTTATAAAAACATCCTAGTATATTGAGTATACCTGTGTTGTTACAAACGAAATTAATAAAAATATTTTAGGGGGTTGGAGAAGCAAAATAAAACAAAATAACATAAGAGAAGACATTACCTTAAAATTGGGTAACTCTTTTTGATTTGAGCCAAAGGATTACTTGGGAAGAGTTCTGCCCAAAGTAGGGATTATATGAGTAAGAGAGGGAAGTTGGGAGAGTATTTGGGCAGAGTTTGGGCAAGCCAAATGGCTTTAATGTTTGAATAAGGTGGTAGTGGTGGGGGCCTTTTATAAGAGGAGAGGAGGGGCACTCATGGAAAGTAATGAAATGTTACATTATTATATAATGATTTTCAGATTATAAAGGTCCCACACTTATATATTTCGAGAATAAGGTGATAATGGTTCTAAATCTACTCATCCAATAGGCTTTGGACAATTTTAATTCTTATAATTTACATTATCCTTTCATTTTATTAAAATTGTTAATTAATGAGGTAATCACTGCATCATCATGGTGTCATAAATAATTTAATTTATTTAATGTATAAAAATTATAAACAAAATATCATGTTTTAGTAAATATCTTCATATTTCTAATGAAAATTTATAGTAAAAAATATGACTTGTATTACCCCATTTAAAAATTGTTCTAGTAAAACAAATCATGTTTGTGACATTTTTATTTTAACATTAAATAAAATGTTTTTAATGTCATTTTCCTACCAAAGTGGTTCCATGGGGTCCCAAAGTTGACCCATGGATTTTCATGGTCGGACATGACTCATCCAATATTTGTATGACAAGTTTCAAGGTCATTTCATATTATTATAACATTATCTTTACCTTAAATTTCACTAATTACCTTTAATCGTGATTAATTAAACTTAAAAGTTACTATTCACCAAAAAAATTATTTTAATCCCATTGAACCACATTTTACTTCATAATTACAACCATTTATGTCGGATTTTTGAAAATAAAATCACAGAAGTGGTAATGTTTCATTTAAACGAAAAATTAGTTTTTTAACTACCACTTAGTGGTTTCACTATTCATCAAAAATTGATGTTTTTCAGAACAGTGCCAAAATTTCACCCTAATCTATAATTGATATTCTGAATTCAAAAATGATTTCTATTTTACAAAATCCCAAACATATACGTTTCATTAATTAATTTTATAATTAATTCCCGCTATCACATCAAATAGCGTGTTTTTAAGAAACAATATATATCAAAAGATTGACAATTATTTTTGTCCAATTTCAATGTTAAATTAATTCTAATGACCACCATTGGATAAAATGGTAAATATATATTATAATAATACTTTAAAACCACTAAACAGTATAATTTATCACTATAAATGATTTTGAATAAAAAAGTTTTTTTTAGTAATTTTCACTATTCGTAAAAAATTGGATGTTCTCAGAAAAATACAAAAAATTCAACATAGGCTAATTTAGATATTCAGAATCCACAAATTAAGCCCATTTTGAAATATAAAATATATATAATTTCAAAAAGTGGGTATTACTATTTATAACTACTACATTGATTGGTCGCGGTGTGTTAGAATCTCGAACATGCGTACAATGCAAGCTATTGCATTATTGAAAGAGAGGTGTATTGTGAAAGCTTAGGGTGTTACATTGTCTTCATATCCATTAATCATATTCTTTCTGGTCATTCATCATTTACTTCTTCACATCCTGGGAAAAATAAAACACTTAAAGGGGTGAGCTCAGATGCTCAGTAAGGATAACAATATAGAGGAAGCTTTCATAAATAAGCATAGACAATTAAGGCAATGTATAACTAAAACAAAAGCCTTTTAAACATGAAGTTCAGAAAAATATGAAAAAAATAAAATGAAATAATTCCATTTACTTATTCACATGGATATTCTACCAGTCGATTAATTGCATTCAATATCAAAAACCACTTTCATAATAATGGAATGCATAATTCCAGACTATCATAACCACATAGCCAAGACTAAAAATAATATTTTTTCAAGGCCTTGTCCCAAGACACTAGTTTGTCTCATTAGACCTACCGATGCATCGAGGAGCTATAGTGGGCTCCACCCATCACTTATTCAGTCCAATGGATTCCTCATATGAACAGGTTTAAAAATAATATAAACATTTGTATTAAAACTAGCATACAAAATGTCAACACATTCTCCATAAACTATGACTGGTATAAAAATAACACATCCATAGTCAAATATATCACAGAACCTTCAATACAATATGGAAGATTTGAATCATAATAAATAAACATCAAATAATCTTAAAATCCATCAAAGGATGTTGACATAGATGAAATAAAAACTATTTGAGAGATATATCTCTTTTTTTAATCATTTAAAATTAAAATAATTATAAAATAAAACATTTACATTTAAAATATTCTTATAAGGTTGTAAGGGAAGCTTCAATGATTTTATAATGGCGGAAAATAGCTGCACCCACCGTATAAGTTAAAAAAAGACATTCTTACCTTAATTCTATCGAAAAGGTTAAAAAGGACCTTGTTTGGAAAACGACGGAAAGATTCCTTTATAAAAGTATTATAAAAAGTAAAAAAGGGTATTAATGACATTACCCCATATTCTGTAAAATAGAAAGAATGTTTTCAAAAACATTTTTAAGAAACATGAATGTGGATGATAAAGAGGTCCCAGTAGATAATTGCATATAAACAGCATCGGATAATGAAGAGATTGTGAAATAACCCTTACCGTGTAATTTTCCTAGGTTTAGGGTAGGTTAACCTCCTATATAATGGTTAAATAATTGTTATTAAATTATACAAGAATCATATACATTAATATGATATAATATATGATCTTTTAACATTGATTTGTTAATAATATCATAGTATTATCGTTGTTTCGGGTGTTAACTTACTCGTTTTATTTTATATGTTTTTTTAAATAAGCCATGTATTTCATGGATATGTTTTATATTATTCATATCTAGAATTATATCAAGTCCTTAAGCACTATTTTTAATCAGTAAATGAAAATTAGTCTTGAATTGATACGATGGAGAATGAATCTCATCGCATTTGTGGGGACGGTAGTCCGTACGTACGCACGAGCGACAATATCATTATTTTGATATTAAAATAATATAAAATTGGATGTTATATCATATATACAGAATCATTATCATGTTATATTTATTATTTAAATTAATTACACATGATTATTATACCTATCCAAATAATAATTTATTTAATAACAATTACACCACGACACGGAGACAATAAGCCGTACGTACGCACGTATGGTGACATGTCATTCAAAGGATAGATAGAATACGGAATATGGTTGTACCATATTTATAATAATATCAAAATATATATTAGATTCTGGAGTTATTTTTCTATAATGGGAATAACAATGAATGATGAAGTTGAAGAAGAAAGGAACTTGAAAGAGGGTGGTGAAAACATTACCTCTTAATCGGGTTCTTCATTTTGATTTGAACAAAAGGGATCATTAGGTTTGCATTCTGATCAAAACAAAAGGACTCTAGGTCAAAGTGTGGGAAGTTTAAAGAGTATTTGGTAAGTATTTGGCCGAGCCAAAAGTCTTTTAATGTTTGAATTAGTGAGAAGGCGGAGTTCCGTTTTATAAGAATGGTGAGGGGCACCTTTGGAAAAGCTAGAAATATTATTTTATAATAAATTAATATTCCGTTTATAATGGATAAAAAGTAGATTATTTTATGGTTAAGATGGATATAGGTAGCAAACCACTAAACCAATAGGTTTTATACAGGTTTGGGTCACTATACTAACCTTATCATTTATTTTAAACTCTTAGTTAATTAGTTTAACATTTACCATGTCACTTTGTATTTTTATATTATATAGTTAATAAACATACAATATACATCCAAAAAACCCCCAAGTTTTCCATTAATGATACATCTATCTTGATATATGTATCTTGGCCGATCCTTAGATTTTTAATAATTGAATATAAATTAATAATATAATAATTGTTTTAAAAACTCTTTTATGTCAATTTTGACACTATTGGGTATTTTGTTTTTAACAATTTCATAACAGCATTATTAATTCAAAAAAAAATTACATAACCAATCCTAATATGTCATATTAACCTATAAAATTAGTGTAATTCATAAAAAGACTCATATTACATTTATTTTGATATTTATAATATCAATTATTTTAATATTTCATTAATTACGTAATTACTGCATCACCATTGTGTCATAAATAAATTAAATTATTTAATGTCTAAAAATTATAAATAAAATACTATTATGTAGGAAATATATTTATCTTTATAATTAATATTTAAAATTTAATTTATATTATGTATAACCTTATATTAAAAATGTTTTAGTAAATAAACATTGATTTTTACTCATTTAACTCTTCTTTGAATTAAATAATAATAAATGTCCTAATCTAATCCAAGTGGACCTAAATGGTAATATTTTATTCCTAAGGTTGTTTTTTTTGATATAAACTTGTCCAAAAGAATTATGACATGTGTTAGGGTAATATTAATATCAATTTTACCCTTAATTCCCCTATTTACTTTTAACCGTGGTAAATAAAAGTAAAAAGTTACTATTCTCCAAAAATTATTTTCTCCCCATTGAACCACATCATACTCCTTGATATCAACAATGTCTCTCGGATTTTCGAAATTCCACTCACATAAGCGGTATAATTAAGTTTTATGTGAATTTTCAAATTCTCCTAGGAGGTGGGTAAAAGACGGTGAAAAGTTCAATACAATTTTTATATATCTAAACTTTTTCTAAACTAATTCCAACGAATTACATTGAACATATATAGGTATTATGTATCTATTTTGACATTAATTAAATTTATATAAAATAAATAATTATTTAAACAAAAATTCGGGTTTGAACTATAACTCAGTTTTTTTTCACTATTCATCAAAAATTGATGGTTTTCAGAAAAATACGAAAATTTCACCCTAGGTTAATTTTGATATTCCTAATCTAAAAATAATGTCCGTTTTGAAAGATAAAATTTATAAAATTTCATAAAGTGGGTATTACTATTCATAAGGGCTAGTTTGATAGGTTGTGGTGTGTGTGTTAGAACTTGAAGTTGCATACAACACACGCCAATGTATTATTCAACGATAAGTGTACCGTGGAAGCTTTGGGTGTTATAGATATGGGTGGGGAACAATTATTGGTGGCCATTATTATGATTGTTTGGCCTAGGAATAGATTAGATCACATCCAAATGAGCTTATGGTTATTGTAGTTTAAGGGTGTCCTCCGATAGGATATGCTGGATTGGGTATTGGATGTGTGACATTCTATTATTATTTAGTAATGGTTCTGGACCTATGAAACAAGGTGGGTGATCATAATAATTGACTAAAGTAATTATGGTCTACTGTCACGGTGTCTTGGTTAGAAAATATTTTCTTATAATTTATTCTTGTGTGTTTACACATTTTTATTTACATTCTTGGTGAAAACAATAAAGGTGTATATTATGGAAACATAATGCGGCCTTGCTAAGATGTATTTTTCACACCTTCTATAAGAACCATTATGGACATGTTTAACTTTTTCCTTTTTAATAGGTTTTATCAGAAGAATGATAATAAATTAGATTGAGAATTTTCAAGTTGGATTATAAATTTAGTTGATATGGTGACTAGGGATGGAAATGTGGTCTCTTTGTTTTCTACTCCATGGTGTGTTTAATATAATTGACCAGAATGATATGACATCAGATGTTATATATGCTAATATTCTCTATCTTCATATAATATTCCATGATGTTTTTTTATTCAGGTAATGGTTATTAATTATATATTTCATCGGGTTATTTTTCATGCTTCTTCGGTAAACTATTGAGGTAATAATCTCCATAACATTTGATTCAAGTGATCATTAATTTTATTCAGTCTCAAATAATGGGGCGGAATGGATGACAACATGTGATTCAATGGCTATAATACAAAAAATTAATCCCCATATAAGTCATTATACACCTCACCTAAATATGTAATCACAAAATATTTTATCTTTGGGAGGTCATACACATCTCGACACTATATACATCATGGTATTAAATGTCAGACTATTTATACAATAAGATAAAATAGATCTTAGTTAATATCAAATCAGTGACATGATCAACAATATACCCAAGAAACCCATGAATATCTAAGTCATGAGGAATATAAATGAAGAGAGTTAAATTATAAATATTTTTATGATACTTATCAAGACAAAAATCATGTAATGGGTATTTTAAATATAATTCATAAACCCTTGTATACAATTAAAATGTTATATAATAATTTATTTGGTATATATAATGGGGGTTCCAACTAAAAAACCAAATTACACATCATGTGGATATTCCATATCATGATATATGATTTATAATCATAGAATGTTTTACAATTCATCAAAACCTAATATACTCCATGATCAACAGTGATTTGGGAAAATCATAGTGATTCAATGATATTACACTATACATTTCACATCATTTTAGGTATATCAATATTTTTATATATAGATCCAATAAGAAATAATTATAAATTATATTTTTTTTATTTTAACTGGAAAAATTATATATTTTTATCATCCATTAAGATTACATTAAAAAATAGTACAAGAGTTTATATTTTGTGTATAATATGTGAATGTCTAATATATAATCTTTATTATTCTTCACTATCAGTGGTTATATTAAATAATTACATCTATTTGTGATTCCCAGCACATATCTGTGTCACTGAAAAAATAAAAATCCTTCTAAATTAAATATTGAATAAAATATAATAATCAAAAAAGTTATGATAATAGTTATATTTATAAATCATATTCCATATTTTATGTTGAAAATTTTTATTATATCCCACAAAAAAAACATTTTTGTTGAAATAATTTGGTTTTTAATGTATCTATATACATTACGACTTACAAATTCATCCAATAACTACATTATGTTAATGAAATATTCACATTTTTTGTTGAATAAATGTGACTATTTTCAATTTCTAATCATTATCAAACCCCAAATAATTTTTGGATATCATGTGAAATTCACTATGAATTATGAATTTAATGTTATATTATCTATTAAAAATGGAAATATATATTATCAAACATACTCATACAGGCCTTTTTGATACAATATTCTGTTTAGTATATCTTTTTGAAATATTTATTAAATATATAATGAAATAATTACAAATTTATTATAGTTAAATTATTTAATTAATGATTTATTATTTCAATATCTTATCTGATGTTCTATAGTATTGGAGTAATATCATGATAATAATATTATCCTTTGAAATATACATATATTGGTGGATAACACAAATTTTTCTTTCTATTATTCAAAAAATGCCTAATAAAATTTAATGAATCATAAATTACATGAATTTAATATGTTGTATCATATTGTTTTTAATAAATCATTATTAATAAACAACGCTCTTATAACATAATGAAAAAGTGATAATTGAAATCAATTTTTTTGAGATCCACCTATTTATTAAAAAATCCATTGTATCTATATATTTAATGAAATAATACATTTCATCATCAATTGGATAAGAAATACAATCTCTATAAATTATTTCATTGGTCTTGAATTCCAATATACTCAAAGCTTATGAAAATTATATGCTTTGTAGCACATAATCGTCAAAATAGAGGATTATATTCGGAAAGATCCCCTATCGATCACTCAAATATACAAAATCCCAAAGATTCAACACATAAATCAATGTTTTCAAAACACCATCGTCTGGTGGGAATTCCATGAAACTACTATACATGATCATAGAAAGTCACATGTATAAAAAATCACCACACATATTTTAAAATATTCAAACAATCAATAAATATCAATATTATTCATGAAAAATGGAATTAAAATAACATAAGAACATTATGATTACACGTTTTGAACATTATTTCATACATATATCTGGGTTATAACTCTATCCAGCGGTCTGACCCGGTCCGAGGGTGAGGCCCGAACTAAGTGGTCGCCCGACCCGAGTGGGCGACCTGGCCCAAAGGTGGCCCAGCCCGAGGGGGCGGCCCGCCCGGAGGACGGCTAAGCCCGGTGGTGTCCTGGCCCAGATGGGCCACCCCGGCCTAAAGGCGACCTGGCCGCCGGGACAGCCTGGCGACCCAGCGACCCTGCGGCCCTGCTGGGGTCTACCCTAGCCGCGACTGGGGTGGAAACCGCATGCCCCTGGCAACCCAAATAGAAATTCCATTCAGGTGTGAGCCGAAACCAGAGCTAGGTGGCACCGGTCTAGCAAACGCGGGACCTGATGCGGTCCCGCTCCTCCCAGCTTGCCGAACGGCCAGCCGCTCCACCTGCTCCATCACGGCCCACCCTGGCCATGGCTTCCCGGCTCTGTATGGTGTGACAGCGCTACACCTCCTCCACCGCAACCCCACCAGGTCGTGGTCTCCAGCTCCTCCTCGCGGCGCGCCGGCGTCGTGCCGCCTCCTCTGCGTCTAGAAATGGTCGCCACCCTGCTGCCCTCCACGCGGTGCGATGGTGCCATGCGCCTCCATCATGGCCCGACATGGCAGCATCTCTCCTTCTATGTGGCACTATGGTGGCATGCACTCTTGGCAACCCGGTGGCCTTGTGCCGCCGGTTTTCTTCACGGCCAGCCCGACACCGGTCGTTGTTGCTCTACCTTCATCATCTACAAACAAGGATAATCCAAGGAGGAGGGTCAGCCCATGTTCACACGGTCTGAGCCCTCCTCATTATAGTGTTATCATTTGGTTCTCAAACCATAAATTGAATGATGAATATCAGAAATAAATTCATCTCAAGTCCCGCTACCTCATTTGTCGATCGTTGACGAAGTCGCGAGAAGGCGGCATCAACTCTTCAATATCAGAAAAAGAAGTGGACAACCGTCATGTCAGTTGAGCGTTCAGTGGGGAAAAAGTTGAATACGGTGTTATTCATTGTCATCTCCTTCTATTTTGGCACGGTTGAAGATCGATGAAGGAGTTCGACGATCTTCGGTGAACGATTAAGAGGCGTTCTTTACGTTCTTCTTTAAGAGGATGAAGCATCCTTCGTGGGAGAATTTCTTCTCTCCCAAAACCTCTACCATGATGCCAACCACAAATAATATATGAACTTGTCTATTATTTTTTGGCACAACCATTAAAATTCTTGGGTTAAATTAAATGAGGCAACTCATTTAATTAATCGGTAGTGTTAGCTCAAAAAAATTAATACGGGAAGGTGAAGATTTTCATCCTCCTTTAATGGGATTTAAGGGGGGTTTAATGCTCATGTGGGCCCCACCACAAACATCCTCCCAATGTAGGTTATGTGCTGGTGGGCCCCACCACAATAACCTACCATAAGAGTTTATGGTGTGGTGGCCCCCACCACTAACTTCCTCTTCGAGATTTAACCACCAAAAATAAAAATAATGCCAACACTTAATTTTTATTCAATTTTAATTTAAAACCCCAAAACTAACATCCATTATCATCAGAACACAACTGCGGTGAAGGACTCACTATGAAATCACCAACGCTGCATGTTCAACGGTGCTATCTTATTTTAGTTCCGATCAGTTGTTCAAAAGTTATAAAAACATGCTCATTAAGTTTACTGAACGTACCCAAACAAAAAATCAGAAATTGTTTCTGGGTACACCGGGCCTCGGAATCAAGCACCGTAAATTATCACGGACTTGTAAAAATCCCATGAATTTAAGACGAAGAATAAAATTTACAAGTAATATTCGGGTCTTTACATTCTCACTCCTTAGGACTTTACATCCCCATAAGCTACAACTAAAACTAGGGAAACAAATGGGGGTAATGAGCATTCATCTGAGCCTCCCTCTCCCATGTGATCTCCTGGAGATTCTCGTGCTGCCATCAAATGTGCACCATAGGTATTGACCGTATACATAGGACCCACTCTTGTGGATCCTCAATCTCCACTGGAACCTCTGTGAATGTCGCCCCATCATCGATGTCTAGTTCTCCATGGTCGATGATGTGGGATGTTTCGTACACATATATCCTCAGCTAATATATGTGGAAGACATCGTGCACCTGGTCAAACTGAGTTAAAAGAGCTATGAGGTAAGGCTCTTCACCTACTCTGATGAGGACCGAGAATGGTCTGATGAATATCAGGGATAACTTGTGGCCACGACCGAATCTCTATACACCTCGTCGAGGTGAGACAAGTAGAAAGACATGTTCACCATCCTTGAACTCTAGAGGCCCCCATATCCTGTCAGCATACGACATATGTCTTCTTTCTACAGTCTTCATCCGCTCCTGGATGATATGCACCTTTTCAGGGGTAGATCGTATCATTTCAGGTCCCACTAGTGCTGACTCCCTTTGGTTTAACCAGTACAGTTGTGATCGGAATGGTCGACCATACAAGGCCTCTAAAAGGTGCCATACCGATGGTGGATTGACAGTTGTTGTAGGAAAACTCCACAAAAGGCAAGTGATCATACCTGCTACAGCTAAAGTCGAGGAAACAACCACAGAGCATGTCCTAGAGGGTCTGGATGGTCTGCTCTGTCTGACCATATGTCTGTGGATGGAAGGTGGTTCTCAAGTGAAACTGTGTCCTGAAATCCTCCTGGAACCCCTTCCATAGCTGGGAAGTTAACCGTGTGTCACAGTTGGAGACAATAGAAGAATTTAATCCATGTAAATGCACAATATTCTGTACTTAGAGGTGTCCCAATATCTTTACTAAGCCATGCTCTATGATCGGTATGAAGTGGGCCGACTTGGAGAGACAGTTGATGATCACCCAAAACAAATTGTGACTGCTAGATGTACAAGGAAGACCAGTCACGAAGTCCAGAGATATATCATCACACTTCAACTCTGGGACCTCAAAGGGGTGAAGCAAGTCTGCAGGTACTTGGTGCTCCACCATCACTTGCTGAAATGTGAGGCCTCGACAGACAAACTCAGCTATTTCCTTCTTCATACCTGGTGACCAGTGCTATCGTTTGAGATCCTGATACATCTTCACCACTCCTGGTTATACCACTAAAGGAGAAGTGTGGAACTCCCTCAACACTTCCTCTTGATGTGAATTTGGTACCATGGTACATCCATTGAAGTGGATGATGTGCTCGCCACATTCATAAAATACACCAGGTGCCTTCCCAATGGATATCTGAGAACGTCGCGACTCATTGTCAGTGTCTCCACATTGTGCTTCCATGACTCACAGAAGAAGTGGAGGAGTTACTGTGAGAGACTGTAGATTGGTTGATCCATCCCTATTCAAAAAAGATATCTGTAAGGAAGACAGCTACACTATCGCCTCTCCTAGCAGCTGAATACCAGATCTCCTACTCAGAGCATCTATAACAATGTTCCCCTTCACAAGAGTATAGAATATCTCAACGTCATAGTCCTGGTAGAACTCAAGACATCGTTGCTCTCTCAAGTTCATTTCCTTCTGAAAGAAGATATACCTGAGACTCTTTTGATCAGAGTACATGATAAAATGTTCTCTCATTTGATAGTGACACCACATAATCAAGGCAAAGACCACTGCTGCTAACTCTGGGTCATGGGTAGCATAGTTTTTCTCATGTTGTCTCAAATGCTGAGAACCTTATGTGATCACTGCTTGTTCCTGCATCAGGACACACCCAAGTCTAGTCCTGGATGCATCACAATAAAATAATTACCCTATGCCCTCCTCTGGAAGCCTTAAGATGGGGGGAACTAGTCAACCTCTGCCTCATCTCATGAATGTGCTGCTAGAATCACTCCTACCACACGAAGGGTTGCATCTTCTTCAACAAAGATGATAGTGGAGCTGCAACCTCAGAGAATCCTGGAACGAATCTTCAGTAGTATCCAGCCAATCCCAAGAAACTTCGTACTTCTGTCACACTCCTGGTTGGCTCCCAAGCATGTACTAACTAATTCATTGCCGGATCTACTGTAACTCCAACCTCTGAGATGGCATGTCCCAAGAAGTGATCCTCTAAATTCCATAACTTGAACTTTGAGATATTACCATAAATCAGGTGCTCTCGGAGTGTGTCCAACGCTTCCTGCAAATCGTAGGCATGCTCCTCCTCAGTAGTCGAGTAGATCTGTATGTCATTGATGAAGACAACAACAATGAGATCAAGGTATGGCCGAAAGATCCTGTTCATAAGACACATGAACACTGCTGGAGCATTGGTTATGCTGAAGGGAATAACCATGAACTCATAGTGGTCGTACCGACACATGAAGGCCTTCTTCTGCACATCCTTTTCTCGAACTCTGAGCTGGTGATAGCCTGATCTAAGGACAATATTTGAGAACCATCATTCTCCTATGAGATGATCAAAGAGGTCTTCAATCCTCGAGAGTGGGTACATGTTCTTCGCGGTCACCTAGTTCAGGTGACGGTAATCAAGAAAATGTGGAAAATTACAATACACCTTCATGGAAAACAGAATTAGGGCTGCCCAGGGGGAAACACTGGGCCAGATGATTCCCTTTCGGTGTACGTTCTCCAGCTATACCTACAGCTCACGAAGCTCAGCAGGAGACATCCAATATACTGCAGTAGATATCGGTGCCATCATGGGATACATGACAATGTAGAAGTCCACCTCTCTATGTGGAGGTAGTCCTGGGACATCATCAGGGAAAACATCTTTGTATTGGTCCACCACAATAGGATAAGTCAAACTCTCCATATCTGCTGATCCAAGGGTAAGTCAAGACAACTGGTTAGTGATCGACTGCACCCTCCTTCGAGTAAATCTGTCTTGTGCTTCAAAGGTTCCCTTCTCACCAATGAAGGTGAACCTGGTCCCATATGTGTGGACACACCACACTTTTCACCTAATATAGTCAATTTGAGCATTGACTGTAGATAACCAGTTCGTACCCAAAATGACTTTGTAAGGCCTCGACGCTGCTATGAGGAGATCCCGGATGATTCTCTCGCCTCCTACAGTAAGGTCACACTGCCAGCATCCATGCGAAATCATCGAGTCTACTCTTGTAAGAGTCTCTAGCCATATGGTTTGAGCCAATGGCTCCGTTTTAATCTCCAAGCTCCGAATGAGGGAAGTGTCTATGAAAGAATTACTAGCACCTATGTCTAATAAAACTACAGCTAAGGTGGAGTAGACACAGATTGTACATAGAATCATCTCTGGAGCATTGTGGTCATAATCCTCTGCTACCTGAAGCAGAGCTCTCCCTTGTCCACTCGCTCCCTGTTTTCGGGGTGGACCTCTTGGTGGTGGTGGTGAAAACATATTGAAATGTCGTCCACTGCCAGCTGCTCAACCAGCTACTCTTCCATGTCTGCCTATGCCCTGCAGACCGCCTCGATCGAACCTCTAACACCGCTTGGGAGGTCCCTCAACTGTCTATTGATCATCTGAATGGCGGTTCAGATAGTCACTAGCCATGTGACCCTTCCCACTGCATAAGTAACACTGCCAGCTCCTGGTAGGTAAGTCGCTACCTCGGGTTCTCCACACTGCAGATCCAGAGTCTTGCGGTCATCCAGCCATGGGTCTGGTCCTTTTGGACCTCTGCGTCATCTGCCTACTTCCAGTAGCAGAAGCCTACGCTGCATGTCGACTAGTGGTGGGTCTCTATATAGACCTATAAATTTCAAGGAAATTTTTTTTCTTAAATTCATTGGAATTTTATGTGTACAAAGTTTCTGACAGCACCTGATTCCGAGGCCCAGTGTGCCCGGAATAATTTTCTAATTTCTTGTTAAGCTTAAATTAACACAAGTAAGTAGTTTTTTTGAAAAATTGGAATAACTATTAAATGGTTACTCGGATCGCAAATCTGAGGGCACCATTGTGCTCAAGATGGCAGGTTTACCCCAGGTGTGACTTAAGTTTAGTCGATGCATGTGTCCTGTGAGAAAACCCGAAAATGGTATAATCGTAAATAAAATAATTAAATAAAGTTATTTTATTTTTAAAATGCTTAAAACTCACAAATGGTAACTCGGATTAAAAATATGAGACCACCACTGAAATCGTGAGGGTATGATTCCTTTATGCAGATACTAACTTTGGCTGGCGCGAACCACCTGAGAAAGTTAGTTTTTGGTCATAAATAAAATAATTAAATGACAATTATTTTATTGTAAAATTCATAACTTTTAAACGGTAACTCGAATTGTAAATACGAGAGTAACATTGAGTTTATTGGGGCGTGTTTCTCCTAGGTAGAGCCTAACCTTAACCACAGTGGGTCAAGGGTGACAAATAATAATTTTTCAAACTTTTTTTTGGGTACGTTCAGTAAACGTATGAGTGGCGTTTTATAACATTTGAACTGGTGCTCGGAAACGAATTCTGAGGGCATCGTTAAACTCCCAGTGCCGATATTCTCTTAAGAATACTTTCACCTCAATAGCGGATGATCGGGTATTAAAGTTAGTTTTTGGGGTTTTGCGTGGGTTAATAAAATAAAATAAGTGAATAATTTATTTAATTTTGTTAAACCCATGCAGTGCGGATAATGTGGTTAGAAGCTCCACTTGGGAGTTGGTGGTGGAACCTCCACACCCTATCCTCCCATTTAATGGGTAGGGAGAAGAAACCTCTCAGACCCCCCATCACTTAATTTTATATGTCTACATAAAATTAATTGCACTAAATTAATTTTATGTGTCGTCGTAAAATTAATTATTGTCAGTTAATTTTATGTGTCGACGTAAAATTAATTGCACTCAATAATTTTTATGGGTCAAGGAAAAATTAATTGTTGTCAGTTAATTTTATGTGTCGACATAAAATTAAGTTCCTTCAATTAATTTTATGATTTGACGTAAAATTAATTGTTGTCAGTTAATTTTCTAGGTCGACGTAAAAAATTAATTGATATTAGTTAATTTTATGTGTCGACGTGAAATTAATTGTTGTCACTTAATTTTATCTGTCAACATAAAATTAATTCATGTAATATGTTTTGATGCATGCTATGTGGGGGAAATGTTTTGGCATCCCCCACTCTTACATTGTGCCAACACACCTCTTAAATTGCGCCAACACAATTTAATTCGCCGGACCCCCTATTTAAATTAAGTAACTGCATCATTGGAATTTAGGAAGGTTCCAAATATATGAACCGTCATAAATTCCATGATATTTACATACCTCTCCCCCTCTCTTATATATAGGGATCTTGGGAGAAGGTTTTGGGATGGATTCACCAAGCGACGAAGCGCTGGTAAAGTATTGTGACACCCAACACTTGGGGAAATCATATCCTCTCCAACGAAGAACATGAAGAATGCCAACGTCGATCTACCAAGCGATTCTTCTTCGACCTTCCTTCCCCAGAAACCTATCCTCCACAACATCGTCAATGAACTGATGAAGCTCAGTATTGGGGACATGTGGGGGACGCTACGAATGACGGTCTTCATCGTCTTCCTTCCGCGACTCTGCCAACGAGCGATGAGAAAGAGGTAGGGGTTTTATTTTTATTAAAATTATGAACATTTCCCATGTTCTTCCTTTCTCTCAAAATGAATAACGGTGGTTGTTGTGATTCATACATGCGAGAACCTTTTGCTACCACCCTAAACGCAGAGGGTCTGGCCCAAACCCACATTGCCTGACCCCTTCGTTATTCTTTTTTTAATGACTCCCTGACGGCATGGCAATGAGGAGATGATGATGAAGGCTGGGAAGAAAGGTCGCGCTACCCGCGACCTTCGTGAACTACACTGCCCCAGCGGCCCCCTGACGCGCATTCGATACCCCGCGCCCCTGTGAGCGCACTGCCGGCCCACCCGCAGCGCCCTGCCGGCGCACCCGCGACACCCTGCTGGCGCACCCGCTGCGCCATGCCGGCGCAACCCGCGGTGCCCTGCCAGCGCACCTGCAGCGCCTTGCTAGCGCAACCCGCGGCGCCCTGCCGGCGCAACCCGCGTCGCCCTGCCGGCGCACCCGCGGTGACCTTCCGGCGCACCCACGATGCCCTGCCGGCGCGCCCCTAGCGCCCTGTCGGCACAACCTGACGCCCCCAACGTGCTGCACTATCTGCCCGGCACCTCGTGCCATTGCTCGCGTCCTACCCGACGCCCCTACAGGCGGCCTTCCCTGGGCACCCCGGCGCCCCCGCGGTGCCCTATCACGCTACCCAGCGTTCGTCACCCTAACTGGCGCACCCTCGCCCTTCCTGGTGCACCCATGGCCACCCGGAACCTAGCCGGCCTACCCACGCCTCACGCGATCTGCCCGCTAGCCTCCCGGTCCCCTACCGGATGAACCGGCCCGCGATGTCCCCATGGTGTCACTGTACAAACCAACATGGTCTCCCGGTCCGAGTTATCGAACCGCCTATGTGGCGACTATCGAGCCGAACTGCCATCGTGGTCCGCTAGGCCGGGGCCAGTGGACTGGAACAAAACATAGAGGGCTGACTCACCCAATGGGTTGGGTCAGACCTAGTGAGTCTGATCGGGTCGACCCAGACTAGGTCGGCCCAGTTTGGGTTTGGCTGAGTGGGTTTTACTGGGTTGGACCGGACCCGGGCTCATTACTGGCCCATTACCTTCTTGGGCCATATCTTTGGCACCAGACGTCCGTTTGATGAACCATCAGCGGCACCGGTACTCTTAGATCATATATGTCCCTTTGAGTATACCCCATGGGAGTTCAGGGTATAGTTGAGATACGGTCGGGTTGGATCGTATACGAAACCAACCGGGCCCCCGGAACAAAGAGGCTAATAACTCACAAACCGGGTGTCTGATTGACGTGTTGTCTATTGCATTAAGACCCCTGTGACAATATGGTCCTTTGTGATAATTTTTTCTGGGACTTTGTGTTACATGGAGTATCAACCAGTGACTCATGGAGCGGATCATCCCGGAGGTGAGCATATAGATTACGGTGACCTTGTAGTTGGCTGAGACCGGATGACTGCTTGTCCGATTTGATTCGGAGTGACTTTCATAGCCCAGTGGGAATAACTACTTTGTTAGGTGGCAGACCCATGGCAGAGGAGCACTAAATTGTGATGTGGCAGACCCGCGATACTCGACATGAGGAGTACCTCTGTAGGCTATGAGGGGGAGCACTACTGTGTGAGGTGGAAGACCCATGGCGGAGGAGCACTACTTTGTGAGGTGGCAGACCCGTAGTAATCGACAGGAGGAGTACCTCAGCAGTCTATGGTTAGTGAGTGACATGTCGGAGTCATGACAGGACTACTACACTAAACAGAGGAGATCTCCAGCAGCCGTGTTTTTCATCATCTTAAATTAAAATCCTGGTTTGAGCTGATTCAATGACCTTTCTATTTTCCTTGTGATTGAGATGGGTTAATTGATAACATAGGTATATGTATCAGCATATACCAAAGTAAAGGTTATCTATTTAGATCTTTCTTTGTGGTTTATCCTTTATGGTTTTAGAGAGACCTTGAGGGTCTCGGCGTCCCTACTGAGTATCGTTATACTCACCCCTACACGGGCTATGCCTGCACCTTGTTGTGTTGGATGTAGACGACAGACATCACTGATTGTGGTTGAGGTTTGTAGGAATGGACGATACCCGGAGGCGGAATTCATGACGAGACAGTACCCGAAGGTGGACTTCACAATGAGATGGTACTCGGAGGTGGACTTCATGACGAGATGGTACCCGGAGGTGACAGATAGACGTGGAGAGCTGAGGTGGCCATCTGTACCTACCCTTCAGGTAGGAACTCCAAAGGATGATCCAGGAGCATCATGGCACCATCTTGATATTTTGTCATTAACTTTTACATTATTATTGGGATTGTATTTCTGACCCCCATTGTACTTTCAGCACACTTGTCTTATTTCTTTACTTAGTGTTTTCTTCCTCTTGTACTCTGGTTGTGTGTTTGTTTTCATTTCATAAAAGAAAATTCCTTCCCTTTTTATCAAGATTTATGCTTTTGTTGCTAGTCTCTAGCCCTTGGCCTATGGAAGGCGGGATTGGGGTAGTCACGGCACGGGCCCTGAGGGTGGGTCGTGACAATTTGGTAATAGAGGACATCAGTTCTACCACAAAAATTATGACTATGATATTTTTTTTCTCTGAAGCAATAGTGTTATGCATACTGAGTGTGGTTTTCAGTTCAGGGATTCCAATGTTGGTGAGGCGGCCGATGTATCCATACAACAGGACCCTAACTTCTGATTTCTGACTTAGTACATGAAAACACTGATTACATGTGTGTTTTCAAAATTTTTCCTTTAAATCAACTCAAATCAGGTCAGCTCACTAGGTATAGTCTTTTCATCGTGTCACATCTGTTTCTTACAGGATGCCTCCCTGAGGATGACCAGTTGGAGCCCCGAGAGTTGTACATACTGACATACCGTCGAGCGACGAGGCGTCAGTATAGGGCCCTCTTCCAGTTGAGGCACCAGTGGATGCACCAGCGGTACTACCACCCATTGTTCCACCGATGCCACCATCCCCCGTATCAGGCGATGCACACCATTTAAGCGCGCTTCACGAGTTCCAGCACCAGAGGCCGCCCACGTTCCGGGGAGAGACGGACCCACAGGTGGCTGAGGATTGGCTGGAGGCTGTGGTGAGAGTCTTCAAGCTAGTAGGGACGCCAACAGACTTTATGGTGATCCATGATGCCAAACTCTTTCTGGAAGTATGAGGCAGATGGTGGAGCCTGATGCTCAAGATACATGATGAGGTGAAACTTATGTGGGAAGAATTCAAGAGCTTGTTCCATGTAGAGTTTGTACCAGCCACCCTTCGAGCGGTGCGTATACAGGAGCTACTGCATCTTCAGTAGGGTAGCATGACAATGGTGCAGTATTCAATGAGGATCACCGACCTCTCGTGCTACTCCACTAATATGGTACATGACCCATTGTTCAGGGCCCGGACCTTCGAGCAGGGGCTCAGGCGAGAGATTAGAGCTTTAGTTGTTTCTCAAAGCCTCCCGACGAAGATGGGGGTGTTGGAGCGAGCCCTCATAGTGGATAGTTTCCTTGCTGAGCAGTCTCCAGCTGCCGGATCCACTATTAGCCGGTATGCAGCGGAGTTTTCTGCAGCTGGTAGTAGACAAATGACGTAGAGGTCCAAGGGGGCCAGACCTATAGGTGGTCAACCACACGACTCGATGTCGGTAGTACGAGCCACCAAGGGAAGTCATAGAGACATACCTTCCATGCTGTGTTACACGTGCGGTGGATAGGGTCACATGGCTCATGATTGTCCGACCCACCGCTCAGATGATCAGCAGATACATTAAGGACCTCCCAGGCAGAGGCGGAGGCTCGATCGAGGCGGACCACTAGGAGCCAGAGAACGAGGTAGGGGAGCAGGTCGTGCGGCTTGAGGTGGACGACACTTCGAGGTGTTTCCACAACCACCACCATGAGGTCCACCCTGGCCACAGGGAACATGTGGATATGGAAGAGCACAAATTCATGCAGCTGAAGCAAACGACTATGGAGATCCGGAAGTAGGGGCACAGGAGCGGGTCCAACATGGACGGTTGGTTCCTCTATAGTGCATTCATTGGTAGCACGAGAACCTCCAGGAGAGAACTTGGGAGGAGGAGGCTCAGATGCTTTCTCGTTACCTCCTTTACTTTACCTAGTTTTTGTTGTAGCTTTACGGGGACATAAATCCCTGAGGTGGGAGTAATGAAAATACCAGTAAATTGAAAGGAAATTTTTTTCTTAAATTTTATGTAATATTACTAGTATGAAGTTTTTGACGGCACCTGATTCTGAGGCCCAGTGTGCCCGGAATAATTTTCTAAAATTTTGTTAAGCTTAAATTAACGCACATAAGCAGTTTTACTGAAAAAGGGGAACAACTCTTAAACAGTTACTCGGATCAGAAATCTGATTGCACCGTTGTACTCAGTATGGCGGGTTTACCCTAGGTGTTACTTAAGTTTAGTCGGCGCAGGCCTCCTGTTAGAAATCCCGAAAATGGCATAATCATAAATAAAATAATTAAATAATGTTATTTTATTTTTCATTTGCTTATAACTCACAAAGGGTAACTCGGATTAAAAATACAAGACCACCGCTGAACATGTGAGGGTATGATTCATTTATGAAGATACTAACATTGGCCGGCGCGAGCCACCAGAGAATGTTATTTTTTGTCCATAAATAAAATAATTAAGTGACAATTATTTTATTGTAAAATTCATAACTTTTAAACGGTAACTCGAATTGAAAATCCAAGAGTACCGTTGATTTCATTGGGGCGTTTTTCTCCTAGGCCGAGCCTAACCTTGACCACAATGGGTCGAGGGTGACTGATAATAATTTTCTAAACTTTTTTTCGTGTATGTTTAGTAAACGTACGAGCGGCATTTTATAACTTTTGAACCGGTGCTCAAAATCAAATTCTGAGGGAACCGTTGAACTTGCAGTGTCGATATTCTCTTCATATGACTTTCACCTCAATGGCGGATGATCAGGTATGAATGTTAGTTTTGGGGGTTTTAAGTGGGTTAATAAATTAAAATAAGTGAAAAATTTATTTTATTTTTTCAAACCGATGCAGTGCGGATAAAGTGGTTAGAAGCTCCACTTGGGAGGTGGTGGTGGAACTGCCACACCCTAAACTCCCATTTAATTGGTAGGGAGAGGAAACCTCTCAAACCCCCAATCAATTAATTTTATATGTCGACGTAAAATTAATTTCACTCAATTAATTTTATGGGTCGACGTAAAATTAATTGTTGCCGGTTAATTTTATATGTCAATGTAAAATTAATTGCACTCAATTAATTTTATGGGTCAACCTAAAATTAATTGTTGTCAGTTAATTTTATGGGTCGACATAAAATTAATTTCTCTCAATTAATTTTTTGAGTTGACGTAAAATTAATTGTTGTCAGTTAATTTTCAGGGACGATGTAAAAAATTAATTGTTGTGAGTTATTTTTATGTGTCGACGTGAAATTAATTGTTGTCACTTAATTTTATGTGTCTACATAAAATTAATTCATGTCATATGTTTTGATGCATGCTATGTGGGGGAAACTTCTTGGTATCCTCCACTCTTAATTTGTGCCAACGCATCTCTTAAATTCCGCCAACACAATTTAATTTGCCCGACCCCCTTTTTAAATTAAGTAACCGCATCATTGGAATTTAGGAAGGTTCCAAATAAATGAACCGTCATAAATTCCATAATGGTTGCATACCTCTCCCCCTCTCATATATATATGGATCTTGAGAAAAGGTTTTGGGACGGCTTCACCAAGCGACGAAGCGCTGGTAAAGTATTGTGACGCACAACACTAGGGGAAACCATATCCTCTCCACTGAAGAACGTGAAGAACGCCAACGATAATCTTCAACGCGGTTCTTCTTCGAAATTCCTTCCCCAGAAACCTATCCTCCACAACATCATCAATGAACTGACACAGCTCGGAATTTGGGACGTGTGGGGGACGCGACGAACGACGGTCTTCATCGTCTTCCTTCAGCGAATCCGCCAACGAGCGACGAGCAAGAGGTAGGGGTTTTATGTTTATTTAAAATATGAACCTTTCCCATGTTCTTACTTTCACTCAAAACGAAGAACGGTGGTTGTTGTGATTCATACATACAAAAACCTATTGCTACCACCCTAAACGCGGAGGGTCTGGGCCAAACCAACATTCCCTGACCCCTTCGTTGTTCATTTTGTAATGACTCCATGACAACCTGGCAATGAGGCGACGATGACGAAGGTGGGGAACAAAGGCCACACTACCCGCGACCTCCACGATCTAAGCCACCCCTGAAGCCCTCTAGCACGCACTCAGTGCCCCGCACCCCTACCAGCGCACTACCGATGCACCCGCGGGGCCCTACCGGCGCACCCGCTGCGCACTACCGGCGCACCCGTGGTGCCCTTCCGGAGCACCCGCGGTGCCCTACCGGCACACCCGCGGTGCCCTCCTGGCACACCCGCGGCGCCCTACAGGCACACCCGCGGCGCCCTGCTGTCGCCCCCGCGGCGCCCTACTGGCGCACCCCTGGCGCCCTACCGGCGCAGCCCGACGCCCCTCGGTGTGCTGAACTGACGGCCTGGTGCCCCACGCCCTTGCCGGCGCCCCTGCCGGCGGACTGCCCGGTGCACCCGGCGCCACCGCGATGCCCTGTCGCACTACGTGATGCGCTGCCCGGCGTTCGACACCCTACCTGGCGCACACACGCCCTGCCTGTTGCACCCACGGCCAGCCACAGCCAAGACGGCCCGCCTGCGCCCCGTGCGGTCTGCCCGCTGGCCTCCCGGTCACCGGCCTGCTGGACCGGCCCGTGACGCCCCCGCGGTGTCGCTGTTTGAGCAAGCCCTGTCTCCCGGGCCAATTAACCGAGCCTCCTACGTGGCGACTATCAGATAGAACTTCCCTCACGGTCGGTTGGGCCGAGCCCAGGGGACTGGGTCAAAACATAGCAGGAAGACTAGGCCAAATGGGTCGGGTTAGACCGAGGGAGTCTGACCGGGTCGACCCAGACGAGGTCGCCCCAGTTTGGGTTTGGCTGAGCTGGTTTTACTGGGTCAGACCGGACCCGGGCTCATTACCGGCCCATTACCTTCTTAGGCCATATCTTTGGCACCAGACATCTGTTTGACTAACTGTTAGCGAAGCTAGTACTCTTGGAGTATATTTGTCCCTTTGAGTATACCCCATGGGAGTTCGGGGTATAGTTGAGATACAGTTGGGTTGGTTCGTATACGAAACCAACTCGGCCCCCCAGAACAAAGAGGCTAATAACTCATGAATCAGGCGTCCGATTGATGCGCCGTATGTTGCGTTAAGACCCATGTGATGAGGCGGTCCTTTGTGATACTTATTCGTTGGACTTTGTGATACTTGGAGTATCAACCAGTGGCTCGTGGATCGGATCCTCTCAGAGGCGAGCATACAGAGTATAATGACCTTGTAGCTGGCTGAGACATGATGACTGCTTGTACGATATGATTCAGAGTGACTTTCATAGCCTAGTGGGAAGAACTAATTTGTGAGGTGGTAAACCCATAGAAAAAGAGCACTACTTTGTGAGCTGGCAGACCTGCGGTACTCGACAGGAGGAGTACCCCTGTAGGCTATGAGGGGGAGCACTACTGTGTGAGTTCGCAGACCCATGGTAGAGAAGCGCTACGTTGTGAGGTGTAGACCTACAGTACTCAATAAGAGGAGTACCTCAGCAGTCTAAGGTTAGTGAGTGACACCTCAGAGTCGTGACAGGACTACTGCACTTGACAGAGGAGGAGTTCTCTAGCAGCCATGTTTTTCATCATCATGAATAAAAATCCTGGTTTGAGCTGAGTCAATGGACTTTGTGTATTCCTCGTGATTGAGATGGGTTACTTGATAACTTAGGTATATGTATGGGTATATACCTAAGTAAAGGTTATCTGTTGAGATCATTCTTTGTGGTTTATCCTTATCAGATTTAGAGAGACCTTGAGGGTCTCGGGGTCCCTACTGAGTATTGTTATACTCACCCCTGCAAGGGCTATGCCCACGGCTTATCGTGTTGGATACAGACGACAGACAACACTGATCGTGGTTGAGGCTTGTAGGACTGGACGGTACCCAGAGGTGGAATTCATGACGATACGGTACCCGGAGGTGGACTTCACGACGAGATGGTACCTGGAGGTGGACTTCATGACGAGACGGTACCCAGAGGTGACATACAGACATGAAGAGCTGCAGGGGCCATTTGTACCTACCCTTCAGGTTGGAACTCCGAAGGAAGATCCAGGAGCAGCTTGACACCTTCATGTTATTTTGTCTTTTCCTTGTACTTTATTGTTGGTCTTGTATTTCTGTCCCCCATTGTGCTTTCAGCACACTTGTCTTATTGATTTAATTTGGGTTTTCTTCCGCTTGAACTCTGGTTGTGTGTTTTTTTGTGTTTCATAAAGGCAATGCCTTCCCTTTTTATTAGGATTTATGCCTTTGGTGTTAGTCACCAGCCCCTGGCCTATGGAAGGCGGGCTTGGGGTAGTCACGGCACGGGCCCCGAGGATAGGTCCTGACAGTCTGGCTACTGGTGACTACTCATCAAGGAAACATGCCCCTAGGAGTGCTCGCTCTAACGCGCCTGCCTGCATCAGAATGCTGAGGGAGATCATCGATGCCTTGATCTCTAGCCTGAGGCCCTGCTCAAAATTCTGGACCCCGGAGAATGGATCATGTACGATATCTATGTTGTAGCCAGAGAGGATGTTGAAACTCACTGAGTACTGTGCCACATTCATGAAACCCTGCTGTAGATGTAGTAGCTCATGTATCCGCACTACACGAAGGGTGGCTGGAATAAACTCCACCCAAAACAGGATCTCAAAGTATATCCAGAGTAATGAAGCCCCATCAAGCACCTAAGGGATTAGGTTCCCCCATCTACCTACTTCTACCTAAAAGATGTTGGTAGTAAGGATCACCATGTAGTTTGCCGGTGTCCCTACTAGACTAAAAACGATCCCCACCACCTATAGCTAATCCTCAGCCGCTTGTGGGTCCGTCTCTCCCCTAAACCTGGGTGGCCTCTTGCACAGGAACACATGTAACGCACTCATGTAGAATGCCTTATTAGCTACTGAGGATTGTGGAAACGGTGTACCAATGGGTATTTGGACCACTAGTTCCTCCACTAGTAAAGGGACCTGCAGTGAGGCCTCATCGCTCAGTGGGATGTCAAAGCATATGACTCACGGGGCTCTAACTGGTCGTCTGTTGGGAGGAATCCTTAAACAGAAAGATGAAACACAGTCAAAAGTTTATACTTGGTGAGCTGACCTGTTTGAGATGACTTATGAAAACTTTTGAAAAGACAAATGCAATCAGTGTTTGCATGCACTAAGTCGAAAATCAGTAGTTAGGGTCCTGGTGAATGGATACGTCGGCCGCCGCACCAAAACTGGACTCTCTAAACTGAAAACCACACTCATTACCCTCAAAACTATTTAATTGTTGAAAATAATGATCAGAGTATTATGTTCTATGGTTGAAATGACTCCGATGATACCAATTTTTCACAACACATCTTTTGAGGCCCATATTGTGACCACCACAAGACTGCATTCCATAGGCCAGTGGCTGGAGACAATCACAAAAAGAGAAAATCCCTAAATAGGGAAGGAATTTCCTTTATAACAACAAACAAACACAACAGAGTAAGAAACTAGAAGTAAAACACTAAGTAAAACTGTATACAAAAGAGAGTTTTGAAATTAATGTGTCCATAAATAAAGCCCAATAGTAAAGTAAAATACAACTGAAATACTAGTACAACTAAAGAAAAGAAGTAAAGCAACTACGGGGTTTCCCCCGAGGGTTCCAACATGAATGGTAGTTACATATGGCCTCCTCATCACTCCACATCTTTTCGTCCGCTCTGTGTACATCTCGCAGAAATTTCTTCATCCGGGTACCGACCAGTCCTACTACTCTCTGCCCCGATCAGCGATGTTCGTTTCCTGCGACCAACACAATAGGGAGCGGGCATAGCCCATATAGGTGTGAGTCTAATGATACACATTTGGGACCCCAATACCTTTAATGTCTCACAATATTCAACAAGGAAAACCACAAAGTAAATAAAAAATGGAAAACCCTTACTTAAGTTTATGACCATACATATATCTAAATTATCTAGTAACCCATATCAATCATGAGGTAAACACAAAAGTCCTCGACTCATCTCAACTGAGGATTTTATTCTAGGGTGGTATCATGTAACACTCCCAGTCACAATTTCGAAACCTCGGCTGCTGGTGTACAATTATTCTATAGAGTAATGTGGGCATGTCGCGTCACACAATGGCGCTTCCCACTATCCTGGACTGCTGTGGTACTCCTCCTATTGAGTATTGTGGGTCTGCTGCCTTGCACTGAGGCGCTCCCCACTGTGGGTCTGTTGTTCTCACCCAGAGGCACTAGCCCTCGTAGCCTGCTGAGGTACCACTCCCGTCGAGTACCGTGGGTCTTCCGTGTCTCACAGAGGCACCCCCACTATGGGTAAGATGCACTCAAACAGAGGCACTTTTCTACTGGGCTAGTCAAAACACTCAGAGTTGAATGGTCCGTAGTCATCAAGACTCAGCCAGCAACTAGGTCTCCGTACTCCGTATGCTGGTCTCCGAGAGGATCCGCTCCACGAGATAATAGTAGATACTGCAATAATCATGAATTTACATGTAGAAGTATCTCAAAGGTTCGCCTCTTCATAGGGGTCTCAATCCAACAGAAGGCGCGTCAATCGAACACCTGGTCTGTGAGTTGTTGGCATTTCCATCCCAGGGGCCCGGTTGGTTTTTAGGTTCAAACCATAATGACCATACTCCAACTTTTGACAAACCTCAAGTGGAATATCCCAATAGAACCTTCTCACTCTATGATTTCCTTCGCCACATATTGTTCATCAATCGGACACCAGTAGCCCAAGATATGGGAAAAAATGTGAAAACTGGGCCAACGGGTCCAGGTCCGGTCCGACCCAGTCAGACTCACCCGGCCCGAACCGGGTCCAGACTGGGGTCTGACTGGTTCCGTGGTTCGGACCCAATCTG
The DNA here is from genome assembly GCA_963277665.1 of Viscum album. Lineage (NCBI taxonomy): Eukaryota > Viridiplantae > Streptophyta > Magnoliopsida > Santalales > Viscaceae > Viscum > Viscum album. Next base: position 1,252,928,491 of record OY728150.1, on the reverse strand, counting down.
AGGGGGTGGCCCAACCCGAGTGGTTGTCCCAGGCCGAGTTGGCAGGCTGGCCCGGATGGGCAGCCCGGCCTGATGGTGATCTGGTAGCCCGGTGACCTGGTCAGCCTGGCGGCCTGACGGCCTGGTGGGGTTCTTCCTTAGCCGTGCCCCCTGGCTACGCGAACGGAAAAGTCATTCGAGTGTGTGACGAAACCGGTGCCAGGGGGCACCGGTCCAGCACACATGGGATCTGACAGATTCCTGCTCCTTCTGGCTGGCCGAGCGGCCACCCGCTCCACCTGCTCTGTCGCAGCCCGCCCTGGCCGCGACTCCCCTACTCTACGTGGCGCAATGGCGCCACGCCTCCTAATCTGTGGCCCGGCTTGGCCGTGGCCTCCAGCTCCTCCACGCGGCCCAGCTCCATCCTCTGTGCGGTGCGATAGTTCTGCATGCCTCTGTCACGGTACGGTATGTCCGCGACTCTCCTTCTGTGGTGCACGACGGTATGGCTCCCTCATGGTGACTTGGTGGCCTTGCACATCCGGTTTTCTTTGTGGTCGGCCCGACGCTGGCCATCGTTGCTCCGCCTCCGTCATCAACAAACAATGATAATCAAGGGGGTCGGGCCATGTTCATGCAGTTTGAGACCTCCTCGTTATGTTGTTATCATTCGGCTCTCAAACCATAAATTGAATGACGATGATCTTAAATAGTTTCAACTCAAATTCCCCTACATCATTTTTCGATCATTGACAAAGTCGAGGGAAGGTGGTGTAGACTCTTCAATGTCGGTAAAAAAAGTGGACAAATGTCTTTGACAGATGAGCATTCAGAGGGGACGAAGTAGAAGACGATGTTCTTTTCGGTCGTCTCCTTCCCTTTTGGCATGGTTGGAGATCGATGAAGGAGTTTGATGATCTTCCGTGAATGATGAAGATGCATTCTTTACATTCTTCGTTAACAGGAAGAAGCTTCCTTCATGGGAGAATTATTTTTCTCCCCAAATCTCCACCAAGATACCAACAAAAAATAATATATGCAGTTGTATATTATTTGTTGGCACGACCATTCAAATTCATGGGTTTAATTAAATGAGAAAAATTATTTAATTAATGGGTGGTGTTATCTCCAATAAAATTATTGGGGGAAGTTGAAGAGTTTCATTATCTTTTATGAGGAGTTAAGGGGGTTTTAAGCTTGTGTGGGACCCACCAAGTACATACTCCCAAGAGAGGTTATGTGCGGGTCGGCCCCACCACCATAACCTCTCATGGGTAGTTATGGTGTGGTGGCCCCCACCACAAACTTCCTCTTGGATCTTTAACAAAAAAAAATCAATAAATAGCTAACACTTTATTTTTATTCAATTTTATTTTAAAACCCCAAAAACTAACTCCCATTCTCTATAGAAAGCAACTATGGTGAAGGTCTCTTTAAGTAATCATCGACGCTGTGAGTTCAACGGGGCCCTCAGATTTCAGTTTGGAGCACCAGGTCAAATGTAATAAAAAATCTCTCTTAATTTTACTGAACGTAGCAGAAAAAAACATCAAAAATTGTTTCTTGGAATACCGGGCCTTGTAATCAAGCGCCGTAAATTTTCACAGACTCAAAAAAATTCCATGAATTTAAGAAGAAAAAAAATTTCCCCAGAATTTACTGGCCTTTACATCTATAGTTCTGGAAAACATTATCAAGAAGTGGTTAATCAAAAAGAGTTGGATTATATAAAATAAAATCCTACATAAATTATTTTTTCTAATTTAATATAAATATTTTAGTATTTAAATTTATTTCATGGTCAATTAGTATAATATTTCATTACAATGAATTTATTATACGATAATCATTTAAGATATTCCATGTGTGTCATCTGCTACCATTATAAATGGAAACCACAACATTCCCTTCATTACAATACAATGAATTTCATATATTAAAAAATAATAACGGAAATCCTTTATCAAAATCCCTATAAACATTATATAGGATATATTCCAAAAAAAGAAATCCCACAGAACCTTATTGTGATATCAAATGGTGTTCATGATACAGTATGTGATATCGTTAATCGATCACTTTCTTTTTATTACATTATTTAACTCATATAAATTTTATTATATATCTTAAAATAATATATTGAATTTAGAAAATATATTTAAATTTTATAATGGTTATCAATCAACCATTATCAAATATATATCCCATCAAATTTGATGTGAATGTACAGCTAGTGTGTACGTATGGCACCCCATCTCCACATAATGATATAATTCATTTTTCATCTCCATTTTTTATAGGTCTCATGAATAGTTTAATGATTATATATGATATTAATTTAAATATTATTATGCTATAATAATAATATAATATATATAATAATTTGTACCTACCAATTAGTTTGAAAATGATAACTGCTATCATTCATATGTGTAGACTACCGCCTTCACATCTTGATCTGTTTTATTTTATGTTTCAACATTACATGGATGCTAATAATGATTATTAGAGAAATATAGATATTTTTTATGTTTTATTAATTCTTTGTTTTTAAAAAATTAATATTTAATTTATTTAAATCTTTACTCTAAAAAGTGGGAATATCATTTGTGTTCATTTATGGACTACCATCTCCTTGAACTGAGTAATTGATTTTTCAAAACCTACTTTTGTTAAATAATATAAATATTCATGTTGAAAATATATTATCATTTTATAATTATGAATATATTGGATATGATTGGGAACCAATTATTTTCAAAAACTAACCTGGGTCAACCTTGTACCGGTCCCATGAGCCAATCTGCGACATGGACCACAGGGCGTTCTAATTAAAGTGTTCTGAAAACTAGTATCGGGAATTAGATACAAATCGAATGGGTACTATTTTAGAACAATAACGAGGATCAAATAAATAAACTAATCAACCTGAGCATTCAAAAATAATGAAAATCTAAACATAAATAATTAAACAGTTGATCCAGATACAATATACCACTAAAAAGATTGAAAACTAAAACCACTTTAAAGAGATTGAGAAAAAACTAAATCTAGACCAAAAACCACTATCTGCATGAGACCTCATGGTCAGCTCCAACCCCAACATCATTGACACTCTAACTGCAAGAACCAAAGCCCATAAAACTAAAACAAATGTTGAACCTACAAAGCTATTCTGATCTTCCAACACCTAGTGAAATAGGTAGGGTGTGATCTAACATCTTAGTAAGAAATTACCATAGGGTACAAGGGTTTCCTTCCCATAATAGTAAATTAATAGTAGTTTGAAATACAATTATAAAAATATAGTTTTTACATTTTCTTATATAAACAAAAATTTCACATTTTAATGGACAACACATGACACAATCCATTTTTATTCCATTTTACCATTTCATAATAAAAACCCATAAAATACTACTAGTGACAATTTTTCAAGAGAAAACATTAAAAGGAAAAAAATTATAAAGAAAAACTACATTAAAGGAATTTCACTTTCTTTTTAAATTACATAAAAAGATAGCATATGCTGATGGTAAGTGAAATATAACCAATTAGCAGTAGTCACAGGAACACCCCAATGCACTAGCAATTTATGGGGTCCTATGTACATCAAATCTTATAGTAATAGTAACCATTAAAAATAAACATCTCATGCTAGAGCCACTAGGGGTGGAAACCAACATGGCCAAGTGGTCCCAAAACATCATCATAGTTTACTTAGTGTTGGCATAGTGAATATTTATATGTGAAACATGGATGATACCAATATGTATCTCTTTTATAGTACTCATAGTCACCCCCCTACATACCAATGTTTCCCTCATTATGTTAAATCAAGATCCACATTTTAAATAACACTACATTCACATCACAAACCAATTCTTGAAAACAAACACACAACTAAACCATTATAAATAACTTCTAAAACCTTCATTAACATGAAATATTCAATTATTTTCTAAAAAATTATTTTTGTGTTTTAAGAAACACATGAAACTTTATAAACATTCCACACTAGAAATTTTGTCTACAGTCACAAATGCATTTATGAAAACATTTCCAAATAATTTCTAAAGTCATCTTCAAGTGTATAATGAAAAATGGGACTTTAAACCATTTAGAAACCAATAAAGTCCCTAAATACCAAATAGTTTATTTTTTAAAACATATGTAGATACAATATTCATCTTAGTATAAAATCAAGAGGCCATTTGGAAAACATTGAGATTTTGAAGAGAAGAGAGGTAGAGAGGGATTAGTGATTGAAATACTGGCCTTTGAATTGAGTGAAATTTTATCATTACCATTATCATTTGTGTGCCTATACATGTGTGCATTCCAAGAACCCATGGATTTCCCCATATCCAGTGGTTCAACACATGCCTCCATGTAGTAATCCAAAAAAATCATTTTTAATGACACCTAAATGTTTTGAAACCAATAAAATAAACCCCACACATGGTCCAAGACCAACAAATCAATAATTTCTGACATATGCCAACATATACCCAATCCAAAAAGGCAATCCCAATATAATAAATTTTTGACATCGATGAAGATGAAAAAAATTTAACGACACAATATTCATTTTAAATAACACCAAGTGAGAATTACATTTGTTAACATTAGATAACTCCCTTTAAAACTACATTAAAATAATTTTTAACAACTTAAAATCTTCAAACCACAGAAGTTTAACTTAACAAAAGAATGAAAAAAATGTTTTCATATTATTTAAAAATCTAAAAGCATCAATAACATGAGTCAAAATAGAATATAATGCAAACACTTACCTTAACAGAGTTAGGATGTAATGATTCTTCAAGGAAAGCTAGAACTAATCCCCCAAACGAACAACACAACCAATCATAAAGAAAATTGATCAATTTTATCCAACCATAAACCAAGGGTTCACAAATGTAGTTCGAAGCTAAAAAATAACTTTGAGAAAAGGGAGGTGGAGAAGAGAAGATGAATGTGGAAGACTTGATGGAGAATTCATGTAGAATCCATAACATTTCAAGAGAAATTCCTAAAAAAGTGGCCCAAAATGATGAATAATGATGTGGGTCCTTTTGGATGATATACAACACAAATAGATTGAAATTAGAGGTTGAATCACCCAAAAAATTGGTTAAATGTTTTTATACTTGTAATATGTTGCATGTTTTTGTTGCATGATTTTCCAAATCATGCACAAACCGTTTAACTACTACTATAAAACGTCTTCATCTTGGCTAGTTTAGGTTTCATAGTTTGGGAAAACCATTCTCAAATTTTTGACCTGATAAATAGGTGAAGAACACATAAAAGACACCCCAAACACTAGAAAAACACTCCCATTGAAAATTAAATTATTTAAAATCATTTTCGAAACACCATGGGAGTCACAAAATCATTAAAATACATCATTCTCCCAATAAATGTCATCACAAAAATCAATAAGACTAGAATTAAAATGAATCCAACAAAACCCAAGGACTTTTTTTGGCCTTTCAACATGAACATCAACCAAAACTACCAAAATCAATAATTAAATAAATATAATTGATAAGTTTTTTTTGGGTGTGACAATTATCCCAACCCGAAACACTTTTTCACCTTTAAATGTCACCTAGACAAATGATAACTAAAAATCAAATCCATGGATGATCAAAACTGAGATAAAATATGATTTTCAGGGTAAATATTTATTCCACAAGTCAAACCTGACTGCTCAAGTTGAAACTACAATAAATGAATGAGGATAGGGTGAGAAAACGAGAGGGTTCTCCCCACTAATAGACTTCAAATAATAAATAAAAAAATTAACCCCCAAACAACACCCTAAATACATCAGGAACATGGGATTTTATTATTTATAATTTTGGGAAGCTCACACAATTTTTCCACATGGTTTACCAAATCGTGCGACAATTATGCACATGCTACTAGAAAGAGAGGGAAGCCCACATAGCTTGGTAACATGATTTTGAAACTGTCTTCCAATGATTCCAAACATCTCTATGAAAAAAACACCAAGAATCAGGATTACTTTGGAAGGGGGAACATTTTCCTCTAACTACGCACAAATTGAGAACATGATTAAAATTCCCAAAAAAATTTCCAAATTTGATAAATGTCTACGATGGCTCACCCTTAACACCCTTGTTCAAGGTGGAAACTGCTACCATTGAAATTCAGAAATTACCTCACAAACCATACCCACAATACAATAATTATACCAAACACAAGCATATCCCAATGGGTACTGCTGAATGTTAAAACATGGCCTGACCTACACAAAGGCAAGACACACTCAAAGGAGAACAAAAAAACCAAAAGACAACATTCAGATAGACTGAACAACATGTGTTAAAATAAAATAATTTTTTAATTTTTTACAGAAAACTATGTACATACAATAGTATGAAAAGAAGAACTAAATTTAAGTTCCACACACCACCGAAAACTCTTGACTATGCACGAGCATCACCCTGAGGATTGTGGATTGGCATCTGATGGCTGAATCATCTCCTACCTCATAGTTAGGAACTAGATTCCTCCTATCTTATCATCTCATTCAGAAGTAGCAACATTCATAACGTATCTAGATAACCTAAACAACCACAATAGTGCAAAGTCTTCAGTGGGATGAGAAATATTGCTACGAATTTCAAGACTAGCCACACATATGGAACCCTAGAAACCAATCTTATGAACTAGGAACCAGGATCATCAAAGATTGATCCATAGAGACATGTTCCTATGAAATGCAATCATTTCCATATGGATATCCATCACAAACAATAAGGGAAACTGGATTGACATCCACTTGTGCTTTGTAAACCCACTACATCCAATGAAAAGGAAGCTAGATCATTAATGTCGCCGATGTAGGCATTCACCAACTGGTGTCCTTGTGGAATACTGATGAGATATTCCTTTTTCATCATATTCACCTCCACATATATGAACAATTGGATAAAGACATACTCAAATAGTTCCCACTTTATCCCTAAATTCATTGAAGGATGGGGATGAAACTCCCATTCATCCAAAGATAAACCCTCAAACAACCCCAAAATAGTGAGAACTCCAATAAACATGGGAGTTCCCAAGGATATGAAGTCATGGTCTACCTATTAAAGTTACATAACTATCTATAACAGACCCCAATCATCACGAAAAAATGAAACAATTGATAAAAACAATAAAACAAGCATTAATCATTGAATGTTTTGGGGACCATTCTTGGTGGAATACTGAAAAAAACACCAATAACACAAATTCAAAAATAACATCAATATGAATTTCATTCAGAATGAATATATTGTTCCAAAATAAAAGGCTTGAAAAATTACCATATTCAAATTCAATCAAAAATCAACTTTCACAAATCGACCCGTTCATTTAAAATTCAAAACTCCCTTCTCCCATGGGCACTTTCTAAATATTGAAAACCACTTCTCACAAAGAAAAATCCACATACTAAAACTAGAACCAATTTCCAGAATCATTTATAAAAATTGAAAACATTCCCATGGTTTCAAAACACCTCCTATGGAATCCTAAGACCCACCCCATATGTGTTCATCCAACATCAATTCTATCATCTCCAAACATTTTCCAATTTGAAATTTCTTTACATTCCAACATATATGAGAATTTTCATATGGAATACCAACAGTCAAAAAATTTATCCAATAATCAAATATAATCAATAACTATAACCTCAATCAAAAATGTTATATTTTAAAACTCATGTTTCCATTTTCAAATCCACATGAAAGATATCATTTCTCATTTTTGTAAACCATTTTAATTTTAAAAGAATTAACACACCAACCAAAACAAAATAAAAAACATCATACACTAAATACTATTACGTGGAACTAATATTTAGGATTATCCCAATGACTTGGTAGTGATCCATGCCCCAAGTAGGCATCAATAACTAGAAGGTACTTAAAACATGTACTCAGTATTTAAAAGGGTCAATACACCATGTGAAATGATAACATATCACTGGAATGCCTCCGTTGTCAACCCATAATCAAAAACAAATATAAAAGGCTTGAATCCCAAAATACCCCTGGTAACTCAAGTATTAGTTCAAGAAGGAGTTCGTGATTCTCTTTTCACACATACCTTTTGATTTCCAACATTCCTAATAACTATTTACCAGAAACCCCAAATCACAAGGCCCTCTTATGATACAATTTTTTCATGAACCATCCTTTATTGACCCTTTATGAATCCACGAAAAACCAATCCGTAACATTTCACAAAGGGATTTCCCTATACCCATAACTAGAAACTACTGTCAAACATCATAAATAATTCATGAGGAAATGATTTCTTCCCGATAACATATGTCTAATAAATAAACTAATCCAAATTAGTAGGTAATAATAACCCAAAAAATAATATAAATAAATAAATAGATGGTCTAGATATAATATACAACTAAATAGAATGAAAACTAAAACAAGAAAAATTTAAATGAGAATAAACTATAAAAAGACCAACATACCAATATCTCCATGTGACATATTTTTCACCTCCAACCACAAGATTAAACCCTATCCATACTTGGGAACCTAATCTATTAAACATGAACAAATATTAAACCTTCCCAATAGCTCATCTCTACTGATATTGAGTGTTATACATAGGATGTTAGCTAATAGATCAGTAGAAACTCACCACAGAGTCCAAGCATTTCCTTTCCGAAAATATTTCATCAACACTATTTTAAAATAAAATTAGAAAAATTGATTTTTCACCTTTTATTAAACAGAAATAATATTTCCAAAGTTAACGGAAAACACACGCCTTAACCTATTTTTCATGAAAATTAACATTTTATAAAAAAGTCCCAAACTAATTAGTTCTACTGACATTTTAAATGGAATCTACATTATATAAGAACAATTAATAATTAAAAACCACATTAATGTATATTAATTTTCTTTATAAATTACCAATTCGTCATACCATATTCAGACATTAAGTGAAATATAACTAATGAGAACTAGTCGTAGGAACAATTCTTAGAAAAATGTATCTATGGGGCCCTAGGTACATCATATCTTGGTGTAAAAGTAACTGAAACCAATAGTCTTATTGTGCATGATCTACTAGGGGCCGAATCCCCAATGGCCTAGAGGTCCCCAAACATCATCATTGTTCAGTTAATGTTTTCATCATTAATTTTGATATGTGAAATAGGGTCAATACCTTAATAGATTACTATAAAACTAGTCCTTTTCTTCCACCCTAGATACTCATGATTAACTCTTTGTGCTCAATTAGATTCAACATTTCACAGTACTCAACTATCACATCGTAAAACCATTCTTGAAAACATACACACATTGAAACCTTTTAAAATCACATCTAAAACCATGTAAAACCCCACATCCCTAAAAAAATTTAAACAATCCATTCCATATTTTAGAAAAAAAATGGAACTATATAAACATGCCAAACATGGATTTACATCTACTCTCCCTAATAAATTTACCCAAATCATTTCCAAAATAATCTTTAAGTTTACAATTACAAATGGGACTTGAATACATTTAGAAAGCAACTATGTACCGAAATACCCAATCGTTCGTGTTTTAAACTAAAAATTTGTAACCAATTTCATATAATTAGGAAAGAAGGAGGCCATTTTTAAATCATTGAGAGATTGAATATAAGATATAAACCGGTGGGTACGTGTATGAAGTCTTTATATTTGGATTGAGTAAATTTTATTCAAGGCCATTATCATTTTTTAAACCCATCCATGTGTGCATTCCAAGAACCCATAGATTTTTTCAAATATAATTGTTCACCACAATACTCTTTGATGTTACAATAAAATAATGTTTAAAGAAACACCACAATTTATCAAACCAACAAAAAAACCCCATCACATGGTACATGCCATAAAAATCCCAAATTTTCTCAGGTACGATGAAAAATAAACAATAAAATAAGTCTATCATAATATAATCAATTTTTGACACCAATAAAATGAAAATTTTCAATTTTAGGAGTATATAAACATTTTAGAAAACACCTAGTGTTCATACCATGTGTTAAAACTATAAATACAATTTTGAAAACAATTTCCACTAATTATTATAAAAATAAAATCACCATACCATGAAACAAAATAATACCACAAGAATGTGAAAAATGTTTTTATGTTATTTAAAAATATAAAATCATCAATGTAATGAGTCTGAATGAAAAATATTGGAAACACCTACCCCAATGGAGTTCAGATGTAATGAATCATAGAGGGAAAGATGAACTAATCCCTATAGATGATCTGAAAACCCTTCATCAATTAAATTTATCTAAATCATCCATCACATAGCCTATGGTTTGACCATATGTTTTACATGCCAATGTAGAACAATGTGATAAAGGAGAGGGAATATGAGAATATGAATGGGGATGATTTGATTGAGAATGTATAAATAATCACTCACTTTTCTTGAGAAATCACCTTAAATGAGGACTAAAATTAAGAATAATTGGAAAGTGCCATATGGTCAATAGAATACAAATATCACTTTAGAAAAGATGTAGCATCACTAAAACATTAATTTTAGGTTAAATTTTATTCAGAATGTAATGGGATATAAGGTGTTTTTTCATGATTTTCTCGATCATGAAAAAACTATGCATCTGCTACTAAAGAAAATTTGAAACATTGCAAGTTTATGTTTCAGGGTTTGGTAAAATCATTCTCAAACTACATAACCAATTTTTCTCCAAAAACACATAAATGACACCCAAAAATATGGGAAATCCCACCCATATGATCTTTTAATAAATTAAACACAATTTCGAGACACCATGGGTGTCAAAAACTCTCTATTATGCACACTTTTCTCCATAACAATCTTAATAACCTTGAATAAGACTAGTAGAAAGGTGAAATAACCAAAAACCAAGGACGTTTGTTCAACAAACAACCCAAAAATAAACCAATTGATCAAATATTTAAAATTAAATAAAAAATTGATAAATTTTGTTGTGTTGTGACAATTAATGAACATGGAACCAAATACTGAACCAAAATAAACATGAAAATATAAATAATTACCACCAAGAACATTGATTTTAATATATATTTTATAGAAAATTTTTGATCAAATATTATCAGTTATTAATATATGTAATTATTAATAATATATTTTTATATAATACATGTTTTATAAAAAAAATATTTATTATACAAGAGTATCTCATATGTAAAAAATAATTTAGACATAATCTAAGGGTAATATGCTACAAATCGCAATGATTCTCAAGATTATTTATGATTGAGTGAAGATAATTAAATCTTATGGTATAACTATAAAAAATAAAGAATTTTATAATCATCAATTTTTTAACTAAATTACGTGTTTTGCTTTCAATTTTGTCTATTTAAGTTATAAAGAGACAAAATCGATATTATTAAAGAAAATAGTATTTGTTTTATTCATTGGTCAAAAAATGTTTTTTATCAAAATCCTTCATTTCTAAAAAACAATTATTATGAATTTTTTTATTATTCTCCTATGACCTCTTTATGTGATTTTTTATAGTTATTGATTTTTTAAAATATTATATAAAATTAATATTCATGTCTTATTCTGAATGAGGTACATATTGGGATAATATAGAAATGTAAGAATAGAATGTTGTATTTTAAATAATATGGCATGAAATAAAATTCATACCATCATGAAACTTAATGATTTATGGTTCCATTACATGTATACGGTTTTATATTAAAATTATTTGTTTTTCATAATTTAAAAATATTTAAATTTTAAATATTTGATTTCATTGTGAAAATGGAATGTTGCTCATGAAACGTTCAATACGTTATTTTAATGGAATTTCCTTCTATGATAACATATATAATGAAAAATTTAAAATTCCTTAGGAGATAAACTAATGATTTCATCCTTATTATTTCATTGGGTGGCTATGCAGATTATGTAAGAGTGATTAGAAGAAATAAGTTTACATCCCATATGATAATTACGATATGATGAAACCTTTATGAAACCATTTACGTTCCCAGATAAATTATATGAATAAAATATGAATGCTTATGAAAGATTATTCTATCACATGGGTTATGATACAGTGGATGTTTTTTAATTTTGTTGAACATAAATGTTTGATTTTCAATATTTTATGGGTGGGACTATAATTAATAATCCTTATAATTTATTGGATAATGGTAGATGCCTCATGATATAAATAGGGCTATAATGGGGAGTTAATCCCGATTATTAAATAAGCATATCAATAGTATATTTCATGTATTGAACCTCAAATCCTATGATTGAATATAGTGTGAACCCAATCTAATTTGAGAGTCTTGGTAATTAACTTTAAATATGTAGTATTTTAATCATATATGTATTCCAAATACTAATGTATTATTCCAATTTTATGCTCTTATGTATCCTTTTATATGATTATTTTATAACTCATGTCTTTTGAATAGTTAATAATTATTCCACCACTCAATCTTATTTTCTATGATAAGAATCACTTTGTTTTACAGATTAATCATTCTCTTTGAATACCAATTGACTAATCTTATTATTATGTGATCCATTATATTTACTTTCTTTACACTTATAGAGCATCACAACTCACCCTTTATTATAATTCATTTCAAAATGTGATGAAAAAAGATAGTAAGTATGATTTTCTATTAATGGTTATAGTTATGATGAATAAATGGGATTTGATTTAGTTCCTTTTATTAATGATTTGATTATGAATCTATTTCTACATGGGTACAAAAACTATAAGATTTTTTTGTGGATAACTATTTTATGTAATGAATACTCTTCTAATAATATGAAATACCTATATATTAAATGTATACATTGTTATAGTATGTATCATTGATTGTTAAAATCATTTGGAAACCATAATAAAGAAACTTCTGTGGGAAACCAATGGATAGTAATATGTATTTGATAACATCCAAATGGTTTTGTGATAACTGGGGGAAAATAGGCTCAACCTAAGGTGGCATAGATTTAAGTGAGAATTTTAAGATTTAGATATTGTATAAGATTATTTTAATGATTATGTTCTGAACAACTATGAATAAAATCTTTCACACTATTAATTTTTCTTTTATTTAATGGATAAAACCAAATGGATCCCTATTAATACTAGATGTGACGGAATAAGAAAGTATTGTTTTGTTAAAAAATAGACATTATTTTAGAAGGAATTAAAATATAAAATCTATTCGTAATAAATAGTCCCTAGAAATTTTAAATGTTGAACTTCAAAATGATAAAAGGAGGGTACTATATTTTATTGATTCCATCATGAGGCAACACGCACATTATTTTAATGGGTTAACTAATCCCCATATTAAAGTGAAATTGATTAAAATCATAGGATAAAATATTCCATTATCCATTTTTGGAACATGAGAAATATATTTATTTATCATTTGGATGAAAAATAAGGTACATTATGGAATCATATCAATAGTAGGAATAAATGGTGAGAAAATTCCTCTATAGATTGTTATGGGTTTGAGATATTATGTTTTAATTTTTTCATCCCTCATATTATTTACATAAAAATTGATATGAAATTATTTGTGTGGGAGAATACAGATGTTGAGTATGTTAGTATAATGGTGAAAAATTATACATAACCATTGAGGTATGATTATTTTATTATAGTCCAACCTTTCTGTAAGGTTAATTGATTCCTTAGTTACATAACACCAATATCAATAGGTTGTTCGCAATAGTATACATTAATAAATAGGATGTTAATTCCTCATGTGATATCATGGGGAAAATATATATTCGAGTTACCCAACAATATCATTGTTTTGAAAGAAAAAGAAACATGGAATTCAAATGGAATTTTAAAAATAATTGATGGTAGAAAATTATATTTCTATTTTGATCAATGTGTGCAATGATACATGGTTAAAACTCATCATAAGGTAACTGGAATTTAATTTATTTGTGAAAAATTTGGTCAAAGATAAATTTAATCACATATTAATGGGGTGAATATAGGCAAAAATATTTGGAAACAACTATTGAATACACCATCCAAAATCTAGTACTTAAAATACTATGATTATATTACAATCCTATATAGTGATCAAATCTGATGTTTAGATAGGATGATCAGCATTAGAAACCTCTTAATTCTAAATGATAATATAAATATCACATGATTACTATTATTAATTTTTAGTACTATAACAAAGTGGGGAATTTTTTACTTACTATCCAATCTATAACTTCTATTTTCATTTATTATTATAGATAGACTAACTATTAAAGTTAAAAAGAGTTTTATAAGGCTATCAATATACCCCATCACTGATTATATTCTAAATTAGAATGAAACACCCATAATGGTATGATTATAAAATATTATTTCTATTATTATTATCTAATTGAGGATTGTAGTAATTTTTTACCAAGATATATATTACTTCCTAATCTAGTTTAATTCAATGATATTTTTTGAATAGATTGGATATCATTACATAAGAATATATCAATTAATGATTAAGGTAAGATATGATTGATATTACAAACCATCCAATAATATTTTTTACCGAGATGATAAATGTTAAAATACATTTGAAAGTAAATCAATGTTATAGGTACTCAATCCCATTTAAAAGGGCGTGTATCAATGATGGTTATTTAGAAAATTAACATCAATAATATTCCTATTAATTTATATTTTTTTAAAATATTTCAAAAATATTTTCCTTTTGTTATATATAATTGGGATTTTATGTACTCCACATAACTCATACCTAATGATACTCATATTTCAGGGACCCCATATTGAATATACTATCCTGAGTTGTTTTAATAATGGAAGGTGTCTAGGATAATCTAGACATGGGATTCATTATTCCATTTGTATCACCATGGAATGTACTATCCCACATTGAAACAATGAATTAATTATCAAGGTGAGTGTTCATTAATTATCAATATCATATAAATATAACAATTCATTTATTTTCCCATTCCCTATATTGATTGCTTTTTTTATTGAAAAAATAGAAATTTACAGATATCAATATATTTTATTCAATCCAAATGTCATTAATTTATGGTTAATATGGAGCATATATCAAGGATATATTTTTAAAAAATGTATAGAAACTATGAATATATACTTATGGCTTATGGTCTTACTATTTTCCTAAAAGCATTCCTAGATTTAATGAATATATTATTAAAGGATTACTATGGTTGGATTATGGTTCCATTTATGGAAGATATTTTTATATCACCAAACAAAAATTATTATTATGAAAATTACATATTAATTATATGGATTACCCATTTGTAGAACTTACTGAATGTGAAATTCCAATTGTGTAAATTTTTCAAAAAATGTTATATTTTTTGTGTCATATAATCTCAAGAGAGGTTATATCAGTGGATCAATAAACAATGAAAGATATTGTAAACTAGATTAGAATTATCACTTTAACTTATATAAATAGTATTCTTTGTTTACTGGGATATTTTATATGATTTTTAGAAAATTTCTAATGACTAACTAATCCACATTACTAGTTAACTCTGAAGGGAGGCACTTTACTTTGGGTAGAATAATCTAAGGGAAATTTCAAGTAACTGATGAGATTTTTAGTTTCTAAAATAATTATTAAATTACCAACAATCGATAATATATTATTTTATATTATATTATGTTATGAAACCACTTGTCCATTGTTTATATTTAAAATTTATATGCCTTATTTTGATTACATTCACCCGACATGAGGTGAGGAAACTTATTTTGTATATTTTCTTTTCTAATCTGATTAACTATATAATTAGCGGTATTTTGGTCTTCCATATATGGAAAGAGAGAGACATAAATTAATATGATATTTCATGTCTATTTATATTATCATAAAATAAATGTTTGATTTATGGGATCATAAATAATGTGAAACTATTTCTGAATATTAAATTAAAAAGAAGAAAGTATAGAAAAATCAAGAAAACAAGTTTTTCAAGGATTTAAATCAATTAAGGATTATTGAAATAATAATTATATATAATTAATATTTCAAAATATAGTTGTTTGACATTGGATTTTAATTGTAAAAAAATTTTGGTCCAATAATAATTATGTTGGTGATTAAAATAATAATCCCCTTGTCTAATGAGTAATTACCAAAAATATATTTACCTCCTTATCATTAAAATAGTGTAATAAATCACACCCAATGGTCATGTATTCTCCTATTTCAACTCCTTTAGTTGTAAAAATTGGTATTGTTCTTCTTATGAAACTATATCATTAATGATTTTTGTATTTAGTTCAATAATGAAATTAAAAAAACAAAAAATCATAAGAAAAACCCAACCGAATTAGAAGTAAAAAAACCATAATCATTTTTATAACCCCATCACAAGAAACAAAGAATATTATGACCATGATCATATTCATATAGTTGTTTATTGACTCATCCCCTGCCATATATATAATAGTAATTAAGGTTGAAAAATAAATTACACTAATACAATATAAAAACAGATAAAAACTAAAATTTTGGATTAAGAGGAGAACAAAACTCATATTTTCAACAACAACACCTTGGATTTTCCACCTCCAACCCAGATTTATGGCTATAAAATTTTATAAAATGTGTCTACACCACATGTACCCAAATTTATACGACCTCCACTCAGGTCAAATGACTTTTTCATTGATTTATCCACTATAAGATGTACCATTTCACCACCAATTGAATTTAATGGGTCGGTGGTATGTTGGTGAGGTTGAAACGCATATAGAACTGATATAAATACAATATATAAGAACTACCGACCACCATCCTCTTCTATGTTACTATACGTGATAATTAAATAATAACTACACCACAAATTATCTTTGTTCGGCTACATGGGTGTGTACTCGAGATGGCTGCACCATGTCTATAAAAAGGTACATGATATGTGTTTATAATGTTAAATCCATGAATATATTTATTTATTTATATATTTAATCCAATTGTTATATTCTTATATAACTTCATTAAAATTTACAAAAAACATCAAACTATACCATTTGATCCATACAAAAAAATGTATCCAGTAATTTTTATGAATAATTAGAATGTATGAAAAGGTAAGAAAAATTCGTGTACATGAAAATCTCCCACACATAACTATTTTTTCATTAATGATTAATATTATAATCTAATAAAATAAATATATAATCTAACAAGGTAATCATTAATCAATTAATAATTATTCATATTGTAGCCATAAAAAATGATTTTAGAAGAGAGAAAACATATTTCAACTAAAATATATATCAAATAATAACACATTTATTATTAAATTAAAGTCATTCATCCTCATTTAAATTATTTTTATAACTTTTAATAAATAGTAATGAAACTATATTCTTTACCTGACCAATAAATAACCCAGACATCACTCATGTTCATTTAATTATATTTATCCTCAATATCTAGTATATGTGCTCTATTTATAGGCATTAAAGTTTTCTAATTCTCAATATAGGAATCAAATCACAAAAATCATAAGTTCTTTATATAATGTTCAAATGATTCTATGGTTAAATATAAGTAGGTAATGTTGTATAATATAATCATAGAGGATGGAAAATGTTATCTAACTTTATAGACAACAAAGTTTGATATTAAATAAGAAATATCAATAACAATTGATCTCCATCAGGATCACTCAAAGGACATCATTACCGTGATCCATTTCCAACATGGGTTCTTAATCCATCAATAAGTGTAATGGTCGGATTTTGACCTCTTTTAAATATTTCATGACATTATGTTTTTATAAAGGGGACTACATCGAATTAGAACGAATATTTTTTTTAAAATCCTTCTATCAATATTTAAAAGAGGCACTAAACCACATTTTTAATTTCATGGTCTCAAACTATGATATACTAAAGAAAAGCAGACTCAATCATTAATTATTAAATAAATAATCATGAAATATTATCACTGAATTAAATAAGATGGAAAAATGGATTGCACTGTGTCTTCCTCTCATGGAAGTTCATTATTTCAACGTTTTCCACAAATACCATAAATATGGTGTGTCTCAATGTATAAAAAGGTTTAAATATAAAAATATTCCTCTATAATTATATTTTTATTCAAAATCATCATATTTTCAAGGTAAAAACTTTAATGTACTGTTATTCATTCATATCAAAATAATCTATGAAGGAGGGTATAGGAATGAATATAAAAAGGGATAGAATGCCTCTCTAGAATGCAATAAATATAGAAAAATTTTCATCATGAAAAGAATAAAAATAATCAATCTTATAAATGAATATGCAAAAGAAATTAAAATAAAATAATACTATATTATCAATAATATTAAAATATTCCAAAAAAAATCTTTTAACATTTAAAATTACAATCTATGTCATTATTATTTATAAACATAATTAATAAAACAATGTTATATTTTAAATTGATTGGTATATTAGTGATGTATCCATAATTATTTAAACAGAAAATACAAATGTAGATAAGAGAATCTCTCCCACACTTAATATCTCACATATTCCCCCAATAGAAACTCTATAGAAGAGAACCTATTATTGGAAAACACATGTAGCCTAGGGTGAGATAGATAATTTGAAGTAATAATCCCAAAAGAATGTATTGAAATTTAATGCCCAAAATAATGGTCCCTTCATGGAGAACTCTATAATATAGAAACATGTTCAAAGGATATGACCATGTCGTTCTAGGATACATGTGACTATTGATGAAATGGAAGAAGAATTATGAAAAAATACAAATCATCACATAATATATATAATAGATGATATATATATATATAATCAGACAAGTGTTCAGGAAAAGTGACTATGTCGCCATAGAAGATCCATTGTCTTATGTAAGGGGATCTTGAAGAGGAGGGGTATAATAAGTCAATGATGGAGGTACTAGGTTTGTGATTAGTGTGGTGGGCTATACTGGAACATTCTGGAATAATGTATTAGAATAACTAACTTACCATGTAGTATAGAGGAGCACTAAATATATGAAAAGAGTTGTAAACAACGATAGCAATTCTGAGAGATGAGTATAAGATTGAGGATTGGGTGTTGGTGGAAAAGGAAACCCCACACAAAAAATAATAAGGCCCATCATATCATTTATCTAGTCGATTCAAGGATCCATGAAATCAAGGTTCCATTACTTGGTATTCAGATTATTGTCCAATGTTTCTAGGTGGTGGGAATGTTGGAGATTAGTTGAGGGTACAGGTGGAGGTGGGGATGTGGATGGTTCAAAAGAATGTGGAAGGGTGGTAGAAGATCGAAGGTATTAATAAGTATGAATGGTTAGAGAAGGAATATATGTATATTGATGGTGTTGAAAAAGATCAGTATCACAATCAGCGGTAGGTGGCTCATCTCTCACCATATGTGGGGTTTGGCATCTTGCATGATAATAATGGTGTCTCCCAACTGCTTGACCACTGTCATATGAATAAGATGGATGAATAATAAACACTGTAAGATCCTAAGTGTCTTTGATAGTGATATTTCTCATACACCGCTATATAGTGTGACAATTGTGTGGCATATAAGCTATTGATCATATTTCCCTAATGGACGATGATAATGAAATTGAAATAGGAGGCAGTGAAGTATGAGGTGGGGAATATTTAATCATGCATGAAATTACTGGTAAATAGCTCTATATCATCCATAGTTATGATACCTATGTCCTCATTGGGTGGAAAAAAAAAGAAGAAACTAATGATGATATGGAAGACTTAGAGGGGATGCGAAATGATTAGGGTTCATTTCCATTAGGTGGGTAAAATATTGTTGTAATTGAAAACAAGCTCCTACCATATAGAAATTATATTATTATTATTAGGGTGCGTGTTGGAAACAATAGGGTGCAGGCTAGAAGGATGGGTTTAAATACCACACCCTCAGATAAACTCTACCATGTCAAGGGAAGAGTGGTGGAAAAAATGTCAGAATCAAAACTATGTCATCACATCTCTATAAATATATGATTAAAATGAACTATCAAACTCGATTGAGGAAATAACATATAAAAATAATTCCTAGAATGTGTGAGTGATGACATGGAGTGTGTCGATCATGTGGGTCTTCTAGACGAGCTCCTTAATGTCCTCCCAGATTCCCAAACACTGAGGAATAGTGATGTCTTGATATTTTCTGCTCAACATGATCATAAATCATGGAAATTTTCAATTCATATTTACCCTCAGGTGAATCTCCTCGACGATTTGGAAGGGGTGAGACTAGGGTCGGGCTACTTCTAGTGTAGGATATTCCGGTAAATCAGGTCATGATGATGAATGACCAGATATCACAGTGGAAGTAGTAGCCACTATGCTCATGGATGGATCGGATTTTATCTCATTTGTAGTAGGAACTATTTCATTGTATCCCTCAATAATTGGGGAAGGGATCACGATGGTCACTGGGTCGGTGGATGATTTCAAAGATGTGGATCCTGGTGGGAGAGAAGGTAAAATTTCCAAGGAAAGTGGTTAGTGAACTGGTATATATAATGTGGCAGGTCGTTCTTGCATCATATGACGGGCCCAACAAGGAGGGGGATGCTCCCCCTCAATATAATTCCAGGTAAAGTAGCCACTATCATGGTATCCATCATCCATGACTAAAATGGAAGGAACGTAAATAATAAAATGTAAAAGAATGAATTTTTTTTGAAAATAATGGACATGTTAATTAAGTATAGATTGTGTGTAGTGTGCTAGAGTTTCAAATCTGTGTACTCGGAAGGTACACACTGTGTGGTTATGTGTTTTGAAATATAAAATAACATTAAATGTATAATTGATATATATATAGTCTGTGTTCATGAAAATAAAACCATTTATCACCCGAGACATGGTAACAACATTATGAGTTAGTACACGGGTTTGTGTGAACGTGAATGAAAAATACAAGGGTTCTCCTATACCTGGATGAGGTAACAATACACAATGTGTTCCATACACACATGATTATTATTTTCAATTTAAATTGGACAATGTGTGGTCATGTACGTATTTTACATGGAATGTGTTATTAAAACTTGACTATGTATTTAGGGTTTTGTCGAATACATTCCATAATATACAAATCTCCTCAAATTATATAAATTTTTTGAAATAAAGGTAAAATAATAACATACAATGATCATGGGGTGAAATAAAGAATAAATCATGGTTTTTGTCGAATAAAAATAATGGATTCGGCGGTGGGAGGGGAAGCGGAATAAAAAATGCCTTGAGGGAGTGAAAATTGGGATAGGGTGGGATATGAAACGAGGTTAGGTTTGGTAGGGTTCTGGGCTTATATAGCCAAGACACACAATTTGTAATTGTATTTATACACTATGATTGTTTTTTATTTTTTTTAGAAATTTATATTTAAGATATGGTTATAATTATATAATATATTTATTTATAATTTAAAATTATGAATACATAAATATATATAAAAAATAAAACTATACATGTTGTGTACCATCGAAATGCATAGTGTATTTTCTAAAATATTAAAAATAGAATTACAAAATTCGGTTTATTGCTAATGGTGTGATTTGAACTAGTTACTAGGCCGATATAAATTTTTTCATCAACAATTAAAATGAAGGTTGTAGTGATAAAATGTTACATTATCAAGATTTTGTTAACCTATAGATGTAGAACTACATAGTGACATGAAGAATGCATGGTGTGTAGTTTTGATTATAGAATATTGGTATGAAATGGGGAGACTAGATATGTTTAAACCTGGGTCTTTTGAACCCTAGGCTATATATCTCCCAATTAGACCATATAACACATGGGAGATATCATACATTATTATCTTTTTTAAATTATTTTTATATTTTTAGACATTAAGTATACCAAAATACATGACGTGTGATTTAATTTACGTGAAAAATGAATGAACTGATCTTGATTGAAGGAAGTGAACACTAGCCTTTTTTATCCATGGGCTAAGGCCCTGCCCACCAATTCATCACCACCATCGGTTTTAATTTATTTTTGAATGTATTTTTTTACTTTCGAATACTTTATAGAAAATGTTTAGTTAAATCATGGGACCAAAAGGAATGAATCTTGTTCCAAAGATAGGTGTGGAGATATTTTAACTGTGATTGTTCTGATACACTCTAGTTACATTACCATAGGCATAGGATTCATTACTGTTTATTAACATAGTTAATATTTAATTATAAAATATATCCTATTAAAATAATCACTAAAAAATCACACACCTTGTATAAAGTTTACCATGTCATGTGTCCATATAAAAATAATAGAGAAATTATGTCTAGAATAAAGGGTAGTTCATGATATGTGGAGGATAAGTTAACACCATCTGTTTATTTTAAAAAAGAAAAATAAGAATATATTGAAGGATAGTGGTTGGTATGAATCGATAAAAGAAACATTTATTTCATTCATTGGATCAACCTATGATTGGTTATTCAATAGTAATTTGAAGCTGGATGTGGCCTCTGCTACTCTAACCAACTCAAATGTTTGGAACCCGCATCATGAATTTAGCATTATTTATCTTAAGGAGATTTGGTGGTAGAATTTTATATAACTACTCCATGTATAATATATTCAAAAACTGGGATTATTTAAGGGTGTGATCACATACATCTTTCACATCTTGTGGTTCATGATTTGGAGTGAAAAAAAATTATTATAGAAGTCTTCAAGAGTAGATAAATGATGAACTGAGGGATCAGAAAGAAGGAATTGAAAAAATTAGGTATTAACATGATTTTATCTTTCCCCGGATTCATAATATTCTATATAAAGGTCATTTTCAGAATGTATAAGTGAATTGCATGTTGGTCCAACATCATAACATGCTTCCTCAGTTTAACTTGGGTTACATCACACACCATCCAACTGAACCAAATTATTCATATTTGGAATTATCTCCAAATGATGCTCTACCATATTTTGAAGTCATCCCAACAACTTGTTTTATCCCAAATGGTGTCTAGTAAATCATTCCATCATTAATTTTAATCATTCGGTGTTACAAGGTGTTGGTTCCATAAGATAATAAGAGATAGGTGTTCTAAAGGATGTACAAAGGTATACCTCATATTGAAACACATCACCATTTATGAATATTATTCCTCATGATACTAGTACAATAGTAGTGCACCATTAATATGAAAATCTAATCAATTTCAATTATACAAATACCCATTAGAACAATGCACCAACAGAAATTGGGTTCATGGATCCCATGAAAATGAATCAATAATATAAAAATAATGATTCTGAGTAAACAAACATTAACACTGACTCACACTACACTTTTCTACCTCCCCATTAACAGTACTGAAATTTGACCTGAACCCATTGGGTGGTTCAAAAATTTGGTTTTTATTTGTTACCTTATAATTTTTCTAACTAATTAGTTATTAACAACATTGGTCAATCCGATCGGTAAATAGGGAAGCAAAGATATAAATGAGTTGGAAAATCCAATTATATTATCCTGAAAAGAATTTTTGATTGAAGGTAATAAGAAATGTGAAACTTTTTAAACAATTTACATTAAAATATAAGAATGTAAAAAATAAAAAAAAAATCTGTTATGGTTTCAAATTGATTATGTAATATTGAAATAATCACTATTCAGAATTAAAATAATAACTGATAATTATTTAACAAAGTTATTCAATTAAATTTTGGTTTCTTGATCCAATGAAATTTATAATGTCGTTGGAAGATCAATCCCTTGGTCAGCTATTTAATTACATAATACACCTTTATGTTTTTACCCTTAATACTTTTTCAAGAACACGTCCAATGTTCCGGGGTTCCACCATTGAAACACCTTTGGTTTCCCACTTTTGTTTTTTTTTGTCTAATACAACACAAATAGTTATTTTATAAATCATTTTATTAAAGGAATTGATAAAAAATTCATAATTGAAGAAATACAAAAAAATTATTATAACATCATTCCCATAATCATTATTTCAACACCAACACAAGTAACCTACCATCTTATGATCATGGTCATAGTGTGTGGGATGATATGAAACTCAATCCAAATCATGGATTTGAGAGGAATGAAGGGATAACTGATAATTAAACTAAATTAAAGTTGAAATTAGAAATAAAACAAAAAAAAATTGAATCATGGTATATCAAAGGATAGTGAGTTATAACATCACCCTTAGATATCCCACCTTGAACTAGAAGGTCTACCACAATATTTATTGAAGAATATACAACATGGTGTGTAACCAAATGTACACATTATACATGGGACAATTATATTTTTCATTTATTTCATAATTGGTAGTTGTACAAATGCACTAATAATTGGATTTTAAGGATTTATGGTCTATTAGTGAGGGTACAGGACATTTGGAACGGACATACATGGCATGTAGATGCTATATCTAAAACCAATTTCTTCTGGAATTTAGTACATGATGTGTTAAAAATAAAAATATGGTGTGTTGTCTTTCATCTGCTACAAGGCATGTACTGAGGTTGTCTAAACAATATCTTGTTAAAGGTACATGGTCTGTGTTTATAAATTACACATTTTGTATATTATTAATTTTATTCAGATTACTCTCTATTTTTTTACATTAGCTAGAATATCTAGAAAATTAACTAAGAAAACATTTATAAATCATTGGATCCATAGAACACCATTATCTGATGATGAAATGTTTATATACTCCATATGGTGTAATCAATGATGAGGAAAAATCAAGAACACAATTTTTTCATGTCACCTCTTATGAATACCTTTATATAATGATTATTAATATAAATATAGATAAATATTTATTTATTTATAAAGGAAATTAAAATATAACATAGATTCATAAAAATAAAATATTTTAAAATGTTTTATATAGGATAATATGTTGAATATGAAGATTCCTAGAAGGATTCTCATGATTAGGGTAGTGATATTGATAACAATAATGTACAGGGTGATGATGATCCTTATTTCAGTGGAGGTAAAAAAATTCTTTGAGACTCATATGGTGATGATGTCGATTGAAATGGTACTAGAAATGATGTTCATATTGATAGTGATGGTAGTGGTGAGAATGATGGTATTGGCAGTCACATAGAAGATATTGGAATCCCAATTTCAAACAAAAAATTGATGAAAAATACATATTAAAGAAATTTTAAGATGAAAATGGAATATATATATATATATATATATATTATTAAATGAAATTAAAATTATCCAAAGATAATATGTTTATTTTTGAATATATTTTTTTAATTATTGTTTATAAATATTGGTAAGATGATTTTTTTAGAATGAATAATATTTTTGTGATGGAAGTGGTTTTGATGGTGAAAGATGGTTATCAGGTTTTGTATCGATGGTATATCATTTTTTTATTAAACATTGGTATAGTAGCATGAGTCAATGATTTAATAATTGACTGGAAAATTGAAGTTCTACATAACTTATACCAATGGTTTCTAGTAAATTTTTGTTATAAGTGTCTCGTAATTTAAAACATCCTAGTGTATTTGAGACCTATTGGAATAGGATAATTCCATGGTTATTTAAATTATTCCCATGGTATCGAAGCATGTCAGTATTTTAATTTTCATGAAGTGAATGTATTATAAGATTAAACTATTAAAAATGAAAATCTATCATTTATTATGGATACTACTGGATTAATCTCTAACATCCAATAGTGTGAGAAAATTACTCTTATGTTTTTATTTATCAACTCTTACATTCCAAAAAAAATTCATAACTATGCGAAATTTTTACTTTATTGATAATTTTACATATATATTATATGAACTATTCCCATAAATCTATAATAAAATTAAAAAAATTCAACATCATGAACATGAATTTCCAGACAGCTGACATCACTAGACATCTTCAACTGCTTCCCTCATTTATCCAATATGAATTTATTGATTTTATACTTCCCATTATTTTTTTGAAACATTAAAATAGATTTTAAATTCATTTATTGAGATTCTGTAGTAACAATATTTTACATATTATATATACATATTATAGAAGTAATTTTATACCTTCCAAATAATGATTGTATGTACATAACATTTCAAGATTATTCGATTAATAGTTTTTACATTCTAACTAGAAATTCTTTTATTGGTTTGAAAAATTACCCACATGTTCTATTAAATTATAACTATAACATAGAGAAAATATTTATTCTCCTTTATGGAACAAAAAATTGATAAATTTTTTTAAACATTTGTTAACCTCATTCTCATTATGGAAACATCCCCATAAATGAATAAATAATAAAATCCTTAACAATATTAATCCTTACAGTTACCTCTAGTCTCATTATGTCATTAATATACATTGTAATATTGATTTTATTTTTGGTTAATAAAATAAAGTTTTAACATTTTTTGTAATTACATTGAAACCCTTAATAAAAAGTTCTAGGATTATATTATGAACACATATTCATTTATTGAACTGCATCTAGACATTTTACTCATAAAGGGGTTTCTCTAAGGCTAAAAGTTTTTATTATATAATAAAATTTTATGAAATACATAAAAAATTTGTTATATTAATTAATATTCTCCTTTTCATGATTTAATTTCCATAATTTTTTTAATTATGATAATAATATTAATCATTAAAAACATGTTTTTTCAAATGGGTATCATTTATTACAAAAATTTATTTAATGATTTTTAATAATTTTTTCAAATAAATTATGACGCAATTTACATTCCACATATCCATTAGTGGAAAAATTAAATATTTTAATAATAATTGAGAGTAAAATTACATTTTATTGAACAAATTGTTATTTTGCAATGGAATCATCCAAATTATAATAGAAATAACTCTTGTGTAGTTTAGAGAATAACACTTTACCAAAATCATTTTTTTGGATTTAACCTATCATTTTTATTCTAGAGGATTAACAATTATTTGTTATTTTGTAATATTAACACAAAATAGACACCACTAATTTAAATATAATCCAATTAAGTTACCCATCACATACTTTACATATAATAGATATTCAAAGTGTACCAATTTCTGGAAGATCCTACATTTTTTTATGATCAAGGTTAGTAAAAGATCCTCTATAGAATAAATCTACCAATTAATGTTTCAGGGATATAACTCACAACATTTATCATGTTATTCCATTTACATATATCTATAAATCATGTTGATTTGTTACTATTAAAAATAATTACAACTTGTGCTACTATACCAAATTAAAAATTATCTCTATTTAAAAATATTCACTTGACTAATCCATGAGAGAAATATATTCAACTCCAAAATTACTAGAATAATTCCTAAGCATTTATGCTAATGGAAAGAGATACCAAAAGTCCCTATATATAGATAAAAATTATGAAATAGATATCACACACAAAAATAATAATAGAATGAAATATCTATAACTAATAATTAACTACAAAATACAAGATCATTACCTTAAAAAAGTGAATTTAATGTCACAAGAAAATATTTTTCCATACCAAGTATGAAACTCCGTAAATATATTTTAGGAATTGTCATGAATTAGTTCATTAATTTTATCAGAAGAATACAAACATTATTAATAATCAAATTTATAACTATGAAAAAATCACATAGTAATTTTTTAATGATATGTATCGTATATTAAAACATCAGATAAACACGTATAAATAATTCATAGGGAAAATATGACTATAAACAATATATAATTTATAAATTCATTACTGGAAGTACATAATATTGAATTTCATTTATTAATTTAAAATCATTCTATTTTATCATAATTTATAATTTCCCATAATTATAAAAAAATATATGAAATATAAACGTTTTATATTTCTATTTCTATTTTAATAACATATTAAAAAATATAATGGTTAAAAACTCAACATTAATAAATCATTGTTCATATAAATTATAAAATAATTTGTGATATTTATTAAATAATTAAAAATAATAATTCAATTAATTTGTATATAGATCCATGATTTTACTACATTGACATTTAGTATTGTGAGATCAATGTTAAATAAATTAAATGAAAATATGCATAGGAACCATAATAGTATAGTGTCTATGAAGACTATGTATACAACCTTCTAATTTCGAGAAGGATCATCAACATATTTAATGAAGGTATTCCTCATATTTAAATCATCAACAACATACCCTACATGAAACCATTATTTATTCCATTATGGATGGAAACATATGAAAGGGTGAGATAACATGATATGTTAGAGTAAAGAAGGGTGAAAATTATCATAAAATTAATATAACTGTAATATATCTGGATTATAAAAAATTAAAACCATGTTCTTCCTATTAATTATCCAAATCATGAGCCATGGAATAATGATTTTATGTTCATAAGACATGAATCATATAGAAATCAATGAAAATGTTCAATTAGATTATAATAATGGAAAAAGTCATGGGTTTTTGTTGTATATATATATGAATATAAAATCATTTCTATAGTATCCCAGTTTTACTTCCAAGGAAATTATATTGGAATAGGTTGACACAAAAATCCCTATAATAGTCATGTATTACTCCCAATAGCATCATAGTAGACACATTCCCTTACTGAACTGGGTTCACTCCTCTTTCCCATCATCTATATATTTGGGCATCTAAATCTTCCAACCTTTTATTGCAGGGGTATATATGTCCCTCTCATATCATAATTAAACAATTTTTATGTGTTTTAGAATATTATAAAACATTTATTTAATCACATCCATGAAATATAATGTGTTTCATTAATATTTTATCATATCATTAACCATTGATAAGATATCTATTTAATTGGAATTTTTATCATGGAAAAATATGTGGAATGCAAATGGTCTTACAATAAATCATCACAATCCATTCAGAAAATGAATAATTCGGAAATATTCAGTTCATATCTATATTAAGTAATAATATACATTAAACTTTTTCTTCTTAGATGGAAAATGATTTTGATGAATCATTTAATAAACATTCTCAAGAAAATAACTTTACATTGAAAAATAATTTTTAAAACATAATTCAATTTCAAAATACCTTTCATAAAAATATCCTTTAAAATATATTAAAGGTTATTTAAAAATAATTTAAATCATTTATTGAGGAAAATACAGTTTCAGTATGGTAACTAAATTATGATATAAAACACTTTTAAAATAAATTTCCTCATATAAATCATTTATTTAAAATATAAAAACTTAAAAAATAGAAAGGACATACTTTTATTTGTAAAAAACACTGAGAATGATTAATGTAATTTTTAGATAAATAAGATTACCTAATATTGGGAAACATTTTTCATGGCGTTCATGTTAAAAAACTATATTAACATTTTTCATAAAATCCAAAGTGGAAATATTTAAAAAATGTGAAGAATATTCAATTTAATTTGTTTTTATAAAATGTCATGCATAATGAACTTTTTTTAGATTTATCTTAGAATAGTAATAAACTTTTTATAAATGTTTCTGAAAACATTTTTTAATGAAAACATATTTGTGTCTGGAGAGAAAAACAATGTTTGATTTTTATAAGAACACACTCCCAAATATTATATGTCCAAAATGTGTGAAAATTGAAATTTTAATTTTAAATATCTTCAAAAAACAGAGGAGGTTAAAATTAATGACTTTCCTGAGAGATTCATCAAAATATTTTATCGTTAGAAACATAGTCATAAATAATCTCAATAAATGTTGTGATTGGGCCGTAAACTATTTACCACAATGGTAACACAAAATCATAATCCCCACAAGGGAATAAGTTAAAATGAAATATAAAATGAAATAAAGATATATAAACTCATAATATTATATGTGAAAATATATTTATATACCCCTCGTTAATGAAGACATGTGAATAACATAACATATGTCTCAATGAAGGTAAATTGAGGAAAAAATCTCATACAAATTTAGTAACATTTCAATAGTATGTGACATAAAATATAGATACAAAAATGGATATTAAAACCCTACTAATATTCAGGATATGGATCCTAAACTAAAGTTATTGTATTTATATTCAACACATAAATGAAATTGTTAGAGAAATGGAATGTGTCTCGCAAAAATACAAAATGGGACAGAAATAGCATAACACTTTATTGATCATTAGAATTATAATCCCCCAAAAATAATATAATCAAATGATACATGGAATATGATGGAATTTAATTGATTAATAGAAAAAATTTCTAGGGGTTACTATATAAATAACACAAAATAACTAACTGGAGACTTTTCGTATACCTCTTATAATGAAACGAGAGAATATAAGCACATTCCCTTATGTCTTGACATCCTTTATAATGAAAAAATAATCATGTAAAAAAATATAATTTTTTTATACATAAATCAAATAACCATACTATTATTTTTCATAATATATATTATTTTATATTAATCATTCATTAACCATATCTTATCAATTCCATGATAAAGTCACATTTTAGTCAATTGGTGATGTGTTTTTCAAGTATGTTTTAATTTGTTATTTTCAAAACCACATATAATTACAATAGTTCCATAATATATTAAATAATAATAATATAATTAAGATATTTTTAAATAAATTTCAATTTTATGACCAATCATGAAATAGGGTTTTGAGAAGTGAAATATGTTACAATTAGGGAGACATTATATTATACATACGCATGACTAATGATTCAATTCTTCTATTATCATGAATAAAATGTGGAAAGTAATATATTATCATTATAAAATGATCATATTATTGAAAATTTATTTATAATATTTTATATATAATTATAGATATCATCTATACGGTGTAGTTAAGAAATGATAGAGTCATATTGCTTTGTGGAGGTGGTAGTCCATGCATACACAGATGATCATATAATTTTTCAGTGAGTGAATAGGTAAGAATGAAAATCCTATGTTATATTTTCAGAATGAAAAATATTTAGTTTATTTCATTATTATTTCCTGTATATCACATATATATATCCTTATTATCTATGATGTATTAAATTTTTGAAAAACTATTCACATAACTTTGCGAGTTGGTAGTTATACATACACAAGAGCGAAATCATAATATCCCCAACGAAATGAAATGTAAAATATATATATATGATATAATAACATAATAAGTATATATATTCTATTAATAAGACATATATATATATATATAATTTATTTACATCATGGTTCCCTAAAATGATAAGTGGTAATGGAAATATGAATGTCACCAGTTTGTGATGAGGTATTCTAATATATACACAAATGATGATTTTGTGACCAATTTTGGGGAAGAGATTATTATTGTAGATGAATCCCTTAAAATAAATAAAACCCCGTTATAAGGTATATAATGAGGCTATAATATCCTCTTTCATTATAATTTAATGAGTTGGAGGATGATGTAAAATAAAACCACTCAATGGAGAATGTTACCACTTCTCCATATAAAATTGGTAGTTTTTTCAAAAATATCCATCCAATATTTGATTGATGAAGAAAATAGTGTTTATATGATGACATTTTCATTGTCTGGATTTTATTTGGATATAACATTGAAAAAATAAAATGTTATTAAAATTTGATGAAGAGAGGTTAGTGTTTGACTTTTTATATGTGAGGTATGTGGTATAAATGAATTTTTTTTGTGAAGATAAAGGTGTGACCACTTTTATATCTTGAAAAGGGTATTAAAAATGATTATCTTAAAGTCTATGAAATTAAATGGTCATAATATTTTAATGAAAATATTTTTATACAACTTATTAAGGAATTTTAGCCATGATTTTTATAGATAAACCCAAGTAAATCCATTTTACCTTAACCATGGTAATTTATTTTTATTATTTTCACAATAAATTTTATTAAAAAATTATGTTGGAATTATTAGATAAATTTTATTTTGGTGATTCAGTATTTTGAGACAATTATTTTTAATTACATTTTATTTATTGAATAAATTTAACATAAAAATGATTTTCCAAGAATGATGAGAAAGAGGGCTTCCAAAGAGAAAATTATTAAAATATTACAATGATTTTATATCAAATTTCAAAATGATACTTATTAAAATAAAAAAAATTAAAATATGTATAATATAAGTTATTATATTTTTACTATAATTTAAAATATAATTTAACATAATAAATATTTTTAACGAAAAAGCATTTTTCAATTAAAATAATATATTTTTACTATTTATAATAATAATAAATATTTTTATAAAATTATATAAAATTCACCTTAATGTAATTACGATATGACAAATTCAAAAGGGATCCTTATATTATAAAATAATTATAAATGTTTCGAAAGACCCTCGATCAGGATTTTGTTAATTAAAATAGTTTTCCAAAGAATGATTTACATTACCTTAAATTTTATTTTTTATTTAGAATGTGTAATTAATTTTATATAAAATTTTATCCAATAAATATACAAAATTTATTTAATCCAATTCATACAATCCATTTCAATGGATTGGTGATAACTATCATTTGAAATAATAATATTTTAATGGAAAGAATAATTTCACATAAACATAGTTTTGCAAGTAAATAAAGAAAAACATGGTGTCGAATTTAGTAGAAAATATCAAAAAGAATAAATTAATATAAAACAATTCAATAAATCTGATGGTTTTACACTATAAACCCCTTAAAATGATATCTTACATAAAAATTAATCACAATAATAATAAAAAGTGGGGAAATACTCTCTAATTACATCCTTATGATCTATAATATCATCCCCTCAAGATAGTATTTTTTCTAAAATAAAAATTTTCTATTTAAGTGGTATTGTTTGATACAACCATTTCAATTACTATCTAGAATCCATACCAGTTGTTACCTATAAGGAATATCATGCTCTAGTGGTTTGAACTATGAGTTCATTACATGTGATGGATCATGTACGTACATTCTTAGGATATATACATTGAACATATATTATTCATTATAAATGTTTTTTGGAAGAGTCCAATGATAATATATTATCCCGATATAGTCAAACATACAATGGACTAATACTACTAGGGAATTGTTTTCGCATTTTCATTAAAGGTTAATTTAATAGAAAAAACATTTGAACAAATTAAAATTATATAAAATATATAATATTTTCATAAAATTATTCTGTCAATATTATACAGTCCTTACATGTTTCAAAATGTGTTTAAACTTATATTTATTCTAATTTCCATACTCAGGTCCCAAAAAC
This sequence comes from Viscum album, assembly GCA_963277665.1. Lineage (NCBI taxonomy): Eukaryota > Viridiplantae > Streptophyta > Magnoliopsida > Santalales > Viscaceae > Viscum > Viscum album. The sequence goes on along the minus strand of OY728150.1, from coordinate 1,252,895,192 downwards.
ATTTTTTCTACAAATAAATTCTTATATGTTTGAATTTTAGAGTTCATTACCCTAAGTTCAATATAAATACCAATATGAATTTACAACTAAAACATATTATAAAATTAAAACATATGTTGATGGTTTTGATCTCAACTAATATTGAGATCCATATAAAATGATATGAGAAAATACTAAGGTGGTCAATTTATTATCCCAATCAAACTATATGTATGATGATAATTAAAAAGGATAAATAATGAATCTACATCAAGCACACAAAAAAGACTTCAAAAAACCATTGAGGTGAATTACATATTCTAAAAAAATAAAATTCCATGTCATACTCTATGAAACCTTAAAAAATCATTAATGTATTTTCTAGAAATATGGTCAAGAGACAATATATCACTGATAAATAGTAGATTTTCTAAAACAGTAATATGGTAGACCATAACAAATAATTCTCTAAAAATAAAAGATTCATTAAAACCATAATGTTCCTAGTACCATTAGTCAAATATCCACAATATGTAAAGGCATTCCCCCTAAAATAATATTTCCACCATACCCAAAACTTAAGGGTAACATTGCCATAAATTTCTCTTAAAATATCTATAATCTTAATAAACTCTCAAATATAAAACCACAAAACGGGTGTTAATAAATATTTTATTATGGTTATAGTTATACTCATATACTCGTGATGGTATGCATAAAAATTATTGTAATATTACTAGAAACACAAATGCATTGAAAATAGTATTAATCCATTATTCCTTAGATAATATCATATCATATAAAAAACATTCCCATTTGAATATTTATTTCATCAAAATATTATAGTATCAAATATGATTTAATTAATATTGAATTCATGTAGAGGTATATAATTAATATAAATTTTACTAAATGATGATAAATTTCATTTTATAGGTCTCATTCATATAAAATCAATCATGATAGTCTCAATTATGGAAGGGATAATTAGTGTTCCCCTATGATCATGATATAGTTTTTCATCATGATTTAAAATGATTTATCATTTTTCTTTCAATTATAGGGGCATATACGTCTTATAATACTAATTATACCATTTAATGGGGTATTGAAGTTCATATTTCAAAAACTCTTTTAATATGAAACAATGGGTTTATGGTTGTTCATTGTGTATAACATCCAATCTATTTTCTCAATTAGCTAATTTATTCCTATATCTTCAGAAATTGTTTTTGTAAAAAAATCCTTAAAAACATAAAACATTTAATATATACCTTATTTATATTTCCCCAATATATCATGCAACTAATTGATCATAATGTAATTCTCATCTTCTTCTCTCCACAGTTTTTATATTTTCCTTTGAATTATACATTTTACCTCAAATCGAAACAATAAGATCTATACATAACTGTAACCCCAAATTTCCCCCATGATATAACAGGAAAAATATATCTTTATAGCTATTCTTTATTATGGAAAATTAAATTATAATAATTGATCTCAATACACTAAAGAATTTATCTTAATAATATTCTTGTTTTATGATAATACTATAAGAGTACCTCAAATGTATTTCAAAACCTTACTTATTTGAAAATATTGATATATTAACTATTTTATCAAGCTCATGTAACTCCATTTATATCATTATATGTATAATACGATGAAATTAATTATTGTAATATATTTTCATGTGCTTTTCTCATTCAATGTATCTAGTATCAATATGTTGTCTTGTATTATTTATAAGACAATACCTTTTAACTAATTATCCATACAAATGGTAGACATCCAAAATTTATTTTGTTTATTCAGATAGTGGAAATTAAAAATATATTTTTGGTTGTAATATTCCAATTATTAGTAATTATTAATTAGTGGTTTAGAAGTTCCTTTGAAAGAACGAGGACCTGTCTTTATGGAGTATTCAATCAAATATTTTTCTGTCAATTTTTAATTTGGGTGTCCATAATTTTTCATAACATGAAAATGTTGTGTTAACATGAAAGCAACATTTACCATTCCTTATAACGTTATATATGCTTTCATAGAAGTAAATTTATTTATTTTTTCTATCTAAATTATCATTAAAATAATTACTTCAGGTTATAGAAATGGACTAAAACAAAAAAACATAGCTTTAGAAACAATGACCACACTTGGGAATAAAAAATCATTAAAGAACACATATAACATTTCAAAATCACGAATAATTCATTTTAATGTGTGACTCAAGGTGAATACTTCAGTATTAACTATTACATTAAATTAAAATCCTTCATGATGGTTCATAAATAGATTGTGAATTTATAAAGAATTTACCCGTTGAGTGTAAATACTTTTGAAATGAAATGCACATTATCATACACCACCTAACGATAAATTCTATCTCCATACACCCTTCTAGTATTTATTACCCATATGAGACTCTATTACAAATACAAATTAATATATTGTATCATGAAAATGATGTATTTTTTGAATCTACTTTCTCTAAAAAATTTCAACCATCCATGAATTTTCTTATAAATTGTCAAATACTTAGAATTATCATTGGTGATATATCGTCAAATATCATAGAAAACTTTGTTAGGGATCTCACTAAGGATCTCTTTCCCAGATTTAAAAACATATAAAAATCATATACAATGACACTAACTAAATAGACCCATTATTTCCTTACATGGATGTTCAAACATTTTGTATAAATAATCAATACATTACATGAAAACAAGCTCCATAATTATAATAATTTAATAATTTTGGATTCAAGGAGAAAAATCATTTAATTTGTTGAACTATCTTCAACATCTCCCACAACAATCTTCTTTTTTATAATTATTCCAAAACAAACCCAATATATAACAATTTTTCCATATACAAGATAAAGGAAGCATAAAAAGGGATGACTCCATTTGATCATTAAGGATAATCAAGGGATATATGTTAGTATTAATGATCATAAGGATATGAGAACCTAAGAATAACGTACTATCAATGTAACCCATATATCAAAGACCAGAATCACGAGTCCTAGAATAATGATTGTTGGTTTATAAAACATTAATTATAATTTAACAAAATAATATTATCTATGAGTGAATACCAATAATATAAGATATGGAATTGTGACATATAGATAAGTATAGAAAATCACTTTCATAATGTTCTACACCATCATCCATGTTTATCATAGTTGTACAGGTTCACTCCCTATTGTATCATAGTAGTCATGGCTCTCACCCAAGTCCATAGAGGCAGGTAATGTCCCATGCTAAACAAGATTCAATTCCCGTTCCAATCTTTTCTAGGCAATCAAATACAAAATCTTTAAAAAATTCAAAGTCTTGAAATATACGTTCCACAAATATAATAATTAGAATCGTACTTATGTGTTCCATTAGATCAGAAAAGAATTATCATTTCATAACCCATTAAAATTAATAAGTTTTATAATTATTCCATTATACCAAAATCTATGGAATATAAATTATTTCCGTAATCATTTAATAATTGTATCACAATATACCCAACAAAAATGATGATTGTTTTTCATATGAAATTAATCATGGAAAATCCCATGGAAGAGAAACTAGTTTCATTCAAATTATATAACCATCATCCATTTAGATAATTTATAATAATGATATTTTGGATTCAAATCCTCAATAATCCATATTTTATATTACAAAATGTCATTTGAAATAGAAAATGATTTTGAAATATCCTTTAAAACATTTCTTAATGAAATTAAATTTACATTGAAAATAAATTTTCCCAACAAATAATAATTTAAAAATAATTTAAAGAAATATAAAACTAAAATAATATAATTTTTTTTAAAATCATTTAGAATATTTATTAAGAAAAATATCATTTTTTTTTTAAAATAACTTGGTAAAACATAAAAAACATTCAAAATATTGTTCACATTTGAAATCATTAATTTTGATTATAAATAATTTACTAGTTGTTGAAGAAAGGATTTTCTACGAAAATTATATTTATATCTTGTCAAATAATCATGAAATCCAAAACATGTTGTGATAGTAGGAAATATTATTTATGTCATGTGTGTTAAAAACAATAATTTTTTAACATGATAGGATAAATCATTAATTGTATTAAATGTTAAATAAAATGATCATTCCATTCTAATAATATTTTAAAAAATAAAAACATGAATTAAGATTTATTATAAAAAATTATATGAAAATAATAATAAATTTTTGAAATCATTTCAAGAAAAAAGGTTTTTTAATAAAAAGATATTTTTTGGAAAAAATAATTAAATAAAGTGAGATTTTATTTAATAAATTTTCTCAATTATTATATATAAAAATGGGTGAAAATTTCCACTATTAATTGATAGTTTTATTAATAAAAAATATTATTAAAATTATTGAATTTCATGATATATGGATCATAATATTTTTGCATCTAAAACATAACCATAATCATTAATTAAAAAAGCAGATAGTAACATAAAATATAAACACATTTGTAACATTGAATTAAAAATATCATGAAGAAATAACATAATATGAAACATAAATTACCTTTTTGATAAATATATTCACGATATTACTTGTCAATGGGTAATAACATACTTCTTATAAAATAAGATAGGTGTATAACATAACATATTTATCAAAGAAATTGAACATCACATTTAAGTAATGAATAATAGATATTTTTATCTAGGTCTATTAATGAAATATATAGTGTTTTAGAGGCTTAAAATGAAAATAAATCCAATCTTAAGCATGGAATACACTAATATTTTTAAAATATTGTTTTACTGCCTTTTGAGGGAAACCCATTTTTAAATATATCTTTTGGCAATTTTATAAGATATGTTTGTCAAAATAAACTTATTCTTTATTATTGGGACATCGAAATTTACTTTGTGTGAATTTTCGGTATTTTTCTGACAATGTTCATTTTTTTATGAATAGTGAAAAATACTGCATTTTACATCAAAACTGCTTTTTAATCAAATTTATTTATATGATTAGATTATCTCTTGAATTGGTTTTAAAGTTAAATTACAATATATTTTAACCATTTAATCCAATAGTGTTCATTTAAATTAATTTCACTTTGAAATTGGACTTAAACTAGTGTCAATCTTTTGATACTTATTGTTTCATAAAAACACGCTATTTGTCATGACAGCGGGAAATAATTATTAAATTAATTAATGTAACTTATAAGACTTGAATTTTGAAAAATATATATAATTTTTGAATTCAGAATATCAAATATAGCTTAGGGTGAAGTTTTGGTATTTTTCTGAAAAACTTCAATTTTTGATGAATAGTGAAACCACTAAGTGGTAGTTAAAGAAACTGATTTTTCATTTTAATGAAATTTTACCACCTTTGTGTTTTGAATTTAAAAAATCCGACATACATGGTTGTCATTAAGAAGTAAAATGTGGTTCAATGGGATTAAATTAAATTTTTGGTGAATAGTAACTTATTAAGTTTTTAATCGCGATTAGAGGTAATTAGTGTAGTTTGAGGTAAAATTAATGTTTTAATAATATTATATGAGCTTGACACATGTCCTACCCTCATTAGATGTGTCATGGGCGACCGAGACAATCCATGGGTCAACTTGGTGACCCCATGGAGCCACTTTGGTAGGGAAATGATATAAATAACTTTTTATTAAATGTTAAAGTAAAAATGACACAAACATGAGATATTTTACTAAAACAATTTTTACATATGGTTATAAAAGTCAGATTTTTTATTATAAATAGTAATTGGAAAGATAAAATGATTTCCTACATCATAGTATTTTTTTTATAATTTTTAAACTTTACATAAATTAAATTATTTATGACATCATGATGATGCAGCGATTACCTCATTAATAAGGGATTTAAATAAAATGAAATGATAATGTAAACTCTATGACCTACACATGTCCAAAACCTATTGTATGGGTGTATTTAGAAACCTTATCACCTTAACCTCGAATTATATCAATGTGGGACCTTTTTAATCCGAAAATCTTTTTAAAATAAAGTAACTTATCATTACTTTCCAAGAGTGCCCCTCCTCTCCTCTTATAAAAGGCCCCCACCTCAACCTCCTTCCACACACTTCCAAAGCCTTTTGCTCGGCCAACTCCTACCCATTTGTCTCTCCACATCCCTCTCTTACTCCTTAATGCCTCACTTTGGGAATAAGTCTTCCCAAGGAAGCCTTTGAGCTCAAACCAAAGGGAGTTACCTGATTTTAAGGTAATGTCTTCACTTGAGTCCTTTTGTTTTATTTTGCTTCTCCAACCCCATAAACTCTTTTTATTCATTTCTGTTGTAACAACTCCAGTATCTTCAATATACTAGGATGTTGTTATAATAAGGATTCGAGCTGCACTTACACACACCTACATCTAATGGTTAAAGGACATACTGTTTCCGTGGATGGTGAATTTATGCCTCCCGAAACGATGATTGTTCAACATTCCTGTAACACCATCAAAGGTGGCCATTAAGATGTCACTATATTTATATATGATATATAATATGTTTATGTTTTATTTAAGATTCTGTATTTTTTCATTTTTGGCATACCTTTATGGTTTCCATTATGGGTAAACGTGATATCTTCATTTAAGGAAGTGCGGACTACCGCCCCCTCAAAGTGATTTGATTCGTTAAATACCATATGTGGGACGTATAAAGGATGGAACTATGATATTATATATGATATTATACTTTAATTATAATATACCTTTATATAATTATGATTCCATTCTATAAAATACGAAATAGAAATGAAAGTAGCGTTCATTAGTATGTACGGCTTACCATCTCCATGAACGGTGCATTTCATTTCTTACCTCTAAATGATTATGTAATATTATAAATGCATGAATGTACTGGATATATATGACATATATGATATCTACATCGTGAATACCATTTTGGAAATAATGGATACATGAACAACTTGCAATTATAAAGGGCTTATTTTTGACTCAAGTATCAATGATCGTTAAAACGACCGTTATTAACATAAATAATTACATAGTGTTCATGACATGGAAATAAGTGATATAAAAGGAATAATGAACATGAAAAAGACTCTAAATAAAGTATAAATTAACTCAAGTTTATTATTCAGGACATTAAATAACGATCGAGTCAAGTTGGACCCGAGGTATGGGACTTCGTCTCAATCTCCTTTCGTTGAGGCATATTTTGTTTTATACACAACCTTCTTTTATACGGTGTATAAACCCCTTTGACTTTTAAGTTTATTCAAAAGGAATATTTTTTATACGAAGCGTTTACGTAACTACAAAAGGGAATTTTTTTGTCGTACGAATGTGGCGACAATGACTTCTCTGCCGCTGTGACCATTATTTGAGTTTCGGCTTCCTCTACAAGCCATACCTTTTTTTAAACGAAATATAAATACCATGTTTTACTTTTCATTTATTTTGGTATTGAAAATGTTTTTCATAATGTTTTTATATCAATGTGTTGTAATGATATCTTGTGATTCAAAGGTGGAAATGTTATGTTTCCTTTATGCATGTTTTTTGTGATACGATTATGTTGTGGTTCTTGGGCGTTATTATGAAGACTGGTGGTTCCGTTATAAACTAAGGGCAGGTGAGCCCGATATAGATCTCCAATGAATTGGGTAATGCGAAGGAGTGAAACGTTAAGGTTTCTCTGAAGAGATTTAGGGAATATACTGTGATGGGTTTTCCAAACATAACCAAGAGGGTTACTTCCTACTTAAGAATGTTATGAATGCCTCAAGTTACCTTTATGTCTTTCGATTTCTATGATTAATCATGATTTGATTGGGTATGTTAAAGTGATTATGTTTTATGGGTAAAGTATGATTTCATTATTATGTATATATGTACCCATTTTTCCTTTCCATATATTTTTATATCCCTTACTGAGCTTTTTATTCTCATCCCAAGTTTTTTTGAAATGTTTTTCACAGGTCAAGGGAAAGGTTCATGATATGATGATAGTGTCAAGGAAGTGTCAAGAAAGAATCCATGTTTTATTTTAAATATGTTTCCATTGATGGGAAAGAAGAATACTATCTTTATGTAACCACATTGTTTATATGTGGAATTTAATGAAAGTTTTATGATCAAATTCTCTAAATCTCTAAACCCGAAAAGATCCTCAATGTGTAATCTTGTAATAACTCAAGATTAAGTAAGGTTTAAGGCTAGGGCCTTATATTTGGTATCAGAGGTCGGTTCAGATAACTTTAGGAGTTATAATTCTATTAAATGATTATCCAATGATCTTTTTTTATGGTCAAATTGAAGTGATATAGTATTTGAAGATTACAATGTTGCTTCATCTAAGACATGTTTGTTCAGAATGGTTTTCCGCAGAGGAAACAGGGAAGCAGTACTAGGAAGGCATACAGAAGGAAATAACCTTCCGAATCAGCATCCTGAGATGGTCGGAATTGGAACTGAACAGTTTGTTGTAGTAATGGCATAGTTTACTCAAGCGATAAATGGAGGTGGTATCCATACACGAGATCAGCCAGATCAAATGCAGAGGAACATGTTAGTTGTGGAACATTTCATGAGGCAACATCCCTCATCATTCAGAGTATCATCTGACCCTGTGTTAGATGAAGGGTGGATTAAAGCACTGGAGAAGATTTTCGATGTCATGGGGTGTTCAGACAATCAAAAGGTTAGTCTTTCTATTTACCGTTTAGAGGGTGAGGCAGATCAGTGGTGGTCTATGGTTAAAAATATCAGGGACGCCGATGAGATTGATGCTCTTGACTGGGATGAATTCAAAGGTATGTTTCTTGAGAAGTATTTTCCTAAGGCTGTTCGACTTAGGATGGAAAAGAAATTCTTGGAATTGAGGCAAGAGGAAGACTCAGTGGCTACCTATGAAGAAAGGTTCACTCGATTGGAAAGGTATGCTCCAAATTTTATCCGAGACCTTGATAGTAAAATCAATCATTTTTACTCAGGATTAAAGCCAATATATCAAAGGGAATTAGCTTCTCTTGAGTTTAAATGTTATGAAAAGATTGTTCGATGTGCTGAGAAGGTGGAAATGGAGTTTTCTGATGATCAAGTGTTCTATAACAACCAACATAAGAAGAGACCGAGGTGGCAGGAGAAAGGTAAGAATTCTTCAAAAAACTCTGATGGTAAGAAAACTAAGTTTCCAGTTTGTGATAAATGTGGCAAAAGGCATGATGGGGAATGTCTTCTGAATTCTGTAAGGTGCTACCGATGTGGTAAGATGGGACATAAGGCTCGTGATTGCACTGAAAAGGATCAAGGTGAAGGTAAGACCAAATTTTATTTACAGTTAGTGAAATGTTATTAGTGCAATGAGATGGTTCACTATGAAAACGAGTGTCCGACAAAGAGCTTGAGGGATGAGAAGCAGTTAGACTACAAGCAGAAAGGGGTGGTGAAATTTTTTGCAACTACTTCAGCGGATGTCGGGCCATCAAATAAAGTTGTATCAGGTACTTTGTTTGTTTTTTCAGATTATGCTAGTGTGCTGTTTGATTCGGTGTCTACACATTCTTTCATCTCTGAAAACTTTTCTATTAAAATGGGAATACCATCTAAAGAAATGACTCATGAACTTGTGGTAAAAACACCTGGGGGAAATGTTGAGGCAAAAAGAATTTATAAGAATCTTCATATCCTTATTTGTGGAAAGAACCTACTTGCAAACCTTATTGTTCTACCTCTAGTAGAGTTTGATGTTATCCTGGGTATGGATTGGCTGTCTATTTACCATTCTAAGATTGACTGTAGAGCTAAAGAAGTTTGTTTTTAGAAAGACTTTCAGTTTTTGTACAAGAATGAACCCTTACTGTTGATAACTTATCAAGAGGCCAAGAAACTTGTAAAAGATGGAAATGAATGTTACCTTGCACACATCGTTGAAAATAATGGAACTGTTCAGATTAATAATGTGCTAGTGGTAAATGAGTATCCTGATGTTTTTCCTAATTAGTTTCCTAGAATAATACCAGATCAGGAAGTTTAGTTTACTGTTGACTTAGTTCCGGATGCTAAGCCAATTTCAAAACCCCCTTATCGAATGGCTCAAATTGAACTTTTAGAGTTGAAGGAGCAATTGCAATATTTATTAGAGAAAGGTTTCATTCGACCTAGCACATCACCATGGGGTGCTCCTATTTTATTTGTTAAAAATAAAGACGGTTCAATGAGACTTTGCATTGATTATAGAGCCTTGAATAACATCACTATTAAGAACAAATATCCTTTGCCTCATATCAATGATTTGTTTGATCAGCTCCAGGGATCTTAGTATTTTTTAAAGATTGACTTGAGATCGGGGTACCATCAACTGAAGGTAAAGGAATCAGATGTTCCGAAGACCGCATTCCATACAAGATATGACCATTATGAATTTGTAGTAATGCCTTTTGGGCTAACCAATGCACCTGCTGTATTCATGGACATAATGAATATAATTTTCCATGAGCTCTTGGATAAGTTTGTGGTGGTTTTCATTGATGATATTGTGGTGCTTTCTAAAAGTAAAGGGGAGCATGAAAGACATTTAAGGGTTATCTTGAAAACTTTAAAAGAAAATAAACTGTATGGAAAATTCACCAAGTGTGAGTTTTGGTTGCAACAAATTTCTTTCCTTGGTCACATTGTTTCTAAAGATGGGATAACTGTTGTTCCTGCAAAAAAAAAGTTTTCGAAGACTGGCCAAGACCCACAAATGTAGCTGAGATTCGTAGCTTCCTTGTTTTGGCAGTCTATTACCGAAGGTTTGTTAGAAATTTTTCATGGTTATCTAGTCCAATGACTAAGCTAACTCGGAAGGGTGTTAAGTTTATCTGTAAAAAAGAATGTGATGATTGTTTTCAGGAATTGAATAGAAGATTGGTGAATGCTCCATTTTTGTCACTACCTTCTAGGAATGGTGAGTTTTTTATATTCAGTGATGCTTCATTGAAAGGGCTTGGTTGCATCCTAATGCAAAATGATCAGGTAATTGCTTTTGCTTCACAACAGTTGAAAACTCATGAGGTAAATTACCCTACACATGATTTGGAATTAGCTGCTATTGTTTTTGCTTTAAAAATTTGGAGGCATCATTTGTATGGAGTAAAGTGTGAAATATATACTGATCACAAAAGATTAAAGTATATATTCACTCAAAAAGAGTTAAACATGAGATAGAGGAGATGGCTGGAATTAATCAAGGATTATGATTGTAAAATTCATTACCATATTAGAAAAGAAAATAAAGTGGCTGAGGCTTTGAGTCGAAAATTTAATGCATCATTAGAAATTTTGTGTTTGGAACATGATCCTTTGGTTAAGGATTTGATGAACTTTAGAATAGAAGTTGTTGGTGTAGGAAGTTCTTCTGTTTTGTTTCAGGTATCAGTGTGATCATCCCTATCAGACATAATTAAGCAAGCACAGAGGGAAGACAGTGAGTTGCAGAAAAAGGTAGAGCTGGTTCAGAAAGGTAAGTTCCCTGAATTCAACATTGATAATGATTGTGTTTTGAGATTTGGTAAGAGATTGTGTGTGCCTTGTGATTCACAGTTGAAGAGAGAGTTGTTATGTGAAGCTCATAGTTCTCCGTTTTCAGTTCATCCTGGTAGTACTAAGATTTACAGAGATCTGCGGGAGTATTACTGGAGGGATGGAATGAAAAGAGATATTGCTGATTTTTCTGTGAAGTGTTTGACTTGTCAACAGGTTAAAGCAGAGCGACAGTTACCAAAAGGGATGCTTCAGCCTTTACCAGTGCCAGAGTGGAAATGAGAGAATATATCCATGGACATTGTTGTGGGATTACCGAATACATCTCGAGGTAATAATATAATCTGGGTTATTGTTGATCGATTGAACAAATCTGCTCATTTCCTTGCTATACGAGATACTTTTTCCCAATATCAACTTTCCCGTTTGTATCTTAAAGAGATAGTCATGTTACATGGAGTTCCTCTCTCCATTGTATCTGATCATGATCCCAGGTTCACTTTTAACTTTTGGAAAGGCCTTCAGAAGTCGTTGGGTACTGAATTAAATTTTATTACAGCTTTTCATCCTCAATCAGATGGGCAGTCAGAAAGAACAATTCAGACTTTGGAGGATATGCTAAGAGCTTGTTCGATGGATTATCAGGGATGTTGGGACTAACATCTTTCTTTGGTTGAATTTTCATATAATAACAGTTTTCATTCCAGTATACAGATGACACCATTTCAGGCATTATATGGGAAGCGGTGTCGAACTACAGCTTTCTGGGATGAAGTGGGTGAAAGGATGTTAATGGGACCAGAATTGGTAGAAGAGATGGCAGAAAAAGTTCAGCTGAATCAGAAACACATGATAACAGCTCAGAGGAGAAAGAAGAGTTATGCAGACAATAGGAGGAAGGATCTAACTTTTGAGGTAGGTGATAATTTTTTTCTCAAAGTCTCACCATAGAAAAGTGTGATGAGATTTGGTAAGAAAGGAAAGTTGAGTCCAAGGTTCATTGGACCATATGAAATACTGGAGAGAGTTGGATCAGTTGCATACCGGGTGGATTTACCTCCGATTTTATCTGAGGTACACAATGTTTTTCACATTTCGATGTTGAGAAAGTATATGCCAGATCCATCTCATGTTTTGAGTCCAGAGGTAGTTCAGCTGGAAGAGAACCTATCTTATGAGCAACAACCGGTCCAGATTCCTGACCACAGGGAGAAAGTGTTACGAAATAATGTGATTAATCAGGTAAAGTTTTTGTGGAAAAACCACATGATGGAAGAGGCAACATGGGAATCTGAAAATGCAATGAGGGATAAGTACCCCCATTTATTCGATAAGTAAATAAATTGCGGGGATGAAATTTTATAAAGGGGGGAAGGATGTAACATACCAAGTAAGTAATGAATAATAGATATTTTTATCTAGGTCTACTAGTGAATTAGATAGTGTTTTAGAGGCTTAAAATGAAAATAAATCCAATCTTAAGCATGGAATACACTAATATTTTTAAAAGATTATTTTACTGTCTTTTGATGGCAAAACATTTTTAAACATATCTTTTGACAATTTTATAAGCTATGTTTGTCAAAATAAACTTATTCTTTGGGATTGGGACATCAACATTTACTTTGTGTGAATTTTTGGTATTTTTCTGACAATGTTCATTTTTTAATGAATAGTGAAAAATACTACATTTTACATCAAAACTTCTTTTTAATCTAATTTATTAATATGATTAGATTATCTCCTGAATTGGGTTTAAATTGAAATTAGAATTTATTTTTACCATTTAATCCAATAGTGGTCATTGTAATTAATTTCACTTTGAAATTGGACATAAACTAGTGTCAATCTTTTGATACTTATTGTTTCATAAAAACATGCTATTTGTCATGACAGCGGGAATTAATTATTAAATTAATTAATATAATCTATAAGAATTGAATTTTGTGAAATAGATATCATTTTTGAATTTAGAATATCAAATATAGCTTAGGGTGAAGTTTTGGTATTTTTCTGAAAAACTTCAATTTTTGATGAATAGTGAAACCACTAAGTGGTAGTTAAAGAAACTGATTTTTCGTTTAAATGAAATTTTACCACCTTTGTGTTTTGAATTTTAAAAATCCGACATACATGGTTGTCATTAAGAAGTAAAATGTGGTTCAATGGGATTAAAATAATTATTTGGTGAATAGTAACTTATTATGTTTTTAATCGCGATTAGAGGTAATTAGTTTAGTTTAAGGTAAAAATAATGTTTTAATAATATTATATAAGCTTGACACATGTCCTACCATCATTGGATGTGTCATGGCCGACCAAGAAAATCCATGGGTAAACTTGGGGACCCCATGGAGCCACATTGGTTTGGAAATGATATAAATAACATTTTATTAAATGTTAAATTAAAAATGACACAAACATGAGATGTTTTACTAAAAAAAAATTTACATGTGGTTATAAAAGTCAGAGTTTTGATTATAAATAGTCATTGGAAATCTAAAACGATTTACTACATCATAGTAATTTTTTTATAATTTTTAGACTTTAAATAAATTAAATTATTTATCACATCATGATGATGCAGCGATTACCTCATTAATAAAGGATTTAAATAAAATGAGATGATAATGTAAAATCTAAGACCTACACATGTACAAAACCTATTGGATGGGTGGATTTAGAACCCTTTTCACCTTACCCTCGAATTATATCAATGTGGGACCTTTTGAAACCGAAACTCTTTTTAAAATAAAGTAACTTATCTTTACTTTCCAAGAGTGCCCCTCCTCTCCTCTTATAAAAGGATCCCACCTCTACCTCCTTACCTACACTTCTAAAGCCTTTGGCTCGGCCAACCCCTGACCATTTTATCTCTCCACATCCCTCTATTACTCCTTGAAGCCTCACTTTGTGGAGAAGTCTTCCCAAGGAAGCCTTTGAGCTCAAACCAAAGGGAGTTACCCGATTTTAAGGTAATGTCTTCACTTGAGTCCTTTTGTTTTATTTTTCTTCTCCAACCCCCTAAACTCTTTTTATTCATTTCATTTTTATCAACTCCAGTATATTAAATATAATAGGATGTTTTAATAAGAAGGATTCTAGCTACACTTACATACACCTACATCTAATGGTTAAAGGACATACTGTTTCCGTGGATGGTGAATTTATGCCTCCCGAAATGATGATTGTTCAACATTCCTTTAACACATTCAAAGGTGGCCATTAAGATGTCACTATATTTATATATGATATATAATATGTTTATGTTTTCCTTAAGATTCTGTATTTTTCATTTTTGTCATACCTTTATGGTTTCCATTTTGGGTAAACGCGATATCTTCATTTATGGAAGGGCGAACTACCGCCCCCTCAAAGTGATTTGATTCGTTAAATACCATATGTGGGACGTATAAAAGATGGAACTATGATATTATATATGATATTATACTGGAATTATAATATACCTTTATATCATTATGATTTCATTCTATAAAATACTAAATAGAAATGAAAGTAGCGTTCATGCGTACGTACGGCTTACCGTCTCCATAAACGGTGCATTTCATTTCTTACCTCTAAATGATTATGTAATATTATAAATGCATTCATGTACTGGATATATATGACATATATGATATCAACATCATGAATACCATTCTGGAAATAATGGATACATGAAAAACTTGTAATTATAAAGGGCTTATTTTTTACTCAAGTACCAATGATCGTTAAAACGGTCGTTATTAACTTAAATAATTACATAGTGTTCATGACAAGGAAATAAGTCATATAAAAGGAATAATGAACTTGAAAAAGAATCTTAAGCAAGTAGAAATTAACTCAAGTTTATTATTCAGGACATTAAAGAATGATCGAGTCAAGTCAGACCCGAGGTATGGGACTTCGTCTCAATCTCCTTTCGTTGAGGCATATTTTGTTTTATACACAACCTTCTTTTATACGGTGTATAAACCCCATTGACTTTTAATTTTATTCAAAAGGAATATTTTTTATACTAAGCGTTTACTAAATGACAAAAGGGAATTTTTTTGTCATACGTATGTGGCGACAATGACTTCTCCGCCACCGTGGCCATTATTTGAGTTTCGGATTCCTCTACAAGCCATCCCTTTTTTTAAAAGAAAAATAAATACCATGTTTTACTTTTATTTTATTTTGGTATTGAAAATGGTTTTCATAATGTTTTTATATCAATGTGTTGTAATGATATCTTGTGATTGAAAGGTGGAAATGTTATGTTTCCTTTATGGATGTTTTATGTGATACGGTTATGTTGAGGTTCTTGGGCATTATTATGAAGATGGGTGGTTCAGTGATAAACTAACGGTGGGTGAACCCGATATAGCTCTCCAATGCATTGGGTAACGCGAAGGAGTGAAACATTAAGGGTTCTCCGAAGAGATTTAGGGAATATACTGTGATGGGTATTCCAAACGTAACCAAGAGGGTTACTCCCTATGTAAGAATGTTATGAATGCCTCATGTTACCTTTATGTCTTATGATTTCTATGATTTATTCGTGATTTGATGAGGTATGTTAAAGTGCTTATGTTTTATGGGTAAAGTATGATTTCATTCTTATGTATATATGTACCCATGTTTCCTTTCCATATATTTTTATATCCCTTACTGAGCTTTTTATGCTCATCCCAAGTTTTTTTGAAATGTTTTTGACAGGTCAAGGGAAAGTTACATTATATGATGATAGTGTCAAGGAAGTGTCAAAAAATAATCCATTTTTTATTTTAAATATGTTTCCATTAATGGGAAAGAAGAATACTATCTTTATATAACCACATTGTCTATATGTGGAATGTAATGCAAGTTTTATGATCTAATTCTCTAAAACTCTAAACCTGAAAAGATCCTCAATGTGTAATCTTGTAATAACTCAAGATTAAGTAACGTTTAAGGCTGGGGACTTATAGAAAGAACACTAATAAACAAATCCCTTACCAAATCGGTATATTTTGAAGGGTAGAAAAATTAATTATATATCCCAAAATGGACTTGTAAATAAAAATAATTTTTTTCATAATTATCAAAGAAAATTAATTGGATGTATGTAAACCACATAAAATAAATTTGTGATGAATACAGAATGTGTCATAATGAATTAAAATGGTGAGATAGAAATCAAAAACAATATTAGAATTTTTTTGAAGCATTAGCCCCATTAAATATCTAAAAAATATTAATATTTTAATATAATGTAAAGTATTTCATAAAGGATATAAAATGTAAATGGGGTTGTACATATGATAAAAAAATTAAAATAATGGTGAAATCGTATATTTTACCCATAAATAAAATATTGAATTGACGTAACTTACCATACATCTCAAATTCATTCATCCAATTTCAAAAAACATTTATTATAAATAATTTTTTTATTATGAATCTATTAAGAAACCATAAATATATATATCATACCATATATGACTCTATTTTTTTCAATTATTTCCTTTTATTTAACAATTTCATGATAACATTATGTTTCAATCAATGACTATATTTTTTCATATTTTCTTGGCATTGTTATTTTTGGTTTTCTTACTTTTAACATGGCTCAATAAAAACATGAATAATAATCATTATATTTTAAAACTTCTATATAAATTTTTTATTTAATTATAATCTTGATATATTTTTTTAGAAATTTTATACATTATGATCATAAATATGATATTCCATATGTACAAATGTATGACGTTTCCACATTTCAACGATCATTATTCAGAGGTGGTAAGTCATAACAAATTAATCCAGAAAATGAAAAAACTATAAACTATTTTTTAATTATATATATATATAAAGAATTTATTTGGTGTCATGGTGAAAATATTGAGTCTCATCACATTGTGATGGTGGTAGTTCTCACATATAAGAACAACGTTATCATCACTCACTGATAAAAATATTAAGAAAGAAAATGATATATTACAATTAATTTTTTAAAAATAAACCATTAATATAATAATTATTTATTTTATATAAAATATATTTATCCTTCTAGTATTCAATTTAATGCATTAGGGATAGATGAATAAAATTGCTTCATAAGGTGGTTGTTCATCGTACGGATAAGCGATATCATTGTATCCTAAATAGAATAGAAAGAAAAAACAATCTATATATATAATATAATGACTCCATATGTACTATAATGTTATAAATATAAAATATATATAATTTATATTCACCACTATATATAACCATGATAGGTGTTAATGATAAAATTAATGACATCAATTTACAAGGAAGTAGAATGTCGTACAAACAGACACAGAATTTATAACCCAGTTAATTGAAGTGGAGTCAATTTTAGGTCACTACCATAATATAAGAAATATATTTATATTTTATATACATATGATAAAATATAAGTGTTATTTAAGAATAATTTAAGATGTTTGATGAAGAAGTTTAAAAAAATACTCGTGGAATAACATCACCTCTTCTTTAGGTAAATTTTGGAGGTTTTCCACAATATCCTTAATAGGTTGAATGCATACCAAAATAATTGATTATGTTTTTAGAGGAAGGAATTTTTTATGCGTCTTGATGTTATATTTCCTTTACAATATGTGTTTTGTTGTTTGAATAAGGGTGTATATTAGGTGACCATTAATAGAAGAGGTGAGTGTCACCTTGGTAATATTTTGAAATGAAAAACGGATACCTATGATATTATAATTTAAAAAGTATCCCCAAGGTTGTATTATTGGTAACTAAACATGATATAAATAAAAATAAATCTTAAAAAAGTTTTATGGTCATCTTAAACAATATATTTTCAATATAACCACCGATAAATTAATTTTAACCTTAACTGTGAGAGTTATTTATTATTTTTTCAGTTTTCCTTTTGGTCAAATATTATGATACAATTAAATGATAAAATAAATTATTATTATTAAATATATTTATTACAAATTTCAAAATTCCATTTATAGAACTAAAAAAATTTCTTTGAAAACAATGATTTCATATACACCGAGTAATAATGCTTTGAATGTGTAAATTTTCATCTATTTCCAAAGTTGTTATAAACAATTTCATTATGAAATTGAATAAAATTTGATAAATTAAATTAATAGATATATAATTAACAAATTTTATTTTAAAAGTAAATTATTATATAATTTATATTAAAAAAATTCATAAAAAATGTAGATTTCATTTAAAATTCTATATTTTTAGTATACATAATAAAATAAATCATTATAGAAAATATTACGTACATCACCATAAGATATATCATTAAATTATGATTTTATTATTTTTATTTTATTTGAATTGTTTTCAATTTTTTTAAAAATATCTATAAAATAATTTAAAAAATATATAGGATTGTTTTTTAGAAAAATTTTATTTTTAGGCATAAAACTAGCTTTTATCGTATACCATTTCTAAAAAACAAAATATGGTTGTCAAATTGTTTATTGAATATATAATATATAAATTAATTTAAATTTACTCACCAAAATTGGATTTTTTTAGATTATTGATGGAAAAAAATTTTGTTTCCATAACAATATATTTCACATAGAATGAATTACTTGATTTTCAGTGTTTCTTTATTTTTTATTAATTGTTCAACAAAAAAATTATTTTATATAAAATTTTTTACCAAATAATTTTATAATTTACTTATTATTATTTATACCTATTCTTCCAATGGCTCAGTAATACCTATTAAAATTAATATTAATTCCTTAATATAAATTTCGTTTTGTTTAAACTCATTGTTGCATGTAAAGAAACGTAGACATAGTGTTGTGTGTATTGCAAGGAAATACTAGAGTTAGGTGTAATAAAAATAATCAAACATATTTTATTTTTGTAAATAAAATATATTAAAAATATTAGGGAATTAAAAAATTAATATTAAAAATTAATTAATTATTACTAGTTTATAAATAATAATAACTATTTTACATAGTCCCTTATTTTCTATAGTTTATAAATCTTTTATAAATTAATATAATAATTCAAGTTTAAACAATATATATCTAAATTATAAGACATTTGATTTAATTTTAAAGTTATTTCAATATTAAAATGTAATGTTTTGAGACATTTATTAAAATAATTCAAAAAAATATAATTAGTTAATTTTTTAAACAATATGGCATATTAATTAATTTATATTTATATTAATTAATAAATTCCCTCAAATACATTTCCTAATATTATTTTAAATAATATATAAATTTTTAATAATAAAAAATAATTAAATGTTTATAATAATTTTTACACTCCAATATTATTTATAAATTTAGGTGAGATAATAGAATATGATAAATAGGATTATGATGCATAAAACTCCTTAGGAACAAAAAAGTTTTTGAAATTTTTTTCTATTGCCATATAAAATCATCAGTGTGTATAAGGACTTAACACATTTTAATTTAAGGGGAATGACATATATATCATATTATTAGTTGTAAAATCATTTTACATAATTAGAAAACCACTTTTTAATTATTTCATAGATGTAATTTGGAGAAATACAAAGAATATGAATGATTGACCATGATTCTAAATCATTTTATGCTATACTAGTCTAATTTTAAAATAGTTGGTAAAATGAATAATTATTACATGTTACATACATTGAGTCTAAACCCAATTTATAAATTATATTTTATAATTCATATGGATATCACTATGGGAATAATATGCTCTCTTTCAAAGTCGTGATTCACTTTGATCATTGAATATGTGATCATGAGGTTGAATGCTATGACTAATAAAAAATAAATTGTACTATACTATGTCATTGGATACAATATCACATATCATATTTCATGAATCAGCTACGTAGAACAAAATATAAAATAATCTTTTATTATGGGGTAGATAATTTGAACATTTCCTAAAAAGAAACATTTTGAATATGATTTTGAAAATAATATACCACATTAAGTCATTTATATCCATTTTTGGTTATGATTGATTTAAAAACGATTATTAAAAATTATTGGTTTAATGAAATAATATTACAATGATTTACGGAGATAGATAAAAGAAATAATGCACACAGTAAAAAAGTTATTGTGTTCCTATCATTAAATAACATTTATGAATGTATCATTTTCATGAGTGCATGATGGAAATAACTAGCGTGGAATCCTAATGAAATATATCCATTATAGGTATCCACTGGTTTTATGAATTTCTATTTATACAAGTGGGACTCTTACACCCTCTATATAATACTATCATCTCATGACGAAATGTATGTATGTGTAAAGAGATATGTGAAGGAGAGCATCAAACAATGATTATATACGATTTCATGACCATCATCTCACGGTGAATACCACATTTTAAATCACTCATGGACACTCATTGAGCGAACATGAATTATATTTTATATTAAATATATTTTCAAACATTGGGTATAAAATTATGTTATAAAACATCCATTATTTAATCATATAAAATAATTTATTTATAATATAATATTTTAAATATCTCTCTAATAGTAAATTTTAAAATTTATCATCGCTAGAAAATAAATACAACTTATTTGTATTATATAACATTCACTGATATATATCTAGTTATACAATATTACATTTATATGATGTAGAATATAATAATTAATTATAATATCCACTAATCGTATTATACGATAGGGGATAATTAATTTAATGATTAATGGATTGAGACTTAATCTCCATAATTTAATATGTTTATGTATGGGTGGGTGTAAACAACAATTTGGATCCACCCACAAGACTCTTTTGCAATACCATTTTGTCTTCTTCTAAAAATCTGGAAAAGTTCATTGAAAACATGTTAGAAAATTATAAATTGAATCATTTAATGATACAACTTGATAACACACAACAAGTATATGAAAATAATATAATAAATTTCCTCAAATTTCATGTTACTCTTCATAGTTCAAATGTACCATGTTATAAATATATAACTACTATATTACAAAACTAGGATCAATAAATATTGGATTTAATAAAAATTAAAATATATTAAAATATTGTACAGTTGATGTGTATCCTCAATTGATCTAGTATTTCTCAAATAACACATAAAATCAAACCAATATTCAATTAAAGATTTATCATCTCATCCACTGCAAATACCAAACACTTTCTTCTGTGCTTGATATTTCCTAATAATTTTTCACACCCCCAATGTTCAACTCTCTAATCAATTTAACTTCTAGAAAACATATTTTCTACAAAATCCACTAAAATTGATATATTAAAATTAACAAATTTATGACACACCATAAAAAATATGTATTAATAATTAACCATTCAAAATAAAATCACATGGTTTATATTAAATCCAAAAATTATGGATATAAGAAATATGCCATCTTTAAAACCACTTAAAGAAAATAAAAATTCGTTTCATAATGAAAAACAGAAAAATTAATTTCAAAATGAATATATGTGGGAAAATATCAATAAGTAACATAAGTCATAAAAAACTGAATCATAATCTCATTATAAGTGAAAATTATAAATCATAAATAGTAAATGAAAAATTTATTCACCTAGAACAATATGTATAATTTTAGTGATTCTGATTGGATTATTCAAACCATATCACAAATAACATGAAATCACAATACTTGCAAACAAGATCTTAATAAAATTTTATGTCTCTCCACATCTATTTTAGTGGAATAAATCTATATGATGGAAGTGAAATTGAAAAAGGGAAAATTGACTTGTCAAAGATTAATTTTGATTTATTATTCAAATCAGTATATCATTTTTTATGTAAAACCAAAATATTTTAGTTGTTTTTTTCAATTATTTTTTCTTCGATATATTGTGTCACCCGTAACACTGATTTTAATGAAAAACGATATAATAAGAATTTAATTATTACATTCCCATTAGAAAAATGAGTTATAAATATAAATAACCAAATTTTAATAACTTGTATGAATGTTTTAGATAAAAAATATATTTATAAATAAGGACAAAATATTTGGTATAGTCTTTATATTATTCGTAAATACAATTTTATAAAATAATTGTTTTTATGTATTTTCGTGAACTAATAATAATAATAATTTTCACACAATTTATAAAAATATTTTAAAAAATTAATTATTTTTCTTCAATCAACCTGTATAAATTATCATAAAGGCCATTTTTTGTGATTTTTCCGAAAAGTGTAATTCTTCAATGAATAGTGACTAGAATTGGTTTATAATCAATAATAATTTTATTAAATAAATTTACAATTTTCCAATTTTATATTTGGATTAAAATTCATCGTTAAATCTATTATTTATTTATTAATCTAATTTTTGTAATTTAAATTCCATTTCATAATATTAAATTAAAACATTCTCTATATATGAAAATTTGATCTTTGGAAATAACATATTCATCACGTCTGCTGGATTAATTATAAATGTTATCTTGAAAATTCCATCAAATGGATATTAAAATGTTATTAAAAAATATTAATCATAAATATTCATGATATATATTTATTTGAAATAAATTTTTTAATGAATTAACGAAATAATAAAAATTAATTATTGTAATTAATGTTACAACACATTTATAATTTGTTATTCTAAAAGGATAAAGGGTAAAGTGAAAAATATTTTTAAACAACAACAATTTAGTGGACATATATTGACTAGATAGCCTATATTTTTTTAGAATTACCCAATTTTTACTTTATTTCATGTGATAAATTTGGGAATAAGTTATACCTTACAAAAATCCCATAAATATCATTTCCCTCCCATATAAAAAACCACCAACTCTCATACCCACAAGACACATTAAAACTATTGATTCAACCATTAATTAAATAATATATTATATTCATACCACCCAAAATCCTAGTGGGGATTTGTTTATTAGTGATTCCTTATATGATAAATTTACGTATAAACATAAAAACCCTCTTTGAATATGTTATTAAACCCTTAACCACAAGTTTGATTTATATTATTCCCCAACCTCTTTAATTTTTTTCAATTATTCTGATATAATATAATAATATAGTACTTATACCTATATGTTATTTTGTTAATTTCATAACAAAATATCTATTTTTTCTTGAATATAATGGGAATAAGGTGTAGATCGTCTATATAGTGGACTACCGCCAAATGAACCGATATTTTTGGTTTCCACCACCACATTTCACGATTGGATATAATTAAGTATTTAATTTTTATAAATGATATTTATTTTATTATTACATTTATTTAATTATAACATCACATATAAATTATTACCTTACATTTTAGGGAAGTAAGATAATGTCACTCTTGTGTACTATAGAATAACACAACACGAAGTAACATGACATGTTTTTTATGACAAAAATTAAATCAAAGGTTTAAATAATATATTTTATAAAATATTTTGACATAAATGATATATAAATTATTCTATAAATGTGAATTTTTTTTACCTTCCTTTAATATCACATATCGAGAAAATTGAAACAACATTCATGTTAAAATATGACATACCATCTCCCAAAATGGTGTAATTAATTTTTGATTCCTATTATTTATGGAATAAAAATAATATTGATATAATGATTATTTATGATATATATATCATTATTAACATTATTGAGATGATGGAACTGTGATCATGTTATAAGGGAAAAAAACAAAAAAATTAAAATATACATGGAAACCTATGTAGTTTTTACACAATAAGTTATTTCCACCAGGAATTGATAATAAATAGGTAATAATTGGATAAGTAAGTCACATATGGTATGACATATGTAACTATAATAATGTAACAGATTAATAATAATAATATATTTTTATAAATAATTTTTGGATGTTTTCTATTTAAGTATCTATTTATGGTATATGATATCAAGATTCAAATTTATTTTTTTAAGAATTGTGCTAAATGAACCACTCATTGAATTCTTGAGGTGCATATTATATCAATTTGAAATTTAATTTCATGAATAAAATTCATTCATTGATATTTAATTTTATATTTTATGTTATCACTTAATTGGTCATATGATTCAAATTATTATTAATGTTGTAAGGTATTCTTTCTCAGTTTTTCTATTTCAGTACATATGTTTTTTTATAAAAATATCCTCTTATAATATGATTATATACATCCCATTTGAAATTTAATATAATGAATTTCTTTGTTATAAAGCTATTGTATGTTTAATTTCTTGTTATTAATTAATTTTTTTAGTTATTAAATGTTACAAATTTGGTAAGGATTTGATCATACAATTTCATTATTCATTATGATTATTTATGTAATGTATTATGATGATGAAAAAGTATTATATACCTGCCATGAACTTGATGAATTTCTATCTCTACAATTTATTTCATGAATATGATATTTTCCATTTGATATTCCTCTATTTATATACTCACTAGTTTAAATGATTTTTTATAAGAAAAATTGACATTATTACTCCCTTGGTTTTAAAATAATATTACTTCCATATATTTTTTTTTTCAAAAACATTTTTTTAAATTAAATTATTATTACCCTACTATGTTTTTCAATGAAATCTATACGAAATTATATAATTTTACGAAAATATTTAAAAGTAATATTCATTTTATTTTATACAAAATTCCCCCATAACATTTATTGAATATATTAAAGGAATCATTATATTTACATGATTGACATAATGTGATTTCCTATTATAAAGACAACATAATGGGTTAAATCATTATTGTAATGACCCATATCCTAGTATAAATGTTAAAGTGTCTTAATTTATTCCATGATCATAAATACATCAAATTAATACCTAAAATACATATTTGTTTGGTACTTTTAAAGAACTGGATACATACATGATATAGATTTTACATTGGGAGTAGAAAATAAAACATACACATTATAAAACTTAATAAATATCATTATTCAAAATAAATTCAATTATCTCTTCTTTATATCTTGGGTAATGGGAAAAAAATAATTGCGATTTCAAATTTTCAGTAAATGTTAGTTATAGCGGAAGATATCTTGAATACATAATCCAAATCAATATATAATGGTAATTAATTTAAAACATATATCAAACAATAACGAGATAAAGGATAATAAATAGGTTAAAGAAAATAAATAAAAACACATGCAATTTATTCAATGAACTAAGATTAAATTGCACCCTAAGATAAAATAATTATGAAAATATATTGTATAAAAATAAATAAATAACTAATGAATGAAATTAATAATTATTTTTTTCTATCATATGAGGCATCATTATACCTCTATATTCATTAATTTTAAAAATATAGATTTATTACTACATATCAAATGTTTTTTTATTTTTCCAATGAAATTTGATTCATGACACCCAATGATGAATCACGAGAATTTATTATATCAGACGAATCTATCTTGTTAGGTCTAAATAATTACTTATACATATGATCTTCAATGTAATTCATGAATCAATATTCATTTCCATCAAATATCAATATTTGATAAATGATACAGATTTGTCGACATTTATATAGTTAATAACTATCAACATAAACACTGTATATAAAAATGTTTTAAAGCTTTGGAAATAATAATATACATAATAATTGAATATTAAAATTTAATATAAATGATATTTACAACAAGAATTGATGTAAAAAATGTTATTGGTTTATTATAAATCTAGAAATCATGAAGTAAATGGAAATAGCACAATAAATTTTACCACAAGGTATATTTTTATTAAAACACAATTTGATAAAATAAATCATTTTGAAACCTAATGTTCAATGAATAATGATGTATTCATGAACACTATTTTATTGTTTGGAGTGTATAAACAGTGTATGATAGAATTGGTGAATAATTAAAAATATGTTTAAATGGAATGTAATGGGAGGTAAAATCTTGTTCCTTAATTTTTTTTATTAAACATGAATAATTACATATATGTTCTTTTTATAGCATCTTATCTCTTGTTAATTAATAGTCATTCATTATTTTCATTTATTTGGGTTCTATATCCTTCTTTCGTAACTCATACATAGTAATTTAATTTCCACTTAATTTATAAGATAAATATATATATAATATATATAACAGTAATAATAAAACAAATATTAGTTTTATACCCCTATTAAAATTTTAATAACAAAAGTAAATATGGTTTTCTGAAATCATGTACATTATATTTATTGAGATAGTGTTTTGTAAAAACACATTAGTAACGAAACTATTATTCAATGGACAATATGGAAAGAAGGAAAGTAGTATGTTATCCATAAAAAATATAATAATATGAAATATACGATTTTGTTTTCATAAATATACATATATTTATTTATATATACATATATATCATTCATGTGGTGTGGTGATGAATAGATAGTAAAATTGATTCGTTCGATTGGTAGTCCCGCGACGCCTAGGGTTTCGCCTCCGACCTCAGCTCCTCCCCTCTCCGGCCATTTCACCCTAGCTCTCTTCTTCTCTTCGAGGAGGTCGACGGGTCTGGAGTAGTCGGGGGAGGGGGGGTCTCGTTTCCTGTTTTCCTTTCTTTGTTTTTCAGTGATGATCGTTCTCTCTTTACGGTTCCCGCTTGAAGATGGTGTGCTGAGCTTTCCGTCGCCTCCCTGTGGTGGAACTCTTCGGATGACTTCGTTATTCTATGCAGCGATCTTGGGACTCATCCTCCTTGCTGTGGCAGAACATTGCGGGCTTCTATGATGCTATTGATCTGATCCACGGGAATAAGACCGGTTTGTTGAACGGCATACTCTACGAAGAGTTCAGGGTTTGATCGGTTATGCGTTGTTGTCATACGGCGGTCGACCAGCTTGTGGATTTTTCCCCAGATTCGTGGCGGCAGAGTAATCTGAGGATCTGTGGGGGTCTTTCTTCGGTGGTTGAGGCGGCTCAAGTGGGCAACGTCTGTTGTGGTTTTGCAAATGGATGAATGTCTATGGGGTCGTGATGCTGAATTTGATTCTGAGGGGGAGTATGGTGGGATCTTCCGTCTTGAAGATGTTGGAATGGTGACGGTGGCATTTTATGGTGAAATCGATGATGTTTATTTTGGATCCGCCGGTGATAGTGCTCCGGAAACGGTGAGGATCTCTGGTGACGACGACGGTGGTGGTAGTTTCGAGGAGCATGATGATGATGGGGACCGGATTTTGACTGTATGATGTTTTCAAAGTCGGCATGATTTGCAGTGGGTGAGCGATTTCTATGCTAGTGTCTCGAGGTGGCTCTTCGGAAATGATGACGGGTGATACGCGGATCTGGAAGTGGTCTAAGTTCGGGTTTTTGAATTTGAAATGCTTTGCTGTGGTGATGGCGGGATGTGTGTTTTTGAAACTTGTGTTGTTCGATTCCCACTTTTCCTTAAAAGTGGTTATTAGAAAATATCAAAAAAAGGATTTGGGAATAAGGCGATTGTGAATGGAAAGGCATATTACATCACGAGGCTGTAATATCCGTACACACAAGGGACATTATTATGCCACATAAAAAATGGAATGTAATAATGAATATATGATATAATGAATCCAATTATATAATTATGATATATATATATAATATATATTCTTTAGATCCATCATAATACCCACCCTTCCTAGTTGATAATGGATTGTGTAACGACATCAGATTGTGAGGTGGTGGTTTTTCATACACATGAATGAGGAATTTGTAACCCATTAGATGGAAGTGGATGTTGTTTCAGGTCATGTAAGTAAAATATAAATATCTGAATATATGGACTATAATGAGTTATATATATGTAGTTTAATAATAACTGATTGAGGAGGATAAATAAATAAAATTAATATGGTTGTTGAAGATCATTAAATTTCATATATTCAATATTTCACTAATGACATCCTAGGATTGATTTCTTCCAAATGTATGGGTCAGAGAAAGTGGTAATAAAATTTAGTGATCTTATAGGTTTTGTCTTTTTAGATAAAAATAAAATTTTAACATGTGAATAAGGGATATGATTTAGTCCTCTTTTAATACTGAGGAGGAGTTTCACTCATGAAAAGAATTAAATGTATTCAATATTAAGAGGTATACAATAAAAATGTGACTCAAAATTAGTAGAAAAATAAAGGGAATGGACAATTTGGTTGATAAAACACTTCAACACACAAAACAAACCATATTTTTATCATTTTATTCCTGGGTCTTTAAGTTGACTCAATTTTACACTTTCTATTTTTAAAACAATAATATTAATCATTTTATATACAAAGATAATTTTACCACTCAAACTATTATTAAAATCATATTTATTTGTTATTTTATACCATATTATTTTAAATATGAAATATTTTTTTAAAATAAAAATCATTTGTTTGTCTAAATTTATTTTAATACAAATGCAAGTAACACCTAAAACACTATTTAATCATAAAAAACACTAATAAGGTTCTAATTATTTAATTATTATCGTAGTAATTATAAATTAAAATTTTATCTATGAATGGAAATTACTTTAGATTTATTAATATTTAGAAAAACATTTCAAGAATATACATTTTTTAGAAAATTAATATAATTTAAGGAAATATCATTTATTATAAAATGAAATTATTGAAATTTTTTGCAATATTAATTTAACTAGAATTTAAAAATATAATTGAAATGATGTAATTAAAATATATTGTTATGAGAAAATTTTATAATGATATATTCATTTGAAAAGTCATGGAAGAAAATAATTCATTCAATTAAATTCTGTTTTAATATTTTACATTTATTTATTTTAATTAATTAATAAATACATTATTACTGCATTGTTTTTGAATAATAATTTGATTAAATTATTTCATTTAAAAAAAATATAGGAAAAAAAGGATATAAACAACCCATTTATATTTACCCATAAAATTTCTAAATAATCCTATGTTATTTTTCTCTATCCCATTAGATTTGTAGATATAAAACACAATAAAGGTTCTATTTTTTTCTTTTTCATTACATAACTTATTATAAATGACATATTCTTGGGTAAGAGTCCCAAAAACTCAATAAAGTATAGAATAAGGTCATAATGGTTGAAATATGGAAATAAAATGGGGTTTTATCTAATTTTTAGTTCATTTTTAACAATATCATATTAATATACGCACATTGTAAACTCTTTTTTACCTTTATAGCTACAATTACATTTAACTTTCATTCCCCAATAATTGAGGTCAAAATTTAATTTGAATGTATTAGATGTTAAAATTACGATGAATAAATAAACATAATACATTTTTATAAATTCAAATCACAAAATTTTAAAAAATATATTTATAAATAATCTCACTCACATGGTGAGGAAGGATTCTTTTTATAGTGAAAATGTTTAAAATATTACAAGGATTATATATAAGAATTAAAAGTAATAATTGTTTCAATATAATTAATTAGATTTCCGGAATTATACTTTAAATTTATTTACATGAAAAACAACTCGAAGAAAAAATTTAATATCAGAAGATATTTAAACAAAAAAATAATTTTTTAACTGAAGTTGTGTATTTTTTATTATTCTTAAAAACTAAAAATTTTGAGATAAATTACAAATATTCACCCTAAGATAATTTGTTAATTTGATAAAAATAGTTATGTATAAATTAAATAATGTATTTTATTATTTTGTTAATGGTTTATTTTAAATTATGTTCTGAATGTGTGAGTAGATAATGTATTGTAAACTTTTGTTACATGAATTGTATTATATCGATGATATTATATTTATTACAAAAGAATAATATTGGGATATTACATTCTCCCCATCATAAATAAACTACAACATTACAATTAAACCAATAATATTCTTAATAAATGTATTGATATTTGAAAAATAATTTATTCAAATCCCACGTTCTGAAAATGGTTGATAAAATATCCTCTTAATAAGAGGTACGGGGTAGAATAATAGTCATTAGGAATAATCATAAAACTAGGATTTTGAGTAGGAAAACATATGTGTCAAACAGAAACATGGAAATTAAATGGAATGATATCACCCATATACATATGTAGAGTGATATAAAACATTGATCATAAGAATGTGGGTGGTCCCGAGAAGTTTAATGACCAAAAAATAATAACTGAAATATGGGTGATAATTTCACTACTATTTTTTCAAAATGAAGTCAATAGTGATACATTTTTATTCATGATCCATTTCCCAGATTTTAGAAATTATTTTTTATGATGAATTATATAATAATATATTCATACATGATATATTTCAATTTTTTATGAAAAAATTCATCCTTTTTATATTTCATAAACAACATCCAAAGCATCCCTTACTCTAATAAATTATTGTAAAAAAATAGTTTCATTTCCTAAAGAGCTAAATAAAACCTTAATGGATCATAATATCAATAAACTAGTAACATGATATTCCTCCATTTTTAAAAAAATAAAAAATCATTTAGGAATGTTATGAAGTAACACCTAGAGTTCATGTTAATCTATTTTATAAATATCTACCATTAATGATCATCCCATATATGAATTACTATATGATAATGAAAGGTCCCTAATTGAACATCATATTCCCCAGAAAAAATGATATGGCTCTTAATCCTCAAATACTAAACATGATTATACCATCATAATGTATTCTATTGAAACATTGTAATGACCAGAATTGTAATAAAATCATATTAAAAACATGAATTCATCTGTATTAATGAAAAATCATAGAATAATTGGTTTATTATTTCAATCCAAAATGATATAGAATTCATCAATGATATGATAAACCACATTACCTATAAATCATTATTTAGTTACATAGTATTTAGTATTATCCAAATTAAATTATCCATATAATTTTTTTCTTACTCCCAACATTATTATCATATCATTAGAAACATAGTTGGTTTTATTTATACCATAATAATTCATTTTATAATAAAATCATCATGTCACTAAATTTTTTATCTTCGTAATCATAACCAATTTATATTAGCTCTCAAATAATTAATAAATAATTATTATAGGAATATCCTTTTATATTTAATAATTGTTAGGATGATAATATCATAAATAAAATAATTTTACAACATTTTTTCTTGGATGAAAATACACAATAACCACATCATTAATTTTATTAAAATATGCATGTCATTTATCTATTATATTCTTTTATGGTATATTTCCTTCACTCTGGGAACATTTTCCTCATAATTACACATATAATTATAGTTGATCACTAAATTTTATACCATTATTTATTAAATTTTGATTCCTTTTTTGGGTAACCCTTTACTCCCCACATATAATAAACTCATAATCCCAACATGCATTTTCCAAGGTCATCCATTCCTTAGTTATCCCATTTTGGAAAATAATTTCTTTCCATCTTATATTTATCCTTTTCTTTTCTATTTGTTTCCCACTTCATCACTTTATTCCCATTTAATTTATATGAATCATAGAATTTTTTTATCTTCGTTAATAGAACATAAATATATTCCGTCGTATGACGAAAATGTTTTAATGAACATTTATCTTTGGGGACATGGATTAATTAATTTTTTTAAATGGTCATGGTTTCACTCCATGTTTCACATGTCATCCATTATAAATCTAGCTAAATTGCAATGGTAGAATCATACTCCTCCGCTATTTTTTTCATATTTCTACTGTCAAAATAAAATTGTATTCATATCAGTTAATTTCAAAGGAGGGAAATATTTTTCCAATAATTCCTCCCAAAGAGGAATCCATTCCAAAAAAATATATTTTCTCTTTCATTATAGTATTATAAATAAAATACCATAATTTATCTGCATTGGATTTGAGAAAATAATTTTTATGTGAATCTTTTTCCATTTTAACACCTTTTAATGACATGAATATCTTATCCAATAACATAATTTGTAGGGCCCTCACCTTAAACATGACATATCATTGAGTTATGTCTATAATTAACATTAATGATATTTACTGGTTTAGATATTTAGATAAGTAGGCCATAACTATTGCATAATAACTCAAATATTACATAGTGAAAAATTCTACGCAATATTAATTATTTCAGAAGATAAAATACATTAAAATATCATTTTTATTTTTTTGATATAAATTTTCATAACATTTATGTTGATTCCATCAATCCTCTTAACCATCCTTATACTCAACGAAATTAATATCAATAAAATGAGATGAGAAGAAAATTCTTTGTAAGGGATATTAAATAAGGAATGATATTTTTAGTAAAATGATATTTTAAACTCATGAAAACAATTTAAGAAATTCATACTTTCCACCCCTAAAACATAATTTCTTTATTATACCTTATGAAATCATAATATTCCTGAAAAAAATCTTATCAATCATTAATCATAAAGGTATCTTGAGGAATCAATATCATATTTACATTTAATATTTCACATCTACATAGGGTGTAACCTATGTGGATACATTTGGAATGTCGATCTCATTATATTTCCTAAATATATTAGGAGAAACCTTATTATTTAACCTCTTCTGATTACTAAATTAAATGAAGAGATTTCAGGGGATCACAAACACTATATTTATTTTTGAACCACTAGTACAGATAATTAATTCCAATGAACCATAATATAATCATAACATATAAAACAAGCATAATAGAAAAATTAATTTTACACATTGCAATAAAAAATATAACTTCAAAATATTGATAAAAATAATACATTCAAATAACCATTTTAAATTCAAAAAAAACTGTTCATTTGTATATATTTCTATCTTAAACAATAGAACATTTTTGGAATAAGTTAAATAAAATAAAATATTCACATCGATGAAAATTTATTTGGCATTATATACCTTAAAACATTCATTTCATTCATTTAGTAAAGGTATTTGTATAAAATAATCCATTTTAAATAAATTTAGTTGAAAAAAAAGTCTTAGGGGATGAATTTAAAATATATAAATATAGCATTTTATAATTTAATAATATGCATCAATGAAAATAAATTGTGATGATGTCCCTTACCATGAGTTTGAATAGTAACGATTAATTAATATATTCCTAAATAATAAACATTGGTTAATTTCTACATTATTCCTAATCAATATAAATATATGTTTTCTTTTTTCATCACTTATTACCATGTTATAAAAATTACATTACAATTTATGTTCATATCAGTTATTTTGTTGATATTCAATATAGGAGTCGAAAATGATCATAAATTGTTGTCAATAGTCCATATGTTCATAATTCCATCATATATATAATAAAATTCATGAAATATTAATCACATATATACACCAATTATTCTTTAAATTGAAATATTTATTTATGTTATGAAAAATTAAGGATATTATAATAATGAAGATGATATGCCACAGGTGCTCTTGTTTAACGTTTCCATTTTTCATTGATCATTATTGTAAAAGGAAAATTATTATTTTACCTTTTCAAAATGATAATTGTAATATCCCGGTATTTGGAAAGGTTTGTTTTTTTTTGTGTTTTGGGTTGAAACCTTTGATTTGGGGTCTTTGAAATGTTTCTTGAAAGTGTGAGAGGCTATTGGGGTGTTTTGAGGGCTCGAGGCACGGATAAAGGAAATCTATGCAAGACAGGCCAGGGCGCATGGCATGTGCACAGCAAGGCATACAGTGTGGCATGCCCAGGATAAACAGTGGGATGCTTCCTCCTCCAGACAGAAGCATTCGTACAGTTTTTGCATGGTTTTCCAAACCGTGTGGCTATATCATGCAACCCCTCCTCCTTCAGATAGTGTCATGCACACAGTTTGTGCACGGTTTTCCAAACCGTGTGGAAAAACCGTGCAGCCACATAATGTAGGAAAAAATTTCAAGTTTTCCAATCTAGGCTTTAAAACCCCACTCGGGATTTCCTCTCATTTCCTCCCTCTCTACCCTTGGCATGAAAAAAATCACCTAAAGGCTCCAAGATACTGATCTCCTTCGATTAGAAAGAGTTTTTGTGCCGTTGGTTGGGGATCGATGCTCCGGGTAAGACTAATCCCATCCTTGCTTCTATTTTTGATTTAGGGTTTGTGTCTTCTCTCCCTCTTGTTCCGATGCTCTAAAAACCTAACTTTTTGTTGAGTTTTAGGTTTAAGCTCCAATGTATGGTTGGATCGTGGTCTAAGGACTCGATTGTGAGTGTGTTCAATCGCGGTTTCAAGGTAGGTGGTCTATATGTTATATCCCATAGTTATTTGGGTATTTCTACATGTTTAGTTGTCTTCTTGCATTATTGTGGTTGTGTTTTTTATAACTTTTACATGTTTTTTAATAATGGTGTTTAAAATGGAAAATTGGAACCCTCACGATCCCCGTGGGATGATTAGGGATTGTCTTGACCTAATTAGGGCCATCCATGGGATGTGTCGGCTTTTCCCAGGTTTTGGGATTGTTATTAAAAAAGAGGCCTTGTTGTAATTAATTTTAGTGCCCTTGAAAAAAATGTTGGCATGATTGGTTGAACATGAAATAGATGTTAGGTGATGCACCTAGACTTAGAAATAATCTTGGTATTATTTGAAATGGAATGAATGGTTGATTCATGAAAATTATGAACAGGTTAAATGGGTTAATTTGTAATCTGATTTAAGACCATAACAGGATAGTTATGGGTTTAATGTTCAATGCTTAGTGAGATAAGCATAAAACCTAGATA
This sequence comes from Viscum album, assembly GCA_963277665.1. NCBI lineage: Eukaryota > Viridiplantae > Streptophyta > Magnoliopsida > Santalales > Viscaceae > Viscum > Viscum album. Next base: position 1,252,860,023 of record OY728150.1, on the reverse strand, counting down.
TTGGGTAAATGGTTAACTGATGTGAAATGGTAATATGTTAATGGGTTATGGCATGATGTGGATTCCCATGTGGGTTATTTTTAATAGTTTTTGCTAAAGGTAAATGATTTGGATGGTTGATGGTTACTTATATATAAGCATGTGCACATGGATTTGCAGAGTGGGGTATGACATAAGGACCTATTCCCACGGGTTGAGTGAAGACTGAGGTTTGAAACTCCACCCTAAATGAACGGTTTTGGAAAAGGGACTGAGGGTCTATTATCTTAATGGTTGCATCCACCAAAACTGAGGCTTTGAGTTGAGGTTATGGTTGCAATTAGGGGGTTAGTCCTAGTGAGATAGGATAACGATGTGATTACCCTCTTGCATGTGATTGTTGGACATAGACCCATGTATCATAATGTATGTGATTAACCCATGGAGAAGTAGTGAAATGGTATGTGATGATAATTGGTATCAAATGAATGGAAATAGAAATGGAAATGACTTTGGCTTTGAACATGTTAAGGGAAAATTAATTAACTACGTGGAAATTATCATTCATATTCCTTTTGCATACACTACCTGTTCATACTTGATGTTTTGTAGACACTGTTGGTGGTGGCCTACAGAGTTGTACTCACACACTACTCGGGCCACTATTGGGTACCCGAGAAGACATCATGTTTACAGTTCAGGAGAAGGCAAAAGGCCCTTTCTAAATAGTGAGTGGACATTGGTAGCACTTGGTAGAAGATCCAGACATGGAGTCGGGACCATTTTGGGGATTTTTTCCATTGTTTTCGTTTTGGGCTTTTGTTCAATTTTTCCCTTGTAGTAAGACATGAAATATTTTATTATTGGAAATGGTTTTTATAAGTGTTCCATGTTTATTGATTATTGTTTCCTCTATTGGTTTATCTCTGTTGTGGTTTACTCTGTAAAAAGGGGTATAGTCTCCCCACATTACCACAATGACCCCCGATGCTAGTCGGCAGCCTTTGGCATATGGGGAGGCGTGCTTAAGGTCATGTAACCGCCCATCATGGAGCATCGTTTTAGTGGCATCTGAGTCAGGAACTTTATAAAGTGGTATTAGGCGAGGTCTTTCTTCTCCTCCTCTAAGGTCTTGTTATTTGGGATTGGTAGACAAGGGTTAAGATGTGTCGAGCCTTGTTAATTAGCGTGTTCTTTGGAGTAGCTAACCCATGTACGGGGGAAAATCAAAGTCACCTGGGGTGGGAAATGTTGTTCTTGGTTGTGTGATGTTACAGTTGAAGATATTTCACCATTGGGTGAAGCACATGTGGTTTGATGTGACTGTTTTATGATATTTCTCTTGTGTCCTTAACGGCATGGGGATTCTCATTCATGCATCATTGTAGGCACCTAGGGAGATAGTTCACATGCATTGTGTTATGCACACGCACAGGATGGGTGTGTGAGGTAGGAAAGTATGGTACATCATGCATTTCATGAAACTAAGAAATAATGAGAAGAATGAAATAAAACAAGTTGGTTATTGTAGCTAGTAAAGAGATTTTAATGAAGTCGTGAACGTTTATGGTATGCGTGCTAAATCTCGTACTTGGTAATGTAGAGAAATTCCACCACAATGTCAGTTACCAGTTTTCCAATGGGAGGATGTTGCGGAGAACACTCCTTTAGTAGAAGATAAAGAGAATGTGGTGTTCATTGAAGGTAGAGAAGACCAGTTCCAGGAGAACATGGCTCACCTTATAAGATGATGGATCGGGACCCAGGGCGGGTTGCACGGAGTATGTTTAATCTAACCAAGGAGTTCGAGCTGCAACACCCTCCGACCTTCATAGGAGACCACGGTCCAGATGCAGTGGAGTTTTGGTTAGAGTATGTCCAGAAAATACTAGACCATCTGGAGACCCCTGTGGGAAAGCGAGTAAAGCTGGACGCTTATATGTTTCGAGGCCAATAAAGGCGTTGGTGGGAAATTCAGGCTTAAATCGAGTAGGATGAGGGAAGTTCGTGGATGGTTTTTCAGGAAATGTTTCTGGAGCATTTCTACCCAGAGACTTTGATATAGGAGTAGGATAGAGAGTTTATGAGACTGACTCAGAGATCACTATAGGTGGTAGACTATGCTAGTTGCTTCACTTATTTGAGACACTTGGTCCCCGTGTTAGTAGGAGATGAGGCAGCAGTAGAAAAGCGTTTCTAGGATGTCCTGAGACATGAGATCAGGTCTCAAGTAAACATCATCCATTTAAAGAGGTTTATAGAGGTAGTAGATCAGGCACTGATCTTGGAAGGAAACCAGAAGGGAGCTTCAGGTAGTGGGCTTGTGGTGTTAGTGGGTAAGACAAGTGGTGTAGCTACCGAAGGTCGAAAGAGATGCCATGAGAGCTCATAGCATGGCGGTAGTATGAAAAGTGGCTGGAAGAGAGGGTCATCCTCTCAGAGTGGAAATCAGGTGTTCTGCTATCAGTGCGGTAGGCTGGGGCATACGTGTGGTCAGTGTCCTTAACCTCCAATTGAGTGTCGTTCATGCGGTAGGATGGGGCATGTGCAGAGGTACTGCAGGAACCCTCAGTAGGCGGGTGAGCATGATGGTGAAAATCAGGTTCCTGGTACGGGAAGGGGACTAGTTTTCCCATATCAGGTAGGTAGTTGGAGCTCCAAAAGTCGTACTGGCAAGGGCGGTGGATGTGGAACTCTAGGTAAAGATCTGTCACACCAACAGGGTAGTGTAGAAAAGAGTAATCAGGCTGTAGCCTAGGGTAGAGGGGCCGTACCGCATCAGCCAGTTCAGTTTGCGCCTGGTGATGGCGAGGCTAGACCCTCGACTGTTCGAGGTATGATCCTTGTAGCTTATACATTTTCTTATGAATTTTTTGACGTAGGTTCCGCACACACTTTTGTCTCTTCTCAACTTGTGGTAGCTCTGGGCTTACCTATGGAGAGGTTATTTGGAGTTATGTCAATTGAGACTCCGTTGGGGGTGCAGGTTGAGGATGTCAAGTAGTGCAAGGGTTGTGCCTTGGAAGTTGGTGGGTATCATTTTTTGTGGGAATTTTTCATTCTTTAGATGTCACGGTTTGACCTAATCCTAGGAATATATTGGTTGGTGTTCTATCTGGCGCACATAGACTATTACCGTCGTAGATTATCATTCAAGTCGCCTGAGGGTGACGCTTATGTCCACCGTGGAAAATGGGATATTCGATCAGGGCGTGCAGGTCTATTTTTTCAACAGATAGGTGGACTCACATCTCGAGTGTCATGTATCATGCTTGATGAAAATTCAATTGGGGAGAAGTCTATTTTCCCTCTTGTGGTGGATTGGTTTCAGGAATTTTTTTCTGAGGAATTCTCGGGGTTACCCCCCAAGAATGATGTTGAGTTCATGATCGAGTTACTGCTGGTAGCGGTGCCATTTTCTATTCCACCATACCGAATGGCACTAGCATAACTCCAGGAACTGAGGGTTCAGCTGGGGGAGTTAGAGTGTAAAGGGTTTATCCATCCTAGTACGTCTCCTTAGGGATCTCCCGTGCTTTTTTCAAAGAAGGATGATGGGTCGTTGAGGTTGTGTGTTTACTATCGAAGGTTGAATCAGATGACAGTGAAATACTGGTACCCTCTTCCAAGAATTAATGACCTATTTGATTAGTTTAGGGGTTCATCAGTGTTTTCAAAAATTGATCTGAGGTTAGGTTACCACCTGTTGAGGGTGACATCTTCCTACATACCACGAACAGCTTTCTGGAGTGGGTATGGGTTTTTTAATTTTGTGGTAATTCCTTTTGGCTTGACCAAAGCACCGTCAGTGTTTATGTCTTTGATGAACCGAATCTTTCATACCTATCTAGATCGGTTTGTGGTTGTCACTGTTGATGATATCTTAGTTTACTCAAAAACACACGACTATCATTCCCAATATTTTGACATCATCATGGGTATTCTAAGAGAGCATCGGCTATACGCTAATCTATCAATGTGTAAATTCCAAATAGGTGAGTTACATTTTCTTGGTCACATCATCCTGGATGCAGGTGTGTTAGTGGAACCAGAGAAAGTGCAGGCAGTTGTATCATGGGAGCATCCCAAGAGTGTTTCTGTTGTTCAGAGTTTTCTGGGTTTGGTTTGGTATTAAAGAAGGTTCATTCCGGATTTCTCTCACATGGAAGCACCACTCTTGGGCTTTTCTAAGAGAGTAATTAGATTCTCTTGGACTAAGGATTGTGATAATTCATTCCAAGAGTTGATGAATAAGCTGATGGTTGCACCTATCTTGATCTTGCCTGATCTGGGTAAGAAGTACATCGTGTTTTGTGATGCATCCGAAGTTGGAAATTGGGCTGTGTTGATGTAGGACGAGCGGGTTGTGGCGTATGGGTCAAGGCAGTTGAGACCCCATGAGCAGAACAATCCCAGTCATAACCTTGAGGTGGCTACAGTTATGTACTCCTTGAAGAGCTAGACGCACTATTTATTTGGAGAACGGTTCACCTTGTTTACTTACCTTAAGAGTTTAAATTACATATTAACACAGTCGGGTCTGAATCTTTGAAAGAGAAGATGGGTTGAATTTCCCCAGTATTTTGGCATTGATTTGGTGTACACACTGGGAAAGGGAAATAGTGTTGCTCATACTCAGAGTAGGAAGGTTCAGAATGAGATGGTTCCGGAGTCCAGCACTGAGAGGAAGGTGACGACTTTGTTGGTAAAAATGCACCTGGAGGAGCAGGAAGAGAGTGGTTAGATCACTCTTGCTTCTATAGTGATGGATTCGATGATTTTGAGTCGAGTTAAGGAAGGATAGCTTGATGATCCTGAGTGTTTTCTCATGAAGGAAAATCTTAAAGGTGGGAAGCTACCTTCTGTTTGGGCCGTTGATGTGGAAGGTGTTGTTCGGGTTCAGGATCGTGTGTTTGTGCCAAAAGTGTGGGTGGGAAGAGTTGATTCGTGAGTTCCATGCATCAAATTGGGCAGTGCATCCTGGTTTGACCAAGATGTACCGTGATATTTGAAGGCAGTTTTGGGGGCCTATGATGAAAAAGGAAGTTGCGGGCTTTGTGGCACGGTGCCTTACCTGTCAGCAGGTGAAGGCTGAGCAGCAACGGCCAGGTGGTTTTATACATCCATTTCCCATTCCGGAATGGAAGTGGGATGATGTGAAAATGGATTTTGACATGGGTCTTTGGAGGATGCCACTGAATAATGATGCAATATGGGTGGTTCTGGATCCGTAAACGTAAGTGGCTCATTTTTTACCGATTCAGGAGACCCATACAGTCGACCTGTTGGTTGAGCTGTATGTTCGGAAAATACTGTGGTTGCATGATGTTCCGTGAACCGTTGTTTATGACCGAGATCTACATTTCACATCGCGTTTCTGGAAAGGCTTGCAGAAGGCGCTTGGTAGGAAGGTGTTTTTGAGTACGGAATTCCACCCACACAGGGACGGGAAGTTGGAGCGTACGATCCAAGTGTTGGAAGACATATTAAGAGCTTGTGTATTGGACTTTGGTGGTTCTTGGGAGAGGCACCTATCGTTAGTTGAGTTTTCCTACAACAATATATTTCATGCTATGATTCAGATGTAACCGTTTGAGGCACTCTACAGGAGGCCATGTAGATCTCTTTTGTGTTGGATACAGGCTGGTGAATCCGAGTTGTTGGTGCCAAGTCTCGTGCAAAAGACATCAGAGAGAGTTATGTTGATCAGGAAGTGAATGGATACGGCTCAGAGTAGGCAGAAGTCATATGCAGATCAGAGGGATAGAAGTCATGATTTTGGGGTGGGTGATAAAGTGTTCCTTCAGGTGTCACCATGGTTGGGTCACTGGCAGATTCAAAATCAGGGTAGGTTGGCACCCAGGTATGTGGACCCTTTTGAAATTGTGAAGAAGATCGGAACAGTGGCTTACCGGTTGATTCTCCCACATCGGTATAGTGGGATGCATAATGTGTTTCATGTGTCACAGCTACGATGATATCATCCTAACCCATCTCACACGGTTGATGTTGAGGATGTGGAGCTTGAGGCTGATGCGTCCATTGAGAAGCATCCGGTTCTTGTGGTGGATCGTATTGAAAAGGTCTTTCGAGGCAAGGTTGTTCCACTAGTGTGAGTACTACGGCAGCATGGGAATTTTTAGGAAGAAACATGGGAGCTGTAATTGGATATGCGGGCTCAGTGGCCCGAACTCTTCTCTTCAGTGGATCAATGAGGCTTGGGATCTCGGCTCGAGGATGAGCTGTTATAAGGTGGGGAGGTTGTAAGATCATAGTTTTGGAAAGGTATGTTTTGTTGTGTTTTGGGTTGAACCCTTTTTTTTGGGATTTGAAATGTTTCTTGAAAGTGTGAAAGGCGTTAGGGTTGTCCCGGGGGCTCGGGGCATGGAAGAAAGAAATCTGGGCAAGACAGGCCATGGCGCACGACCTGCACACGACCGGGAAAACCGTGCGACCTGCCCAGGATAAGTCGTGCGGCCTGTCCAGGATAAACCATGTGACCGTTCCTCCTCCAGACAGAAGCATGAGCATGGTTTGTGCACAGTTTACCAAACAGTGCGGCTAAATCGTGCGAACCCTCCTCCTTCGGACAGTGCCATGCACACAGTTTTCACACAGTTTTCCAAACCGTGCGGCCACGTAAAGTTGGGAAAAATTACATGTTTTCCACTACGGGATTTAAAACCCCACTTGGTATTTCCTTTCATTTCCTCCCTCTCCACCCTATTCACGAACCAAATAACCCAAAGGCTCCAAGAGACTGATATCCTTTGATTCTAAGGCATTTTTTATGTCGTTGGTTGCGGATCGAAGCTCCAGGTAAGGCTAATCCCTTCCTTTCTTCTCTTTTTGGTTTAGGGATTGTATCTTCTCTCCCTCTCATTCTGCAGCTCTAAAACCCTATCTTTTGGGTGAGTTTTAGGTTATAGCTACAGAGGATGGTTTGATCGAGGTATGAGGACTATATTGAGAGTGTGTTCAACTGCGGTTTCGATGTAGGTGGTCTATAAGTGATATCCCATAGTTATTTGGGTATTTGAGCATGTTTAGTTGTGTTCATTCTTTCCTTTGGTTATGTTTTGGATAACCTTGAATTTTTTTTTGATAATGGTGTTTAAAATGGAAAATGGAACCCTCACGATCCCCATGGGATGTGTTGGGATTGTCTTGACCTAATTAAGGCCATCCATGGGATGTGCCGGCTTTTCCCGGGTTTCAGGATTGTTATTAAACAAGAGGCCTTGTTGAAATGAATTGTATATCCCTTGATAAAAATGTTGGAATGATTGGTTAAACTTGGAATAGAATTTAGGTGATGCACCTAGACTTAGAAATAACCTAGGTGTTATTTGAAATGGAATGAATGGTTGATTCATGAAAATGATGAACAGGTGATATGGGTTAATGTGTAAATTGATTTAAGACCATAACAGGATAGGTTATGGGTTTAATGTTCAATGCTTAGTGAGATAGGCATAACACATGGGAATTGGGTAAATGGTTAAATGATGTGAAATGGTAATGTGTTAATGGGTTAAGGCATGATGTGGATTCCAATGTGGGTTATTGTGAATAGTTCTTGCTGAAGGGAAATGATTTGAATGGTTGAGGGTTCCATATATATAAGCATGTGAACATAGCTCCATAGAGTGGGGTATGAAATGAGTAACTATGCCCACGGGTCGAGTGAATACTGAGGTTCTAAACTCCACCGTAAATGCATGGGTTGGGAAAGGGGATTGAGGGTCTATTCTTCTTAATGGTTGCATCCACCCGGACAAAGGCTTAGATGTGAGATTATGGTTACAATGAGGGGTTAGTAATATTGAGATAGGATAATGATGTGTTTACCCTCTTGAATGTTATTTATGGCCTTAGACCCATGTAACATAAATTATGTGATTAACCTAGGGAGATGTGATGAAATTGTAAGTGATGATAATTGGTAACAAATGAATGGTAATAGAAATGGAAATGGCTTTGGCTCTGAACATGTTAATTGAACCATAATTAACTACGTGGAAATTATCAATCTTATTCCTTTTTCATGCACTAACAATTCATAATGGATGTTTTCTAGACACCATTGGTGGTGTCCAACTGATTTGTACTCACACCCATCTCGGGCCGCCGTTGGGAACCCGAACAAACTTCGTGTTTTCTGGTCCGGATAAGGGAAAAGGTCCTTGCTAAATAGTGAGTAGACAAGGGTAGAACTTGGTGGAGGATCCATACATGGAGTCAAGACCATTTTGGGGATTTTGGATGTTGTCCTCGTTTAGGGATTTTGTTCACTTTTTCACTTGTAGTATTACATGACATATCTTATTTCTTGGAAATTGTTGTTATACATGTTTCTTGTCTGTTGATTATTTTTTCCTATATTGGATTATTTTTATTGTGTCTTACTCATATAAAAAGCAGGTATAGTTGTCCCACGTGACCACATAGACCCCCGCTGCTAGTCGGCAGCCATTAGCGTGCGGGGAGGCGCGATTAAGGTCATGTAACCACCAAGCTCGGAGCACCAGTTTAGTGGGTTCCGGGTCAAGGACGTCACAATAATAAAATATTTAACAACATAATTATCAATCAAATAGAAATATATATATATATATATATATTATACAGGTTATGTGGTGAATAAAAATTCTTCACATCACTTTGTGGAGATGATAGTTCACACGTACGCACGAACGGTATTATCATTTTTATGTGCATTGAAAGTAAGAACATAATTGATACATTATTTATTTTTATAATATTAAATATTAGATGAAGATAATATATATATATATATATTCAATAATTATTACTTTTTTGATAAATAGTAATAAAAAATGAATAATATTAGTTCGTGAGGTGGCATTCTATCATACACATGAAGGAAATGTTAATTTCTCATTTGAGGAAATTGGAGATAAATTAAGGTGTTTATATTAATATAATAAAATTTTATTATATGTAGGATACTGTAGTTATTAGTTCCACATGGATGAAGTAGATTTATTATAATTAGAAGATGAAATAAAATAGAAATGCATAAACAAAAACAATACCTTTCTATCAGATGATCACCCTTATAAACACATTAACTCCTCTAAGAAGTGTGTTCTAATTAAAATAATTTATAGAGATTGTGAAATGAGATTATATAATGTTTTTTGGTAAGATATTGGACTATCCAAAAGGTTTTTTATGTGTTTGTAATATGGAAGAATGGATTCCTTTTTATTGGAAAGGGGAGGGGCACCCATAGAATCATGTAAAATATTAAATTATTATAAATTTATTTTGAACTCTAAATGACTAAAAATAATATTTGATAAATATAATATGATTATAGTTCTAAATACTATAATAATATTATTTTTTTATATGTATTTATTTTATTTTAAACCACATTATTGGTTTTTATAATTATTTATTCTATTTAAATTTTAAGTATGATAAATACATTTTTAATAGTAAGAGGCTTTAAATTTCACTTATATGAAGTAAATTCCCCATAAACGGAAACTATAAGAACATTTTTACCATATTATAGTATCAATTTTAGTTTATATTCTGATTTACCATTTTTATCAAATGTGATAAAAAATGTATTATAAAATATCAATATTGTAAATTTTTTACTGTATTCGTTTCATTGAATTTAAATAAATTCTTAATTGAAAGAAATTTTCAAAAAGGCTATTGAATAGACAACTAATTTTCTGAAATCATATAAAAATTTCATTGAGTACCATAATTATTATAGTAAATATCTATTTTAATATTTTTTTCTAAAACATATTTGATATTTATATTAATAAAATAATTACTATATCATTGTTTTATTATTATTTATGGTAATTATATAATATATAAAAATTATAATAAATTTGAATGATCTTTATAATTTTAATATATTTTTGGAGACTATTTATTATTGAAGTTATATTTTTTTAACACAATATTAAAAATATTAATTATATAATAAATAATAGTTTGACATTTTTTCACTTTAATTTATTTATGTTATAATTATATATTTTTAGGTAAATATTCATTAAATGAGTCAATTATGATCCAGATGTATTAATAGTTTATTTTTACCCATACAATATGATTTTGGAAGGTGTTAGGGAAATTTTATTATCACTATCATATTATGTTTTCCCTAATTTACTTGATTTACCTTTATTATTGGTATATAAAAATTATCGTAGTTACTATTAATAATATTAAAAATTAAAATAAAAGTAACATATTCTCAAAAAATTGAACCCCCTGATTCCCAATATTGAATCCATTTTTGAAAATATAATACATATATGTTAGAGTAACTAAATCAAAATTAGTGTTGTTCACAAAATTAGAAAACATGGTATTTGAAAATAAAACCATCAAAGGATTGACATGAATTTATATACTATTTAAATGAAAAATTACTTGGAATGACAAACATTGGATTAAATTTTGAAAACATAATCTAATTATAATTTTAATCCAAATAGAAAGATAATATAACTTATATATAAATTAGATGAAAAATCAGTTTTCAATTAAAATAGTGTATTCTTCATGATTCTTAAAAATACGAATTTTATCTGAAAAATTTAAAAAAAAATTATCCAACTAAAATTTGAAATACCAGTTTTAAATAAGACAATTATTTTTAAATATATAACTTATAAAAGTTTTAAAAAATAGATTTAAAAAATTACCTCTAACTATGGAGACAAAACATCCTTTTTAAAATATTAGAGCTTTTATGAATAAAATTTGATTTATACTTATTTTTAGAATAAAAAATTTATCAGATCGAATTAAAAAAATTAATATTATTATGAAAGCATAATATAGTAATTTATGCAAATTATTTCAAATAAAAATTCTTGGACATAACAACAACAAAAAATGGATATTATTAAAGAATAGAATATTTGTTTTAATCTTTGGTAGAAAAACGTTTTTCATCAAAATCATTCATTTCTAAAAAAAAATTATTATGAATTTTCTATTATTCCCTTATGACCTATTTAAGAGATTTTTTATAGTTAATGATTTTTTTAAAAATTATATAAAATTTATATTCATGTCTTATTATGAATGATGTACATATTGGGATTTTATAGAAATGTAACAATGGAATGTTTTATTTTAAATAATATGGCATGAAATAAAATACATGTCTTCATGAAACACAATGATTTTATGTTTCCATTATATGTATCCAATTTTATTTAAAAATTAAATGTTTATTAATATTTTTGAAATATTTAAATTTTAAATATTTCATTTCATTGTGAAAATGGAATGTTCCTCATGAAACAATCTATACGTTATTTTAATGGAATTTCTTTCAATGATAACTTCTTTGATGTAAATTATACATTACTCATGAGATAAACTAGTGATTCCATCCTTATTATTTAATTGGGTGGCTATAAATATTATGTAAGAGTGATTAGATAAAACCTGTTTACATCCCATATAATAATTAGGATATGATGAAACCGTTACGAAACCTTTTACTTTCCCAGAGGAAATGATATCAATATAATATTAATTCTTAGGAATGATTTTTCTATTACATGGGTTATGATATAGTGGATATTTTTTTAATTTTGTTGAACATAAATGTTTGATTTTCAATATCTGATGAGTGGGGCTATAATTAATAATCCTTATAATTCATTGGATAAAGATAGATGCCTCATGATATAAATAGGGCTATAATGGGGAGTGGATCCTGAGCATTAAATAAGATTGTCTATATTATATTTCATGTATTGAACCTTGAATACTATGATCGAATGTGGTGTGAACCCAATATTCTTTGGGAGTATTGTTAGTTATCCTTTAATATGTAACATTTTAATCATATATGTATTCCCAAAACTAATATCTTATGCCAATGTTCTACTCTTTGGTATCCCTTTATATGATTATTTTATAACTCCTGTCTTTTGAATAGTTAATCACTATTCCACCACTCAATATTATTTTATATGATAAGAATCACATAGTTTTACATATTAATCCTTATGTTTTAATACCATTTTACTAATCATAGGTTTATGTGATCCTTTATATTTTCCTTCTTTACCCTTACATAGCATCATTTCTCACCCTTTATTATAATTCCTTTCCAAATGTGATGAACAGGGTTAGTAAGTATTATATTCTATGTATGGTTATATTTATGAAGAATAAAATGTGATTTGATTTAGTTCCCTTATTAACGATTTGATTATTAATATATCTTTCCATGGGTACCTTACCTATAAGATTGTTGTGTGGATAACTATTTTATATAATGAATACACTTCTAATAATATGAAATACAGTTATATTAAATGTATATATTGTTATAGTATGCATCAATGATTGTTTTAAATCATATGGAAACCACTGTAAAAATTTCAGTGGGAAACCAAGGGATAGGAATAAGTATTTGATAACATCCAAATGGTTTTGTGATAACTGGGGATGACATAGAATCAATCTAAGGTGTCATAGATTTAAATGAGGATTTCAAGATTTATATATTCTATAAGATTAATTTAATTATTATGTTCTTACCAACTATGAATAAAATCTTTCACACTATTAATTTTTATCCTATTTAATGGACAAAACCAAATAGAACCCTATTAATACTAGATGTGACGAAATAGGAAAGTATTGTCTTGCTAATCAAACATACATTATTTGAGATGGAATTAAAATATTTAATCTATTTGTAATAAACATTCCCTATAAATTTTAAATGTTGAACTTCCAAATGATAATAGAAGGGAACTAGATGTTATTGATTACATCATGAGGCAACACACACATTATTTTAATGGGTCCATTAATCCACATATTAAAGTGAAATTGATTACAATCATTTCAAAAACTATTCCATTATCCATTTTTAGAACATGAGAAATATTTTTTTTATCATTTGGATGAAAAATAAGGTACATCATGGAACCATATCAATAGTAAGAATAAATGGTGAGAAATTTAATCTATAGATTGTGATGGGGTTGAGATATTATGTTTTAATTTATTCCTCCCACAAATTATTTACATAAAATTTGATATGAAATTCCTTTTGTGGTAGAAGAAGGATGTTGATTATATTAGTATAATGGTGAAAAATTATACATAACCATTGAGGTATGATTATTTTATTATCATCCAAACTTTCTATATGGTTAATTAATTCATTAGATACATACCACTAATATCAATAGCTTGTTCGAAAAAGTATACATTAATAAATATGATTTCAATTATCCATGTGATATCATGGGGAAAATATATATTCGAGTTACCCAGCAATATCATGGTTTTGATAGAAAAAGAAACGTGGAATTCAAATGGGATTTTGAAAATAATTGATTGGAAAAAATTAAATTTATATTTTGATCCATGTGTGCAATGATATATGGTTAAAATTATTCATAAGGAAACACGAGAATATATTATTTGGGAAATATTTGGTCAATGATAAATTTAAGGTCTAATTAATGGGATGAAGATAGGCAAATATATTGGAAAACAACTATTGACTACACCATCCAAAATCTAGTGCTTACAATTATATGAGTATATTAACAATCCAATATAGCGATAAAATCTGATGTTTAGTGAGGATGATCAGCATTAGAAACCTCTTAATCCTAAATGATAATGTAAATCTCACATGATTACTGTTATCAATGTTTATTCTGATAACAAAGTGGGGGATTTTATACTTACTATCCACTCTATAACTATTATTTTCATTTTTTATTATAGGTCGACTTACTATTAAAGATAAAAAGGATTTTATAAGGCTGTCAATATACCCCATCAATGATTATGTTCTAAATTAGAATGAAACACCCATAATGGTACTATTATAAAATATTCTTTCTATTATTTTTCTCTAATTGAGGATTGTAATAAATTTTTCCCTACATATATATTACTTCTCAATATAGTTTAATTTAAAGATATTTTTTGAATACATTGGATATCATTACATAAGAATAGATCAATTAATGATCAAGGTAAGAGATGATTGATATTAAGAACCATCCAATGATATTTTTTGTGATATGATAAATGTAAAAATCCATTTTAAAATATATCAATGTTATAGGTACTCAATCTCATTTAAAAGGGGGAGTATCAATGATGGTTATATAGAAAATTAAAATAAAAAATATGCCTATTAATTGAGATTTTGTTAACTTATTTCTAAAATATTTTCCTTTTATTATATAGAATCAAGATTTTATGTTCTCCACATTACTCATACCTAATGATACTCATATTGCAGGGACCCCATATGGAATATACTATTTTGAGTTGATTTAATTTGTAAGAACCCGGTTCTTATTCTTGAGTTAGGGGCTTCTTCTTTCCTTTTCCTTAAGTGTTTTTGAGAAAATATGGAAAATGGGGAAAAATCCTAAATTTTGGAACTACCTGCTGTGTACATTATCCACACGCCATGTACTTTTGGCCGTGTTGGGATGTGTACACGGGGCGTGTAGCCATACCGGTGATGAAGGGTATAGGAACCACTCTATGCCGTGTAGTGGTGCCTTACACGCCGTGTAGTCAGTCGACAGGCTTAAATAGTAAGGAAGTTGCATCGCCACCAGCTAGGTGACAGTACAAGCCGTGTACTTGAGAGTACATGTTGTGTACTCATGTCGACAGATGAACAGTGTGGCAGTGCCAGCAAATGAACAGTTAAATGAATGAAGTACATGCCTTGTACTCAGAAGTACACGCCATGTACTTTGTTTTTTCGTCTTAAAACAGGTAGTAGCCTCCACATTTGGAAGAGGAGGCACTTGAGCCATTTTTGATCCAAAGGAGGAGGCCATATCTTTAAAGATCCACCAGGAATTCATCTGGAATCTGATTCGGCTTCGGACGATCTCGTTGGAATAGAACGGGTAAGCCCTCTCCTCTACAGGTACTGTTCTTGCAAATTATTCTCCTAACGTATGTTATTTACATTTGAATGAGTTTTGTTCTTAGTCAGATCTACACCGTTTTTGGGTGTTTCTGGAGTCGGCATTCGAGTATAACGCTCGTTGACATATAAGGTATGTGGCTTTGTATTTAGTTTTCCAACTGTTGTGTGTTTTGTGCGTTTTTGTTCCACGAACCCATGTTGGGGTGTCGTGTGGCTGAGGCCATTGCTATATTTAATACCTATAATTGATTAGGTATTTAATTGTGATAATAAAATGCTGGTTGGGATCGTTCCTTGGATCTGGAGCCACCCCCGGAGTGTGTTTCTCTGTTTAGCCGTTTGGCCAGGATACGCGAGGGTATGCCTTTAAAGTAGTAATTGTAGAATTGCCTTGAGAGGAATTTCTTGTTACTGCTTGTTTACCTGTTGGGCATGGCCCGGTTACTTTTTTAGCCTGAGGGTGTTGTTGTATTTGGCCTGAGCGTGTTGTTGTGATTAGCCTGAGGACACTTCACTATTTAGCCCGAGGGCTATAGTATTTCGCCTGAGGGAAACCTTTCCAGCCTGAGGGATTGAATTCTGTGCCTCAGGGTGACACTTCCTACGCCTGAGGGAAATTTCTGTTATGCCTGAGGGCTATACCTGTGGGTTGGATTCTTCTTACCTGAGGGTAAGGTTTTGTTTGTCTGAGGATGTGGACATTTTACTTAAGAAATGCACTATGGTGGTTTCTAATAATTAAATGTATTAAATGGAAAATGAAATGTAAATATAAATGGTAATTAGTTACTTTTGAGTACTGATTACATTATTGCATTTTACTACTATACACTGTTGTTTCATGCTTACACGTAGTTGGGAACGGGCCTTTGGTGGGTGCCTACTGAGATATATTTCTCACACCCTGTTTTGGTCACGCTTTTTGGCCCAAACATATTACATTTCTACATGAGTGGATAGGGGCACAAGTCCCTATAAAGTTACTTGACTGTTGCTGAGGAGTAGGAGGGCAAGGGACCAAGCCTAGGCTTGCGATGCCGCTACTATCTATTTTTCTTGTTTTGCTGTACTCTGTTTTCTGTTGTACTGTATTCATGTATAACATGTTCTGGCTGTTTTCTTAGAACTTGAAACATGTAGCATCATCACTTATATACTTTTGGTTATATCCACTGTTGTAGTTATTTCAGTTGTTTATGTTTACTGCTTCCGCTGTTTTTTGTATGTTTATGTTGGTATTCCGTTGCACTACACTTTGACAAATGAGGGAATAGTTTCCCCACTATCAGACCTGGGACCTCGCTGCTAGTCGACAGCCTCTAGCGTTTGGGGAAATGCGCTTGAGGTTACGTGGAGAACCGGGCTCGGGGCACCCGTTGCGTGGAACCTGGGTCCGGGACGTTACAAAGTGGTATCACAGGGGTTTCTTTTCTTTGACTTACTATTTGGAGCTATAGTCAGGGATAGGACATAACAGTAGTTGGTAATAAGCTGTGCCCAGGTGTAGCTAACTCGTGTACACGGAAAATCTAGTCTACCTCGTATTTTGCATTATTTGATTTTGAAATTTTACAGTTGATATGTTTTCACCGTTGGGTGACACACTTGGATTGTGCTGTTTATATTTTATCTGTGGGTGCTATGTAGTTGTAGCCCAATGAGATGAGGGTATGTCATCTCATGCATCATATAGGCACATACTAGAAATCACATGCCATTCATAGTTTCCATGCCATGTAGGTGCATTAGAATTTTCATGTTGTTGTGATAGTTGATGTGCTAAGAAAGCATGCTGTTGTGATAGTTGCTTGATAAATACCTGCCTGTTTGGTTTAGCATGTTTATAGGATGGACGCCAAACTTTGGTTTTTGGGGAGTATGGGCCCCCATTGACCAGAATTTTGTGGATCATTGACTGTTATTGGTTATAACTCAAATAAGATGTCAAACATTGATTTGTGGGGGCGTATGGGCCCCCACGGGTCATAATTTGACACTTAGGTGTTGTTTTTCAGTATTTTCTGGGTTCCGGGGAAGTTTCTGAGGCATACTGTCCGGAAAACCCCGAAGACACGCCGTGTAGGACCTCATACACGCTGTGTGTGTTCTTCTGTTTGGGAAGAAAAATGAAATTTTTTAGTCGTGTACCCCGATTACACGCCGTGTAGTCTCTTCTCGTGTCAAAAACCGTGTGGGCGGCGACACGGGGTAGGGAAGGGCTTGGGTAAAACACGTCATGTAGTTTTTATGCACGTCATGTAGTGTGACCTGGAGTCTGGCCGTGTAACTAACAACACGGGTCGTTGAACTCCCTGATAGAACATGCCGTTTTAGTTATAGACATGTTGTGTAGTGTGACCTGGGGACTCGGCCGTGTAACTAACAACAGGGGCCAGTGTCACCTCTCCCTGAACACGCTGTGTACCTGTGGGACACACCGTGTAGTCTTGTCCAAGGACAGACTGTGTGGAGTTAGCTGTGTGGCTAGGAAATGGGATGGTGTACACATCGTGTGTGGGTGTAACATGTCGTGGAGTGTTAAGCCGAGTAGTCAGCCGTGTCACAGACGACACGGGCAGTTAAAAAATAACATTGTACACGCCGTGTAGATATTATACACGCTGTGTAGTTATGTTAAACAGAAGTCGTGTGGCTTAGCCGTGTAGAAGGACCCGGGCAGGGGAAATGAAGTCAAGTACACGCCGTGTAGTCAGTGTACACACCGTGTAGTCTTGTTTTGCAAAGTTTGAAACACCTTCTTCCTCTTGTTCCCTTTGTGGTTACGTAGTTTCAGTCTTAATAATCTTGAATCTGATGTGTGCTTTTGACCTTGTAGAGTCATGGCCCCTAGACGACCGCGAGTTGTTCGCCAGGAGATCGGCGATGATTATACTCCAGAGATGGTGGGCCATGGGCTACTAGTTGATCCACCAGCATAGCTAGATGTGGCACCAGCTATTATACTAGAAACAGGCATGGAGGCGCAGTTCCGTGAAGGCATATTGCGGTTCATGCAGACCTTTCAGGGAGCACCGCAGGGTGCCACATCTATGGTCGAGCTGACGTGTACCTTTCAGCAGCTGCATCCGCCTATGTTTTCAAGGGATGGTGGACCACATGATGCAGAGTCCTGGATAGGATCGATGCAGACTATTTTCGAGCATCTAGTGACGCCTCCAGGGTGGAGGGTCAAGCTCGCGACTTACATGCTGCGTGATTCCTCCAATAGGTTGTGGGATGTTACCACCCAGTCAGAGCATCATGGGGACATGGCGTGGAATAATTTTCAGGCCATCTTCTATGACTTCTTCCTTCCTGAGACATTGAGGGCAGATAGAGCTCGAGAGTTCATGAATCTGCAGCAGGGCTCTATGTCGGTGATGGACTATTCTGCTCATTTTACGGAGCTTCAGCTTTTTTCCCCCGTGATGGTGGGTGATGAGACGTTGAGAGCCAAACGTTTTGAGGATGGTATTTAGTATGACATATGAGCACTGGTAAATGTTTTTAGGTTGCCTACTGTACACGCGATTGTAAATTTGGTGCTGATTATAGAGGGGAACCTGCAAGAATCAAGTGGTGTTTTCCAAAGAGGTTCAGCACCAGTTACTGGTACTATTTCAGCTGGCAAGTGGAATAGACCGATGGAATTATCTCAGGGTGGCAGTACCAGCCAGGCAGCTTCTTCAGGTGGACCGATCAGGTGCTACCAGTGTGGTGGAGAGGGGAACAAGAGGCCGCAGTGTCCACAAGACCTAGTGGAGTGCCGAGCTTGCGGCAAGATGGGTCATCTGCAGTGCTTTTGCAGGGTGTTTCTACTAGTGGCTAGTGAGAGGGGTTCGGTGCAGACTCCACGTGCGGGAGAAGGACCAGTGGCTTCTTACCAGTCTGGGAAGTGGAACACGTCAGGGTGTAAAGGCAGAGATGGTGGTCGTGGCCGTGGTAGCCAGACACCAGGATCGCAGAGGCAGCAAGGCGGGACAGCTCTGGGTAGGCAGGCTGTGTCGCAGGGCCGCGGCACTGGGCAGGCATATGCAGTTCAAAAGACCCAGCAGGAGCAGTATCCCGGACGATCGATAGTCAGAGGTACTATTCTAGTATCTTCTGTCTTGTCTTCAATACTTTTTGATACGGGTGCTACACATAGTTTTATATCTGTACCTGTTGTGGAGAGCCTTGGGCTGGGTGTTTCTACTTCTTCTGATATATTGATGATAGACACTTCGTTGGGACTAGGACGGTTGGTGTGCGTCAGTGCAAGGAGTTCCCCCTTGAGGTTGGTGTGTGTCACTTCTTTTGGGACCACTATGTCCTGGAGATGACGAGCTATGACGTCATTCTCGGGATGGAATGGTTGGTTCCCTTTTGAGCCTTCGTAGACTGCTACTGTCACAGGGTGTGTTTCACATCACCAGAGGGCGGGGAGTTTCTATACAAGGGAGAATGGGATGTTCAGGCGAGTCGAGCTAGACCAGAGCATCAAGGGTGAGGTGGAGTCACAGCCTAGATTGAGAGCTTATATCTGGATGACCATGGGACTTTTAAGATGGATTTCCCTCCAGTTGTTGATCGTTTCAGGGATGTCTTCCCAGACGACTTTTCAGGTCTACCTCCGGTGCTCGAAGCGGATTTTTCTATCGAGCTAGTGCCAGGAGTAGCACCGGTGTCCATTCCTCCTTATTGGATGGCCACGCCTGAGTTGCAGGAGCTCAAGATGCAGTTAGATGACTTGGAGGCAGAGGTTTTTATCCGACCCAATACGTCTCCTTGGGGTTCTCCGGTCCTTTTTGCGAAGAAGGCGGATGGTACCCTTAGACATTGTGTGGATTATTGGAAGCTGAACCAGGTGACGGTTAAGAACCGATATCCCTAGCCGAGGATAAATGATCTGTTTGATCTTCTTCGTGGAGCACGATTGTTCTCAAAGATTTACTTGAGATCCAGATATCATCATCTGCGCATTAGACCATCATATATACCGCTTACAGCTCTTCGGAGTAGGTATGGTCAATATGAGTATACGGTTATGCCGTTCGGACTCACGAACACGCCATCAGTTTTTATGGCTCTGATGAATCGTGTGTTCCATCAGTATCTTGATTCATTTGTGGTAGTATTCGTGGACAACATCTTGGGGTACTCTCACACTCGACATGACCATGCCACCCATCTTGAGATCATATTGAGTACACTGAGAGAGCATCGCCTATATGCTAATATCTCTAAGTGCCACTTTTGGATGGACCAGATTCACTTCATGGGTCATATCATCTCAGAGGTAGGAGTTGCATTAGACCCAGAGAAGGTGAGAGCGGTAGTTTCCTTGGAGCAGCCCAAGAACGTGTTTGAGATATGGAGTTTCTTAGGGCTGGCTGGTTACTAAAAGCTCTTCATACATGAATTCTCCCGCTTAGTAGCACCGTTGATAGGTATGACTAAGAAGGGCGTGAAGTTCGTTTGGTCAGAAGCTTTTGAGACAGCTTTTTAGGACTTGAAGGGAAGGCTGACATCAGCATCGATCCTGATAATCCCAGAGTAGGGGAAGAGCTATACAGTTTACTATGATGCATCAGGGATTGGGCTGGGAGCTGTTTTGATGCAGGGCGACCGAGTTGTGGTGTACGGGTCTCGGCAGTTGAGGCCACATGAGAGGAATTACCCGACACATGATCTCGAGTTGGCTGCAATTGTGCATGTGTTGCGCTGTTGGAGACATTATCTGTCGGGAGAGCATTTTGTGGTTTTCACCGACCAAAAAATCCTCAAGTATAACTTTACTTAGCGTGACCTAAATCTGAGGTAGAGAAGGTGGGTCGAGTACCTACAGTCCTTCGATTTTGAGCTTGCCTATACACCTGGTAAAGGTAATGCAGTAGCTGATGCACTGAGCAGGAAGACTCAGATACAGGCAGTGCAGGAGGCCAGTGGTGAGTGGCAGCTTATGGATTTGTTCTCTGAGATGCATCTGGAGGTGCATGACAGTCAAGGCCAGAATTATCTTTCCTCGTTAGCTGTGACTTCAACCCTCCTGGATTGAGAGAGGATGAGGCACCTATCAGATTAGTAAGTCCTAGTTCTACGGGATTCTGTGGAAAGTGAGGACCCTCCTCCAAGATGGACAATAGGCGATGATGAGGTTTTGCATTTCCATGGATGTGTATGGGTTCCCGGGGATATACTCGAGGAGCTGATGCGGGAGTTTCATGCTTCAGCTTGGGCAGTTCATCCTGGGGTTACCAATATGTACCTTGACTTGAGGCATCAGTACTGGTGGTCGAGTATGAAGAGAGAGATAGTTGGTTTTGTTACGAGGTGTTCCACCTGTCATCAGGTGAAGGTAGAGCATCAGAGACCAGCTGGGATGTTACAGCAGTTGCCCATTCCTGAGTGGAAATGGGATGATGTCGCGATGGATTTCGTGACGGGATTGTCGAGGTCACCTCGAGGCAATGACGATGTGTGGGTTTTTGTGGAAAGACACACGGAGGTAGCTCACTTCTTGCCGATCAAGGAGACCTTCGGTGTGGACGAGCTCGGAAGGCTGTATATCCGAGAGATCATACGTCTTCATGGGGTCCCTCGTTCTATCATTTCAGATAGGGACGCACGCTTTACGTCTCATTTCTGGCAAAGATTTCAGAGGGCACTGGGTACAGAGGTGCTTCTGAGCACAGCATACCACCCTCAGACATATGGCCAGTCAGAGCGGACGATAAAGGTGCTAGAGGACATGCTGCGTCCATGCGTCCTAGACTTTGGGGGCTCTTGGGAGAAGAATATACCCTTAGTCGATTTTTCCTATAATAATAATTTTCAGGCAACAATTGAGATGGAACCATACGAGGCATAATATGGTAGGCCATGCCGGTCACCTTTGTGCTGGTTAGAGGCAAGTGAGGCAGCTTTAGTAGGGCTACAACTCGTGCAGGAGACATCTGAGCAGGTCCAGTCTTGTCAAAAGTCTTATGCTGATCGCCACAGACGACCTTTGGATTTTGTGGTCAGGGATCAAGTTTTTTTGCGTGTTTCACTGAGGCTGGGACACAAACGGATCAGGAGACAGGTTAAGCTTTCACCGAGTTATGTGGTACCATTTGAGATTCTGGAGAGAGTCAGGATAGTTGCCTATCGGTTGCAGTTACCGCATCGGTACCGAGCCATGTATGACGTCTTCGACATGTCTCAGTTGCGTCACTACCTTTCAGACCCATCTCACACCTTTCAGCCAGAGGAGGTTGAGCTTCATCATGATGTGTCCTTTGAGAAGCATCTGATCCATATCGTTGACAGGAGAACGAAGGTTATCAAAGGCCGGTCAGTTCCTCTCGTACGGGTGCTATGGCAGCATGGCTGAGTGCAGGACGAGACTTGGGAGTGGGAGGCCGATGTACGTGCTCCGTGGATAGAGATGTTCTGAGCTTATTCTTTGCCACCCATGGAACGACAATTCAGGGATGAATTGCTATAAGGGGGGAAGTTTTTAAGAACCTGGTTCTTATTCTAGAGGTATGGGCTTCTTCTTTCCTTTTTCTTAAGTGTTGTTGAGAAAATATGGAAAATGGGGGAAAATCCTAAATTTTGGAACTACACGTCGTGTACTTTATTCACACACCGTGTACTTTTGTCCGTGTTTGGATGATTACACGGGGCGTGTAGCCATACCGGCGACGAAGTCTGTAGGAACCACCACACGTCGTGTAGTGGTACCTTACACGCTGTGTAGTCATTTGGCGGGCTTAAATAGTAAGGAGGTGGCGTCGCCACCAGCTGGGCGACAATACACGCCGTGTACTCGAAAGTACATGTTGTGTACTCATGTTGAAGGATGAACAATGTGGTGGTGCCAGAAAATGAACAGTTAAATGAAATAATTATACGTCGTGTACTTTGTTTTTTCAGCTTAAAACAGGCAGTAGCCTCCTCATTTGGAAGAGGAGGCACTTGAGCCATTTTGGAGCCAACAGAAGAGGCCATATCTTTGAAGATCCACCGGGCGTTCATCTGGAATCCGATTCAGCTTCAGAAGATTTCGTTGGAACCGTACGGGTAAGCCCACTCCTCTCTTGGTACCGTTCATTCCAATTATTCTCCTAACATAAATTATTTAAATTTGAATGAGTATTGTTCTTCATCAGATCTACTCCTTTATTGGGCATTTTTGGAGTCAACATTTGAGTATAACACTTGTTTACGTATAAGGTAGGTGGCTTTGTGTTTAGTTTTCCAACTGCTGTGTGTTTTGTGCATTTTTGTGCCACGAACCCATGTTGGGGTGTCGTGTGGCTGAGTTCGTTGCTATATTTAATACCTATAATTGATTAGGTATTTAATTGTGATAATAAAATTCTGGTTGGGATCGTTTCTTGGATCCAGAACCACCCCTGGGGTGTGTTTCCTTGTTTAGCCGTTTGGCCAGGATACCCGAGGGTATGCCTTTAAAGTAGTAATTGTAGAATTTCATGAGAGGAATTGCATGTTACTGCTTGTTTACCTGTTGGGCATGTCCCGGTTACTTGTTTAGCCTAAGGGCGTTGTTGTATTTGGCCTGAGGGCGTTGTTGTGATTAGCATGAGGGCACTGCACTATTTAGCCCGAGGGCCGTAGTATTTCTCCTAAGGGAAACCTTTTGTGCCGGAGGGCTTGAATTCTATACCTGAGGGCTTAACTTCTGTGCCTGAGGGCGACACTTCCTACGCCAGAGGGAAATTTCTGTTACGCCTGAGGGTTATACCTACGGGTTGGATTCTGCTTACCTAAGGGTAAGGTTTTGTTTGTCTAAGGACGTGGACTGTTTACTTAAGAAATGCACTGTGGTGGTTTATAATATTTAAATGGATTAAATGGATATTGAAATGGAAATATAATTGGTAATTAGTTACTTTTTAGTACTGCTTACTTTATTTCATTTTACTATTGTACACTGTTGTTTCATGCTTACATGCAGTTGGGAACGGGCCTTTGGTGGGTGCCTACTGAGATATATTTCTCACACCCTGTTTTGGTCACTCTTTTTGGCCCAAACAGATTACATTTCTGCAGGATTGGATAGGGTCAAGAGTCCCTATATAGGTACTTGACTATTGCTGGGGAGTAGGAGGGAATGGGACCGAGCCTAGGCTCGCGATGCTGCTGCTAGCTGTTTTTCTTGTTTTGTTGTACTCTATTTTCTGCTATACAGTATTGATGTATGACATGTTCTGGCTGTTTTCATAAAACTTGAAACATTTACCATCATCACTTATATACTATTGGTTATATCCACTGCTGTAGTTATTTCTATTTTTTATGTTCACTGCTTCTGTTGTTTGTTGTATGTTTATGTTGGTATTTTACTGCGCTACACTTTGAAAAATGACGGCATAGTTTCCCCACTTTCAGACCTAGGCCCTCGCTGCTAGTCGGCAGCCTCTGGCGTTTGGGGAAATGTGCTTGAGGTCACGTGGTGAACCTGGCACGGGGCACCCGTTGCGGGGCACCCGGGTCCAGGAAGTTACATAATTATGATAGGTGTCTAGGATAATCTATATAAGGTATTCATTATTCCATGTATATCATCATGGGATGTATTATCCCACATTGATATGATGAAATAATGATCAAGGTGAGTGTCCATCAATTATCAATATCATATAAAGGTCAAAATCCATAATATTTTCCCATTCCCTATATAGATTGCTTGTTTGATCGACAAAATAGAAATTTATACATATTAATGGTTTTTATTCAATCCAAATTTCATTAATTTATGGTTAATATGGAGGATATATCCATGATATAATTTCATAAATTGTATAGACACAATGAATATATACTAACGCCTTATTGTCTTACTATTTCCCCAACATTGTTCCTAGATTTAATGAATATATTATTAAAGGATCACCATGGATGGATTATAGTTGTCTTTATGGAAGATATATTAATATAATCAAATAGAAATATTGATCATGAAAATTACTTAGGAATTCTATGGATTACCCATTTGTAGATGTTATTGAATGTGAAATTACAAATGTGTATATTTTTTTCCAAAAATTTTAAATTTTTTGTGTCATATAATCTCAAGAGTGGTTATACCAGTTGATCAATAAACAATGGAAAATATTGGGAACTAAATTATAATAATAAAAATAAATAATATCAATAGTATTACTAGTTTAGTGGGCTATTTTATATTCTTTATAGATAATTTCTAATGATAAACTAATCCACATTACTAGTTAACTCAGAATGGAGCCACTTTTCATTGGGTAGAAGATTGTAATGGAAATTTCAAGGAACTGATGAGATTGTTAGTTTCTAAACAAATTATTAAATTATCATACAATAGGAAATATACTCTTATTTATTGTATTATGTGATGACATAACTTTTCCTCTGTTTATATTTATAATTTATATGCCTTATTTTGATTACATGCACCCGACGTGAGTTGAGGGAAATTTTTTTCTATATTTTCTTTTCTAATCCGAATAACAATATAGTTAGCAGTATTTTGGTCTATCATATAGGGGAAGAGGGAGGAATAAATTAATATGATATATCATGTTTATTTATATTATCTAAAAATAAATGTTCGATTTATGGGATCATAAATAATGTGAAACTATTTCTGAATATTAAAATAAAAAGAAGAATGTATAGAAAAATAAGGAAAAAAGTTTCTCCAGGATTTAAATCAATTAAGGAATATTGAAATAATAATTATATATAATTAATATTTAAAAATATAGTTTTTTAACATTGGTTTTGAATTATAAAAAATCTCAAGGTCCTATAATAATTAAGCTGGTGATTAAAAGAATAATTATATTGTATAATGATTAATTACCTAAAATAAATTTACATTCTTATCATTAAAATATTGTAATAAATCACACCCAATGGTAATGGGTTCTACTATTTCAACTCCATTAGTTGTCAAAAATGGTATTGTTCTTGTTAGGATACTACATATTCAATTATTTTTGTATTTAGTTCATTAATGAAGTTATAAAAACAAAAAAACATAATTAAAACACAACAGAATTAGATGTACAAAATAACCATAATCATTTTTTATACCCCATCACAAGAAACCAATAATGTTATGACCATAAAAATATTCATCCAGTTTTGTATATACTCATCCCCTACCATATATATATAATAGTTATTAAGGATGAAAAAGGAATTACACTAAAATAAAATGAAAACAAAAAAACTCAAATTTTGGATTAAGAGGAGAACTAATGACAGGGTTACAACAACAAAACCATATATTTTCCTCCTCAAACCTAGAGTTATGGCTATAAAATTTTATAAAAATTGTCCACATAGCATGTACACAAATTAATATGATGTCCACTACTGTCAAATGACATTTTTAATGATT
Source organism: Viscum album (assembly GCA_963277665.1). Taxonomy (NCBI): domain Eukaryota; kingdom Viridiplantae; phylum Streptophyta; class Magnoliopsida; order Santalales; family Viscaceae; genus Viscum; species Viscum album. Next base: position 1,252,833,714 of record OY728150.1, on the reverse strand, counting down.
TATCCACAATTAGATGTACCATTTCACCACCAATTTAATTTAATGGGTTGGTGGTAAGTTGGTGGGGGTGAACTGCATATAGAACTGATATAAATAGAAAATATAAGATCTATCAACCACCATCCTATTCTATATTACTATACATGACATGTAAATAATAACTACCCCACATATTATACTTGTTCGGTTGCATGGGTGTGTACTCGGGATGGCTGAACCATGTCTATGGAAAGGTACACGATGCGTGTTTATAATGTTAAATACATGAATCTATTTATTTATTTATATATTAAATCCAATTTTTATATTGTTCTATAATATCATTAAAATTTACTAATAACATCAAACAACACCATTTGATCCATACAAAAAAAATGTATCCAATATTTTTGTTAATAATTACAATGTATGGAAAGGTAAGAAAAAATCTGTTACATGAAAATCTCCCACACAAAGCCATTTTTTCAGTCATGATTAATATTATAATTTAATAAAATGAATCTATAATCTTAAATGGTAATCATTAATCTAATAATAATTATTCATATTATAGCCATAAAAAATGATTTAAGAAGGGAGAAAACATATTTCAACTAAAATATATATCAAATAATAACACATTTATTATTAAATTAAAGACTTTCATCCTCATTTACATACTTTTTTTAATATTTAATAAAAAAAATGAAACTTGATTATTTATCTCACTAATAAAAAAACACAGACATCACTCATGATCATTTAATTATATTTATGCTCAATATCTAATATATGTGCCCAATTAATGGGCATTAATGTATTATAATTCTCAATATAGGAATCAAATAAAAAATTCATAAGTTCATTTTATAATGTTCAAATGATTATATGGTTAAATATAAGTAGGTAATGATGTAAAATCTAAGCATAGAGGATAGAAAATGGTATCTAACTTTATTGACAAAAAATATTGATATTCAATAAGAAATCTCAATAACAATTGATCCTTATCAGGATCACTCAAAGGTCATCATAACCATGATCCATTTCCAATATGGGTTCGTAAACCATCAATAAGAGTAATGGTTGGATTGGACATCTTTTGAATATTTCAAGACATTATGTTTTTATAAAGGGGAAAACATCAAATTAGAATGAATATTTGTTTTAGAACCATTCTATTAATATGTAAAATAGGAACTCACCCCCAAATTTAATTTCATGGTCTCCAACTATAGTATACTATTAATAACCAAACTCAATCATTAATTATTAAAGTAATAATCATGAAATATTATCACTGAATTAAATAGGATAGAAAAAAGGATTGTAATCTGTTTTCCTCTCAAAAAAGTTCATTCTTTCAATATTTTTTACAAACATCAGACATATGGTGTGTCTCAATGTATAAAGAAGGTTCAAATATCAAAAAAATCCTTTATGGTTATATTTTGATTCAAAATCATTATATTTTGAAAAGCAGAACTTGAACGTACTATTATTCAATCATATCAAAAGAATCTATCAAGGACAATATAAGAAAGAATATAAAAAGGGATATAATACCACTTTCGAATGCAATAAATATAACAAAATTTTCATCATGATAAGAATAAAAATAATCAATACTATAAATGAATATGGAATAGAATTTAAATTAAAATCAAACTTTGTTGTAAATAATATTAAAATATTCCAAAAATATATATCTATTAAATTTTAAAATTCTTATCTATGTCATTATTATTTAAAAACATAATTAACAAAACAATACCATATTTTAAATTGTTTAATCTATTAGCAAGGTATCCGGTATTATTTTAATAGAATATACCAGTGTAGTTAAGAGAGTCTCACCCACACATAATATCTCATGTAGTCCACCAATAGAAACTCTATAGAAGAGAAACTATTGTGGGAAAACACATGTAGTCTAGGGTGAAAGAGATAAATGGAAGTATTAATCCCAAAAGAATGTATTGGAAATTAAAGCCCAATATAACAATCCCCTCATGGAGAGCTCTAAAGTATAGAAACATGTTCAAAGGAGATGACCATGTAGTTTTAGGATACATGTTACTATTGATGAAATGAAAGAAGAATTATTAATGAATACAAATCATCAAACAATATAAATAACAGAAGAAAGATATATATAATCAAACAAGTGTTCATGAAAAGTGACTATGTCTCTATAGAAGCTCCACTGTCTAATGTATGGGGATCTTGAAGAGGAGGGGTATAATAAGGGGATGATATAGGTACTAGGTATGTGATTAGTATGGTGGGCTATAGTGAAACATTCATGCATAATTTATTATAATTACTAACTTACCATGCAGTAGAGAGGAGCACTGAATATATGAAAACAATTTTAAATAGTCTTATCACTGCTAAAAGATGTGTATTAGATTGAGGAATGGGTGTTGGTGGAAAAGAAAACCCCATGAAAAAAAAAGATTAAGTCACATCATATTAACTATCTAGTCGATTCTATGATCCATGAAATCTAGGTGCCAGGCCTTGATATTCTGATGATTGTCCAATGTTTTGAGGTGGTGGGAATGGGGGAGATTAGTTGAGGGTATAGGTGGTGGTGGGGATGTGGATGGTTCAATAAAAGGTAGAAAGGTGGTATAGGATGGAAAATATGAATAAGTATGAATGTATAGAGATGGAATATATATAGATTGATGTCATTAAACAAGATGAGTATCAAAATTAGTTGTAGGTGGGTCATCTCTCACCACATTTGGGGTTGGGCATCTTGCATGATAATAATGGTGTCTCCCAACTGCTCGACCATTGTCATATGAATAAGATAGATGCATAATACACAATTTGAGAACCTAAGTTTCTGTGAGAGTGATATTTCCCATACGCCCCTATATAATGTGGCAATTGTGTGGCATATAAGTTATTGTTCATATTTACCTGATGGCTGATGATAATGAAATAGAAATAGTAGGCAGTGAAGTATGAGGTGGGGAATATTTAATCATGTTTTACATTGTAAGTAAATAGCTCCATATCATGAACACTCATGATACCCATTTGCTCATTTGGTGTAAAAATTTAGGGAACTAATGTAGAGATGGAAGACTTTGAGGGGATGTGAAATGATTAGGGTTCATTTCAATTAGGTGGGTAAAATATTGTTGTCATTGAAAACAATCTCTTACCATATATAAATTATATTATTATGATTAGGTTGCGTGTTGGCAACAATAGGGTGTGGGATGGAAGGATGGGTTTAAAAACCACACCCTCGGACAATCTCTACCATGTCAAGGGAAGAGTAGTGGAAAAATTTCAGAATCAAAAATATTTCATGAAATCTCTATGAATATATGAGTATAATAAACAATCATATTCAATTTATGAAATAAAATATAAAAATTATTCCTTGAATATGGGTGTGATGACTTGGAGTATGTTGATCATGTGGGTCTTCCTGAGGAGCTCCTTAATGTCCTCCAATATTCCCAAACACTAAATAATAGTGATGTCTTGAAATCATCCACTCAACTTGATCATAAATCATGGAAATTTTCGTATCATATTTACCCTCGGGTGAATCTCCTCGAAGATTTGGAAGGGGTGTGGATGGGTTCAAGCTAATTCTAGTGTAGGTTATGCCGGTAAATCATGTCATGATGACGAATGATCAGATATAATTGTGGAAGTAGGAGCTGTTGTGGTCATGGATGGATCAGATTTTGTCTCATCAGTAATAGGAACTATTGCCTTGGATCCCTCAATAATTAGGTAAGGGATCACGATGGTCACCGGGTCGGTGGATGATGTCAAAGATGTGGATTCTGGTGGGAGAGAAGGTAAAATTTCCAAGGCAAGTTTTTAGGGAACTGGTATATATGATGTGGCAATCCATTCGAGCATCCTATGAAGGTCCCAACAAGGTTGGGGCTTCTCCCCCTCAATATTATTCCAAGTAATGTAGCCACTATAATTGTATCCATCATCCAAGACTGAAACGGAAGCAACATAAAAAATAAAATGTAACCAAAAGAAAATTTTTGAAAATAATGGACATTCTAATTAAGGATATATTTTGTGTAGTGTGCCTAAGTTTCCAATATGTGTACTAAGAAGGTACACACTGTGTGGTTATGTGCATTGAAATACAAAAGAAAATGAAATGTATAAATGATATATATTTGGTCTGTGTACATGAATATAAATCCATGTATCACCCGAGACATGGTAACAACATTATGAGGTAGTTCATTGGTATGTGTGAACATGTATGAAATGTAAAAGGGTTATCCTATACCCGGAAGAGGTAACTATACACAATGTTTTCCATACACACATGATGTTTATTTTCATTTTAAATTGGACAATGTGTGGTTGTGTGCATATTTGACATGACATGTGTTATTCCAAAATGACTATGTATTTTGGGTTTTGCTGAATTCTTTCCATAATCTATAAATCTCCTCAAATTATATAAAAAACTTTAAATAAAGGTTTAATAATAACATACAATGATATTGGAGTGAAATAATGAATAAATCATGGTTTTTGTCAAATTAAAATAGAGGATTTGGGGGTGGGAGGGGAAGCGGAATAAAAAATGCCTTGAGGGAGTGAAAATGGGAATAGTGGTTGGATGTGACATGGGGTTAGTCAGTTAGGGATCTATGCTTACATAGCTGGGACACACTATTTTTAATTGTATTTATAAACTATGTTTGTTTTTTAATTTTTTTAAAAATTTATATTTATGATATGGTTATAATTATATAATATATTTATTTAGAATTTAAAATTACGAATAAATAAATATATATTAAAAATAAAACTATACATGTTGTGTACCATAGAAATACATAGTGTATTTTCTAAAATTTCAAAAATATGACTACAACATTAGGTCCATTGCTCATGGTGCGATTCTAACTTGTTACTAGGATGATATAAATGAGTTCATCAATAATTGGAACATAGGGTGTAGTGCTTCAATGTTTTATTATCTGCATTTTGTTAAACCATAGATGCAAAAATACATTTTGGGAGGAAGAATGCATGGTGTTAAATTTAGATTATAGAAGATTGTTAAGATATGGGGAGACTAGCTATGTCTAAACCTGGGTCTTTTAAACCCTGGGATATTTCTCTCCCAATAAGATTATATAACACATAAGAGATATCTTATTTTACTATCAGTTTAAAATTATTTTTACATTTTGAGACATGAATTATACCAAAATACATGATGTGTGATTTCATTTAAGTGAAAAATGAAGGAACTGTTCTAGATTTAAGGAAGTAAACACTGGTCTTTTAGATCCATAGGCTTAGGCCCTACCCACCAATTCATCACCACCGTCAGTTTTCTATTATTTTTAAATGTATTTGTTTACTTTCGAATACATTTAGTTAAATCATGAGACCAAAAGGAATAAATCATGTTCCAACGGCATGTGTGGTGATATTTTCAACTGCCATTGTTATGATACACTCTAGTTACATTAACATAGGCATAGGCTTTATTACTGTTTATTAACATAGTTAATATTTAATTACAAAATATATCCTATTAAAATAATCATTAAGAAGAAAAGTACACACATTGTTTGATGGTTACCATGGAATGTATCCATATAAAAACAATAGTGAAATTGAGTCTATAATAAAGGTTAGTGCATGATGTGTGGAGGATAAGTTAACACCATTTGATTATTTAAATAACGAAAAGGAAGAAGATATAGAAAGATTGTGGCTGGGATGACTCTATAAAAGCGTCATTGATTTTATTCATTAGATCAACCTATGAATGGATAATAAATAGTAATATGAACCTATATGTGGCCTCTTTACTCTAACAACCTCAAATTCATGGAACCCTCATCATGAATTTTTCATTGTTTATATTAAGGAGGTTTGGGGGTATAATGATGTATAACTACTCCATGTCTAATAGATTCAAAAACTGGGATTGTTTCAGGGTGTGATCACATACATCCTTCACATCTCGAGGTTCGTGATTTAGAGTGAAAAAATAAAAATAATTATATAAGTTTTCAACAGCAGAAAAATGATCAACTTAAGGATCAAAAAGAATGAATTAATCAAATTAGATATTAACATGATTTGATGTTTCCCCAAATTCATAATATTCTCTATGAAGATCATTTTCAGAAAGTATAATTGAATTGAATGTGGGGCCAACATCATAACATGATTCCTCAGATTAACCAGGTTTACATCACACACAATCAAACTGAACCAGATTTTTCATATTGGGAATTATCTCCAAATGATGCTCTACCATATTTTGAAGTCATCCCAACCTTTTGGTTTAGCCCAAATGGATTGTGGTCAATCATTCTATCAGTAATTTTAATCATTCAGTGTTACACAGTGTTTGTTCCATAAGATAGTAAAAGATAGGTGTTCTGATGGATGTACAATGGTGTACCTCATATTGAAACACTTCACCATTTATAGATATTATTCATCATGATACAAGTACAATAGAATTGGACAATTCATATGAAAATATACTCAATTTGAATTATACAAATACCCATTAGAACAATGCACCAACAAAATTTGTGATCCTGGATCCCATGAAAATGAATCAAGAAAATAAAAATAATGATTCTGAGTAAACCAACATTATCTCTGACTCACACTACAGTTTTCTACCTTGTCGGTAACGGTGCTGAAATTTGACATGAACCCATCAGGAAGTTCAAAAATTTGATTTTTATTTTTTACCTTATAATTTTTCTAACTATGTAGTTAGTAACAACATTGGTCAATCATATCGGTAAATAGGGAGGCATATATCAAAATGAGTTGGAAAATCCAATTATATTATCCTCAAAAAAATATTTGATTAAAGTAAATAAGAAAAGTGAAACTATTTAAAGAATATACATTAAAATATAATAATGTACAAAATAATAAAAAAATGAGTTATGGTTTCAAATTGATTAAGTAATATTGAAATAATCACTATTCATAATTAAAATAATATCTGATAATTGTTTACCAAAGGTATTCAATTAAATTTTGGTTACATGATCCGTTGAAAACAATTATGTCGTTGGAAGTTCAATCACTTGGTCTTCTATTTAATTACACCATGAACCATTATGTTCTTACACTTAAAATAGTTTCAAGAACACACCCAATGTTTAGGGGTTCTCCCATTAAAACTCCTTTGGTTTTCCACTTTGGATTTGTTTTTTGTCTAATACAAAACAAATAGTGATTGTATAATTCATTTTATTAAAGGAATTGATAAAAAAAATTCATAATTAAAGAAACACAAAAAATTCAAAATTACAACATTCCCATAATCATTATTTCAACAACAAGACAAGTAAACTACCATCTTATTATTTTGGTTATAGTATGTGGGGAGAGATGAGACTCAATACCAATCATGGATATGAGATGAAAGAAGGGGTAATTGATAATTAAACTAAAATTAAATTGAAAATAGAAATAAGGAAAATATTTTTCAGTCATGGGATATCTAAAGGTAGTGCCTTATCATATCACCATTAGATGTCCCACCTCAAACTACAATGTTTGCCTCAATATTTATAGAAGAATATAATGAATGGTGTGTGACCAAATATACATATTATAATCTTGGGTCAATTAGATTTTTCATTTATTTCACAATTGGTAGTAGTACAAATAAACTTATAATAGAATTTTAAGGGTTTATGGTCGTTTAGTGTGGGTACAAGACATTTTTAATCGACATACATGGCATGTAGATTCAATATCTATAACCATCTGCTTCAGGAATGTAGTACATGATTTATTAAAAATAAAAATGTGGTGTGCTGTCTTTCATCTGCTACAGGTCATGTATTGAGGTTGTCTAAACAATATCTTGTTAAAGGTACATGGTTTGTGTTTATAAATTACACATTTTTTATATATTTTATTTTGTTCAGATTACTCACTATTTTTTACATTGGCTATAATATCTAGAAAAATAACTAAGAAAACATATCTAAATCATTTGATCAATATGACACCATGTATCTTATTAGAACATGTTTATATACTACATATAGTTTAATAAATGATGAGAAAAAATTAGGAATATAATTTTTTCATGTCACCTCTTATGAATATCTTTATATAATGATTATTAATTTAAATATAGATAAATATTTATTTATTTATTTATAAAGGAAATTTAAATATAACATAGATTCATAAAAATAAAATATTCTAAAATGTTTTATGTAGGATAATATGTTGAATATGATGATTCTTAGAAGGATTCTCATGATGAGGGTAGTGATAGTGATAATAATATTGTACTAAGTGATGATGATCCTAGTTTTGGTGGGGGTAAAAACATTCTTTGAGCCCATTATGGTGATGATGTTGACTGAAATGGTACGAGAAATGATGTTCATGTAGATATTGACGATAGTTGTGAGAATTATGGTAGTAGCGGTCATATGGAAGATATTATAATCCCAATTTAATACATAAAATTGATGAAAATTACATATTGAAGAAAATTTGAAGATAAAAATAGAATATATATATATATATATATATTATTAAATGACATTAAAATTATCCAAATATTATATGTTTGTTATTGAATATATTTTTCAATTATTGTTTATTATTATTTGGTAAATACATTTTTTAGAATGAATAATATTTTTTGGATGGAAGATGTTGTGATGGTGTAAGTTGGTTATCAGGTTTTGTAGTGAGGGTATATCATTGATTTATTAAGCATTGGTATAGTTACATGCGTCAATTATTTAATAAATGAATGGTAAATCGATGTTATACCAAACTTATTCCAATGGTTTTGAGTAAAACATTGTTATAAGTGTCTCCCAATATAAAACATCATAGTGTATTTGAGAACTATTGGAATAGGAAAAATCAATGGTTATTGAAATTATTCCCATGGTTTCAAAGCATGTTAGTAGTTTAATTTTCATGTAGTGAATTTATTAGAAGATTAAACTACTTGACATGGAAATATATGATTTATTATTTATACCATTGGATTAATCTCTAACATCCAATAGTGTGAGAAAATTACTCTTATGTTCTAATTTAACAACTCTTACATTGAAAACATTTTTCATAATTGTACGAAATTGTTACGTTATTGATAATTATACATATATATTATATGGAATATTCCCATAAATCAACATAAAACCAAAAACAACATTCAACATCATGAACATGAACATGAATTTCTAGATAGTAGTCATCACTAGACATATACAACTTCTTACCTCATTTATCCATTCTGAATTTATTGAGTTTATACTTCTCATTATTATTATTTTGAAACATATAGATAGTGTTTAAATTCATTTATTGAGATTCTGTAATTACATTTTTTTAAAAATTATACATCCATATTTTAGAAGTAATGTTCTTCCTTCCAAATAATGATTGTATTCAGATAACATTTCTAGATTCTTCGATGAATATTTTTTACATTCTAACTAGAAATTATTTTATTGTTTTGAACAATTACCCACATGTTCTATTACATTAGAAATATAACATAGAGAAAATATTTCTACTCCTTCATAGAACAAAACATTGATAAATTTGTGTAAACATTTATTAACTTCATTCTCTTTATTGAAACATCCTCATAAAGGAATAAATAAAAAAATCGTTATCAAGATTAAGCATTATGAAGACCTCTAGTCTCATTTTGTCATTAATATACATAGTAATATTGATTTTATTTTTGGTTAATAAAATTATTTTTTAATATTTTTGTAATTAAATAGAAACCATTAATGAAAAGTTCTAGGATTATATTATGAATACATATTCATTTATTGAACTAAATCTAGACATTTTACTCAAAAAGTGGTTTCTCTAAGGCCAAAAATTCATTTTTTCATAGGAGTATTTTTAGAAATATATAAAAAATTTGTTACATTCATTAATATTATCCTTGTCATGATTTAATTTCCATTTTTTATTATGATGATCATATTAATCATTAAAAACATGTTTCATCAAATGGGAATCATTTATTACAGAAACATATGTAATGTTTTTAAATATTTTTTCCAAATAAATTATGATTCAATTTAAATTCAACATATCCATTAGTGGGAAAATAACAATATTTCAATAAGAAATGAGATTAAAATTACATTGTATTGAACATTGTGTTATTTTGGAATGGTATCATCTAAATTATATTAGAAATAACTCTTGGGATGTTGAGAGAATAACACCTTACCAAAATCGATTTTCTGTATTGAACGTAACATTATTATTCTAGGAGATTAACAATTATTTGTTATTATGTAATATTAACTCAAAATAGACACCATGAATTTAAACACAATATGATTAGGATTCCCATCACAAACCCTCCATATAAAATATATTCCAATGGTACCAATTTATGGAATATCCTATATTGTTGGATGATCAAGGTTATGAAAAGTTCTTATATATAAGAAATATACCAATTAATGTTTTAAGGGATTTAAGCTCACAACATTTCTCATGTTATTCCATTTAAATATATCTATAACTCATGTTGATGTCTTACTATTAAAAAATCAAAACATATGCAAGTAAACCAAATTAAACATTATCTATATTTAAAGATATCTAAATACATATTATGTTTATGTTAAATTAAATTATTTTTTATAAAGGATTATAATCAAAAAAAAATTAAAATATTCACATGACTAATCCATGAGAGATACATATTCAACTCCAAAATTACTAAAATAATTCCAAAGCATTTATGCTAATGGGAAGAGATACCAGAAGTCCTGATATACAGATAAACATTATGAAATATATATCCCACATCAAAATAATAATAGAATCAAATATCTATAACTGGTAATTAACTAAAAAATACATGATCATAACCCTATAAAAGTGAATTTAATTTCACAAAAAAAAATTCCACACCAAATATGAAACTCCGTAAATATATTTATGAAAATATCAACAATTATTTCATTAATTTAATCAGAAGAATACACACATTATTAATAAAAAAATATATAACTATGAAAAAATCACATAATAATTTTTTTAAAGAAATTTATCATATATTAAAACCTAAGATAAACATGTATAAATAATTCATAAGTAAAATATGACTATAAAAATTATATAATTTTTAAATTCATTACTGGAATTACATAATCTTAAATTTTAGTTATTAATTTTAAAACATTCTATTTTATCATAATTTATTATTTCACTTAAATATAAAACCATATATGAAATATAAACATTTTATATTTCTATTTCTATTTAGCTTACATATAACAAAATATAATTGTTAAAACCTCATAATTAATAAATCATTGTTCATATAAATTATAAAATGAGTTGTGATATTTATTAAATAATTAAAAAATAATAATTCAATTAATTTGTATAGAGATCTAGGATTTTACTAAATGGACATTTAGTATTGTGTGATCAATGTTAAATAAATTAAATAAAAACATGCATAGAAACCATAATAGTATAGTGTCTTTTAAGACTAGGTATGCAACCTTCTAATTTTAATAAGGATCATCATATTCTCTAAAGAAGGTATTCCTCTTTGGAAATCATCAACAACATACCCTACATGAAACCATTATTTATATCATTATGGATAGAAACATATGAAAGGGTGAAATAACATGATCGGTTTGAGTAAACAATGGTGACATGTTAGCATAAAATGAATATAATTGTAATATATCTGGATTATAACAAATTAAAACCATGTTCTTCCTATCAATTATCACAATCATGAGCCATGGAATAAAGATTGTAGGTTCATAAGACAAGAATCATATAGAAATCAATGAAAATGTGCAATGAGATTATACTAAAGGAAAATGTCTTCGGATTGTGTTGTATATATATATATATATGAATGTAAAATCATTTTAATGGTAGCCCAGTTTCACTTCCAAGGTAATTATATTTTAATGGGTCCACAAAAAAATTCACATAATAGTCATGTATTACTCCTAATACCATCATATCAGACACATTTCGTTACTAAACTGGGTACACTCCCTGTTTCCATCATGTATATCTTTGGAATTCTAAATCTTCCCACCTTTTATTGTAGGGGTATATATGTCCCACTCATATCTTAATTAAACAATTTTTATGTATTATAAAATATTTCAAAACATTTATTTTATCATATCCCATGAAATTTAAAATTTTTCATAATTATTTTATCATATCATTACCCATGGATAAGAAGTTTTTTTTATTGGATTTTATCATTGAATAATATGTGGAAGGTAAATGGTTTTACAAAAAATCTTCAAAATTAATTCATACAATGAATAATAATGAAATATTCAGTTAAAATCAATATTAAATCATAAGATACATTAAAGGTCGTCTTATTAGATGGAAAATTATTTTGAAGAATCATTTAATAAACATTATGAGGAAAATATCATTAAATTGAAAATTAATTTTTAAAACATAAATCAATTTCTCAACCCCTTTCATCATAATATCCTATAAAATATATTAAGGGTTATTTAAACATAATTTAAATCATTTATTTAGGAAAATACCCATTCAGCGTGGGAAATAATTTATGAATTAAAACAATTTCATAATAATTTTCCTCATATAAATCATTTATTTAAAATATAAAAACATAAAAAATATAAAGGACATACTTTTAGTTGAAAAAAATAACAAAAACGATTAAAGTAATGTTTAGATAAATAAGAGTACCTGATATTGGGAAACATTGTTCATGGAATTCGTATTAAAAAAACTATATTTACATTTTTCATGAAATCCAAAGTGGAAATATTTATGACATGTGAAGAATATTCAATTAAATTTCATTTAAAAAATGTCATGTATCATTAATTTTTTTAGAATTATCATATAATAGTAATAAATATTTTTTAAAAGTTGTTGAAAACATTTTTTAATGAAAACTAATTTTTGGCTGGAGAGAAAAATAATGTGTCATTTTTATAGGAACACTCATCCAAATATTCTATGACCAAAAAAGTGTGACAATTGAAATTTTGATTTAAAATATCATGTATAAATAAAGATGGTTAAAATTAATGACATTCATGAGAGATTCATCAAAATATTATATTGTTAGAAACATAGTCATAAATAATCTCAATAAATGTTGTGATTGTGGCATGAACTATTTACCTCATTGGTAACACAGAATCATAATACCCATGAGGGAATAACATAAAATGAAATATAAAATGAAATAAAGATAGATAAACTAATTATATTAAATGTGAAAATATATTTATATACCCCTCGTTAATGAAGACAGGTGAATTACATAACATATGTCTCAATGATTGAAAATTGGGGAAAACATCTCATACCAATTTAGTATCATTTCAATAGTATGTGACATAAAAGGGAGATACTAAAATGGATATTTAAACCCTACTAATTTTAAAGATATGGATCCTAAACTAATGTTATTTTACTTATATACAACACATAAATGAAATTGTTAGAGAAATGGAATGTGTCTCTCAAAAATAAAAAATGAGACAGAAATAGTATAACACCATATTAATATTTATAATACTAATCCCCCAAAAATCATATAATCAAATGATACATTGAATATGATGGAATTTATTTGATTAATATACAAAATTTCAAGGGGTTACTATATAAATAACAAAAACTAAGTAATTGGTGAATTTTTAGATGCCTCCCATAAAGAAATGATAGAATATTAACAGATTCCCTTATGTTTTGAAATCCTCCATATAGGAAAAAATCATCATGTATAACAAATATAAATTTTTTATACAACAATATAATAATCATAATATTATATTTCATACTATATTTTTTTATATTGATCATTCATTAACCATATCTTATCAATTTTATGTTAATGTGAAATTTTGGCCAATAGGTGATGTGATTTTCATGTATGTTTTAATTTGTTGTTTTATGAAACACATATATTGATCATATTTCCATAATATATTATATAATAATAATTATATAATTAAGTTATTTTTAAATAAATATTAATTTTATGACGAATCCTAAAATAGGGTTTTGAGAAGCGAAATATGTTACAATAAGGGAGACAGAATGTCATACATACTCATGAGTAATGTTTCCATTTTCAATGATAATTAATAAAATCAAGAAAGTAATATATTATCATTATAAAATAATCATATTATATTAAATTACATTAAAAATTTCATATATAAATATAAATATCATCCATAAGGCGTAGTTATGAAATGATAGAGTCATGTCACTTCGTGAAGGTGGTAGTCCATGGATTCACAAATGACTATATAATATTTCAGTGACTGAATAGGTAAGAATTAAAATGATATGTTATATTTTCAGAATGAAAAATATTTAATTTATTTCATAATTATTTATTATATATCAAACATATATATCCTTATTATCTATTATGTGTTGAATTATTTAAAACCATTCATATCACTTTGCGAGTCGGTAGTTATACATACACAAGAGTGACATTATCATATCCCCAATGAAATGAAATGTAATATATATATATATATATATATATTCGATATAAGAACATAATAATTATATAAACATTGTTAATATAACATATATATATATATTATGTACATCATGGTTCCCTACAATGATAAGTGGTAATGGAAAAATGAATGACACCAGTTTGTGAGGAGGTAGTCCAATATGTACATTAATGATTATTTTGTAACCCATTTGTGGAAGTGATGATTATTGTAGATGAATTCCTTAAAATAAATAAAATCACATTATAAGGAATATAATGAGGCTATAATATCTTCTTTAATTATAATTGAATGAGTTAGAAGACGAATTAAATAAAACCACTCAATGGAGAATGTTACAACTTCTCCATGTAAAATTGTTAGATTTTAACCAATAGCCAGCCAATATTTGATTATTGAAGAAAATAATATTTATATGATTTGATTATGGTTGTCTTGATTTTATTTGGATATAAAATTGAAAATATAGAATGTTATTAAAATTTTATGAAGAGAGGTTAGAGGGAGACGGTTTATAAGTGAGCTATGTGGTACAAATGAATGTTTTTTGAGAAGAAAAAGTTGTGACCACTTTTATATAACAAAAAGGGTATTAAAAAGGATTATTTTAGAGCCTTAGAAATTAAATGATAATAATATTTTAATTAAAAAATTTTTATACAAGTTATTAAGGAATTTTAACCATGATCTTTTTAAATTAACCTTATTCAACCCATTTTACCTTAACCATGGTAATTTATTTTTATTGTTTTCAAAATAAATATTGTTAAAAAATTATGAAGGAATTATTAGAAAAATTATATTTTTGTGTTTCAATATTTTGAGAAAATTTTTTAAAATTCCATTTTAATTACTGAAAAAAATTAACAAAAAAATGATCTTCCATGCATAATGAGAAAGTGGGTTTCCAAAGAGAAAAAAATTAAAATATTACAATGATTTTATATCAAATTTCAAAATGAAACTTATTAAAAGAATAATAATATTATATATCTATAATATAACTAATTATATTGTCACTCTAATTTAAAATATACATTGACTTTATAAATATTTTTAACAAAAATGAATTTTTCAATTAAAATTGATTATTTTTTACTATTTATAAAAATAATAAATATTTTAAAAAAATTATATAAAATTCACCCTAATGTAATTATGATATTCTAAATTTAAAAGTGATTCTTATTTTCTAAGATAATTCTAAATCTTTCAAAAAAACCTCTGTATCGAATTTTTTTATTAAAATAGTTTTCCGTAGAATGATTTAAATTACCTTTAAATTGATTTTTTATTTAGAATTTGTAATTAATTTTATATAAATTTTTAGAAAATAAATAATCAGAATTTATTGAATCCAATTTATAAAATCCATTTCATTGGATATGTGATAACAATCATTTAAAATAATAATATTTTAATGGAATGAAAAATTTCACATAAACATTGTGTTGCGTGTAATTAATGGAAAACATGGTTGTCAAATTTATTAGCAAAAAATCAAAAAGAATAAATTTATTTAAAAAAATTCAATAAATCTCATGGTTTTACACTATAAACACCTTAAAAAGTTATTTTAAATAGAAATTAATCACATTAATAATAAATAGTAGGGAAATACTCCCTAATTACATCTTTATGATCTATAATATCATCCCCTCAAGGTATTATTTTTTCCAAAAAAAAAATCTCTTTAAGTGGTATTGTTTGATACAACCATTTATAATAATATTTAGAATACATAATAGTTGTTACTTATAAAGAATATCATGCTCCATTGGTATGAACTATGAGTTCGTTACATGTTATGGATCGTGTACTTACGTCCTTATGATATATACCTTGAATATATATTTTACATTGAAATGGTTTTTTGGAAGAGTTCAATGATAAGATATTATCTCGACATAAACAAACAGTCCAATGGATTTATACTCCCAGGGAATTGTTTTCCGTTTTTCATTCAAGGTTAATTTCATCGAAAAAACATTTGAACAAATTAGAATTATGTAAAATATATAATATTTTCATAAAAAAACTATTTCAACATTATATAGTCCTTACATGATCCAAAATGTGTTTATCCTTCTATTTATTCTCATTTTATTACTCAGGTTCCAATAACTATTTTTCTACAAATAAATTCTTAGATGTTTTATTTTTAATTTTCATTACCTAAATGTCAATATAAAGATCAATATGAATTTACCACATAAACATATTATTGAATGAAAACTCATGTTAAAGATGGTTTTGATCCAAACTAACATTGAGATTTATATAAAATAATATGAGAAAATACAAAGGGGATCGATTTATTATCCCAAACTAACTATTTTTTTAATGATAGTTCACAATAATAAATAATGAATCTACATCAAGCATAAAAAAAATAATTCCAAAAAATATTGAGTTGAATTACATATTCTAAATAATTAAATTTCATGTCATACTCTATGGAACCTTACAAAAACATTAATGTATTTTCTAAAAATATGGTCAAGAGAGAATCCGTCACTAATAAATAAAAGATTTTTTTGACATAGTAATGTGGTAGACCATAACCAATAATTATCTCAAAATAAAAGATACATTAAAAAATAATGTTAATTGTACCATTAATCATATTTCCACAATATGTAAATCCATTCCTCTTAAAATAATATTTCCACCATATACAAAAGAAATTGATTTCATTGCCATAAATTTCTCTTAAAATATCCTTAATCTTAATAAACTCCCATAACATAAAACCACAAAAGGTGTTTTAATAAATACGTTCGAATGGTCATCATTATACTCATATACTCATGATGGTATGAATAACAATTATGGTAATATTACTAGAAACACAAATTCATTGAAAATGGAATTAATCCAATATTCCTTAGATAATATCATATCTTTTAAAAAAACATTTCCATTTGGATATTTAGTTCATCAAAAAATTATAGTATCCAATGTGAATTAACTAATCTAGAATTCATGTAGATGTGAATAATTAATATAAATTTAACTAAATGATGATAAATTCCATTTTATAGGTTTCATTCATATAAAATAAATCAAGATAGTCTCAATAATGGAGGTGATAATTAGTGTTCCCCTCTGATCATGATATAGTTTTACATCATGATTTAAAATGGTATATCATTATTCTTTCAATTGTAAGGGGATATATGGATTATAATACTCATTATACTATTTAATGGGGTATTGAAGTATATATTTCAAAAACTCCTTTAATATGAAACAATGGAATTATGGTGGTTCATTGTGTACAACTTCCACTCTATTTTCTCAATTATCTAATTTCTACTTATATCTTCAGAAATTGGTTTTGTAAAAAACATCCATAAAAACATAAAGCATTTATAATATACCTTATTTATATTTCCCCCATATATCTTCCAACTCATTGATCGTAATGTAAATCTCATCTTCTTCTCTCCATGGTTTTTATATTTTCTTTTGAATTACACATTTTACTTCAAATCAAATAAATAAGATCTATACTTAATTGTAACCCAACATTTCCTCTATGATATAACAGAAAAATATATCATCACATCTATTTTATTAGTAGGGAAAATTAAATTTTAATAATTGGTCTAAATCCACTGAATAATTTATCTTAATAACATTCGTGTTTGATGATAATACTATAAGAGTACCTCAAATAGATTTCAAAACCTGCCTTATTTTAAAAAATTAACATATTAACTATTTTATCTAGCTCATGTAACTCATGTATCATAATATGTATAATATGATAAAATTAATTATTGTAAAATATTTTCATGTGCTCGTCAAATTCAATAGATCTAGTATCTGTAAATTGTATTTTATTATTTATAAGATAATACATTTAAAATTATTTTTCATACAAAGTGTAGACAACCAAAATTTATTTTATTTATTCAGATACTAGATAATAGATATATATTTTCGATTGTCCTACTCCAATTATTTGTAATTATTAATTAGTAATTGAGATGTTCGACTGAATGAATGAGGACCTGTCTTCATGTAGTATTCAATCAAATATTTTTCTCTCATTTTTTCATTTGGGTGTATATAATCTTTAATAACATGAAAATATATTGTTATCATAGAAGAAACATTTATCATTCCTTATACCATAATATAGGCTTTCTAATAATTAAATTTAATTTTTTTTCTATTTAAATTATCATTTAAACAATTACTTCAGGTTCTAGCCATCGACTAAAACCAAAAGCATAGCATGAGAAACAATGATCACAGTTGGGAATCAAAAAATCATTGAAGAACACTTATAACATTTCAAAATCAGGAATAATTCATTTTAATTTGTGACTCAAGGTGAATACATTGGTATTTACTATACCATTAAATTTAAATCCATCATGACTGTTCATAAAGAGATTGCGAATTTATAAAGAATTTACTCTTTGAGTGTAAATACTTGTGAAATGAAATGCCCATTAACATGCACCACCTAATGATAATGTCCATATCCATGCACCCTTCCAGGAGTTATTACCCCTATGAGAATCTATTCCAAAGACAAATCAATATATTGTATCACAAAAATGATGTATCTTTTTAATCCAGTTTCTCTAAAATTTAACAACCATCCATGAATTTTCTTATAAATTATCATATCCTTAGAATTATCCTTCGAGATATATCGTCTAATATAATAGAAAACTTCGTTAGGGATCTCAATAATGTTTTATTTTCCTGATTTAAAAATATTTACAAATTATATCCAATGATACCAACTTATTAAACCCATTATTTTCGAACATGGATGTTCAAACTTTTTGTATAAATAATAAATACATTACATGAACACAAGCTCTATAATGATAATATTTAATAATTTTGGATTCAAGGAGAAAAATCATTTAATTTGTTGATTTATCTTCGACATCACCCACATCACCCTTATTTTTTATAATTATTCCAAAACAAACCCACTATATAACAATTTTTTCATATCCAAGTTAAAGAGAGCATAAAAATTGTTAACCCCATTTGACCATTAAGGGTCTTCAGGGGATATATGTTAGCATTAATGATCAAAAGGTTATGAGAACCTATGAATTACGTATTAACAACATAACCTGTATATTAAAGAACAAAATCATGAGTCCTAGAATAATAATTAGTGGTTTATAAAACATTAATTATAAGGTAAAAAAATAATATTATATATGAGAAAATACCAATAATATAAGATATGTAATTGTGACCTATAGATAAGTATAGGAATCAATTCTATAATGTTCTACACCAGCATTCATGTTTATCATACCTGAACAGGTTCACTCCCTATTCTATCATAGTAGTCATGGCTCATACCCATGTCCATAGTGGCAGGTAATGTCCCAAACTAAACCAGACTCAATTCCCATTCTAGTCTTTTCTTGGCCATCAAATAAAAAATCTTTACCAAATTCAAAGGATTGAAATATATATCCCACATATATAATAATGAAAATCTTATTTATGTGTTCCATAAGATCATAAAAAATCATCATTTAATAACCCTTTAAAATTAATAAGTTTTATAATTATTCCATTGTACAAAAAGATATGGAAAATAAATTATTTCCATAGTCATTCCATAATTTCATCAAAACATAACCCACAAAAAAGACAATTATTTTTCATTTGAATTCCATCATGGAAAATCCCATAGAAGAGAAACTAGATTCATTCAAATTGTATAACCATCATCCATTTTGATAATTAATAATAATGGTATTTTGGATTCATATCTTCAACAATGCATATCTTATATTATAGGATACCATTTGAAATAGAAAATGATTTTGATATATAATTTAAAACATTTCATAATTCAATTCAATTTACATTGAAAATAATGTTTCCCCAAAAATAAAAATTTAAAAAAAAATTAAAGAAAAATAACACTAAAATCATTATAATTTATTTTCTAAAAATCATTTAGATGATTTATTGAGAAAAATATCATTTCTTATTTGAAAAGAAGATGGTAAAACATAAAACACATTCCAAATAATGTTCACATTTGAAATCATTTATTTAGATTATAAATAATTTATTAGTTGTTAAAGAAAAGTTTTTCTTTGAAAATAATATTTATATCATGTAAAATAATCATGAAATCCATAAAATGCCTTGACAGTATGAAATATTTTTTATGACATGTGTGTTAAAAACAATAATAGTTTAACATGATAGGTAAAATCAACAATTGTGTTGAATGTTAAATAAAATTCTGATTCCATTCTAATAATATTTTCAAAAAAAACATGAATTAATATTTTTTATAAAAAATTATATGTAAATAGTAATAACTTTTTCAAATATGTTTGTGAAAATAGTTTTTTAAATGAAAAGAGATTTTTTTGAAAAAATTGAGAAATAAATTGAGATTTTATTTAATATATTTTCTCAATTATTTTATTTAAAAAGAGGTGAAAAAAGTTTACTATTAATTTATAATTTAATTAAAAATATATATATATTTAACATTATTTATTTTCATGATATATGGATCATAATATATTTTCATCTGAAATGTAAACATAATCATTTATGATAAAAAAAATATGATAGTAACTTAAAATATTAAACACATTTGTAACATTGAATTAAAAATCACATGAAGGAATAACATAATATGAAACCTAAATTACCTTTTAGATAAATAAATTCATGATATTACTTGTCAATGGGTAAGAACATACTTCTTATAAAATAAGATAGGTGTATAACATAACATATTTCTCAAAGAAAGAACACTGATAAACAAATCCCTTACCAAATTGGTATGTTTTGAAGTGTAAAAATATTAATTAGATATCCCAAAATGGACTTGTAAATAAAAATAAATTTTTTTATAATTATAAAAAAAATTAATTGGTTGTTTGTAAACCACATAAATTAAATTAATTATGAATACAGAAAGTGTCACAATGAAGTAAAAAGGTGCGATAGAAACCACATACAACTTTAGAATTTTTTTAAATCATTTTCCCCATTAAAAATCTAAATAATATTAATATTTTTATATAATTTAAAGTATTTAATTAATGATATAAAATATAAATGGGGTTGTATATATTATACAACAATTAAAATAATGGTGAAATCGAATATTTAACCCATAAATAAAATATATAATTGAAGTAACTTACCTTACATCTAAAATTCATTCATCTAATTTCAAAAAACATTTAAAATAAATAATTTTATTATTATGAATCAATTAAAGAACCATAAATATATAAATTATACCATATATGATTCACTTTTTTAAAATTATTTCATTTTATTTAACAATTTCATTTTAATATTATGTTTCGATAAATGACTATTTTTTTTATCTTTTTTTGGCTTTGTTATTTTTAGTCTTCTTACTTTTTACATGGTTCATTAAAAACATGAATAATAGTCATTATATTTTAAAACATTTATATAAATTATTCTTTTAATTACAATCTTGATATATTGTTTTTAGAAATGATGTACATTACGATCATGAAGATGATATTCCATATGTACACATGGATGAAGTTTCCACGTTTCAACGGTCATTATTCATAGGTGGTAAGTAATAAATAATTTATCCAAAAAATTAATGAAAATATAAATTCTTTTTTAATTATATATATATAATATTTAGTTTCATGGGGAAAATATTGAGTCTCATCACATTGTGATGGTGGTAGTGCTCACATATAAGAATGATGTTGTCATCTCTCACTGAGAAAAATATTAAGAAATAAAATGATATATTAAAATTATACTTTGAAAAATAATTCATTAATATAATAAATATTTCATTTATATAAAATATGCTTATCCTTATTGTATTCAATTTAATGCATTAGGTAGAGATGAATAAAATCGCATCATAAGGTCGTTGTTCGTCGTACTGATAAACGA
Source organism: Viscum album (assembly GCA_963277665.1). Lineage (NCBI taxonomy): Eukaryota > Viridiplantae > Streptophyta > Magnoliopsida > Santalales > Viscaceae > Viscum > Viscum album. Next base: position 1,252,811,251 of record OY728150.1, on the reverse strand, counting down.
TATTATTGTATCTTAACTAGAATAGAAAGAAAAAAACAAAATTTCATATATATAATATAAAGACTCGATATGTACTATGATGTTATAGATATCAAATATATAAAATTTAGATTTACCATTATAAATAACCATGATAGGCATTAATGATTAAATTAATGACATTGGTTCACATGGCAGTAGAATATCGTACAAACAAACATTGAATTTATAATCCATTTAAAATAAGTGGAGTCAGTTTTAGGTCACTAAAATAAAATAATAAATATAATTATATTTTTTATACATATGACACAATATATGTGTTATTTAAGAATAATTTAAGACGTTTGACGAAGAAATAAAAAAAATCATTAAATTGTGTCACCTCTTCTTTAGGTAAATTTCATAGGTTTTACACAATATCTTTCATAGGTTTCATTCATAACAAAATATATGTTTATATTACTAGAGGAATGAGATTTTTATGTGGCTTTTTCTTATATTGTCTTTACCATATGTGTTTTATGGTTTTAATAAGGGTGTATTCTAGGTGACCATTTATAGAAGAGATGAGTGTCACCCTGGTAATATTTTGAAATAAAAAATGGATACCTATGATTTTATAATGTAAAAAGCATCCCTAAGGGTGTATTAGTCATAATTATAAATGATATAAATAAAAATGGATCTTACAAAAGTTTAATGGTAATTCTAAATAATATATTTTCAACATAACCACCAATAAATTAATTTTAACCTTATCTGTGAGAGTTATTTATTATTTTTTTCACTATTTTTTGGTCAAATATTATGATTCAATTATTTGATAAAATAAATTAATATTATTAATTTTTTTAATTACAAATTTCAAAATTCCATTTTTATAACTAAAAAAATTTCTTTTGAAACAATGATTACATTCACACCGAGTAAGAGTGGTTTCAAAGTGTAAATTTTCAAATATGACCAAAGTTGTTATAAACAATTTCATTATGAAATTGAATAAAATTACATAAATTGAATTAATATATATTTAATGATCAAATTTTATTTTAAAATTAAATTATTATATAATTTATCTCAACAAAAATCATAAAAATGTAGATTTCATTTAAAATTCTATATTTTTTAGTATTAATAAAAAAATTAATCTTTATAGAATATATTTCATACATCACCATAAGATATATTTTTAAAGGAAGATTTTATTATATTTATTTTTTTAAAATATATTTCGATGTTTTTTAAAAATATCATTAAATTAAATTAAAAAAATAGTTAACATTGTATTTTTAGAATAACATTGTTTTTAGGCATAAAACTAGCTTTTTCGTATATCATTTATAAAAAACACAAAATTTGTTTGTCAAATAGTTAATTGAATATATAATATATAAATTTATATAAATTTACTCACCAAAATTATATTTTTTATATTAATGATGCAAAAAATGTTTTTTTCCTTAAAAATATATTTCTCAAAGAATTAATTAATTTTTTTCCAGTGTTTCTTCATTTTTTAGTAACTGTTCAATAAATAAATATTTTTATATAAAATTGTTCACCAAATAATTTCATAATTTACTTATTCCTATTTATACCACTTATTCCAATGGCTTAGTAATACCTATCAAAATAAATAATAATTCCTTAATAATAAATTTCGTTTTGTTTAAACTCATTTTTTCATGTAAAGAAACATAGAAATAGAGTTGTGTGTAAATCAAGGAATACCGAGAGTTGGGTGTAATAAAAATAATCAAACATATATTTTTTTGAATAAAATATATTAAAAATACTAGGGCATTACAACATGAATATTAAAAATTAATTAATTAATTCTAGTTTATAAATAACAATAGCTATTTTATGTAGTCCCTTATTTTTTATAGTTTATAATACCTTTATAAATTAATCTAATAATTCATGTTTAAACAATATATATATAAATTATAAGTCATTATATTTAATTTTAATGTTATATTAATATTAAAATCTAATGTTTTGGGATATTTATTAAAAAAATTCAAAAAAATTAAATCACTAAATGTTTTAATAAATACACCTTATTAATTCATTTATACATATATAAATTAATAAATACCAAAAATATATTTCTTAATATTTTTTGAAATAATATATAAATTTTGAAAAATCAAAAATAATTAAATGTTTATAATTTTTTTACAATAGAATAATTTTTATAAATTTAGGTGAGATAATAAAATATGATAAATAGGATATGGATGCATAAAACATCTTAGAAACTATCATTTTTTCAAAAAAATTGTTCTTTCGCCATATAAAATTATCAGTGTGTATATAGACTTAGAAAATTTTAATTTAAGGGGAATGACATATATATCATATTATTAGTCATCAAATCATTATACATAATCATAAAACAACATAAGTATTATTTTACAGATTGTTATTTATAGAAATCCAAAGAATATGAATGATTTACCATGATGCTTAATCATTTTATGCTATACTAGTCTAATTTTAATATAGTTGGTACAATTAATAATTATGACATGTTACATACATTGAGTTTATACCCAATGTATAAATTATATTTTATAATTTGTATGGATATCACCAACGGAATAAGATGTAATGTTTCATAGTCATGATTCAGTTTGATCATCGAATATGATATCATGATGTTGAATGGTATGACTAATAAAAAAAATTTATTATACAATGTCATTGGTTACATTATCACATATCATATTTCATGAATCAACTATATAGTGAAAAATATAAAATGATATTTTACTATGTAGACGAGAATTTTAACTATGTCCTCAAAAGCAACATTTTGAACATGATTTCGAAAATAATATAGCACATTAAGTTATTTATGTCCATTTTCGTTATTATTGATTTAAAAAAAATTATTAAACATTATTTGTTTAATTAAATAATATTACAATGTTTGAGAAAGATAGATAAAAGAAATAATGGACACTGTAAGAAAATTATTGTGTTCTTATCATTAAATTAAGTTTGTGAATGTATCATTTTCATGAGTGCATGGTGGAAATCACTAGAGTGGAATCCTAAAGAAATAAATTAATTATAGGTATCTAATGGTTTTATGAATCACTAATTATACAAGTGGGACTCTCACACCCTCTATATAATACTATAATATCATGTTGAAATGTATTTATGTGTAAAGAGAATGTGAAGGAGAGTATCCAGCAATGATTAGATAGGATTTCATAACCATTATCTCATGGTGAATACCACTTTTTAATCACTCTTGGACCCTCATTTAGAGAAAATGAATTATATTTTATATTAAATATTTTTTCGAACATCTAGTATAAAATTATATTAAAAAACATCCATTATTTAATCATATAAAATAATTTTTTTATAATATATTATATTAAATATCACTCAAATAGAAAATTTTAAAATTTATCATCACAAGAAATTAAATACAACTTATTTATATCATATAACATTCACTGAGATATATCTAGTTATACAATATCACATTTCTATGAGGTAGAATATAATAATTATTTATGATATACCCTAAACATATTATACGATAGCGGTGAATTCATTTAATACATAATGGATTGATACTTAATCTCCATAATTTAAAATGTTTATGAATGGGTGGGTGTAAACAAAAATTTGGATGCAACCACATAACTTTTAAGAAAACCCATTTTGTTTTCTATTGACAATCTGAAAATTTTCATTTTAAACATGTTAGAAAATTATAAAATGAATCATTTAATAATATAATAAGATAACCCACAACAAGTAGACGAAAATAATATAATAAATTTCCTCAAATTTTAGTTTACTATTCATTATTCCATTGTTCAATGTTATAAATATATAACTACTATATTACAAAACTAGAATCAATAAATATTGGATTTAATCAAAATTACAATATATTCAAATATCATACACTCAAAGTGTATCATCAATTGATCTAGTATTTCTTAAAAAACTCATAATATAAAATAAATATTAAATTTAAGATTTATCATCTCATCCATTTTCAAATACCAAACCCTTTCATATGTGCTTTATATTTCTTAAAAATTTCTCACACCCCAAATGTTCATCTCTCCATACAATTTATCTTCTACAAAACGAATTTCCTACAAAAACCACTAAAATTGAAATATTAAAATTAACCAATATATGATATACCATTAATAATATGTTTTAATAATTAACCATTCAAAATCAAATCCCATGGTTTATATTAAATCCAAAATTTATGGATATAATGAATATGTCATCTTTAAAACCATTTAACGTAAATAGAAATGTTTTTCATAATGTAAAATTAAAAAATTAATTTCAAAATAAATGTATGTAGGAAAATATCAATAAATAACATAAATCATAAAAAATGAATCATAATATCATCATAAGTGAACATTATAAACCACCCATAGTAATTAAAAAAAATTTCACCAAGAACAATATGTATAATTTTAATGATTCTGATTTGATTATTCAAACTGTATCACCAATAACATGAAATCACAATTCTTCCAAACAAGATCTCAATAAAATTTTATATCCCTCAACATCTATTTCAATGGAATAAATCTATATGACGGAAGAAAAATTGAAAAAGGGAAAATCTATTTGTGATAGATCAATTTTGAATGATTATTCCAAACCATAAATCATTTTTTATGGATAACAAAAATATTTTATGTGTTTTTCTTAAATTATTTTTCTTCTATATCTTGTGTAACCCGCAACAATAATTTTAATGAAATGTTATATAATATTAATATAATTATAATTTTCCCATTAAACAATGAGGTATAAATATATACAACCTAATTATAATAACAAATATGAATGTTTTAGATAAACAAATATATTTATAAATAAGGACACAATATTTGGTATAGGCTTTATATTATTCATAAATAAAATTTTATCAAATAATTTTTTTTATATCTTTTTGTTAACTAATAATAAAACTAATTATCACCAAATTTAGTAATTTTATTTTAAAAAATAAAATTATTTTTTTTAAACAACCTATATAAATTATCATTAGGATTATTTTTGGGATTTTTCTGAAAAGTATAATTCGTCAATGAATAATGACAAGTATTGGTTTATAATCAATTATACATTTTCTTTTAATGAATTTACATGTTTCCTATTTTTTAATTAGATTAAAATTCATCATTATATATATTATGTATTTATTAATATAATTTTTGTTTTTAAAATTCCATTTTATAGTATTTAAATTAAAACTTTCTCTATATATGAAAATTTGATCCTTGGAAAATAGATTATTCATCACATATGCTTGATTAATTATAAATGTTATCTTGAAAATTCCATCAATTGGATATTAAAAAGCTATTAAAAAATATGAATCATAAATATTCATGATATATATTTATTTGAAATAAAATTTTTAATGAATAAAAGAAATAGTAAAAAATTATTTATTGTAATTAATGTTACAACACAATTATAATGTGTTAATCAAAATGGATATGAGGTAAAGTGAAAAATAATCCTATACCAAAACAATTTAGTGGGAATATATTGACCTGATAGCCTATAATTTTTTTAGAAATAACCATTTTTTACATTATTTAATGTGATAAATTTGGGTATACATTATACCTTACAAAAACCCCAAAATTGTCATTTCCCCCACATATATAAAACCACAAACTCTCATACCCACAACACACATTAGAACTGTTGCTTCGACCATTACCTAAAATAATATATTACATTCATCCCACCAAAAATCCTATTGGGGATTTGTTTATTAGTGATTCCTCATACGATAAATTTACATATAAACTTAAAAACCCTATCTGAATATGTTATTAAACCCTTAACCATAAGTTTGATTTATATTATTCCCCAACATCGTTAATTTTTATTTCAATTATTATGATATAAAAAATAATATTGTATTTATACTTATATTTTATTATGTTAATTTCATAACAAATATCCATTTTTTCTTGAATATAATGGGAATAAACTATAGATCGTTGATAGGGTGGACTACCGCCAAATGAACTAATATTTTTTGTTTTCCACCACAACTTTTCACGATTGGATATAATTAATTATTTAATGTTTATAAATGATATTTATTATCTTATTATACTTATTTAATTATCACATCACATATAAATTATTACATTCCATTTCAGGGATGTAAGACAATTTCACTCCTGTGTACTATACAATAACACAAAACGAAGAAACATGACATGTTTTTTATGTGGAAAATTAAATCAAAGGTAGTAAGAATATATTTTATAAAATATTTTGACATAAATTAAATTTAAATTATTCTATAAATGTGAATTTTTTTTAACTTCCTTTAATATCACAAGTCGTGGAAATTGAAACAACATTCATGTAATAATATAACCTACCATATCCCAAAATGGTTTAATTAATTTTTGATTCCTATCATTTATGGAATAGAAATAATATTGATATAATGAATATTTATGTTATTTATATCATTATTAAAATTATTGAGATGATGGAAATATGATCATGTTATAAGGGACAAAAACAAAAAATCAAAATATACATGGAAAACTATGTATTTTTTACCCAACAAGTTATTTTCAAAAGGAATTGATAATAACCAGGTATTAATTGGATAATTAAGTCATATATGGTTTGATATATGTACCTATAATAATTTAATAGATTTATAATAATCATTTATTTTTAAAAATTATTTTTGGATGTTTTTTATTTAAGTATATGTTTATGGTATATGATTTCTAGATTCAAATTTATTTTTTTAAGAATTATTCTAAATGAACCACTCATTAAATTCTTGAGGGTAATATTATATCATTTATAAATTTAATTTCATGAATAAGATTCGTTAATTGATATTTAATTTTATATTTTATGTTATCACTTAATAGGTCTGACGATTCCAATTATTACCAATTTACTAAGGTATTCTTTCTCAGTTTTTCTATTTCAATACATATGTTTTGTTATAAAAATATCTTCATTTAATATTATTATATACATCCCATTTGACATTTAATATAATGAATATATTTATTATAAATCTATTTTATGTTTCATTCCATGTCATTTATTCATTTTTATAATTATTAAATGTTAAAAATTTCGTAAGGATTTTATCAAACAATCTCATCATTCATTATGATTATTTATGTAATTTGTTATGATAATAAAAAATCATTATATACCTGTCATGAACCTGATGAATTTCTATCTCATAAATTTATTTCATGAAAATTATATTTTCCATTTTATATTCCACTATTTATGTACTCAGTAGTTTGAATAATTTTTTTAAGAAAAATCGACATTATTTCTCCCTTGGTTTAAAAATAATATTACATCCATATAATTTTTTTCCAAAACTAATTTTTAAAATATAACTTTTATTAACCTACAACTTTTTTCAAAGAAATTTATACCAAATTATATAATTTTATGAAATTATTTAAAATTAATATTCATTATATTTTATACACAAGGCCCCCATAGCATTTATTGAATATATGAAAGGAATAGTTATATTTACATGATTGACATAATGTGATTTTCCTATTATCAAGTCCACATAATGGGTTAAATCATTAATGTAATGACCCTTATCCTAGTATCAATTTTAATGTGTCTTAATTTATTCCATGAGCATAAATATATCGAATCAATACCTAAAGGACATATTCGTTTGGTACTTTTGGAGAACTAGATACAAACATGTAACAAATTTTACATTGGGAGTAGAAAATAAAACATACACATTATAAAACATAATAAATATCATTGTTTAAAATACATTCAATTATCTCTTCATCATATCTTGGGGAATGGAAACAAAATAATTGGGATTTCAAATTCTCAGTTAATTTTAGTCCATGTGTAAGATATCATGAATATGTAATCCTAATCATTATATAATGGTAAATAATTTAAAACATATATCAAACAATAACTACATAATTAATAATAAATTGGATAAGGAAAATAACAAAAACCACATGAAATTTATTCAATGAACTGACATTAAATTGCATCCTAAGATAAAATAATTATAAAAATATAATGTATAAAAAATTAATAATTAATGAATGAAATTATTAATAATTTTTTTTTATCATATGAGGCACCGTGAAACCTCTCTATTAATTAATTTTAAAAATATATATTTAGTAATCAATATTGAAGGTTGATTTATTTTGACAATATAATTTGTTTCATGACACCTAATGAGGAATCATGGGGATTTGTATTATCAAGAGAATCCATCATGTTAGGTCTATATAATTACTTAAACATATGATCTTCAATGTAATTAATTAATCTATATTCCTTGCCATCAAATATCAATATTGCCTAAAGGATACTGATTTTTCACCAGTTCCTTAGTTAATAATTATCAACATAAACACTATATATAAAAATGTTTTAAAGCTTAAGAAATAATAATACACATAATAATTGAATATTAGAATTTAATATAAATGATATTTACAATGATAATTGATATAAATAATGTTATTGTTTTAATATAATTCTAGAAATCACAAAGTAAATGGAAATTGCACAATAAATTTTACCACAACATATATTTTCATGAAAATACAATTGGATAAAATAACACATTTTGAAACCTAATATTCCATAAATAATGAGGTATTCATGAAATCTATTTTAATGTTTGTAGTGTATAAACATTGTATGATTGAATTGGTGAATAATTACAAATAAGAATAAATGGATTGTAATGGGGGGTAAAATCTCATTCATCAATTTTTCATTTGATTAAATATTATTTAACCCCACATATAGTGGTTTTAAACAAGTTAATAATTTATAATTAAACCATATTAATATTTTTAATATAATATATGATTTTTTTATAGCATCTTATCCATTTTTTTATTAATAATATTTAATTGTTCTCATTTATTTGAGTATTATATCGATTTTTCATAACTCATACATATTAATTAAATTTCCACTTCATTTATAAGATAAATATTTATACAATATATATAATAGTAATAATGAAACAAATATTATTTTTATACCCCTATTAAAATTTTAATAACAAATGTAAATATGGTTTGGTCAAATCATGTACATTATAATTATTTAGATAGTGTTTTCCACATATGCAAGAGTGACGAAACTATTACTCAGTGGCCAATATAAAAAGAAGGTAAGCAGTACGTTATTGAAAAAAAACATAATAATATAAAATATACGATTTTGTTTTCATAAATATACATATATGTATTTATATATACATATATATCATTCATGTGGTGTGGTGATGAATAGATAGTCAAATTGATTCGTTAGATTGGTAGTCCACACGAACATGGACGATTCTATCATCATTAATTTTAAAAATATAAAATGAAATATATTCATTATAGAATAATTAATATTTTATTAATATCATATTTATTTCATTTATATCACACATAATTATTATAATTATTCATTATCACATTTTAATAATGCGTTAGTAAATGGAAAGTCATATTAATTCACGAGGCTATAATATCTGAACACACAAGTGACATTTACATGCCACATAAAAAATATAAGGTAATAGTGAATATATGATATAATGAATCTGAATATATAATTATGATATATATATATGTCATATATATTATTTAGATCCATCATAATACCCACCCTTCTGAGTTGATAATGGATTGTGTAACGACATCAGATTGTGAGGCGGTTGGTTTCGGTACACATGAATGTGGAATTTGTAACCCATTAGATGGAATTAAATGTAGTTTTAGGTCATGTAAGTAAAATATAAATAGCTGAAAATATGGATTATAATGAGATATATATGTGTGGTTTAATAATAATTGATGGTGGAGGATAAATAAATAGAATTAATATGCCTGTTGAAGATCATTAAATTTTATATACTCAAGATTTCACTAATGACATCCTAGGATTGATTTCTACCAAATATATGGGATAGAGAAAGTGGTAATAAAACATATCAAGCCAGTAGGGTTGGTCTTTATAGATCAAAATAAAATTTTAACATGTGAATAAGGGATAGGAGTTAGTCCTATTTTATAGATGAGGAGGAGTTGCAATCATGAAAATAATTAAATTTATTCAATGTCGGGAGGTATACCATACAACATGTGACTCAAAATTTGAAGAAAACTAAAGGGTATGGACTATTTAGTCGATAAAACACTTCAACACACAAAACAAGCCATATTTTTATAAGCTTATTCTTGCGTCTTTAAGTTTACTCAATTTCACCATTTCTAATTTTAACAAAATAACATTAATCTTTTTTTTTACAAAGATAATTTTACCACTCAGAACATTATTAAAATGATATTTATTTGTTATTTTATACCACATTATTTGGAATATAAAATTATTTGATAAATTAAAAATCATTTTTTATCTAAAATTTATTTTAATACAAATGCATGTAACACATAAAAACAATATTTAATCCTTAACAAGACTAATAAGGTTTTTAATATGTAATGGTTAACATAGTCATTATAAATTAAAAATTCATATATGAATGGAAATTATTTTAGATTTATTAATATTTAGAAATAAATTTCATGAATGTATAATTTTTAGAAAACTAATATAATTTATAAAATATCATTTATTATAAAATCGAATTATTGAAATGTTTTGTAATATTAGTATAACTAGAATTTACAAATATAATTGAAATGATTTAATTATAATATATTATTCTTAGAAAATTTTATAATGATATCTTCATCTAAAAAATCATGGAACAAAATAAATCATTCAATTAAATTCAGTTTTAATGTTTTACTATTATTTATTTTAGTTAATTAATTAATACATAATTACTTTATTGTTTTTACATAATAATTTGATAAAATTATTTCATTTGAAAAAAATATATTTGGAAAAAACAAGATATCAATAACCCATTTATATTTACCTATATAATTTCTAAAAAATCCTATATTATTTTTCGTTATCCCTAGGCTTTATAGATATAAAACACAATGATGGTTCCATTTTTTTCTTTTTCATTACATAACTTATTATATATGACACATTATTGGGTAAGAGTCCCCAAAACTCAATAAAGTAGATAACAAGGTCATAATGGTTGAAATATGGTAATAAAATGGGGATTTTATCTAATTTTTTGTTCATTTTAAACAATATCATCTAATTATAGCCACATTGTAAACTCTTTTTTTACCTTAATAGCACAATTACTTTTAACATTAATTCACCAATAATGAAGGCCATACATTAATTTGAATTTATTAGAAGTTAAAATTATGATGATTTATAATATATTTGTAAAAATTTTATAAATTCAAATCACACATTTTTTTAAAAAATATTTAAAAATAATCGTGCACACATAGTAAGGAAGTATTTTTTAAAGTGATAATATTCAAAAGTTTACAAAGATTATATATAAAAATTAAAATTAAAAATTGTTTCAATATAATTAATCTGATTTCCTGAATTATATTTTAGCTATATTTACATTAAAAAAACATAAGGAAAAATTTAATATCAGAAATTATTTAAAGAAAAAAAGAAGTTTTCAATTGATGTTCTGTATTTTTCATTATTCTTAAAAACTGAATCATTTGAGATAAATTACAATGACTCACCCTAAGATAATTTTTTTAATCTGATAAAAATAGTTGTGTTTAAATTTAATAATGTATTTTCATATATTGTTAATGGTTTATTTTAAATTATTTTCTCAACGTGTGACTAGAAAATGTATTTTAAAATGTTGTTAGATGCATTGTAATCAATCGATGAGATTAAATTTATCCCAATAGAATACGATTGGGGTATTACATTCTCCCCATCATAAATAAAATGCAACATTACAGTTAAACGGAGAATATTTTTAATAAATATATTGATATTTGAAAAGGCATTTATTGAAATCCCACATTGTGAAAATGGTTAATAAAATATCCTCTTAATAAGAGCTAAGGTATAGTATAATAGTCATTTGGAATAATCAGAAAACCAGGTTTTTTAGTAGGAAAACTTAGATGTAAAACATTATCATTGAAATTAAATGGAATAATATCACCCAATACATATGTAGAGTTATATAAAACATTGTTCATAAGAATATGGGTGGTCCTGAGAAGGTTAATGACCAAAAAATAATAACTGAAATATGGGTGATAATTTCACTAATATCTTTCAAAATGATGTCAGTGGTGATACAATTTTATTTCATAATATAATTCCCCGAGTTTTGAAATTATTTTTTATGATGAATAATATAATAAAATATTCATACATGTTACATTTCTATTTTTTAAGAAAAATTTCATCCTTCGGATGTTTCATACAAAACATACAATTCATCCCTTACTCAAATAAATTATTTTCAAAAAAATAATTTCATTCACAAAAGACCTAAATAAAACCATAATGGATCATAAAATCAATAAATTAGTAACATGATATTCCTCCATTCTTTATAAAACCGAAAATCATTTAGGAATGTTATGAAGTAACACCTAGAGTTAATCTTAATCCATTTAATAAATATCTACCATTAATGATCATCCCAAATATAAATTACCACATGTTAATTGAAGGTCCCTAAATGAACGTCATATTTCCCAGAAAAACTGATATGGATTTTAATCCACATATACTAAACATGATAATACCAACATAATGTATTCTATTAAAACATGGTAATGACCTTAATTACAATAAAACCATATTAAAAACATGAATTCATCCATATTAAAGATAAATCATAGAATAATTGGTTTATTAATTCAATCCAAAATGATATATAATCGAACAAAGATATGAGAAACCACATTACCTTTAAGTCATTAATCATCTATATAGTATTTAGTATTATCCAAATTACATTATCCATATAATTTTTTTCATTCTTCCAACATAATTATCTTATAATTAGAAACATATTATGATTTATTTATATTAAAATAATTCATTTTATAATATGAACACCATGGAACTATATAGTTTATCTTTGTAATCATAACCAAAATAGATTATCTCTCAAGTCATTAATAAATAACTATTATAGAAAATAACTTGTATATTTATTAATTCTTATGATGATTATATCTTAAATAAAAAAATTTACAAAATTTTTTCATGGATACAAATACACAAGAACCACATCATTATTTTTAATAAAATATGCATGTCGTTTTTATAATATCTTCTTTTATGATATATTTCCATTACTCTTGGAACTTTTCCACTTAATTCCCCATATACTTATAGTTGATCACTAAATATAATATAATTATTTATTACATTTTGTTTTCTTTTTTGGTTAACCATTTCCTCCCCACATATAATAAACTCTTAATCCCAACATTCATTTTCCTAGGTGATTCATTCTATTGTTATCCCATGTTGGAAAATAGTTCATTTATGCCTTATCATTATCCTTCTCATTTCTATATATCTCCCGCTCCATCACGTTATTCCCATTTAATCTATATGAATCATGGAATTTTTTTATCTTCGTTAATAGAAAATAAATCTATTTCATCGTATGATGAAAATGTTTTAATGATCATTTATCTTTAGGGACATAGATTAATAAATTTAATTAATTGGCCAATGTTTCACTCCATGTTTCATATGTCATCCATAATATATCTAGCTATCCTTTTAATGGTAGCATCATACTCCTCAACTATTTCTTCTTTATATTTATACTGTCTAAAAAAATTTTATTCAAATTAATTATTTTCAAAGGAGGGAAATATTTTTCCAATAATACCACCCAAAAAGAAATCCATTCCATGAAATATATTTTATATTCCACTCTAGTATTCTAAAAAATTACCATAATTAATCAGCATTGGATCTAAGAAGATAATTTTTATGTGAAACCCCTTCCATTTTAACACATTGGAATAACATGAATATCTTATCCAATGAAATAATTTGTAGGGACCTAGACTTAAACATTACATTTCATTGAGTTACGTCAAGAATTCATATTGATGATATTTACATGTTTAGATATATAGATAAATAGGCCATAACTATTACATAACAACTCAAATATTACATAGTGAAAAATTCTACTAAATATCAATTATTTTAGATGATAAAATACATTAAAATATCATATTTATTTTGATGATATATATGTTCATAACATTCATCTTGATTCCAACCATCCTCTTACCCATCATTATAATCAAAGGAATGAATACCAATAACATGAGATGAGAAGAAAAATCTCACTAAGGTATATAAAATAAAGAATTAAATTGTTAGTACAAGGATATTTTAAACTAATGAAAATAATTTCACAAATTCATACTTTCCACCCCTAGAAAATAAGTTTTTTATTATACCTCATGAAATCATAAAAATCCAAAAAAACATCTTATAAATCCTAAATATTTAAGGTATCTTGAGGAATCCATATCATATTTACATTTATGATTTCTCATATACATAGGGAGTAGCCTTCGTGGATACATTTGGAATGCGGATCTCATTATATTTCCTGAATATTTTAGGAGAAACGTTATTATTTAACCTCTTCTCATTGATAAAATAAATGAAGTGATGTCATGGGATCACTTACCCTATGTTTATAATTGAACCACATGTACACATAATTAATTTCCATGAACCATTATATACTCATAACAAATAAAAAAAGAATACTAGAAAAATTTATTTTCCACTTTACAATAAAACAATATAATTTCGAAATATTGATAAAACAAATCCATTCAAATAACCATTTTTAATTCCAAAAAAAAATATTATTTTTTATATATTACTATCTTAAACAATAGTAAACTTTTTTAATATGTTAGATAAAAAATATTCACATCAACAGAAATCTATTTGGAATTATATACCTTAAAACATTCATTTTCTTCATTTACTAAAAGTATTTGTATAAAATAATCCATTTCAAATAAATTTAGTTGAATAAAAAGTCATAGGGGATGATTTTAGAATATATAAATAAGGTATTGTATAATTTCAAAATATGCATCATTGAATGGAAATTGTGATGATGCCCCTTACCAAGAGTCTGAATAGTTACATATAATTAATATATTACTAAATAATAAAAATTAGTTAATTTATACTTTATTAATAATCATTATCAATGTTATTTTTAGTTTTTCATCAATTATTACCATTTTATAAAAATTACATTACTATTTATTTTCATATCTGTTATTTTGTTGATATTTAATACATGAGTTGAAAATGTTCATGGATTGTTGTCAATTGTCCATATGATCATAATTCCATCATCTATAGAATAACATTCATGAAATATTAATCACATATATAGATCAATTATTATTTAAAAATAAAATATTTATTTATGTTATAAACAATTAATGATGTTATAATCGTGAAGACAATATGCCACAAGTACACTTGAGTAATGTTTCCATTTTTCATTGATAATTATTGAAAAAGGAAAATTATTATTTTATCTTTCCAAAATTATAATAAAATATTTAACAACATAATAATCAATTATATATACATATATATATATACATGCCATGGGGTGAATAAAAATTTTTCTCATCACTTTGTGGTGGTGATAGTTCACACGTACGCACGAACGATGTTGTCATTTTTATGTGCAATGAAAGTAAGAACATACCAGATATAATATTTTTTTATAATATTAAATATTTCATTAATATATATATATATATTCAAAAATTATTACGTGTGTTGATAAATAGTAATAAAAATGAACAATATAAGTTCAAAAGGTGGCATTCTATCATACACATGAAGGAAATGTTCATTTCCCATTTGATGAAATTGGAGATAAATATAGATGTTTATATTAATATAATAAAATTTAAGTATATATAGGATACTGTAGTTACTATTTCCACATGGATGAAGTAGATTTATTGTAATTAAAATATGAAATAAAATGGAAATGCATAACCAAAAACAATACCTTTTTATCAGATAGTCACCTTTCTAAACACATTAACACCTCTAAGAAGTGTGTACGACATAAAATAGTTTCTAGAGATTGTGAAATGAGATTATATGATTTTGTTTGGTAAGATATTGGACTATCCGGAAGGTTTTTTATGTGTTTGTAATATGGAAGAATGGATTCCTTTTTATTAGAAAGGGGATGGGCACCCTTAGAAAAATGTAAAATATTCAATTATTATAAATTAATTTATAACTCTAAATGACTCAAAATAAGATTTGATAAATATAATATGAGTATATTTTTAAATACTATAATCATATTATTTTTATATTTGTATTTATTATATTTTAAGCCATTTCATTACATTTTACCTTTATTTATTATATTTAAATTTTATGTGCGATAAATACATTTTAAATATTAAAAGCCTATAAATTTTATTTATATTAAGTTAATTCCCAAAAAACGGACACTATATGAACATTTTTACCATATTATAGTATCATTATATTTTTTATACTCAATTACCATTTTTAAATAATGTGATAAAAAAATTTATTACAAAATATCAATATTTTCAATTTTTTAAAGTATTTGTTTCATTGAATTTAAATAAATTCTTAATTGAGGGAAAATTTAAAAAAAACATTTCATAGTCAACTAATATGCTAAAATCATCTAAACAATTCATGGATTACCATAATTACTTTAGTAAATATCTATTGTAATATTATTCCTAAAACATATTTTATATTCATATTAATAAAATAATTATTATATCATTGTTTTATTATTATTTATGGTAATTATTTAATATATAAAAATTATAATAAATTTCCATGATGTATATAATTTCAATATATTTTTGGAGACTATTTATTATCAATGATATAACATTTTTACCACAATATTAAAATTATTATACATATAATAAATAACAGGTTGATATTTTTTCACTTTAATTTATTTAAGTTATAATTATATATTTCATAGGTAAATGTCTATTGAATGATTAAATTATGATCCAGATGTATTAATAGTTGATTTTAACCCATAAAATATGATTTCGGAAGGTGTTAGGGTATTTTTATTGTCATTAAAATATTATTTTTACCCTAATTTAATTGATTTACTTTCTTATTGGTAAATAAAAATTATCATAGTTACTATTAATAATATTAAAAAAATTAATAGTAACCTATTATCAATAATTTGAACCCCCTGATTCCCAATATTGAATCTATTTTTGAAAATATAATACATATATGTTATAATAATTAAATGAAAATTAGCGTTGTTGACAAAATTAGAAAGCATGATATTTGAAAATAAAACCTTTAAATGATTGACATATATTTATATCCAATTTAATTGAAAAATTACTTCCAATAACAAACATTAGACTAAATTATGAAAACATAATATAATTATAATTTTTATCCAATTAGAATGATAACATAATATTATATATAAATTAGATGAAAAATAATATTTCAATTAAAAGGATGTATTCATCATTATTCATAAAAATATGAATTTTTTCAGAAAAATACAAAAAAAAATTATCCAACTAAATTTTGAAATACTTGTTTTAAATAAGGAATTTATTTTTAAAAATATAACTTATAAAAGTTTTCAAAATATATATTTACAATGTTACCTCTAACTAAGGAGACAAAAAATCCTTCTTAAAATATTAGAGCGTTTATGACTAAAATTTGATTTATTCATATTTTTCGACCAAAACAACTATCAGATCGAATAAAAAATTAATTTTATAATGAAAAAATAATATAGTAATTCATGCATATTATTTCTAATAAAAATTCTAAGAAATAACAATAACATAAAATAATAACAATAATAAAATATTAATTTTCATTATAACAAAGTCTTCTACTCCAAAAATGATTTTGGAGAAAACCATTGGTTCATATTAAGTATGCTATTGGAAAAAGAATCACATTTTTTGTAAAATTGATATGAAATTCATAAAAATTAATATGAATTAAAAGTCTTATTTATAATTACCTAGGATGCTAAACATTCTCTCTTTTGGAAAATTACATCTTTGCAATTGATTTCAATTATAAAATATGTGGGTAAATTTATCCCTCCTATTATTATATTAATCTGACGTTGCCTCAAAAACCATTTGGTTATTCCATAAAATATTAACATGATTAATCAACATAATATTCAATAGTTTATTTTTGTGGCTAAGAACATGAACATTTTTTTCTTCTTATGAAATATTATCTTCTAACTAAACTACTTATAGACTCAAAAAATTAGATATATCTCGCGTATTAATTCTTATCATTAAAACATGAAAAAAATTATATACCTTGGATAAAATTAGAGGTATATCCACTCTATTTAATACTAAACCAACATTCTCAAGAATTTTATATGATCCAATGAATCATGGAGTCTACATACCCTTCTTACCAAAATTTATCAATATTTTCCATTGAAAATAATTGAGAATGATATAAACACCTAACCTGAAAAAAATATTCTTCCTCTGGTTATCCATAGATATTTTTTTCCATCTCTATGATATTCTCATGTGTTTCTTAATAGATATATCATATTCTTCCGTATTTTCTACCAATTATAGTTATATCATCTTCCATTCTCCGATTTTGTCACGACCCGTCCTCGGGGCATGTGTCGTGACTACCCCAAGCCCGCCTTCTATAGGCCGGGGGCTGGAAACTAGCACCAAAGTCATAAATCCCAACAACTGGGAAGGCATTGTCTTTATAAAAGTAAACAAAACACTACAGAGTACAAGATGAAGTAAAACACTAAGTACAAAGAGAAGTGCTGAAAGGTAAATGGGCCAGAATACAAACCCAAAAGAAAGTACAACTACAACTGAACAGTGTACAACAGAAAAAGACAACAGTTGGAGGGACGAAAGCGGCTCATGGGTCGTCCTCCTCGGATCCTACCTGAAGGGTAGGTATAGATGGCGCAGCTCCTAGATCATCCACCACGGATCCTACCTGAAGGGTAGATATAGATATCCTCCACAACGCACTCGCCCGTCAACCTCCTCCGAGTGTCGTCCCGCCGTGAAGTCCGCTTTCGGATACTGGCTCGTCGTGTAGTCCACCTCCGGGTACCGTCCAGCCCTCGAACACTCGGCCTCCTTCAGCCATGCCCGTCGTCTGCAACAAACACAACGAAGTGCAGGCATAGCCCGTGCAGGGGTGAGTATAACGATACTCATTAGGGACCCCGAGACCCTCAAGGTCTCACTAAAACCAACATGGATAACCACAAAGAAGATCTCAATAGATAACCTCTACTTAGGTATATGCCCATGCATATACCTAAGTTATCACGTAACCCATCTCAATCATGAGGAAAACACCAAGATCATGAAATCAACGGATAAACACTACCCAGGTATATGCCCATACATATACCTAAGTTATCAAGTGACCCATCTCAATCATGAGGTAAACAAAAAGGTCAAAAGTCTCAGCTCAAACCAGGATTTTCATTATCGAAACCATAACTGCTGAAGAGCTTCGTCTCTGGAGTGTACAGTGGTCCTATAATGACTCTGAGGTACTTCTCACTAACCTAAGACTGCTGAGGTACTCTTCCTGTCGAGTACCGCGGGTCAGCCACCCAGACACAGTAGTGCTTCCCGTCGAGGTATGTCACCCAAACACAGTAGTGCACACCCCCTAGTAGCCTGCTGAGGTACTCTCTGGACGATTACCATGGGTCTGCATTGTCACATAGGTAGTGCTCTATCCGCCATGGGTCTGCACCTCACAAAGTAGTGCTCCGTCCACTGGACTATTCGACTCACACCAAGTCGAGTCGGTCAAGCAGTCGTCAGGTCTCAGTCGGCTACACGGTCTCCGTACTCCGCACGCTCGTCTCCGGGAGGGTCCGCTCCATGAGCTATAGGTCGATACTACAAGAATCTCAAAGTCCCTCAAAAAATTATCTCAACAGACCGCCTCGTCATAGGGGTCTCAACGCAACAGACGGCGTGTCAATCGAACGCCCGGTCTGTGAGTTATTAGCCTTTTCGTCCCAGGGGCCCGGTTGGCTTCGTGAGCAAACTAACCCGGCCGTATCTCAACTGTACCCCAAACTCTCATAGGGTATACTCATAGGGACCTTTTCTCAACGAGATCACCAACGCCGCTGACGGTTCGTCAAACGGACATCTGGTCTGAAAGATATCAGATTTTTCGTTCTAGGGGCTCGGTTGGATTTCGGGTGCAATCCGACCCGGCCACTATCCAAATATATCCAAATCTCGAGCGAATAATTCCCAAAGTTCCATCTCACTTAGAGGAATCCAAAAAAGTCGATGGCACGTCAATCGGACGTCCTGATCTCAAGATATAAGCGTTTCCGCTGCGAGGGCCCGGTTGGTTTCGTATCCGAACCAACCCGGCCGAACCCAAAGTATTAATAAACTTTGTGTGCGATATAGAGAAACGACCGTCTCGTTCCAAGGATCGCTACACAACTGACGGTGCGTCTATTGGAGGTCCGTAGGCCAAGATATGGTCATTTGACTGAAAGTGGTCCGAACTCGGGGGGTCTGGGCCCGGACCGACCCGGCCCGACCCCCCCTGGGTCAGCCCGAACCGGGTCCGACTCGATTGGACCCGGCCCGGACCGGCCGGTGCGGCCTGTCCCGGCCGGCTCGGTCTGTCCCGACCGGCCGGTCGCGGCTCGGCGTGGCCGAGCCGAAGTCGGGGAGCGGGGGGTGCGCACGGCCCGCCCCTAGCCGTTAATTGAGGGCGGCGGCGCAACCGCCGCTACCAATTCTTCCAGCGGCGCGCTCAGGCACCGCTGCTACCTGGTGACCGGATGGCTCCAGCCACCACCTCCGGTCACCGGCGCCGCCGTACCGGCGACCCACACATCCTGGTGTTTCCGCGGGCCACCGGAGTTGCTCTGGTGGTCCGTTTTCAAAACCATCTGAGCCGGTGTTCATCTCGGGTCTAGTACTTTACTGTGAAAGCTTCAAAAATACTTTGCGGCCCCATTATGTCATCGCTCATCAATCCGCACGTCAATTAACAAAATAATCCGTCTTTGTGGTTCTCAGGCGCGACGCGTTGGCGCCGCGCCCCTTCACCGTGGCCCGACTCCATCCGCGGATGACTTCGGGTTTCTCCGTCGCGGCGCGACGGTATCGTGCCTTTGTTTGTTTTTCACAACGCGGCGCGACGGCGCCGCGCATTTCCTTGTCGCATGATTCCGCGTGGTGCGACGGAACCACACCTTCCCGTACCAAACCACAAAGAAATCCAACATGGAAAAGGAGGTGGGTCGGTCGTATTTGTGCGGACCGGCCCCCTCTCGTTAAACGATATCTGTTGGACATATTCACGAAGAATAAAAATCAAGGGAGTAAACGAGGGTTCACCAACAATCACAATTTAAATTCCCTACCTCGTAATTGTCGTTCGTTGATGATCTCGGAAAAAGGGCGGAATCGATTCCTCGATTGTCGTGTTCGTCACACACTCCCAATTCTCATGCTCATGCATCGGAAAGGAAGAAGGGTACTCATCGTTGGTGGACGAGCGTTCGGAGGTGACGTCGTCGTTGACGACGTTTTTCGCGGGCGATGTCTTCTCCTTTGACGCGGATGAAGGTCGTTGGAGATGTCGTGGGCCTCACTTCCCTTTCCTTGCCTCGGTTGAAGAACGATGAAGAAGATGGTGTCGTCGTGCTTCAGTGGTGGAAGAGATGTTATTCGTGTTCTTCGTCATAGAGAAAGAAGAAACTCAAGACTTCCTAAGCCTTTTCTCCAAAGGCTCCCAATCAACTAAACTCCAACCTAAATAAAATAAGTTCTTAACTTGTTTTATTAACACAATAAAGCTTATGAAATTCAAGAGTTTGAAATTTAAATTAACTCACATAATTAAATATCTCAAGTTGTCAAATTTAGTGAGAGGGAGGTGGAGAGACTCATTTAATGAGAGAGAGTTTCATCCACATAAATGGAGAGTTCAAGAGTTAAGGGGTTAAGGGGGTTTGATACTCATGTGGGCTCCACCTTATAACATCCACCCAAGGGAGGTTATGTGCGGGTGGGCCCCTCCACTAACCTCCCCTTGGAGGTTCTAACTACCACTTCAAATAAAAATATGGCAAACACGTATTTTTATTCAGTTTAATTAAAAACCCCCAAAAACTAACTTCCAAACTCAATAAAACGCAACCGCGGAATATGTGTTCCTAAGAAAAAACCAGCACTGCGGTTCCATCGGTGCCCTCAAAATTTAATTCTGAGCACCGGTTCAAAAGATATAAATTCCCTCTCATTCGTTCACTGAACGTACCCGAGCCAAACATTCATAAAATGATTCCGGGCACACCGGTCCTCGGAATCAGGCACTGCCAGAAATTGCGTTCTTGTAAAATCTCAAAGAAAAATAAGAAAAAAATTTACTTGAAATTTTCGGGTCTTTACATTACTCTCACCTCAGGGCTTTACGTCCCCGTAAAGCTTCAACACAAACTAGGGTCACAAAAGCGGTATTTAACATGCACCTGAGCCTTCCGCTCCCATGTGCTTACCTGGAGGTTCCATACTGCCAAAGAAAGTGAACACGAGGAATCGATCGTCCTCGTAGGATCCACTACTATCGATCCCCGATCCCCACTGGAACCTCCGTGAAAAACACCTCATCGCCATCGTCCAGCTCCTCATGGTCGATGATATTTGAAGGGTCGAGCATGTATCTCTTCAGTTGAGATACGTGGAAGTCGTCGTGCACCTGGTGCAGCTAAGGTGGATGGGTCAAGCGGTAAACCACCTCGCCTACCTAGCTGTGGACCTAGAAAGGTCCGTTGAACCTCAGAGTTAACTTGCTGCCTTGGCCACATCTCTGTAAACCTCGTCGAGGTGAGACCCATATAAGGACATGATCATCATCATCGAACTCTAGAGGTCTCCAATTCCTGTTAGAACTGGAACTCAAAACGACTGCTGCCATGAGGGTAAGGTTGACCGACTCAAGAGTGATCGGTTGCACCCTCCTGTGAAAGATTTTATCTTGTGCTGCATGGGGTTTCCTTTTCGCTGACCAAGGAAAACCCTTCCCGACGTTTTCCTAAAACCGTTAATTTGAGTATGAACAGTTATAGCCCATTCCATACTCAAACTAACATCGTAAGGCCTCGACGCTGCCACCAAGAGATTCCAACCGAAACACTCGCCTCGAGGGTCTGACCACACCGTCGGCGTAAGTGTGATTATCGAGTCTCCTCCTAAGGTATCTTCAGACGTGAGGGTCAAGAACATGGCTTATCGGAAACTCTAGGTCTGGGACAAGATTTTTGAAAGCAAGGAATGATTCATATCGACGTCTGTTACTACAACAGCTAGTAGTGGACACAGAATGTCCCTTGAATCATTTTTTTTAGATCCATTTGGTCACACTCCTTGACCGCATGCAGCCTCACTCTTCCTCTGCTCTCCAGCTCCCTGAGCCTGGGGGGGATAACTAATGTGGGTGGTTGTAGCCTGTTAAGATGTACACCACCTCATGCTGCCCTCCTAGCTCTGTCTCCACGTCTACTGCTTTGCAGACTCATCTCTCCTTTAAGATTCCTCTTCTTTAACATTTAACACGCTCGTGTCTCTAAGACTGGTGCCGGTTTCCTGTTTCTTACTACACTGTGCAGTCTTCATCCGCTCCTGGATGATCTGTACCTTCTTTGCATAAGATCTGAAAGAGCTGCTAAAATTTCTCCTTTTCTGAAAAGAGAAACTCGGTCTCATCCCCTGGATGAACCACTCCCATTGCCTAATAAAGTCAATCCTGACATGAATGATGCATTCATGCCATGGATGAGGTTTTAAGGCCTTGACGTAACTACTAAGAGATCCAAATGTCACTCTCTCCTCCAAGGGTCGAGTCACACTGTCGGCATCAGTGTGAGGTCACTGGGTCTCCTCCAGTAGAAATCTCGAATGTGAGGGTCAAGTCAAGAGTTTAACTGGGACCACTCAGTATCAACCAGACAAAAGGATAGGAAAGCAAACAAAGATAAGTGTCTTTTTATTATTGCAGCTCATAGTACAAAGACATGAATACAACAACAACATGGAACTAGAAGTACAAGGGACGTATCCACTAGTTCTGCTCCTGTACACCTGCTCCCGTAGCTCTACTGCCTTATCCACTACTCAGCTGTTGCTCAAGCACTCATCACTGCTTCAGCCTCGGTGGCTCCTCCAATGCCTGCGGATCAACTGTACGAGGAGTCGGACAGTCACGTGCCAGGTGACCCTTACCGCCGCATTAGTAACACTGTCTGTTTCTAGCACGCCTGGCTCTGACCCCACCCCTGGTGCCCCGCACCACCAGTCCTAAAACCCGAGATCGTCCAACTGCTGGTCTGGTCCTCCTGGACCTATGCATCATCTGTCTACTTCCCACAGATGACTCGGCTACTGATTGAAAAACACGCGGCAAAGGCAGAAGCTCCTGTACACGCTCGGGGTGTAGAGCTACTGGCACAAACTCCACCCTGAAGAATGTCTCGAAGTCTTCCCATGTGAAGGTCATCACGTCGCAAAACTGAAACAAGTGGCTCCACCACCTGCCTGCTACTGCCTGAAGAAGGCTGGCAGCAAAGATCACCATGAAGTCTGCCGGCGTCCCCACTAGCCTGAAGACTCTCACCACAGCCTCCAGCCAAACCTCAGTCGCCTGCAGGTCCGTCTCTCCCTGGAACCTGGGTGGCCTCTGGCGCTGAAACTCATGGAGCGCACTCAATTGGCGGGCATCGCCTACTGCTGGGGCTGGTGGCATCGATGGCCCAACGTATGGTAGTACCGCTAGTGCCTCCGCCGATGCCTCAACTGCAAGAGGGCCCTGTACCAAAGCCTCGTCGCTAGACAAGCTGTCAGTACGCACATACCTCAGGGCTCTAGCTGGTCGTCCGAGAAAAGGCATCCTGAAAGAAACAACGTGACATGGCCAAACAATTATACCTGGTGAGCTGACCTGGTTTGAGCTGATATTTAAATAAATCTTCTCGAAACACACACACAATCAGTGTTTTCATGCACAAAGTCGGAAATCAGTTGTCAGGGTCCTGGTGTATGGATATGTCGGCCGCTCGCACCAACCCTGGACTCCCTGAACTGAAAACCACACTTGGTACTCTTAACACTATTGCTTCACAAAATGAAAATATCAGAGTTATAAGTTCTACGGTAGAACCGACTCATCTGATACCAATTTGTCACGACCCGTCCTCGGGGCCCGTGTCATGACTACCCCAAGCCCGCCTTCCATAGGCCAGGGGCTAGCGACTAGCACCAGATGCGTAAATCCCGATAACTGGGAAGGCATTGCCTTTATAAAAGTAAACAAAACTCTACATAGTATAAGTGGAAGTAAAACGCTAAGTACAAAGAGAAGTGCTGAAAGGTAAACGGGCCAGAATACAAACCCAGAAGAAATTACAACTACAACTGAACAAAGTACAATAGAAAAAGACAACAGCTGGAGGGACGGAAGCAGCTCCTGGGTCGTCCTCCTTGGATCCTACCTGAAGGGTAGGTACAAATGGCGCAGCTCCTGGATCATCCACCGCAGATCCTACCTGAAGGGTAGGTACATAGAGCCTCCAAAACGCTCTCGCCCGTCAACCTCCTCCGAGTGTCATCTCGACGTGAAGTCCACATCCGGATACTGGCTCGTCGTGTAGTCCACCTCCGGGTACCGTCCAGCCCTCGAACACTCGGCCTCCGTCGGCACTGCCCGTCGTCTGCAACCAACACAACGAGGTGCGGGCATAGCCCGTGCAGGGGTGAGTATAACGATACTCAGTAGGGACCCTGAGACCCTCAAGGTCTCACTAAAACCAACATGGATAACCACAAAGAAGATCTCAACAAATAACCTCTACTTAGGTATATGCCCATGCATATACCTAAGTTATCAAGTAACCCATCTCAATCATGAGGAAAACACCAAGATCATGAAATCAACGGATAACCACTACCCAGGTATATTCCCATACATATACCTAAGTTATCAAGTGACCCATATCAATCATGAGGTAAACACAAAGGTCAAAAGTCTCAGCTCAAACCAGGATTTTCATTATCGAAACTGTAACTGCTGAAGAGCTCTTTCTCTGGAGTGTACAGTGGTCCTGTCATGACTCCAAGGTACTGCTCACTAACCTAAGACTGCTGAGGTACTGCTCCTGTCGAGTACCATGGGTCAGCCACCCAGACACAGTAGTGCTTCCCGCCGAGGTATGTCACCCAAACAGATTAGTGCACACCCCCTAGTAGCCTGCTGAGGTACTCTCCGGACGAGTACCGCGGGTCTGCACTGTCACACAGGTATTGTTATGTCCGCCATGGGTCTACACCTCACAAAGTAGTGCTCCGTCCACTGGGCTAGTCGACTCACTCCAAGTCGAGTCGGTCAAGCAGTCATCGGGTCGAAGTCGGCTACACGGTCTCTGTACTCCACACGATCGTCTCCAGGAGGGTCCGCTCCACAAGATACAGGTCAATACTCCAATTATCTCAAATTCCCATGAAGAAGTATCTCAAAGAACCACCTCATCATAGGGGTCTCAACGCAACAGACGGCGCGTCAATCGAATGCCCGGTCTGTGAGTTATTAGCCTTTTCATCCCAGGGGCCCGGTTGGTTTTGTTAGTGAACCAACCCGGACGTATCTCAAATATACCCCAAAATATCATAGGGTATACTCATAGGGACCGTTTCTCAACTATATCACCAACGTCGCTGACGGTTCGTCAAATGGACGTCTGGTCTGAAAGATATCAGCTTTTCCGTTCCAGGGGCTTGGTTGGATTTCGGGTGCAATCCAACCCAGCCACTATCCAAATATATCCAAATCTCGAGCGAAGAATGCCAAATGTTCCGTCTGACATAGAGGAATCCAACAAAGTCGACGGCATGTCAATGGGACGTCCGGAGCTCAAGATATAAGTGTTTCTGCTCCGAGGGCCCGGTTGGTTTCATATCCGAACCAACCTGGATGAACCCAAAGTATTCTGAAACCTTGAGTGCAATATACCGAAACGACTTCTTCATTCCAAGGATCGCTACGCAACTGACGGTGCATCGATCAGAGTTCAGTAGCCCATGATATGGGCATTTGACTGAAAGTGGTCCGAAATCGGGGGGTCTGGGCCCGGACCGACCCGGCCCGACCCCCCCTGGGTCGGCCCAAACTGGGTCCGACCCGACTGGACCTAGCCCGGACCGGCCAGCGCAGCCCGGCCCGGCCGGGTCGGTCCAGCCCGACCGGCCCGCCGCGGCTCGGCGTGGCCGAGCTGAAGTCAGAGAGCGGGGGGTGCGCGCGGCCCGCCCTAGCCGTTAATTGAGGGCGGCGGCGCAACCACCGCTGCCAATTCTTCCGGCGGCGCGCTCGGGCGCCACCGCCACCTGGCAGCCGGACGGCTCCGGTCGCCGGCGACCTGCGCCTCCGGGTGTTTCTGCGGGCCACGGGAGTTGCTCTGGTGGTCCGTTTTCAAAACCGTCTAAGACGGTGTTCATCTCCGGTCTCGTACATTACTGCGCAAGCTTTAAAAATACATTGCGGTCAGGTTATTTCATCGCTCTTCAATCCGCAAGTCAATTAAAAAAACGTGCCATCTTCGTGGTTCTCCGGAGAGGCGCATTGGCGCCGCGCCCCTTCGCCATGGCCCAACTCCGTCCGCGTATGTCTTCGGGTTTCTCCGACGCGGCGTGACGGTATCGCGCCTTTGTTTGTTTTTCACGACGCGGCGCGACGGCGCCGCGCATTTCCTTGTCTCATGATTCCGTGTGGTGCGACAGCACCACGCCTTCCTGTACCAAACCACAAATAAATCCAACATGGAAAAAGGAGGCGGGTCGGACGTGTTTGTGAGGACCGGCCACTTCTCGTTAAACTATAGTAGTTGGACATATTCACGAAGAATAAAAATCAAGAGAGTAACGAGGGTTCACCAACAATCACAATTTAAATTCCCTACCTCGTAATTGTCGTTCGTTGACGATCTCGAAAAAAGGGCAGATATCGATTCCTCGATTTTCGTGTTCATCACACACTCCCAATTCTCAGGCTCATGCGTCGGAAAGGTAGAAGGGTACTCGTCGTTGGTGGATGAGCATTCGAAGGTGACGTCGTCGTTAACGACGTTCTTCGTGGGCGACATCTTCTCCTTTGACGCGGATGAAGGTCGTTGGAGATGTCGTGGGCGTCGCTTCCCTTTCCTTGCCTCAGTTGAAGAACGATGAAGAAGATGGCGTCGTCGTGCTTCAGTGGCGGAAGAGACGTTCTTCGTGTTCTTCGTCGTAGAGCAAGAAGAAACTCAAGACTTCCTAAGCTTTTTCTCCAAAGGCTCCCAATCAACTAAACTCCAACCCAAATAAAATAAGTTCTTAACTTGTTTTATTGACATAACAAAGATTATGAATTTCAAGAGATTGAAATTTAAATTAAGTCACATAATTAAATATCTCAAGTTGTCAAATTTAATGAGAGGGAGGTGGAGAGACTCATTTAATGAGAGAGAGTTTCATCCACATAAATGGAGAGTTCAAGAGTTATGGGGGTTAAGGGGGTTTGATACTCATGTGGGATCCACCTTATAACATCCACCCATGGGAGGTTATGTGCGGGTGGGCCCCTCCACTAACCTCCCCTTGGAGGTTCTAACTACCACTTCAAATAAAAATATGGCAAACACATATTTTTATTCAATTTAATTAAAAAACCCCAAAAAATAACTTCCAAACTCGATAAAACGCAACTGCGGAATAGGTGTTCCTAAGAAAAAACCGGCGTTGCGGTTCCATCGGTTTCCTCAGAATTTGATTCCGAGCACCGAGGCAAAAGATATAAATTCCCGCTCGTTCGTTCACTGAACGTACCCGAGCCAAACTTCGGAAAATGATTCCGGGCACACCGGGCCTTGGAATCAGGCGCCGCCAGAAACTGCATTCTTGTAAAATCTCAAAGAAAATTAAGAAAAAAATTTCCTTGAAATTTCCAGGTATTTACAGATGTTATCCTAAAAAACATGTGATCGATAGCTATTTATATATTATTCATCAAACTTATTCATCTGTATAATGAAAAAAGCTATTATTATAGAATAACTCAACCAAATAATGACGATGATTCCTACTTACCTATTAATATATTAAACAATATCATATATAATCCCCCATGATCTGAATTGTTCATTCATAATTCCCATTTGATTGAGGTTTAAGAGTAATACTAAATTTTAATTTAGTTCCCAATGAAATTGGATGGATTTTACAAATGATGGTCATGATCTGATACAATTGAGAGAGAGGAAATTTTTTTAACTGAAATAACTCTTTAATATATATGTAATGACTATGACCTAGGGAGAATGTATATCTAATTGGGTGGAAATGACAAAATATATTTAATTACCTGAAAATAACTCAAATCACATTGTTATATCGAGAAGTATTTTTCAATCACATAGTAAAATACATTGATATATTTTCTCATTTCCACATTGGTACTAAAAATGGATGAAGCATTTCTTTTGGTAACTACCACTTTGATTTAACATAAATAAATGTCAAACATCACTGAGTAATATCCTCAATACCTCCTTTCATTCTATCACACCAGAAATAATCCTAAAAGACTATGTACATCTTTTTACTATATGGATGAACTGAAAATAAAGAATTAAGAGATTAATTTAACAAATATTACATCAATTAAGAATAATAAGGAAGAAATAATCTATTCAAAACTAAAAATTACAATATTTTCCAATGTTAAATTTAGTTAACTTACCCTTATAAACCAATTTAACTTTTTTTGTTGTTCATTTTCATACTTATGTTCCTATATAATACTATCTAATAGATAGGATTTAAACTAAACCTAATGCATAATATAGTAAATTCTAGTACCAACCACTTATAACCCAAAATTTATCAAATAAATAACCAAATGGGGATTTTTCAAAAGTAACATAATTAATGTAGAATTAATTTTGTATATCATATGATAAACCACGTTTTTCTCTTCAAAGATGGTTATGAATCGTGCATTAATAAAACCAGACTACATCTAACCATATTATTTATCGTATTATAAATTCATTCTGAGTGAATATATATATATATATAATCATTTTTGGTCGGTACATATTCAACATTTTAATCCATACAGATGATACCTCCAAATATTTAATCTAAAAACAAAATAAATTTATTCCAAATCTTGGGTAGGGTAACTAAACTCAAATTATTAAACTGATTTGAAGAATAAAAAATTACCAGATCATTACGCATTAGGAAAAAACCAAGTCCGTTTGATGAAGCATCTTTGTAGATAAGAAATTCACCATTTTGATAAGGTAATGCAAAAAAATTAAGTAGTCAACCATATACTATTAAATTCATTAAAATAATCCTCACATTTTTTATATAGAAGAACATAACTTCTTTTTCTAATGAAAATAGTTAATTCTCTACATAACCATGAAAATTTCTCAAAAAACCAATAGTAATAACCTACTAAACAAAAAAAATACTATGAATCTAGGTTATATTTTTGGTTCTGGGCCATTACTGGTCAACTTTTATTTTAGTAGCATCCATGGTTATTCCTTCTTTAGAAACAATGTGACCATGAAAATTAGTTTTTTTATAACTAAAATTCACAGTTGCTTAATTTTCTATATTGTTAATTTTATTTTAATTTTATTAAAAAGACCCATATGTGATTTACATGACCTTTTTCAGTTTTTTAATACAACAAAATGTCATTAATATACACAAAAACAAACGTATCCATGAATCCAACAAATATTCTATTCATTATATCACTGAATATAGCATGTGCATTGGTTATCCAAATAGAAAAACTAAAAATTCATAATACTCATATCTAGTATGAAAAGTATTCTATGAAATTTAAACATGATTTACATTCAATTGATTGTACCCCAACATCAAGTCACCCATTGAATAATATTATGCTCCCTAGAGATGGTCAAACAAATCATTAATTTGAGGTAAATAATATTTTTTCTTAACAGTGATGTAATTAAAGGCTCTATAAATAATTAAATGGCTCATTGAACTATTTTTATTATTAACAACAAAGACAGGAAACCCCATGGTGATGTGCTATGTCTGATGAAGCCTTTATATAACAACTCTTGTAATTTCATCATCAACTCGAAAAGTTCAATGGAGCAATTTGATAAGGGGGGTTTTAAATTAGGTTTGCATCCAAAACTAAGTATATAGTGAAATAAATTTTTTAATCTAGTATAATATATGGAAATTCATAAATAAAAACATTAAGATACAAATTTACTGTTGGCACATCCTTAATTTGAATAGTTCCTTTGTTTTTAAAAACATATGCAACATAACATTCAGTCCCTTAATCTAACAGTTTGACAACATCAAGATATGTTAAAATGGTAAGGGTAAAATCGTTTGCACTATCTTATTGACATTCTGAAAATCATCTTCTAAAGCTCTATAGAAAATC
This sequence comes from Viscum album, assembly GCA_963277665.1. Lineage (NCBI taxonomy): Eukaryota > Viridiplantae > Streptophyta > Magnoliopsida > Santalales > Viscaceae > Viscum > Viscum album. The sequence continues at coordinate 1,252,779,706 of OY728150.1, read as the reverse complement.
ATATCATGGTAAAAAAAGAGATAATCTATACCCAAAATAGCATTAAACTCTACCATAAGCAATACAAGAAGATTTCTAGGAAACTTTGTTCCATGTATAAGGATATTAAAATTCATATAATTTCTTTTTCCCTAAAAATTTTCCCCTTGTGTTTTTACAAGAAGTTAAATATTTATTTATTGACGTGGATTTTCATGTTTACTAGAAAATTTCACAGAAATCAAGGAATCTGAGCCCCTGAATCGATCAAAACATTGGAATAATATGAATAAATAAATGATATGCCTAATACCACATCATTTGATGGCCTAATATATTATATATTAGATACATAGTATTTCACCACACCTTTATGAATATATTCTATCGGCTTTACGTCACTTGTTTTGTTCATCAGAAAGTCACTTGAATAAGGACCCATCTCATTTCTCTTAATTCATTTTATTGAATATACATCTGAACTATTCATACCACTACTATTATCTTACACATTATAATTAAAATCGTTTATCCCATTTCCCACATTTAAATCACATATCATACTTCAAAATAAATTCACAAGTGTTATTTTAAAATAGTTCTAAAAATCTTTAAACATATTATTATTACCATTATATTTTTTTTTAATTTTCCCATTTAGTATCCACCATTAATACTTTTTCAGCGTCATTCTAAAGACCATATGATCATTGAAAAACTCAATTTCCACCTTCTCTTCACATGAAAAATGAATTTCATAAATTTAAAACTCTTTATAAGGTGAATCCATTAGTTAATTTGGATTTAATCCTTAGTAAAAATCACTAATTTTACTATCATGATCCCTAATGAATTTGTGATTTTACTTTGCTGGCCGAGTGAATTTTTCTTTGAATGTAGCAACTGAATCCCAATATTTAAATAATTCTCTAAATTTTATTCCATTCAATGTTGAAATGACTTAGGATTATATTTCCAAAGTAGTATATTGTTGAAGTTATCCCCACCAATAACATCAATCTCCTCACTATCCCAGATAGTATTAACCCATAACCACCAATGTTCTACTTCACCTTCAATATGGTAAACATCAAGACTAATATTTTAATTTCCTAAACAACCAATTACATAAAAAATATTTTCTATTTAATTAATCGACTCTATATAGGGAATGGGGTCAGATGATCTTATGAATGATGGAGGACGATGCAACAAGAAATTTTCCACTATCGACAAGTAACATTATGGTAAATATGGATTCTATCATATATGTATATCACCCCTATTTATAGCAGGAGTTAATTTCACCATCACTAAAAATATTGTTCATTTTTTAATTTCAATAGCACTGGTTATTGTTTTGGAAGTTTATTTTCCTTTGGTTGTAATCAAAACACACCATCTATTTTACCCCTACTGAAAACAGTATGAATGAACATATCTTAAATGAAGAAACATGTAAATTTTCAAATGCTATATCATTTCAATTTTACCATAAGGTAAAATTAATTTATGTATAGTCTATTATCAATATCCAAAACACAAATTTTTTAGAAAAGTATGCCTTTACCGCTAAATAAAATAATCAAATATTACAATGTAGATACTTTTATTCACTATCCTTTTTTCACAAGATAAAACTTTTTAAAACATTATTTAATTTTTCCTTCATAAAAATATTCATAACATTCATATTGACATCTACCATTCACTAACCCATCCTTGTACCTTATGGAAATCATTTCAAAAAATATTGAAGATCAAAATAATTTCATTAATAGATATAAAATAATGAATGAAATTTTCAGTCCATGCACATTTTAAATTCATCAAATCATTTTCAATAAATCATACATTTCACCTATAAAACATAACTACTTTAACATAAATTATGAAATCATTATATTCCAAAAAAACATTTTAAGAATAGTAATCATAATTGTAACATACATAATTCATATCAAAAAAAAATTATGTCATCCATAGCGTCATAGTGTGTAACTTTCTTGACTGCATTGGGAATAACCATAACATTATATTCCATAAAAATAATAGAAAAAACCTTATCATTTAACTATGTCCCATTAAATAATGCATTTATAGGTATCACATGATAACCAACCCTCAGTTTATCATGTCACCACAGATATACATAAGAAATTTCCAAGAACCAGAACATTATCTAAACATTTAAAAACATTAAGGACAAATAACATTTCCACCTAAAAATCAAAAAATAACTTTTCAAGATATTTATATAATAAATGAATTCTCAGTAACATTTAAAAAATTCCTAAAAATGGGAATTAATTTTTATTTTTTATTTTAAAAATTATTACGGTTTGTAGAAGAATCAAATTACCAAATAAGGGTCACGGTGGTGGAAATGAAATTATCGTCATTTACATTATAATGAACATTTATTTTATCATTTAGTAAAATTATCCATATAAAATGATTCCTTTTAAAACCCATTTAATGAAATTAAATGGTCAATAGGGTTGATTATACACCACATAATCAAAGGTGGTTTATAGTAACAAAATATGCCTCAGCAAATGGAAAATGAGATGAAGCCCTTAATCGCGAGACTTACTCATCACATATAATATTTATATTCTCTATTTATAATCATAGGATAATTTATATATTATTGAAAACTATTTTAATTCTTATTTTTTTTTATCACATATTAGCATGTTATAAAATTACAAAATTATTTATTTTATTATGAGACCTTTTATCAATATTCAGTACTTCAGTCATGAATGAACATGGTATGATGTCAGTAGTTTATGTGGTCCGGACTCAATCATATCTAAACTATCATTCATGATATAAATTTTTTTTCATAACTCAATTATACTTTATTATTTTACCACTTAATTAGGGTATTAAAGACAATCATCTTTGAAATAATGGAGATGGTAGGTTGTATGTTCACAATATTATTTTTTCCATTTTTCATTGATCATTATGGAAATATGGTAATAATTATTTTATCCATCCAGATTGATTTTAATATTATAAACATCTTAAAAATAATTTAAATTTACTTTTATAAATATATCATACATGTGATATGTTGAATAAAAATGATTCACATCTCTTTAGAGAGGTGATATTTCACACATACGAACGAATGACATTACCATTTTTATATGAAAATGAATTAATAACACAATTTATAAATTATTATATTATAATAACAAATACTTTATGAAGATCATATATAATTTTTAATTCCATAATTTTGACTAGTTTTCAGGAACATTAATGAAACATGAACTATATTTCTCTTAGGGCTATAGATTATTCTACACACGTACAAAATGTTTATTTCACATTAAATGAAATATGAGATGGATTGTGGTGATGATATTAACATAGTAATGTCTCAATTTATTGATCATAATATATTTATCCGTTCACCATGGATGAAGTATATATAATGAAACTGTAAGGTAAAAAATAGATACCCTTAAATAAAAATCATTAGAATTCTCTTGGATGATCACCTTTTAGTTTTGATGAAACCCACATTTTAACGTCTTGCGATGAGGATAGTAGTAATATTTGTTTAATGTCATAAAACTCGAACCATATTGTAGTCTATTGTCTTGCATGAAAATAATGAGCAATTTAACATCATGACGTATGATAATAGAGTTTAATTTCATGCAGGATGGAAATTTAGTTTAAGGTCATGCGTGAAGAAGATGAGGAATTTAAATTCATATAGGACGATAATGAGCAGTTTAACGCTATGAGAGATGATAATGATGTTTAACATCATGTGGGAAAAAGATGAGCAGTTTAATTTCATGGAAAATTATAATGATTTGTTTAAGGTCATGATAGGTTACAATTTACATTAACATCATGAAGGATAAAGATGAGCAATTTCAAGTAATGAAGGAAGATAATGATCAGTTTAACCTCATCACTAATGATAAGGATGATTAAATCATTGAAAATGATAATGATCTGTTTAGAATAATGATGGACGATTATGCAGTTTAACATCATGTGGTATGAAGATGAACATTTTAATGTCATGGAGGACGATAATGATCATTTTGACATCATGACGGACGATAATTCAGTTTAACATCATGTGGGATATAGATGAGCTGTTTAAAGTCAAACATGAAGATAATGATATGTTCAACGTCATGAATGATGATAATGAATTTTAATTTCATGCTAGATAAAGATGAGTAGATTAATTTAATGTAGGATGATAATGAGTAGTTGAACATCATGATGTGCGATAATGATGTTTAAAAATAGGCGGGATGAAGATGATAAGTTTAATGTCATGCATAATTATAATGAGAAGTTCAACATCATGAACAATTATAATTTAGTTTAACGTCTTGCATTATAAATATTAGTAGTATAAAGTCATGTATGAAAATAATGAGCTGCTTAATGTCATGACAGATGATGATTCAGTTTAATGTCATGTGGGATGAAGATGAGAATATTAAAGTCATGGAGGACAATAATGAACAGTTTAACATCATGAAAGATGATAATGAAGGTTAATGTCATGTAGGATAATGATGAGTAGTTAAAAGTCGTGCATGATGATAATGAGATTTATAATGTCATGACAGATGATAATGTAGTTTAATGTAATGTGGGATGATGATGAGTAGTTTAATATCTTGTAGGATGATAATGAGTATTTTAAAATCCTGATATATGATAATGTTGTTTAACATCATGCATGACAAAGATGAGTAGTTTAAAGTCAGGTAGGACGATTATGAGCATTTTAACGTCATGTTTGATGACAATACAGTTTTATGCCATACTGGATGATGAGGCCTATGTTTCTCGACAATAACATTACACATCGTACATATTAACACCAAAATCCGTAGGAGTTTCGAGCAGATCAAAGAGCTCCGAATGAAGCTGGGACACAGAAATAGATATCTTGGTGCTCAGTGGGTGGGTGTGTGAAAATTTTGAAAAAGCTCGTGCTAAAGGGTTGCGGCGTGAAAAGTGATGCGTGTCGGCCTTTGCATTAGTGCCCTAAATTCAGCCCTCTATTACTAGCATATTCAGCCCCGCTTTCTCACTGAAGGCATCGTCGAATGTAGGTTTGCACCCACAGGCCCCATTCTGTGCTGAAGGCCACAAAGAACCACATTTGCATGGCCAGGGCAGGATCCATGCCAAAGGCTCTAGGGAATGTCTATTTTTGTGGTGGCCAATCCAACCCCAACTTTTTCCCCAAGGTGTCATCAAAAGGGGGTTTCCACATCTGGACCACATTCCGTGATGAAGGCCATGATGGACCATGTTTGCGCAGTCAGGCCTCATTCCATGCCGAAGGCGATGGGGGAACAACAGTTTGTGCGGCGGCCACTCCATCCCCCAATTCCATGCCCAACGGGTCATCGAAAGGTGGTTTCCACCCACTGGACTCATTCCACACCGAAGGCCCCAACAAACTGTGTTGGAATAGCCAGGACCAGTTTTGCGCCGAAGGCGACGGGGAACGACTATTTGCAAAATGGCCGCTCCAACCCCCATTTTTGTTCCAAATGCAACAGGGGCTAGGGTTTTTTATGTTGGTCCCTTGTGCGTTGGTCCCTTGTGTGGCCCTTATGGGACTCCTTCTATAAGACTAAACGTCTCCCCTCTCTTCGAGGGATGGTGACCAAAGATGAAGCAACTCTCTACTGCGCGAAAAACCGCATATTTCGTGACCGCGTGAAATCTTGTGGCCTTCAAGAAATGGTTGTTGGGCGATATGTTCAGTGCGCCTTCAGACGGTCCCTCAGATCATCCTAAATTTTCAATTTTATTTGTGTGCAAGGGTCTCATCTTGCGCACAAGCCCCCTCTGCGACATGTGTCCTTGCACGCCACCTATCTGACTTGCGTGCAAGCCTGCTTCTTGCACGCCTCCATTCCAACTTGCACACAAAACCCCGTTTTATGCGTAGCACCTCCATCTTGCACACCACAGGTCCCACTTGTGCATAAACCATTCACCTTACGTTCCAACCCTTCCCATTGCACACAAAATTTTTATTTAACCTCATCCCATTATCTAACAAGAGCTCCATGTGCTGCCCTCACCTTGAGACACCTTGTTCAAAACACTCTTACACGCGATGCACCTGCATCATGCACTCATTCACAATGTGTTCATGCAGGTTTCCACAGAGTAATTTCAATGTCTCTTGGACAATACTACGTTTTACGTTTCTTTGCCTAATGCTTCTACACATAGGCATGCTAAAATCTATTGCTTCTTTGCAGAGCCATGCTAACATGGACCCTAAATGGTTCACTCCATCACACCCCATTTCCATTGCATTGCCGGTGCATTCCCTTCACCATGGTGCAGAGGGTACCAGTTATGTATTTCCTAAGGGTGCGGAGAAAACCCACCTCATCTAAGCTGCAGGATGTTAAACTACCAAGCACCTTAATCCTCAGCACATTACGTTAAACTGTGACTTCCCCTCATGCGTCCTACACATAAAAAGGGAATCCACTCTAGTGTAAACCCCTAGATTTTCATGTTGTATGTAGAACCCATACTTCTCTTCTCTTTCTCGATGCCCAGTCCCTCTCCTATTGAGCTTTGTCACCATTCGGGCCTCCACCATATAGTAAGTCCCAATCTCTGGTCCTCGGCCGCTAACCAAGAATTTTACCGTGTTTTTCTCGGGGGTTCGGACCATGCGTAAGCCCCTATTACCTATTTGGGTTGCTAAATACATGTAAGCCCCGCTCCACTTCCCACAGACGCACCTTTCACAATGTGAACATCAGGTCTCAACTGCCTCTTGTTTCTCATACTGAGCATGACCCACAGGGTCTTAGAGAAAGCATCGACCAAGACTTCCACCATGGGAATCCTAGAGTGTAATCCCTATCACACACCACCTTATCTTCAAGGAAATTGATCCTTGCAAAGGAAATATACGTAGGGAGCCTCCATGAGAATCATTCCCAACACCCGTTAGTAGCTCTGACCCCTTCACATCAGTTCACCAACACCCTGGGTAGCGTAGATTGAAAACCCCACACACCCTGGTACAAATACATTGATCCTTACCAAGGTAATGTAGGTAAGAAGCCTCCACAAGGTTGAATCCAACCACACATTGGTCGCTCTGAACCCTTTACATCGATTCACCAACTCCTTGGGAATCCTAGAGTGTAACCCCCACTCCCCCTGGAACTATGTGGTCTTTGATATTTTCCAAGGCACGGTACGTAGGAAGCCTCCATGAGGTTCAAGCACACCACTCATTGGTCGCTCTGACCCCTTCGCGTCAGTTCACCAACACACGGGGCTGCCTATAGTATAAGACCCACACCATTCTGAACTATGAGGACTTTAATACTTACCAGGGCTAGGTATGTATGAAGCCTCCATGAGTTTCAAGACCAACACCTAGCAGTTCTGACCCCCTTCAAGTTGGTTCACCCCCGTCATGCATGTCGTTGAACTGTGGGCCCCAATCAGCAGTAAGCCATTGTTTCCCCAATCAGTGGTAAGTCGTTGCACACCATACCCACATGAACGTTGTGGTATTTTATCCTTTTTAAGGGAAGGTACATAGGAAGACTCCACTAGGTTCAAGCCCACCACCAATCTGTCATCCTGAGAATCTTCACGTCAATTTTCCCCCATCTAGCAGTAGGTCGTTCTGACCTCAATCTATAGTAAGCCATTGTGACCCTATATAGCTGTAAGCCATTGAAATCACTCTTCAGTGGTATGTCATTGATATCCTTATCCAGTAGTCACCTATTGTGACCTCATCCGCGGTAAGCTGTTGAAAACCTCAATCAGTGGTAAGCCTTCATCAGGTGAACAACATGGACTTTGATTACCTTTCATGAGGATACATAAAAATCCTCTTCGAGGCACAATCCCAAAACCATCGTCATACACATAAAAATTCCATCCCATTCACCTTCCACTATAGAGAACATTCCATCATCCATCCTGATTATTACCCATGCCACCACATCATGGTGGTGTCTGACCACCCCATTCTCCATTCCATTTAATAGCATTTGGGAAGTGAACCACACGTTGGCCCCAACATCGGTGTTCCCTCCATGGGGTTTCACCATCTGATCCCTCTATATAGTCTTCTGATTATTCTGATCACTCTCTGTTGGACTTTAAACTAACGGAATACCTCATGTAAAACATGGGGAGCTGAGTAAAACCTCAGATAATGCCCATGGCACATGATTACCCACATTCGATGTGGGATGCCTCGGGCTTCCACTCCCTTGAGAAGCCCTATAATAAGGAGAAGAAACCCAGACGTGCTATTGTACCAGCGCCTAGACATTCCAGTTATGTCCAACATGACTACTCCCCTGAATGAAGGTTGTTGCACTAACCCTTTCCTTTAGAATGTCCTGACATAAGTAGTATAATTAACTGTTGTTCATGAAGATATGGCACTGGGAATAGTTTCACGAACAACATCTTATGTCTATAAGGGATACCCAGACTAGGTGATGATTACTGAGGATGAATCAAAGGATGGAAGAACTGACATCCCTTCATCACATTTCGATCGTAGAGAAAATGTCCCAGAACAAGGAGGGGATGCTGTCTGACTTTGGAAAGCAGGAATTCGGGGCAAGAACACCACGCCATTCATACGCAAGCAGACTGACGTGCGCACCCCGGGGAAAGCATTGAAAATATAAATGGTGAAATCAACGTGAAATTATTCTCCTCAGTATGGATATTGATAAACCTCGAGGCATCATTGGATTGACATGTCATCGGATCCAGTTATCCAGCACTGAGTCCCACCATGAAAATAATAGGCCTGGCATGAAACTCACTGGACGTTGGGGCAGTAGAACGTTGGGCATCCAGTTCTGTGATGTTGTTAGAGTGGATCCCTCATACCGGTCATGGAATATGGAATGGAATTGGGGATCTTTTTCGTCGACTTTTTTTCCTTTCGGCACTGATGATTTAATCTCCTCGCTTTCAGGAATCAGGTCGCTGCACCCGGAACGCGATCACCTCCTTCACACTGATTCGGGGAAGGGGAAACACTAACACAGCAGTCCCACGTGGATCCACTACTTACATGATGGAAACTACACCCATTGTCGTGGGGCTTCCACGCACCATCTCCCCATCCTAGGTTTTCCAATGAAGGGTAATCAACGAACTCATGAACCGTTATAAGGAAGTCAGGGTCATCACAACGTGGGATATGGACCGCTTGGATTTGGAGGCACTCGTGCATCATTGTAAGGGCTATCCCAAAGGGCCGTGTATGGATTCGCTGCTCCCCATGCCAAAATATAACCATTTTAGGAGCCTCACCCCAAAACTCTTTGATGATTCCCTGACTTACGTTGATGAGGTCGGTGACGTCTGGCCCAACCCAGTCAGATTCCTATTCAAGGGGCTCCCAGCAAGGGCTCCCACATGGTCATGTCAATTCCGCACCCAAATATTTCTTGATGAGGATCATGTATGACTTGTATCTACACCATCATCTCCAGTTCGTTCAACACAACACCATTTTCGGGAACAAGTTTAATAGGACGCCCGCCATCGGGCGTCAACGTCGATGGCTACTGTGCCCTAGCCGCCGCCGACACGTACCGTCAGTTCCCTGTATACACTGGGTAGTGGAACATATATGAATAACCAGGATCAAGTCCCCAACTACCCCATGGGGAGGGTGGGTCATCTCTTGTAGTCTCCAGTACAAGCAGTGGTTGCAACAAATTAACCCTCGTCGATTCCACCAAGTACGAAGGTCCTCTTCATACAACCACCATAGAGAGAAAGAGCATTCCCCACTTCAAGGAGTCACATGGAGGTCTTCCCCATGCCACCCTCAATCAAAATAAGTGTCTTTCCTGCTGTGGTGACACTTGGTATATAAGTCTATCACGTGTCCATTACACTGGCTATGGAGTCATTCCTCCTGCCCCCGCCCGCTGGTGTAGGGACATTGCACATATGGTATCTCTTCAATATGGGGATCCTCCCTATGTTCTCTTAGTAAATATTGAGGTTCCTCCTTGCCTCGGAAACCAGAAGGGTAAAGGCCAGCCTCGCCTCACTACCACCCAACACAGAGGTCCCACCCTTGTTCAGCAAGAATAGTACAAGGACAGTCCTCATACTGAGGACACCAGGGGAAACAAGCATGGATGTCATCCCCATTCTCCTTCCAGTGCTAGTGGAGTATATGCTCGATCTAGCACTATCCATGGAGGTCCTCCCCATGTCCCCTTTGAGATATTTCATGGTACTCTTCACAACATGGCATACTCAGGTGGAAACCCTCTCCGCCTCAGCACCATTGCAGTCGATGGACCCCTTGTCAAAAATCATCCCTGTCCCGAGGAGCCACCAAGGGGTAGGATGATGGGACATTTCCGTGATAAGAAGAATCCTGGGAATGTCCAGACAGAGAATAAACTAAACCACCTCTCAGACTCTGAAGAAGAGTATGACTCAGAATGGTAACCCTCCTATTTCTCATCCGAGTCAAGGGCTCGGGTAGGAATGAGGCGCATTAACCTAGAACTCTCACAATGTGAGGTTCATCAGATTCCCACATCCCTCCATTGGTATATCTAGGAGGATGAAAATCTGATGACCCCATAGGTCACGATCGTGCAATCACCACCGTCATCACCCGATGTTCTCTCTACGTCGACAAGAGATCATGTTGAACTATTCTGGGAACCAATGGCAGGAGAGCAACAATGTAACCTATTTCCAGTGTCCCTAGCCTCAGATCCAGGGATAGTGGCCATCCACCCATCTTATTGTGACATAGTGGCCAGGTCGCTACACTCTTCAGAAGACTGCCTGAGATTTAGCATCCATTCAGTCTGCTCGCTGTACTCTTCATCAGCCAGCCTGCCATCCCAGTAGTCTACCACAGTACCACTACTAGTTCCTCATCCACCCCCAGTTGAAAAATGGGAAAATCAGGGGGCATCCCCTAAATCCAAGCCGAGGAGCTTATGGAACATCCTTGCAGTAGACCACTTCCCTGAGATTTTTTGGCCCATGGTAGCGTCAATTTTTCATGCGCCGGAATCGCTCACCCTAGAGGATATTGAATGTTTCTTCCAAACCGTCTGGGTAACACACATTTGCATTTTTCATCAACAAGTTGTTTATCTGAGGATCCAAGTTCATTTTGAAGACATTGGCGAGAAATTCCGTCTAGTCGGTCTGGCTGCGCTCCTGGTGACCTAGCTCCCTGAGTCACCAGCCCGTCGTATGGCCCTTAAAGAGTAATGTGTTTATAGTTTCAAGATAATCATCAAGATCATCATGGATTCATCCCCCACAAGAGAATATGTGGATAGGGGTAGTATTCTAGGCTCTTATTCAGTCTTATCTATTGGAAGACCGACATACAAGGCGATATCAAGAACATGCCCCCAGGAAGGGTCACATTCATCATGGTCAACATAGTTGACGTGGAGGATGAGTTGTAGCTTATTTATGGGGACATACCCCCCAAAATATTTCCACCAATATTCGACCAATTGAATAGAGATAAATTCTAGTATAGGAACCTACTAGGTCTCCCTGTGCACATCAAGGCATTAGTACACAACCCGAATTCTAGTAAGGGTAAAGAACACATTGGGGCTTCCAAGTACTCTGACCCATCCACCTTTATATTGACCCATCATTTTCTTAAATTAATATTACATCAATTCATAGATAAAAAACATAATAATATTACACATAGAGTATCCAAATGTTTAGTTTCTTGGGAAAACTAGGACCACACATAACAAATACAACATCAATCATAAACATTTATTTAATTTCTTCTTCTTTAGCTTCTTATTGGAACTTGTCCTCTCTTTAGTACATGTATCCACCTAAGGATATACATCAAAAGGGGTGAGCTAGAAGCACAGTAAGAGGATAGATAACAACAATATAGTGTGGGGTGATCATAATTATAAATTAATCAAAAGATCATGAACATGAGAGGAGCATAATTAAAAGACATGAGATGTGGCAATCCATAAAAATGAAACATCATGTCTTAGTGGTTTACTACCACACATACTTGTGAACAAAGATATAATATTTTTCACACATCATCACACATTTAATCATGAGATTCATCACTTTACCCAATGCATTGGAGTGCTATATAATTCTGGGATCACCCATCTCATTTAAACATTCATATTGCGCTATATAATTCTGGAAGCACCCGTCACATCATAACATTATCATTTATCATGCATTCCCCAATGAACATATAACATAAATGAATATAACTAACCCATGAAACGGAATGGGTTCCATCTCATAATAACACATTCATAAACTTTGGGTTCCCAAAAGAAAGAGGGAACAACATACTTTATACAAGAACCATCATCCTTGAATGAGAGGTAAAAGTTGAGTTCTTAAGAGAAGATTTCTTTCGAAAAACATTTGGATTTACATAAACATCATTAGTAAACATCTATATCTCAGAAAAGGAAATAAAATGATGAAAAAATTATCTTTATGGAGTGACCACATAAAAAATGGAGTGAAAGAGGTAGAACCCGAAGGATGAAAGTTGGGTTCGAGAATTTCCCCTTACCTTGTACCCGAATGCTTCCTTCTCTTTAATGTCATGTATAATGAAATTATATTCATTAATTAGAAATACAGAATGATTTTTACATTAATATAGTTAATTCTGGTTTCATTATGTCATATTATGTTCCTTTGGATGACTTATAGAGTTTAAAAACATTGTTCGGGGGTGTTCGTTTTTATGGTTTTTTCTTGGGTGGTTCAGCTGTATTCTTAAATTGATGTTTTGGTAGAACATGAGTAAACATCCTGAAATAAAATTACATTTCATTAATGATATTACAGTATATTTAATGATTTGATAATGAATTCAATTAGATCCATGTGGATGAATCATTATATAAGAATTAAATGACGGTTATTTGGGTCAATTTGGGCGGTTTTTAGATCACAATGAACTTGTTTTAACTTATCACTTAGTAATATGTCCATATTATATTTACAGAACATTAAATAAAACATAATACACATAAAATATTCTCTTTCAAACATAAAAATGGTTTCATTTCCTGATCTGAAGGATGAAATTGAAAAAGAGAGCAAGTTGTTTTTGAAGGTGATAAATTAACACCTCATGAACAATGTTCTCTTGAATAAAATAAAAGGAAGAGGTAAAGGGGGTGGGGTTATATAATATCCCATTAGAATCATAAAATTACAATATATGTATAATACTGGAGTTATAATAAAATTTGGATGAAGATAGGTGGGGATTGATCGAGAAATGAACTTGAACATGAAAGGAAATTAGAGAAGAGGGAGGGAAATTACCTCTTCAATCCTTAAATTGAGAACCCCCTTAAGGAAGCCATTCTTGGTCTTTTAAAGATAACAGAGGATTTTGGACGTGGGGGAGGGGATAGGGAAGGTTTTTGGGTAGAGTTTAGAGAAGGCTTGGAGCTTGATAGGTGTGAGGAAAAGCGGGAGTGAAGGGTTGCTTTTATAGTGGAGGGGAGAGGAGTTTCCTTAATATAAAATTTATTACTTTATTAGTTTCACCTAAGACAAGGAATTGTGAGTCTTGAACGACCATGAATAGTAATTTTATAATATAATCCATAACCAGGTGTTCTTACCTCATTAGAACATCACTGAGGACTCAATTAATACATTATTTAGCATTTATTGTGAATTATCAGATTTTACTATTCATCAAAAATTCATGTATCTCAGAAAAATCCCAAAATTTTACCCCAACCATTTTTTGATGTGTAGAATCCAAAAATGAAGTCCATTTTTCAAAAATAATTTTCAAAATATTATTAATTTAATATTTCATTAAAATCACAATTTACTTCAATAAAATAGTTTTTAAGATTAAAACTGATTTTATTGTTCTTTCAAAAATTATGTAGGGTCTTATAAAATTATCTAAAAGAAATTAGACATTGATTAAATACATATTAGGGAAATGAATTTTTTTTAAATTTATTAATTAATTTTAATTATTTATTTATGACTTAAAAAATACCAAAATGTTTACTAAGGTCAAATTGTCACTTTCAAAGATGTCTAAATTTTATTTAATTATTCATTGGTAATATTACTTTTATGTAGGATGATTTAACGTTCATAAGGGTCATATTACTATTAATAAGGGTATGTTACTATTCATAAGGGTAGGTCACTATTAAGCAAAAATTATTTTTGTTTCATTAGTCTCCAAAAATCATCTTGAACACAACCGTGTATGTAGGATTTTCAAAATTCCAAACATAGGAGTGATAAACTTATGTTTAAAGGTCACTTATCACTTTTTAGTTCATTATTTTGTGTTTTCATGCTATTTTTGACATAAATATAAGAAGGTAAATACCATTGAAAAACATTGGGTCGTTACATTCTTCCCCCCTTAAGAAATTTTTCCGTCGAAATTTCACATTACACAAACAGGTGAGGGTACATCTCCTTCATTGCCTCTTATGGTTCCCAACTTGCTTCCTCAAACTTATGGTTCCTCCACAACACTTTGAAAAGATGGGTTGTCTTGTTGCGTAGAACCTTATCTCTCCGATCTATAATCATTACCGACTACTCCTCATAGGAGAGATCATCTTCCAGCTGCACCACCCATGAGTTTAGTACTTGTGAGGGTTCTGGTATGTACTTCCTCAGTAGTGATACATGAAACACATCTTGAACTTTATCCATATTTGGTGGAAGTGCAAGATGATAGTCCACAGCTCATATGCGGTCAAGGATCTCAAAGGGGCCAATATACATTGGGTTTAACTTCTCTTTCTTCCCAAATCGCATGACTCTATTCCATGGAGATATTCAAAGGATGAATTTATCTCCAATGTCAAACTCCATGTCCCTTCGACGGTTGTCTGCATAGCTCTTTTGCCGACTTTGAGAAGATTTGATATGTTTCTGGATGACTTGAACCTTCTCGGTCATCTCTTGAAGAATATCGGGCCCAAGTAGCTTTCTTTCTCCAACTTCATCCCAACAGGTTGGAGTTCTACATCTCTTCCCATAAAGAGCTTCATACGGAGCCATCTAAACACTCGAGTGTAAGCAATTGTTGTATGAGAACTCAACCAATGGGAGATTCTGATCCCATCCACCTTTGAATTCTAGAGAGTAGGCTCTTTGCATATCTTCAAGCGTCTGAATAGTCCTTTCAGACTGGCCATCAGTTTTGGGGTTATAGGTCATGCTGAAATTTAATTCAGTACTCAAAGCATGTTGAATGGTCCTCCAGAATTTAGATGTGAACCTTGGATCACAGTCAGAGACAATTAAGAGTAGAACACCGTGCAGTCTCACCAATTCTTTCACATATATCTTTTCAAGTTGTTCAAACGAGAGTTCTTCCCGAATAACGATAAAATGGGTAGTCTTGGTGAGTCGGTCAACCACAACCCATATCGCATTATTTCTCTTTGACGTCTTTGGGAGACCCGTGAAAATGTCCATAGTAACATTTTCCCATTTTTACATGTGTACAGGCAATGGCTGCATCATACCTTCGGAATTTTTCCAATCATCTTTAACTTGCTGACATACCAAGCACCATGATATATATTCCACAATTTCCTTCTTCATGTTATCCCACCAGAAGTTTTCTCGGAGATCACGATACATCTTGGTGCTCCCAGGATAGATAGACAAAGTTGAGATATGTGCATTATCCAATAGATCCTTCTTTATCCTGGGTGATGAAGGCACACAAAGACATGTTCCAAACCAAATCACACCATCATCGTCGATATGGAACTCTTGCAGCTTCCCTTCATTTACTGCATTCACCCTCTTTTGTGTCTCCACATCATCACTTTGTGATTCCTTAATCTTCACTTGGATGGATGATTGTGCAATCATTTGGGAAAGGTAGGATGTATCCCCTGCCCTTATGATTTCCAAATCCATTCTTTTCATATACAAGAATATTGGGTCTTTATCAATCCGTATCATGGATAGAGTAGCAGGTTCGTTCATGCTTAGAGCACCAGCTACCTTGTTTGCCTTTCCATGATGATATTGAATAGAGCAATCATAATCCTTGATTACCTCTAACAATCTCCTTTGACGCATGTTGATCTCCTATTGTGTGAATATATAGTTTAGGCTCTTGTGGTCGGTGTATATGTCACACTTCTCACCATAAAGGTAGTTCTGCCAGATTTTCACGGAAAAAATCACGGCTGCCAGCTCTAGATCATGCGTCGGGTAGTTCTGCTCATGGACCTTCGTCTTTCGTGAGACTTAGGCTATCACATTATAATTTTGCATGAGTACACAACCCAAGCCTTTCTTTGTAGAATCACTGTATATCACACACCTTTCTCCACTTTTTGGTAGTGTGAGTACAGGTGCAGTGATCTGCCTTCTCTTTAGCTCCTTCAAGCTTCCCTCACATTCTTCCATCCAGACATACTTTACACCGTTCCTTGTTAACTTAGTTAGTTGTCTTGACAATCGTGAGAAGTTTCTCACAAAACGTCGGTACTACCCAGCTAATCCAAGAAATCTACAGATTTCTATGACACTAGAGGGCCTGGTCCATTCCTCAATCACCTTTGTTTTTGAAGGATCCACAGAAATTCCCTCACTTATGATCACATGATCCAATAACATGACTTGATTCATCCAAAAGTCACACTTTCTGAACTTGGGGTACAACTTCTCCTTTCTCAATGTTTCCATCACAACTCTTAGATGTTCTCCATGCTCCTCCTTGCTCTTGGAGTAGATGAGAATATCATTGATAAACACTACCAAAAATTTGTCGAGGTAATGTCTAAAGACTCTAGTCATCAAATCCATGAAGATTTAAGGGGTATTAGTAAGTCCAAAGGGAATCACCAAAAACTCATATTTCCCATACCTTGTTCGGTAGGCAGTCTTCTGAATATCTTCCTTCTTCACCTTTACTTGATTATTTCTAGAATGATGATCCACTTTGGAGAAGTATTGATCTCCTCATAACTGGTCGAACAAGTCATCAATCCTTGGGAGAGAATACTTGTTCTTTATGGTCATCTTGTTGAGTTCCTAATAATAGATACACAGCCGCATTGTTCCATCCTTATTCTTCAAAAAGAGCACTGGTGCACCCCAAGGCGATGCACTAGGGCATATGAACCCTTTGTCCAGATGCTCTTGCAGCTACTTCTTTAACTCCTCCAGTTCGATAGGAGCCATCCTATAGGGGCACTTCAAGATAGGAGTAGATCCGGGTATGAGTTCAATAAAGAACACTACCTCACGATCCGGGGGAATTTCGGGTAACTCTTCGGGAAATACATTATTGTATTCCCTCACGATGGGCATTTCCTCAAGGTTGGAACTTTCCTTCGACTCATCCATTTAGGCGAGGTATGCTTCTTCATAGGGAATCAACACCCACACCATTGAAGGATTTTTCAAAGAAGATTCAAGATATTCCTTGAATTTGTAGAGGAGCATGGGATGGTTCGGAATATGAAAAGATATTTCCTTTTCCTGATAGTTTATATGTGCTCTATATAATGAGAGGCAATCCATTCCCATTATAGCTTCGAATTTCACCAAGGGAAGTATTATCATATTTTCTGGAAGAATTTTCCCACATACGCCAACAGGAGAAGAGTCCAACACTTGGGTTGCAATGATTGCACCACTTGGTTTTTTTACAGATATCTCTACTTCAAGGTTTCGGGGCTTCGATTATATAGTTCTAGAAAACTTGCAAGATATAATGGAATTTGTAGAACCAGAATCAAATAAGACTTTTTCCATTCTTGAGTGAATAGGAAGTGTACCCTGTAAAACTTCATTATCATGCTCCACCTCTGCAGTAGTGATAGAATAATCCTTCCCTTTTTCCTTTGGCTTTGGTGGTTGCTGACGCTGATTACCCTCGAGAGCTCATGGTTTAGTGCACTGGTTTTCATAGTGCCCTATCTCCCTACAGTTGTAGCATTGAACCATGAGTGGTTATCTCCTTTAATCCGCAACATTATCCTCCCTTTTCATATATTTTTGTCAATCTTGAGCATGGGGTCCTTCATTCCCACGCTTGAATCATTTCCACGTCCCGTTGAGGCAGTTCCCATGGTGCAACATCCCACATTTTTGGCATGTGGGTTGTTGATTTTTCTTCCCACCTTTGTCATTAGATCCTCCATCTTGAAACTCCATCATTCTTTTCTTATCACCATATCCATGGGAACATTCTCCAAACTCAATATCCACTTTGAGAGAACACCAAACAACTTCTTCATAACTCCCAAAGTCTCTAATTGTGAGAGCCTTTTGAAGGTGTGGTTTTAATCCACTAAAGAATCTATCAATTTTGCTATCATTATTGATAACAAAACCTGAAGCATACCTTTAAAGTCTTGTGAAATTTTCTTCATAGGTTGTGACCAATTATCCTTTATTTTTCTTGAAATCTATAAATTCCCTCTCTATCTTCGTGCTAAGAGTTTGTGGGAAGTACTTATTAAGAAACATTATCTTAAAGTCTTCCCATTCCATATCATCAATTTCCTCCCTTGGATTTGTGTTATTAATCAAAGCCCACCATTGATCAGCTTCTCTATCTAGACGATAGACGGCTAGAGTCACCTTCTCCATCTCAAAACAGTGAAGTACAGAAAAGATCATCTCCATGGAGTTGATCCACTATTCTGCAAGTAGTGGATCAGAAGATCCACAAAACATCGGTGGTCGTTGCCGCATAAAACATTTGATAGCTAGTTTCTCCTTCTTTGGTCAAGGAGGATGTTCCCCATTATTATGGTTATTATTCATAACCTGAAATAATTGGGTAATCATCGCCATGACGTTTTTAACTCCACCTCCCAAATCATTGGGGATGTCGTTCGGGCAATCATTGCATTGGCCCTCGCATGAGTTGTTGGCCTGATTTTCCCTGGTTCGCACCATTTTCTAAAATAAAAAAGGTTATAACAAAACATAAGTAAATAATTAATGAATAAATTGTCCATTTAAAAAATTATACCAAAAACATAACATATGTGATCCCTAGGTATATGTTCTTGTGTGCATATTTTTATTTAATCTCATACTATAAGTTTTTTCTAGGGTTCGCTATTCCTAATTCCCAAATTAACTAAACCTTTCCTCCGATACCAACGATAGAGACCCATCATTTTCATACATTAATATTACATCATTTAAAAGATAAACAACATAATTGTATTACACATAGAGGATCCAAAGGTTTAGTGTCTTGGGAAAAATAGGACCACACATAACAAATACAACATCAATCATAAACATTTATTTAATTTATTCTTCTTTAGCTTATTATTGGAACTTGTCCTCTCCTTAGTACTTGTATCCTCCTGAGGATATACATCAAAAGGGGTGAGCTAGAAGCCAAGTAAGAGGATATATAAGAACAATATAGTGTGGGGTGAGCATAATCATAACACAAACAAAAGATCATGAACATGAGAGGAGCATAAATAAAAGACATGAGATGTGGCGATGCATAAAAATGAAACACCATGTATTATTTGTTAACTACCACACATACTTGTGAACCAAGATAGAATCTTTTTCACACATTGTTTCACATTTACTCATGAGATTCATCACTTTAACGAATGCATTGGAGGGCTATAAAATTCCAGGCACACCCACCACATTTAAACATTCATATTGCGCAATATAATTTCGGGCGCACCTGTCACATCATAACATTATCATTTATCATGCATGAAACAATGGCCATATAACATAAATGAACATAACTAAGCCATGAATAGGAATGGGTTTCATCTCATAAGAACACATTCATAAACTTTGGGTTCCCAAAAGAAAGAGGGAACAACATAATTTATACAAGAACCATCAAACTTGAATGAGAGGTAAAGGATGTGTTCTTAAGATAATATTTCTTTAGGAAAACATTTGTATTGACATAAACTTCCTTAGTAAACATTTATATCCCAGAAAAGGAACTTCTCTCTCTTCTTTTACATTCAAGAAATACTTTTGTATCATGAATATAAATTCCTTTTCAATTGCTGGGACATGTATCTCTATGACCTCCTTACTGTCCATTACATGTAAATATGATGAGGAACCCCTTTCTCTCTCATCAACCTTTTTTATGAATTCTTATGTCACACCGTTACGCTGCCGAAATCGCACCAATTTTCTAAGCCAATTTCATTGTGCAGTGAATACCATGACCATTTCTCCATCAAGGGTATTCAACTTTATGAACATTTACATATTGATTGTAAAGTTTCATTTATGAATTCCACATTCCTTTATCATGGAATAAATGATTATGTTTTATGAATCCATGTTTTATGATCCATGTGGCACACTTATGCATGAAATGGAATTTTTAAGAAGGGTGCGCCCTTATAGCGCTCCAATGCATGGGTAAAGTATAGTATCATGATACGTCATGTGCAATGAGTGTTGACTCATGCTAATTCAAGTGCAACAAGGGTTTACTCGTGCTTCATGTGCAATGAGGGTTTACTCATGCTCCATGTGCAATGATCCTTGGCTCATGCTAATTCAATGTTAAGTGTTGTTGCCACATTTCCATGTTATGATTATCATGCTTTATCATGCCTTTATGTACATGTTTCTTTTATGCTCTATTGATATTCCTATTGTCTAACATGTATTGTACTCCTCATGTTATTCCATGTGTACTCCCTTACTGGGATTTATAGCTCACCCTTTTCTTTTGCATGTCCTCAGGTTATCCCATGCAATGCTATGTACGAGGGAATGTAGTGGTCATTTAAAGGAAGTTTTCAATAAAGATGATGTATTTCATGGTTTATGTTTTTATGTAATGATCCTAAGCCCCAAAGACACTAAACCTCTCTATATTCATTGTTGTATCACGTGAAGTTTTATGTAATAAAGCATGTTTAATTTGTAATAAAAAGCAGGGTTGTCCCTCCCATGTACACCCGTTACTATGCCGAAAATCCGAAAGGAACTTCTCTCTCTTCTTTTACTTTCAAAAAATAATTTTGTATCAAGAATCTAAATCCTTTTCAATTGTTGGGACATGTATCTATATGACCTCCTTACTTTCCATTACATATAAATATTATGAGGAACCCCTTTCTCTCGCATCAACCTTTTTTATGAATTCTTATGACACGCCATTACGCTGCCGAAATCGCACCGATTTTCTAAGCCAATGTCATTGTGTAGTGAATACCATGCCCATTTTTCCATCAAGGGTATTCACCTTTATGCACATTTACATATTGATTGTAAATTTTCATGTATGAATTACATATTCCTTTATCGTGGAATAAATGATTGTGTTTTAGGAATCCATGTTTTATGATCCATGTGGCACACTTATGCATGAAATGAAATGTTTAAGAAGGGTGAGACCTTACAGCTCTCCAATGCATTGGGTAAAGTATAGTATCATGATATGTCATGTGCACTGAGTGTTGACTCATGTTAATTCAAGCGCAATGAGGGTTTACTCGTGCTTCATGTGCAATGAGGGTTTACTCATGCTCCCTGTGCAATGAGCCTTGGCTCATGCTAATTCAATGTTAAGTGTTGTTGCCACATTTCCATGTTATGATTATAATGTTTTATCATTCCTTTATATTCATCTTTATTTTATGCTCTATTGATATTCCTATTGTCTAACATGTATTGTACTCCTCATTTTATTCCATGTGTACTCCCTTACTGGGCTTTATAGCTCACCCTTTTCTTATGCACGTCCTCAGGTTATCCCATGAAATGCTAAGTACGAGGGAATGTAGTGGTCATGTAAAAGAAGTTTTCAATAAAGATGTTTTATTTCATGGTTTATGTTTTTATGTAATGATCCTATGCCCCAAAGACACTAAACCTCTCGATCTTATTTGTTTTATCAAGTGATGTTTTATGTAATAAAGCATGTTTAATTTGTAATAAAAAGAAGGGTTGTCATAAATCCTACCTCGATTGCCCAAATAGAGGCCCCCGGATAGCTATAGTTATTACCATTGGATCAACCCCCACAACCTCATAGTGGTCCCCTACCATAGGCACAACCCTCCATCCCATTAGTGGCTTCCTCAGAATCAGCAGGTGCCCCCACAAAATGCGCAGCCGCCACCTTGGTGGGACAACCAAGCCATACCTCCTTGACAGGCTCCTCCAGCTCCTCATTAGGGCAAGGCCCCAAGGCCCCACTTTCCAAACAAAAGGAACTGTAACTACATGTTTATCTAGAATCAGGTCCCCTGTGATTTCCAAATTTCCTTAGAATAGGGGATTCTGCGTTTAACAGAGTGTAGAAGGCCGGAAGAGGTGAACCTCACTGATTGACCCAACAACTTACCCTATCAATGGATCCTAGTGCACATCCTCAAGATGTGCTATGTGGTAAAAAGCTAGCATCAATACCCGGTCGATAAAAACATAGTCCGGCCAGGCCCTGCCCCTGCACAAGTGGCATGCGACATCATAATTGCAGACAACATTAGTGACTGTGAAGCTGAGTTGCAACATGTTTCTAACCATGAGTCCCAAAAGAATGAAAAATAGATGGCTCACAAAATGGTTTCTCAAGCCCGTGGTATCATTTTGGAATGAATGAATCATCCAGAGCATTTAGAAGCTACATCTACTACTTCTGAATTGTTATCTCAGTCGTCATTTTCCTAGAAGAGCAAGCATCAGCGGTGCAAGGGAATGCAACGTGCCCCTCTAATGGCATCATTGTCTCACACTCTAGACAAATTAATTCATTCAGAGATGGGTATTCCTCACAGAATCCACCCAATGATGGATGAATATTTATGTGATAGTTAATGGTATGCTTCAGTTAATACATTGAAGTTGTAAAATCCTTATATGACTCCTGACGATGGGGATCGCCAAGAGAACCCCCCCCCCCCCAACATCCCCAGCTGATGCTAGCATCGGTGGAGCCATGATTACATGGGTCGTCGAGGCACATCAGTTGGAACCTGCTACCATTTCATGCATGCCATTGAGACCAGACATCAGGCCCAATGTAGAAATCTATATGTGACACTGCATCATGTGGTGAGGTCAGACCCGCCTCCAACGCCATTTGTGCTATTGGATTTGGCTGACTCACATCGACCATGTCGCGAACAGCCTCACGCTGATATATGTCGGTCTCACTCATCATGCCCTTATCCATTAGCTAATCTATGTGATTTGACTAGTGAGCAATAGGATATTCCCATCACCAGTTAGACATCGGCCCAGACGGCGGGGCCCATCTTGCCTCCTGTCACAATGTGACCCCCTAAAAGAAAAAATTCACTCCTGGCACGGATGTACGATGTTATCAAGAACCTTTCCATCATCTTAGAGAGGATTTCCATCCACGAGGCCCTTCACTTGTTGTCAGATATGCATGAGGCCTAGGCATAGGCTTTCAGAATCCCCCTCTAGTTTGAGACAAAGGTAGCAGCTGCTGAAGCCTTTCATGCAGAAATGGCCGAGAACGCTGAATGTCAGGACATCATTTCATTATTTTGAGAAGATGAACACTCTCCCATACAAGGGTTCATCCTCCCACGGTACATCAATGGTCAATTTAATGGTGTGGATGTTCGCCGCTGTCTTGTCTACACATGCTCTGGGATTAACCTTATCCCTTCACGAAAACTGCAGAAGCTCTGGTTGTCTAAAGATCACCTGACTCCCTCCAATTTATGAATCCAAGGATATGGAAAGTCAATGTAGACCCATGTCGGTATGATCCATTTGAAGTCCCTGTTCGGTGTCCTTGTTTCTAGGACCGAGCTTATGGTTGTCTACCACGACACCGCATATAATGCATTTATGGGCAGATCATGGCTCCACCTTCACACGGTGGTTCCCTCAACGTATCAACAATCCCTCATGTAAACCCTTAATGTTTGAGTAGGTGAAATCCAAGGCGATGTGTCTCCTTTTTCCTCTTTTGAAACATGCTACCTAGCCGCTGACTATTATGAGAGCCAGGACAAGTAGATTTAGGCCAGTGAGGTCGAACCCATCGTGGTTGCAACTATCCCCTAGGTAGGTCTTGATGATGCATATGTCTTCCCGATCCATCGATAGGAGGAAACGCCCCCCTATATGGGCCAATGTTTTGTTGTCTCTAGTACAAGGGATATGCATATTCCCAAGTCCAAGTGACGACGGAAAATCACTTCGTACTGCTACACAAATCAGGCCCAGGTGATCCCAGAGCCACCTACCCCCATAAGGTATCTGGATGTCCGCCCCATGGAAACAAAAGTATATCATACATGCCTATTTCACTAGGATAGAATCAACAGACTATGTTGATGGGACATTTTTTATTTGATATCATTCAGTATGGCCCTTTAGGCTGAATACCATATGTGATCGCCTCAACAACCTTCATTGATATGGTTTCGGCAGCACGTGAATCTCCCGATATGCTATTCACTGCCGCCCAGGCCAGCACCTGCCTCCCAGAGGGGGATGTCGACCCAGAAGAAGCTTCTCCCACTAGAGATCCCACCTATACAAGTGAAGAAGTGGAATTGGATGATGCTCCCCTAGCCATTGGAGAGGGATTATCTGCCACAGTTGATGAACTGGTATAGATGAACCTTGTTGGCGAGGCAGTTCCAAGACCCACATTTATCAGTGCTCCCATGCCCCCTGAGGAGAAACAGTGGTACGTGGACTTTTTTAAATAGCACCGTGACATGTTTTCCTGGAGTTATGATGAGATTCCAGGACTAGATCATTAGGTAGCCATCCACTACCTTTATATTCTGGAAAATCATCTCAGGTTCTAGAAGCCTCCCATAAATATGCACCCTTCTCACGGTGCCATGGTCAAGGTCGATGTTGACAAGCTCATCAGAGAAAACTTCATTAAGGAGGCCATGTACCCAAACTGTCTAGCCAACATTTTTCCAGTAATAAAGAAGAACAGTTAGATCATTGTCTGCATCGACTACAACGATCTCAATTGACTATGTCCGAAGGATGATTTCCCCATTCATGGTACAAAATTGTTTATCAATTCTATGTCTAGGTTTCAAGCCCCCTCCTTTAGGGACTGTAACTCTAGATACAATCAGATCCGAATATCCCCTGAGGACGAAGAATCCAAATCTTTCAGGGTTCCACAAGGTAGTATTTGATAACAGGACATGCCCTTCGCATTAATGAATATAGGTGCCACCTATCATGGGGGAATGCATCGAATATTCAAGACAGTCCTCGGGACATTGGTGGAATGCTTTGTGGATGATCTGGGGGTCAAATACCTCCCGCGCTAGGACCATCTCAAGGATCCTGAGAAAGTGTGTGGCTTCCTCCATTCTCGCCACCTGAAGATGAACCTGTTGAAGTGTGCCTTCGCGGTCACCTCTAGAAAGTTCCTTGGATTTTTTTCAGGTACAGGGCATCAAGATCGACCCATAGAAGATCAAGGACATCAGTCAGATGCCTACCCCGAGGTATATTTGAGAGCTTTGAGGTTTCCAAGGCCCCTTAGCCTACATAATATGATTTATCTCAAATATGGCCGGCAAGTGTAATCCATTTTATCAGCTCATGAAGAAATTCACTGCCTATGAATGTAATGAAGAGTGCCAGACTGCATTTGAGGAAATAATGCAGTATCTACTCCAGCGTCCAGTCCTTATTCCACCCATCTTCAGAAATCCACCGGTCCATTATGTGACTGCCGTTGAATGATCTCTCAGTGCCCTTCTGGCTGAGACGAACAATGAGGGGATGGATAAAAACATCTACTACCTTAGTCGTATGCTCATCGATACGGAGACTAGATACTCCTCTATCGAGAAAATCATCCTTGCACTCATTTTTTCCATAAAGAAGATGAGACACTTCTTGCAGCACCATGAGGTATAGCTGGTGTCTTGGGGTAGACCCACTGAAGTATATCATGATCTTTCCCATGCTGATAGGCTGACTAGTACGGTGGGCAGTAATCCTCCAGCAGTTCAACATCAGGTCTGTGCCTCAAAAGGCTATCAAGGGAAAAGAATTGGCAGATTTTCATGCTACCCATCGAACCCCTGTGGACCAGTCCCTGGAGCTGGATTTTCTTGATGAGGTAATCCTCTAGGTAGATTAGTACATCCCGTGTAGGAAAATGCACTTAGATGGAACCTCCCGGAGTCCCACCGACAGGAGGCTCTATGATCCCACAATCAACAGAGAAGGCATGGGTGCTAACTTTATTACCCCAGCTCAAGCCATTCTTCCATATTCATTCCTACTATCAGAAGGCTTCACCAACAATGAAGTGGAGTACTAGTCTCTTATCATTGGCCTTGAGCTAGTCCTCGATATCAATGTGCCTCACTTTAATGTGAAAGGGGATTCTGATTTACTCATAATGAAAATCAACGATGACTATGTCAACAAAATGCCCAAGCTCGTACCATTATTGGAGTGCACTCTCCAGCCAACAGCCTAGTTCTAATATCGGTTGGAAGTTAATCATGTCCCTCGATCTCATATCGACCGAGCTAATTCCCTTGCCGTCCTGGCTGTATCACTTGCATAACCAGAGTAGGATGACCTGATTATACACGTGGCACATCAGAGAGTCATTTCACCCGTCACCCCAGATTATGATGATGACCTGCTGATAATCCATCATACAGGTAGAGCCTACACGTCAGGACCCCCTGGTTCCTCAGATGCAGTGGTAGAATTGATCCATGACTGGGGATCACCCTTTTTCGAGTTTCTCCAAAATGGTTACCTCCCTGCAGATCAGGGTGAGCACGAGTGAATCTGACGTCGTGCACTGTAGTTTAACCTCCATTGTGGTCCCAATATTGATAAGATCCTCTATAAGGGTGGGCTCAATGGTGTTATCCTCTATTACATCCAAGCAATCAAATTTTATCAGGTCATATAAGAGGTTCATTCCAATTCCTGCAGTGCCAACCAGACTGGGCTGGAGCTATCACACCCGATCTAGAGACTGGGGTAATTTTGGCCCTCCATGATCCAAGATTTCATCTAGTTCACCTTGAGATTCCATGTGTTCCAAGTTGATGCCAACTTCATATATCGTTCTCCAGAACCTCACCACCCCACCAAGTACTCTTGGTCATTTGCGGTGTGGGGGATCGATGTTCGAGGACAATCTCCACCGGTGACAAGTCACTAGTGTAGGTTCATCCTGACAGCTACAGATTTATTTTCCAAATGGGGAGAGGTAGTTCTACACAAGGATTTCAATGCCTATTTTATCATTGACTTCATGGGATCCAATATCATCTATCAGTTTGGATTTTCTCATTCCTTCTTCACCGATAATGGCACAAACATCTGAGCAGCCGAGCTGATGAAATTATACGCCAAGTACAATGTCAAGTTGAACCATTCCTCACACTATATTGTGCAAGAGAATGGAAAGATCAAGTAATTCAACAAATACCTCTCTAACATTTTTCAGAAAATGGTTGGTCAGAACAATATAGGTTGGCCGAACATGCTCCCAAATGCCCTCTGGGATTATCAGATGACGGCTCAAAAATACACCCAGGTGAACCCATATTTTCTAGTGTATGGATCTAAGTTCATCCTACCCATAGAGATCCTTCTGACGTCATTACACACTTTGGTCTATGAATAGAAGGTGTCAGATAAAGTAGCTGAAATTTTTCTGGCTAAATTGGAAGCACAAGATGTAAATAGGCTTCATGCAGTACACAATCTGGAAAGACACCAGAATAAGATAGCAAGGGAATTCAACAAGAGGGTTCTTCTCTGCTCTTTCTTGAAAGGTGACTTGGTATTGTCCCTCCAAACACCAATGATCCCTTTCAAGAAACCACCCATGTTGGAACCCAAATGGGAAGGACCATACATAATTCACAGGTTTCACCACAATGGTGAATACTCCCTGGTGACCATGGATGGTGAGAATATAAATTCTACCACACATGCCAAGTTCCTCATGGAATACTTTGCTGGAGACTAAAAGTCCCAAAAGACCCTAAAATACATGATGGCCATGCATGACCATTAACTGGCCGGTCCAGCATGACCCTAAACTGCATGCTGGTCCAGCACGACCTTAAACTGGTTGGTCCCGCATGACCCTAAACTACATGTTGGTCCCGCACGACCTTAAACTAGGTGCCCCCACATGACCCTAATCTTCATACTGGTCTTTCACTACCTTAAAATGCCTGGTCCTACATGACCCTAAACTGTATGCTGGACCTCCATGAGCATAAACTGGGTGGTCCTGCATGACCATAAACTACATGCTAGTCCTGCATGACCTTAAACTGGGCGGCCCCTCATGTTCCTAAACTCTATGTTGGTCCTTCATGACCAAAAACATGGTGGTCCCACATAACCCTATACTACATGCCAGTCCTTCCCAACCATAAATTGGGTTGTCCTGCATGACCGTAAACTGTATGCCGGTCATTCACGACCATAAACTATACGGTCCTTCATGACCCTAAACTGCATTATGGTCCTTCAAAACCTTAACTGGATGGTCCTGCATGACCCTAAACTACATTATGGTCTAACATGACCCTAAATTGTTCGGTCCCACATGATCTTAAAATGTTTGGTCCTATATGATTGTAACCTATAGAACATCCCGCTTGATGTTAAATAGTATTTCTTCCTACAAGACGATAAACTGCACCCATAGAACTACATGTGGCTTTATTCCCATCTTCATGGGATACGTAGGAACGCTCATGCATTTTTTCTAGACCCCAGACCCAAAACTCTTCACTTTGACTATCCCCCCTAGGTACAGTTCTCTCCAAGGGTCCTTGAATTGTATAGTGTAGGTTCTTTTAGCCCCACTCATGTAAAAATTACGATGGTCGCACCATCTTCCCACTCCCTATTCTTATATCCTTCCACGTCCTTACCGTATGATGCTAAACTGCATGTCCTGCAAGAACTGCATATGGATTGATTCCCATCCTCATGGTATCTTTATAAACTCCTGGAAATTTCATCTATTTTCCCAACTAAAACACCAGAATCATCACTTAGGTCAAGACATATGGTGTGGTACAGACTTCTTCCCAAATTCACATAGAGATCATCATGATCCCTCCATTTGTCCCACTCCCTGGAGGTTTTTTCCTCTTTCACGGATGGGTATATCTATGCATCACCCACTCTTTTGATTGGGACACCATCATTATTTTCATTAAAAAGGGCCCCCAAATGGTAGGGATGCTAGGCCCCAGGAATCTCATACAACTTCGAGTTGATGCCCGCGAGGATGTTGAGAAAAATAATAATACAATTCTTACATTGAAAATATGGTCAGTGGTCAATGCTCATTTGTTGTTCCCAGTCAATTTCACTATAGGGATGAATTTGTTTCAAACATGGTCAATAACTATCCTTTGTCGTTAGAGCGACCACGAGTTGTCCCAAAAAATTAGTCTAGTGGTTTAGTCTTCCACGTTTTATCTCCAAGTGATGAACTCCTTTTTGGAAATTCTAGTTATTAGACCCCTATACGAGAGGGAGAGCCGAGTACGGCTCCTTGTTTCCCACATTGATCACTGCTAACATGGGCTTATGAGCTTTGATTAGGCAGTAATAGCACAACAGGTCGTATGGATTCCATTGGCCGGGATGCCCAGCCATAGGCCCCATAGCATTTTCCAGCCCCTTGGCCTTTTCCAGCACCTGGCATGAGTTCTCATTTAGGGTTGTGTGGTGTGGAGAGGACTTATCTCCTCATTCACATCGGGCTATTTCACCATGCCAAACATATTCCTTTGAGACATCCCTCTAATTATTTATCATCCATATCGCAAGAAAATGCCTTGTCGTGCTTCGTGGGCCCAATCATTTGCTCCCAGACCATGTATTGACTCTTACAGGATTTTATAGTGTGGTATGGGAATATGTACCTATTCACGTCAGGTTACTTGTCGTGTCGTACAGCTCCTGTATGTGGGGTATCTCACTAATTTGTTTACATAAAACATGATGATAAACTTCACATTACTCCCATCATGAAATACATGTGCTTGATTCCCATCCTCATGGGATACGTTGGACCTCCTGGACATCTTTCCTTTGGGTCCTTCCCCATCTCTTAGAAATCATCCTCTCATCTTGGCCCCTTAGACTGCATTACCCCAGAGAGAGGAATGTATGGTGTGGTATGAGATTATGTCCTCATTCACATCAGGTTTTTTAAAAACCATGCCATTTTCCTCTTCCCCCGAAGAGTTTTCCATCCCCTTACACTATTATCGTATTTTAAAATTGGTTGCTCTCAATATGAGCCCCTCGATCCTCTCTGATGATTCACTAATGATCCCAAGGGTACTCTGGTTTAGCACCTGAAATGTCATATTCTACCCGGACATGCTTTCATACATTTCTCAGGCTTCATGATCCCCTTCATTAGGGAATCCATCACATTTCACATTCAAAGGGACCCCCAAATGGAATGGTTGCTAGGCCTATGGGCTCTCCAACTAATATAGTCCAATGACCTCGATGGTTTTAGAAAACACATCGATACAAGTCCCGCATTGTGAATATGGTCAGTGGTCGATCCTTAATTGTATGAGCCCGTTTCAGGATAACGTGATTTGGATGTTGTGTTTCGAACATGGTCAACAGTTATCCTCCACTGTCATGCCAACCGTATTAAGCCCAAAAATGGCGGCTACATGATTCACATCCTCCTTAACCACATCATGACTATGTAAAACTTCAAAACTCTTGGTACTATTCCTCACTACACACCCACATGTTAGGAGGTGAAAGATGTGACAATGCAATCATTCAGGGCTCCACATATTTTCCCTTTTCATGTATTTCACGTATTGCAAATACCTTATCCACCCTTGTTTCATACACCGTGTTTAACTCACATAAGATAAGGGATTGGGTTATGGTACTCCTTTAGATGGGATAGTCCTGCTTCTCTATGGTTCGAGTTCTAAGACCATAATCAAAGATATTTTCATATTTCCCCTTTGTGAGAACTTGGTACAACATAATTCCTATAATTATGGGACACGTAGTAATACCCTGACATCTCATCTTTGGGCCCATCTCAGATCCAATAATCTATCTCTTCTACTCTACCTTTTAGGCACACACCCTTATAGGACCAAGTGGTGTGGTGTGTATTGGAATCTTCCCTCATTCACATCGGGATTGCAATAGCAACGCCACATATGCCCCATCCTAGGAGCTAGTCCTTCATACCTTTTATCTTGCATGACATTAAACTGTATTTTTTCATGCATGACGCTAAATAGAAACTTCATGAACTACGTGTAGCTTGATTTTATAACCTCATGGGAAATGTATGAACACCTGGGTATCTCATCTTTGGGTCCCACTTAGTTGAGAGCCAGTCTCTTCTACATCTGTCCCTCTCACCTCTTTTTGGCCCCTTGGACCATGGTTTCATTCTCAGAATCATGCAAGGTGGGGGTGTGGACCTCATCCTCATTCACATCGGGTATGATTTGTTGCACTGTGCACATTCCCCCTTTATCCTCGTCTCTACTACATCTATGCCGCACGTTGTTAAAATGAATTGCCAGTCCCATCACAAGATCCTAAACTGAGACAATATCGTCTTGGTCGTATGATGAAAAATGGAACCGCATTGTGATGTCCTCGCTCAAGGGACATAATGTTAGGTATCGATCAAACAAAATACCATTTTTCAATTCATTGCTTTGGATTTATTATTTTTATGATATCTGGATTCTCTATTCTTGGCACATCGCATAAAAAATAGTCATTCTAAAGGACAAACAAGATCTATCAAATACAGCTTCTCTTTGTGTATGGGTCAGACCTGCACAACATTATTATACCTGACACTGGTATCCCACATTTTCTTGTTAATTACTATGTGGTCTTGATCCTCATCCTCATGGGGTATGTTGGAACGCCCGTGCACTTTTCCTCGGGTCCGACAGAACTTTCATTTTCGTTCCCTTGACCTAAAACCATCCCAAGGAACATGTGGTGGTCAGGACCCCCAGTTCCCATTCATGTCGGGTTTTATAATTACCCCACCATATTTCTCCCACATTTCCTACCATCTGTGTTCTGAGCACTATGACCATACACTATGACCACTCCACATCCTTATCGCTACACGTTAATCAATAGTACATCATTCAGTACTACGAATGGATTGATTCCCATCAACATAGGGTAGATCGAAATGCCCGAAAACTTTGCTTTGGGCCTAGCCTAATTCTCACTCTTGGTCCCTGGTCCAGAAGAGTTTTTTCTAGATATACGTGGTAAAATCTGTACTCCATGTCCTTAGTAATGTCGGATTTATAGCTACTACGCCACATACTCCCTTCCAGGGATCTTCCAATTCACTCCCTATCCTATTGTATTACATTAAAATGAATGATTCCATATGTCGCAATCAAATGAAACCAAAATTTTGTTCTACCATGAACATGTTCTTGATTCCCTATGTTAAGAATGGGATGTGTCAGTTTCCTCTCTAGAGAGAATTCACCTTACCATTTTTGGTCTCTGACCACACTACACCCCACGAAATATTTTTGGCTTGATTCCCATTCTCATGGGATATATAAGAACCACCATACATCCTATCCTTAGGTCTATCCATAGGAATTTTAAATCCCGTTTCCCACTACTTTTTTGGTCGCTTAGCCTGAGATATATTGGGAAACCATGAAATTGCATCTTTACCCTAAACAAGTTCGGAATTTTCCATGATAAATGTTGGGAGGCAACCGTTTCCTCATCAAATAGGTCCTATTCAGAAGTATGTTTGATACCTGATCAGGTCGCTGTATCCACCTGATGTCTTTCATCCACAATGGCATAATTACAAGAGTGTCAGATTCTGTTCGAACAAACCACCACTCCATATTCCACTCCTTTCATGCCCTTTATTCGGACCCTATCCATCTCTCATGCTTAATAGAACCCCCTAACAGTATGGATGTTCATCCTAGGGATCACCTACTGTCCTTGGCCAACATTCTGGAAGGATAATCTATTTCATTCTGATTCAGGACCCATTTTTTGAAAATGGTTAGCGGTCGGCCTCGTTTGTCATCCTCATTTCAGGCTAACAAAATATAGATGTTGTGTTTCGAACGCTGTCAAATGTTATCTTTTATTGTCTCTCTATTCCCATAGTGTTCATAATTTGAGGTATTTTAATTTACACTTTTCATTCCCTAATGTTCGAATTGGAATACAATGGCCTTGTCATTACACCACTTGTGCACAAGAGCACAAAGTGAAAAAAGATAATTCGACTATTCTGAGAACTTCATTCTCTAGTCTGGTCTCTCTCTTCTCTTTCTGAGTATCAGAATTGGTTTTTCGAACCTCAGGTTCCCAAAGCATTGTTGGAACTCCTACATTCAAATGAATTAATAGTGTGATCATCCCTTGTTTCTCACACTAAGTATGACACTCGCGAGATTAAGAACGGATTGTTATTTATTTTAGGATTGTTTTAAAAATAATTAAAAAAATCAATAAAATAAATATATCCATACATGCAGTTAGAAATATGGGAAATTTAAGAGAAATTTGTTTAGGTGTTCAACCAAAACATGACCCTTAGGGATCAGCATCTTGGATAAATCTTTCTAGAGTCACTACATTTGGATTGTGGCCTCCAGGTTTGCCTCCTACCCCCTGAGAACCTTTTCTTTATCAGCGACCATAGGGCATAGTTTACTTACGCTAGCCTATGCTTGCGCTTTCCTAGATTAGAGTGTGGTCATTTGGTGACCTGCTTCCACTAGCTGCTCTTGGGCATTCACCAGTTATTTCATCAATTGCTTCACATGTTCGGAGCAATTTGCAATGAATACCTCCTTCTCCTTCATTCGTTCTTCGAGACATTGGTCATTTTATTCTACCTTCGGAAATGATCAAGTACTACCTGACTCTTCGTAACCCCAGGAAATGTCAGAGCATTGGCTGATCTTATGCAGCATCACGGCCATGTAATCACAGACTTTCAAATGAAGGCTTTGAGCATCCACCCCTCTATCATAGAGAAAGCGCAGTCTGGTATCGAGCGATCCCATCAATTTTTTCCAGTCCACGTGGGGCTGACTGATAATGCGATTGATACACTCCCACCCTTTGTGAAACATCATACATATTTCATCGGTAGCCTCTAAATCAGAATCATCTATCTCCTCTGGATCCACAGGCCAACAGATGGGGAAAGTAGCGAGGAGATCAGTAGCCATGTCTTCTCTATGAACCTCCACCTCCTCAGTGACCTCGCTCTCGTCGGGTTGGAGTTCCATCTAGACAGAATTACCATCCTTCATTGATCTCCAGCTCACTTATTAATGGGGAAGGGTTATGTAGAATGGTTGCTTCTACAAAGTCTGATGTGGTCGCTGCCCATCTCGCTCCTGCAGATGTCCCAGATTCGACAGTTTGTTGTGCCTCCAACATTTTGATCCCTGCATCAATAATCAGTAGCTTGACAAGTTTAATTCTCTTGAAAAGAAGAAAAACTAGAGATAAATGACTAATAGGAGCCAATAGTTGCGGTGTGCAAATCCTATGTCATGGCGGGGGGGGGGGGGGTTGCCACATGATATCCTTCAGCGCTTGTCAATTATATTACCGATGTCAGATCCTCTAGGAAAATGGGGATGGCCAAGGGCCTCCTCCCAGCTCATCGTCACATCCAACTGAGATCGGGGCCCCATTACGCCTGGTCCCAAGGACTGTCCATCGAGGTTTCTCCCTAGTCTCCAAAGGCGTACCCGCGCCTCAGCGGGGAAGGCTTCCTGGGTAACCTCACCCACTTGTTTTTGAATGGGATAGTCTTTGGTTGATGGATCAAGACTATGAAAAAAATGAATAATGTTATGAGGTTTACACCATACCTCAAGCTACTATGCACATTCCCTATCCAACGCCACAATATTTCCACTCTCCTGGGAACTCTGCTGGTTAGTGGGAGCTTCTGAAGGCCCCTCGACGCCAACACCCATGACTTGGTATTATTATTATTATTATTATTATTATTATTATTATTATTATTATTATTATTATTATTCTCATTCCTCTTCCTCTTAAACACATTCATCCTCGGATGTTAGACTCTTGGGATCCCGTGCCTAGCCAATCATTACTTTCACTAGGAGATGCAACTCCTCATATCACCCACACTAGCATGATTAAATGTCTATGGCTGTTAGGTATGCATGCCAACGATAAAATATTACCTTATCCAATTTATGGATGCACTTATGTCTGGTAGATTGAGCCTGGTACACATCATCCTTCGCCATAACTCTTCAATGGACATGGACTATCGCAACATTCTCCAAGAGGACCAAACATAATGGAAGATAGCATCCACGAATGGTATTAGGAGGTTCCAAATATGCTTCCCTAGGAGTTCCTTAGTTGGACCGCGAGGATGTGCATGAGACCACACTTCCCTAGAGGGAAGAGGAACATTTTTAGTCTGTGTTTCCCCTGCGGATGAAGTGTTGGCTTTCGTCGCAGTATCCCCCTGACCTATCATCTTCTTCAATTCCCCAGCATAACTTCGCTCACATTCCTCCTCTTAAGAATGTGCACTAGTTGCCTTGATTTTCTTAACACGCTTCCAAAAAATCTCCTCAGGGTAGGTCTTCTTCTAGAGTTCAACATACTTTACTGATAGTTCAACACTGACACCGGCATGGGGAAGAGTAATTATTTCGCTGAGGCCTACCATAGTGAACGTAAGACCCAACTATTAGAGAATGCTGGGATGTCGTTCTTCTCATACATCTATATAAATATTCTTGGGCATCCGTTTCATGCACCCGAACTGTCTGAAAAATCTAGTCGGTACATAGGGTTTGTAGAAGCTTTTGTTGTCAATTTGGCCCACCAGCACGCCGCCCCAGATACTCTACAGGTACTCCCTCTGCTCCAGTAGACCCCACCCATTGCCACCCATTTCGGCAACATGTGTTCAGAATGGGTGGAAGTCAATGTGAGAGTGGCTTCTGATCTTGAGCATGACTCTGTCATCCGTGACTGTAAATGGGTGGATCATAGTGATGTTCAAGAGGTATGGCAGCATACCATTTCCAGGGAGAGGATGGCATTCGAGAAGTCATACCCCCCGGTGGGCTGCGACCTAATAGTGAAGGATCTGGAATGGCCAGCATATCCTCCTAGGTGTACTTCCCCATGAAATGCACCCTAGGATACTATATAGCATATCCAATACTGGTACCCCTTGGTTAACCCTATTCTTTGCCGCCATGATCTCGGCCATCACTAGTGTCCCCAGGCAGACTCCCATCCTCGTGTCCCTCATAGGTATCAACCTGCCGCTCATGAAAGAGTTGAGGAACCTAACATATCTCACATTCATGTATCGACCTTCATTGATGCCAAATCCCCACAATCTATATTCTTCAATATCCAAAATCTTCCAATATGAAACTTTCTTTCCCCTATGAGATGTGTTCGGGCATTGCATCCCCCGACCTGGCATTTTCACAGTAGTGTTCTAGGTCATGAAAAGACTAAACCACCCTTAGTAGGATTTTTTCATTTAGGATGTGTTTTATTTTGAGTTCCTCATTAGTGTGCTCCTGCAGGTTCCATGATAGAATTGTGGTGCGGGTCCTATCCCTCTAGACATTCTCTGTCGGAAGGAACTCATCATTCTAAAACCCCTCCAAGGGGATCCCTCTAATACAGTAGACATCCCACAGACGGATTCCCACCTTCCCATGATAGAGGTGAAACGTATTTCTGTCAGGTGACCAACGACTGAACAGCTCTGCTAAAAAGTCTTCTTGTCTATAAAAGTGGAATTGAGACGTCCAAACGGCCTCGAAAAGCCAATTCCTCCCTTGTCTACTATACCCATTATTCCCATGCCCATTCGTTGGTAATGTTGCCCCGGGATCTGAAATCCCACTCCTACCAGCCCGTTGTCTCAACAATTATGCTGCTTTTGAAAGTACTGGCACAAATAGGTGGAGATTTCTCGGGAACTGGATCAGTTCCTACAACCGTCCTTGTCTTCAGATTTAGGATGTAGATGGATGTAATCTATGTCTCCCTAGAAGGATGGCCATTGTTGGTAGCGTGGAATTGTGGAAGACTATCCTCGCGCGTCACCCACTACCGTGGTCTGTCCGTCTTAAAACCTGGCATAAACACTTCTTTTAGAACACAAAAATTCCATAGTGGAAGGCTGCTGCTCATGACGTAGTCCTTTTGATCTTGCAATAACATTCCAAGAATCATTTTCTTGTAAGTTATGACACTACTCATGCCATGAATTTGAGGGTTCATTATCAATTGGGGTCTTCATGTTGCAGCGGAACCTTCCCTCTCCGCGTTAGTCTAATGAGCGGCCATTTCTAGAACTCCAAAGGGGTTGGTGTGAAAGATGGATGAATTGGTGTGCAAAATGGTGGTGGCGTGAAAGGCATTTGTCATGTGTGGAATAATTCCGGTCGAAGCAAAAAGCCCAGAGTCAATCGTGGAATCTTATGCGCGGAAGATGATGTTTTTCACGCGTGAGAGAGAGCAATGTTGTTGCCCAGAAAAGAGTCAAAGTAGGTCCAGGGGGGCTCTGCCTATTTATAAATCGTGGATGCATATTCCGCGCCCACATGGCCCATTTGTGCGTGCAATATATGTATTTTCATGCCACCAAGGAGTTTGTTTCCTCACGTCGGAAAACCCTCAGAATCCGACCTTCGGGTTACCTTTAAGCTCTGATTCTCTAGGGGCATCTGTTGATGCCGAAATCTGAAGAAGCAGCACTTCGAGCGGATCAAAGAGCTCCCAATGAAGCCGAGACACCAAAAAGGAGATCCTGGTGCCCGGTGGGCGGGCATGCACAAAAAATTGAAAATTCTTGCACAAAAGGGATGTGGCGCGTAAAATCATGTGCACCGGCCTTCACATCGGCACCCAAAACACTACCCTTCGTGACCAGCGGCTTTGGCCCCGCTTCTGCAACGTAGTCGTCGTCGAAAGTGGGTTTGCACGTGGTGCCCCTATTCCACGCCGAAGGCCACGTTGAACCATGTTTGGGTTGTTGGGCCCGGTTCCATGCCGAAAGCGTCAGGGAATAGCTGTTTGCATGATGGCCGCTCTAACCACCTCATCTGCACCCAAGGAGTCGTTGAAAGTGGGTTTCTATGGC
The DNA here is from genome assembly GCA_963277665.1 of Viscum album. Lineage (NCBI taxonomy): Eukaryota > Viridiplantae > Streptophyta > Magnoliopsida > Santalales > Viscaceae > Viscum > Viscum album. The sequence goes on along the minus strand of OY728150.1, from coordinate 1,252,741,473 downwards.
CGGGCCCTATTCCGCAATGTAGGCTACGACGAACCACATTTGCACGGCTGGGACCCATTCCATGCCAAAGGTGACGGGGAACGGCCGTTTGTGCGATGGATTCTCCAACTGCCACTTCCGCGCCCAAGGCATCGTCCGAAGGGGGTTTCGGCACAGGGAACACATTATTTGCTGAAGGCCCCGTCCAACCCTGTTAGTGTAGCTGGGCCCGGTTCTACACCGAAGGCGATTGGGAAAGGCCATTTACGTAGAATTTGCTCCAACCCCCGTTTCTGTGCCTGACGTGATATGGAACAAGGTTTTCCATGCCGGTCTGTTGCACGTCGTTCCCTTTTGTGTCCCTCTGGGGAGTCCGACTGTAAAACAAACCGTATCCCCTCTTTTCGGGGGATGGGGACCGAAGACGAAGCGTTTCTCTACTACTCGAAAACCCAGTCTTCCTCGACCACACGAAAACCCATGGCCTTCAAGTAATGGTTGATGCGTGATAGGTTGGGGGTGCCTTCGGATGAGCTCTCAGATCCTCGTAAATTTTCATAGTTCTTTGTGCTCAAGTGTATCATCTTGCCTACAGTCCCCCTCTACGACAGGCGTCCTTGCGTGCCACCTGTCCGACTAGCACGCAAGCCTCCTTCTTGCACACCTCTAGTACGACTAGCATGAAAAACCCTATTTTATGTTTAGAACCTCCATCTTTCTTGCCACAGGTCCTATATGTGCATCAATCATCCGTCTTGCACACCAACCATTCCTCTTGTGTGCTGATATCATATTTTACCTTGGTCAATTCTCCATTTGCTGCCCTCACCTTGAGGCACCTTGTTCAAACCACTCTTACATGTGACACAGCTACTTCACATGCTCCTTCACCATGTGGCCTCTCTAGTTTTTATGGAGTAATTTATAAGTCTCTTGGACAATACTGCCCATTATGTTGCATCGCCTCATTCTTCTTCGCATAGGAATGCTAACGGTTTTTTCTTCATCGCATAGTCATTCTTTTTTGGACCCCCCAATGGTTCGCTCCATAACACCCCTAGTCACAGCATTGCCGATGCATTCCCTTAACCAAGGTGCAAAGGGTACCAGTTATGTGTGTCCTAGAGGTGCAGAGTAATCCCACATTATCCGAGATGCATGTCGTTAAACTGACAAGAACCTTCACCCTCAGCACATGACATTAAACTGTGACTTCCCCCCATGAATCATACGTGGGGAAAGGGAAACCACCCTGGTGTAAGCCCCTAGATTTTCATGCAGGAGGTAGCATCCCTACTTCTGTTCTCTTCCTAGATGCCCATTCCCTCTCCCACTGGGCTTCATAACCATTCGGGCATCTTCCCTGGAGTATGTCCCAATCTCTAGTCTTAGGCCGCTAACCATGCATAGGCCCTTGTTTCCTCTCAGTGCTGGGGACCATGGGTAATCTCTTGTTTCCTCTTTGGGCTGATAACTACGTGTAAGCCCCAATCCACTTCCCACAAACACACCCTTCAAGATGTGATATTTAGGTCTCAGCTACATCTTGTTTCTCAATCTGAGCATGACTCATGCGGTCTTAGAGAAAGCACTGACCATGACATTCACCTTGGGCAGCCTTTAGTGTAATCCCCACCCCACCCCACCTGTACTACGAGGACTTTGATCCTTGCCAAGGCACGGTACATAAGAAACCTCTATGATGTTCAATCCCACAACCCATTGGTCACTCCGACCCCTTCATGTCGGTTCACCAACACCTTGGGCAACCTAGTGTGTAAGCCCCACAACCCCTATAACTATGTGTAAATTGATCCTTTCAAGGAAAGGTACATAGAAAGCATCTACGCGGTTTAAACCCACAACCCATTGGTCGCTCTGACCCCTTCACGTCGATTCACCAACACCTTGGGAAGCCTAGTGTGTAAGCGCCACACCCCCTATAACTATGTGGTATTTGATCATTTCCATGGCACCGTACGTAGGAAACATTAACGAGGTTCAAGCCCACTACCCATTGGTCACCCCAACCCCTTCACCTAGGTTCACCGAAACCCTAAGCAGCCTAGAGTTTAATCACCACACCATTCAGAACTATGTGTACATTGATCCCTACCATGGAAAGGTATGTAGGAATCCTCCTTGAGGTTCAATCCCAACACCCAGTAGTTCCGACACCCATCACGTCAGTTTCCCCCGTCCTACATGACGTTAAACTGTGGGCCCCAATCAGTAGTAAGCAGTTGTTTCCCTAGGTAGTGGAAAATCATCACATACCAAACCCACATGAACTGCATGGTCATTGATACTTGTTAATGCATGGTACATAGGAAGCCTCCACGAGATTCAATCCCACCACCCACTGGTCGTCCAGACAATATTCACGTCGGTTTGACCTCATCCAGCGGTAGGCCATTCTGACCATAATCAGCGGTAGCCGTTGTGACCCTATTTATCAGTAATACATTGACATACCTATGGAGCGGTAAGTCATTGAAATCCTTATCCATTGAATAGCTGTTGCGACCTCATCCCGTGGTAAGCCGTTGAAAACCCCAATCGGTGGTAAACAATCATCAAATGAACTACGTGGACTGTGATTCCTTGCCACGGGGATACATAGGAACCATTTTTGAGGCTCAAGCCCCAAACCGTCGTCATCCTCAGGACGGTTCCATCCCATTCACCATTCACTTTACGGAACCTTCCAACATCCAACCTGATTCATACCTGATCCTCCACATCCTTGTGGGATCATGCCACCCCACACTCCATTCCATTTAATAGCATTCGAGAAGCCAACCACAGGTTGGCCCCAACATTGATGTTCCCTCCAGGGGTTGCACCCATCTGATCCACTCTAGTCAATGTTCTCATCAGTCTAATTTGTCTACGATGGATATTAAACTTGTGTCATAACCTATGTAAAACATAAGAAGATGAGGAAAACCTTTGACACTTGCCCATTTCATATGATTCCTTGTATTCGATGTGGGATGTCTCAAGATTCCGTGCCCTTGAAGAACCCTATTATAAGGGGAAGAAACCCAGACGCGCCAATGTCCCAGCACCCAGAAACACCAGTGATATCCAACATGACTACTCCCCTGATCGAAGGTTGCTGCCCAGACCAGACCCATTGGAAGGACATGACAGTAGCAGCGTAATTAACTGGTGTTCCTAATGATAAGGCACCGGGAAGAGTTTCTTGAACAATGTCTTAAGACTATAAGGGAGACCCGAACTAGGTGACGAGCTCTAAGGAGGAATCCAAGGAAGGATGAACCAACACCCCATCATCCCGTTTCAATCAAGGAACAAATTTCCTTAAACAAATAGCAGATGTAGCCTACCTTGGGAAATCAGGAATGTGGGGAAACAAAACTGCACCTTTCGTACTCATGCAGACGGATGTGATGCCCCAAAAAAAGTGTCATAAACACTACAAAAACTACTAAGACCATATGCGCCATGATTTGTGTGGGAAAAAAGGAGTAATGATGGCATTTTAATGACACATGGGATAAAATACAAAGGGTAATGGAGATGTTAGACCAGGAATATTCTAGTGGTACTGGGCCGCTCACTCAACATGAAATGATGCACAAAATGGTAACAACAAGGGTATTGGATTTCCACCTAAACATAGAGACGTGAAGAAAAAATGATTGAATCATGGAATATAATATCTAGATCACAATATTGATTGTGAAACAATGGAGGTTAGCTGTTGACCGTCTTTATAACACAACATACAAATTCTGATACTAGGGATGAGGATAGACAAATGAGGGTCAACCACTTACCATGTTTGAAACATGGGACCTATCACAAAATGACATCTGAAGTCTTCCTGGGCATTTTCCAATGATGGATGGTGAGTCAATGTGGCATGAGAGCTTTCCATTAGGGGTTCCCTTCAGACATGAATGAAGGGGTGGATCCAAATAATGGGACTCTATGAAGCGTTGAGATTTATTGGGATTATTTCCATTTGGAGTCCAACACTTTGGGTTCTATACCACAACACATTAGAAAATTTTAGAGGGAAGGCGCTACTAGAATCAGAGTAATAGAGATCAATGTTGCAGATAGATGAAGTTCTTATTGCTCGGACCAACTGTTCATAGATTAAGGTCATATAATTGGGACTCAATGCATAGTTTAACATCATGTAGATAGGGTATGTGGCGACAATCATTTATAGTCACATAACATTGACCATGGTTTCTACAGTTTTAGGTCTCATAGCTTTGCCTGAGGTTGTTGTAGTTTTAGGATGCGTATATTCGACTGAAATGTTAAAAATATATTTTTATTTTAACCAAGACGTTGTCACGTATTTTAACATCATTTGTCCCAGAAGATGTTTTTTGTGTATCATAATGTCATGAAATTAGGATGTGAAATCATAAGGATTGTGTTGATAGAGGGATGATCGTCTCTACCTTATTCTAACAGTTTGGTATTAGGGGGAATTAGAATGATGGGATTACACTAAAATTAACCCAACGTATGCATGGATGATCCCCATGCTATTCTGGGAAATCATATGGTCAGTATTCCAGATGCTGGTGTTCGAGACATAGGGAGGACCTTTGTGGTTGATGAAATCCAGTAATTTGGAAGACATAGGGGGGTACATGGGTGGTAGTAATGTCAAATGACCACAGTATGGAGGGGAGATAGAGCCCTGAAGGTGTGGATGCTTGGAGCATCAGTACGATGGGTTAATGAATCCTGGAAGGAATGGAAGCTGGGATCATCGCTACAAAAAGTCGATGTATCCATGAAAGAATGGAATCTTAGAGCTTCAGTATGATAGGGTGGGGGATCCTAGATGGTGTGGAAGCCTGGATTGTTGGTATGATGGGGATGTAATATCTTGACCCCAATTATCCAGAGTCATTTAATTATTACATAATATTAGTATGATACAAGGAATCATGTCTCGAAAGAACGATCGGTTTAGTATTTTTTGGAAACAAGATACATACATAGGTTCATCATTAGAACTTAAAAATAAATACAACACTAATTTATTCTATTAGAAACACCCAAGAATCTTAGATAATACTTCAATTCAATCAAAACAAAATTATTCATATCCTAGGAAAATGGAACATAAAAAGGGGGAGAACTCAAATTCTTATTAAGGGTAAGCAATACATCAAAAGATAACATAAACATTAGGCATGGGGAATAATTTAAAACACATGAATTTACAAATAATAATTGTTAACACTTTATGTCTAGAATATGAGCAGAGTAAATAATTCTATAATAAAACATAGTCATCGGGATTCAACTAGTCAAATAACCACATTAACCATCATTATTGTTTTCATAATGGGGGAATTTATAATTCCATACATTCTGAATTATCTTCTCAAGGCCTTGAGCAAGATTTATTCAAATGATATAGGCCTCAACCCAAACCATATATCAAATTGTGAAAGGCCTCGGCCAATTCCACCTTTAATTGTATTATGAGACCTACCTATGCACTGAGACGCTATAGCAGGCTCCACCCATCACATAGCAAGTCCAATAAATTCCACTTATGAAAAGGTCGGAACATAACTTAAAAATTCGTATTAAAAATAACATACAAAATGTTAATAATTTAACCACAAAACATGAATGGAATAAAAATAACACATCCACAGTCAAACATATCAAAAATCCATCAATACATTACATACATTTTTTATCCTAATAAATCAACTTCAAACAAGTTTAAAATCCATCCAAGGATGTTGACCTAGATAAAATTTAAATGATTAGAATAAAATGCCTCATTCTATTCTGAAACCATTTATGTGTCACATAATTATAAAAGAAAACATTTTTTTAAAAATATTCTTATTATCTTGTAAGGGAACCTTCAATGATTATATAATGGTGGGAAATAACTACACCCATCATATATGTTAAAAAACATTCCTACATTAATTTTGTCGAAAAGGTCAAAAATTTCCTTGTTTGGAAAATGATGGAAGGATAACTTTCAAAACATATAAGGTCAAATAAGGGAATAAAAGACTTTAACCCTTAGTCTAGTATATAGTAAAAATTATTTGAAATGATTTTTTATGAAAACACTAATGTGGATGATAAAGAGGTCCCAGTAGATACATACACAAATACAACATTGAATAATAAAGAGATTATGAAATTGACCATTACCATGTACTTTTCCATGGTCGAGGGAACATTAACCTCATGTATAATAGAATAATAATTGTTATTAAAGTTTAAAAGAACAATGTACATAAAATATGAAATCATATATGATATTCTAAAATTTAATTATTAAAAATATTTTAGTATTATCGTCTTTCTAGTTATTAACTAATTCATTTTATTTTATTTTCTTTACTACATAAGACATGTTTTTTATGGATTATATGTATTATATTCAAATATATAATTATATTATGTTCATAAAAATAATTTTTAATCAACCAATGATAATTATTCTTGAATTATTACGATGGGGAATGAATCTCATTGCGTTTGTGGAGACGGTACTCCGTACGTACACACAAGTGACAATATCATTATATTGATGGATAAATCATCTGTAATTGGATATTATTTAATATATAAATAAAAATTAACATTTTATATTTATTATTAAAAATAGATAAACTCATTCTTATTCCCATCCAAATAATGACGTGTTTGAATAACAAATTACACCTCGATGTGGAGACGGTACGTCGTACGTACAAATGTATGGTGTCTTTTTCATTTATATGATGGATAAAATAACGAACATGGTTGTACAATATTAATAATAACATTACACTATGTAGAAGTTACTATATATTTTATTTTGGTATGAAAACAAAAAATAAAGGGTATGTGGAAGAAGTAAATAACATGAAAGAGGGTTGTGAAATTTTTACCTCTACTTCGGGTATTTCCTTTTGTAATGATCAAAATAGTTCCTTAGGTTGACTTTATGATAAATGTATAGCCTCTAGGTTGAATTGAGGGTAGTTGGGAGGATATTTGTGATGTGTTTGGATGAGATAAAATGCATTGGAGGCGAGAAATTAAGTTAAGGGGAAGTTCCTTTTTATAAGAGAGGTGAGGGTAACTTTTGGAAAAGCTTGAAATATAATTTTATAATTAAATCATATTCAGTTACTAATTTATCCAATATAAATTATTTCAAAGCTAGGGGGTGGAGGATGGGTCGAAAAACTATCATCCAATTGGTTTTAGATAGGTTTAGGTCACCATATCAACATTATCTTTTAGATTCAACCCTTAGTTAAATAGTTTTACATTTACCTTGTCTCTTTGTGTGTTTATATTATTTGTTTAATAAACATACTATAAACTACCAAGAGAACCCCAAGTGGTTCATTATTAAAATATATAACCAAATCTATGTCCTTTGGCCAATCCTTATATTTTTAGTATTATTATATCAATTAATAATATATTATTTGTTTTAAAAAATCTATTATTTCAATTCTGAGACTATTTAATATTTGATTTTTTTGAAATCCATAAAAACATTATCACTTAGAATAAATTTTTTTAACCCACCCTAAAATGTAATATTATCCTAGAATATTACTATAATTAATCATAAGTCTCAATTTACATTTATTTAGTTATTTATAATATCAATTGTTTTAATATTTCATTAATAAGGTAATTACTGCATCTTCATTGTTTAATAAATAAATTAAATTATTTAATTTCAAAAAATTATAAAAAAATCATTATTTAGTAAATCATTTATTCTTTATAATGAATATTTATAATCAAATTTATATTTTTAGTAACCCGATATTATAAACTGTTTAATTATTAAACCTTGAATTTAACTCTTTAAATTGTTCTTTAAATAAAATAAAAATAAATGCCCTAATTTAATCAATGTGGACCAAAAGGGGTCATATTTTATTTCTCAGATTTTTCTGGTTGAATTATTCTTATCCAATATGATTAGGAAATCTGTTAGGGTAATTATGATATCATTTTTACCCTTAATTTCAATATTTACTTTAAACCATGGTAAATATAAGTCAAAAGATACTCTTCAACAAAAAATATTTTCATCTAATTGAACCTCATTTTATTTCCTGATATTAACCATATCTCTCTAATTTTTAAAATTTTACTCACAAAATCTGTAAAATTATGTTTTATTCCAATTTTGAAATGGTCCTATGTGGTGGGTAAAAGACGGTAAAAACTTCAATAAATTTTTTATATATCTACAAATATTATAAAATGTATCCAATGAATTACATTGTAATTATATAGTCATTATGTATCTTTTTTTTAACCAAAAATAAAATTAATTAAAATAAATATTTATAAATATAAAAATTCGGTTGTAACCAATAACGCAGTGTTTTTCACTATTCATCAAAAACTGATATTTTACAGAAAAATAAAAAAAATTCACCCTAAGATAATTTTGATATTCTGAATTCAAAAATGAAGTTAATTATCAAAAATAAAATTTATAAAATATCAAAAATTGGTTATTAATATTCATAAAGGCTAGTTTGATTGGTCTCGGTGTGTTTGAATCTCGATGATGCGTACAATGAAAGCTATTAAATTATTCAAAGGAAAAAAATAACATTGAAGTTTGGGGTGTTACATTATTCATTTATTCATGTAATTTCTTCCTCGAAATTTATATAATACTAATACACCAAAATATTCTGGTAGTTCTTCATCATATGTTCCTATGGTTCCCACGTTGCCACTTCCATCTTATGGTTTCTCCATATAACTTTTACTAGTCGAGTCGACCGGTTTCTCAAAAATTGTTCTCCGGTATCAAGAATCATAACATGCTCTTCATATTAAGACATATCAGGTTGCAGTTCAATTTCCTCATAGGTGATTAGATGTGTTTGGTCATGCATGTATTTTCCCAACCGTGATATGTGAAACACATCGTTATCATTGGAGTGACTGGAGGCATTTCCAAACGGTAAGCTAAAACCCAAATTCATTCTAGAATTTCCAATGGTCCGATGTTCCTAGGACTTATTTTACCATTCTTACCAAATCATATTACTCTTCTACATGGTGATACATTCATGAAAACATGATCCCCAACCTGAAATTTAAAATCTGTCTCTCGGTTATCAGCATAGCTCTTCTATCTAATTTTAGCTGTTTTTATGTGGGTTGGGATAACCTTCATCTTTTTCATCATTTCATTAACATGTTCAGGGCCTACAAGTTTTATTTCACCAACATCATCCAAACAAGATGGTGTGAGACATCTCGTTCCATATTATTCTTCTTATTGTGCTATCTGAATATTTGAATTGAAGCTATTGTTATAGGAAAATTATACCAGAGGTAAATATTGATCCCACATACATTGAAGGTCATGTGAGAATGATCTCAACATGTCTTCTACAGTTTGAATAGTCTGTTCAAATTTTCCATCAGTTTGAGGGTGGTAGACCGTTCTCAAACTAAGTTCAGTATCCAGGGATTTCTGAAGACTTTTCTCGAATCTTGATGTAAAATGGGGATCTCAATCAGAATCAATTGATAGGGGTACACCTTGGAGTTTTAAAAATTCATTAATATAAATTATTTCTAAACATTGAAGTGGTAAATATTCACTTATATCAAGAAAATGAGATGACTTGTTAAGATGATCAACAATGACCCATATTACATCATTCCTTCTAGGAGTCTTTGGTAGCACCATGAAAATGTACATAATAATATCATCCCATTTCCACTAAGGTATGGGATGAGGTTTCATGACTCCACTTGGATGCTGCCTTCCAGATTTCACTTGTTGATAAAACATACATCTTTACGCAAAATCTGCAATCTCTCACTTCATGTTGTCCCACAAAAAATGTTCCTTCAAATCACAATACATCTTGGGGCTCCCATAGTGTATAGAGAAATTTGGGCTAAGATCATCATCCAAATATTCCCTTTTAAGATTAGGTATATCAGGAACACAATGTCTCTTCCCAAATATCAAAATTCCATATTCATATATGAAGTCACTCAATCTCACATCATTTACAGCTTTAATCATCTTTTGAAACTCCTCATCATTAGTCTATGAATTTTTTTATCCTTTCTAGTAATGTTGGTTTCGAAAGCTTTTTAAAAAATATTGATGTTCCACTTTCCTTGGTTATTCCCATATCCATATTTACTAGATCCTATAAAATATGTTCCCTCTCAACTCTCATCTTATTCCGAACTCCCTGATCCTTTCTAATCAAAGCATCTTCCACCTAAATTTCCTTCCATGGGTGATAATGTATTGGGAAATCATTATTCTTGAGTAGTTCAAGACACCTCTTTTGACTCATGTATAGTTCATTTTGTGAGAAAATATACTTCAAACTCTTGTGATCAGTGTAAATCTCACATTTCTCACTATAGAGATAGTGTCTACATATATTTAGGTGTTGATTATAGATGCTAACTCAAGATCAAGAGTAGGATAGTTTTTCCCCCAAATTTTTAGCTATCATGATGCATAGGCAATAACTCTATCATTCTGTATAAGGACACATCCATTTCCTTTAATTGAAGCATCACTATAAATAACAATCCCATAATTCACGAATTGTAGAGTCAATATAAAATTATTGACTAATATTATCCTTAGTTCTTCAAAACATTCTTCACTCACTTTTGACCAAAAAAATTACCCCCTTTACATGTGAGTTTGGTTAATGGGTAAGCCTACTAGGAAACATTATGGATGAAATGTAGATAATAACCTGCTAAACCAATACAACTATATACCTCATTTATATGCATCGATGCTATAATTTATATGATTTCCCTGGTACATGAAGGATCAATGAATATTCCATCATTAGAGACAATATGTCAAAGAAAAGAAATATCTTGAAGTCAGAATTCACACTTGATAAACTTCCCATATAATTCATTTCTTCTACCAGTCCTTAGAATAATTACCAAGTGATTTTCATGATCTTCATAGCATTTGGAGTATACCAATATATCATCAATAAATACCACTACACAGTCATGAAGATATTCTTCGAAAACTCTATTCATTTTATCCTTGAAGATAGAAGGTGTATTACACAATCCAAAACGAATTACTGTAAACTCGTAATACATGTACTAAGTCTAAAATAATATTTTTAGAATTTCTTTATTCTTCACACAAAAATGATGATATCCTGATCGAAGGAAAATCTTTTAAAAATATTTATCTCCATGTAGTTGTTTGTATAAATCATAAATGCAAGTTAGGAGATTCTTGTTCTTTATTGTAATTGCACTGATATCCCTATAGTCAATGCCCATCCACATTGATCCATCTTTCTTCTAAACAAATAGGAAATTGTCTCTCCATGGAGAAAAAATAGGGTGAATAAATCCCTTATTATTCAATTCCTCCATTTGTTTCTTTAGTTACACTAATTCCACAATGGCCATTCTATAAGGGGTCTTCGATATGGTCCATGTATGAGGAATTAAATCAACCGAAAAATCAACTTCTCATTATCGAGGATGTCTAGGTAAAACCTCTGGATACACATCAACATATTCTTACACAATATGTATATCCTATATTTTAACATTATTTTACTCACCAATAATTATTTCATTCTCGTCAGTCCAAATAATTGAATTTTGTAGAGCTACGGTGGCAGGATCTAGATAACAATAATATCGTGAAGTTTCTACTCAAATATAATGTTCTTCTTATAATAATTGTGAATTTCAACCTCCTTCTTCTTTCAATAAATTTTAACATCATTGCCCGAAATCCAATCCATACTGAGTATTATATAAAATTCAATCAGGGGTATCATGATTAGATCAGAAGATCAATATTGTTTATTTTTATTAATAGGGACTGATTCACAAAACAATGTTGCATTGATACATCCTTTAAGAGTTCTGACTGACAAATCCATTGTTAAATAAAATAGGAAATATATAATTTTCATAGCAAACTATGAATATATGTAATAATTCAACAATCCAGAATCAAATAATGCATTGGAAAACCATGAATAAATCATTAAAATACCTACCATTGTATCTTCCCGAGCTTCAAACTTAGTAGTAGTGATCACATAAGCTTCACCTTGATCCCTTCTCCTTTTCTGAGGTATGCTTCTATAACTCATATAATATTCCTTGGAATAATATTCCATCGCCCTGCAGTTGTACAATTGAACATTATTATCTTCTTTATTCCCCTTATAATAACTGGCATGATGGATTTTCTATCTACATTATTAGCATACTTCTTTTCCTTTTGAGAGGCACCATGGGGCTTCCTTCAACAGTTATCATTGGGAGGAGATTCAACTCTTCCCTTATTCTCAATTTCTTTATTTCTTTTTCATGATGGTTCAATAGATCTATTCTTCTCTTTATTTGCTTTAAAGTCAAAAGACTCTGAGAATTCCTTTTCTCTATTGATAGCATGTGAGATAGTATCATCATACGATGAGAAGGATTGCGAAACTAATGCTCTAAAGGGAAATCATTATAACCCATAAAATAAGGAACAATCTTACATATTGGGCTACGTATATATTCTGCAGCATGACTTGCTAACCTTGTAAAGTTAGCTTCATGCATTGCGACATTATCATCCTCCTTCTCGAACTGTTTTCATGGTGGGCCTATTAATTTTCAAATCAGGGTGGGATGGAAGAATAATCTTTCGGTTGAGGTGGTTAGTGTAACCTCACAGTGCATGGACATGAAGATTGAGGTTGGTGATTTTTTCTTTCTCTTTTCTCTTGTGTATGTGATTAACAAGGCTATGGAAAGGAGGGAGCTATAGACTCACTTGAAGTTGGTTCAAGCCGGCACATTACCGTGGTTCGTGGGAGGTAACTTCAATATGGTTGTGGACGTTTCTGAGAATAAGGGAGGAAGGGGTGATATTGTGGATGGAATGATGAAATTCAAAGAGTGATTGCTACATGTGGGCTACTGGATTTAGGATTTGGAGGGTCAAAGTATACATGGTGCAATAACCGTAAAGGTCAGAACATGATATGGTGTCACCTAGACAGGTGGCTTACCAACTTGCATGGGCTGGATATGTACTCAAAGACCTCAGTCACACACCCTCCTCGTATTTTATCGGATCATTCCCTACTATTGTTAGAAATTAAATGTGAAGATGTGGTTGGCCAGGGTTTCCATTACACGAGTGAATGGCATAAAGACATTGATTTCATGCAGATGGTGAGGGCGTCATGGTTGCTGGAGGAGAGGGAGGGGTCATGGGGAGGACTGGTAAACCATCTTAAAAGGCTCAAACAGAGCATTAGATAGTGGCTTGTGGAGCAACCAGATTGGAACAATGGGGTGACTAACTTACAAGAGGAGGTTAGCAGGTTAGAGTAAGAGCTTCAGGTGTCCTGGGACGAGGGCAATTTTGCTATTCTTTGTGATAAAAACGTGGTGTTGGCTGAGAAACTGCTAGAGATGGAGAGAGTTTATTCACAACGGTCCTGAGTGTGATGTATAAGGGATGGGGATCGAAACAACGCCTTCTTTTAATCATGTATCAAAGAGAGGAGGAATCTGAAGATTAATATTAAAGGGGAGCATGGATTTTTCACTTCAGATGTAATGGTGGCTGGTAAAGTTGCGTTGAAGCATTTCGAGGGTGTATGGGCAAGGGAGGTCTCATCTAGTTTCCGCAAAGAGTCTTTAGGGGACTCTTGATTTTTGGAGGGTCTACGTGTGATTATAACCCAATCCGAGAGTGAGTTCTTGTCCATTATTCCACAAGAAAGGGAGATTAGGGAGGCCCTGGGAAGTATGCCGATGGAGAGTGCACCCGGGCCCGATGGCCTCCCAACGTCTTTCTTCAGCGCTGATTGGGAGTTTGTGGGTCCATGTGTGGTGGAGGCTATACGAGACTTCTTTCGGGGGGGGGGCTCATTATGTAGGGGGATCTCTTCCTCTAGGGTGGTGCTGGTGCTGAAGATCAAAGACCCCACACTGGTTAGTCACTTCAGACCGATTTGTTTGTGTAATGTTTCTTACAAAATTCTGGCAACTGTCATTGGAAGGAGATTAGACAACGTGATTCCTAAGTTAGTTGCTGAAGAGCAGCACAGTTTTATTCAAGGGAGGGGTATACAGGGAGCGGTAGGAATTTATAGTGAGTTGGTTCATGATTTGAACAAACGGACTTTTGGATCCAATGTCATTTGGCATGTGGATATGAATAAATCCTACAACAATCTGGAATGGGGATTCATCTTACGGGTCATGTGGGGTTTTGGTTTCCAGGAGCATTTTTGTGATCTCTGTTTCAGGGGCTTTGCCTCCCCTTGGATCTCAATATCCCTGCTAAGGATATGCTTTTGTTTCTTTAAGTCTGTTAGGGGAGTTCGATAGGTAGACCCGCTCTCCCCTATCCTATTTGTTCTTGCTCAGGACGCTTTATCTAGAAACCTGAAGAAGGGTTTGGCAGAGGGAAGGTTGAGTCCTTTTTCCGGTAGAAGGAATGCGAAGAGTGTTTCTCACCTGATGTTTGCTGATGACATTCTATTGTTTCTGAATGGAGGGAAGAGATCTTTGAACGCTCATAAGGAAATTATGTCGGAGTATGGAGAACTAAGTGGGCAGTCGATAAACCGGGCGAAAAGTCACCTGTTCATCTCCAACAAATGCCTAGGACGGAGGTGCAGACTCATTGAGGAGGCACTAGGTTGGGGATAGAGGCAACTTCCTGTTATATACCTAGGAGTTACTTTATCGAGTGGGAGGGTTTTGCAGATCCAATTCATTGAGATTGTGGATCGTATCCTGGGGAGGATTTTTAACTGGAAGAACAAGATTCTCTCCTTTGGGGGTAGGATCATGCTTATTAATAGTGTGCTTCTGTCGATTCCCATGAACGTCTTTTCCATCATCATGCCCCTAAGGGCACGGTGGAGAAGATAGAGCATATTCTCACGTCATTCCTATGGGATGCGAGGAGGGAGGGGAGATGCCACTGGGCATCTTGGAAGCGGATGGCCCGTCCAGTGGAAGAGGGTGGGGTTGGTCTTCGGGATATACAGGAATCTATCCAGGGACTACAAGCAAGATTGGCTTGGGAGGTGATTACAGGTAAAACTCCTTGGGCAAAGTTTTTCAGATCAAGATATGGTGTGCATGGCGATTTCTGCATGCGTGGTGCGACGGGCCTCGCCAAGTGTATAGTCTCACATATGGAGGTGCTGCATGACTACACCATATGGGTGATTGGACGTGGGGAGATCAGTTTTTGGGAGGATGCTTGGACGGAGAAGATGATCTGTTATGAGGGACGGCCTTTTCCTGACATATCTTTCAGGGAGGCATGAGAGAGGTATGATTTTATTCATGAAAACCTTAACCCATTGAAAATTAATCTATTTAATAGTGTTGTCATGAGCGATGAACCAGACCATTTTTTCTTTACAGATTTTGGGTCGGGGAGTTTTAGTTTGAATGGTTTCAGGAGAATTGAGCAGAGGAGTGGTAATGGGGTTGCAGGGGAGATGCTCACGTGGTGTAAAGAAATCCCAACGAGAATGAATTTCCTAGTGTGGTAGATTCAAAACCGAGTGGTGACCACAGAGGAAAACATTCAGAAGAGAGGAGTCTCTATGGCATCGCGTTGCTACTTCCGTGAGAGACCGAAATTGGAATCAACGGTACATTTGTTTTTTTAGGAGAGATGGGGAATGTTCCTTTGGTCCCAGTTTTCTCATTTCAGGTTTCCTTCTGGGGACTATCTTTCAGTTTGTGAGCATCTTCTATCTTGGTTTTCGGGTTTTGGTAACAGAACAGAGGAGTGTTCGGAAGGAATCATCATCCTGATATCTGTATGATGGACCCTTTGGGAAGCTCTTAACCAGGTACGGTTAGGAGGCCGAAGATCATTGTTAGCTCTACAGGTCCGTATGAGGTTGATCATCATAGAACTTGCCACTCTTTTCAAGAATGGAGTGCATGCAGGTATACTGGGGAACCTTGTTAAGGGACGGTGCACTCAGACCTTGTAGAGAGGGAGATGGGTAAGGTGGCAACCTCCAACCAGCGGGTTGAAACTGAATGTAGACGGTTCATGTATGGGGGGGATCATGAAGGGTGGTGGTGTTCTCCGGGATTGTTGGGGTTCAGTTCACATTGAGTTCAATTCTTATTATGGACCAGGATCTTCTATTGGCGCAGAGTTTAGAGCCCTACTCCCAGGTGTCACTCTTTGCAGGATGAGAGGTCTTCGGGTGACAGAGGTCGAATCTGATTCGGAGGTTCTGGTTAGATCTCTTCAGGGGGCTTGTGACATTGCTTGGAACCTGGTGTATATTTATAGAAGGTGCAAAGCGGAGACCAACCAGGGTAGGATGGTCCATCATAGTGTACGGGAATCCAACTTTGCGGCTGATACAATGGCCCGTGGGGGTAGGCTAGAGGAGGCTTTGATAGTTTATGATAGCCTTAACTCTTTTCCACTCGAATGTGTCAGTGTAATCCGGAAGTACGGCCCTTTCCTTCACTACTTCCGTCCCCCATGACGTGTATCCCTGGGTTTTAATGTTTTTATAATAAAATAATAACTTTCAATCTATTCTTCTTTTTTGTTTTGAATCTATGATAACAATTGATCTGCATCTCCCATGAGATGATAAACTACATAGTTACTTTTCCCCTTTCGCAACTCTCAAAAGCATGAAATATTTTCTCTATGGAACTTATCCTTTTCACAACTACTAACAGAGGATTCTAGATAGTGTTGAGGATGCTAGCTAGTGTTGAGGGTTGAATATATAAGATATGAAAACTATTCTGTATCATCAAAACGTTTGAATGAAATAAAAATAGTCATTAGATAATAACAATAACATGTATAATACCAATATTGTAACACCCCAAGATTTTATGAAAAATATTATTTTTTTATTTCATTAATGACTTGTGTTGTACGCTACACCAAAAGGAGCTTGCACAACACGCATCCCTGACTTGGATTGCATTACACTCAAGCGCGACCTTCCATGATAGTGTGTGTTGTACGCAATACTGAGTTTCTCTAAACAACGATATACTATTAAAATAATATTAAAACTAGCCGTTATGAATAGTAATACCCAATTTTTGAAATTTTATAAATTTTATTGTTGAAAATGGACTTCATTTTTGGATTCGGAATATCGAAATTAGCCTAGAGTGAAATTTTCTTATTTTTCTGAAAACTTTCAATTTTTGATGAATAGTGAAAACACTGGGTTACTATTTAAAATCCGAATTTTTATTTAAATAATTATTTATTTTATTTAAATTTATTTTAGGTCAAAATTGATACATAATACCTGTATATGTTCAATGTAATTCATTAGAGTAATTTTATAATAATTTTAGATATATAAAAATTTTATTGAACTTTTCACCGTCTTTTACCCACCTCCTATGATAAATTGCAAATTTATATAAAATATAATTTTATCACTTTTGTGAATGGAATTTCAAAAATCCGAGAGACACGGTTGATGTCAGTATGTAAAATGTGGTTCAATGAGATGAAAATAATTTTTGGTGAATAGTAACTTTTTACTTTTTTTTACCACGGTTAAAAGTAAATAGGGTAATTAAGGGTACAAATGATATTATTATTACCATAACACATGTCCTAATTATATTGGATAAGTCTAATTAGACCAAAACAACCTTAGGAATAAAATATGACCATTTAGGCCCACTTGGATTAGATTAGGACATTTATTATTAATTTATTTAAAGAAGGGTTAAAATAGTTAAAATCAAAGTTTAATAAGTAAATAATTTTTAATATCGGGTTATACATAAGATAAATTCGAATATAAATATTAATTATAAAGATAAAAATATTTCCTACATAATGGTATTTTATTTGTATTTTTTAGACATTAAATAATTTAATGTATTTATAAAACAAAGATGATGCATTAATTATCTTATTAATGAAATATTGACATAATTGATGTTATAAATACACAAATAAATGTAATTTTAAACTTTTTATGAATTACACTAATTTTCTAGGTTAATATGACATGTTATTATTGATTAAATTAACTTTTTGCTAACTAATCATTCTGTTATGATTTTCACAAAAATAAATTACTAAATAGTGTCAAAATTGACATAATATAGTTTTTAAAACAAATATTATATTATTAATTGTTATTTTATTCCTAAAAATCTAAGGTTCGGCCGAATGACATAGATAATGTTATATATATTAATAATAAACAACTTGGGGTTCTTTTGGATTCTTATAGTAAGTTTATTAACCTTATAGTGTAAGAACACAAAAAGACATGGTAAAAGTAAAATTATCTAACTTAAAGTTAAATCTAAATTATAAGGTTAAAATAGTAAACTAAACATGTCCAAATTCTATTGGATGAGAGTATTTAGACCCAAACCCATATTAGCTTCGAAATAAATCAATTTGGAGCTATTTAAAACCGAATATGGCTTTATAATAAAATAATATTTTTGGTTTTTCCAAAGGTGCCCCTCTCCTCCCTTATAAAAGGGCACCTCCTCCCTCTCTTACTCACACCACATTGAGCCTTCATGCTTGGCCATCCCCTGCCAATTTCTTCTCTCCACTTCACAAGAGACATCCTAGAGGTCTTGGTCTTCTTCAAAGACCAATTTTAGTGCCTTAAAAGGAGGTCTCATAGAAACACTTCAAAGAAGAGATAATATCTGTTACCGATTCATTCAACTTTATTTCTTCTTCCACTTCTTCTTGTTTATTTGTTTAATTATTAAGTTATAACATAAGTATCAATCATATACTAATATTTTATTATATGTATGAAACAACCCTATTTCACCATCTATCCATCCTACGGAAAACGAAATCACCGCACGTGCGTACGTACGGAATACCGTCTCCATGCCGTGATGTAATCTATTTTCCACCACCATCATACTTGGATGGGTATAATGGTTTAAAGAATGAATATATATGATTATTGTAAAGTGATAGTGATTCTGAAATAGTATACATACACTCCAATACAATTCCACGATCATCAGAATGATATCATCGCTCGTGCGTACGTACAGAATATCGTCTCCACGATGTGATGTGACTCGTTCTACATGATTTTCATTACATAATTATTACATAAATGAATTGAGTGAATGAATATGATATATATTACAATAATACTATTCTGGAAATGAGGTATCTATAACCTAAATAAGAATACGAATTTATTCGACAAAACACACATACGAACAAAAAGCAATAAACACCCGAATAACAAGTAACAATGAAATATTACTAATAAGAAGCTAAGAATATAACGATATATGATATCATAAAAATGAGTATGATTCTGGAATAAGTCAATGAAATTATTTAAATCATTATACAGGAGGTTCAGACACTTACGAAGAAAATCGGACCTAAGGTAAGAGAAATATCACAATCTCATTTTTATCTGAGATTGTTTATACTTTGGAATTTACTGGGGTGTATTTTATCATCCACGTCCATGTTTCCTAAATATGTAATATTATTTCCATCCAACTAAAATTGTTTAAATACAATTTTACCCTTCGGTGAGTTTTTAGTAAAATATATAAAAGGAATCTTTTGTCGTTTTTCTTATGAAGTACTTTTTGACTTTTCCGACAAAAGTACGAGAAGAATGTTTTGTTAACTTATACGGAATGAATGTATTTTTAAAACATTATTTCCAATAAGCTTCCTTTACATTTTTTCAAGTTTATTTTTAATCAACTTCTTTTAGTATAGAATTGTATGACATGTTAAGTAAGGAAAAGTGTTTTTGAATTAGAAATTATATTTTCCCCAAGAATAGAGTTTAAGTGTTTTATCAAAATTATTTTCCATATAAGATAATAAAGGGTTCTGTTTCTATCCCTATTATTACATTGATTTGATTATGTTGTGATGGAATTATTTTTATGAATTCCTTTATCTTATATTAATTATTTTATGATGTCATGATGTTTTTGAATCCCATTTTTATTACATGGGTTATGCTAGGATGTATGGTTTATGATTTTGTGGCACACATAAGAATGGTATAATTATGAGATGGGTGGGACCTATATCTCCCTCCAATACATTGGGTAAAGATTTTATATCACATGAGATAGACATGGCTAGAATGGCAGGATAAACCGGTTCAGTGAAACAGGACTGAAACGAGGAATGAACTCGGTTCAGAAATGGACATTGTCCACTAAGATAGTCTTGGAAATGAGTCTTGACTAATAATAAATGATTCTCTATGATTATGTGTGTATGCCACAAAGATTCATGTTTTATGTTATGATTATTCTGATTAAATTTCACTACCATGATTTATCCCATGTTATGAAAATATGATCTCTTTTGCAGGGTAAGATTTCCAAATTGTTATGTTCTTATGGATATGATGTGATTGATATTTATTTTGTTTACCCTTACTGAGCATTTGAGATCACCCTTTTATGTTTTATTTTCCCCAGGATATAAAGAAAGGTTTTAGTTAAGAAAAAAAGGGAAGATCTTTGTGGGAGATGTTGAAGATCTTTCAACACAATTAGAAGATTATATTACGAGTTTCCAAAGACACTAAACTATTACGGTCCTTATGTATGTGTTTTTGTAATGTACTATGTATTCCGCAAAAGTAATGTAATGTCCATGTACTTCAAGCTTAGGGTCTTCACAGTTGGTATCAGAGGAAAGGTTTAGTCAACCTTTGGAAAATCGGATGCGAGAACTTTAGTGAGATCCCTAGAGATATTTCTAAGGTATGTCTAGGGATGTCCCTAAGGTTAAGTATACGTCATAGTCCTAGAATTGTGCTAACCATATTAGAATTAAACCAAAGATGTTAGATATTGATGGTACTCCCCCTTTATTATGTTGTTTTCCCTACCGTGATTTTTGCCTCTCACACTATTCTTTTTGATTTTTAGATGATGGCGGGAACCCGAAGGAACCGTATTGATCAATGTAAAGGATGATGCAATGATTGTCCTCCTGAACAAACCAACTTTATGGTAGATGGAGTGAAAAATCTTATTGCTATACTTACACAATCTATGAATCATTCTGGACTTCCAAATGGGCAGAGAAGGGAACAATATTCTATTGAGTCCTTCATGAGGAAACGCCCACCTTCTTTCAGTGGGTCTTCTGATCCACTTGTTGTTGAACAATGGATCAATACCACTGAAAAGATATTTTCAGTTATTCAATGTCTTGAACATGATGAAGTCATCATAGCAGTATATCGTTTGGAAGGTGATGCTGATCAATGGTGGAATCTTATCAAGAATATGAGGCCAAGATTTGAAATTGAGTCCATGGAATGGGAAGAATTCAAGAACTTATTTTTCAATAAGTTCTTCCCTCGTATTATTCGAACAAAGATGGAGAAGGAGTTTCTTGAACTAAAGAAAAAGGATGATGAATCTTTTGGTATATACGAAGAGAAATTTACAAGGCTTGCAAGGTATGCATCTGGCTTTGTCATCCAACCTGATAGTAAAGTTGATCGATTTTTTAGTGGCTTAAAACCAAATCTTCGAAGGGAATTAGCTATAAGAGACTTCAGTAGCTATGAAGAAATTGTGTGGTGTGCTATAAAGGTAGAAATGGAAGTTGGTGCTACATATCCATCTTATGGATTTGACAAGAAATGAAAGATGGAGTTCAAGGAGAAATCTCAGAATAATGGTGAAAAGAAGATGAATGTTTCCTTAGGCTCAAGGTGTAGAAATAAGCATGGAGGAGATTGTCTTAAAGGGACTAGAAAATGTTTTAAGTGTGGAAAAGAAGGTCATTGAGCAGCTGAATGTCGAAGTAATGGAAAAAGAGTTTCTAATGGTGTGAATTAAGAAAAGACTGCAGAGAACGCACCAACAACACTTCAATGCTTCATGTGCAATGAAATGGGGAATTATTCTAATCAATGACCTAATCCAAGGGTTAATGATGATAGATATGAGCAACCACTTAAGGAAAAGGACAAAGGGAAGTCACAAGTGATCACTATTGGCGATGTTGAATATGAAAACGAAGTGGTGGAATGATTAAGTGTTTATGTAGTGGGATTCCAAAATAATGTTTTATATAGTATTGTGGAATATTGGAATATTTATGTATTGGTCTATTGTGGTTTTCAATAATTTTATGGTACCGGTAACCATGGAAACTGATTGAGATATTGTTGGTAAGTATATGATATGAGCATAATGAAGGGATAAGAAGATAATGAGATGTTTGATTGTATTCATGATCTCATGATTGATATAAGGAGTAATTGATATCATGGTTTGAGTATAATGAATTTTTGAGGATTTTGGTTTGTGGAAAGTTTTAACTTTTAACTGCATTCATGTTTTCACTAAGGTTCAATGGGTATTAATGCTTCAAGAGAATACTTGATTAAGGTATTCATATATCTTATGATATATGGGGGA
Source organism: Viscum album (assembly GCA_963277665.1). NCBI lineage: Eukaryota > Viridiplantae > Streptophyta > Magnoliopsida > Santalales > Viscaceae > Viscum > Viscum album. The sequence goes on along the minus strand of OY728150.1, from coordinate 1,252,719,018 downwards.
TAAATGATGGTATTCACGTGATTGTTAAGTGACATTTCAAGTAATCATTTTCTTTATACTATGAGCTTGGACCGAAGTATTTTAGGTAAGCCTAAAGATTGGAATGGATTATGTTGGAAATAAGTTAGTATTGTTTAAGGATAGAACTTTTTTCTATACTATTGATGGGATTTTATAGTAATATAGCTTTAGAAAAAGGAAAACCTGTAAGACGGGCGACAACCCATCGCATCAGACAAGGCTATGGGAATCGAACCCATAACCGAAGTGCGACTGGCCTTTATCACCTACCACTGGCCTACAGGAAGTCCCTGGTTAGTAGAAAATAGTTTTATTTTATTACGCGGTATGATATATGAAGTATAAGTTCATTCTTGTAATCGTATACGATTAACCTCACCATAGATGGACTTATGTATATTTGATAACTTTTTCTAACCTTTTGTTTGAATCAGATGGAATGACCCATCATTCTATCACATGATCTATTAACACTTAATGAATAAAAAATTCAACTTCATTTATTTAAGAGATGAAGTGGAAATTTTTCAAAGCACGAACAACAGTGAGATTGTACCAAAATAAAGTATGTATTTATTCTAATTCAAATTCTTCAACTTTAGGGAAATGATCTTGAAAACCAAGAATGTTGTCCTAGTGCCCTTATATCCGATGAATCAGATGGTACCCTAGATCATCACAAATTTATGGCTTTATAATTGTGGGATTTTTCATAGCCATGTTCTATACCACTCTCCATCAGAACATGACGGTTAGATTTCTCTTCCATATCCATATTTTCACATATGTTCTCCTATGTGGAAACCCAGTGATTAGTTAATTTGGGAAACTGTTACGTTTCATACTTTAGTTTTTAAAGCCAAGTTTTGGTATTCCTTTTTATGATGCAGGTTTCTATTAAAGAAACTTTCGAGTAGTAAACCATTTATAACCCCGATGAATTTCGAGGGCGAAATTCATTTTAAGGGGGGTAGAATGTAACACCCCAAGATTTTACGAAAAATATTATTTTTTAATTTCATTAATGTCTTGTGTTTTACGCTACACCAAAAGGAGCTTGCACAACATGCATCCCTGACTTGTCTTGCATTACACGCAAGCACGACCTTCCACGATAGCGTGTGTTGTACGCAATACCGAGTTTCGCTAAACAACGATATTCTATTAAAATATTACTAAAACTAGCTATTATGAATAGTAATACCCACTTTTTGAAATTTTATAAATTTTATTTTTGAAAATGGACTTCATTTTTGGATTTGGAATATCGAAATTAACCTAGGGTGAAATTTTATTATTTTTCTGAAAACATTCAATTTTTTATGAATAGTGAAAACACTAGGTTACTATTTAAAAACCGACTTTTTATTTAAATAATTATTCTTTTTATTTAAATTTATTTTAGGTCAGAATTGATACATAATAACTATATAAGTTCAATGTAATTAATTGGAGTAATTTTATAATAATTTTAGATATATTAAAACTTCATTGAACATTTCACCGTCTTTTACCCACCTCCTAGGTGAATTTGCAAATTTACATAAACATTAATTTTACCGCTTTTGTGAATGGAATTTCAAAAATCCGACAAATATGGTTGATGTCAGTAAGTAAAATGTGGTTCAATGAGATTAAAATAATTTTTGATAAATAGTAACTTTTTACTTTTTTTACCACGGTTAAAAGTAATTAGGGTAATTAAGGGTAAAAATGATATTTTTATTACCCTAACACATGTCCTAATTCTATTGGATAAGGGTAATTCGACCAAAAACAACCTTATAAATAAAATATTACCATTTAGGCCCACTTGGATTAGATTAGGACATTTATTATTAATTTATTTAAAGAAGGGTTAAAATAGTTAAAATCGAAGCCTAATAAGTAAATCATTTTTAATATAGGGTTATACATAAGATAAATTAGACTATAAATATTCAATGTAAAGATAACAATATTTATTACATATTGGTATTTTATTTTTAATTTTTAGACATTAAATAATTTAATTTATTTTTGACCCAAATATGATACAGTAATTATCTTATTAATGAAATATTGACATAATTGATGTTATAAATACCCAAATAAATGTAATTTGAGACTTTTTATGAATTAAACTAATTTTATAGCTTAATATTCCATGTTAGTATTGATTTAATTAACTATTATTGAACTAATAATTCTGTTATGATTTTCAAAAAAAATCAATTACTAAATAGTGTCAAAATTGACATAAATAGTTTTTAAAACAAATATTATATTATTAATTGTTATTTTATTCCTAAAAATATACGTTTCTGCCAAATGACTTAGATAAGGTCATATATATTAATAATAAACAACTTTGGGTTCTTTTGGCTTATTATAGTAAGTTTATTAACCTTATAGTGTAAGAACACAAAAAGACACGGTAAAAGTAAAATTATCTAACCTAAAGTTAAATCCAAATGATAAGGTTAATATAGTAATCTAAACTTGTCCAAATTCTATTGTATGAGAGAATCTAGACCCATATACACCTTAGATTCTAAATAAATCAATTTGAAGCTATTTAGAACCAAATATTGCTTTATAATAAAATAATAGTTTTAGTTTTTCCAAAGGTGCCCCTCTCCTCCCTTATAAAAGGGCACCTCCTCCTTATCTTCCTCACACCACTTTAAGCCTTCAATAATGGAAAAACCCTGCCAATTTCTTCTATACGCTTCCCTAGAGACACCCTAGAGGTCCTGGTATTCTTCAAAGACCAATTTTAGTTCCCTAAAAGGAGGTCTCAAAGAAGCACTTCAAAGAAGAGGTAATGTCTGTTACCGATTCTTTCAACTTTATTTCTTCTTCCACTTCTTCTTCTTTAGTTATTTCATTATGAAGTAATAACATAAGTATAACTCATATAATGATATGTTATTATATGTATGAAACAACCCTATTTCACCATCTATCCATCCTACGGAAAATAAAATCACCGCACGTGTGTACGTACGGAATACCGTCTCCACGTCGTGGTGTAATCTATTTTCCACCACCACCATACTTGGATTGGTATAATGGTGTTAATAATGAATATATATAATTATTGTAAAGTGATATTGATTCTGAAATAGTATACATACACTCCAATACAGTTCCACGATCATGGGAACGATATCATCGCTCGTGCGTACGTACGGAATACCGTCTCCACAATGTGATGCGACTCATTCTACATGATTTTCATTACATAATTATTACATAAATGAATTTAGTGAATTAATATGATATATATTACACTAATACCATTCTATAAATGAGGTATCTATAACCTAAAATAAGAATAAGAATTTATTCGACAAAACACGCATACGAACAAAAACCAATAAACACTCGAATAACAACTAACAATGAAATATTACTAATAAGAAGGTAAGAATATGACCATATATGATATCATAACAATTATTATGATTCTGTAATAAGTCAATGACATTATTTAAATCATTATACAGGAGGTTCGGAAACTTATGAAGCAAATCGGACCTCAGGTATGGGAAATATCACAATCTCATTGTTATCCGAGATTGTTTATACTTGGGAATTTACTAGGGTGTATTTTATCATACAAATCCATCTTTCCTCAATATGTAATATTATTTCCATCCAAATAAAATTTTTTAAATACAATTTTACCCTTCGGTGGGTTTTTAGTAAAAGATATGAAAGGAATCTTTTGTCATTTTTCGTACGAGGTACTTTTTGACTTTTCCGAAAAAAGTACGAGAAGAACGTCTTTTTTTAACTTATACGACATGAATGGATTGTTAAAAAATTATTTCCAAGAAGCTTCCTTTAAATGTTTTCAAGTTTATTTTAAATCAACTTATTTTAGTTTATAATTGTATGACATGTTAAGAAAGGAAAAGTGTTTTTGATGTAGAAAGGATATTTTCCTCAAGAATGGAGTTCAAGTGTTTTATCAAAATTATTTTCCATCTAAGATAATAAAGGGTTCTGTTTCTATCCCTATTGTTACATTGATTTGATTATGTTGTGATGGAATTATTTTTATGAATTCCTTTATCTTATATGAATTGTTTTATGATGTCACGGTGTTTGAGAATCCCATTTTTATTACATGGGTTATGCTAGGATGTATGGTTTATGATTTTGTGGCACACATAAGAATGGTATCATTATGAGATGGGTGGGACCTATATCTCCCTCTAATGCATTGGGTAAAGATTTATATCTCATGAGATAGACATGGCTATAACAGCAGGTTAAACCGGTTCAGTGAAAGTAGATTGAAACGTGGAATGAACTCGGTTTAGAAATGGACTTTGTCCACTAAGATAGTCTTGGTAATGAGTCTTGACTAATAAGAAATGATTCTCTATGATTATTTGTGTATGCCACAAAGCTTCATGTTTTAAGTTATGATTATTGTGATTACATTTCACTACCATGATTTATCCCATGTTATGAAATTATGATCTCTTTTGCAGGGTATGATTTCCAAATTGTTATGGTCTTATGGATATGATCTGATTGATATTTATTTTGTTTACCTTTACTGAGAATTTGAGCTCACCCTTTTATGTTTTCTTTTCCCCAGGATAGAAATAAAGGTTTTAGGTAAGAAAAAAAGGGAAGATATTTATGGGAGATGTTGAAGATCTTTCACCACAATTAGAAGATTATATTAAGAGTTTCCAAAGACACTAAAATATTACGGTCCTTATGTGTGTGTTTTTTAATGTACTAAGTATTCCGAAAAAGTAATTTAATGTCCATGTACGTCAAGCTTAGGGTCATTCAAAATATCATAGGATTAACAAACAAGATACAATAATAAAAACTAACGAATTTGATAGTTCATTCTATATAATTTTCAATTGTCAAATGAAAAAAAATTAAAGACACACTGACATTCCCATGCAGATACTGATACAATGTTGTGTTCCCTATACCATGATCCATAAAAAATCATCTATATATCATAAGGAAATTACCCTTTTCATTTCCTCCAAACAAAAGGTTTATTCTAGTATCAATAATGAATATCATGTAGTGAATGTGTAAAACTCCATAGACCACCACCAATGGATGTTGAAAAAATATTCAGTCAATAACTGTGTATCAAGATGTATAAAAAATAAAATTCAATTGACTAAAAAATAGTTTTTATATCCTATTAATTTTTATTTAATAACTCTAATTTCCATATTAATGAGGATACCTAAACCCTTAATATATGAATCATCCCATGTCAGATTCTGGATTGTATCAAAATTTAAAATCACCACACATTATGAAATAGAATTTCATTATTCATTTATTTCTATTTTATAGCATTTCCAGTTGGGAACATAGACAATTTTCAATCATCTGGGCATAGAACATCATGTCTAGAACCCCTTTGGTAATTGGATCATCATTCAGTATCTCCACACCATGGGTCTTTGTAGCATTAATCCCAATCCTATAAAAATATACATATACATGAATTTAGTCCATTAACACCATGGTTATGACCCCATGGGTATTTGGATCATCAGTTTCTGTACCACAACTCATTTCTCATTAAAACATGTATATATCACATATATCATATTCATCAAGGATATTCATCATTAAACATTCAATCAAACATTCTCATTATAGTATTCCATATCAATTAAAAATTCATTAACAACCATTTACTTTAATATCCACGATTATTATGAAAAATTAATCAATAAACTATTAAATAATATTTACTCAGATAAGTGATTAACCTTTATAGGTTAATCCAAATATCCATTTATTATAATTATAAATAAATTCCAAATATCATCAATTAACTAAATACACACTCTTATTAAATCGACTAATTACATAATTCCAATATCCCATTATTTCCATAATTACTTCAATCCATTAAATAATTAACCAACTAAATAATCAAATCCGACCAATTTACAATTTCCCAAAATTAAAATTATTCAATTATCACATGGTAATTCAATATAACCCAATTAAATTCGAAACATCATTTCCTACTAATTGGAATTTTGATTACAAAATTACATAATTACATACACATAATCTAGTTATTGACATAGTATTATCAATTTTCACCACATACCTCATGTTTGTAAACAGATTCTCACCAATATAAACCCTCGAATTGAAGTGGAGTGTTCAATTATACGATGAATAATGTGATATACATAAGAAAATAGACCATGAAATAAATTGATTAGTTTCTATAAAAAATAAAAAATCTATCTCCAATGAATACAACCATCCTTCAAGGGATAAGAAAAATATGGGAGTGAGGGGGACAATCAGGACGAGATCTCATACTGGGAGAGGTGTAAATTCAATAATATGGTTATTTATTTTTCAATTATGGAGTTCATATGCCGTTGTAATCCATTTGGGAACATCCTAAAATGATGTGAAATAATTTGGGTCGAGTTGGGTTGATTTAGGGTGAAACAAGGTGGTTACTTAATTTTAGAAACCTTTTTTTGGAGAATTAATATAACGACCCATACTTTACATACATTGTAAGTAATTCAAAATTTAAGTACACTTATTACAACATATAACAAAACCATGAATGGACTGTATAGGTTTAGTGTCTTTAGAAATGGGGAAACATAAACAACTGGTTCATAAAGCGTCTATATTGTCTTCCATTAATTTCATCATATCTATAGTCCCTTTTGGCATATCTTACTTAATAACATTCTTCCTGACCTGGGGAATGAAAACATTCAAAAGGTTGAGCTCAAATTCTAAGTAAGGGTAAACAAAAGAAATATCAATCACATCATATTCATAAGAACATAACATTTTTGAAATCTTACCCTGCAAAAGAGATCATAATTTCATAACATGGGATAAATCATGGTAGTGAAATGTAATCACAATAATCATAACTTAAAACATAAATATTTGTGGCATACACACGTAATCGTAGAGAATAATTTCTTATTAGTCATGACTCATTTCCAAGACTATCTTAGTGGACAAAGTCCATTTTTGAACCAAGTTCATTCCTCGTTTCAGTCCTGTTTCACTGAATCGGTTTAACCTGCCGTTCCAGCCATGTCTATCTCATGATATATAAAATCTTTACCCAATTAATTGGAGGTAGATATAGGTCCCATCCATCTCATAATGATACCATTCTTATGTGTGCCCCAAAATCATAAACCATACATCATAGCATAACCCATGTAATAAAAATGGGATTCTTAAACATCGTGACATCATAAAACAATTCATATAAGATAAAGGAATTCATAAAAATAATTTCATCACAACATAATAAAATAAATGTAATAATAGGGATAGAAATAGAACCCTTTATTATCTTAGATGGAAAATAATTTTGATAAAACAATTGAACTCCATTCTTGAGGAAAATATCCTTTCTACTTCAAAAACACTTTTCCTTTTCATAACATGTCATAAAATTCTAAACTAAAAGAAGCTGATTAAAAATAAACTTGAAAACTTGTAAAGGATGCTTCTTGGAAATAATTTTTTAAAAATCCATTCATGCCGTATAAGTTAAAAAAACATTCTTCTTGTACTTTTGTCAGAAAATTCAAAAAGTACCTTGTACGAAAAACGACAAAAGATTCATTTCATATCTTTTACTAAAAACTCACTGAAGGGTAAAATTGGATTTAAACAATTTTAGGTGTATGGAAATAATATTACATATTGAGTAAACATGGATGTGGATGATAAAATACACCCCAGTAAATTCCAACGTATAAACAATCTCGGATAAAAATGAGATTGTGATATTTCTCGTACCTTAGGTCTGATTTGCTTCGTAAGTGTCTGAACCTCCAGTATAATGATTTAAATAATGTCATTTACTTATTAAAGAATAATAATCATTGTTATGATATCATATATGTCCATATTCATAGCTTATTATTAGTAATATTTCATTGCTACTTGTTATTCGGGCATTTATTACTTTTTGTTCTTATGCGTGTTTTGTCGAATAAATTATTATTCTTCTTTTAAGGGTATAGATACCTCATTTATATAATGGTATTAGTGTAATATATATCATATTTATTCACTCAATGCATTTATTTAATCATTATGCAATGAAAGTCATGTAGAACAAGTCGCATCACATCGTGGAGATGACATTCCGTATGTACGCACGAATGATGATATCGTTCCCATGATCGTGGAATTGTATTGGAGTGTATGTATACTATTTAATAATTAATTTCAATTTAAAATAATCATATATATTCATTATTTACAACATTATACCCATCCAAGTAAGGTGGTGGTGTAAAATAGATTACACCACGGCGTGGAGACGGAATTCCGTACGTACGCACACGCGGTGATTTCGTTTTCCGTAGGATGGATAGATGGTGAAATAGGGTTGTTTCATAATTATAATAACATATAAGTATATGAGTGATACTGATGTTATTAATTCATAATTAAACAACTAATTAAGAATAAGTGGAAGAAGAAATAAAGTTGAAAGAATCGGTAACAGACATTACCTCTTCTTTGAAGCGCTTCTTTGAGACCTCCTTTTAGGGCACTAAAATTAGACATTGAAGAAGACCAGGACCACTAGGATGTTTCTAGAAAAATTTAGAGGATAAATTTTCAGGGTTTGGCCGAGCTTGAAGGCTCAATGTGGTGTGAGGAAGAGAGGGAGGAGGTGCCCTTTTATAAGGGAGGAGAGGGGCACCTTTGGAAAAACTAAAAATATTATTTTATTATAAAGACATATTCAGTTTTCAATAGCTCCAAATTGATTTATTTTGAAGATAAGGTGTGGATGTGTCGAAATCTTCTCTTCCAATAGAATTTGGGCTAGTTTAGTTTACTATTTTAACCTTATAATTTACATTTAACTTTAAGTTATATAATTTTACTTTTACCGTGTCTTTTTGTGTTCTTACTCAGTAAAGTTAATAAAATTACTATAACAAACCAAACGAACCCCAAGTTGTTTATTATTAATATATATAACCTTTTATAAGCCATTTTTCCTAAACATAGATTTTTAGGAATAAAATAACAATTAATAACATAATATTTGTTTAAAAAACTCTTTTATGTCATTTTTGACACTATTTAGTAATTCATTTTTTTGAAAATCATAAAAGAATGATTAGTTCGAAAACAATTAATTAAACCAATAATAAAATGTCATATTAATCTATAAAATTAGTGAAATTCATAAAAAGTCTCAAATTACATTTATTTGGATATTTATAACATCAATTATGTCAATATTTCATTAATAAGATAATTACTACATCATCATTGTGTCATAAATAAATTAATATATTTAATGTCTAAAAATTACAAATAAAATACCATTATGTTGGAAATCATTTTATCTTTCTAATGAATATTTATAGTCTAATATATCTTATGTATAACCCTATATTAAAAATTATTTACTTATTAAAGTTTGATTTAAACTATTTTAACCCTTCTTTAAATAAATTAATAATAAATGTCATAATCTAATCCAATTGGGCCTAAATGGTAATATTTTATTCTTAAGGTTGTTTTTGGTCGTATTACACTTATTCAATAGAATTAGGACATGTTTTAGGGTAATAATAATATCATTCTTACCCTTAATTACCCTATTTACTTTTAACTGCGGTAAATAAATGTAAAAAGTTACTATTCACCAAAAATTATTTTCATCTCATTGAACCACGTGTCTCTCAGATTTCTGAAATTCCACTCACAGAAGCGGTAAAATTAAGTTTTATGTAAATTTGCAAATTCTCCTAGGAGGTGGGTAAAAGACGGTGAAAAGTTCAATAAAATTTTTATATATCTAAAATTATTATAAAATTACTCCAATGAATTACATTGAATTTATATTGGTATTATATATCAATTTTGACCTAAAATAAATTTAAATAAAATAAATAATTATTTAAATAAAAATTCCATTTTTAAATAGTAACCTAGTGTCTTCACTATTCATCAAAAATTGAAAGTTTCCAGAAAAATAACAAAATTTCACCCTAGGATAATTTTGATATTCCGAATCTAGAAACGAAGTCCATTTTGAAAAATAAAATTTACAAAATTTCTAAAAGTGGTTATTACTATTCATAACGGCTAGTTTTAATAATATTTTAATAGCATATCGTTGTTTAGTGAAACTCGGTATTGCGTACGACACAAGCTATCAAGGAAGGTTGTGATTGCGTGTAAATCAAGCCAAGATAGTTTTGTGTGTATTGAAAGATTTCTTTGATGATTTATATAAAATAAAAACAAAATATTTCGTATAAAAGTCTCGGGTGTTACATTCTACCCCCCTTAAATTGAATTTCGCCCTCGAAATTCATCACTTGTAACAAAAAGATGAGGATACCTCTCACTCATCGTATCCTCAAGCTCCCATGTAGCTTCTTCTAATTGGTGGTTCCTCCATAAAACTTTCACCAAGCGAGTGGTCTTGTTCGATAGGACTTTTTCACTACGATCGATAATCTATATCGGCTGTTCTTCATAAGAAAGATCTTGTTCCAGCGGTTCAACTTCTGAGCTGAGTACATGTGAAGGATCAGGTATTTACTTTCTCAGGAGAGATACATGGAACACATCCTAAACTTGAGAGAGATTCGGTGGAAGCACCAATCGGTAAGATACCTTCCCAACAAGATCCAGTATTTCGAAAGGACCGATATACCTAGGGCTCAACTTTCCCTTCTTTCCAAATCTCATTACTCTCTTCCAAGGAGATATTCGTAAGAACACTTTATCACCCACTTCAAACTCTAAGTCTTATCTTCTGTTGTCGGCATAAATTTTTTGTCGATTCTGAGCTGATCTTATGTGTTGTTGAGTAGATCAGACCTTTTCTGCCATCTCATCAACAAGATCAGGTCCTAATAGCTTTCTTTCCCCAACTACATCCCAGCAAGTTGGAGTCCTGCATTTCTTTCCATAGAGAGCTTCATAAGGAGCCATCTGAATACTGGAGTGAAAGATATTATTATAAGAAAATTCAACCAAAGGTAGGTGTTGATCATAACCACCTTTGAAATCCATAGAGCAAGCTCTAAACATATTTCTTAGAGTTTGAATTGTCCTCTCAGACTGACCGTCTGTCTGAGGATGATAAACAGTGTTGAAACTCAACTCAGTATCCAGAGTATGCTGAAGACTTCACCAGAACATTGAGGTAAACGTCGGATCCCGATCAGATATAATAGAAAGTGGTACTTCATGAAATCTTACCACTTTGTAAGACGATCAACTATGAACCATATAGCATTATTGCCTTTGGATGTTTTAGGAAGTCCTATGACAAAGTCCATAGTGATGTTTTCCCATTTCCATTCGGGTATGGGTAATGGTTGTAACAACCCCTTAGACTTCTGTCTCTTAGCTTTAACTTGCTGTTAAACAAAGCATCGAGAGACATATTCAGCAACATCTCTTTTCATGCCATCCCACCAGAAGTACTCTTTCAGGTCCCTATACATCTTCGTGATTCCAGGATGAATAGAGAATGAAGAACTATGAGCCTCATCCAGCATCTCCATTTTTAATTCAGGGATGGGAGGAGCACAAACCTAATTTCTGAACATTATTATCCCATCACAATCAAGGTTGAATTCATGAACATTTCTCACCTTCTTTTTTAACTCTACATCTTCATTCTCTACCTCTTTAATCTTAACATGTATAGATGGTTGAACATCCATTTGAGAAAGATATGATTTTCCCCTTTCATTATAATTCCAAGATCCATACTTTGTAAATCCATAAATATTGGATCCTTTGTGATCCTCATCGCGGATAAACTGGCATGGTCTTGTCGACTTAATGCATCTTCCACCATGTTTGCTTTCCCAGGGTGGTAATGAATTGAGCAGTCGTAATCCTTAATCATATCCATTCATCTTATTTGGCGCACATTCATCTCCTTTTGTGTGAAAATATAATTTAAACTTTTATGATCAGTATAATTATCACACCTTTCTTAATAAAGATAATGCCTCCAAATCTTTAATGCAAAGATTACCGTAGCTAACTCCAAATCACGAGTTGGGTAATTTTTCTCATGGATTTTCAACTGTCGTGAGGCATAAGCTATCACCATATCATTTTCCATAAGAACACACCATAATCCCTTCTTGGATGCATCACTGTAGACCACAAACCTTTCTCCACTACAAGGCAGTGTGAGCACAGGTGCACTGGATAACCTTCTTTTCAACTCCTTGAAATTCTCTTCACATTCCTCCGTCCAAATAAACTTAACTCCTTTCCGAGTCAACCTGGTGAGTGGATTAGATAATCATGAAAAATCGTTCACAAAACATTGATAATATCCAGCCAAACCAAGAAAACACCGGATCTCAGTTACTGTTGTTGGTCTCGACCATCTTTCAATAACCTCTGTTCTTGCTGGATCCAAAGATATGCCCTCTTTTGAGATTATGTGACCCAAAAATGAAACTTTTTGAAGCCAAAATTCACACTTGGTAAATTCGGCATAAAGATTCTCCTTTATCAGGTCTTAAATATAATTCTCAAGTGATCTTCATGTTCTTCTTTGCTCTTTGAATATACAATAATATCGTCTATAAAGACTACCACAAACTAATCAAGATAGTCTCTAAAGACTCTATTCATCAGATCCATGAAGATAGAAGGGGAATTAGTAAGACCAAATGGCATCACTATAAATTCATAGTGTCCATACCTTGTACAAAAATCCGTCTTTGGTATATATTCCCTTTTGACCCTTAATTGATGATACCCTGAACGAAGGTCAATCTTGCAAAATTATTGAGCTCCGCGTAGTTGGTCAAATAAGTCATCAATGCGTGGGAGAAGATATTTCTTCTTTATAGTGATCTTGTTAAGTTCTCGATAATCAATGCAGAGTCTCATTGATCCATTTTTCTTCTTAACAAACAGAATAGGTTCTCCCCAAGCTGACACACTAGGGCTTATGAATCCCTTATCAAGATTCTCTTGGAGTTGTTTCTTCAATTCCTGCAACTCAATTGGGGCCATTCTATAAGGTTTCTTTGAAATAGGAAAATCACCCAGTACGAGTTCTATTGAAAACTCAACTTCACAATTTGGGGGAAGACCCAACAATTCCTCTGGAAAGACATCATCAAACTCTCGTACAATGGGAATATTCTTAATCGTGAGTTTCTCACCAACCATTTGAGATAAATAACCTTCATTTAGTGGAATAAAGACCCATAAGATGGAAGAAATTTCCACTGGAAGGTTATGTTCATCCTTGCATCGATAGACGATCAAAGATTGATCTGGAATATGAAATGTGAATTACCTCCTTTGGAAATTTATATGAGCTCCATATAGAGAAAGCCAATCCATGCCAAGAATCACATTAAATACCACTATAGGGAGGATCACAAGATTTGTAGGATGCAATTTCCCACAAACATTAATCGGAGAAGAATTATAAACTTTTGATGCGACTGTTGTGCCATTAGAGGTTGTCACAACTAGCTCAACATCTAATTGTTGAGGTAATACGGTGATACCCTTAAAAAATTTTCATAAATAAAGGAGTGGGTGGATCCAGTATCAAATAAAACATTTTCTACTTTAGAGTGGATGGTAAGTGTACCTTTCACCACTTCGTTATCGTACTCCACATCACTGATAGAAATTGCATGTGACTTTTCTTTGTCTTTAGCCTTAAGAGTTTGTTGACGTCGATCATCATCAACAACCCTTAGATTAGGGCATTGATTGGCACAATTCCCCATTTCCTTGCACTTGTAACATTGAAGTGTATGAGGTGCAATCTGTGTATCCTTTTCATTGTTTGTATCACTAGACATCTTCTTCCCATCATTGCAGTATTCAAATGCCCGATGACCTTCCTTTCCACATTTGAAACATTTACTTTTCCCTTTAAAAAAACTCCCTCCATGTATCTTTCCACACTTTGAGCATATGGGAAAACTCATCTTCTTTTCAGTGTGCTCTTTAGATTTTCTTTTGAATTCTATTTTCCACTTCTTATCAAACCCATATGACTGACGGTTTACTACAATCTCCATCTCACCTTTTAGAGCACATCCAATGATTTCCTCGTAGCTATTGAAGTCCCTTATGGATAATGCCCTTCGAAGACACTATTTTAAGCCACTAAATAATCGATCGATCTTACTCTCAGGTTGGATAATAATACCAGTAGAGTACCTTGAAAGTCTTGTAAAATTTGCTTCATAGTTACCAACAGATTCACCATCCTTTTGCTTTAATTCAAGAAACTCCTTCTACATCTTTGTTCAGAGAAAAGGAGGGATGTAATTATTGAAAAATAAGTTCTTGAACTCGTCCCATTCCATGCACTCAATTACATCTCTTGGCCATGTATTCTTGATAAGATTCCACCATTGATCAGCATCACCTTCCAAACGATACACTGCTAAGATGACTTTATCATGTTCAGAACATTGAAGAACTAAAAATATCTTTTCAGTAGTACTGATCCATTGTTCAGCAACTAATGGATCAATATACCCGCTGAATGAAGGTCGATGTTGTCTCAAGAAGGATTCAACAGTATGTTGCTCCTTCCATTTCTCTTTTGGAAGTCCTTCATGATTCATAGCTTGAGAAAGTTGTGTGAGCATGGCTACATGATTTTGCATTCCAGCTCCCAAAACGTTTGGTTTCTCAGGGGGACAATCATTGCATTTCCCGTCGCATTCCGCATTAACATGGTTCCTTAGGGTTCCAGACATTGACTAAAACCAAGAAGAATAGTGTGAGAAACAATAATTAAAATTGGAAAACCACATAATAAAAAATAAAATTTCACACTTAAGGTCTTATCCTAGGTTATTCATGGACATTTCTAAAACACTAATATTGTGTTCTATTCTTAGACTTATCCTTAGGATTCTTACTAAGTATTTCACATCCTAGTTTCTAATGGTTGACAATAAATTTTCTCTAATACCAACTATAATGACTCATACTTAACATACATTGTTAGTACTTCAAAATTGAAGTACACTTATTATAACATATAACAAAACCATGAAAGGATAGTATAGGTATAGCGTCTTTAGAAACTGGGAAACATAAACAACTGGTTCATAAAGCGTCTACACTGTCTCCCATTTATTTCATCATATCTATAGTCCCTTTTGGCATATCTTACTTAATAACCTTTTTCCTGGACTAGGGAAAGAAAACATACAAAAGGGTGAGCTCAAATGCTCAGTAAGGGTAAACAAAAGAAATATCAATCACATCATATTCATAAGAACATAACATTTAAGAAATCTTACCCTACAAAAGAGATCATAATTTCATAACATGGGATAAATCATGGTAGTGAAATGTAATCACAATAATCATAAATTAAAACATGAAGCTTTGTGGAATACACACATAATCATAGAGAATCATTTCATATTAGTCAAGACTCATTTCCAAGACTATCTTAGTGGACAAAGTCCATTTCTGAATCGAGTTCATTCCTCGTTTCAGTCCTATTTCACTGAACTGGTTTAACCTGTCGTTCCAGCCATGTATATCTCACGAGATATAAAATCTTTACCCAATTTATTGGAGGTAGATATAGGTCCCACCCTTCTCATAATGATACCATTCTTATGTGTTCCACAAAATCATAAACAATACATCATAGCATAACCCATGTAATAAAAATGGGATTCTTAAACATCATGACATCATAAAACAATTCATATAAGATAAAGGAATTCATAAAAATAATTTCATCACAACATAATCAAATAAATGTAATAATAGGGATAGAAACAGAAACCTTTATTATCTTAGATGGATAATAATTTTGATAAAACACCTGAACTCCATTCTTAAAGAAAATATACTTTTTACTTCAAAAATACTTTTCCTTTCTTAACATGTCATAAAATTATAAACTAAAAGAAGTTGATTAAAAATAACCTTGAAATTTTTTAAAGGAAACTTCTTGGAAATACTTATTTAAAAATCCATTCATGCCGTATAAGTTAAAAAAACTTTCTTCTTGTAATTTTGTCGGAAAAGTCATAAAGTACCTTGTACAAAAAACAACAAAATATTCCTTTCATATATTTTACTAAAAACTCACCGAAGGGTTAAATTGGATTTAAACAATTTTAGGTGGATGTACATATTTAGGAAAAATGGATGTGGATGATAAAATATACCCCAATAAATTCCAAAGTATAAACAATCTCAGATAAAAATGAGATTGTGATATTTCCCTTACCTTAGGTCTGATTTGATTCGTAAGTGTCTGAACCTCCTGTATAATGATTTAAATAATGTCATTGACTTATTCAAGAATAATACTCATTGTTATTATATCATATATGTTCATATTCTTCTCTTATTATTAGTAATATTTCATTGCTACTTGTTATTCGGGTGTTTATTACTTTTTGTTCTTATGCGTGTTTTGTCGAATAAATTCTAATTCTTCTTTTTAGGTTATAGATACCTCATTTACAGAATTTTATTAGTGTAATATATATCATATTAATTCACTAAATTCATTTATTTAATCATTATGCAATGAAAATCATGTAAAATGAGTCGCATCACATCGTGGAGACGGTATTCCGTACGTACGCACGAGCGATGATATTGTTCCCATGATCGTGGAATTGTATTGGAGTGTATGTATACTATTTCAGAATCAATATAACTTTACAATAATCATATATATTCATTCTTTACACCATTATACCCATCCAAGTAAGGTGGCGGTGGAAAATAGATTACACCACGGCGTGGAGACGGTATTCCGTACTTATGCACGCACGGTGATTTCGTTTTCCGTAGGATGGATAGATGATGAAATATGGTTGTTTAATACTTATAATAACATATCAGTAAATGAGTGATACTTATGTAATTAATTTATGATGAAAAAACTAAAGAAGAAGAAGTGGAATAAGAAATAAAGTTGAAAGAATCAGTAACAGACATTACCTCTTCTTTGAAGCGCTTCTTTGAGACCTCCTTTTAGGGCACTAAAATTGGTCTTTGAAGAATACCAGGACCTCTAGGATGTTTCTAGGGAAGTGGAGAGGAGATATTTTCAGGGTTTGGCCGAGATTGAAGTCTCAAATTGGTGTGAGGAAGAGAGGGAGGAGGTGCCCTTTTATAAGGGAGGAGAGGGGCACCTTTGGAAAAACTAAAACTATTATTTTATTATAAAGCCATATTCGGTTATAAATAGCTCCAAATTGATTTATTTCTAAGATAATGAGGGGATGGGTCGAAATCCTCTCATCCAATAGAATTTCGATGAGTTTAGTTTAATATTTTCAACTTATCATTTAGATTTAACTTTAAGTTAGATAATTTTACTTTTACCGTGTCTTTTTGTGTTCTTACACAATAAGGTTAATAAACATACTAAAAACAAGACAAATGAACCCCAAGTTTTTTATTATTAATATATATAACCTTATATAAGTCATTTTTCCGAACCATATATTTTTAGGAATAAAATAACAATTAATAATATAATATTTGTTTTAAAAACTCTTCTATGTCAATTTTGACACTATTTAGTAATTTTTTTTGTGGAAATCATAACAGAATGATTAGTTCGAAATATGTTAATTAAATCAATAATAACATGTCATATTAACCTAGAAAATTAGTTTAATTCATAAAAAGTCTCAAATTACATATATTTGGGTATTTATAACATTAATTATGTCAATATTTCATTAATACAATAATTACAGCATCATCATTGTGTCACAAATAAATTAAATTATTTAATGTCTAAAAATTACAAATAAAATACCATTATGTAGGAAATATTTTTATATTTATAATGAATATGTATAGTAGAATTTATCTTATGTATAATCCTATATTAAAAATTATTTACTTATTAAACATCAATTTTAACTATTTTAACCATTCTTTAAATAAATTAATTATAAATGTCCTAATCTAATCAAAGTGGTCCTAAATGGTCATATTTTATTGCTAAGGTTGTATTTGGTCGAATTACACTTATCCAATATAATTAGGACATGTTTTAGGGTAATAATAATATCATTTTTACCCTTAATTATGCTATTTACTTTTAACCGTGGTAAATAAAAGTAAAAAGTTACTATTCACCAAAAATTATTTTCATCTCATTAAACCACATGTCTCTTGGATTTTTTAAATTCCACTCACCGAAGCGGTAAAATTATGTTTTATGTAAATTTGCAAATTCTCCTAGGAGGTGGGTAAAAGACGGTGAAAAGTTCAATAAAATTTTTATATATCTAAAATTATTATAAAATTACTCCAATGAATTACATTGAACTTATATAGGTATTATGTATCAATTTTTACCTAAAATAAATTGAAATAAAATAAATAATTATTTAAATAAAAAGTCATTTTTTAAATAGTAACCCAGTGTTATCACTTTTCATTAAAAATTGAAAGTTTCCAGAAAAATACCAAAATTTCACCCTAGGCTAATTTCGATATTCCGAATCCAAAAACGAAGTCCATCTTGAAAAATAAAATTTAAAAAATTTTAAAAAGTGGTTATTACTATTCATAATGGCTAGTTTTAATAATATTTTAATAGCATATCGTTGTTTAGTGAAACTCGGTATTGCGTACGACGCAAGCTATCAAGGAAGGTCGTGATTGCGTGTAAAGCAAGACAAGCTAGTGTTTTGTGTATTGATAGATTCCTTTGATGATTTATATAAAATAAAAACAAAATATTTCTTATAAAGGTCTCAGGTGTTACAATTAAACCCCATGTGAATGGTTTCATGGGATAGGGTGCACATTTTTCCAAAACATGCTCCTTACCCATGTGTCTCTCCTATGGAGAGTATAGTTACCCCAATGATGGATCATAATTAAAAAAACATATTTCAACCATGAAATCCCTCTCTATTAGGGGTTTCACAGTTCGCTGGGGAAGGATGCACAGTTTTTGAAAACCGTACACCCACTGATAACTACCTAACCCCCCACCCAAGTCACTATGATTTCACTAAAACACACCCAAGACAAGAATCAACCATAGTATATCAATAAATAGAAAAAACAGTAGTTGTAAAAGAGAAATATATATCACAATACTATGTTGTCATCTTACATACTCCCCACCTTATAATAACTCATCCATGAGATTTACTCCAAATAATCTTATTGATTATGAATAAAACAATATCGGGCCACTGATCCCACATATCATGTTGTCACTCCCATGTTTACTTCTAATTATACTCATGCTTCTATAATAAATGAACTATCCACACATTCATTCCCAACAACATGTTCTCACTATAATCCAACACACATATATAATTCTCCTAAAATGAAAAATTAGTATGAAAATCAACATCATCCACATAAATCACATTAGAATGGTGGTGGTGATACCACTAAAGTTGTTACAGATGAGAAGAATCATACTACAAAATATACCTCTAATATAGAACCAATCAGTATTCCATAAACACAATTCACTCTAAATCCTTAAGCAATCCAACAAACTAGGGCGCTAGCGTGCACACCCATCTAATCATACAATTACCCAATCTATGAAAAATTCTATGTAATAAATGATCAACCTCAGTATACTATTGGGGTCATCAATATCTATGAGGAAATGTCCTCTCCATACTAAGATCCATTTCCATACATTTTTAAATAAACTAATACTTCACTGATGTCTCTTACATTATACTTAGACCCAACAACCCTGACTCACCTACCACCATCCACTATAGTTCTGATCAGCATAACCGACAATAAAGTTCCACATATGGTTCAATCTATATTATTTCCTAATAAATATTATTATATTTCCACTCTAGCTATTCTATGTTTTTATCCAAAGAACCAAAAATACCTAGGACACGTTTCTATAGATTTTCCTCCAAAACCTATATAGTACATCTTGAGTACCAATAAGATTGTGGGTGGAATGTAATAATCAATAAAACAATTGCACCTATCAACGTCTATAGACCCTTCAGGAGATAAAAAATTAAAACACATTTCATGGTATGAAAATATTCTCCATCAAACCTAAAATAGATGAACTATCTCTTAATCATACATGTATATAATATGATCCAATTTTAATGTCTCCCATGTAGTCATGAAATGTGTAACATTATTCAGTTGGCCCACAACCACCCAAATAACAATATTCCTATAAGAAATCATCAATAGATCCACCATAATATCCGAGGTAATATCCTATCATATCCATTGTATAATGGTAAATGTATGTAGTAAACAAACAAAACATTGATGCTCTACCTTCAACTATTTTTAGGTGTAGCATCTTGTCACAAGCTCTAGAATCTCTTTTTCTAGGCTCGACCAAATAAATTTATATAGTTAATTAAACATTTTGATTAGACTCAAATTCACCTACCACATTGAGGCGTGTAATTCACATATCATCTCCAGATGCATACATGTAGTCATTATAACATGATTCCAGACATAGATGACCTCATCATTATCTATTGTCCAATCGGATGGTGATTCCCCACCATTATGGCTTTCTATTATAAAAAACACTCAATCTGCTCATACATCCGATATCTAATCCATATGAAAATTGTATACTCCAAAGATATAGATATCTGATTCATATTAATCTAGATCTCTTGAACCAAAAGATGCATCTCAGTCATTAAAGTTATCATCTTCCACATAGAACTAGATTCTTAAACTACATGAGTTTGAGTTATTCTAAACAAAGTGTCAGATAAAAATTTTACCTTCTCATGTGTATATACTAGCTCAAAATAAAGTAAAATAATATTTTAAGCCCACCTCTACTTAAATTGATTCAAATCTCATTGGGAAAAGATACTCATTAATCTCTAGTGATCATTATAAACATTAGTCTTTTATACTAATGAATAATGATTCCATCGATTCAAGTAATGTGACACAATAACTATATATAGTTCATTTATAGGGTAGTTATATTTATGTTGCCAAAAATTTCATGACCAATACACCACCACTCAATCTCCATACATTACCAGTACTCCAATCCCAGTACCAGAGGGATCAAAAAACACAATACACTCATCGGGATTTAGTGATATCATGATTGGATCAGTATTCAATCACTTTTAAAAATCCTATAATGATTTCTCACATACTCAAGTACATTGAAAATTTATCCCCTTCTTGGTTAGTCCTAAAAGTAGTTCTAAAAATTACAAATTGTCATGGTTGAACCTATGATAATATCCTGCTAACCATAGAAATATTTGTATATCAAAATAATTCATGGGATTCTCCAAAAATATCACCCCAAACCTTCTTTGTTTCCACGTACACACAATACTATGAGATTATTTGATCAATGAAATGTAAATGATCGATCTTTAATTTTTTCATACATGTCTTAGTATATATACAGTGATTACTTTGTATACACATGATATTGTCTAGATGATGGGAATGATCATCATGTATCCTGGATTATAGAAAAATGTCATTAAAAAACAAAAAAACATATATAGATTTGTCTAGATGATTTTTTTCATTGATACAGTAAAAAATGTCATTATTTTCTTCATTCAAAAAAATTACCAAGAACACATAAAGGCCATACCATATTTTAAATAAAATATGAGTTATATCCAACTGTTCAAATTGTAGATGATGAATACATAATCTCATGTCAATCATAGATAAAAACCATCTCATATCATCTAGTCAAATAAATTGTTGATATATATAAGAGGGAATCTGTTCATCATATTCATATGCTTCAACATTTGGTAGTCAACACAATAGTGTAGGGTCACATCAACATACATTGGAAAAATCCTATAAAAACCCAAGGTGATACACTTGGATAAATAAAACACCAATCCATCAACTATTCTAGTTATGTCATATGATATTGAAGCTCGGTTGGGTCCATTATGAATGGTAAAATAGAAATAGGAACAACCCCATGAATAAGCTCAAAAGTAAATTACACTACTCTCTTAGGTGGAATCCCATAAAATTCCATTGGAAACATGTCATGAAACCATTACACCATGCGTGAAGGAAATACTTATTCACACCACCAAGACCAAGTAATTGAATGGAAACTTGGTGGTGAGCTCCCCCTGATGCTGAAGAACAATCTGGGTATGGTCTCCATGGATATCCCACTCTCCACTATGAATATAAATTTCACCATCAATAGAGTGTACAATTAGTATCATGATGTAATGATATATGTGTCCTTTGTATTCAACTATCAAGTCTACACCCATAATAAATACAAAATCAGACATATTCATAATTTAATTTTTCCAACTGAAATGGAACTTCCCAACCTTGAGAGAATAAACCATTCACAAATAAACGATGATCGACCATACTCCCAATGGTTTTTTGATATCAATAACCACTATCATGAACTAAACCATAAAGATAAATCTAGTTATAATTTTTATATATAAAAAAGAGTTATCTTCCCCAATATCAAATAATGAACTAGTTGTTATAGAATATTGAAGAACAATACCCCAATCAGTTGTTGTTTCATCCTCTCTATCCGGATGTGTAAGATGAAATGAATGCAATTTTGTCTCATCATCCATGTAATAAAATCTATTTCAATAATGTTTTACCAATATACTAATACGATAACGTTTTCCTAGAAGTACCACATAAACTTCCTCGATCACTACAACCATTTGAACCGTGACTTCCAAACATATGTGGGGTAGAGGATCCCCTTCTATATATCTGGTTTTATCTTGATCCTACATCATTGCCAAGATATTCATGGATATTATAGATCCATTATAGTTCCCTATTATTCTACAAAAAATGAACTCTATAGGATGTCAGGGATAGTGCCTAATTTTTTTTGAATTACATTAATGTAAAATGATAGTTGGTAAAGGACCTAATTGACTGAACCATCGCCATGGCCACATTTATTGTAGTCTCCACTGATTAAATTATGATAGCAAGAATTCCCACTCTCACATTTCATAAGACATTTTCATCCAATAGAATCCACTTGTGTTGTACTAGAATCATTATATTGGTAACCCTAAAATATGATATCATGACTAAGAAATTTAGAAGAAAAAATGTTAGCAAAAATATATTAACAGTGGAATTAATTTCACATTTAACCTCGTCCATAAACAGATTCACCACAGTCACCTCATCCCCTTTCAGTATTAGAGAAGATATGTGATACTGAGTAGTGAAACCATCATTGTCCATTAGAGTCATAATCCCATAATTCATCCTCACAAAATCATCGACCCTCCACTATCTCAAACTCTATAGATAAATGTACTTCAAGAACATCCCTTTTAGGTATTTCTATACCATGTATTATAGTTTTACATCCAATATTTGCATGTCCCACATCTAATTATTGATCCTCAAAACATATAAGAATTAATCATGAAAATATTATCACCAGGTGTTTTTATGTTGTCAGGAATCTAATGGATAAATAGTATCATGAACTCAGTAGCCTCAAGTAATCCCACACCAATGAAAGTCAGAGGGTACTGAAACTAGGACTCCCACATCATGTAGGATATATCATCAAAACCAAACTGGATATCATTCAATAAAATTCATTAAATGAGAAAATATCCAATATAGATACTCTCAGACTAAATCACATGACACTATTGGTCCCTCTGATCCCACTCTTGGTTGATCATCTCAAGCCATAAGCTCCAATAATCTTCTCAACAAGAATTTTCATGGAGGAAAATATCTATAATACCAAATAATGAAATCAGAAAGTATTACCCAACATTTCCATATTTATGTAACATGGATTTCTAGTAATCCAAAACAAATCAACCACAGAAAACATTCCAAACAGTCAAATATGAGGTACTAGAAAAATCCATATCCATCCCTCATCTATTACATGTCTCACATAGGAAATAATACAATAAAATTATTCATACATATCTTTTTATTCCAATTATAAAAAATTTACATTATTTTTCTATTTTTGACTTCATGTTAACATCATAATTCATTGAAACTATAAAAAAAATAAATTTATTTATATTTCACAACTTATCCAAAACCTGATTTTACTGTTTGTTCAGAAAATTATTCATGTGACATAAGAATCCAGAGTTCTTATAATGATGGATGCATACTCAAATCCCATTCTATACCACAGAAGCATTAAAATCACAGAAAATAATTGAAGCAATAATCATATCACACACGAAGTGCATCACTCGGTGTGAAGTTGCATCCAACTATAACGAAAAACTTCAATAACAAAAATCCTAACCTAGTTTCTTTTTCTTTACCCCTAAAATTGTGTTATCTAATAACATACACAAGATCATAACCAAGGTATAACTAAACATATTCTCATGTAAACCTTTCCCATGTTGTTCCATAATAGAAAAGATAATAATACTCTTTTGATACCACTTTGGATCATCCTGACACAAGTTTACAAAACTTGTTCGCTAGGATAGTTTGTCCCATGACATCAGGGAGGCCTCCAAAGATGACGAAGGACTCAAATTAGTGGAGACAGATGAATATAAAACATGCGGATACAATACCCTCTCAATAAATGTACCTCTAAAATGGAAATAAATAAATAATATCCAAAACATAATAACAATATAATGTATAATAACTATATCACGTGATGGAAATCCATTATTTGATATGTAAATATAATGTAGTAGATATTTCTTTCTATTTTAGTGTCACGAGTCAAATGAAAAACCAATATAAAGAAACACTAAAACTCCCAACTAGGTCCCACCTATATGTATGGTTCCTTTATCCATACTCCATCAGGACAAATCCATCTATCATACGGTGGTTGGGATTATCCATTCCTGAAGACATGAATTCTATTCGGGTATCGAATAGATAGACCATTTACGAAGTGAGTATAACTTAGTAGGCAACCACCAATTCTATTAAAAGTAATATCATGTCAATTAATTTATATTAGGTTTTATGAGGAATAATTTCTATGTGATATATCATGAAACTTACATATCCAATTTTTTTTAAAAAAACATATATTCATAGGTTCCTAAGGACAATTGATCCATAAAAACCTACTTCAGCTCAAGACAGAGTCTAAACCATATAACATATTAAAATAACCTATAATTATTTCATCGAATTTATTTATCGATATAATTTATATTCATTACATAGTCATTTAGAACCATAGTTTTATTTCATTGTTATTGATGTATAACATAATGTCTCACACAACATGGGTATTTCGAGCATCTATCCTTGTCCCATGTCCCTTTGGGTATTTTGGCCATTAGTCTCTATCCTATAAAAATAATTCCATGCATCCATTTAGGCCTAGAATTCCATGGATATAATCCCATTGATATTTGGAGGATAATTAAGTTTCCCATTTAATCAATCACACACATATCCCATATATTATATTTGTCAAGGAAAAAAATATTTACTTTCTTTTCAATCATTATTATCATGGTAACATTTCAATTAACTATTCAATAAAAACTATTTATATTAATCACATGGAATAAGATGATCAATTTATCCTTTATCCAATTGTTTATATTTATTCACATGAACCATTAATCCTTAAATGATAAGAACAACACCCCTTTATTCACATTATCAAAGAATTCCTTGTCTCGGAAATTTACCAATTACACAATCTCATTTAACTAACCAATTCAATAATTCTAATATCCCATCATTTACATAATCTATTTTTATAATAAATTAAATAACTCATTTATTATTTTAATTAGAAAAAACATCAATTTTCCCAAATTCAACCCTTTTAATTATAACATTTAAATTCAACGCAATCTAATTAAATTCTAGATGTGATTCCACAATAATTTAAAATTAAATAGATCAATTACATATGTATAATTAAATCAAAACTATCTAATTAACTTTTTAGTCTACCTACATCATTGTCACGACCCGTCCTCGGGGCCCGTGCCGTGACTACCCCAAGCCCGCCATCCATAGGCCAGGGGCTGGCGACTAGCACCAAGGCGTAAATCCCAACAAAAAGGGAAGGCATTGCCTTTGAAAAGTAAACAAGCACCACATAGTAAGAAAGTGGAAAAGTAAACACTAAGAAAAACTGTATCAAGCTATGATGAATGTAAAAGGGGTCGGAAATACAAGCCCAACTGTAAAGTACAACTGAAAGGGGAAAATAGAAACTGAAAAGTAAAAGCCGCTACACCGAGCTGTCCACTGGAAATCCCACCTGAAGGGTGGGTACAGATAGCTCCACTTCTCCTCGGGTCCCGTCATCCGCTCCGAGCACGTCCGCCCAGTGGTCCACCTCCAGGTACCGTCCTGCTCCGCACACCTCCACCATGATCAGCGCTGTCCGTCGTCTGCAACCAACACAACGAAGTGAGGGCATAGCCCGTGCAGGGGTGAGTATAAGCTACTCAGTAGGGACCCCGAGACCCCCGAAGGTCTCCCAAAATCCACAAAGGATAATCCAAAAAGGAAATATACAATCACGAAGTAACATCTGACACGACTTAGGTATATGCCCATACCTATACCTAAGTCATCAATTCCCATTCGGCTCCAACGTCCGAGCCCAAAAACAACCCAGTCCACACAGGAAAGAAAACGTATACCCACATAGGATAGAACAGCACAATCCACAAAGGAGAGTAAACAGTAATCCACATAGGATAGCTCAACACAGTCCACAAAGGAGAGTAAACAGTAAATCCACACAGGATAGCTCAACACAATCCACAAAGGAGAGTAACACAAGATTCATCTAACACAGATATACTTTTTCGGATGACGATAAAGATGATCACTGGTCCATCTAAGTTGTCGGACCCACAAAGGATCGATAGGTAACTAACCCCCGCAATGACGCACGCAGGATCGGACCCACATAGGATCAGGCCCACACAGGACCTGTAGGCACTGGCTCACACAGAACCGTTGAGTGCTGACCCACACAGGATTGGACCCACACAGGATCTGGACCACACAGGACCTGAAGCACTGATCCACATAGGATCGCTGAGTGCAGTAGTCGTCGCAGTCCACTGAGGATCTCTGCACAGTCGTCACCGCAGTCCACTGAGGATCTCTGCACGGTCGTCGCTGTCGAAGAAGCAGTCGCAGCCAGCACTAGGGTTCTCGCACACAGAAAGCTCGTTCAGGAGGGTCTGCTCCACGAGCCGAGAGGCTGATACATCAACTGACACAATGTCCAATGTTGATATATCCAAAAGATCCGTATCATCAACAGGAACTCAACGTCGCAGACGACGCGTCAATCGGACGCCCGGTCTGAGAGTTATTGACTTTTTCGTCATAGGGGCCCGGTTGGTTTTTAAGGAAAAACCAACCCGACCGTACTCCACCTGCATCCAAACCTCGTGCAGAGTGAGCCAAAAGATCCGTCTCACTTAGAGGAAATCAACAAAGCTGAAGGAATGTCAATCGGACGTCCGTAGCTCAAAATATGAGCGTTTCCGCTCCGAGGGCCCGGTTGGGTTCGTGTACGAACCGACCCGGCCGAACTCAAAGTATTCCGAATCCTTGAGTGCGATATACCAAAACGACCGTCTCGATCCAAGGACCGCGTTGCCGCTGACAGCACATCGTTCGGAGGCCCGTAGCTCATGTTACTGGAAAAAGACCTAAACAGTTCGAAGTCGGGGGGTCCGGGCCCGGGCCGACCCGGCCCGACCCCCCTAGGTCGGCCGAACCGGGTCGACCCGGTCGGACCCGGTCCGGCCCATCCAGGGCGCGGACCGGACGGTCGGACCGGCCTGGCTCGGCCGAGCGGCCGAGCGACGCGGGAGGGGGGGGGGGAGCCGCCGCCCCCGCGTGACACCCCCGTGGCACCCGCGGGGTGTCGCCCTGAATGGCCGGACGCGGCTTCAGCCGCGTCCCGCGCGCGCCTGACCCGCGCGGCCGCGGGTCAGCGGGTGCCGCCGCCGCGTCTGAAGCCGCAGCGGTTCTTCTGGTGGCGCACCGGGGCGCCGCTGCCTCCGGCCGCCGGCGCCGCCGCGCCGGCGTCCCGCGCCGCTGCCGGCTTCCGTGGGCCACCAGAGTCGCTCTGGTGGTCCGTTTTCCTTCCCGCCTGCGCCATTTTTCCTCCCGGGTTCCGTTCTTCGCTGCGGGATCATCAAACTTCCGTTGTGGCACGTTCCTTCGTCGCCCGTCAAATCCGCACAACCACGAAGAACGATGAAGGGTTGTCGGGCCGTGTTCGTTTGGCCCGCACCCTCAGCGTTAGATATAAACAATGGGAGAACATTTATTCCACACAGGAAACAACAATTTTAATAAATTAAAATTGTTCACGAATCCGGTTCTTTAACTTTTTTTAAGAAACATTTACGGGAAAATAAAAAGGGGTAATTCCAAAATAATTCTCTACCTCGTAGTCGTCGTCGTACGCACGTTCTTCGCGGATTTTCTCATCGCGGATGGAGGGAATCGTCGCGTCATCGCGGAAGGCGTCGCATCGTCGCGGAAGGCATCGCGTCGTTGCGGAATCCGGCGTTGAGTCGGCGAACTCAACGGACCAAGAAAAATAGATTTAATCATAAATAATTAAATCCGTGTTTTGTTAAAAACCGCAAAGGAGATTTAAAGAATCCCGAAGTCTCTTACCTCAAACAGCTGATCAAGGATTTCGTTGTGGGGGAAGAGACGTCACAGAAGAACGTTGCAGGAAGGGAACGTCGGCGTCGCGGAATCCGGCGTCGCGTCATCGACTTCTGTGGGTTCGGCGTTCATCGCGTTCTTCGCGTTCTTCGCGAAGGAGGATGAAGGCTCAAGAGCTCTGACAAACCTCTCAAAGAGTAATCCTCCAAAAAGACTTGTTGGTCTTATTTTATTATTACGCCAACAAATGAAAAAGGGTAAGTAACGATCCATCAATTCGTTGAATTAATTCAACAAAAGAAACCACCCATTTAATTTACAAAATAAACCGCCCAATTAAATGGTGCATTAAGGATTTAAGAAAACGCGTCAGTTGACTTTCATAATGATGGGTTTTCGCGGGTGCGTTACTTAGCGGAAAGAAACGGCGGGGCTCGTGCGGGCCCCACCCCACAAATATCCTACCAAGGGGGTAGGATATTTATGGATAGCACCCTATCCGTTTTAACTCAGTTTAAGTGGATTCCAAGTGGCTTCAAGTTGCTTAAGTGAAATAAAATAAAGTCTGTCGAACAAATTATTTTATTTCTAAACTTTAAGCCCAAAAAATTAAAAACCACACCCGAGAAAATGCAACTCTGGAAGAGGTGTTTCTAAGCAAATACCGGTGCTGTGATTTCATCGGTGCCCTCAGAATTCGATTCCGGGCACTGGTTCAAAAGCTAGAAAAACCCACTCGTCCGTTCACTGAACGTACCTGAGCCAAACTTCGGAAAATGATTCCGGGCACACCGGGCCTCGGAATCAGGTGCCATCAGAAACTGAACTCTTGTAAAATTCCAATGAAAATTAAGAAAAAAAATTTCCTTGAAATTTACGGGTCTCTACATTACTCCCACCTCAGGGCTTTACGTCCCCGTAAAGATACATAAAAAACTAGGGAAACAAATGTGGGTACTGAGCACGCATCTGAGCCTCCCGCTCCCATGTGCTCTCCTGGAGGTTCCCGTGCTTCCATCTAATGCGCACAAGATGAATCGATCACCCACGTAGGACCCGCTCCTGTCGATCCTCTATCTCCATTGGGACCTCCGCAAAAGTCACCCCATCGTCCACGTCTAGCTCCCCATAGTCAATGATGTGCGTCAGGTCGTGCACGTATCTCCTCAGCTAAGATACGTGGAAGACGTCGTGCACCCGGTGCAACTGAGGTGGTAGAGCCAGGCGATAAACCACCTCGCCAATCCTACTGATGACCTAGAAAGGACCGATGAAGCATGGAGACAACTTTCCGCCTCGGCCAAATCTCCGTAAACCACGTCAAGGTGAGACCCGTAAGAAGACGTGGTCGCCATCGTCGAACTCTAGTGGCCTCCGCCTCCTGTCAGCATATGACTTCTGCCGGCTCTGAGCTGTCCTCATCCGCTCCTGGATGACCTGGACTTCTTCTGTCGTGGCCCGGACCATCTCTGGTCCCACAAGTGCTGACTCCCCAGGGTCTGTCCAGCACAAAGGAGATCTGCAAGGTCTGCCGTACAATGCCTAGTATGGTGCCATCCCGATGGTGGAGGGGTAGTTGTTGTTGTACGCGAACTCCACCAAGGGTAGGTGGTCCTCCCAAATGCGACCAAAGTCGAGGACGCATGCGCGGAGAATGTCTTTGAGAGTCTGAATGGTCCTCTCCGTCTGACCATCCGTCTGAGGGTGAAAGGTGATGCTCAGACGTAGCCGCGTCCCGAATGCCTCCTACAACCCCTTCCAAAGCCGGGAAGTAAAACGAGCGTCCTGATCGGAGACGATAGTCGATGGCACACCATGAAGCCGTACAATCTCCTGAACGTAGAGATGCCCCAAGCTCTCCACTGAGCCCTGCTCTCTGATGGGTAAGAAGTGTGCCGACTTGGTGAGTCGGTCAAAAATCACCCAAATGGAGTCGCGACCTCTGGAAGTGCGTGGAAGTTCTGTCACGAAGTCCATAGATATCCCGTCCCACTTCCACTCCGGGACCTCCAAGGGCTGTACCAAGCCTGCTGGTACCTGATGCTCTGCCTTCACCTACTAGCAGGTGAGGCACTGCGAAACGTACTCTGCCACAACCTTCTTCATGCCCGGCCACCAGTGCTGTCGTCTGAGGTCCTGGTACATCTTTTCCACTCCTGTATGTACCACTAAAGGAGAAGTTTGAAACTCTCTCAGCACCTCCTCTCGTAAAGCGACTGGTACCAAGGTACGTCCTCTGTAAAGGACTTCGTGCTCTGCTCCAAGGGAGAAACCATCAGGTGCCTGTCCCAAGGATATCTGTGCACGCCGCGTCTCGTAGTCAGCGTCCCCACGCTGAGCCTCTCTGACCCACTGTAGAAGTGGAGGATAGACGGTGAGAGACTGAAGGAAGGCTGGTCCATCTCTATCCACGAAGGATATCTGTAAAGCGGCTAGCTGCTCTGTCGCCTCCTCAAGTAGCTGGATTCTCGTCCTCCTGCTGAGGGCATCAGCTACCACGTTCCCCTTCCCAGAAGTATAGACTATCTCAAAGTCATAGTCCTGGAGGAAATCGAGCTATCACCACTGTCTCAGGTTCAGGTCCTTCTGAGAGAAGATATACCTGAGACTCTGGTGGTCAGAAAAGACTGTAAAGAGCTCGCCCATCAGATAGTGTCGCCACGTCTTCAGAGCGAAGACCACAGCTACTAACTCAGGTCATGGGTAGCGTAGTTCTGCTCATGCGGCCTCAACTGGCATGATCCATAGGCAATCACGGACCGCTCCTGCATCAGGAAACACCCGAGTCTGGTCCCTGATGCATCGCAGTAGACTATATAACCAACTCCCTCCTCAGGCAACCTCAAGATAGGTGCGCTGGTCAATCTCTGCCTCAGCTCCTGAAAGCTCTACTGATATCTGTCTGACCACACAAAGGGTTTCCTCTTCTTCGTCAAAGCTGAGAGTGGTTCCTCAACTCTAGAGAAGTCCGGCACAAATCTCCGATAGTATCTGGATAGACCCAAAAAACTCCGCACCTCCGTCACGCTCCTAGGTGGATCCCAAGCTAGCACTGCCTCGATCTTCGCGGGATGAACTGCAACTCCCGCCTCAGAAATGACGTTCCCCAAGAAGTGGACCTCACGTAACCAGAACTGGAACTTTGAGAGATTTCCATAAAGCTGGTGCTCTCAGAGTGTGTCCAGTACAACCCGTAAGTGGTAGGCGTGCTCCTCCTCCCTGGTCGAGTACACCAAAATGTCGTCGATGAAGACCACGACAAATCGATTGAGGTATGGCTGGAAGATCCTGTTCACGAGGCTCATGAACACTACTAGAGCATTGGTTACGCCAAAAGGCATATCCAAGAACTCATAGTGGCCATACCGACACCTGAAGTCCGTCTTCTGCACGTCCTCGTCCCGAACTCTGAGCTGATGATAGCCTGATCTGAGGTCTATCTTCGAGAACTACCGTGCTCCCTTGAGCTGATCTAAGAGGTCATCAATCCTGGGTAGCGGATACTTGTTCTTCACTGTCACCTGGTTCAGGCGATGATAGTTGACACACAGTCGCAAGCTCCCATCCGCCTTCTTGGCGAACAATATTGGGGAAGCCTAGGGTGAAACACTGGGTCGGATGAACCCCTTTCCCTGTAAGTCCTCCAACTGTACCCGCAGCTCTCGAAGCTCAGCGGGGGCCATCCGATATGCTGGAGTGGATATCAGGGCTGTCCCGGGGTACAGATCAATATAAAAGTCTGCCTCTCTACGAGGGGGTAGCCCTGGAACGTCATTGGGAAGACGCCCGCATACTGATCCACCACTGCAGGAAAACTAGGACTCCGCACGTCCACTGCTCCTAGGATGAGACTAGCCAACTGATGAGTGATGGGTTTTCCCCTCCTCTGAGAGAGTCCATCCTGTGCTGCAAAGGCTCCCTTCTCGCCGGTGAAGGTGAACCTGCTTCCATCAGTGTGCACACATCGCACCTTGTGCCTAAAACAGTCAATCTGAGCATGGACTGTAGATAACCAATCCATGCCCAAGATGACGTCGTAAGGCCTCGACACCGCTACAAGAAGATCCCAGCCGAAGCTCTCGCCTCCTAGAGTAAGTTCACACTGCCGGCACCAGTGCGTAATCATCAAGTATGCTCCCGTAGGAGTCTTTAGCCGTAAGGATCGAGCCAACGGCTCTGTCGGAATCTCCGAGCTCCGAACAAGGGCAGCAACTATGAAAGAGTGACTCGCTCCTGTGTCTATAAGAACTGCAAAAAGGGTGGAATAGACACAGATCGTACCTCGAATCATCTCTGGCGCGCCATGGTCATAAGCCTCCGCTGCCTCGAGCTCTGCCTGTCTCTGCCCACCAGCTCCCTGTGGTCGGGGCGGACCTCCTAGTGGTGGTGGTGGCAGAGCCTCAAAGCGTCGCCCCCCACATGCTGCTCGGCCATCTCCTCTGCCTCGTCCGCCTCCTCCCTACAGACCGCCACGGTCAACCCTCTGCCTCTACCTGGGTGGCCCCTCCACCATCTGCTGCCCCTCGGTACGGCGGGTCGGGCAGTCACGAGCCATGTGGCCCTGCCCGCCGCACTCGTAGCATTGCATGCCTCTTAGAAGACTGGCTCCGCGCTGTGTGCCCCGCACTGCCGAGCTAGTATCCCGAGGTCGTCTGCCGGAAGGTCTGGTCTGCCTGGAACCCTGATTCATCCGTCGGCTACCTGCTGTCGAAGACTCTGCCACCTGCCGCCCTGCGGTAGGTCTCGCTGTAGACTCAGCCAGAAAGCTCTCGATCAGGAGGGCTCGCTCCAGTACTCCTTCCTGGGTCGGGATGCTGAGGGATATCAGCGATGCCCTAATCTCGTGTCTCAATCCCTGCTCGAAGGTCCGGGCCCGGAAGAAGGGGTCCCGTACCTTGTCGGTCGAGTAGCGAGAAAGATCGGTGAACCTCGCTGCATACTGGGCGACCGTCAAGCTACCCTGCCGCAGCTGAAGAAGCTCCTGAATGCGCACCGCACGGAGGGTGGCCGGGACGAACTCTGAGCGGAAGAGGCTCTCGAAGTCTGTCCAGATGAGAGAGGCCTCATCGTGCACCTGGAGCATCAAGCTCCACCATCGTCCTGCTGCTGCGTGTAGTAGGCTCTCCGCGAGGATCACCATGAGGTCTGCTGGTGTCCTCACTAGCCTGAAAACTCAAACGACTGCCTCCAGCCAGTCCTCGGCTGCCTGGGGGTCTGTCTCCCCACGAAACCTGGGTGGTAGCTGATGCTGGAACTCGTGCAGAGCTCTGAGGTGTCGTGCATCGTCAGAGGTCGGTGCTGGAAGCCTCGGGGGCTCAGCGGGTAATGGTACCACCGGTGCCTCTGCTGTCAACGGGCCCTGTACCGAGGCCTCGTCACTCGGTGGGCTGTCGTCGCACTCTACTCTCGGAACCCTAGCTGGCTACTGTCGTCGGGCCATCCTGAAAAGGAAACAAGTGCGCCATGGTCAGAACAGTATACCTGGTGAGCTGACATAAGTAATTACAAAGAAAACTTGAAATACACATGCAATCAATGTTTTCGTGCATTAAGTCGGAAATCAGAAGTCAGGGTCCTGGTGTACGGATACGTCGGCCGCCGCACCAACACTGGACTCCCTGGACTGATAACCACACCCAATACGCTAAACACTATTTCTTCACATAGAAGAAATATCAGAGTCTTCGGTAGAACCGACCTGCTCTGATACCAATTTGTCACGACCCGTCCTCGGGGCCCGTGCCGTGACTACCCCAAGCCCGCCTTCCATAGGCCAGGGGCTGGTGACTAGCACCAAGGTGTAAATCCCAACAAAAAGGGAAGGCATTTCCTTTAAAAAGTAAACAAGCACCACAGAGTAAGCAAGCGAAAAAGTAAACACTAAGCAAAACTGTAACAAGCTATGCTAAAAGTAAAAGGGGCCGGAAATACAAGCCCAACTGTAAAGTACAACTGAAAGGGGAAAACAACAACTGAAAAGTAAAAGCCGCTACACCGAGCTGTCCACTAGAAATCTCACCTGAAGGGTGGGTACAGATAGCTCCACAGCTCCTCGAGTCCCGTCGTCCGCTCCGAGCACATCCGCCCAGTGGTCCACCTCCAGGTACCGTCCTGCTCCGCACACCTCAACCACGATCAGCGCTGTCCGTCGTCTGCAACCAACACAACGAAGTGCGGGCATATCCCATGCAGGGGTGAGTATAAGATACTCAGTAGGGACCCCGAGACCCACGAAGGTCTCCCAAAATCCACAAAGGAAATATACAATCACGAAGTAACATCTGACACGACTTAGGTATATGCCCATACATATACCTAAGTCATCAATTCCCGTTCGGCTCCAACGTCCGAGCCCAAGCACAACCCAGTACACATAGGAAAGCAAACGTATACCCACACAGGATAGCACAAAACAATCCACAAAGGAGAGTAAACAGTAATCCACATAGGATAGCTCAACACAATCCACAAAGGAGAGTAAACAGTAAATCCACAAAGCATAGCTCAACACAATCCACAAAGGAGAGTAACACAAGATTCAGCTCACACAGGTATACTTTTTCGGATGATGATAAAGATGATCACTAATCCATCTAAGTCGTCGGACCCACAAAGGATCGATAGGTAACTAACCCCCGCAATGACCCACGCAGGATCGGACCCACACAGGATCGGGCCCACACAGGACCTGTAGGCGCTGGCTCACACAGAACCGTTGAGCGCTGACCCACACAGGATCGGACCCACATAGGATCGAGCCCACACAGGACCTGAAACACTGATCCACATAGGATCGCTGAGTGCAGTAGTCGTCGCAGTCCACTGAGGATCTCTGCACAGTCGTCGCCGCAGTCCACTGAGGATCTCTGCACGGTCGTCGCTGTCGAAGAAGCAGTCACAGCCAACACTAGGGTTCCCGCACACAGCAAGCTTGTTCGGGAGGGTCCGCTCCACGAGCCGAGTGGCTGATACATCAACTGACACAGATTCCGAAGTTGATGTATCCAAAAGTTCCGTATCGTCAACAAGAACTCAACGTTGCAGACGGCGCGTCAATCAGACGCCTGGTCTGAGAGTTATTGGCTTTTTCGTCCCAGGTGCCTGGTTGGTTTTTAAGGAAAAACCAACCCGACCGTACTCCACCTGCGTCCAAACCTCGGGCGGAGTGAGCCAAAAGATCCGTCTCACTTAGAGGAAATCAACAAAGCTGATGACACGTCAATCGGACGTCCATAGCTCAAGATATGAGCGTTTCCACTCCGAGGGCCCGGTTGGGTTCGTGTACGAACCGTCCCGACCGAAGTCAAAGTATTCCGAAACCTTTAGTGCGATATACTGAAACGAACGTCTCGATCGAAGGATCGCGTTTCCGCTGAAGACACGTCGTTAGGAGGCCCGTAGCTCAAGTTACCGGCAAAAGACCGAAACGGTTCGAAGTCGGGGGGTCCGAGCCCGGGCCGACTCCCCCCCCCCCCCCCTGGGTCGGCCGAACCGGGTCGACCCGGTCGGACCCGGTCCAGCCCAGCTAGAGCGCGGCCCTACTGGTTGGACCGGCCTGGCTCGGCCGAGCGGCCGAGCGATGCGCGGGGGGGGGGGGGGGGGGGAGCCGTCGCCCCCGCGTGACACCCCCGCGGCACCCGCGGGTTGTCGCCCTGGACGACCGAGCGACGCAGGGGGAGCCGCCGCCCCCGCGTGACAACCCCGCGGAAACCGCTGGGTGTCGCCCTGAACGGCCGGACGCGGCTTCAGCAGCATCCCGCGCGCGCCTGACCCACGCGGCCGCGGGTCAGCGTGCGCCGCCGCCGTGGCTGAAGCCGCGGCGGTTCTTGCGGCGACCCCCCGGGGCGCCACCGCCAGCTTCCGCGGGCCACTGGAGTCGCTCCGGTGGTCCGTTTTCCTTCCCGTCTACGCCGTTGTTCCTCCCGGGTTCTGTTCTTCATTGCGGGATCATCAAACTTCCGTTGCGGCACGTTCCGTCGTCGCCCGTCAAATCCGCACAACCACGAAGAACGGCGGAGGGTTGTCGGGCCGTGTTCGTTTGGCCCGCACCCTCCGTGTTAGATATAAACAACAGGAGAACTTTTATTCCACACAAGAAACAACAATTTTAATA
Organism: Viscum album; assembly: GCA_963277665.1. Classification (NCBI taxonomy): domain Eukaryota; kingdom Viridiplantae; phylum Streptophyta; class Magnoliopsida; order Santalales; family Viscaceae; genus Viscum; species Viscum album. Next base: position 1,252,682,222 of record OY728150.1, on the reverse strand, counting down.
AATTAAAATTGTTCAAGAATCCGGTTCTTTAACTTTTTTTTAAGAAACATTTACGGGAAAATAAAAAGGGGTATTTCCAAAATAATTCCCTACCTCGTAGTTGTCGTCGTACACACGTTCTTCGCGGATTTGCTCGTCGCGGAAGGAGGTAATCATCACGGAAGGCGCCGCGTCATCGCGGAAGGCGTCGCGTCGTCACGGAATCCGGCATTGAGTCGGCGAACTCAACGGACCAAGAACAACAGATTTAATCATAAATAATTAAATCCGTGTTTTGTTAAAAACCGCAAAGGAGATTTAAAGAATCCCAAAGTCTCTTACCTCAAACAGCTGATTGAGGATTTCCTTGCGGGGGAAGAGACGTCGCAGAAGTACGTTGCAGGAAGGGAACGTCAGCGTCACGGAATCCGGCGTCGCGTCGTCGACTTCCGCGGGTTCGGCGTTCTTCGTCAGAGGCCAGCGTTCTTCGCGTTCTTCTTCATTTTTCACGTTCTTCACGAAGGAGGATGAAGGCTCAAGAGCTCTGACAATCCTCTCAAAGAGTAATCCTCCAAAAAGACTTGTTGGTCTTATTTTATTATTACGCTAACAAACGAAAAAGGGTAAGTAACGATCCATCAATTCGTTGAATTAATTCAACAAAAGAAACCGCACATTTAATTCACGAAATAAACCGCCCAATTAAATGGTGCATTAAGGATTTAAGAAAACATGTCAGTTGACTTTCATAATGACGGGTTTTCGTGGGAGCATTACTTAGCGGAAAGAAACGGTTGGGCTCATGCGGGCCCCATCTCACATATATCCTAACAAGGGGGTAGGATATTTCTGGATAGCACCCTATCCGTTTTAACTCAGTTTAAGTGGCTTCCAAGTGGCTTCAAGTGGCTTAAGTGAAAATAAAGTTTGTCGAAAAAATTATTTTATTTCTAAACTTTAAGCCCAAAAAATTAAAAACCACAGCCGAGAAAACGCAACTCCGAAAGAGGCGTTTCTAAACAAATAACGGCGCTGCAATTTCATCGGTGCCCTCAGAATTCGATTCTGGGCAACGGTTCAAAAGTTATAAAATCTCGCTCGTCCGTTCACTGAACGTACCCAAGCCAAACTTCGGAAAATGATTTCGGGCACACTGGGCCTCGGAATCAGGTGCCGTCAGAAACTGCGCTCTTGTAAAATTACAAAGAAAATTAAGAAAAAAAATTTCCTTGAAATTTACAGGTCTCTACAATCATGATCGTTGATAGATGCTCTCCAAAAAAATCAACAAATTGAACCAGAATGTTCAATTAAAAAATAATTATTGAGATCTAGATAAAAAACATAGATAAAGAATAAAGTGGAATAAGATCTATAAAAAATACATATCATCAATATACATTGAAGTAAAAACATTCATCAAAAGATTATAAAAATATGGGAGAGTTGGAGGAAACTAATCAGGATGAGATCTCATTAAGGGAGATGTACCTTTTAATCACTCAGGTCATCGACAAATCAAGAACTAAAATTATATAGTTTTTCAACTCTTATGGGTGACTCAAAAATGGTTGAGAACTATAATTATATTGTTGGGTAAAATAATGGTGAAGTATGGGGGGTTTAAAAAATTTAAAACTATTTTTCTATGGATTAATTTCGATATGCATGGTTTCATAGGCAGAGGTGCAGTGTTTTTCAATCTATGCACCCTTACAGTTTGAATCAATTTTGTTTGTTCACATTTTATACTAAGAGGGATCATGGATTTAGAAACTATTCCCCAACCATGAAATCCATCTTTGTTTAATGTCGAATTGTTTTCATGGGAAGGGAGATTGTTTTGGAAAAACTTTGCATTATCCTTGAACTGGTAAAAACCCCCAAAAATCCAAATTAAAACCCAAATACAACTATGACATTCCCCAACCAAATTATGTAAAAAACAATGAAAACGTATACAATTAAAGGGATCAAAAACATCACCATAAATTTTTAGGATCTTTCACAAAAAAAAAGTAATGGAAATCAACCATTACATTCATATTTACAGCCAATAAAACCACAACTCTATTTCAAAAAAAGAGAGTTATGTCAACCGCTAGTGACTACCCATAAATGGTCTTCCAAAAATGTGATTAATTTATAAAATTCCTTTATTTATAATTATTATTTTATTCCTTCATTACATGGTTCTAAAATAATGTAATTTCAAAGATAATGTGTAAAATTATATCAATTCTTTCATAGTGAGAATCCAAAGGAAAAATACCCATCAAACCCATCAGCCAACATTGAAACTTTAATTACATCAACAAAATATATTTATAAATCTAGTAATTTTTCATAATTTTACCATTCTATAGAATATTGGATAACTAAATAAATTTTTTCTAAAGCTACTTCACCTACAAATACAACATCATGTTCAAATATACATATGTAAAGATGTAAGTAAATATATTTTGATCCCAATAATCTATAAGTCATTCAATTAAAAGAAAATTCATCTATATCATCAATTAATAAAGAATATATTCCATTACAAGGTTATTCATTGGATAGTTATTCTCATGTGGTTTCAACTACCTCATCCTATATGTTACCGCATTATATCCATGATTGATCACAAAACATATATTGAATCTGTATACGTCATAGATCCCATAAGACCCTTCAACTAAATTATGATATATTAATTCTATAAAAACACTAACACCTACATAATCTTCCTAAAATCTCTCAAACACTCATCATTCAAATAAATCAGCAAGCCGTACCACGTTAATGTCTGCATAAGAGATTATATCAATATAAATTATTGAATTAGGAATTAGTATTAACATGTGGAAAAGGTTAAATTTCAAATCCCAAAAATATTCATGGGAAACATGATTTATAATTACTCTTTGAAATTAATTCATTATACGAAGACAAACTTGTAAGAGATAATGCTCCAAAAGAACATTACTTCATATATTCAAAACTCACATATCAATTGATTTGCATATATCATGTTCTCTTTAAATATCTATAAAATAACCTTTAAATGGCTTTAGTAATAATAATATAGTATAGAAGATGTATGGATACACATGAAAAATCCTTGACAAAGGATTCATACTATTTATAGAATGCATGATTTACTATGAAAATGGACAAAACACGACTATAAGTAAATCCAATTTTATTAACCAAGAATTTAAAAGACCTATCCTACTCCAGAAAGAAATTTTTGAATATCAACATCATTTACCCTTGGATGGTTATCTTACAATAAATAATTTATCATCAAAAACAACATTTCACCATTAAAATGTAAAAATTGATTTATATTTGGGAATGTGCATTTATTATTCACCAACACATTATTCCACTTATGGTTGTAGTTTCATATCTATAGAATAGAAATAAATCATCTTGGAAAATCAAAATTCATTTATTTATCGTAATACACTTTGCTAAATAATTCTACTTCACTAAAAATACATCAACGAGATAAATTAATCCCATGGTTATATATGTCTAATTTAATAAAATGGAAATAAGTTATGAATTATTCATAACCTAAAATAAATATTCTACTCTATGTACAATTATAGTGGAAGTTTAGGGAATTCACCTAGGTATTAATAAATTAATTCATACATCTCTTAAAATACTTATTATAAACATTAATTTATATGAATCTATGTAAAATCCAGGTAACAAACACATAAATGTACCGTTGTATTAAATGAAAAGTCCTTTTTGATCAAAATGTCTATTCCACAACCAATGAAATGTGTGAAAACACATGTTTTCAATATTACTATAAAAATTTCACTTTTAGTGGTTGACTTGAGCCTTCTACCACACCATCCTAATCATTTTAATTTTGATATTTAATGTCGTCCTATATAAACAAAAAATTTAACCATTACTCCCTCCTGAATTATTATATTGGATAAATATATAATATTAAATCCTTATTAATAATTATATCCTTGTGTAATCCCAATATTCATGTTATATGAAATTATATCTTGTCAAAAATTTATATTCCCAACCAATCATGTTGATATAAAAGAATTAGATGACCCCTTATCAAATATCAAGGAATCAATTAAATAATTAACAATAAATGTTCTTATTACAATCATGGGTCCTATAATAGACTATTCTATCATGATATTTATATCATAGAACTATCCATGACTCATGTCGGTCTTAAAATAATGGTAATTAACCCTATTTCTCATATTTTACATATCTCCTACCAAATATGGCTTCTGCATCATCATTTTTATACGAATAGCCTAAGAATAATTCATTACTGAACTATAGGATATAAAATTTTAAAAATTATTATTATTCACCTGGTTCTTATAATTATGACATGTACAAGTTTCATTTAGATAAAACCACTTCTTTTTTTCCACTATGCCGCAACAAAAAATCATATGTCATATTATCCATAATGAAGAACCAAAAAATCAATAACTTTTTGGACAAACTCCCAATTGAAATTTATGATTCTTCTTATTCTAAACTTAATAAAACATTATTTGTATCTGTGTTATAGATGAATGAATTTTCAAGCCTTCATATCATTGATGTCACCATTATCAATTTTTTCCTTGTTCAACACTACTACATAACTTGGTAAATGAATCAAAATGACCATCAATTGATTCTCAAGATAATGATTCATCTCAAATAATTAAATCATGATATTATTAGTTTTGATCTACAATATTATAAATTTTAACCAACATTAAAATGCGATTCATTTACTCTTGTGCCACCATATTCCATTAATCCTCGTCAAGAAATGATAAAGCCTATATAATAATGAATGTTTTTAAATAAAATGGATGATTGAGAAACTTAGTTCTTATAGTTTAATCTCGCCACATACTATGATCTCCATCACAAATGTAACTACAAAAATGTAGAATTATAATCTAATTAGTGATATAAAATTTGAGGATTAAATTAATTTTCTCATTCCATCCATTATCAACGTGTAATCACTATGGGAAATCTGGTTTTAAGGATACTTTTTTAGGATAGTGATTTTTTGAATATTTAAAATTACATTCAGTATTTATTTCATAATCCATTTCATATATCCTTTAGAATATAATTTTTTATTTTTTATCTATCAATTATGTGTCATTATATGACAGAGTAATTTTTAAATATTTCATAGTTTTAATTAATTCATTTACTAGTTCTTTTGGTTATATATTTATATATTACCTTTAGTAGAGGTTATTCAATTCCATCCCTATTTGTGTTTCATTTTTTTAAAATAATTATTAATATTACTTTTGTGAAATAATTATTGGTTCTTTTAGTTAGTGTGGTTTTTTTAAAACCACCTCTAAAATTAGGAAATATAAAAAAACAAACAATGAAAATATCAACATTAAAATAATAATATATAAACAACATATATGTAATATATTAAAAATAATGAAATGTACTATATGAAAAAGTTACATCAATAATCATTTAGATGTTATAAGTTAGAAATTTAGTTATAATACCATATATATATATATATATTCAAGAAACACCAAGTCTCATCCCATGTCTATAACTATGCACCCTTCACTATACATGAACATCCTTTTAAGCTATATATAGACTCTCTACTGAACAAAAATAACACATCAAAATTATATAAAATGGATGAAAAATAATACAAAAATTAAGAAATATGACTGTTATAAACAATAATTGTGTTAAAAACCATGATAATGAAATATATACTCGAAAAATATAAAGAATGATGATTTCATTATGAAGTGTTTCCTGTGTCATATGGATTTACCCCCTATTTACCACCAATATATATCACATTAAATAAATATATATAAAATATAATAAAAGTTCCATGAAACATTAATAGCATAAAAAATATTCTTACCAAACATGAGTTGATGAGACAAAAAAACTCATATAGTATGACTATTTTATATTTAATCGATGAGGATCAAATTTTCCTATAGAATTAAAATTACAATAATAAAAAACAAATATATAATAATAATAACAATTAAAAAATAAATGAATAAAATTAATTGAAAAGGAATTTATAATGTAAATAAAGAGTAAAAATTTTACAACCCAGAAAAAAACACGATTGTAGTTTTTCAAAAGAAAGCTGAAAAGAAATAAATAATAAAATAAATTTGATAAACAAAATACAAATTAAATCACTGGATAAAATATAGTAACAAATTTATAATTGAAAATCATATATAATCATTTCAAAAATTAAAATTTTCCATATTAAAATTCATTCATTTAAATGATACATATTTATTAGTTGTTATCATAAAACACTTTTAAGAACATATTTAATTTTTCAAAAAAAATTGTTCTCTAATTTAAAACAAAACAAAGCACAGTTTTTACATCCTCTTGAAACTATCAATATATTCATATAAAAATATTGTAATTATCTTTTATATTGTTACCAATCATATTTATAGAAAACACTTTTCCCAAATCCTAATTTAAAAATCAATTATTAATTAATCGTTTATATATTACTCAAAAAACATATTTTAATAAATTATATTGATTTTCTAAATATGAAAAAATAAAAGATATGCCATAAAAATAATAACTCAATAATTGTATAATTCTTTGAGTTTATAATTTCTATTAATAGAGTTGCATATATGATTGAAAATTTCCATAGGCATTATATCTATCCTTCTCTAAAGTCCATAAACGATGGAAGTTTCAATTGTCAACCACCGCTAATCTCATGTATTCTTATAATATTTATGTTCATATAATTTTTCATTAAAATATAAAATTTCCCCTTGTTCTTACTAATTAATGGTATTAAATGAATCCCTACTCGATAGTAATACTATATGGGTTGCCCAATACATTATAAAACCATTTTTTATGCTTGGTCTAGAAACCATTTAAAACATGCATGAGATGATGTTTCCTTAAAACGAGGTAAAATTCATCATTTTCATAAACATATAATAATTTTTAATGTTTCACATCCATGGATTATTAAATATTACCCTTTTTAAATAATCTTATTGGTAGATATTTAATTATATTTTCTAACAATTCAATAGTGTAAAAAATATATAATTTTCGATAAGAATTATTTATCCAAATTTCATTGATTGTATTATTCATGAAATAATTTGATGAAATTCAGTAGACATAATGATACATCATGATCTATCAAATTGGGTTACCTAAATATGTATCTTATATAAAATAAGTATATATAAAATGATTTAAAAAATAATAATTTATAATATGTTCATAAATTTAATAATGACTAAAATATAACTATAATAGAACATTTCCTAGAGAATCAATATAAATCATTGGTATTTGAAATAATTCCTCAGAGATTAATTTGTTTTTATGATTTAAAATATATATAATATCAATTGGAATTAAAATCCATTTGTACTTATGTTATTATGATTCCACAAAAGATAAAAATACATTTCAAAACACATCGATATTAACAATACAAAACAACTTCAATAACTAAAGTGGTGTAACTTTATAAACATTATCATATATATACTAAGTTCTATATGATGTATAATAAATATAATTGTAGAAATATAGTCAAATAATATCCATTTATTTCCAAAATTATCTCTATAAATGGTCTTGAAATGGATCTTGGCGTATCATAATTTAATAATATATGGAAATAAATATCATATTAAATTAAAAAAATTTGAAAATTTTAAACTTATCTTTTAAATAAATAAAATTTAAAGGTTAAATTAACTTTACAACTATTTAAAAAAAATACTTCATTCATCCACTAAATGTGAATTTATATCTAATGGTTATCATTAATTTGATGACTTGATATATCACATTAAAGATAACCAATGAATTTTCTTCCGATTTGGGTAGAACCACAATTAGGAACCCAAAACACATAATGTAGAATATACATTATAAAATATCTCAATTCATTAAATATAAAACTAAATATTTCAACTGAGGGAGATATTGGATAAATAATATTATCTGGTATAGTGTAAATAACAAGTTTTTTATAGGTGTTGGTACATGTATTGTTCTATGTGATGATGATCTTCTTGGAAAATGAATAATTTTATTATTAATGTTCAATAATTTAAAATAGTTTAAAAAATATTCAATTTATATAAATTGATTATGATTTTCATATAAATTAAAATATTGAAAAAATAAATGTATATGTATGAAACGATTAACGAATAAGTGAATGATCTATTATGATTTAGTATAGAGTCATGTGTTTTTTGATCCAATATGAGGATGATAAATTCCATCATAAAAATTTATTAGTTTGGAAATATATTATATATTAATATTTTCACAAAATTGTTTGGATGACCACCTTTATCTGAATAAATATGAAATATTCCATGGTTTAGATTATGTTTTGGATTTTATTCACTTCTCTGATGACATAATATACTAAAAACAAATAAATATATAATTGAAAAATTAAGTTCCTATAATTTAAAATCATGTTCTTGGTTTGAACTGATAGACACTATCTGGATTTGGAATCCAAAAATAAAAGGATGGAGTACATGGCCAAATGATTATTTGTCATGAGGACAATATTTCATTAATTATAAAAATTGTAGCACAAAAATTGTTTTAACACCACAATAATCAATAATTTTTTGGTTATATAGTCATAAGAATTATTATAATTATGAAAAATTAATAATATAAACATACACTCTATATCACATTCCACATTTTAAATAATATATTATTTATGATAAATAAACAACCATAATTTAAACCAAAAAAGAAGTCATCTTCTAGAAAAATAATGATGTTTGTTTCTTTATATAAATAGTTGTATATCCAATTATTATAAGTAATTTTAGTATGTTAGTTACCTTCCTTTTTTAAATAAGATAAAATTTCACCTCTCGACATTAAAAAAAACAAACATTCCATTTTACAATTGTAAGTCATATATATCAATAAATGATTATAAAACTTTATTGTGTATAGAATTTATTAATTATGATCTCATTGATGATGTAGTTTTAAAAAATTTATTGTTTTATTGATTAAAAAATTATTTATTTTAAATATAATTATTTATATTTGAAAATTATTTTATAAAAATTTATTATAATTTATTACAATAATTAGTCATTCATATTTCCATGTATATTTCTATTTCAATATATATAAACATAATGAAATAAAATATCAATGGATAAATTAAAAATAATCTATAGTAAGTTTGTAATAAATGACATACCTTTTATGTAATGAATTATACATGTCAATAAAATTATGTAAAAATGAATGTTTATATATAAATAATATAAAATATCATCATAATGGGGGTAAGAGGGATATAGACATGGAGTCTTAGTGTATAGTGGAGTTGATGCCGACTAGTGGTGCACATGGAGGGGGATGTTCTTCTATTGTGAGGGTGAGTAATGAGAAGAGAATATTGTATTAAATTTTCTTAAAGAATTTTGATGTGGGTTTTCAAAGTCCACGTCAATATTTGAATGTTTAGGATTCTTAAGAAGAGATTTCATGAATCATTTCTAAATGAGAATGAAAAATAATTGATTTAATATATAGCAGTTATTATAACAACAACTTTGAAAAAACTGTATTTAAACTTCTCATTTTCATTTATCCACTATCACCACTAAAAATAATATGAGTTTTCATATGGAAGTCTGAATTATGATAAAATTCCTTATATTTATCTTAATTTAACAACTGTCTAATTCGAATAATCCCTTGAAAACCAATGATAATTATAATAGGAACACTCACTAGGTTTATAGCCCCATTTTCGTCCATATGATCCATCAAAATATTTTTATCATGTATATCTTATATGTGATATGGAGTTATTTCAATTTGAACAAATTGAATGAAGTATAAAAAATATAGAGAATTATAATATTTAAAATCCATAATGCATAAAATACATGATCTTAAATCAATATTTATATGTATGTATTTATCCTAAATTGATTATTGCTATAAAAAATTGTAGAATATTATTTAAAATTAGTTTCACGTTAATTGATTTGAAAAGAAACAATTTTAAAACACCTTCTTTAGTCACCATTAAAATTAATTCCAATGAGGAAAAATATTTTTGAATCGCAATGAATTTGAATGATGAACGATACAAGATTATAATGATTCATAAATAAAATACTGGGTAGTAAATATATAGGGTTATAATAATCTATAGTGAATAATAAGCCAATATAAAAAAGTGATCCTTTAAATCACATGTCCTACCAAGACACATTACTATGTCATGTATCAACATAATTATCTTACATATTCAATTTTGTGGGTATCCATTTAGTTTTTAATATTCATTAAATTCTAAAACCAACATACCAAGGAACAAACAATATAACGACCCATGAATTCCATATTTTTAGAAACCTTGATCTTGGATCCCAAATCTCAATGGAAGGCCTGAATGTCCACATGGTCTGAAATTCATTCCTCGATCACATGAGGTTAAACAATAGTATCAAGGGGTAACATAGTATTTTGTAAATGAATTCTTATCCCATAAAATCCACATATGATAAAAAAATGAATGATTAAATTTATAATGAAAAAATGATTTAAAATTATAATTAAAGAAAATAATAAACTCAATAAACTATAGAAAAATACAAAAATATAGGTTCATATATAAAATAACATCATGCTAAAAAATAGATGATACCCATTATGGGTAGATTTTCTGGCTCCTCCTCTAAAAAATTATTAATCACTTCCATTTCCACCATGAACTTATCTGCTAATCTCAACCACTCCAGGAACACAAATATATAACATTAACTATATCATGACTACCAACATATATAGACATGAAGAATGTAATGTTTATGTGAGTAAAATTGAATGTTATTAAATTCATTAATCTCCATTATAAAAAATCAAAACACATATTCTTAACAATGTAGTAGATTATATTGAGAAATTATTGTCAGAGTTTAAAATTAATCTATTTATAAGATTTTTAGATAAAACCAAAGTATTAGAACAATGTAACATAACAAATTATTTTCTAAAGAATGTATCTCATCCCAAATAAAACCAAACAGATAGTAAATATCATATAAATATATTCAAAATGAGTATTAAAAATGAATATATAAGAACAAAATTCATTCAAATTAATATAGAGTATGACCACTATGGATCTTCATCATCCTATGTGTTTCGTTTATATAACTAAATACAAAATACTTATTATAGAAGTAATAAAACATATCATTAAACGAAAATATACATCTAATTTATTAATATATTATATATCTTAATTATTACTTAGTAAAATCATCCAAACCTGAAAATTGTTTTTCATATATAAAATTATGTCCAAGATCAATGTATTAAAACAAATAATTTAAGTCTAACCATCATCAAATTATCCAAAAAAGACTATTATCCTAATACACTATTAAATCCCAAATTTCATGAATTATATTAAATCACAACCCCATATTAATAATAAAAAATATGTGTATAGTCCCGTGTTTTTGAACCGCGATAAAATAAGAAGGTTTTTTAAATTTTTTGATTACTACACTAGTCGGTTGTAACAACAAGAATCAAGATAGATTTCTTGAGTTAAGATCATTTAATGTGCTGATAAGAGGAATGAGTAAAGGATCGGGCTTTTTCCAAGGTGTCTCAATAGGTTTTATTAGCACCAAACCAGGTATTGATGTTTGCACTGGTTGTGCATAGTTAGTCAAGTAATGTGGGTATTCTGTGGGTGGTAAATTAGGTAACCAGTAGTAGACACATTGTCTACTCCTGATCTATTAAACCATGTGATTTAATCAGTGTATTTTAAATAATGTTTAGTTTCAAGTTAAATTATGTAATTTAATTATAGGTTAACAAAATAGATTTTATTAAATGTTGAGAAATTCGGGTTTTATTTTATTAAATTAAAAGATGATAAGAATTAAATTAAATTAGATAAAACAGGGGGTTTTATATATAAAAAATCAATTTCTAGATAAATTTAATTAAATGATCATAAATGTGGGTATTATCTAATTAAATTATTTTTTTGTGTAATTTAATTAATTAATGAAAAATAGTGTTTTATTTAATTTTATTCATTTTGAAATAATTTTAATTAAATGATGATGAGTGAGAGAATTTAGTTAATTCAATTTAGTTGATTTTAATTTAATTAAATGAGGTGTTAATGTTGAGTTAGGTTCTAACAATGAGGTGTAATATTAAAAATTAGTTAAAATAGTTTGAATTATTATTAATATTATTATTATATTATTATAAATAATATTGGTTTTTCTAGTATTAGGGATAAAATAAGAGGGAGGAGGTGAATCCATCATTCCCCCATTGTGATGTAAGGCATGACCCCCCTCCCATGGAGAGGCACGCTAACCCCTTCTCTTGGCACATCATCACACACCTATCACCTCCCTATCTCTTCATGAAAGTATTCAATCTAAGCAAGGAATGAACATATCCTTGCATTTTTTGTTCACATTGGTCGTTTCAGCTCTTTATTTCCTTATTTCTATTAGGATGAAACCCTATGTTTTAGGTTCATTTGGTTTCTTTATTTCATACCATTCTAGTTTGTTTAGATGTTGTCTTAGGACCCATTGGTCTCGATTCTGACAATCTAAATAGAAGGCAAGGTTGTTCAGCTCGATTTGGGTTATGCAGTAATTTTTGGGTAATGATGTATACTAGGTAATTTATTCCCCACCCCTAAACCTAGATAATTATGGTTTTTTAGAGTTTTGGATAATTAATTGGGATTCTATTGATCATCGCCGCACTAATTTTGGGTTTTGTTTATTGTTATATGGTGTCGTGATAAATTCCAAGTGTGTTTTATTTTTTTGAAGTGCATGTGTGATGCCCCAACCCCAGTTACCCAGATTCGGTGCATTATTATGTATCATTGGCATGATCACAAAATATCAAGTTTCGGAAGAATGATTAGTTTATATGCCTTGGAATAACTAGATACATTCATTAGGTTTACATTACATCATAAAATAAAAACTACAAGAAAATTGTTTCCATGGAAAACTCTTAGATTCCATAGACCATCCCTGTAGGTCAGTAAGAAAATACTTCTTCGCATCCTGGGAAAAAATAATACATAGAAAGGGGTGAACTCAGATGCTCAGTATGGATAACAATATAGCAGAAATATTCATAAATGAACATTAATATTTAAGGAAATTTATAAGAATAAAAAATCCTTTTAAACATGAACATCAACATAATATGGAAAAGATAAAATAAAATAATTCCATTTACTTACTAACCTAGATATTCTACTTGTAGAATTATCACATGTAATATCAATAGCCACTTTCATAATGACATAATTCCAAACATTAATAACCACATTGTCAAAGCCTTCTGCCAAGACGACAAATAAGATTTTGTCAAGGCCTTGTTCCAAGACACTAGTTTGTATCATTAGACCTACCAATGCATCGAGGAGCAATAGTGGGATCCACCTGTCACATTCTATGTCCAATGAATTCCTCAAATGAAAAGGTTTAAACATAATATCAACATTCGTCTTAAAACTAGCATATGAAATATCAATACTTTATCTATAAACCATTAATGGTATAAAAATAACACATCCATAGACAAAAATATCACAAAACCATCAATACAAAAAGGATTTTATGTATCATAATAAATCAACTTCATATAAACATAAAATCCATCAATGAATGTTGACATAGAAGAAATCAATACCTTTTTTAGAGAAATATCTCTTTCTATTCTGAAATTATTGAAAAATTCATATAATTATAAAGGAAAACATATATTTTGGAAATATTCTTATAAGTATGTAAGGGAGGGTTTGATGATGTTATAACGGTGGAAAATAGCTGCACCCGACCTACAAGTTAAAAAAAAGATATTCATAACTTAATTTTGACAAAAATGTTATAAAGGACCTTGTTTGGAAAACGAATGAAAGATTTATTTTATAAACATCATATAAAAATTTAAACAAGGGTATAAATGACTTTAACCCATAGTCTATAAAATATTAAGAATGTTTTGAAATATATTTTCAAGAATCAAGGATGTGGATGATAAAGAGGTCCTAGTAGATAATTACGTAAAAACAACCTCAGATAATAAAGAGATTGTGAAATTAACCCTTACCTTGTACTTTTCCTTGGTTGAGGGTAGGTTAAACTCCCATATAACGGTTAAATAATAGTTATTAATTTATACAAAAATCATATACCTGAATATGATATCATATATGATCTTTTAACATTGCTTTGTTAATAATATCATAGTATTATCATCGTTTCGGATGTTAACAGAGTCATTTTTCATTATATTATTTGTTATGTGAGTCATATTTGTTATATATGGGATTTTTATTATTCATATACAGAGTTATATCAAGTCTTTAAACCTTATTTTTAATTATCAAATAAATATTATTTTTGAAAGGATATGATGAGGAATGAATATCATCACGTACGTGGAGACTATAATCTGTACGTACGCACGAGCGACAATATCATTCTTTTGATATCATAATAATATATAATTGGATGGTAAGTCCTATATAAAGAATAATTATCATGTTATATTTATTATTTACATCAATTAAACATCATTATTATTTCCATCAAAATAATAATCTATTGAATAACAATTACACCACGACGTGGAGACGGTAAGTCGTACGTACGCACGTATGGTGACATGTCATTCAACATATTGATAGAATAATGAATTTTCTTGTATTATATATATAATAACACTAATGTATATAAAAGATACTGGATAGATTATTTTATAAATGAAACAACAAAGAAAAAGGAAGTGTAAAGAAGAAAGGAATTTGAAAGAGGTGATGAAACATTTACCTCTTCTTCGGGTTATTCCTTTTGATTTGATCAAAATTTCTCCATAGGAATAATTTATGATTAAAGTATAGCCTATAGGATGATGGGAGGACTTTTGAGAGAGTATTTGGGTAGGGTTTGGCTGAGTCAAATGGATTTTATGGAGTGAATTAGTGAGAAGGGGCAGTGCCCTTTTATAAGAGGGGAGGGGGGCACCATAGGAAAAACTAGAAATATTATTTTATAATAAAATGATTTTTTCTTTCTAATGGACCCAAAATGGGTTATTTAAAGGATAATGTGGGTATGGTTATAAAACCCCCAAAGAATATGTTTTAGACTGGTTTGGGGCACTATATAAACTTTATCCAGTACATTTAACTCTTTGTTAAATATTTTGACATTTACCATGTCTCTTTGTATTTTAATATAATATGTTTAATAAACATACTATATACTTCCAAGAGAACCCCAAGTGGTTAGTTAATGATAAAACTATCATTATATAATCCTTTTGGCCTAGCCTTACAATTTTAGAAATAGAATATCAATTAATAATATAATTTTTGTTTTAAAAACTCTTATATGTCAATTTTTAAACTATTTGGTATTTTGTTTTTTTAAATCTATAACAGCATTATTACTTCAAAATAAATTCATCAAACCAACCCTAATATGTAATATTAACTTTGAAAATTTGTGTAATTAATAAATTTTTTGAAATTATATTTATTTGGATATTTATAATATCTATTTTTTTAATATTTCATTAATTTAGTAATTACTGCATCATCATTGTGTCATAAGTAAATTAAACTATTTAATTTCTAAAAAATATACATAAAATACGAATATGTTGGGAATATTTTTATATATATAATGAATATTTATAGTCTAATTTATCATATGTATCACTCAATATAAAAAATGTTATAGTTATTAAACATTGATTTAAACTCTTTTGACTGTTCTTTAAATAAAATAATTATAAGTGTCTTAATCTAATCCATGTGGACCAAAGAGGTTAATATTTTATTCCTGAGGTTTTTTGGTCGAATTATATTTATGAAAATGAATTAGGACATGTGTTATTGTAATAATAATATCATTTATACCCTTAAATACCCTATTTACTTTTAATCGTGGTTAATAAACGTAAAAAGTTACTATTCCCCAAAAATTATTCTCATCTAATTGAAGCACATTTTTCTTTCTTATATCAACCATGTCTCTCAGATTTTTGAAATTCCACTCAGAGAAGTGGTAATATTGTTTTATTTGAATTTGTAAATTCTCCTAGGAGGTGGGTAAAAGATGGTGAAAAGTTCAATAAAATTTTTATATATAAAAAAATATTATAAAATGATGACAATGAATTATATTTAACATATATAGGTATTATTTATCTATTTTGACCTAAAATAAATTTAAATAAAATAAATAATTGTTTAAATAAAAATTCTGTTTTACACTATAACTCATAGTATTTCACTATTCATCAAAAATTGAATGGTTTCAGAAAAATACCAAAAATTCACCCTAAGTTAATTTCGATATTCCAAATCCAAAAATGAAGTCCATTTTGAAAGATAAAATTTATAAAATTTCAAGAATTGGGTATTACTATTCATACCGTCTAGTTTGATTTGTTTTGGTGTGTTAGAAATCTAAGATGCGTACAACACACGATACTATATTATTCAAAGAGAAGTGTATTGTCGAAGCTTGGGGTGTTACATTCTCCCCTCCTTCAAATAATTACTGCCACAAAATTTCTAGGATATTACTGCATAAAATGATGCAGGTGGTTCTTCATAATAAGTTTCTCAGGTTCTCAGATTACTTCCACCAACTTATTGTTTCTCTATAGAACTTTTACTAGAGGAGTCGTCTGGTTTCTCAGCACTTGTTCTCTAGTATCATGAATCTTGTCAGTGTAAAGACCCGTAAAATTCAAGGAAAATTTTTTCTTAATTTTCTTTAGAATTTTACAAGAGCGCGGTTTCAGACGGCACCTGATTCCGAGGCCCGGAGTGCCCGGAATTAATTTCCGAAGTTTGGCTCGGGTACGTTCAGTGAACGAACGAGCGGGAATTCCTAACTTTTGATCCGGTGCTCAGAATTGAAATCCGAGGGCACCGATGAACTCGCAGCGCCGATTTTCGCTTAAAGAGACCTTTTCGGGAGTTGCGTTTGTTGCGGGTTGAGAGTTTCGTTTTGGGGTTTTTAGTTTGAGTTAAATAAAATTGTGTAGAACAATTTTATTTTTAACTTGTTAAAACCTATCTAAGGAGGTTGGGAGTGGGACCCACACCCACTTAACCTCCCTTGGGAGGATTAAGTGTGGTGGGGCCCACACGAACCCACACCTTTTCAACTCCCCACTCTCCCTCTTAATGGCTTGATAACTTAACTTCTTTTTAATTATACAACTCTTGTATATTAAATAAGTGAGTTAATTTTGGGGTTAGCCATTTTGAATTTCAAACTTTTGAAATTCTCTTATGTTTTGTAATAATAAAATAAGATGTTATCTTATTTTATTTTGGGTTGATCGTTTGTCTTCTTGAGAGGTGGAGAGCTCCTCTTCTTCTTCTTCAACCTCAACGAAGAACGCGAAGAACGTCGTTCTTCAACGAAGAACTTCTCCGCCGAAGAACACGATCCATCCGCGACGCCGTATCCGCGACGCGACGTTCTTTTTCCGCGTCATCCCTTCCGCGTCGGTTTTCCGCGACGAACGCCTTCGACAACAACTCTTCCTCCGACGTCAAAGGAATCGACACCGATTTTCCACGACTCCGTCAACGTGCGACTATCGAGGTAAGGGTTCTTGAGTTCGATGTTACCTTTTATTTGACTTTCCGCAAGACTTGACGAGGAACACTCTTTTTCCGACAAAGAACGCCGCTCCGCTCTTCTTCGTCTTCGGTGTCAACGAGAGAGAACACCGCACCTTCCTCGGAAAAACCTTCGTCGGCGTACAAGGATTCGCCAACGACGTGCTTCTTCGGACGCGCCTCTTCGTCAACGGATTTGACGAACGACGACCGCGACGCCCGACTTCTGCGACGCCGTCTTCCGCGGACATAGTCGAATCCTCGATCTTGTACCCAAGGTAGGGGTGGTTGATTTAATATTTAATTATTTCATTCTTCTCGTGGTTCGTATAACTAACATGGGATGTTGATTATTTTAAGATGCGTTATTAATTTAACGTGAGGGGGGCCGGTCCGTACGAACACGACCGAACCCCTCCAACATTCTTGTTGTTCTTGCGGGTGGAAGCAAGTGGCGTGGTGCCGTCGCACCACGCGGATGATTGTGCGTTTAATTTTACGCAACGCCGTCGCGTTACGCCAAGGAGAATCTTCAAGAACGCGACGCCGTCGCGCCGCGTTGGAAGGAATCATGGCACGGCGAAAGGGGCACGGTGCCGTCGCACCGCGCCGGGCGACGAATACCGCGGCCGGTTCCGGGCCGCGGCGGGACGAGAAGACCGCGACCGGTTCCGGGCCGCAGCGGAAGAAGAGACCGGCGGCCGGGCCGCCGGCGTCGGAAGCCGAAGGGGGACCGGAAATTCCGGTCCCGTTAGAGAAAAACCGGCCGGCCAGCTGGCCGGCCGGATACCATTAAAACCGGGGAATTTAATTCCCCGGCCACTTAAATAAAACCCCCTCTTTAAGAGAGGGGGGGGGGTTCAATTAAAGGAGGGGGGGACAAAGCCCCCCCGGTTTTTATCCAGCCGGCCCCCACTTGCGGGGGCCGTTTCTTTTGCAAGGCACGGCTTATAGCCGTGCCGCCTTGTGAAACGCGGGGCTTAGCCCCGCGTGCCTCCCGCCGCCGCCACGCGGCCCGCCGCCGCCGCCACGCGGCCCGCCGCCGCCGCCACGCGGCCAGCCGCCGCCGCCGTCCGCCGCCGCCGTCTGCCGCCGCCGCGCCGCCGCGCCGCCGCCCGGCGCCGCCGTCCGCCGCCGCCGGCCGCCGCGCCGTCCAGAGGGGGGGGGGGGGGTCGGGCCGGGTCGGCCCGGACCCGGACCCCCCGTTTCGGACCAGTTTCGGTTCTTGGCTCATAACTTGAGCCTCGGAACTCCGAATGACGAACCGTCTGCGGCAACGCGATCCTTGGATCGAGACGGTCGTTTCGGTATATCGCACTCAAGGTTTCGGTTAACTTTGAGTCTGGCCGGGTTGGTTCGTTCACGAAACCAACCGGGCCTTCGGAGCGGAAACGCTCATAACTTGAACTACGGACGTCCGATTGACGTGCCGTCAGTCGCGTTGTGTTACTTTTAGTGAGACGGATCTTTTGGCATACTCCGCCCGAGGTTCGGACGCAGGTGGAGTACGGTCGGGTTGGTTTTTCCTTAAAAACCAACCGGGCCCCGGAGACGAAAATGCCAATAGCTCACAGACCGGGCGTCCGATTGACGCGCCGTCTGTTTCGTTGACTTCCTCTTGATGAGACGGAACTTTTGATATACTCCGCCCGAGTTTTGGATACAGTCGGAGTATGGCCGGGTTGGATTGTACCCGAAATCCAACCGGGCCCCTGGAACGGGAATACTGATAACTTTCAGTCAGGACGTCCGCTTGACGAGCCGTCAGCGGCGTTGGTGGTTACGTTGAGTAACGGTCCCTTTGAGTATACCCTATGGGAGTTCGGGGTGCAGTTGAGATACGGCCGGGATTGGTTTCGCTCACGAAACCAACCGGGCCCCTGGGACGAAAAGGCTAATAACTCACAGACCGGGCGTCCGATCGACGCGCCGTCTGTTGCGTTGAGACCCCTGTGACGAGACGGACTTTTGAGACACTTCTTCGTGGGACTTTGAGATACTTGGAGTATCGGCCAGTAGCTCGTGGAGCGGACCCTCCCGGAGGCGAGCGTGCAGAGTACGGAGACCGTGTAGCCGGCTGAGACCTGACGACTGCTTGACCGACACGACTTGGAGTGAGTCGACTAGCCCAGTGGACGGAGCACTACTTTCTGAGGTGCAGACCCATGGCGGACGGAGCACTACCGGAGTGACAGTGCAGACCCGCGGTGCTCGTCCGGAGAGTACCTCAGTAGGTTATCTGGGTAGCGCCCGGTATTTGGCGACAGACCCTCAGCGGACGGAGCGCCAGGTAGTTGGCCGCAAACCCGCAGTACTCGACAGGAGGAGTACCTCAGCAGTCTTAGGTTAGTGAGCAGTACCTCGGAGTCGTGACAGGACCACTGCACACTCCAGAGATGGAGCTCTTCAGCAGTTACGGTTTCGATAATGAAAATCCTGGTTTGAGCTGAGACTTTTGACCCTGTGTTACTTTATGATTGAGATGGGTCACTTGCTAACTTTGGTATATGTATGGGCATATACCCGGGTAGTGGTTATCTGTCGATTTCACAATTCTTGTGTTTCCTCATGATTGAGATGTGTTACTTGATAACTTAGGTATATGTATGGGCATATACCTAAGTAGAGTTTATCTATTGAGATCTTCTTGTGTTTATCCTTGTTGGTTTTTGTGAGACCTTGAGGGTCTCGAGGTCCCTACTGAGTATCGTTATACTCACCCCTGCACGGGCTATGCCCGCACCTCGTTGTGTTGGTTGCAGACGACGGCCAGTACTGACAGAGGCCGAGTGTTCGAGGACTGGACGGTACCTGGAGGTGGACTATACGACGAGGCGGTACCCAGAGGCAGACCACTGGGCGGGTCATACTTGGAGCAGACGGTGGGACCCGAGGAGCAGAAGAGCTATCTGTACCCACCCTTCAGGTGGGATTTCCAGTGGACATCTCAGCGTAGCAGCTTTACTTTTCAGTCGCTGTTTTCCCTTTCGAGTTGTACTTTACAGTTGGGCTTGTATTTCCGGCCCCTTTTACTTTTCAGCTCTTCTTTTTGTACTTAGTGTTTTACTTCCGCTTGTACTCTGTGGTGCTTGTTTTCATTATAAAGGCAATGCCTTCCCAGTTATCGGGATTTTACGCCTTTGGTGCTAGTCGCCAACCCCTGGCCTATGGAAGGCGGGCTTGGGGTAGTCACGGCACGGGCCCCGAGGACGGGTCGTGACAAATTGGTATCAGAGGAGTTCGGTTCTACCGCAGAACTTATAACTCTGATGTTTCTTTCTGTGAAGCAATAGTGTTGAGAGTACCGAGTGTGGTTTTCAGTTCAGGGAGTCCAGTGTTGGTGCGGGCGGCCGACGTATCCATACACCAGGACCCTGACAACTGATTTCCGACTTTGTGCACGAAAACACTTATTGCGTGTGTGTTTTCAATTTTTTTTTTTTCCCCTTAAAACAGCTCAAACCAGGTCAGCTCACCAGGTATAATCGTTTGATCGTGTTACGTTGTTTCTTTCAGGATGTCTTTTCTCAGACGACCAGTTAGAGCCCGGAGGGATGAGCGTGCTGACAGTCTGTCGAGCGACGAGGCCTCGGTGCAGGGCCCTTTGTCAGCAGTGGCACCGGCGGTAGCTCTACCCGCCGAGCCCCCGATGCTTCCAGCAGCAGCCGCTGACGATGCACGTCGCCTCAGCGCACTGCATGAGTTTCAGCGCCAGCGACCGCCCAGGTTTCGCGGGGAGACGGATCCCCAGGCTGCAGAGGACTGGCTGGAGGCAGTGGTACGAGTGTTTAGGCTAGTGAGGACACCAGCAGACCTCATGGTGATCCTCGCTGCGAGCCTACTACACGCAGCAGCAGGTAGGTGGTGGAGCCACTTGTTCCAGTTTTGCGATGAGATGGATTCGCATGGGAAGACTTCGAGACCTTCTTCAGGGTGGAGTTTGTGCCAGTATCTCTATACCCCGAGCGTGTACAGGAGATTCTGCCTTTGCCGCGTGTTTTTTGATCAGAAGCCGAGTCATCTGTGGGCAGTAGACAGATGATGCAGAGGTCCAGGAGGACCAGACGAGCAGTTGGGCGATCTCGGGTTTTAGGACCGGTGGTGCGGGGCACCCGAGGTGGGGACAGAGCCAGGCGTTCCAGAAACGGACAATGTTACTCGTGCGGTGGAAAGGGGCACCTGGCACGTGACTGTCCGACTCCTCGTACAGTTGATCCATAGGCTTTTGAGGAGCCACCGAGGTTGAGGCAGCGACAAATGCTGGAGCTCTGGGAGCAGGTGGACAGGGGAGGAACTAGTGGATACGTCTTTTGTACTTCTAGTTCCATGTTGATGTTGCTTTTGTGTAGCGTCTTGTATTATGAGCTGCAATAATAAAAAGACTCATTCTTTTGTGATGTTTTCTTTCCTGTCCTCTTTTGTGATGTTACTAAGAGGTTCCAGTTGACTGTTGACTTGACCCTCACTTGTGAGACATCTACTGGAGGAGACCAGTTACCACACACTGATGCCGACAGTGTGACTCAACCCTTGGAGGCGAGAGTAACGGTTGGATCTCTTAGTAATAGCGTCGAGGCCTTACGACGTCATCCTTGGTATGGATTAATATCATCCATGTTAGGATTGACTGTTTTAGGAAAAGAATGTGGTTCATCTAGGGGATGAGACCAGGTTTCTCTTATCGGCAAAGAAGAAATCTCGCAGCTCTTATGGGACCAGAGATGGTCCAGGCCACGTCAGAAGAGGTCCATGTCATCCAGGAGAGGATGAGGGCAACACAGAGCCGGCAGAAGTCATACGCTGACAGGAGGCGGAGGCCACTAGAGTTCGAGGATGGTGACCACGTCCTCTTGCGGGTCTCACCTCGACGTGGTATTCGGAGATTTGGCCGAGGCGACAAATTATCTCCGCGCTTCATCGGACCCTTCCAGGTCCTCTACAGGATTGGTGAGGTGGCTTATCGCCTGGCTCTACCACCTCAGTTGCACCGGGTGCACGACGTCTTCCACGTGTCTCAGTTGAGGAGATACGTGCACGACCCGACGCACATCTTTGACGATGGGGCGACTTTTTCGGAGGTCCCGGTGGAGATAGAGGATCGACAGGAGCGGGTCCTACATGGGCGATCGATTCCTCTTGTGCGCAACAGATGGTGGCACGAGAATCTCCAGGAGAGCACATGGGAGCGGGAGGCTCAGATGCGTGCTCAGTACCCTCTTTTGTTTCCCTAGTTTTTGATGTAGCTTTACGGGGACGTAAAGCCCTGAGGTGGGAGTAATGTAAAGACCCGTAAAATTCAAGGAAAATTTTTTCTTAATTTTCTTTAGAATTTTACAAGAGCGCGGTTTCAGACGGCACCTGATTCCGAGGCCCGGAGTGCCCGGAATTAATTTCCGAAGTTTGGCTCGGGTACGTTCAGTGAACGAACGAGCGGGAATTCCTAACTTTTGATCCGGTGCTCGGAATTGAAATCCGAGGGCACCGATGAACTCGCAGCGCCGATTTTCGCTTAAAGAGACCTTTTCGGGAGTTGCGTTTGTTGCGGGTTGAGAGTTTCGTTTTGGGGTTTTTAGTTTGAGTTAAATAAAATTGTGTAGAACAATTTTATTTTTAACTTGTTAAAACCTATCTAAGGAGGTTGGGAGTGGGACCCACACCCACTTAACCTCCCTTGGGAGGATTAAGTGTGGTGGGGCCCACACGAACCCACACCTTTTCAACTCCCCACTCTCCCTCTTAATGGCTTGATAACTTAACTTCTTTTTAATTATACAACTCTTGTATATTAAATAAGTGAGTTAATTTTGGGGTTAGCCATTTTGAATTTCAAACTTTTGAAATTCTCTTATGTTTTGTAATAATAAAATAAGATGTTATCTTATTTTATTTTGGGTTGATCGTTTGTCTTCTTGAGAGGTGGAGAGCTCCTCTTCTTCTTCTTCAACCTCAACGAAGAACGCGAAGAACGTCGTTCTTCAACGAAGAACTTCTCCGCCGAAGAACACGATCCATCCGCGACGCCGTATCCGCGACGCGACGTTCTTTTTCCGCGTCATCCCTTCCGCGTCGGTTTTCCGCGACGAACGCCTTCGACAACAACTCTTCCTCCGACGTCAAAGGAATCGACACCGATTTTCCACGACTCCGTCAACGTGCGACTATCGAGGTAAGGGTTCTTGAGTTCGATGTTACCTTTTATTTGACTTTCCGCAAGACTTGACGAGGAACACTCTTTTTCCGACAAAGAACGCCGCTCCGCTCTTCTTCGTCTTCGGTGTCAACGAGAGAGAACACCGCACCTTCCTCGGAAAAACCTTCGTCGGCGTACAAGGATTCGCCAACGACGTGCTTCTTCGGACGCGCCTCTTCGTCAACGGATTTGACGAACGACGACCGCGACGCCCGACTTCTGCGACGCCGTCTTCCGCGGACATAGTCGAATCCTCGATCTTGTACCCAAGGTAGGGGTGGTTGATTTAATATTTAATTATTTCATTCTTCTCGTGGTTCGTATAACTAACATGGGATGTTGATTATTTTAAGATGCGTTATTAATTTAACGTGAGGGGGGCCGGTCCGTACGAACACGACCGAACCCCTCCAACATTCTTGTTGTTCTTGCGGGTGGAAGCAAGTGGCGTGGTGCCGTCGCACCACGCGGATGATTGTGCGTTTAATTTTACGCAACGCCGTCGCGTTACGCCAAGGAGAATCTTCAAGAACGCGACGCCGTCGCGCCGCGTTGGAAGGAATCATGGCACGGCGAAAGGGGCGCGGTGCCGTCGCACCGCGCCGGACGACGAATACCGCGGCCGGTTCCGGGCCGCGGCGGGACGAGAAGACCGCGGCCGGTTCCGGGCCGCGGCGGAAGAAGAGACCGGCGGCCGGGCCGCCGGCGTCGGAAGCCGAAGGGGGACCGGAAATTCCGGTCCCGTTAGAGAAAAACCGGCCGGCCAGCTGGCCGGCCGGATACCATTAAAACCGGGGAATTTAATTCCCCGGCCACTTAAATAAAACCCCCTCTTTATGAGAGGGGGGGGGGGGTTCAATTAAAGGAGGGGGGGGGGGCAAAGCCCCCCCGGTTTTTATCCAGCCGGCCCCCACTTGCGGGGGCCGTTTCATTTGCAAGGCACGGCTTATAGCCGTGCCGCCTTGTGAAACGCGGGGCTTAGCCCCGCGTGCCTCCCGCCGCCGCCACGCGGCCCGCCGCCGCCACGCGGCCCGCCACCGCCGCCACGCGGCCCGCCGCCGCCGCCACGCGGCCAGCCGCCGCCGCGTCCGCCGCCGCCGTCTGCCGCCGCCGCGCCGCCGCGCCGCCGCCCGGCGCCGCCGGCCGCCGCGCCGTCCAGAGGGGGGGGGGGGGGTCGGGCCGGGTCGGCCCGGACCCGGACCCCCCGTTTCGGACCAGTTTCGGTTCTTGGCTCATAACTTGAGCCTCGGATCTCCGAATGACGAACCGTCTACGGCAACGCGATCCTTGGATCGAGACGGTCGTTTCGGTATATCGCACTCAAGGTTTCGGTTAACTTTGAGTCTGGCCGGGTTGGTTCGTTCACGAAACCAACCGGGCCTTCGGAGCGGAAACGCTCATAACTTGAACTACGGACGTCCGATTGACGTGCCGTCAGTCGCGTTGTGTTCCTTTTAGTGAGACGGATCTTTTGGCATACTCCGCCCGAGGTTCGGACGCAGGTGGAGTACGGTCGGGTTGGTTTTTCCTTAAAAACCAACCGGGCCCCGGAGACGAAAATGCCAATAGCTCACAGACCGGGCGTCCGATTGACGCGCCGTCTGTTTCGTTGACTTCCTCTTGATGAGACGGAACTTTTGATATACTCCGCCCGAGTTTTGGATACAGTCGGAGTATGGCCGGGTTGGATTGTACCCGAAATCCAACCGGGCCCCTGGAACGGGAATGCTGATAACTTTCAGTCAGGACGTCCGCTTGACGAGCCGTCTGCGGCGTTGGTGGTTACGTTGAGTAACGGTCCCTTTGAGTATACCCTATGGGAGTTCGGGGTGCAGTTGAGATACGGCCGGGATTGGTTTCGCTCACGAAACCAACCGGGCCCCTGGGACGAAAAGGCTAATAACTCACAGACCGGGCGTCCGATCGACGCGCCGTCTGTTGCGTTGAGACCCCTGTGACGAGACGGACTTTTGAGACACTTCTTCGTGGGACTTTGAGATACTTGGAGTATCGGCCAGTAGCTCGTGGAGCGGACCCTCCCGGAGGCGAGCGTGCAGAGTACGGAGACCGTGTAGCCGGCTGAGACCTGACGACTGCTTGACCGACACGACTTGGAGTGAGTCGACTAGCCCAGTGGACGGAGCACTACTTTCTGAGGTGCAGACCCATGGCGGACGGAGCACTACCTGAGTGACAGTGCAGACCCGCGGTGCTCGTCCGGAGAGTACCTCAGTAGGCTATCTGGGTAGCGCCCGGTATTTGGCGACAGACCCTCAGCGGACGGAGCGCCAGGTAGTTGGCCGCAAACCCGCAGTACTCGACAGGAGGAGTACCTCAGCAGTCTTAGGTTAGTGAGCAGTACCTCGGAGTCGTGACAGGACCACTGCACACTCCAGAGACGGAGCTCTTCAGCAGTTACGGTTTCGATAATGAAAATCCTGGTTTGAGCTGAGACTTTTGACCCTGTGTTACTTTATGATTGAGATGGGTCACTTGCTAACTTTGGTATATGTATGGGCATATACCCGGGTAGTGGTTATCTGTCGATTTCACAATTCTTGTGTTTCCTCATGATTGAGATGGGTTACTTGATAACTTAGGTATATGTATGGGCATATACCTAAGTAGAGTTTATCTGTTGAGATCTTCTTGTGTTTATCCTTGTTGGTTTTTGTGAGACCTTGAGGGTCTCGGGGTCCCTACTGAGTATCGTTATACTCACCCCTGCACGGGCTATGCCCGCACCTCGTTGTGTTGGTTGCAGACGACGGCCAGTACTGACAGAGGCCGAGTGTTCGAGGACTGGACGGTACCTGGAGGTGGACTATACGACGAGGCGGTACCCAGAGGCAGACCACTGGGCGGGTCATACTTGGAGCAGACGGTGGGACCCGAGGAGCAGAAGAGCTATCTGTACCCACCCTTCAGGTGGGATTTCCAGTGGACATCTCAGCGTAGCAGCTTTACTTTTCAGTCGCTGTTTTCCCTTTTGAGTTGTACTTTACAGTTGGGCTTGTATTTCCGGCCCCTTTTACTTTTCAGCTCTTCTTTTTGTACTTAGTGTTTTACTTCCGCTTGTACTCTGTGGTGCTTGTTTTCTTTATAAAGGCAATGCCTTCCCAGTTATCGGGATTTTACGCCTTTGGTGCTAGTCGCCAACCCCTGGCCTATGGAAGGCGGGCTTGGGGTAGTCACGGCACGGGCCCCGAGGACGGGTCGTGACAGTCAGGCTCTCTGAAATAAGACATATCGAGTTCCAGCTATAATTTCTCATAGATGAGTAAATTCATTGGGTTAGGCATGTATTTTCTCAACATTGATATGTGGAATACATCATAAATTTCAGAGAGACTTGTTGGCTTTGCCTAACAGTAAGCTACAACCCAAATATATTCTAGAATATCAAAAGGTCCAATGTACCTGGTACTCAATTTACCCTTCTTACTGAAATTTATAACACCCTTCCATGGAGCTACCATCAAGAAAACATGATCTCCTACCTGAAATTCTAAATCCTTCCTTTGGTTGTCATCATAGCTCTTCTTCCTACTTTGAGATGCCTTAATGTGGTTTTGGATTTCCTTCACATTATCCATTGTTTCCTTCACTAGTTTTGGGCCTACGAGTTTTCCTTCAAAAACATCATCCCAACAGGTTGGTGTGTAACATCTCTTTCCATATAACGCTTCATATTGTTCCATTTGAATACTTTAATGGAGGAAATTATTATAGGAAAATTCTACCAAAGGTAAATATTGATCCCATATACCTTGAATGTCAAGTGGGCATGATCTCAACATGTCTTCTAAGGTTTGAATAGTCCGTTCTGATTGTCCATCAGTTTGAGGGTGGTAGGTAGTGCTCAAACGATGTTAAGTATCCAGGGTTTTCTGAAGACATTTCTAGAATCTTGATGTAATACATGGATCATAATCAGAAACCATCGATAGTGGTACTCCATGAAGTCTTACAACTTCATATATATATATAGTGTTTCCAAACGTTCAAGTGGTAAATCTTCTCTTATTGTAAGAAAATGTGCCGACCTGGTAAGACGATCAACAATTACCCATATTGCATTCTTCTTTCTAGGAGTATTTGGTAGTCCCATAAAAAATTCCATCGTAGTATTATCCCAGTTCCACTCAGGCATGGGAAGAATTCGCATGACTTCTCCAGGATGTTTCCTTCCATGTTTATCTTGTTTACAAACCATACATCTTGACAAAAAATCAGTAATCTCCCTCTCTTCATGTTGTCCCACCAAAAATGCCCCTTCGAATTACTATACAGTTTTGTTCTCTAAGGCTGTATAGAGAAATTGGAGTAATGAGCATCATCCAACAATTCACTTTTTATATTAGGTATATCGGGAACACAATGTCTCTTCCCAAATTTCAAAATTCCATCTTCATACACAATGTCACTCAATCTCCCATAATTCAAAGATTTAATCTTCTTTTGAAACTCTTAATCACCGGTCTAAGAACTCTTTATCTATTATAGTAAAGATGGTTTTGCAAATATTTTAAAAAATATTGATGTTTCACCTTCCATGGTGATTCCCATACCCATCTTTATTAGATCCATGTATATAGGATCCTTTTCAACTATCATCTTGTTCAAAACTCCATGATCTTTTCTACTCATAGCATCTCCCACCTTATTTTCCTTCCCCAGGAGGTAGTGTATAGTGGAATCATAATCCTTGAGTAGTTCAATCCATCACCTTTTCCTCATGTTGAGTTATTTTTGTGAGAAAATATACTTCAAACTCTTGTGATCGGTATATATCGCACATTTTTTCACCATAGAGATAATGTCTCCATAACATCAACGCAAAGATTACTGCATCTAACTCAAGACCAAGAGTAAGATAGCTTTGCTCATGAATTTTCTATTATTGTGATGCATAGGTAGTAACCCTATCATTCTACATAAGCACAAAACCAATTACTTTCTTTGAATCATCTCTATAAATAACAAACCCATCATTCCCCAATGGTAGAGTCAATATAAGATCATTGACTAACATTCTCATAAGTTCTTCCAAATATTATTTACACACTTTTGTCCAGAAAAATTTAACCCCATTTTCTGTAATCTATGTTTATGGGTCAGCCAACTAGGAAAAATTCTAGATGAAACATTTATAATAACCTGTTTAATCAATAAAATTGTTTACCTCAGTTATACTTATTATTACTGGCCATTCTTGGATTTCCTTGTTCTTTGAAGGATCAATAGATATTCCATCCTTAGAGACAATATGGCCATGAGAAGACATCTCTTGAAGCCAAAATTCACACTTTCTAAACATCCCATTTAATTAATTTCTTCTTAGAGTCTTCATGATAATGCACAAGTGATTTTCAAGATCATTGTACCTTATGAAGTATACAAAGATATCATCAATAAATACCACTATAAAATAATCAAGTTATTACAAGAAAACTCTATTCATTAGATTCATGAAGACAGAGGGTGCATTAGTCAATCCAGAAGGCATTATTGTATACTCGTAATGCCCGTACATAGTTTGAAATGATTTTTTTGGAATGTATTCCTTTTTTACACACAACTGATAGTATCCAGATTGAAAGTCAATATTTGAAAAGTATTGAGCTACATGAAGCTGGTCAAAAAAATCATCAATGCTGGGTAGGGGATACATGTTCTTTTTTTTATATCATTGATCTCCCTATAGTCAATGCATAACCTCATAGATCCATCTTTCTTTTTAACAAAAAGGGTAAGGGCTCCCCATGGAGAAACACTTGGGAGAATAAATCCCTTATTACTCAACTCCTCTAGTTTTTTCATTAGTTCCACTAATTCCATAGTGACCATTCAATATGTGGTGACATTTCTGCTCTAAATGCAAGGTGTTCTTTATCATCGTCATAAAAAATAGTAACCACTTTCTTCTTACAATAAATTTTTTCATCATGGTCCAAAATCAAATCCATACATAGGATTATATCAAATTCAATAATGGGTATGACAATGAGATCAGAAGATAATGAACATTTATATACTCTAATGGGGACAGATTCAGAAAACATTGATGCGATGATACTTCCCTTAAGAGTTTTGACTGACAACTCTCTTGTCAAATAAAATTTGAAATATCTAATTTCTTTTCAAACTAGTAATATATGAAATAATTTGATGAACTAGAATCAAATAAAGCATTTGATAAACTTGAGGAAACCATTAAATTACCCACCACCACATTTTTCCGAGTATCAACCTTAGTAGTAGTGATATCATAAGCTTGGAATTGATCCCTTGGCCTTTTCTGAGGTAATTTCCCCTAATCCTTATGAAATTCATTCACATAATTCCCCCTTTCTCTACAATTATGTCATGAAACATCGACAGCCTCATTCTTCCCCTTAAAATCACGAGCCACGTGGACTTTTTCACTACACCTGTAACAGACTCTGATTCCATTCAAGAAATTACTGAGGTGTTTCTTTGGAGATTTTCTATAGGAATGATATTCAACATTTCTCTTCTTTTCCTTAATACCATTTCTAGAGTGTTAAGTAGATCTCTTCTTCTCTTTCTTTCCTTTAAAGTTGTAAGATATAAAGAATTTTTTATGTCTTGATTGCACATGAGAAAATATCTTCTTACGACGAGAAGGATTGTGAGACTAATTCTTGATGGAGAAATGGTTTTTACTAATAAATGAAATGATAAATATTACATATTGGGTTATGTATATAATCTATTTAATGGCTCGCTATCCTTGTAAATTTAGCTTCATACTTGGCGAAATTAATATCATCCTTTTTCCTCAGACTCAGAATTTTCATTTAAATATCTACTCGATGGTCATGAGGAAAGTAATTTTCTATGAGAATCCCATTAGACTCCCTTCATTTCATATTTGATACTTCAACATCTTCATTTGTGTTTTGAATCAATTACCACCATTGATCAGCATCTCGAGTGAGGCGGCAAACTGCCATCAAAACTTTTTTAATTTTTGTTATTCCCAAAATCATGGAATATTTTATCTAAGGAATTTAGTCATATCACGACTACTAGAGGATTTGTAATCCCATTGAATGTTTGTGGTTGTTGCCTCATGATGGGATACAACATTGATCATCCATGCTACGGATCAGGGTGCTCCATACGGGTAAGTTTATTATTCATAACCTGAGTGACTTGTCCCAATATAGTGATAAGCTGATCAGCACCAGTTGTATCACCAACTCCACTATAATTATCTTGAGCAGGAGGGAAATCCCTAAATGGAGTGTGTGCATTGATACAGTTTCCATTCCTTCTGCTAGGTTCCATTATTAAACAATGGCATCATCTAGATTATTTTATGAATCAAAATACATAATTACAATCATTTAAAACACTTAGCATAAATTTAAATGTTTATAGATATAATACATAATCATAAAAAAATTCATTGAGGAAGTATATACTCATAAACCCTTCATAATGGTTTGTAATGAAAATGAGAATTATCCTAAGAATATCCCTCGGAGGTGTCGTAATCAATAGCACAACAAGGCCCATTGTCGTGCAACATTTATCGTCAAAGTCTAGTTCAAAATGGTATTTTTTTTACCCCTAGGTACATCTGTTCCAGAGCCTCCTCTACCTACTCGTATCTAGATAGGGATGTATTTCATTAGAAAACTCACAAAATCTCTAGAATAAAAAAATTATATGAATTTCTTCTATACTAATCCTCAAAGTATATCATAAAGTCTTATGCTCTAATCAGTGTTTATCTAAATCTCGATTCTATGGATTGTAATAAACTTCCAATGATACAAACTGTAACACCCCAACCCCAGTTACCCAATGTTGGTGAATTATTATGTATCATTGGAATGATCACAAATAATCTTGTCTCAGAAGACTGATTAGTTTAGGAGCCTTGGAAGTACTAGATGAATTCATAAGGCTTACATTACACCATAAAATGAAAAACTACAACAACATTGTTTCCATGGAAAACAGTAAGATCCCATAGTGAATCCCTGCAGGTCAGTCTTAAAATACTTCTTCGCATCCTAGGAATAATAAAACATTGAAAGGGTTGATCTCAGATTCTCAGTAAGGATAAAAAAATAGCGAAAACTTTCATAAATAAGCATAAACATGTAAGGTAATGTATAAGACAAAAAATGCTTTTTAAACATGAACTTCAGCATAATATGGAAAAGATAAAATAAATAATTCCATTTACTTACTCACAAGGATACTCTACTAGTCAAATAATCACATGCAATATCAATATCCACTTTCATAATGATGGAATGCATAATGCCAAACATTCATAACAACATATTCAAAGCCTTGGTCCATGACTAAAAATAGGATTTTTTCAAGGCCTTGTGCCAAGAAACTAGTTTGTCTCATGAGACCTTCCGATGCATCATTGAGCTATAACGGGCTCCACCTATCATATACTATGTCTAATGCATTCCTCATATGAAAATGTTTAAACATAACATAATCATTAATATTAAAACTAGCATAGGAAAAGTCAATACTTTATCCATAAACCATGAATGGTATAAAAATCACACATCCACAATCAAACATAACACAAAATATTTAATACAATAGGGAGGTTTTGTATAATAATAAATCATCATCAAATAATCTTAAAATCTATCAAAGGATGATGACATGGATGAAATCAATACCTTTTTAAGGAAATATCTCTTTCTACTTTGAAATCATTTAAAATTTCTTATAATTATAAAATAAAATATTTATTTTGGAAATATTATTATAAGCATGTAAGGGATGCTTTGAGGAAGTTATAACAGTGGAAAAAATCTGCACCCGCCGTATAAGTTCAAAAAACACATTCTTACCTTAATTTTGTTGAAAAGGTTATAAAGGACATTGTTTGGAAAACTACGAAATGATTCATTTATAAATATCTTATAAAAATTCAAACCAACTTATAAATTACTTTAACCCATATTCTACAAAATAGTAATAATTATTTGAAATATAATTTTAAGAAACATGGATGAGGATGATAAATAGGTCCAACTAGATACATACGGATAAACAACATCGGATAATAAAGAGATTTTGAAATTAACCCTTAGCTTGTACTTTTCCTTAGTTGAGGATAGGTTAACCTCCTATATAATGGTGAGATAATTGTTATTAAATTATATGGGAATCATACACATTAATATGATTTCATATATGATCTTTTTACATTGTTTTTTTAATAATATCTTAGTATTATCTTCGTTTAGGGTGTTAGTGGATTCATTTTCCTCTATATTCATTATTCCGTGAGTAATATTTTTCATTGATGGGTTGTATCTTATTAATATCCAAAATGATATCAAGTATTTAAAATTTATTTTTAATCATCAAATGGATATTTGTCTTGAATGGATATGATGGGGAATGAATCTCATCGTGTTTGTGGAGATTGTAATCCGTACGAACACACGAGCGACAAAATCATTAATTTGATATTAAAATAACATAAAATTGGATGGTATGTCATATATAAAGAATAATTATCATGTTATATATATTATTTACATAAATTACACATCATTATTATATCCATCCAAATATTAATGTATTGAATAACAATTACACTACGACGTGGAGATGGTAAGTCATACGTACGCACGTATGGTGACATGTTTTTGAAAGGATAGATAAAATAATTAATTTGGTAGTACCATATTTATAATAACATCATAGTATATATAAGATAATGATTTATTATTTTAGAATGGAAAAAACAATGAATAAGGAAGTGGAATAATAAAGGAATTTGAAAAATCTGATGAAATATTTACCTCGTCTAAGGGTTCTTCCTTTTGATATGATCAAAAGGGCTACATAAAAAGGCTTTCTTGACTAAAATAAGGCTTCTAGGCTAGAGGGAGTATAGTTTAGAGAGTTTTTTGTTAGGGGTTTTCCAATCCAAATGGCTTTGAAGGTGTGAATTAGAGATAAGGGGGAGTACCCTTTTATAAGAGGGGTGATGGGCAGCTTAGGAAAAGATAGAAATATCATTTTATAATAAAATAATATTCAGTTTATAGTGGCTCAAAAATGTATTATTTAAAGGAAAATGTGTGGATGGGTCAAAAAGCACTCAACCAATAGGTTTTAGATAGGTTTAGGTCACTATATTAACTTTATATTTAAGATTTAACTCTTAGTTAAATAGTTTGACCTTTACTATGTCTCATTGTATTTTTATATTATATGGTTAATAAATTTAATATATTCTTCCATTAGAACCCTATGTGGATCATTAATGATACAAATATCATCATATAATTAATTTGGACAAGCCATAGATTTTTAGGAATATAATATCAATTAATAATATAATATTTGTTTTAATAAAATATTTTATTTCAATTTTGAAAATATTTGGTATTTTGTTTTGTCTAAATTCATAACAACATTATTAATTAGAAAAATATTAATCTAACCAACCCTAATATGTCATATCAACCTAGAAAATTAGTGTAATTCATTAAAAATATCAACTTTTATTTATTTAGATATTTATAATATCAATTATTTAAATATTTCATTATTTAGGTAATTACTTCATCATCATTGTGTCCTAAATAAAATAAAGTATTTAATTTATAAAAAATATAAATAAAATTCCATTATGTAAGAAATATTCTTTGCTTTCTAATGAATTTTTATAGTCGATTTTATCTTATGTATACCCCTATATTAAATTTTTTTAATTATTAAGCATTGATTTAAACTTTTTTAACTCTTTTTTAAATAAAATAATAATATTTATCCTAATATAATACAAATGGACAAAATAGGTTCATATTTCATCATAAGGTTGTTTCTGGTCGAATTATACTTATCCAATATAAATAGGTCATTTTTTAAAGAAATAATAATATCATTTTACCCTTAAATACCCTATTTACTTTTAACCATGAAAAATAAAAGTAAAAAGTTATTATTCACCAATAATTATTTTCATCTTATTGAACCACATTTTCTTACTGATATCAATCGTGTCTCTCAGATTTTTTAAATTCCACACATATAAGCGGTAAAATTAAGTTTTATATGAATTTGTAAATTCTTTTATGAGGTGGGTAAAAGATGGTGAAAAGTTCAATAAAATCTTTATATATCAAAAATTAATATAAACTGACTCCAATAAATTACATTGAACTTATATAGTTATTATGTATCTATTTTGACCTAATATAAATTTAAATAAAATAAATATTAATTTAAATAAAATGTTGGTTTTAAACTCTAACTTATTGTTTTTCACTATTCATCAAAAATTGAATGTCCTTAGAAAAATACCAAAATTTCACCCGAAGCTAATTTGGATATTCTGAATCCAAAAATGAATTCCATTTTGAATGATGAAATTTAAAAAATTTAAAAAATTGGGTATTAATATTCATAACGGCTAGTTTGATTGGTTGTGGTCTGTTAGAACTCGATGTTGCGTACCACACATGTTACTATCACTACCACAAAATGGGGCAAGGCCGTCGCCACCCTTTATCAGTGCAAATGAAAAAGCGCTGATAAAGGGGGGGTACCTATAATAGTGTTAAAAAAAGTTCTGATAAAAGTTCCCCTTTATAAGTGTTTTTTTAGCACTGATAAAGGTACCCCTTTAATAGTGCTTTTTTAGAGCTATTAAAGGGTATACCTTTATCAGCGTTTTTTTAGTAGAGCTTATAAAGGGGGTGTATTTATAGGAGATTTTTTTAAACGCGCTGATAAAGGGTCGACTTCTAATAAAAATAAATTTTAAAAATATATTAATATTTTAATATATAAATATAGTTATATTGATATAAATATAATATATGTGTTTTAAATATAATTTTAAATATAATTTAGAAAAGTATAAATATATAGTTACACTTAATATATAAGATAATTAGTTAAAATGGCTTATAAAAACAATAAATTTTTTTTAATTAATAATTTGTTAATTATTATGGAGTAATAGTCATTTAAAAAAAATATGATGCCTAAAAAATAAATAAAATATAAAAAATATCCTAAATATGTCGAAAACACAACTCGAACTTCAAATGGCCATAACATTTGATCCGAGTGTCCGTTTGAGCTCTACCATATATCAAATCGAATCATGCGACGATCTCTACACCATTATGATTACAGGAGAACCCCGATCACAGTTTTTTCAAGGTAAAAAAGGCCTAGAAGGCATCTATAACTGAGTTTTGTGTCGGGATACCCCGATTTTTTTAACATATGGTGGATCTTCAGCCTCGTTTAAGGAGTATTATTGGATTTGTTTTGGTGGGGACTGAATTTATTCCAATTTATTACAATCATATGGATATTATTTCTTTTATATTTTATCATTTTTTATAATTCACTGGTATTTATAATCAAATATATAAATATATATAAATACTTTTTATAAATTCACACATACAAATTTAATTATAAATATAAATAATAAAATATATTTACATATAAAATATATTAGATTTATAAAAATAATAAATAATATCCATTTAATTTAAAATACCAATATATAAATATTTATATTCCAATATATCAATCTAACTATATATATATATATTAATATAACTACATATATATTCATATAACTATAAATATATATATTAATATCAATATAAATATATATATTAATATAACTACATGTATATATTAATATAACTATATATATATATTATAACTATATTAACAAAACTATATATATTAATATAAATACATATTATGTTCTGAAGATCAGTTAAAAGAATGGTCAATCCACTAAATGCCAAAATTTCAATATTCCATGGAATTATACCTTGTATTGAAAACACATGTCATTACAACCTCCACACTTAGATATTATCATCCATGAGAAGCCTTTAAGAACAATGAAAATATCACTTGACCTACATGGGTCTTGTAGTCCCATTCAAACGGTCACATTGAGTTTCTAATATTTAAATATTTATATACCATTTACATATAAAATATATTAGATTTATCTAAATAATAAATAATATCAATTTTATTTAAAATACCAATATATAAATATTTATATAACTGTATGTTAATCTAATAATATATATATATTAATATAACTACAAATATATATTGAAAAAACTATAAATATATATATTAATATCACTATAAATATATATATTAATATAACTATATATATATATATTAATATAACTATATATTACTATGTGAATAAATATAAATAAATTGATATGTCATTAACTATAGAAAAAATCAATATGGGAGAGTGGTAAAGGATTTATGCGCGAAAGGGGGAGTTCTCGAGATCAAATCTTAGTGGAGGCAAGGGCATGCGCATGGGGGTGGATTTGGGGGATATCGCTAATAAAGGGGGAGGGTGTAGCGTTGATATAAATTGGAGGGGGGAAGGTGTGTACGAGCACCTAAGGGGATGGAAAGTGCTGTTAAAAGGGGGGATCAAGCTCTATAAAAACCCCCTGATTGGAAGGATTTTTTTTTTATTTTTTTTATTTTATTACATTTATTAGTGCTAAAAAAATCGTTGATAAAAGGGGTATTTTTTCAACACTAAAAAGAAAGTACTGATAAAGGACCCTTTTATCAGTGATTTTTTTAGCACTGATAAAAGTGGTCTTTATCAGTTATTTTTTGAGCGCTGATAAAGGGGACCCCTCTTTATCATCGCTAGCTTTAACAACACTTTTCTAGCACTGTTAAGTCCATTTTTAGCGTTGATATAAGGTTTATTTGTAATAGTGTGTATTATTCAAAAGAAAGTGTATCGTGGAAGCTTGGGGTGTTACAACATGTACGTATGTAGATAATGGTAGCAGTTAGAAATAATTGGCTCTTCCAATTCCATGATATAGGGTCCTCAACTATTATTTAATAAAAAAATATTATTCTTCTTGATTTAAAACTTTTGATAAATGGTACTCCAATGCTGGAATAATCTTTTTATTGGTGTTATTGATTTTTGAGATTACAAAATCATGTTTTTGTAATAACCCCACCCCCAAAGGAGGTGCACTTATTTCCTTTTAAAAACATATTGAATAGAATTATATGTATTCATAGCTTCATGATATTTGTTTTTCTATGATTTCGTAGTTAGAGGAAGGCATTTATAATATAGTTATGCAGTATTCTTAGCTAAGAGATTCACTGTATCCTTTTCTAGTTGACATAGTTGAATTAAATAGTTCTATTGAACATAAATGGGTTAAATGCGTTGGTATACCCATGTGAAAATATTTAATTGTAGGTGGTTTATTTTTCTAAATCCCATTTTTCAATTATTATCGTATATTCCTATTGTGGGATTTCATGTTTTTTTTATTAATTTGGACATTTTATTCAGTTAATTAATGTGTTAAATTAATTAATTGTGATAGTTGTGAAATTGTGGGATAAAGGTATTAATGATTATGATAAATAATTTTGAGAATTTATTATGATGGTTTTGAGATGGTCGATTTGTGTTTTAAAAGAAATTTATGTATAATTAATTGCTGAATTTGTTATCAATGTTAATAATTGAGAAATTGGGATTATTATATCTTTAGTTAATTAATAAGATGGTTTTTTATGATCAAGAATAATTAATTTCTTAAATAATTAATGATGCAGTGATTTTGAATGGTTAATTAATTACACATTTAGTTAACATGAAATTAATTTAGTTAATTAGTTGATAAATTAATTAATAGACTTGATTAATTATTTTATGAATTAATTAATTAATGAATGTTTGATTGTTAGACAATGCATTTTAAACCAACCGGATTTTAGTTGATAGACATAGAATTCTACACCAATGGGTTTTTGGGTCTAGGAATGTAATTCTACGCCAATTATATAAAATAAATGAATGGGATTGGGGGTTTATGACATTGCACTCTGTGGAAATAATATAAGTAAATGAATTGGAGTTTTGTTGTTTAAAATGAAATTATGCACTATTGGGATTAACAGTATTAGACATGGTGTTCGGCAACAATGGTATTTTTGGTGTTATACATATCATTATACATCAATTATATATGTAAATAAATTGGATATTGTTTGTCAGACATGGCATTATTCACTAATGTCATTTGTGTGCTAGAAGTTGTGTTCTACACTGATACAAAAGATACAAATGAATTTTGAATTTAATAAGAGTCGAAGATTAAACCTAAGACTAAGTGTTTGAATGAAGAATAGTAATTAATTTCATATGTAGTTATATATGAATTTTAAATATAAATATTTAGTTCCAATTTAGACTCTTATCCCGGCTAAAAGCTGATAAAGGTATCATCATCCATTGTCCCATAAGAAACTAGACAAGTTTTTGTTTATTTATTTAATTTTCTAATAATAATATTATACCAACACACTATTTATTTATTAATCACTATCTATATTGATCTGGACATCGGTGGTACCAGCATTATGAGACTTATATATCACACCCTATTTGGTCTTCCAATGCACTAGGGTGCCCTAATAGACTGTACTTGTTTTTGGGACCTAGACCTTTCTTGTTTGTGTTTTCTTGTACTTGGGATTTAGGAAGAAATGAACTAGCTAGAGGTCAGTGTAAGAAACTAGATATTATTTTCATGTATGTGACTTTTTCTCATTTTTTTTGAGTAAAAATTTTTATTTTATAATTTTCTGAGTAAACGCCCTATACTCCTGAGTACAAGCTGTGTACCTAGTTTCCCATTGGACAACATAATGTGTGTGCTAGTTGAGGCTAGTACACTGCATGTGTATTAAATAAACATAATATGTACTTTTCATTTTATTTTATTAATTAGATTTTTTTTTCTTATAATCTTTAGATTCATATTCTTTTACCCATGGTTCATCAAGGAGTGACCAGGAGTGACAATCAAAGTCTGAGCCACCATTTCTTCTTTTGAGGTCCGATCTGAACTCTAGTTGGTTCATTTGAATCACCTTAGTGAGTTGTTCCTTCTTCTTGAACTTCTCGTTCCGATTTTTCATCTTTATCGAGTTATTCAAGGGTGAATTGTTTTGACCTCTTTTAGATCTATGATGTTATAGGCTGAATCAAGGGCCGATGTTCATGACTATTTTCATACAACATCTAGGTAGGTGGTTTATTTCTTTTCGGAGATTTTCGTTGAGTTATATATGCCTATGTGCTGATTACCCATGATTTGTCTATTTTTTGTTAAATAATTTAACCCCATTACAATTATACATATATTTAGTAATAGATTAAGGGTTTTTTTTTGATATTTTATAATAATTTCCATGTTTTTAAGACACCATATGGGTGCACTTACTGGTTTGAATGTTTATGACTATTTGGTCCGGGTTGCCTAGGTGGAAGACTATATTTCCTTGCCTTGCATTATTGGTTGGTTTTATTTCATTTTTTTATTGTTAAATGCATGTGTTATGAATTTTTGCAACTTATTTTTGTAGTAGTTGAGATTAGATTGGGCTGCTGAATATAATTCTTGCATTATTGTATTACACATGTTTGTGATAACATGGTGTAGTTAGACCATATGGGGAATTGCGGCTGAGGGCTTTCCCAAAATGTATGTTATGTTTACATTGTGAGACCAATGGGGGTATTTATGGTGAGTACTCCATTAGAGTGTCTATAATAAAACTAAATGAGAACACATGGGGAATTGAAGAAGAGTTTTTCCTCAGAGAGTCTATATGTTATCATTAAAATACCACAGTGGGAATTGATGGTGTGTTCTTACCCAAAGAGTCTTTATATTTGAGGGAAAAATGGGTTAGATAGTGTGATAATTACCAAAGGGTATTTTTATATTTAAGTAATTTTTGAAATTTGAGCTGGAGGGGTTAGACAGTGTGAAAATTCCAAGAGGGTTTCATGTGAATAATTTATTGATTGTGACGAGTCTGTCAAACCAATGCACAAGCTTGGACTCAGACTTACATGAATTTTAGATGGTATTTTGAGACATGTGATTATATTTTATTACACTGGGGATATAAGGCTTAGTAAAGGTATTAGGTATTCATTATTCAAGAGTTTAAATAATTAATAAATGTGAATGAATGTAATTGGAAACTGCATGATTGTTTACATTTTAGTACTTCCGAGTTTGTTGCATAATTTTATAATTTTAACTTATATAAATATATATATATTCACTAATAGTTAGGTCATATCTTTTTGTTGTTTTTGGTCGGTATTCTTCTCACACCGTGTTTGGTTCATTTTTTTACCCAAAAAGATTATATAGTTGTATGTATAGATAAGGTAAAACGACCAACTTCATCAGGTACTTGATTGTTGTGGAGCTAGAGAGCATTGTACCTAATAGAGTCTTGTGATAATGTAAGAGTTTACTTGATTTTTTTTAAATAGGTTTAGTAATATATTTAAAAAATTGTTACTACTTTGGATGTTTTCATATAAATATGTTACATGCATCAATTATATATTTTCTCCAGTCGGATAATTACTATCATTTTTCTGTTGTTCACTTCGTTGTATGGTGTTACTACTTCCACTACTATTTAATGTTATATTATGATATGTTACTCAATCAACAAGGTAATTGTTTCCTCTTTATCACACCGAAGCCCCTCGCCACTAGTCGACAGCCTCTGGAGTTTGGGGAGATGTACTTCAGGGCATGTAACCAATTGGGTCTGGGGCACCTCTGAGCGGCACTCGGATATGGTATGATACAATGTTGTGTTAAAGGAATTATTTTGTTCTTTGAACTACTATTTAAATTATATGTCCATTGATAATAAGTAATAAATATTGGTAATATGTTGTTCCCAGGAGTAGCTGGCCTGTGTAAAAAGAAAACCCATGCCACCTCGAATATTACTATATTTTGGGTTTTTCAATTATTACAGTTGATTTGATTTCACTATTGGGTGACACGCTTGTTTTTTGATGTTATTGTTTATATCATTATGGCTCTATTTCTGTTGCAACATAATGTGATGAGGGTATGTCATATCATGCATCCTATATAAACATTCTAAAGATCACATGCCATGCATTATTTTCCGTCAATTTAGGGTTCTTTACCAATTTCATGTTGTTATGATCGATATTGTGCTAGATTTTCATGATGTAGTGATAAAACCCTTTATATTATAACTTCTCTTTTGATATAGTATTTGAATATGTAATGTTTAATTTTTATTGATGCCAAACATTGGTCCCTAAGGTGTTATGGTTCCTCTTGTATTGGAATTTTATGGATATTTTTTGAACAGTGATTGATTTTTTTTTTCAAATTATGATGTAAAAAAGGATGAAAAAATATACTAGTGTGAGTATGGGCTATCACGGGTTAGAATTTTCCATGAACATTGTCATCTGACCTCATGGGTCTCCTGTAATACCTTGGTTTCCTTCCCTGTACAACATAGGATATTACTCACTAGGGTCACTTATCAGACTTATGAGTATCCCGACAGGCCAACACATGTTTTTTAGTGTGTTTTTTCCTCACTCACACACACTCTAGGAAACATCCCAGAAGGTCACCCATCTTTATTACTACTCTAGGACAAGCACGCTTAACATTGGATTTCTAATTAGGTATGCTACCAAAAATAAAGGTGCACCTTGTTGACATGGGTTGTAACATTTATCCTTTTTAAGTCTCACTTTTCTAGGGGGGTTACATTATCCACCCTTTTATGAACAACGCTCTCATTGTATACCCCAAGCCTCAAACCCAGGCAGTGCCTAAGAAATTCCGGCTAGGTATTGGCTCTGATACCATTTGTCACGACCTGCCTTCCAAGTCCATGAACGTTGTCAGATGACCTTATGGGTCTATTGTAATGCCTTGGTTTCCTTCCCAGCACACCATATGCTATTACGCACTAGGGTCGCTTATCAGACTAATGACTATCCCCGCATGCCAACATATGTTCTTTTAGTTTTTTTTGTCCTCACTCACACACACCCAGGGAAACTTCCAAAAAGGTCACCAATCCTGATTTCTACTCCAGGAAAAATATTCTTAACTTTGGAGTTCTAATCAGGTAGGCTCTCGAAAAGAAAGGAGCACCATGTCGACATGGGTAGTAACATTTATCCTTTTTATGTCTCACTTTTGAAAGGGTGTTACAGTTGGACCCACGGAGGATCCCAGTTCAGTAGTCATCACTATCAAACCCACAGAGGATTCCGGTAGAGTAGTCATCGTTGTTGAACCCACGAAGGATTCTGGTACATTAGTCGTCGCAGCCGGCCTTACGGTTCCCACAAAATGCACGCTCGATTCTAGGATGGTCTGCTCCTCAAGACAAGTTTTGATACATCAACTATCACAAAGTCCTGAGTTGATGTATTCTATAGTTTTGTCCCATCATAAGGAACCCAATGCAATAGACGATGCATCAATTGAACACCCAGTCTGAGAGTTATTGGCCTTTCCGTTCTAGGGGCCCGGTTGGATTTACACTAGATCCAAACCCATAAATTTTCAAAATTTCACCAAAACTCACCTATATTATCCCAAATGGACCGCCTTTTTGCGAGGGTCCTAGTTCCCTAGACAGCGCGTTGAACAAATGCGCAGTATAGAAGTTATTCTCATTTAAGTGAAGAAGGGAACGACCCGTCTAGCCAAGTGGGTTGGTGGGTCGGCATGACCCGGATCGACGGGTATGATCAAGCTGGGGGCCAGCCTGACTCGGTGGTGCGCGACCCACAAATGGACCCGGCCCGTGCTACAGGTCGGTCCGGTTTGCCCGACAACACCAAACGGCGCCTCCTCCTCCTCTGCTCGGCCGGGCGTAGCTGGCCGGTTCAGCCCGGATTACGAGGCCCACGGTTCTTCCCACATGGTGCCTCCAGGAACTACGTTTCATCAGCCTTTTCGGGACGCGGCTAACCAGTTCGCCCAACCGAGCGGCCCGCGGAAACGGGCCGCGTCCTCCTACATGCGGCGCCTG
Source organism: Viscum album (assembly GCA_963277665.1). NCBI lineage: Eukaryota > Viridiplantae > Streptophyta > Magnoliopsida > Santalales > Viscaceae > Viscum > Viscum album. The sequence continues at coordinate 1,252,638,333 of OY728150.1, read as the reverse complement.
CGGGCACCACATTTCTCTAGCGGGCCAGTCGGTCGGCCGACCAATCATCTCACTATCCTGCTGCCCACCGCGCGGCATGACGGTGCCATGCCACCACCATCATGGCCCGACCTGGCCGCGGCCTTCAGCTCCACCGTGCTTCATGACAACACCACACTTCTTCATCCACTGTGGCCCTCCCGACCGTGGTTTCTCTTTCGTCAGTCATGGTTCTTCTCCAGCGTGGTGCGACGACACCATGCCCTTTCGGCTCCGCCTCCGACGTAAACCAAACAAGATTCAACAGAGGGACTTCGGGGCATTTTTTTCAGCATGCACACTCCGAGTTAGGTGATAAAAATTTGGCCATCGTCAATTCAAAAATAAACATCGAAGTACGTGGGTGTAATTCATACGTAAAAAATAATCCAATTCCCAACTACCACATATTTGTCATTGTGTGATGAAGAGTCTTGGAAGACGGACGTCGTTCCATAAACGTTGGAGGTGGTAGAGCTTGGTGAAGACAAATCACAACGATTCCCTCAATGTAATTCATGGGAGGCGGTGCTTCTATTCCTTTCTTCGATTGAAGAAGGTAGAAGTTGTTGCTTCACGTTCTTCAGATACGAGGAGCGTTCTTCCTCGAGAGGATGATGTTCTTCCAAGAGTTCTCTGATGCTCTCCAATGATTATGCCAACCCAAAATAGAGGAATAAGTTTTCTTATTTTAATGGTGGTCTAATGAATTCCAAATAATTTAAACAAACCAATTAATTAATTAAGTCATTAATTAATTGTGTTGGCACCATTAAGGGGAAGTCCAAGAGTATCCCCTATTAATGGAGAGGTCAAGGTGTTCAATAGAAGGGCTTAGGGGGGTTGAGATTGTGGGGGCCCCACACCATAATATCCTCCCATGGTAGGTTATGTGGGGGTGGGCCCAACCTCTAACTTCCATTTGGAGAATTAAACCACCACCTACATAAAAATATTTTAGTCATATTTTTATTTAAATTATTTAGAAAACCCCCAAAATTAACTTCAACTATCGACAAAAATCAACTACGATAATGGTCTCCTTAAGAGAATACTGGAACTATGATATCATCGGTGTCCACAAATTTAAATTCCAAGCACCAATTCAAAAGATATAAAATCCCGCACGTAATTTTACTGAACGTACCCAAAAAAAACTTCAGAAATTGTTTTCGGGTAGACCAGGCCTCCGAATCAGGCGCCGTCAGAAACCGCAGACTCGTAAAATTCCCATGTATTTATAAAAAACATTTCAACAGGATTTCTGGGTCTTTACATACTGTTTTACTTCCATTATTGGTGGATAATAACATAGAATGTACATGCTGTGTCCCATTCCTACACGACGTGTAGAGTCCACCATGAATCCGACTGGGTGAAAAACAACAGAAGCGATTAGAAAATAAGTGGTTCACAATGAGTTTAAGGTGAACATTATATGTAGTGTAATCAAGGAGACAATCATGTGGTTTAGATGTGTAGAAGAAATCTAGAATGTGGGACATGTTCAAGTACACGTCGTGTCACAGGAGGAACATGTCGTGTGAAGGGGTGTTACATGACCAAGTTTGAAAGAGGTACATGCCCATGTTTAAATCTATGGGAACCAGCCATGTGGAGGGTTTACAATCCGTGTAACCCTATTTTGTAAAATGTGAATACATTATTCACTTGGTCATTTATTAATCTTCTATGTTTCAGTCCTAGATAATCTTAAATAATGTGTGAACTTGAACATATAGATTCATGCAAATGAGTTGACTTCCAGTTGTAAGCCATGTGCATGGAGATGACCAGACACCAGAAAGGATATATCAATTGGTACTAGAAGATCCTCCCATTGTGCTTGTCTTAGAACAATCTAATATACCGAAAACAAGTGATGATGCAAATTTCTGTTGAGGATTTATGAGGATGATACATACCTCCCAAGGAGCACCTTATAGGGCCCCTTATATGGTAGGGTTGATTTTGGGTTTTCTATAGTAGAAACCTCCCCCCTTCTCTGGGGATGGAGGACCTCAAGTTTTATAGTCATTGTTTGAATCCATGTTGTATATCTGCAAGCATTTTGATAAACCTTGTTAGAGGTTGGTAATTATCACAACCTACATGCATCGATATTCATCCAAGAGATGGTGGGATGTGATATCCCAAGAGGTACTCCCTTGAGTCATGTATTTGAATGAGTCCAGTTGACCTTTTAATGAATTTGGCTTCCCAGAGTCCTTAAGGGATGACCGAGCCAAATATTTCATTGATCAGGAATAGTTTACTTTTTCAGTCAATGAGTATTCTTCTTTCTTAATTGAGCCATAGTCCATCACACTCTTTCTGGGGGGTGATGAGTTATTTAATACCCTGATGTTTGAGGATGGTCATAGAAATGACATGTGATCCTACGATATTATCTTCAGGTTGACATCCATATCTTCTATTGTCAACTAGGAGTTGATCACCAAGCGTAATCTATTCGAGTTTGGTACAATGATCTATGGTGGTTCAATATACATAGTATGTAATCCTCTAACTGATAGTAGAAAGCTCTATACAGATTCTACACCCAGAGAACCCAAAGTACATGAAACAACTTCAAGTATCTAGATGGTATGTTACCAATGTTGTGTGAATGGTAATAAGAGACCTCAGTTCCCAAGGGACCCAGTCGAGTGTTTATCTATCAGTAAGATAGGCTATATTCTAAATTTTCTTGTTTTTTATCACCAGTATCTTGGGATATGAGTTTTTCAATGATTCCATGTTTAGTATAAGGACCACCAATTTCTCATCAGTCAGGGACCTGGAGTTCTTCCATTAGGTCATGCCCAGGTGGGGGGCATGGTCACGATATTCAGACATATGTTTGTCGATAGCCTCAAGAGGTATCATCTCAGGGATATCAGATAGCTCGATTGGGATTCCACAATTGTCATACATTTACGATAGAGTAGATCTAGTAGGAAAAATATCGAAGACCCAATATGATTAGAGGTGATATTATAGTACCCTCAATTTTATCAAACGCTCTTTTTGATTCCAGGGATTCCCATAGTTTCATATCTATTTCCATTGTGGAGATCCTTGGGAACTGTATATTTAATTATATGGATGTTATTATATTAGAAACTCTATTGGGGATTAGGATAGATAGTGTATGTCAGTGCAAGTAATGCCCTATTGTGGTTGGTGGGTGTCACTTCTTATTGTACCTCTATGTCTTAAAGATGATAGGCTTCGATGACATTCTTGTAAAGGACTTGTTTGTCTCTTTACAAAACATGGTTGACTTCTATCGCTGTAGAGTGAGTTTCACATCACCATTGGGAGGGTAATTTATATACAATGGAGAATGGTATGTTCAAGAATTAAGAGCTGGAATGGAACAACTTGGAATGGGAGGAATTACCACCCACATTTATAGTTTGTATCTAGATGACTAGGGGACTTCAAAAATAGACTTTCATCCTATGGTGGATTGATTAAGAGATGACTTTAAAGAGGACTTTTTAGGTTTACCCCATGTTACAGAGGTATATTTCTCAATTTATCTTTTTCTTGGAGTGGTACTGGTGTCCATCAATTCAAGAAGTAGTTAGAGGAGTTTCTGGGAAAGGGTTTCATCTGACCCATTAATTCTCCATGGGGTTTGTCTATCCATTTTAAAAAGAATTCAGTTTGTATGCTCATACATTTCATGGATTATCATATGTTGAACCACTGACTGTTAAGAACTGATATCTTTTTTCAAGTATTGATGATCACTTTGATCACCATTGGTGATCCCAGGTGTTGTGAAAGATCGAATTGAGATTTGAGTATCATAAGTTTCCTATTAGATCAAATGATATTCCTCTTACTACCATTTAGAGTAGGTATGTTCTATATGAGTATGTGGTTATGTTGTTCAGTCTCCTGAATGCGCCATCGATTTTCATGGAACTGATTAACCGAGTGATCCAACCTTCCGTGGACTCATTTGTGATTGTTTTCATGGATGATAACTTGTTGTACTCTCACACTCAACACGAACCTGGTACAGATCTTGAGATCATATTGAGTACACAGAGAGGGCATAAATTATATGTTTTTCTCTAATAATGTCACTTTTTGAAGGACTAGATTCTATTCATGGGAAATTTCATCTCAGAGAAAAGAATATTAGTAGGCCTAGATAAGAAGAGAGTTGTAGTTTCATGGGAGAAGATGAAGAATGTCTTTGAGGTATGGTGTTTTCTAGGGATGGTTGGGTACTACAAATGAATTATTTAGAACAGTTCAAGGATAGAAGCACTAAATAAGGGCTTTAATAAGAAGGGAACAAAGTACTTATGGATATATTCATATTATCCATCTTTTATAGAGATGAAAGGAAGGTTGAATTCCACACTAATACTAGTTTTTTTCATATCCGAACAAGAGTTACAATGTTCACTATGATGCATCTTATATCAGGTTGGGTGTAGTTCCTACGTAGGGGGGAGTTATTGCATGCAAGTCTCTTCAGTTGAGGCCACATTAGAGGAATTACCCGACACACGATATCATATTAGTTTTACTAGGGCATGCCTTGCGCTGTTGGAGAAATTATCTTTTGGAATATCATATTTCGGTTTTCACAGACCAAAATATTCTCAAGTATATCTTTATACAGTGTGATTTGAATTAGAAACTGCTAAGGTGGGTAGTGTTTTTCTATATTTTGACATTGTTCTTTCCTACATCATTGGGAAAGAAAATGTAGTGGTTGATGCATTGAGCATGAGGGCTCACAAAAAAAAAGTTCAAGAGATGAGTAGTGAGTGGAAGATTATAGATCTGTTCTCGAAGATACATTTGTAGGCGCACGACAGAAATGAGAAGACATTGTTTTCTTCTATAGCTGTTACCACTACTCTACTAGATCAGGTGAGAATGAATCAGGTATCAGATACTGAAGGAATAGTCCTATGGGAGAGTGTTTCAGGCGAGGACACTACTCTTGGGTGGACCATAGGTGAGTATGACATCTTCTACTTCCATAGAAGTGTATAGGTGTCAATATAAATACATGAGGATCTGATGCACGATTTTTATTTCTCATATTTATCATTTCATCTTGGTGCCACCAAGATTTTTTGTGATTTACACCATTAGTATTGGTGGCTAGGTATGACGATATACCATGATGGATTTGTGATGAGATGTTACACTATTCTATAGGTGAAGGAGGTGCATCAGTAACCAGTAGGGTTGTTATAGTAGTTACCCATTCCCATGTAGAACTGGAATGATGTCACGTTGGATTTTGCGATATGTTTACTGAGGTCTCCTCGACAGGATGATGATATCTGTGTTTTCATTGATAGAATAAAAAATGTTGCACCCTTCTTACCAATCAAGAATAAATTCAATGTTGATGATCTGATATGGATGTACGTCTGATAGATGGTACATTTTCATGGTGTTATTTTCTCTTTTGTTTCATATAGGGAAATATGGTTTACCTCTAGTGTTTGGATAGGACTACCAAGGGCAATGGGTAAATAGGTACTTTTGAGTATAGCATAAAATCCCCATAAAGATGGCCAATCCAAAAACACAATTGAGGTGTTGTAGGACATGCTTCGAGTATGTGTCTTATATTTTTGGGGCTCATGGGAGAGAAACATACTGTTATTATAGTTTTCTTATAATAACAATATTCTTGTTACGATTCAGATGACACCTTATGAGGATTTGTATTGTAAGACAAGCAGATCACCCCTATGTTGACTGGCGGAAGGGGGGAAACTGTACATGGACATCATTTTGTCCAGGAGACCATTGAAAAGGTGAAGTTAATTCGGATGTGGTTTGATACTATAGAGAATTTCCAAAAATTGTATTCTGACTAGTAGAGATGATCTCTGGAGTTCAAGGTCAGCGATTAGGTTTTAATGCATGTCACTATGATGATGGGAAATAAGAGGATTAAGATACAAGGAAATCCTTAAACAAGATACATCAGGTTGTTAAAGATTTTGGAGAGAGTCAGGTCAGTTTCCTATTAGTTTTGGTTATCTTAGAGGTACTAGGATATGTATGATGAAATCCATGTTTCACATCTACGATGTTACATTTTAGACACATCTCACATTTTTCAACATGATGAGGTTGATTTGGAGGTGGATAAATCCATTTAGGAATACACAATATGAATTTTGGATAATATTATGATGGTTATCTTTTTCTGGTTTTTTCCTCTTTTATGTGTGTTATGGAAGCACGAGAGAGTAAATGAAGATTCTTGGGAGAGGTAGGCCAACATTCGATTCTATTGGCTAGAGTAGATTTATGTTTCTTCTTCGGCACCTTGGGATGTGAATCTTGGGAAAATTTCTTTATGTGGGGATGTTTTTATGAACCCAGTTATACTTTTTAGGTTTGGTTATTTTTTTAGTGTTCTAAGGAAAAATAATATTTTAGGATTATCTGAGTACACAATTTATACTCCTAAGTACAGGTTTTGTACCCTGTTACTAAGGGTGTCGTGTAGTGGTTGTGTAACAACAACACACATGGATTTGTGGACAGACTAATGTGGGGGATAGTGGACGATAGTACATGACATGTACATTAATTAAACATGTTGTTTGAATTTATTTTTATTTGATTAATTGGACCATGGTCACATCTAATTTCCAGATTCCTCTTCTCCTAGACTTGGTTCGTCTAGGATAAATAGTGAGAGACGATCAATGTATATGGCACCATTTCTCCATTTTTGGTCTGATCTGATCTCCAAAGGGTGTGTTCGAATCACCTCAGAGAGTTCTTCCGTCTTCTTGAACCTCTCTTCCTGATTTTTTTCTCTTTATCAAGTTATTAAAATTCCAATGTTTTTTTCCATTTTGTAGATCTACGACGTTCTAGGGTAATTCAAATGATGGAATTCAAATTTGTTTTTTATTCAACGTCGAGGTAGGAGGTTTGTTTCCTTTTAGATTTTTCATTTATTTATATATGCCTATGTTCTGATTACCCATGATTCATGTATTTTGTGTTACGTACTTTGACCCTTTTACCATATTACATAGATTGATTGATATATTAATGGTTTTTGAAGAGGTTTAATGATAAATTTCATGTTTAGGGGACACCTCATGCATGTGTTTAATTGTATGAATGGTTATGTCCATTTTTTGAAGGTTTCTTAGATGGAAGACCTTGTTTCACTGCCTTGTTTGATAGGTTGGTTGGATTTCGTTTTTTTGATTATTAAATACCTATGTTATAAAGTTTTTCTTTATATACATGTAGTAGATGAAATTAATTTTGGATGATGGATATAATTTTCCATGATATTATTACAGATTACTGTGAGAACCTGGTGTAGCTATAACATAGGAAGAATTGACTTTGGGGGATTTCCCAGAGTGTCTGTGGAATTTACATTTCATGAAAAAGGGGGGATTGACATTGAGGGATTCTCCAGAGTGTCTGTGAAATTTACATTGTGAGACTAAAGGGCTTATTGATGCCACATTCTCCCTTATAGTGTCTATAGTATACCATTACATGACCACATGGGTAATTGACGTAGATTGCTTTCTCATAGAGTCTATATTTTATCATTACAACAACACAAAGGGGGATAATAATGAGTGCTTCATTAGATACTCTCTATTTTGTAGGACCAAAGGGGTTTGACATTGTGATCATTCCTAGTGAGTCTTTATATCATTATTAAATTGTTGACATGTGGAACTAGAGGGGTTAGATAGTGAGAACATTCAAAGATGGTTTATTTAGAATGATTGATTGATTGTGATGAGTCTTCCAATACAAATCACAAGATTGGACTCGGTCATAAGTGAATTTTAGAAGGTCTTATAAGAAATCTATTTCTATTATTTTACATTGGGGATACATAGCTTAGGATAGGTCCTAGGGTTTCATTATTCATAATTTTAAATAAATATTAAATGTAAATAAAAATAATTTGAAACCGTAGGATTGTTAACTTTTGAGTACTTCTTAGATTATTACATCATTTCTGAAATTTACCTACTATATATATATATATTCAATGATAGTTAGGTACAATTTTTTTGGTTATTTCCTATTGAGATTCGTCCCACACAATTTTTGGTATATTTTTTTCAACCAAAGATGATTATATCATTGTAGGTATAGATAAGGGAAAGCACCCATCTTCATCAGGTACTTGATTGCTATGGATCAATAGAGAGTGTGACCAAGATGTGGATTGAGATGGTGAATTAGATTACAAGTTTTCTTTTGTAAATTTTTTTTGTAAAATATTTCCATTATAGTGACTTGTTTGTATGTTTTCCAAGGCATATGTGACATGCATCATTTATATATGTTCGATAGTAGTTTATTTACTATCATTCATACACTTTTTACATAGTTTTATCATATTACTACTTCCACAACTATTTAGTTATTGTTTCTATTGTGTAACTATGACTACGAGGCCAAAGTTTCACCACTTTCACACCTAAGGCCCTCTTTGTAAGTCAGTTTCCTATTGCATTTGGGGAAACATGCTTTAGTCCATGAGACCAACTAGGTACTAGGATGCATTGGGCGATACCAAGATCTGGGACTTTACACTCAGGATGCCGATGGAGATCACACATGGGATTTTGAGTAATTTATTTACTTATTACTTGATATATAATGAATTATAATGTTTACTACTTTCAGATATGTGTCACCATAAAATTTATGCATTGTATAAACTATCATTATCCATTTTATTTATTCTGTTGTTATTGAAATTGTGTTCCACTATATTGATTATTACTTTATATCTAATTCCACTATTTACACCTATTTATATATCATAATACCACTGTGAAAACACATATATGAGGATACAATCTACACACTGACTATACATACACCCTCACCACTATTCAGTTTCCTTTGGCGTATGAGGAGGCATGCCTAATGTAATGTGGTCATCAGTCCATCTACTAGATCTATGGTAATCTAGTCGATACATTACAATATTTTATCAAAGGAGGGATTTTGTTGTCTCTTTTTGGGATGGTAGACATGAGACTAGGAATGTGTCAGTTCTTGGTTAATATTTTTTCCTGAGATTGATCACCCTTGTAAGGGTAAATGACAAATTGGCAAGGGGTGGAAATTAATTTTTATGTTTTTTTCTATTATAGTTGGTGTGATTTCTTAGTGGGTGAAAAATTTATTTTTTTCTTCTTATTGATTTTTGAATTTTGGAAAATTTCCTTGGCCAAATATGGTAAGGTAGATTCATTTGAAGCTTCTTATAGGAACATAGCAATATCATGACATGAAAGAGTAATGCCATGCAACTCCATTAGTAAGACACCTGATAAATTTTTATAGTATTCCATGACTGTAATTAAATATTTTTATATAATTTATAATACTTTATAAGATTGCGAGTATTGTGGATATATTAATCTTACATGGGTTTTTATATGTCATTAAACCTATGCATTAAGCTTTTTTTTTATTCCATTTCTTTCTATTATAGTTTTTTTCTAGGTTATTCTTATAATAACATGCCATATTTGATTGGATTTGTGAATTGTTTCATGGGAGGAAAATTGTTGATATTATTAACGATGAGATATAGATGGAGTTATTTGGTGAGTGGGTGCCTTATAATTGGGAATAAGGGTAACCCATGCATTCATACAATTGAAAAAGGGTTGCTAAAGATGAAATGGTGAATAAAAATTGTTTGAGAAAAAATGGGAGTTAAATGATAGTTGTAAGGTGTACGGGAACCTTATCGATTGGTAGACAACGATCAATGTGACTAAGAATTGTATAATAATAAATTATTTTTAAATTGTTATAAATATAAAACCATTTATTTTTTATTGAAATGGTTTATTGTGATATTAAAAATGCTAATGTGGATCCATGTACTTCATTTGGGTCTTATTTTTATGAAATGAACAATTTGGGGTTGTTTTTTATTGACTCGAGTTAAATTATTGAGACTATAAGAGGTATCATTGTAATTAAAAGTATTAAGATTCAATATTTCCTACTTATAATGAAATAAAACTAAAAGTAAATGGATTAGAGGGGATGTTTTTTTGTTGATTTCAACTTTTTCCCATAGGGAATTGATTGAAAACCATGTTCCTTATTGTGAGATAGTAATTGGGGATTTCATAAAATTCATTCAATTATTTAGACGTTGAAATTAATAATTGAAATGAATCAAATGAATGAGGGATTTTCCACCTTAAAATTTTGATTTGAGTGACCAAGAGATAAAGTCAACCCTTATGCTTCGTTTGAAACTATCTCGTAGTAGGTATCAAACATAGAGATTGAGATTCCTTGATTCAGATATGATCAATTGATGTTGGCGTTGTTTTGGTGCCTTTTTCTCTGGTAGGAAATTAAGGATTTTAAATAAACCATTTTTCAGCTAGGAGGTCATTGTTTAATAACATCATTTATAGAAATAATCATAGTGGAATGCTTGGTTCAGCGAGCTAGGTGACTCAGTATGTTTTCATCTAAGTTATGGTTGTTGGAGATTATGTTATTTTTGTTTTTTTAAATCTAGTTGGTATGTTTTGACATAGGTGGTACTGTCGAGTGTCATGTGTGGTAACGAAAGTGTTGTGTCTAGGGAGATCCTAGTGTCTTTTCATGTTATGGAAATTATTTTGATAAATCATAAGTAGTGCTATTAGGGTATTATAGTAAGATCTTCCCACTACTCAAGAGGAATTTGTGGGACTCAGGTATTTTGATATGACAATTGGTTATTTTTCTAGACTAAATTCATGATGTCGATGTGGTGATTGTGGTTCATGGAATGTCACACATGAAATCTTGATTTTTTTGTGAAATAACATGCTTGAGAGTGGCTAGGATTTTATTCGACAACATGGACTATCTTAAGGTGGGTAGTGTCACATTAGTTCGTTTGTACGAGTCGTTTCTTGCTTGGAAGCACGAATTTGATATGGATGGATGTATTTACAAACCTTTTTAAACAAAGTTATTATTTTGAATAGTTTTGAAGGTAATATTTTAATAAAATACCCACCTTAGATATTGACAAAAGATGATTCGAAAACGAATGTTATGATGTTATTTATTTTGATAAAATCCATTGAATAACATAAAAGAAAAAAAGACTCATGATTCATCAATTTATATTATAATTAACAACTCTATATATCTAGATATAAACAAAATGGATTGATATATTTGGGTAATAATAAATAAATAATAGAAATTGAGATAGGTTGAGGAGAACATTTGATAGTTGAGTAAAAACATTAGATAATATGTTGATCTAATCGATATGATATGGGATGGTATTATTTGAGGAAGGTAATATTCTAAAATACATTAAAAGGTATAATTGACATAGAAAAATTTTTAAAAAAAATTATATTTGTTATATAAAAATATCTGTATAATTTCTATTAAAATCATTTACAATTTATGTATTGTTAAAATCCAAACTAAATATAGATATTATTGATCATTCAAATATATATATTTATGAAAATCAATGTTCATTAATAATTTAATGTTTTTTAAATGTATTTTTTTAATCCTAAATGAATAAATTTTTTGGGAATATAAGCATCACCATTTAACGAAATTTTATGCTATTTTTGTTTTCAAGGATATATTTTGGTAAAACTGCTAACGAAGTTCCCAAAAAAATAAATAAAATTATTTTAGATTTTTGATATAATTTATCAAGAAAAAATTCTCATTAAAAAATATTTCAAAACTGGTTATAATAATACAAGTTATTAAATTTATGAGATAAATATGAATATAAATGGACTCTTAACAAGTATTTTTTAGGAAAATTAAGGTTGGTAGTGAAACTAAACTATAGTTATCCATGAATAAATCTGATTAATCTATCTTAAATGTTACATTCTATGAATAATAATTTTTATACGAATGAAACTTGTTAAAACATTATTATAATAATCAATATTCCATGAACAGTAATAAGATTTCCAATCACAAGAAAACATCAATAATATTAGAGAATATAAAAAGATAACTCAATGAAAACATTGATACAAAATAACTACATTCAAATAATCCACTTTGATTTAGAAAATATTGTTGGATATAATTAACTTTATATGATAAAAAAATTATAAATAATATAAAATAATTATTAAATAATATAATATTTTTCTAAAATAATGTGAACATAATTTATTTATTTGATTAATTAACACTAATTAACCCTAAGAAACTGATCCTATATTTGATTCATATTTAAATATTAATTGTAATAATAGATATATGATGAAGTGATTGAGATAAATGAAATACTATATTCAAATTAGTGTTATGAATTTAAAAAAAACATGATCATTTTTAGACATTCTGTCTAGTGAACAGAAAGGCCATTATGAACTATATTCATATAGATAAATACATATAACATTCAACGTCCACGAAAATAATAAATATCCACAATAATAATATTATAAATAATAGTACATCATAGATATATATAAATTCATATATTCCATTGAATATATCAAACCAACACATAGATTCTATGTTTAATAATAAATTAGATATATGTTTAAATGTACCATTTTTATTGGAATTTTTTATATGATTTGAACGGTATAAAGGATATATAAAACCAAAAAACAACTAACATCATATTTTTTCTTAATGGTATGTAGTGATACCTTATCATAAATGTAATGATTTAGTTCACTATAAGATAAATTTATTTAATGAAATGAATATCGAAAAAAAATTATCTTATAATAAAAAGAACTATTATATAAACCTAACTATATTATCCCATAAATGTTGTTTATAATAGTTTTACCAGATACAAGGGTTGAAAACACTAATAATAAATCAATTTTGTAGTCTTGAAAAAATTGATAAATAAAATATTTATAGCATTATTTTAAAATAGAAAACCAAACATGAAAAATAGTCTTTAACAATAAAAAAATAACTCAACGATTTATTCATAATATAATTGGGAAAAGAAAACAAAATAAATTTGTGAGTATAGTATCCCAATGAAGTATACTTACAATTGAATCTATATTGAGTAAATATGACACAATATAAATGCATTGAATGATAATAATAACAATAAAACTTAATTTATGTCTTTAAGTCAGAATAAATCTATACTCAATATCATCCTAGAAATCAAATTGATAGTTATAACTAAATTCATATTGGAAAAATGTATAATATTGGGAATTTATAATATTATATCTAAGGCCTCATTCCATGAAATAAATAATCTTATTGTAAAGGGATCATTCTAGGACATTTCAATTAATGGTTTGGTGTTCACCAAATATCCAAAAAAATATGTTAAAATATTTATCTCAGAGACCAATAGTTTAATAGAGCATTTAAGTATAATTAAGTCCCACTAGTAACACAAAATTATCCAGTCCATTCATTATATATATATAATCACCAATATAATAGAATTTTGATACCACTAATATCAAAAAATATCTTTATCTATTCAGGTAATATTAAATCTCAATATATCCTAATAATAAAATCTATCTTCCATTCTGGTGAGTAATTATCCCCATTGAACAATTAAGTATATAAATTATTAATATTTTTTATCTTAAATAAATGAGTTTCTTTATTACCAAACATCCTTAATGGGATTTGTGAGAAATTAGTAAATTACACAATTTATTGTTATATGTATATGTGTAAAAAAATTATAGACACTATGTATACTCTATCAATGATGATAATGATAATGAACCTGAAGAATATTATAAATTCACTATATGTGATTTCATTGTAAACATTTATTGTATTTTTGGATTTAAATAGAAAAATGGAAGTGATGTAGTAAAATGATATGTCATATAACTTTTTTAAAATGTTGTAAAAAAAATTATAAATCGCTTACATTACTATTTAATAATGGGTGAATGATATTTTGAAACATAATATTTCATATTATATTAAAAAAAATTATCATCAAAGTTAATCATGGGTATGTACATGAAGAAATTTTAAAATATAAAAATACATAAATATTAAATGAAATTATTTTTTGAGAATATAATATTCCCTTGTTTTTAGTAAAATTTATAAATACATAATTCCTAGGATAAGATAATTTTTTATGAAATTTTAGAAAGGATTATAATGTATGATATATCATAAATAATTATCATGGTGGCGAGAAATATTTTTTCACATCTTTCACTAAAAATGAACAATAACTTCACAGTTTTTAGGGAAAAAATTATTTGTTTGGAAAAAAATATAAATATTACATTTTAACCATTTTAACGATTTTTAGAAATCAATTAAAATAATCCTACAATATTTAATTATTATTAAAAATTATATATATATAACATTTTAATGAATATTGACATGGATAAAAAAATATTCTGAGAAAAAATCAATAAAAATGGTTAATATTTCATAAAAAAAATATCTTCGTATATTCACTAGCAAATAGATGGAATGTTTCAAGAAATGAAGTATTTTCTATAAATAACATCAATATATGAAAATAATGGTTTTCAATGACTTATTTTTCACATAATTACATCATTATAATTTTAGTCATAAAAATTCCTAAATAAAAAATATAGACCCAAACACCATTAAAAGATAAAACATGAAAAAAATTATAATACAATTAATAAATAAGAATTCAAAATTTAATATCATTAATGTTAATAATATAAAACAAATAAAACAAATTATGTTTATAATATAATGTATATAACAATTATATAGATTTGTGAGGGAAAACAAATTCATTGGATTCCATCTCACTCAAGTGTGACATATACAACTGAATATTAAATTTGAATTTATTAAAAAATTATATAAAACAGTTTTCATATATATATATATATATAATTTTATGGTCCTTTTATAATTATTTTTTACTCCATGAATTTTATTCTCTTTTTTTGTTGACCACATATGGTTTTACGGTTAATTTCACCAAAATAACATCAATGTATTGATAATGGTAAGATGTGTTATGAAATCATTGAATGAAATTCAATATATTATTATTTTTATGAATTTAATTTATATTAATTATATATATTTTTAGGACCATACATTTATTAATTTAATAAAAAATGAAATATCTCATTAATGGACACAGTAGTCTTCACATACACCAGATAACATTTTCTGTTTAATATTTCTTTTAAATCAATGATGGTATATAATGATTAATATTTAATGCATCAAATTTTTTCAATGAGTGTAATATTTATTATCTAGATATATATTTATTATTGACTATCAATTTTTGTTAATGAACATGAATGACATCATTCATGGAGATGGAAGTCTGTCAATACACATAAATGATATAATCTAATTTTGTTGGGAAAAGAGAAGATTGGTATATGATTTTTTATTATTAATAATTTAAAAATATATCATTAATTTTATAAATTATCCTTAAGTACATAAATATAACAATCCATTCAATGAAGTGACAAAAAATGAAATGCATCTCTTCATAGGGGTGATGTAGTACATGTATGCACTCGTAAAGTTTTCATATTTGATTGAATGAAGAATATGTAGATAATAATTATTAAATATATTAAATGGAATTTTAGTATATATATAATATTGATGTAATTATATTAGTAATTATACAATAATTTCTAATTATTATAATAATAAATAAATAATTAAGAGTCATTAAATATGATGACAACTTTTCTAGGAAAACCACTATTGGAAAAGACATTAGGCCTTCATGATGTGGTATTTTCATTAAAACATAACCTATATGAAGTGGTATTTTCATAAAAACATAGCCTCTATGATGTGGGTAATCATATTGTTTATATATTGGAGGAGATGTGGGGTACTTTTATAAGTAAAGATGAGGACATTTTTTTCAAATACCTAAAATATTAATATACAATAAATTTATTCCATATGTTATGTCGAACTGAATTATTATTGTTTAAAGTATATCAATTTTGTACAAAAAAAATAAATAATTAATATTTAGACTGGTATTATTGATACATTAAACATTATCTTCAATATTAACCCTATCATAAATCATATTTACTAATATTTTTGTGACTAATTTTCCCTTGTTTACTAGTCATATTGATTAAATATAAATTTGAATGAATTAAAAAACCTATAAATTATTGTTCAAAAATTTAGAAAAAAAATTAATATGATATCTTATTTAATTATGATAGAATCTAATTATAAAATTATCTATAAAAACAACTTAAATTATTTTTTAGAAAAACTCTTACTTTTGAGGTGTGAATTTAATTTATTCTCATATATTTCGTCGTAAAAACCACTGAATGAATAACAATAATAATAACTTTTATTATGTATATTTTAATAAAATCACTATGAATATTTATTAATTTTGATTATTTTAAATTATTAAGGATATAAAATAGTTATTCCAAATAAATAAATTTTTAGAAAACTACTCCCTTAAACCATCAATTGAATCATTATATTTGCTAACTATTTAAAAATAAATGTATAATTTATTATTGATATGTTTGAACATATACAAAAATAGAATTTATCTAGATACTTCTTCTTATTTATTCAAAAAAATTCATTTTATTGATGAAATAGAAAAACACTACTTATGTTTGTTTCCTAGTACTAAATCAAAAAATTATATTAATTTTTATATAATTATAATGTTTGCGCTGTGAGATATTAGCATTAAAATTTATATATAGTTTATTTATAATGTGATATATAATTAATATAATTGATACAAGAGTGTTACAAATACCATAATTTTATATTGTGTTTATCCTCAATATCATGATCCATACAATAATATTTAAATATCAAAAATTCATTTTATGTCACATATATTTTAGAAATCATGAAAATTAAAAAAAAATTAACTAATATAAATGAATAAATAGATATGTAATTATCCTAAAAAACATTATATGTATCAAATTTTTATGGTTTAAAATACATTTGGTTCATTGGAAATCATTATATATATCTTAGATATTTGTATATAAGGTCATTGTAACAAATTATTAATAGTTTTTTTAATTTATAGTTTTTTTAAAAAATATAAATAAACAATTACCTTGTAAGAGAACTAGTAAGTAATTCTATATAGAAATAGCATTAAAAAATAAAAATAATCTCTCCAACACTCTTCACATATAACACCCTATGTTTTTATTAATTATCATTATTGAATAAATTAAATATTTTTTATGGGTTTTATTCCTCACAACACTTAGTTATTATTTATTTATACAAAAACATATTTTATGGTAGTTCAATTTGTAATAATGATCCATGATTTCATTAAACAAAAAAAATTTGTTTGTCTGTTAATATAAATAATACTGAGTTTCTTTAATAGTTTTTAATACACGCCAGACCAAGGTTTACATAACTACATTATTTTATTACTATTTTTAATAAAATATCATTATATTTAACACCTATCTATTGGAATATATCTTATGAAAAATATTAAATACATTGTGGAAATATGGTTTACAAAGGTATAAAAAATGAAACCTCTGGTTATCAATTAGTCATAAATGAATGTATGGACTAGATGAAAATAGTGAAATTCATTTTCAATGAAGACTATAGTGGTATGTCAAATCATATTTTATATCATGAAATTAAAAAATAGAACAATGTTTTTAATAAAAATCATATGTTATATATTAAATATTTTTTTGAATGTTACCCAATTTATTGTAATGTAAAAAAGAAACGAATATATCCAATTTTATGAATAAAAATGATGAATTTCTTTAAAACGTAACATTAATGAATTAAATTGGAGTTGGTATTTTAATTTTTTTTTATATTTTCATTATTTTTATTTGAAACAATTACCTTCATTTTTGAAATATTAAAAAAAAAATTAATTTGGGTTAATTTTTTGTATGTTTCTAAGATGATTAATATTTTTTACAAATGTAAAACAAAATATTTTTAATGAAAATACATTTTTATTTAAATTTATTTTTATAGTTATATTATGTTTTAAATTATTTATTGTATACTTAGATATATTATACAAGTGTTGATCCAATTTTCTTGATTTGAATCGGATTCAAATTCGAATTTATAATAGAATCATTTCAATCATTTGAACATTTTCCCTTTAAAACACCTCATATCATAACTTCTCTAGAGTTATTGTTTTATTAATTTAATCATACTAAGTGATTAAAATAAAAAAATGGAATCAATTTTTTTATTAATATATAATAAATATTAATAATGTGTTCAAAATAAATTTTTACAAAAATTGTTAGTGAAATATATTAAAATTAATTAAAAAATTAATGTAAAAAATATTACATTGTGGTTAAACGTTATATTTATTGGGGGAAATTAATTAGAATCTTGTATAAAAATTATCTTATTTCTAAATATATACCATTACCTCCATATAAATCTATAATGTATCACCATTAACCCATTGGACACAATTAAAATGCGTGGAGCATAAGAGTACATTAAAAAATACATTGTCTGTCATCTCCGCACTTATAAAAGGGACCTCAACCCCCTCACTTATTCAAAAATTAAAAGCTTTTAAAATTTAAAAAACTATCCAAATAAGCTCCCAAAATACCTATAATAATTTTATATTCTTTAAAATGTGTATAAATATAAACATGGGGGCCTTTGGTGGAAACCAAAATGAGTTTCCCCAAAGAATAGGTAATTTTACTCAATGAGAAATTTTTCCATTTCATTCTACACCCCTGCAATAATATATATATATATATATATATATTATATAATAATATTATTATGATTAATATGAAAATATATTTTTATTTTATGATTACAAACTACACCATCAAAAAAATCTATATAATGGGATATTCCGTCATCATTCGTGTGTACAACGAACTACAACCTAATGGACTAATGTTATTCATTTTTCAATTAACACATCTCATGGATTAGAATGATTATGGATCAATTGTATCTATAATATAATATAATTATATTAATTATTTTATAATTCTTATGGAAATGTTATAAAACACATACATTCATTCTTTAAATTTATTTTGAATACAATTACTTCATTTATGGACGTGTGGAATACCACATCCTCAAAGAGATGTGATTAGTACATGGGATAATTGGAATATATTAAGTATAAGATTTAAATATATATATTATATATATGAAATAATAAATATAAAATATATATATATATATATATATATTAGTTTTGTTTCATTAATAAAACGTTAAAAAAATGGAAATAGTGGTCACATGTATGTTGAACCAACCGACTACATGAAAAGTGTATTTCCTTTCATATATTGATTTTCACGCTATCATGATTGTCATTTCCTTTCACCTTATATTGAATGGTTACAAATTTTTTTCTTAAAGAATTTTTTTTATAATATTCTTGATATTGGTTTTTATTATAGCAGTTTTCAATTATATTTTCTACAAATTATAAAATACATATTTTTAAAAAGAAATAATATTTTCATCTAGAATCCTTTTAAATGATATCAAAAAATTATTATTAACTTATGATGTCACCCATTGGTGTTACTCATTATGTACTGGGAATATTATCATCAGAAACCATTCTGATTCATTTTCTAGATGGTTTATGTTTAATATGAAAAGTTATTTTTTAAACCCGTTATCCATCCATGGTTTATATCATGATTAAATTATTATGAATCCTTATTCATTTCAATTTTTTTTTTCAAATATAAAATTATCCTTATACATACATATTATTTAGTGGTCATGATGTGATGAAATGTATATGATACACATTCCATTTAATGGTTTATGATATGATGTCTACAAAAATCAATATCTTATTATGAGTAATGATATTATGAATGTTTTCTTATCAGGTGGCACATGTATGTATGATTTAATTATATGATGGATGGGACCTATTTTTATGTCTAATTCATTGGTTTTATATTTATTTTTCATGATATAAAAAGCGAAATAATATGAATGGTCTAAAACATAATGAGAAATTTTTTTGTCCTGATCCATAATTAGAAACATGTGTATCTTAATGCACATTGGAAAATAGTTGTGTTCTAATACAATATGTGAGACTAATGTGTACAAGTACATAATAGGAAATAAGTGTGTCGAATTCCAAAATAGGAAACATGTTCTTCATGATCCATTATGGGAAATTGGTTTTTTCAAATCCACTATATTGATGGTCTTTGTATTAAACCATCAAATAATAAATGTTTTCCTGTATTTGTGATGGTTCCACAATTATATGAAATTAGATTATAGTTCATGATCAATTTATGATGATTAAACACTATTATGATACATGAATTATGATTATCCAATTATTATCCCATGGATCTTATATATGATATGAGATATTTATGGTAAAATATTAAATTTTTATTCTCATGTTCTCCTACCCATAAGATCATGTTATAATTATGCATCTTGTTTATTTGACCTTATTTATAATCTACTCTCACCGTTTTTATGTTTGATTCCCCATATATGGAATAATGGTTTTAAATATGGGTACAAGATATGACGATCATTGTAGGAAACATAGATGATCATTCACCAATTTATATGTCTTGCTTAAAAGATTCCAAATACACTAAAACATTACTATCACGTGGAATATAATTTCATAAAGTGATTCCTATTCATCAAAAAATATGTACAATCTATTTATGTTAATCCTTGATCTTTGTGTCACCTCTACAAAAAGGAATGAATTAATGATTTAAATCAATAATATAATCTATCAATACCCATACAAAAATTTATTTAAAAATATAATGATGATAATAATCACCCAAATTATGAATTATTATGTGTTCAGTTATATTAATATAATGATCTAGAATCATCAACTCGATATAGACAATTAAATTTGGATGAGGTGGTGGTTGATCTGTGTAAGATAGCTATATATTATTCTATTGCCTTATCAGATCTGTGAATTTATCATGTAAATGTGATTTAATTTGATCATATATTAGTATATTCATATCTCATAGTTTTACTTTTATGGAATCTAATTTAACATTATGATCATCCAACCTCAATCCCCTTATATTACGAAATTTGTATTGTAAAGCTATTAATTGTCTCATATCCTATAATATGAAATATGTATTCTCTATTTCCGCTAATATTCATAATAATATTAATCCTACCTCGATGGATAATGCTACACAAATTGATTTTTATTATTTGGATTCCAAATTTTATATGTGTAAGTAGAATTTTATTGAAATTAAATTACAAAATAACAATATTCTATATAAAAAAAGATACATATTATAATCATATCAACAACATTAAATCTTGGATCCTAAATTTTTTTTATACGATATGTTTTCCATTTTTTTCACGATGATTAGTTATATATGGATGGATAAACTAAACCTCTTTGAAGGTGCTACTATTTATTACTCATATTTAATAAAACATGTTGTTAATCATTATATCTTTCGAGAAGGACTCCCTCTATATGAGCATGTATATTGTTATGTAATTTGTGAATTTATATCGTTGTTAAATATTCTAGAGTCATAATATTTATGAATAAATAAATATTTCATTATTTAATTAACAAATAATTTTTTAATTTTTTTATATGTAAAATTTTTCATAATGTATGCGTATTATCCCAATTTCTAGTGAAAAATGATTCTGTTTCTGTTATATTGTGAAACCCATAATTACATAATGGATATTTGTTATTCTCTCCCATTAATATATAAAATCATATATATTATGATTTTAAATCCCTATATTTAATTATGAAAAATATATAAAAACCAATTATGTAATAGGTACATATCATGAATGATTAATTTCATATTTATTTTATTAGGTTAAGTCTTAGCCACAAAAATTAAATAATATAAAAATAAATTAAAATAAAATAAATAACTCAAAATACTTTGTAGTATAAATTCCATAATAGATATTTCAACTCATCGTAAAAACTAATATAATCAAAATATAAAATTATAATCTTACAAAGAATCTAAACTAATATAATTCTCCTAAACATCATTTAATATAGGTTAATTGGGTTACTATTATCATGATGACCGATTATAAATATTTGATATCTATGAGAAATTAAATTTATAATAAATATGTAATCATATATCTACCAAAATTTAATATCATATTTTCCGGATAAGAAGAATAACATTCCATATTAGGCTCCCCAATAACTTGTTTAATATTTTTGATAAATATAGATTAATTACATTAAATAATTTAATTATTACATATTTATAATAATATTTTGAAACATACACATATCATGGTATATTTTCCTCTCCATTTAAGTCTTTTACTTAAATAAATGAATGTGATGAAATAATGTGTACTTTTAATTTATTCATGTCAATCTATTTTAATTTTTATAGTATTTTTAATTATTTTAATGAAAATAATATCAATAATATTTTATAATAATTTTGAGGAAATCTGGACTTATTAAAATGATTAATAGAATGAAATAGTTGAAAAAAATATTAGCTCTAAACATCCTAAACTACAAATTATAAATTTATAAATACTGAATGAAAAAACGATTTGGGGACTAAATAAATGTTCAATATTTATTTTTTTAAATATAAATGTTTAAAAATATATCTTTACAAGTATATGTATCACAAAAAAATGATCCCACAGTTTTATAACAAACAATTTTTAACTAATACTGATCAATTTTGAAATTATTTAAAAGAATGAAAGAAGATATAAACTTCTGTAAATTTAAATATCATTATTAATAAAATATATTTTAAAAAGTGTACGTTTTATAAAATATAATTATCCTATGATTCTTTCTTAAAAAAATTATTTTTAAAAAATATATCATCATAAAAATTAATACTAAAAAGGATGAAATAATAAACATCTATATATGAAAATATCAATGTTAAAAATTTGGATATTACATACTGATTTGTCAAAAATAAATATTTAAATGAAATCTATATTCAAAAATAATTCTGATAGTAATAAAAGTTTTTCCAATGTCACTTATACTGTGAAATTTCTTTTTTCATTATTTTGTCAATATCACAAGAAAAATTAACCTCATATAATTGTATTATATATAATGAACCTTCATATAAGCCACATTATCATCAACATCTTCAATTCCAAAATTAAAACTTTCAAATGAAAAATGAGATACCACTAATAATTTGATGGTTCAATGACATAAAATATTTAATTTTCATTTTTCATTATGATAAATGGTTTCTATGTGAAAATAATTATTTTCAAATAATAATTTAAAAATATAATAATTGTAAGGATTCATACCAATATTTCTCTATGTGAATAAATATTTTCCAATCATGAATGAAATGCATAATTTTTATTTACATTTATGTATAAATAATATTCTAATCGAATATTTACATATGTTTTTCTCAAACCTGCATAACATAATTGTAATGTTTGACCTATTAAAATCTGTAATAATGTTGGAGAAGTAATCTGAAACAAATTTTCATGTTTTTATTTAATATGATAAACACCATATCATTCCAAATCAATCATCATTGTTTTTATACTTGTCTTAATATTCTTAAATTAATAAATGTTATGGGTGATCATGATAATATAATAATAAATTAAATTTTTTTCTATTATCATTGATAAGGTTTATATATACAAAAAAGTTATAAATACAATTTGTCACTATATTTCTCCCATTATAATACTCATTATAAGAATTACCTGAATCATAGATCGAACAATATTTGTTTCCTTTAACAATTTTTCAAAATTGGATACCATATAAAATAAATTCACATATATTTATCATTATTGAAATTCAAAAGATAAAATAATATATATTTTAGACATAAATTTTTTTAACACTATCATCCAATAAAAAATCATGTTATCAGACCATTTTTAAATATAAACAAAAATATCAATGTAATGTTTTTGTAGTCCAGATATCATGAAGCATAACATAAAATATTAGTTCATTATATATATTTATATGGAAATTATATAATATACCATCTTAATATCCATTGAACTTCATTAGATATTAAAGCTCTTATATGGATTAATTGTCTCTAGGAATATTTTAATTCAATTAATTCATGATTTATTCTAAAAATCGTGAAAATTTTATAAACTATCTTCCATTTTTTTATTCGGTATAGTGATGTATAATTCTATCAGATATTCTCTCATATTAATGTCTTATTAGTCTCACTAAAAAATTTTAATTATTAAAATGCATCTTCAGATAATGAATTATTGGAAGATTCCATATTGTCGTATTATGAGTTTCAATGTTTGCCATTGATAATGATTCATATTTGGATTTCTTATACATTTTTTGTCACATTTTCATTTATTATTTTATTTTTTTTAAACCATCATATACTTTCATATATGGAACATAATAATTAGGACTATTCTCTATTATCATATACACCAATCCCATTTGACAAAATTATTTTTCTTCAAAATTAGTATATGGAATATATTATTAATTAATAAGATTCATTTATATTTTTCAACAAATGTATTGATTTTTTTTGATTTGATCATTTTAATATTTTATGTTTACTAATTTTAATTATAATGAATATAATATAAATTTAGTAAAACCAATGAATAATTTTTTTTCTAAATATTGATTCAATTTTTTAACTATTAAATTTTTTATATATGTACATTTATTATATCATGAATTCACTCATTAGAAAAATACTCTCTTAAAATATATAGTATTATTTAGTATAGGATCCTCATTATTATGATAGTTTACAGTGATAAACCCAATTTTTATAACAATAAATGGATCCATAAAAAATATACAAAAAATTTATTCCACTTGAACATAGATAAATATTTTGAAAATACATCATTCATTAGGAAATAACATTATATATTTTTATCATTTCTTTAAAAATTTAAATAATCCATTATCCCCATTTCATATTCATCCCTTGGATTTAATGCAATTATCAAATTATGATATATAAATCACCTAAAAGGAAAAATTAAAAAATTTAAAACATTAAAACGTGTAAATACATGATAATATCAATAACTGGATAATAATATCAATAATGGTTCCCTATGAGAAAACCATAATGAATAATATCATACAAATATTTGTGGTTGATTTTTGAAATGTTCTTATAGCATATTCTCCTTAAAAAACTCTCACGTTTCATGTATCAAATTACATTTATGGACACAATTCTCGTTTGGTAGGAGATTTAGTCCTTAAATTACCATTTATATAGATTATATACCCCATAAAAGATATATTCGAACTATAATATAAAAAAAATCAATCTATAAGATGTATCCAAGTGGAAGAGGTAACACCGATCAAAAATAATTAAATTTACCATAAATAAATAAATAAATATGTTAACATAGATATAAAATATAAAATATATATGACCTTTATATATATATACATATAATATATATATATATATATATATATATAATTTAAATTGTACCATTTTAATCATTATAATAAAAATATAAAATCATTTCAATTATAAAAAATATATATTTAAAAATGGATTAAGTTTAAAAATTATAACAAAAAATGGATATATTTTATAACAATAAATAACTTATTACAAAAAATTACAAAAATACAAACTAATATAGATTAATACAATTATAGTTATAAATAAAAAATAAATTATAAGAAAATTAATTTAAAAAAGAAATTTTTTAAAAAATTATAATAAAAAATATGTAAATGGAAATGATTCACTTTATAAAAATTAAAGAAACAGATAAAATTAATTAAGAACAATGGAGTAATAATTCATCTAAACATATGAAATAAAAAATTATCTCATTGAATATATATATTCTGGGAGAATGACCCTAACAAAGAGTTTCGAAATTGTGATATATACACCATTAATAAAATGAAATTAAAAAGTGTATCTTTGAAAATAGATATTGATGGGAAAATAGAGAACACAAAAGAGTACATATAAAAATAGCTTCAGTATGTTGGATGATGCAGATTGAAGTAACTAGGGGGAGATATAAGGTTATTGAATAACCTCTAATGATAATTATGGAATAAAGTTGGAGGAAAGAAAATTTATTGGAGAAAATAGAGCATAGTAATTAGACATGATTATTAAGGTTCTAGATAACTGGGTGTTGAATGAATATGGTGAAAATGAAACCACATTGTATTAAATTTTATATATTTCTGATTATTTTATGCTATAATATGCATTACAATTCACAATAATTATCTTTTATCATCAGCTAAGTATTAACCAAATGTGAATTAATGTTTTAAATATTGTGGATATATATTAAACATTAAAAAACATATATGTGAGGGTTTAAAATATTGTATTGGTTAAACACTGTTAAAAAATTGGGAAAAAAATTTCTTTCCTTATTAGGTTGAGAATACATAACATTACTCCAATTATTCTTATGGAGAATTAAAATAGACTTTAGGGTAAATAATTGTGTTCTGGGGTGATAAAATGAGATTAATAATGAAAATATGGATATTAATCCCTAATATATTTGATTATATCATATGGTTAATCTAATGGGGAATCTAAATATGATTCTATTCGAGGATAAATATTCATCACACATGATTAATTATTATAGTAACCCTAATCATAATCCAAATCATATAAGAATATTTTATAGTAGGGTATTTTGAGGAAGATGAATACATTTCTATACAGAAATTATTAATTCTTAACAATTCCATTTGGTAATATGAATTCACAATATGTGTTCCTGAGACTCCTGGGAAATATATTAAATATTATCCATAATCAGGTCAGTATGGTCTTCATTAACTATATATTAATCTATTCATCATCAATAGAAGAGTATTTTGATAATCCAATGATTATTTTGGAAAATAATATTGAGCGAAAAGTAAATATAAAACTCTCTGATTTCATATTCTTGATTTTTGGGTTCAATATACATGGACATTTAATCTCACAGTTTAAAGTAGTTATGGACCATGTAGTGATAAATAATGTTATTGATTATGAACCACCTATGAAACTATTCATGGTGGTTATATTTTTACAGTTGTATCAATATAATTAGGTATTCAAAAGATATTTATATAATATAATGTCCCTCTTTAATACACATAGCCAAAAGTATCATACCATTATTTGCTTAGAATGATGAAAAAGTTGTTTCCTAGATTTAGGGGTGTGGTTGAAAAGTCCTCCAATTATGAGAAAACCTATATAATATGTTTAGTGTGTTTTATTTCGATATTCCTTTAAATAAGGGTTTTCAATAACAAAATAATTATATATAAACATATCCCCTCTGAAAATATATATATATTTTTCATATTATGTAATATAGATAATAAAAAGTAATGTTCAAATATTTTTTATTCTAAACATAATATATCTATAAATTTAACTTTGATATAAAATCTATCTTATGGTTTAGTAATAATATTTATGTTATTCATTAAAAATAATATCCTAAACAACTATTTTTCTTATATTATTAAAAAGATAATATAAAAAATTTAAAACTGTTACTTGTCAAATAAATAATAAAATTTATCTATAATGGAAAAATTATACTAGGTATATTTTTTTTGGATTGTTGTAAAATAGTTATAATGAATAAAAAATAAGATTTTTTTTAACAAAATAATGTGTTTTATTAAATTTTAATAAGTGAATATTGAATTGATAATTTATAAAACATTAAAGATTTATTAAAGGAATAAAAAACTATTTACATTAATAAATATCATTTTTATCATCAAAATAAAATTAATAGAACTTTTTAAAATATATAATAATTATTTCTTAATGAAATTATTTTATCTCTTCTATATAATTAATATTATTATTTGTAGAAGTTTATTTATTTAACTCATGAAATCGAAAATACATTTAAATTTTTTATAATAATCAAATTATTTTCATGAAAATAAGATTCTATCGATATTATTTTAAAAAATAATTAAATATTTTAGTAGAATTGACCTAAAAAATAATTTTATAAGTTATGTGTTATATTTGTAAAAGTAATTTTCTTAATCCATATAAATTATATTTTTTAATATTGATATTTTATGATAAATATTTATTTCCAAATTATAAAATATGATCATTTTAATTTTTTTAAATTATAGAATGATACATATTGTCTAAAAGGCGTTACCACAATAAGAGTATATTATAGTAAAAATGGGAGTAACATAGTAAAAAAATTATACACCATGATAAATATTGTGTGATAAGGGGTGGAAGTGGGATTGTAAAATTTATATAGTCCCCAGATTGTTATCAAACATTCATAGATCCTCTATACATGAATAATGATGTAACACTATTTTAAATTAAATATATTCTACAAAAATTCTAATATATTTTCTTATAAAAGGATTACACCTGTTATATAATTATCCAATAGTAATAATGTTATAAAAAACCGCTAGCTAACATGTTTTATCTCTAAATATCCCTTATAATGTTTTTATAATATGTTTTCTTTCCAAAATACCAATATAAGGACCAATGTGGTGTCACCTACTAATAGCTTATAAAGGGGGACATAATACTCTCAACCCAATAATCCTAGTTCATTTCTACTTAATCTCACCTAAATATTACTATTTATATAATTTTATAATAAAATTAAAATTTAAAATATAATAAAATATTATTATACTACTGAAACAGCCTTTTTTATACATGTCCCCTACATCATATTTAAAAATAAAAAGTTAACAATTTGTTTATGCAGACCCCTACATACAGGAAAAAAGAGTATTATTTTTCTTGAAATATTTTATTTGATGGTTTTAAAGTGTTTTTAAATGAAAAAAACAAATATTTATAAAATTATAATATTATTAATTTATAATTACATTAATTTTAAACCGTATCCCTTCATTAAAAAAATTATTATACCATCAGTTGTGTTTGTGCAGACTACTACCACTATGAAACTATCTATTTTTTCTCTACACCTAACATGTATTATTTTAAAAATAAATATACTGTATAAAATATATATTTATGATGTTATTAATATTTATAATCATAATATTTAAAAATATATATGTAAAAAATAATAAAGGGACACATTATCTTTAACCACCATAATGATCTGACTAAGCCACCATTTTTATTTTAGGAAAATTTTAGTATAATATATAATATACCAAAGTATCGTGAAAATGAATTAATAAGGAATAAAATCCTAAATATTATTTATATTCAGTAGATATTTTATAAAACCATTATCTTTGTTAAAAATATTGAATGGTTTATAGGGAAATTATTCAATCAACCCCATATAAAGAAAATTATGAGATATTATATTAAAAATTAATAAATTATATAATAAATGGATCATAGAAAAATTAATTTTGTTTAAAAATGTTATGGATAATTAATTTAATTTAATAAATTCCATTATTATAGGAGTTATGTGAAATGGCAGAGTAAATCAGGACCAGACGAATGTGATCTTTCAAACCACTATTGTAACATTCGATGTACACAATTATTTATATCTCAATCCGATTATATATTTTATTCTCATGAATTTATTTAATAGATTTAATTTACGTTAGTTACATATATTTCTAGTTTACATTACCATCATTTTTATGATAATATAGGTTTATATCTACTCTGTGATTTTTTCCATTAGGTAAAGCCTGATTTAATTAAACTATATTTAATTTATTTTTCAGGAAGTACAATGTCCCATAATAATATAACCCAAAATAGTTTCAAACAATTATTATTGTTTTATCAATAACCCTCTTAGTTTGGTTCTATTTTAATGTAAAAGAATAATCCATCTCATTCGTAATTTTTTCTCTCATTTTTAGTTGTATGACATTTGTGACTTGTTTTTAATTTATCACTCAAATGATTTTTCAATCATTGGAACCCAAATAATCAAAGTCATATGTTTGTATATTAAAATATTAATACATATATATCATATTATTTAATAAATCATTAAATAAATCCATATGACAATAGAGCCATTTATTATTTCATATAAGATCATGATTTCAGCAACATTCTTATTGGATTTTAAAATCATACCCCTGATATATGGTGTGCTTTCCTTATATAGAACATTAATGAATGTACATATTAAGAAATAATTATGTAACATGTTATCCTATTATTATATACCACTAATATGAATTTGTTAGTGTTTTAATCTCATCATATACCATTAATTGGGAATAAGCCATTAGTCTAGGAACCATATTTTAAGTGACGGGTGGTCCTATTAAAAGAATTGGATAATTATTTATTTGACATGAGTTTTTTTACAGAATTTAGTGGTTATTATATTCTAAAATGAGACCATTTTCCATTCTATTATGAATATAAAGGGTGTGAATCAAGACACATGATTTCAAGGTCATATGTTTTATTTTATCACATATTGTGGATTAAAATATATTTTGATTTCATTTTCTTGTGATATGTTCCCTTGATTATTATCACTATCAATTTATTATATGATATAATTACTTTTTCCTCACATGTTATGATTCATTATCAAGTTAATTCAATTACTAGACATTCTAAATCACACTTTTCCATTTGTATTTTCCATAGTGTATCGTATATAGTTTCAAAATACATAAGGGAGTTAGGAGGACAATGTGTAGTTTTATGCAAATATATTTCTATTGATGATTAATATTATATACATATGCTTCTAATCTCCCCTAAAAATAGTTGTATTGATTCATGGATTTTATTTTAAGGAAAATTATGCTAAAATAGATAATATAACCTGTTTTTATGATTGAGGTCACTATAGTCAGTTTGAGATGTTTTTTTAGTTATTGTGTAAACTATAACTTGAGAACATTAGTGAAAATCTAATAATAAGTCAACATATTGGATAAAAACAAAAAAATCATAATTTTTTTGAGTATGTAGTATTTCTAGCAATGAAATCCATGATTGGATACTAAATGGGAATATCAGACATTGATAATGTACATAGCGGTAATGACCCCTAAAAGGGTATATTACATATTAAATTAGTCATCAGCTCTTGTATGAAATAGAATCGTAATTACACACCTAGCTAGATACTTCATCAACCATTCTATTTAAAAGTCATTCCTTCTGGGGTAATAATTACTAATGATATATAAATAATTTTATAATAAAGTTTAAAATCATAAAATGGCCTTCTACAACCTTTATTAAGACCTTTATAAACATATATATGATATATATTTCATTTATGGTTTATTATTTCTATGAAATTTGTTTTCCATTTTTAGGAACACCACCAATATAATTTTATTTTATAAAATTATATTTATTTTTGGAACCATTAAAAATAATTATGAAATGGTAAATATGTTGATTTCAGAAATGATATGTAGAAAAAATTGGATTTAGACTTGGTAAAATCATTAAATTTATGTTCATACTAATTAAATATGTCAAATGAACTTTAAATATGAGGAATACCCTATCAGAGAAAAAATATATTTCATGTCTATTATATTATTGGAAAATCCATTATTTAGTACATTTTGAGATCCCATAGTTGTTGCATATAGTATTAACTGCCTATCGATGAAATCATCTATCCTCTAATTATCTTAGAAATAAATTCTCTTGCTACTTGATTATTATATGGAATAAAAAGACGAATGATGGTTGGAATTGAACAATAATGTCAATCCTATGAATGTCATAAAATATATAGTTTGGTGAATCAAAAGGTTTATTTTTCAACAAATATATTCCTTACACTATATAAAAATAAACACAGAGTGAAATTTATGAACTTATAAAAAACGAATGTCAATCAAAAAGGATCTTTTGGTGAAAAACATAACCATTATATTGTAATCTTATGGGGTTTTCATTGACATAGAATATAATATCGAATTTTTATTTTGTGAACTAAGTATGTGTGTTGGGATATTATTTGACACATTGGAATATGATATTTATCAGGTTGTTTTCAAATTTTCTCTAAATAAAGATATATTAATTTTGATTACCAACTTTTTATGGAAACTGATGATAAGAAGAAAATATTTTTATTTAATTAATATTGTTAATCATATAAATATGATTGGAAAATGATGATTTAATGGTACATATATCAAAAGTGTGGGAGAAAGAATAATGACAAATATCTTAAGGGGAACTTAAATGATCCTAGTGTGTAATGGGGTACATTATTATAATAAATGAAGATCTAAAATGATAACTTATATATATTGGATAGTGAAAAAGAGAATCCTAAATAATCCTCAGCATATAGTCCAATTTTTAAACTACATAGAACATTTGGAGTATGTATACTAATTAATTAAACTATTGGTTTTCAAATATAACTAGTGTTGACAACATCAATTTACATGATGGAATGAGGTGGATTATTCCATCACTACTACTAAGGTGGATTAGTAAAACACTATGGTGAGAGGTATACAATTCATTAAAAAATGATTATTGAATTTAAATTTTTTTGGTTCTATACATTATTTTTTATTGTTCAGGTTTTTATGAACATTTAAAACACCAACACATTCATAAAAGATTAATTATAATTAAAAATATAAAATGGATCATATTTTTTGTCTCATATATACAAATCATCCCTCATAAATCATAGTGGGATGAAAAATTCTATTACCCTTCTCAATATATATATATATATATAGTTAAATTCCATGTTATACTATGAATAGAATCAATATCAGTATATAAAACCCAAATAAACATTAAATTGGAAAAAGTAGAATTTAATATAAAAAATAAAACTACAATTATATATAAGTGTTTATAAGAGGATGAATAAAATTTTAAATATATACCATATAATACACATTGTTTAATTAAAAGAGAAATATCTAGATTAAATGATGAAATCAATGTATAGAACCACTCTTGAGGAAATTCCCTTTTTAAAGGAATATAATTATGTATTATATGAAGTGTTAATTATATATATTTCTGATTTAGTGGATGTTTTATATGTTAAACATATACATGGATTTCAATCAACATACAAGAATCCCATTTTAATGACACTAATTTGACTATAAGATCTAAAGAATAAACTACCAGTGAATCTAAAAATTTATTTATTTATATCCTATTTTTTACCACATGGTTCCCTAGTTATATTTTTTAATATATTTTTTCATCTACATGCTTCTACATCAGTAATAATGTTATAAAATAAATCAATTTATTGAATAAATGTGATAAAATTGAGATTGATGGATAATTCTATAATCTGAAGACGAGCTAAAACATCCCAAATTTAGATATTTGGGTTTGATATCACTTGTTAATGGTGGAGCTGGAAGAAATTTTAGAGACTACAATTCATATATTAAGTGGGTACCGGGACATCGTATTTGTGGGATTTAGGAACATGAATGATCCTACAATTTTGTCATTTATTATGAATATAGTATTTAGATATTACCATTATAAATTCATTGTTGTAATTATAGATGTCATTATTATATATTCCAAAATAACAGTGGTAGATTATGATAACTGATGTATTTTTATAAAGATATTAATAAATGATAAATTATACCTAAATTACCACAAATGAGCGTTTTGGATAGAAAAATTAATATTCATGGTGAATAGTATGTCACGTATTGGGATATATAAGGGCACTTCAATGAAAAATGTTTTGGGATTAATGGCATTGTCAAACATATATAATAGATATAGCTAGTTTCCTTTGATTACCTCATACTATTTGGTAATTTTTTAACATGTTGAGAATGTAAAACCGAATAGCCAAAAAAAATTAGAAGGGATAGAATAATGTCTAGATAGATTAATGTAAAGATAGAATCATTGAGTTGAAAAGTTTTTATGTAATATTCAATTATTAAAAATCTATATAATTTTTGAATGATTTAATATTTATAGTAATTCATCAATGATGTGTTTTGTTTTTGATCTCACACATGATGGGAATGCGATAGCCTATAACTCAACACAATTTATGTTGCATGAATTTTTTTTCTTAATCATGAACTTGAGATAGATAAAGTAATAATTTCCATAAGGATTATAAATAATTTCCCTCATATTGATAAGTGTGGTATATATACATACTGAATATTAATAAAATATTTATTCATGCTAAGGTGTCATAATGGGGAACAATGATGATGATTAAAGATGATCATAGATTATGAAAAGTTATTTAATAACATGTTTGCAAGGTTTATAAAGTATGATATTCTCTTTATAATGGAGATCCTTCAAACATATCAATTATTGGGACTGATAGGGATCTAATCTTCATACAAATATAATGAATGAACATGGGAATCAATAAAGAAGTAACATCATCTTTTATTTTGTAAATGATTAATTGACAATCACTATTGGTGAATATTTAAAAACCATAACTGAATGTTCAAATGTGATATTAGAAG
Organism: Viscum album; assembly: GCA_963277665.1. Classification (NCBI taxonomy): domain Eukaryota; kingdom Viridiplantae; phylum Streptophyta; class Magnoliopsida; order Santalales; family Viscaceae; genus Viscum; species Viscum album. The sequence goes on along the minus strand of OY728150.1, from coordinate 1,252,603,814 downwards.
GGAAATTCTATAAGAAATTTGAAATTCATAATGATTAAAATGAACGACTATGGTGTTTTGGTCGTTTTAATTTGATTATCAATTCTAATAGTGAATAGAATAAAGAAAGAGATACAATTAATTATCATAGCTCGAAATACTCTATCTATAAAAGGATTACTTATATGTAAAGAAATATATGATAAATTGTTTTTTGGAGAATTATAAGAAGTATATTAGGGGAAAATATAATGATTTATAATTCTTTATTATAAAAAGTATAAGAGGAAGAATTATGAAATAATGATGACAACATTTACCACAACCTTATAGAAATGGTAGAAAAATAGTTTTTCATTTGTCATGATGTTTACAAATATGTATATAGGAAATAATATCATGTTGGTTTTGTAGGACCATCTTAAATTTCTGCTAATATAATATCCATTCAAGAGGACTTTTCATTTAATTATTATGTGGAGATATGAGTTAGAGGAATAATGAATTTACATGGAACACCACAATAGATTGTGTATGATTGCAATCATATGTGACTAATGATTTAATGAATATTTTTGAATATGAATTACACATTGTATTTAAAATTTCGTTTTCCTATCAACCCAGGAATAAGGGATAGTCTGGATGAACAATCAATACACCTATATAAATTTTTGTAGATTTATTTAAGGACATTAATGGAGTTTCTGGGAAACATATTTTTTTTTTGAGTTATCATTCCATAATATATTACACACAATAATCCATATTGATACATATAAATCCATTAATGGTAAGAGATTTAGAACAACATTAGGATATGTTAATTTTATTGAATGAATGCTAAAATACCCCAGATCAACTATGAACATGTGAAAATTGACAAAACTAATAAGTAAAAAAACATTATTTTCCAAGATTCAATCGATGAGTATTGCTAATAACCATTGATGAAACATGATTTTTATGTTTGGTGAATAAATATTCCTCTACATATATCTTTAGAATATTTTCTTTTTTTAAGAAGAAGTGAACCCTATTTCCTAGACACATTGGACCATTTGGATTGTTGATAGTATTTGAGTAGTGTAATATCATATACTACTCCCAAAAAATAGATTAATGTACATGATGTTTTCTATATATCCCTATTGATAAAGTATATACTAGATCCCACAAATGATCTAATTCTCTAGATGATACAATCTGAAAATTATCTCACTTATGAGGAGTATAAAATGAATATCGTGGATGGTATAGATAATATTTTATTGAAAAATACCACTATAAACTTCTATTTACTTGGGGAAAACCAAATTTATGAAGAGGTAGCCTGGTAACCTAAAGGAAAAAATTGAAAAAACTATTCCCAATTCATTCTCCCTTACTTATGGAAATAAATCTCAAAGGTGTAATTCGATGATGGATGATGATTTTAATGAACTAATAGTCATATATATAAATTTCCACTATAAATATATATGTTTTTCATATTTGTTAATATGGAAAACAAAAACTAACATCACTTTATTATTTATTTGAACAAAAATATTTATTATATTTCCATTAGGATGGAAATATAACTTAATTAATAATATATATATATATACATCAGTATTTAAAAATAATTTTCTCAAGGAAATATATTTTCATTATGTTTTATTAAATTAGGTGTGAAACTAATTTTTTTCACTCTTAACCATTTAATATAATAAAATTAATTTCAAATTATATTTTTTAATGCCAAAATTATATAAGGATTAATTAATGGGATATCTTAAAATAGTTGATTTTTATGGTAAATAAATATGAGAAATTGTTTTACCCAAACCTGATTTTCATTCCTTTTGTATAAGATATTAATCACTTTGAAATTTATAAAATATTTTCATTTTATTTTAGGAATAAAAAATTATGAATATTAAAATATTAGTTTCAACATAATAATTATTTAAAAATTTAGAAACATATATATTAATTATCTCAAATTTTAAACTATTTTTAGTATTTCATATGTTAAATATTCCTTTCCGAAAAATTAATTTCTGTTTTCTAATAAAAATAAAAATAAAAATATTATTATATGGTAATATTTTGCAAGAAAATTAAAATTTGGGAATTCTTATTGACCACATAATTTTCAGGATTAAGTTGAATTTTTAGAAAATATTTTTCCCAAAATATATATTCTAACAATAATATAATTTTTTATATACACTATATATCTAAATTTAAATACGATTTCAATATATTATATTAAATTTATTGAATAAGATTATTTTTTTTAATGATTGGTTAGTTGAATTACCTTCTTATGCTAGAAATTGTGTTACCGTTGTAATGATAATTAGTTTATGACATGATTCAATTATTTTGAAATGGTTAAAACATGTTAGATCCATATTTATAATAAGTGTTGGAGTTATTATCAATCATAAAGCACCATTGTTATATTATTGCACTTTTTAGGATTATTTTCTTTGATTATATCAATGAAATTTCATAAAAGTGATTATATTTTTTATGAAATCATCATATTTACAAGTAAAATATTCTCACATCTACTCAATTAATTCAAATAGTATGATGCTATATTTTATCCAAATCATTACCATATAATCTCAACTCACTACCTATTTCATATTATCCTCATTATTATGATGAAATGTGTCCTTTTTTTAGCCACCAAATGGAGAACATCCAAAGGCTGAGATAACAACAAAAAAAATAATTCCAGATTATTTTATTACTCTACCCCATCAGCTACCACATATAAAAGTTTTTATAATAAAAATAAAATTATTAATATAATTAAATTTCATTATACTAATAACATATCCATTTTATACATTCCAATAAAATTAGTAACAAAAATAAATTTTATATCATGTATTTCAGATGGCTACTTCCTCGATGAACATCTAGTTTTAGTTTAACTAAAATATTAATATGGCTAGAAAAAAAATAATTTTTGAAATTGTATAATAATTATATCATGATTTATATTATGAAATAATTGATATTTTATTTTTATACAGCCACATATTGTTTGTAAAAATGACTGTATCCTTTGTGAATGTGTGTTCTACCACCTCCAAGGTTAAAAAATATTCTTGTTTTCATAACCATGTAACATGGTTTATTTTAAACCATTATATACAAAATAAAAATTATATAAATTTAAAATATTGTATTATTTAATTATAATATCTTATACAAAATATTAAAAAATATAAATACATAGTCTTAGTAACATTAATCTCCATAATGCAATGGATCTAGGGACATTTATTAATTCGGGTACATTTTTGAATAACCTATTTACTATATAACAATTTCTGAAATCAGAATAGTATATTTTATAAGCCTCATTACATATGTATTGTAACAACCCGGGTTTTGTGGGGATCTTTCACTTTGTTAAAATCTCGTGTTGGGTTTTCTGGTCTGGGAATCACTGTGGTGCAGGACTATCGGTAGCCTTAGCCTACTGGTAGCAGGCCTACCGGTAGCTCAGTCTACCAGTAGCCATAGCCTACCAGTAGCAGGCCTACCAGTAGCTCGGTCTACCGGTCTCCTTAGCCCACCGGTAGCTGTCACCCACCGGAAGCCCTCTACCACTGGTGGCTCAGGCCTACACTCCCCCCCCCCCGCGGGTTCTTTCCAGTGGCATTCCTTCTTGCGCAATTTGGGTTTTAAACCCCATTTTGACCTGTTTGAGCGTGTTCTAAAGACCTGTAACACCCATAAGAGTTTTAATTAAATAATTAATGAATTAATGAGTTGTTTTAAACCACCCGACCCCCTCTAATGACGAGTGGGCCGTATAGTCAACCCACAACCCCCGCTCCTTACGCCATTTCACATTATTATCTCAATCGTCCGCGGGACTTATAAACTAAAGGGTTAGGCATGGTTTCTTCTTTCCTCGATCACAGCTTGTCATGAACAGCTTTTGGTGCATCGGGCGAGCCGCAACATTATCTGTAAAGATCCACGCCCGGCCTAAGCATCGATCGTCTATCAACAAGTAGGGAATTTCTCCTTCGCCACTCTCTTTTTTGTATCATACGGGGTGGGCATGCTTTTGATTCTATATAATTGGATAAACCAGACCTAATTAAAGTCAATGAACTAATTCTATAAAGGATGAAGGGGGGGCTGTGATCGTTGATGTTGTTATTTTATAATCATCTTTCTGAGTTGTGATGGCTTACGCATTTTGAAAATCGAGGCCATTGGTGGTCATTGTTTGTGAAATAATTAACTCGTTGTGTTTTAAATGTCTTGTTTTGTAATTGTAAACTCTTACTGCAAAAAGTAAAATTGATTCATCACGTATACCGAGCTGAATAAATTGAAAGCACCAGGATCAACCCTCTTGTGATAACTCTCGGTTAAAAACACACGGAATTGAAATCATGGAGTGTGTTAAATCTTTTAAATATAAAAATACCCAGCGGGCCGGTTGCAGGATATGTGGGAGGGGATGAGATCCCCTGTTTTTATTCTCTCAATGGTTGTGGAATCGGGGATGGGATCCCCTGTTGTTATGGATTCAGTGTTTTCAGTTTTAAGACCGGGTGGTTACCTTGTTTATATCACAAATTGGGGTGGGATCCTCTGTTGTTAAGAAATGGGTGTGGGTGTTATGGTTGATTCTTGACTGTTTACGTTCCTAGACTAGTGCCTATTCTTACTAGTTTCCCAGTAGTGCTTAAACATATTTAAACATTATTAATGAACATTAAACAAGAATGGGACAGATGGGTTTTTGTTGGCGAGAGTCATGACTCGGACTTGAGTGCTGTTGTGATCTATAGGCTGTCTGAAGAAAAACCTACCCTTGGGTGAGTGCTTGTTACATATGTATGTATTTGTAGTTTTGTGTTTCTTGTTTGCTCCCCACCCAAGTTGATCACTTAGTTCCGAACACCCCCATTTCATGGGGGAGGGTGTTTTTCCCAACACTATTATAAGTGGAAGGTTATTAGCTCATTTCTGCTCTCTTTCCCGGATAGCCCAATTATATTCAGGTAGGCTGTGATGGCCTGAGGTCCATTATTAGCCCAAGAACCTTCGGGCGGGATAGTGTGGTGGTTGGCCAGGTGTGTGCTGTAGGTGGTTTCCCAAGTGTCTTCGGGATGAGGCCAAGGTGTCTTCGGGCGTGGCAGTGGATTTTCTACCCCAGGTGTCTTCGGGCGTGGTGGTGGTTTTTCTGGCCTAGGTGTTTGTAGGCATGGTTACATTTGATAGTTGTGGCCCAAGTGTTTGCGGGTGGGATTCGACAGTGGGACTGCATGTGGTTGTGGCCCAGGTGTGTTGGGGCGGGTGTGGCAGTGGGACTGCGGTGAGAATGGAAGGATTGGTCTGATGCATATGATGTCTCAATAACAAGTGGAAAAGTGGCGTGGGGTACCCAAACATCGATGTTCTCTGATTACATATATTACCTGACTTGCGTTATTTGGGGAGTTTTCCATGGTGAGAATTGGGTGTCTAATTTACCTTGATAGGTGTTTGGTTTACTCCTTTTCTCACGAGACTGTAGTATGTTCCCCCACTTTTGCACGAGAGTCTTTGTTTTTTCCTACTGAGTGTACTTGTATGCTCACCCTACGTATATAAAACTGCTTTCAGGTTTCCAAGAGGTCTTCGAGGATCACGCAGGACCATACTAGCTCAGACCTTTGGGGTGGTTGCAGTTGCTTCTTTTCTTCATTGGTACTTACCTTTGTAGTCACCTTTTGTACTTGTGGATTTTACTTTTGGAACATGCATGTGGGAATGGATTAATTTTTACTTTACCCTTCTTTTACCTTGGTGTTGTTGACTTTCATCATCTTATCTCCTGATCCTATAAAACAAAAGGGGTAATGCCTTCCGTTTGTGAGAAATTTCTATACCCTTGGTGATAGTCGCCACTCCGGGACCTATTGAAGGCGGGACTCGGGGGGGGGGGGGTCATTATCTCTACTTCTACTTAAAGAAGGAAGGGCCTGGAAATCTGCTAACCCTTCCCTCCTTTTGGTGAAGGCGGGTCGTGACAGAATGGTATCAGAGGTGATGATTGAGGGATAGGATGGAGTCTGGAGTTCTGGAATAGTGTGGATTGCATGGGGTGGTAGGGAAACAGTGTTGGGTGACCTAGGTGTGTGAATTAGGCCAGGGAAGATTGGCTAGGACACAGGGTTTTAGGGCCCCTCGTGATCCGACACCAGGACTCTGAACCTACCAAACGACCAAGTGATGTCGCGCTGATTGCAGGGTAGAGACCCTAGGAAAGGTACATGCATCATAATGTCTTGTGTTCTCATTTTTCTGGGGTGTTTTTGGAATTAAGAATAAACTAAAAGTTTAAGAAGTTTTAACGAAAATAATATGCACTACTTGGGCTTAGGCATTCCTTGTTTACCTTACAGCTATGGCACCTGGAAGGCAACCGCGCATGGTACAGACGATCGAGGTCCCGCAGACTACCTTGGCCGATCGGCAGAGAGCTGACCGAGAAGAGGAGTATGACCAGTGGCAGAGGAATCTCAGGGCCTTCGAACAATAGACCCTCGAGAAGAATGAAGGAATCAACTCTGATATGAAGACGGAAGGCTGGCTAGAGGAGCTAGTGATAGCTTTCGGCCTGATTCTGGCGCTGACCAAGTACTGGGTTCCTCTGGCCGTTAGCCAGATGCGGGGAGCGGCGCATCAGTGGTGGATGCTTTACCTGGGGGAGAGGAGAGAGTCTGAGGTGGCGTGGGCTGATTTCGAGAGGGAGTTCCGAGCTGAATTCCTCTCTTCGACGATGAAGGTGGAAAAGAGACAGGAGCTACTCTCCCTCCCATAGGGGAGTATGTATGTGAGGGAGCTAGGGATAAAGTTCAAGGACCTCCTACGTTTTTCTCCATACCTCTTTCCCGACGAGGAGTCTCAGGAAAGATGTTTGGAGGAGGCGCTCCGACCCTCCCTCCAGTATGTTGTTACCCCCCTTTACCCTGCTGACGTACTTGGAGGTCCAGAAAAAGGCTGACGTGGTGGAGAGAATGAACGCTCTAGGAGGTGTGTCATGAGAGGGGATCCAGCTGGGACCATCGAAGGGGAAGTCCTTCAGCACCAGGCCTTCCGCACCAGGCCTCCAGCGTCGGGACCCTCCAGGTTCCGACCCACAGGGAGCAGGCCACAGGAGTTTTAGTTTCGATCCCTTGGTCCTCACCCCTTTTCATCGGGCCCAGGGCTGCGATGCTTCGTCTGTGGGAGCCCAGGATATCTCCGGAGTCAGTGCCCGAACCAGGTGCAGTATGGCGGTGGCGGACATCCCCAGCACCCGCCCTAACAGCAGCTTCCAGCCAGGCCTTTCAACAGTAGCAGCAGGGACAACGAGCTCCCGCTCCTCCGAGGGCAGACGTAGGAGGAGGAGGCCGACTTCAGGGAGCTCCTCAGGAACCCCGACCAGGTTGTGGATAGGGAGGTGGCCGAAAACCGAGGGGCAGAGGAGCCGAGCATGGACAACTACACACTATAGAAGCAGAAGTTCCAGCAAGGATGGAGGTTGTTCGTGGTATGATCAGTTTGTTTAGCACTCTTGCTTATACCTTGTTCGATACTAGAGCATCGCACTCCTTTGTTGCACCCAGTCTAGCCCGTGCCTTGGGTCTAGATGATGAGAGACTTCCAGTTCCCCTAGTGTTGAGCACACCAGTCAGAGGTCAGACCGACTTGTTGTTTGTTTGTCGAGGATGTAGATGGATGATAGGGCCACATCAGTCGGTTGGGGTTCTTCTTTTGCTACAAATACAACCATACGATGTCATCCTAGGCATCGACTGGCTATTCTCTGTATGTGCTGTCATTGACTGTTTCTGAGGAAGGGTCGTGTTCTCAGACATGGGAGGTCGGCGTGTTGTTTTCACCAGCGAGTGGAGCAGTCAGAAGGGCAACATGCGTGGGGAACCCCTCCTCTCTTTGCTAGCTGAGCTTTCAGTAGGGTCAGTAGATACTGAAATGGTTGAAGTGCCAGAGATCGTCTGTGGGTTTATGGACGTCTTCCCTGAGGAGGTAACGACTCTACCCCCCTCAACGTGATATCGAGTTCGGGATAGACCTGAATCTCGGTGCTTGCCCGATCTCGATGGCTCCTTACCAGTTGGCACCATCATAGCTACGGGAGTTGCAGATTCAGATTGATGATATGATGAAGAGGGGTTATGTTCACCCGAGTGCGTCACCGTGGGGCGCTCCAGTCTTGTTCACAAAGAAGGAAGATGGTGGCCTCAGGTTGTGCATAGACTAAAGGAGGCTGAATCAGGTAACAATCAAAAATCGCTACCCTCTTTCGAGGATATATGATCTTTTCGACCAACTGAAGGGGGCAGGATGGTTCTCGAAGATCGACCTGCGGTCTGGGTACCACCAGCTGAGAGTGAAAGAGATCGACATCCCGAAGACGACATTCAGATGCAGGTATGGACACTTTGAGTTCGTGGTTATTCCCTTCGGCATTACGAACGCCCCATCTGTGTTCATGGGGCTTATGAACTCCATCTTCCGGGAGTACCAAGATCGGTTTGTAGTTGTGTTCATCGATGACATCCTGGTATTCTCTAGATCATAGGAGGACCATGCAGAGCACCCGAGGACTATTTTATAGGTCCTCCGACAACATCATCTCTATGGGAAGTTGTCAAAATGAATGTTCTGGAGACGAGAAGTTCACTTCCTCGGGAACGTGGTGTCCGAGCAGGGGGTAGTGGTGGACCCATCAAAGGTTGAGGCAGTTGTTTCTTGCACAGCACCCAAGAACGTGGTTGAGGTCTGAATTTTCCTCGGGCTGGCAGGTTACTATAGGAGATTCATACCCAAATTCCCCTGAGTAGTATCCCCTTTGACGGCTCTGACCAAGAATGACCAGGTTTTTGTGTGGAGTGAGCAGTGCGAGTAAACCTTCAGCTATCTGAAGGAGAAGTTGGTCAGTACCGCAGTGCTAAGATTACAAGAAAAAGGGGTGGCTTATGAGGTGTTCTGTGATGCTTCATGACAGGGCCTGGGTTGTGTATTGATGCAGCGACAAGGGGTGATCTCTTATGGGTCCAGGCAGCTACGCCCCCATGAGCGTAATTACACCACCCACGACCTGGAGCTTGCAGCGGTCGTTTTTGTGCTAATGTTATGGCGGCACTACCTTATCGGAAAATGCTTTGTGGTCTTCACAGATCACAAAATCTCGAGGTATATCTTCTCCCAGTGAGACTTAAACTTGCGACAGCGGAGATGGGTGGAGTTCCTCCTGGATTACGTCTTCGAGATCTCTTATAATGAGGGAAAGGGAAATGTAGTGGCTGATGCCTTGAGCAGGAGGACACAGAAGGATGCGGTCCGAGAGTCGGCGGATGGCTGGGAGGTGATGGAGGAGTTAGCTTCCTTACACATGGATGTGAGGATGGATGGTGGTAGGGGTTGCCTATATCAGATAACAGTGTCGTCGTCTCTGTTGCAGCAAGTGGAGGAGTCTCAGTGGGGAGACCCAGAGTACGAAGTGATGTGTGACCGAGTTGCCCAGGGAAATGCTCCGGATGGATGGACAGAGTATAGTTAAAATAGGATGCTTCTCTAGGGAAGGTTGTTTGTTCTGGATGCAATGCGTGGCAAGGTTCTCTGTGACATCCACAAATCACCCTTGGCGGTACACCCAGAAGTTCCCAAGATGTACCAGGGACTGAAGAGACAGTTTTTGTGGCCCGGAGTGAAGCAAGTAGTGGAAAAGTTTGTGGCCAAGTGCTTAGTGTGTCGGAAAGTGAAGGCTGAACACCGAGTTCTAGGTGGCCTACTGCAGTCTCTAGATGTCCCCGAGTAGAAGTGGGATGACATATCTATGGATTTCATCATGGGACATCCCATGGTCTAAGGGGAATAGGACGCCATCTGGGTGGTAGTGGACCGGTTAACGAAATCGGCCCACTTTCTGGTGAACAGGGAGTCGAGTACTATGGATTCTTTGGCACGAATGTATATGGATGAGGTGGTGCGGTTGCATGGAGTCCCGAGGTCTATAATCTCGGATAGGGATGCGTGGTTTAACTCACAGGTCTGGAAATGATTGCAGCATGATTTTGGCATATAGTTACGCCTTAGCACTGCTTTCCATCCCCATACAGATGGACAAACAGAGCGCACCATCCAGACCTTGGAGGATATGCTGCGAGCATGTGTTCTGGACTCAGAAGGATCATGGGTGTGACACTTTCCCCTGGTAGAGTTCTCCTACAATAATAGCTATCACTCTACCATTAGTATGGACCCATTTGAAGCTTTGTACTGGAGGCCATGTCGTTCGACTGTGTGTTGGAACGAAGTAGGAAAGGTAGGCATCCTTGGCCGGGAGGTGGTGCAGAGCCCGACAGAGAAGGGTCAGCTCATATGGGAAAGGATGAAGGCAGCCCATGACCGATAGAAGTTGTATGCTGATATGAGGAGGGGGCCCTTGGAGTTTGAGGTTGGAGACCACATGTTTTTGAAGGTCTCCCCTCAGTGTGGGCAGTGAAGGTTCGGTAAGGGGAGTATGCTTTCTCCCAGGTTCATCAGACCCTTCGAAGTGTTGCGGTGGGTCAGCGAAGTGGCTTATCATCTAGCGTTACCACCACCACTACTAAGGATACAAGATGTATTTCATGTGTCTCAGCTCCGTCGGTATCTGCACGACGATTCACATGTCCTTGTTTGGGGTGAGCTGGACATCTAGGACGACGTGACCTTTGCGGAGAGACCAGTTATGATCGAGGATCGCAAGGAGAAGGTGCTTCGTGGGAGAACCATTCCATTGTTTCGTGTGTTGTGGAGACATGGGGGGATTGAGGAGAGTACGTGGGAGAGGGAAGCACAGATACGTACCCAGTACCCCGAGTTGTTTTGAGTTTTGTTCCTTGTTGTACCTGTTGTGGTAGAACGTTTTGACTTTTGGCTAGAAATGTACTAGTTTTCTTTCCTCTGAATGTTTGTGAAAATCCTTGGCTAGGGGTTAGGATATAACCCCCCCCCCATAATCAAGACGCATTAAGGTGGATGTGATTAAACTTGTGTGGGTGAGTTAGTGCCGCCCAAAGCGGATAATATCTTGACATAGGGGGAGGAGACTCCCCAACCCACATGCCTGTGCAGTTTGCCCTGGTATGTTGCTTGGTTCTTGACAGGGAAGTGTTTTTAGTTAGCATGGGTTCACTCCTAAAAGGTATCTTTCGAGGTGGTTGTTCGGACCCTCTCTTTCCTTCTGGTTTGTTTTGATTCTCAGGGACGAGCATCGTTTATGAGGTATCTGATGTAACGGATCAGGTTTTGTGGGGATCCTTTACTTTGTGAAAATATCGTGTTAGGTTTTCTGGTCTGGGAATCACTGTGGTGTAGGAATATCGGTAGACTTATCCTATCAGTAGTAGGCCTACCGGTAGCTCGGTCTACAGGTAGCCTTAGCCTACCGGTAGCAGGCCTACCGGTAGCTCCGTCTACCGGTAGCCTTAGCCTACGGGTAGTTGCAGCCTACCAGTAGCTTGGTCTACCGGTAGCTGCATCCTACCAGTAGCCGTCACCCACCGGTAGACCTCAGCCACTGGTGGCTCTGGCCAACCCCCCCCCCCCCCCCCCCCCCCCCCGCGGGTTCTTTCCAGTGGCGTTCCTTGTTGAGCAATTAGGGTTTTAAACCCTATTTTGACATGTTTGATCGTGTTTTAAAGAATCGTAATGCCCATAAGAGTTTTAATTAAATACTTAATTAATTAATGATTCGGTTTAAACCACCCAACCCCCTTTAAAGAAGAGGGGGGATGCATGGTCAACCCACAACCCCCGCTCATTATGTCGTTTCGTGTTATTATCTCAACCGTCCGTGGGCTTTATAAACTAAAGGGTTAGGCATGGTTTATTCATTCCTCGATCGCGGCTTTTCACGAACAACTTTTGGTGCATCAGGAAAGCCGCATCGTTATCCGTAATGTTTCGCACCCGACCTAAGTGTCGATCGTCTATCAACATGTAGGGAATTTCTCCTTCGCCTGTCTCTTTTATGTATCATGCAGGGTAGGTGCGCTTTTGATTCTGTAGAATTGGATAAACCAGAACTAATTAAAGATAATGAACGATTTATATAAAGGATTAAGGGGGGGGGGGCTCTGATCGTTGATGTTGTTATTTTATAATCATCTTTCTGAGTTGTGCTGGCTTACGCATTCTGAAAATCAAGGTCGTTGGTGGTTGTTGTTTGTGAACTAATGAAATCGTGGTGTTTTAAATTGCTTGTTTTGTAACTGTAAACTCCTGATGTGAAAGGTAAAATTGATTAATCACGCATATAGGGATGAATAAATTGAAAGCACCAGGATCAACCCTCCTGTGATAACTCCCGGTTAAAACACAAAGAATTGAAATCATGGAGAGTGTTAAATCTTTTAAATCAGAAAATACCCGGAGGGCCGGTTGCTGGAGTTGTGGGAGGGGATGAGATCCCCAGTTTTTATACGCTCAATGGTTGTGGAATCGGGGATGGGATACCCTGTTGTTATGGATTCAGTAATGAGAGTTTTAAGACCGGGTGGTTACCTTGTTTATATAACGAATTGGGGTGGGATCCTATGTTGTTAAGAACCGGGAGTTGGTGTTATGGTTGATTCTTGACTGTTTACTTTCCTGGACTAGTGGCTATGCTTACTATTTTCCTAGTAGTGCTTAAACTTATTTAAACATTATTAATGAACATGAAACAAGAATGGGACAAATGGGTTTTGTTGGAAAGAGTCATGACTCAGACTTGAGAGTTGTTGTGATCTGTAGGCTGTCTGAAGAAAAACCTAACCTTGGGTGAGGGCTTGTTACCTATGTATATATTTGTAGTTTTGTGTTTTTTGTTCGCAACCCAGCCAAGGTGAACACTTAGTGACGAACAACCCCATTTCATGGGGGGAGGGTGTTTTTCCCAACACTATTATAAGTGGCTGGTTATTAGATCCTTTTTTGCTCCCTTTCCCGGATAGCCCAAGTATCTTCAGGAAGGATGTGATGGCCTGAGGTCCATTATTATCCCAAGAACCTTCGGGCGGGGTAGTGTGGTGGTTGGACAGGTGTGTGCGGCAGGTGGTTTCCCAAGTGACTTCAGGATGAGGCCCAAGTGTCTTCGGGCGTGGTAGTGGATTTTCTAGCCCAGGAGTCTTTGGGAATGGAGGTGGTTGTTCTGTGCTTGGTGTTTGTAGGCATGGTAACATGTGATAGTTGTGGCCCAGGTGTTTGTGGGCGGGATTCGGTAGTGGGACTGTGTGTGGTTGTGGCCCAGGTGTGTGCGGGTGTGTGTGGTAGTGGGACTGTGGTGAGAATGGCGGGATTGGTCCGATGCATAGGATGTCTCAATAAGCAGTGGGAAAGTGGCACGGGGTACCCAAACATCGATGTACTCTGATTATATATATTACTTGACTTGCGTTATTTGGGGAGTGTGCCATGGTGAGGCTTGGGTGGATAATTTACCTCGATAGGTGTTTGGTTTACTCCTTTTCTCATGGGACTTTAGTACGTTCCCCCACTTGTGCACGAGAGTCTTTGGTTTTCCCTACTGAGTGTACATGTATGCTCACCCGACATATATAAAACTACATTCAGGTTTCCAGGAGGACTTCAGTGATCGCACAAGACCATACTAGCTCAGACCTTTGGGGCGGTAGCCGTTTCTTCTTTTCTTCATTTGTACTTACCTTTGTAGTCACCTTTTGTACTTGTGGATTTTACTTTTGGAACATGCATGTGGGAATGGTTTACTTTTGTCTTTACTCTTCTTTTACCTCAGTGTTGTTGAGTTTCATCATCTTATCTCCCAATCTTATAAAACAAAAAGGGGTAACACCTTCCATTTGTGAGAAAATTCTATACCCTTGGGGATAGTCGCCACTCCGGGACCTATTGAAGGAAGGTCTCGGGGGTCATGATCTCTCCATCAACATAAAGAAGGAATGGCCTGGCAATCTGCTGACCCTTCCCTCCTTTTGGTGAAGGCGGGTCATGACATGTATACCATAAAATAGTTTTTCAAAACATTTGACCTAATTCAATAAAATTAACTTGTTATAGATAAATTAATCAAACAACCACTTGTAATGGAAATGTAATGATGTTATATTAAAAATAAATAATAAACGATAATAGATGGAACATATAAAATTAAATATATATTAATATATATTTTTTTAAATGTATTTATGAAAATAGTTATATTGGGAGTTTAGTGAATGAATAGTGTAAATTCCTACCAATATCATGGGATATTCTAAACTATATAGTTGGCTTTTAGTTTATACATTCCCATTCATTTACTATATTTCTAAGCATTTTATTTTCATGAATTTATTACAAAAAATTTATATCTATAGAAATTACAGAAATACATAGTTTATGTGACCCTACATTATTGGTAAAACATATGTTTTTCTCACCTTCTCAATTACATATTTGAGATAATATCTGACATAATTAAAGCTCTCTTTTTTTAATATAAATAATATACAAAAAACATTAATAATATGAACATAAAAGGATTCTATAAGAAATCATGATATTATGTATAACCATCATGGTTAATTTATGTTTTAAGATAAAATAAAAATCCATTTCCTTCTCTAAATGAACTGTTATTCATTTCAAGAAGCGTCACCGATGCAGTCAAATTGTTATTAAGATTTAATTAGATTTTCTCTACATCAGAACCTATTGTTGAAATAAAAATATTACCATAATAAATTACAAACATGTTAAATTTATTAATATAGTTTATGGTGAATTTTTATGATATATTATACGGTAACACATTAAGATATGATTGTGAAACCCACTAATTTCTCATGTCTTTTATATGTGATTGTACAATACATATCATTATTTTAACATGTGTCAAATATATGGAAGAATATATTCATATTTTTATAATGTGATGGACTTAACAAGAATTATATATAGCTCCAATCAATTAGTTAATGGTTACATCCCATGAAATACCACGTATATCACAAATAAGGTTGCCCTAAGGAAAAAAATTTATATTATAGGGTGTAATGAAAAAATATTTCACTTCAATGCAATGGTTAAAATATTATTACTCTTTATATTTTAATTAATGGATTATGGAGTGAATGTAATCCATTCCTTGTATTTTTACACATTGTGTTGATGATCTGGGTAGTCAACCTTGACCTATGCATAAGATGATATGATTTATATTATTGTAGGATATTAATTGTTGCAAGATATTATTATTTTATTTTTGTATTATTTTTACCCCTGACAATAGTTATTATATTTTTAGTATATCATGTTATGCATTATGTATCGTAATTTATGCATCTTTATAATGTTTGTTCTCTATTTTTCATTTTTATCTTATCAATAACTAGATGAAATTTTTATATGGAATCTTATTGGTTTTTAGAGGGTATATAAGAGCTTATTGAAAAATTTAATTTTTTTAATCTATTTATAACATATTTTTAAGAATATGTACTTATATGTCTAGTATCCCTATACACTAAACCTCTCATAGCATGGATTGAATCTTTTTTTTTCAAAAACCATGTTAAGAAATATAACAATTACACGTGTTCAATGATTATATCATTGTATGGAAGGATTTTGTGTTGATTAAGTGATAGGAAAGGATAGAATAAATGTCAATAAAATACAGTTGTATCAATTATATCAACACCTTTCTATAATTAAATCTACAAATATTTGAATTTCCAGGATGACATGGAAAATTTACATTCCTGTTTAGGGGTTCATAGTTTCCACATTCCTGAAGTTTATTATTTAAAAATTCACTTATAAAGATATAATTCATTAAATAAGGTTATGATTGAAGTTATTATATGACTATGAACATGATATTTTTTGAAATACATGAAATTTAAATGTTTTGGTATATTTCCTTATATGGAAGTTATGTGGTCAATTTATGTAGGAGTTATATGAGTTGTATTCCTCAATATAGTTTCCATTTTAGGGAGAGGGATTTTCCATAACTAAATATTCACTATTGTTTTCCCTAAAAATATTTAGTAGCTGATGACTGACTAATTTTTTGAAATTAATTAGGTGGTCATGGATGACAATATATTATCTTGAAGAACAATAGATATATTCTCTAAAGGGGGGTGTATATACAAACCTTCTAGGGGTTCACAATGTCTCCCATTGGATTGGATAAGGTTGTTTGAATAGAGTAACAAACATAACATTTATTAGTATATTTGGCTTCAAAAAAGGTATATTGTGTCCTAAAAAACGATTATTAGTTCTATATTAAAAAAATAGATTGAATCTCAGCCTATTTCAAGGTTCATCACATACTAGAAACTGATGAAGGAAATCTAGGTTATAATTATTTTTGTTCCACAAATCAATATTTTAGAGTGGATGTGTTAGGGTATATAAGGGAAATTTAGGTTGGGAAAACCATATTCAACACAGACTAATGATGCAATCATGGAAATTAATAACTAAAATATTATTCCATTCCAGATCATCCATATTTGTGAGTATAAATTAATATATAATGTAGAAAACCAATTCATAGATAAGACCATTAGGTTTTTTGACATGACATTTGAAATTATTTTTTACAAAGGTGATTGTTTCATAAACTAATTATCAAGGATCATGTTATAGAAATTTTCAACATGATTTTACTTGTGTGCATCATTTTACTCCAATGAATGATTTAATACTAAGAGGGGAATTTAGCTTCAAAAGGATTGATGGATTTTGTAATTTATTTCAAAAAATTTCCTACAATGACTTACACATAATTGTGTTTTTGTACACAACAACAACCAAAAAATTGTTTGAATATAACTACTTATGGAGTTTTATGCGAGGTCATGCGTGTCTCCCCAATGCTAATATGAGATATAAAATTAATCACATATGGGATTATCATTGACATCATCTATGGTAAAAATCATCAATAATTGTATTAAGATAGATTAAGGTTGATATATTTCTATTGTGGAAAATATCGATGTATATAGTGTTTAGTGATTGAGATTGAATATTCCAAAATTCATTACAATGATGTTGTTATTGGAGGGGTTTTTTAATGAATAAAATTTTCTGTGGTGACCTTTAGACCTTTTCAAATCATGAACTTGTTAGGTTTGGTCTCTTATTTCCTTGAACTGCCCCACATTTTAACCAGGTGAATAATGATTTCAACATGTCACAACTAAAAAGATATGATCACGTTTTATTGAAAATTATTTTATGTGTTGAGATTAATATTTTTTATATAACTAACATAATTTAGTGAACCCAATATCAATTAAAAACATTTTTTGGACAAAAATATATGTTGAGAAATATCATTTGAGTGTTTTGAATGGTTGCTATGAAAACTTCATCAGAGATCATGCGAGATTTCATAATAGATGTATTCTTAGTACCATAATGTTTTGTGTAGTTAGTTAATTTAGGATCAAATTCATAATGGTGGAGAGGAAGTAGTGATGGAAAAATTAATTTCTGTACCTAATAAATAGTATAGATAATATTATATTTGTTTATTTCACAGTCATTTTATTAAGATTCTGATAAAAAATCCTCAGAATATTATATTAAGTATAATATAATGTTCATTATCCTATTTAAGTGTCAAAAGGAATAAATGATATATAATAAATTAAATATCTTGATTTTTTTTTGTAATGTGTAATATAATTTCTAGGTTACATAATTGCTATATAGAGTACTATTACTAAAAATATTTTGATAATTTTAATTAAATACCATGTACTCCGTTATATCTTAATTTAATCCTCTTAGTGTCCCCTAATTTCTGTTTTCGACTATATTATATGATTATAAGGAAGAATATTTATTGAATTGAATGATATGAATCATGTAATCATTAACGGAAATGAAAAAAGAGTTGATAAGATAAAAATATTCAATTAACAATAATCTTAATAAATGTAGAGTATATTATTATTAATTCTTATAAATTCACCATGTTTTTCACTATTAATTTACAATATTTCAATATTGTTTTTTGAATCATTCATCTCTATGAAATATTTTTTCACTAAAAATTTTATCCTCATAGAATCATTGTGGATGTGTTTGGTATTAAATGATGGTTTTATAATTTGGGATAATCATGTCCTACTCACCATATCTTATTTCCCCTAATGAAAAATGTGTCCTAGAGTGGATTTATAGAAAGGATGGTGGGTTCATCATACATGGATATCATATCCCTCCCTACCTAACACCCTCTTGTATATGGTATGACGTTTTACCAACACTAATTACTATAGATGGTGTCAATGGATATAGTGGGAGAGACATTAGGGTGATATCGATCAATGAATCATGATTTCATAGAGAGTACTAGATAATAATAGAATGAGGTCTGAGGAATCAAAATGGTGTGAGGATAAGCTGATAGATTTGTTAAGGAATATATGAAATAATTGTAGTCATAATGGGGATATCCAAGGATCCTCCCCAAAAATTTAATCAAACTGGATTGGATAGTCAACCACTTAGAATATAGTTGGGGTTGTGACATCTATTTTTGCTCTCACCCTATTCGGTGAGTGTTGTTCGGAGTAGAAGAATCAGGAGGCCCTCCATATAATATCCTTAGTGATTCCTCCATGTGTACTATCCACCCTAAATGAACCATAAATTGTGGATCATCATAGTGGTATATCATATATTCTAGGAAACATTACAGAAAATTTTGAGTCGGCCAAAACATTACCTTATATATGTTATTCGTGGGGAATATCGGAATTATGAGCCAATAAGAAGGACATGATTGGTACACTATGAACTATGTTGGGGCATACCTTCTAATATCATAAGATATAATACTAATAAAATTTTAATAAATTATCAACTATAATATGACAAAATAATATATACACTCTAATAAAACACATATTATTGTAATGCAATAGTCATATTGTCTATGGAAAATAAAATGTCACAAAAACCAAAGTATCATGGAATTTATAGAAACATTAATTGATAGAACATAAAATAATACTAGCACCTCACATAAATATTATCTATAATTATCACCTAAAATATCCACTATACTCCCACTTGACTTATATTTTTTCCATTATCATCACCACTATTAAGTGTTTATAAATATTAAACACAATACAAGAGGGAAAAATTTCGATATAGAGTTGTGTATGAAAATATAGAGTCAAATTTTATAAATATGAAACAGGATAAAATCAGAAGCAATATCATCACATAGACACATTGTTAATTAATATCAAAAATGTAATGTATGTACAATGAACCATGGACATATTATTATCAATATTCATAACTATCAAATATAAATAATGACAACTTTGAGAATCCTGATGAATCTTACTAAACAAATTACCAAAATAATTCCTCATATCCTATTGTAATAAAGGAATATATGCTCTTCGATTTAACATTTAACCAGGGGGTATCCACTAAGAATTTTTGATATATAAATTAATGACAACATTACAACAAATAAGGGATTACAAAACCATGGGTAGAGGAATACCACCCAAATTACTTGAGGGGTTTCTTGACTAAATTATTTCTTTTGGGGGAAATATATCTTGTTAGAACATTGGTTTTCAAATCCTATCATAAATATAGATAACCAATACCATGTGAAAATAAGTAAATATCAAATTCTAATGATATGTGGGTAACACATACTCAATCATAATCATGTATCCTAGATTGTACCATGACCTATGTATGCACAATTAGTCATGCCCAATATTATTCTTCATCTATAAACAGAATAAAACATAATAAAACCCTTTTCAAAAAGTAAAATACCATATATTAAAATATATTTACATATTTTGATAATTTTATAAAAAAACTCAGGAATAAATATTTATTATTTTTGAAATAAAGACATGATGATAATTATGTATAAAATAGAATAGAAATTTTGAATGGTCATCATGTTAGACACTTGGAAAATAATATGGTTCCATGGGACAAGTGAATTTATTATTACTTGGGTCGGTATATGATCATGTATTAACTATTTTAGAGCCCATATATGTTTTATACCTCTTCTTCCAAGTGAATTCATTGACAAAATGAAACAATAAACTATAGAAGAGGTACATGTAGTTGGGATTCCATATGAGTTGGATTTTTATTTATAGGATGATGAGGTATAATAACATGGTTCAATAGGGTTTGATGGATAAAATGTGACATAATAGGTCGTATAGATTTAGAGTAGTTTATGTAGACTGGGGATGTGTGACACATTTTGGATAAAAAGTCTTATGGTGGTAAAAACTGAGACACTGGTAAAAAAGTTTTATATTTTTATAAATAATCAAGGAAATCATGATTACACCCATTATTTGAAAACCCATACATTGAGATAATAATTTTTAAAAAATACAGAGTAGTTAGGCATATGGTCAAGAGTAAACATGAAAAAACCATGCATATTGGAATTTTTTAAAAAAAATAGCAGAATTAGCAACAATTTTAGCTTAACCAAGTTATATAAAAACATATATCAATTACTATAATATATATTTCAAATTATAATATTCTTTTGGAAAATATGACTTTGATTATATACCTTTAACTCAAATTTGGTTGTGATTAGGGATTAATTTTCTTAATATTTATGAAAATTTACATCTATAAAAATCCTTTTATTCAAATATTTATCTGTTTCAAACAAGATATATAGTTCACCATTAGATACATTCCATTATACATAAAAAATATCATTTTCAATCCAATGATATATCTTCCTTATTATATATATTATTTTGGGTGAAATTAATTTCTATGAAAATCTATATTAAGATCATGAGTGTAACAATCATTATTTCCCATTATTTTTTATCATATTTTGGAGATCAGATCACAATCAATGAGATCATAGCTTTCATTTCATGAAAATATTGTAACATTACATATGGTTTGTTATTGTTGATACCAAATGATATTATTATGGTTAAATTTTATATAATTTATAATCTTTTGGGACATTTTCTTACATGAATAATGTTTCAAATATTAATTTTTAAATTTATTTCATAATATTGAATTTCTATTAATTTGTGATTTATGTGAAACCAGGGTCTATAGTATAGCATTTGTATTGGGATTTAATTTAAACTATGTAATTTGGGTTTGTATTTTACTTAGTAAAAAAATTATGGTTCATCTTATAATGTTCATATTTTAGATAAAAATTTCACGAAATTATTTAGTACATTTTTTTAATAGGTAAAAAAATTATATGTTGAATTATTTAGGAATGATTGGTGATAAGAAAGTGTCGAGTATTGTTCTAGTTGTTTAGAACATGAGAATAAATAGGTGATATTATTCATAGATTACTTGGATGAGGAAGTTCATGTTATTCAAGAAACACATTGATCGTTTACAATCCATTAGACATGTCTTATATCATCATAATCGAGGATTTATTGTAAATAGAATATTTATTTATTAACTCTTATTTGGAATATTTTGTATTTATATTTAATATGTGTATGGTGTAACCTTCATGTGTTAACCACATTAAAAAAATTAGTTACATTATCTTAATAATCATTGTTTTTTTATATTTATATATGAGATTTTTATTTCACTAAAATATTCCCAACTATTATCAATGATATTTGTCACATGTTGGGTAACATGTATGTATTATTTTATTAAGAGTGATTTATAGAATCCTTATAGGGTATTCATACTTTATAATATCCATATATATCTCTTTGTGTGTTGGTATCAATCGTTATGTTGTAGTTAATGGATACACAATATGATATATAGTAGTCATTCTTATGAGCCTCATTCATGGTGGATATAGTTTTTCATAATCTAGGGATGGATGAGGATTTGGACTATCCTTAATTTATGGGAATTATCAATTAGATTGATTTCTAAATCGATGAATCATGATAGTTATATGTTTCTCTTAAACACTATTGGTTTCCACATTACAGTAAATTTTATTTTAATGACACTGTTTTTTCTAAATTAAATTATTAATTTTATTTCAAATAACTTTTATTTCATGTAAAAAATCATTCATCAATTATTATGTTTACCCCAGGTTAGTAGTTAAATTATAATGATAATCATTGATAATGATTGAGAGTATTTTATTATCCTAGAATCATGTTAGTATTTGGGTTCCAAGGTTTGTGTTATTTTACTTAAATAGAATGGATTTTGTGAAAAAATAAAACCAAAAATTCATGTTGAAACATACACTTTATAATTACAATAGAGCCTTCCAAAAAAAATTCAAAACCTAAGTACATTCTGAAAAAATTTATGTTGAATCATTTTTTGAATAATTATATTAGAATATTTCTCTTATTAAAATTAGTGAAATATTGAACTAAAATTTTCCATTAGAAATGCATTCTAGAAATTTATATTGGAATCATTCTATAGAGTAATTCAACAATACCCCACATGACAAAAATAATACTGAAACATCCACCTGAAATTTAAAATGGAAACTCACCCAATAAAATTATAATATAAACTTAATATTAAAAATTATAGTGTAATATGTTTCTAGAAAATTTTATTTGAATATTTGATAAGAAAATTACAGTGGAATAATTCCTTAAAATTTACCAACGAAAATATTCAGTGAATGATTATAGACAAAACATGCATACAAAAATTCTAATAGAATCATATAAAATTAATTTTCCTTAGAAACATATATCGTAAATATGCATTAATGAATTATAAGATATTATAGTGGAATCGTAAATTTTAAAATCTTAATAAACAAATTTAAACTACAAATCAAGTGTAATATTTTTCTATACCATTATATTTGAACAATATTTTTTAAAAATCATCCCATTGACAAAATATAATAAATTGTATTAAAATTTTAAATAGTTACAAAAAACAATTATTATAAAACATAAATGAAAAATTATATTGATTTTGTTCAAATAAAATTTCAATTGAAAATTTCTCTTATTCCACTCAAAGCAGTCATTAGAATCTTTTGGAAAAATAAATCACAGAAATAATCAAGTAATAATTTTAATTGTAAATTTATTTGTGAGGGGGTTTACTTCACATAAATCATTTATTTAGTGAGATTACCATTACATGTACTTATTTTTTCATAAACATGTGTTCAGTCATTCATAATTATGATGATTATTCGACATCTACTATTTACTTGGAAATTTCCAAATATTGCATGTCATATAAAAAGGTTTTTGTAGATAGTAGATTTAATCATAAAATTTAGATACTATGATGGTAATAATTAATAAATATTAAATGGTATAAATACATCATACTGATGAGAAATATTTATTGTCTAACTATCATGTGTTGGGGGCATCTAAGCATTGAAACCTCGTTTCATGATGTCTTCCCTTTATGATATTCTATAAATGATATCATAAGGATAGAACCTACAATAATTAGACCACTTTTTTCCAGTTTCATTGGATTTCCATATCTGTAAACATGTGTGTTGGTGTCCCAACAAGATATCATTATCAATGTGTATCATATGTTCATGTACATTAATGAAAGTAAGGAACAATGATGTTAATAAAGTGGAGAGGTATCATTGTGTTGGGGTTAACATTATTTTTATTATATATTTTGAGTGATGGAGAATACAAATTTCACATATAATTTGGGAAATATATATTTATTAGGCCAATGTTTACCCATATTGTAGTACCTTCATTAATTACATTACCATTCTATAAGAACTTATGTCTACATTGTATATTATAAAAGTTTATAATGAATAAAAAAGATAATGAATTAGGTGTGAATCCATCTTAAAGAGATAAAATTATTGATAGAAATTATTCTAAATAAAACAAGTTTATATACTGTAGTCATAAAGAATACATTCTTTATCATCTTATACATCCCGATGTTTTCCTGTAATTAAATATTGATTGGTGACTGGGGATTATTATTAATTAGAAAATGATCTATAGGGTCACATACTATGTGTATATATAAGTACCACGATTTCAAAAAAATATGATTATAGAACATTGTTTTCTCCTCATGTGAGTGTTGGTGAATGCTTGAGTGTAAATTATTGAATATAAAAATAATTTAATAATAAAATTAATTTTTTTAATACAAATTATTGATCTTTTTCCTCATTATTTTAACATGGAGTTTCATAATAAAGATTAATATAGGAAGAAATTGTTTTTCCAATGAAGATATCACAGTTAACGATTAATAAAATTATTACGGGAGGAGTGAGATGAGTTAGTGGTTTATAGTTTATCACATAACATGATTATTTATTAAAAGTGATTAATAAAATATTCATAACATTTATGACAAGATAGGTTAATTTAGAGGTATACACAAGGTTCTAAAATTATTGATCAAACTTTTCACAGACCTAAGAGCAATTTTGGAATGATTAAACATGTTATAAAATATCGTTTTATCCTCATGAATTGTGTTCTCAAACATGTCAATATTTTTTTGAATTCCTATGCTCAGTACTATTTCATGATTTTAGGGATATATTGAATGATTAACATTATTAGATCAATAATATCTCGTCGATCAAGTTTATATTCTTCACACAATCATAATGGAATCATAAATCTATTTTATATCTACATCTAAATTCTATGAATGAGTGATCGATATTCTAGTTTTTGTGTTTAATGTATGTATGATTTAGAGGCATCCTATAATGGAACGTTTCAGCCATCAAATTATTATTTTTAAATAATCATTTTTTCAATTTCAAATGATCATGGAATAATCAATGATATTATTCTTTCTTGTTATTAATTATTATGATGCATTATAGGTTA
Organism: Viscum album; assembly: GCA_963277665.1. Taxonomy (NCBI): domain Eukaryota; kingdom Viridiplantae; phylum Streptophyta; class Magnoliopsida; order Santalales; family Viscaceae; genus Viscum; species Viscum album. The sequence continues at coordinate 1,252,578,963 of OY728150.1, read as the reverse complement.
TCATTTTATAAATCTAAGAAATTGGTTTTTTCGAATCAATTTTTAATAAGTGTATAAACGAAACATTTGTAATTATATATTTATTATGATTCCATGACTCTCTAGGTTCCATCAATTAGTAAATTACATAACTAACAATTTTTAAATTAAAAATATTAACATTTGAAATTATTTTTCTATGATTCAAAAATATGGATTTCAAAATCCAAAACTCAACTGATGGTGAATCAATTTGTGATTGTATGATCTTATTACGCTCAATCAATGATTAATGTGTTATATAAATTATTTTATTGAGATTAAAATATTTATTAGAATATTAGTTCCATAGATGTACTTATTACTTCTGAATGGATAGAGATATATTCTTTGGGTGATATAATTTTTTATATCAAGGAAATTATTTGTATTATTTTATATATAATTTCATTATTCAATATAAAATATAATAATAATTAAATATTAAGGTTATATAAACCGTTTTGTAATTAGAAATAGTCAAAACCCATTGGAATCGATTCTTACAACCCATTGATTAGGGTGTCAGGGAAGTATATGTATTTTAAATCAAATATATATTTCATCAAGTTATATGTATTGTAGTATATAATAATATATATATATATATATCTATATATCTATAATTTATATATATATTTTTTGGTCTATATCACTACTACAAAATTAGGCAATAGGCATGGTTTTAAACCATGGCTATATGCCCAAATACCAGGGCTATAGGTTGTAGCCATAGTTTCCACAACTGTGGATGGTATTGCAGTGTCTATAGGGTAGACCATATAGCCACAGTTTCTAACCGTGGCTATAGCCCTTTATCCATGTTTTGAACCGTGGGTATGGCCCTATATCCACGGTTCCAACAATGGAAAAAACCCTAAAGCCACAGTTTCAACCCATGGGATAGGCTAAAATCACTAATCTCTTAGAGCCACAAGTGAAACCATGGATATAGAAATACATCCATGGTTAGGAACTGTGGCTATAGACATATAGCTATTGTTTAAATCCATGGCTAACAGTATACACATTTTGTAAAAAAAACCCGCACCATTCAACCGGTGCTGGACTCTTTCATCCTCCCCACCGCCCCTGCAAATCCCCCCCCCCACTCCCCCCCTTGCACCCCACCTGAAACTTAAAGCTCCCCCCCATTCAACCCTCTCTCTGCAGCCCCCCTTCCCACCCTGGACAGACCCCACTCACCCCCTAGACATACCCCCCAAGACAGCCCCCCTCCGGGACACCCCCTAGGACAACCCCACCCGGACAGCAGCCCCCCTGCTGGACACCCCTTGCATCCCCCCTACAGAACACCCCCCCGGGACAGCCCCCCCACCCACCCACCACAAACCCCTCCCTTATGGACACTGGAAACCCCGACCCTACATAACCCCCTCCCCTAGACATGCCCCTCCCTATGGAAATCCCCCTACAAAGCCCCCCCTTCAGGATAGACCCTGACCCCCCAGATAGACCCTAGACACCCCCAGACCCTCGAAACCCCCCAGACAGACCCTGGACAACCCCCAGGCAGGCCATAGATACCCCGCGGATAGACCCTGGAGACCCCCTAGACCTTGGACACACCCCAACAAGACAGACCCTGGACACCACCCCCCCTTGGACAGACCCTGCACACCCCCCAGATAGACCCTGGACACCCCCCAAACCAAGGACACCCCCAGACCCTGGACAGATCCCCCTAGATAGCCCAGACAACAACTCCCGTGGACAACGACCCCCCCTCCTGGACAAACCCTGGAAGCCCCCCCCAGAACATAGAAAAATCCCCCTAGAAAGCCCAAACCTCCACTTCCCTAAAAAACCATCCCCACCCTCCTGGACAGACCCCGGACCACCCACCCCCCCAGAACCTGGACTACCCCCAGACACCCCAGTCATGACCACTCCTCCACCCCACCCACCCTACTTGTTTCCCCTCCCCCTGCCCATGCCAGCCCATACATTCACCCCCTACCAGCCCCCACTTGCCCCTTGCAAGTCCCCTCCACCTTCCAGTTTTCCCCTATCCCTGTAAAGTAACCTCCAAATTAAATTATACACGAATTATACTTACATAATAAGAATTAAACAAATCCAAATATAAAAAAACACATAACTGAATTTACATGAGTCTCCCTAGAAAACAAACTATCAAATAAGTTTGGTACCATCTCAAAAGTACCTACAATACAAGGTAGAACATAGTAGTGCTCATCTCGTAAAATTATGTTAAAAAAATGTTTTAGAATATTGACAATGAATATATCTTAATAAACAAGAATAGTGCATCCCCCCTGCTGGACCCCCTGGATAGCATCCCCCCCGACTGCTATACCCCCTGGATAGCAGCACCCCCTGATGGACCCCCTAGGACAGAATCCACCCCTGGACCCCCTGGACAGCAGCCCCCCCTCCCGGGGAGAAACCCCCTTGCTAGACCCCTTGGACAACATCCCCCCCGGGACCCCCTAGACAGCAGACCCCCTAGACAGAATCCTGCACCCCCTGGACAGAATCCCCCTGGATAGAACCCCCCCTGCTGGACCCCTTTCGACATCAGCCTCCCCGTAGACCCCCTGGACATCCACCCATGAACAGAACCCCCCCTGCTGGACCCCCCTGAACAGCAACCCCCCTACTATACAGAAGCCCCCTTACTTTGGATACTTTTTAAGTTTGAGGTTGGAAGGTTCTGGTTTTATCCAATAGAGACTTATAGAGATTCTCATAGTATGTTTATAGGTTTCTTGTGGAGGATTTAGGAGGTGAGGTTGTGAGTTTCGTGTTGCTGTTTGGAATTATATGACCTTTTAAGATGGGTTTTAAATGGGGGTGTTGTTGTTTGGATTTTTCTATATGGTGTAGTACAAGATACACTTACACAGTGCATGGTGCTAGTTGGTTTGTGATTTCTACTATGGTTGGTAACATGTTTTCGGTGTATTGGGGTTGTATTTCTGGTGTTTCTTCTTGGTTTTGGATTAATTTTGCAGGCTTCTGGTTCTCTAAATTGTCTAGTGTGGTGGATATAGTTTGGGGTGGTTCATCAAGTGATGGTTTTGAGTAAGTTCAATTAGCTTGTGCTCGATTTCCCAATTTTTCGTTTTCTGGTTATTTATGGTGTAGGGATTTCTATTATGGATGTTCTAAAATTTCCTAGAGATGCTGGATACTGCAGGTTGGGAGGAATGTTTCTGGAAGATGGGTGGTTCTCTTTCTAGGGTGGGTGCATGTTGACTACTTGTTGGGTCTAGAGGTGTTGGATTCATGGTAGTTATTACCTCACATTAGGATCAGGGACTGCTTGGGGATTCTTTAGATTGTTTTATGGGTTAGGTTTGGCTGATGCATGGTAGTTCAGATGGATTCTACAAGTTGACTGCTGGTGTTTAAAACTATCTTATGGTGGGGTCATCCATTTGGAAGAAAGGTGTTCAGATGGTGATGGATGGGGCCAGATGGTGGTCTTGGGATGATTTGGTTTCTATCTAATATTTTGGGTCTTTTTTATACTATAGGTACTTATTTGTGGTTGGATATGGTGTGTGTTAGGGTTCTTGTGCAAGTAGGTGTTGGTGTAGTGGCCATTAGTTGTAATGGTTTTCTAGAGGTATTTCACTCTAGGATTTGTTTGGATAGGGTTGCTGGTCTGGTTGGTGGTTGATGGCTGCAGGGCTGGGGGTTCAGTGGTTCTATTTCCTTAGAAAAATCTAGACTATTGGATGGGTGATGGATTTTGGAAACTTGTGTGTGGGTTGGTGTTTGTGTGTGGGTGGGTTGGTGGTTCTGAGTGATTTCATGAATGTGTGTGTGTTGTTGGTTTCTATCATTTGTGACTACTTCTTTTTGGGTTTTCATATTTCTCCTTTAGCCGCCTTGTTTCCTTGGTTATACTTCCCCTAGTACTGTTTGTTGGTTTTGTTTATAAGAGCTTCTGCGATTCCTTCTGCTAGACTGTAATTGGTGCATATGATGGGATCTTATTCGATTTTGTGGGTTTCTATGTGCTATTGATATGATACAACATATTTGGGTTATTCATTAAATGAAATGAGGAAACACAAGTGATGGAAGTGGTAAAATGGAAATTAAAAGATGTGAATAGGAAATAAAAGGGGAAGGGGGTAATCAATTAGGAACCCTAGGATACTTTCTCCTTAAAACCCTAATTATTTAGCACCAAAAAGGTTGATCACTCCTCTGATAATCCGAAAATGAATTCACCTACGAACAAAAGAAACACTAACATAATTATTTTATATACTGTCAAAATTTGTTATTAACCATCAATGGGTACAAAAAGGTGGCTATTTATAACCAAATGTGATGGATACATGTCAAAATACCTAACCCAAAAAACACATAAACCCAAACCCACGATTTGGAATTTCTTTACACATGTCCATAGATTTTGGGGACAATATATCCACTGAGAAGACTTTTTATCATCACCATAAAACTATGGAGATTCCAACCATGACATTGGAGGTCAGGGATGGTGAGGGATGGAACTAGTGGTTGGGGAATTTTTTCAGGTGGAAGAGGGATGGCATGAGTGTTTTGCAGGAGGCTGGGGCTGGTCGCTGCTGTGGTAGATGGTGTGGGCTGGATTGCAGGAGGCTGGGGGCTGGTGTGGGCTCAAATTCAGGTGGAAGGGGGATAGAATGCTGGTGGAAGGGGGCTTCTTGCACGTTCTTGGGGATGGTGCGGGCTGATTCAACGGTGGCATGGGGTGTTGCGGGCTGTAATGCTGGTGGTAGCGGGCTGAAATTAAGTTGGAAGGTGGATGGTGTGGGATGGATGTGACTAGAGCAGGGCCAAATTACGGCATTAACGGGGCAAGACCGCGGCGTGTTGGACCGGTCCAACAACATTTTTGAGGTTGCGTCATCCGACATAGAGCGAAGGGTGCAAGAGGTGGCAGGGTAAGATTCCACCCGCCGCCCCGCCGATAGAAATTGTGATTAGTATGTCTCAACATTGATCACAAGACTAAAGGAATACTATCACTACGAACTGCTGGATGGTGTCGTCATGGAGCAGCACTGAATCATGGCATTTATATAGCGTGACCGCGGCAGGACCGCGATGTCACCACGGAGTGAACGTGGTGTGACCGCGAGGTGTTCGCCAGGTCCAGTGACATCTACGGGGCAACATCTTCTGGCCAGGAATGAAGGGAGCGGGAGGAGGTTGGGAAACATTCCAGTTGCCGCCCCGCCGATAGAAATTGTGATTAGTCAGTCTCAAAATTGATCACAAGACTCATATAATTCTATCTCTGAGAACCACCGCAGGTTGTCGTCTTATAGAAGGGGAAACTCACGTCATTACTGTATTGTGACCGTGGAGTGACCATGGTGTGACTACGCCATGACCGCTGAGTGACCGCGGCGTGAACGCGATGTGACCGTGGCGTGACCGCAGTGTGAGCACGGCGTGTTGGACCGGTCTAGAAACATCTCCAGGGAAGCATCTTCCGGCCAGGAGCGTATGTAGCAGGAGGATGTGGGGAAACCTTCTGGTCATCACCGCGCCAACATAAATTGTGATTAGTCGGTCTCAACATTAATCGCAAGACTCATGGAAAACTATCTCTGCGAACCACCACAGGGTGTCATCCTAGAGTAGGGGAAAATCATGGAATTACTGCCACGTGACCACGGAATGAGCGCCGCATGACCGCGACGTGACCGTAGTGGGACCGTGGTGTGTTGTCCTGGTCCAGCAACATCTACGGGGCAACATATTCCGGCAAAGAGTGAAGGGAGCAGGAGAAGGCAGGGCAACATTCTGGTCATCACCCCACCGGCAGAAATTGTGATTAATCAGTCTAAACATTAATTACAAGACTCATGGATTACTATTACTGTGAACCATCACAGGGGTGTCATCCAGGAGCAGGGCCAAATCACAGAATTTATGAGGCGTGACCATGGGGTGACTGCGGTGTGACCACGACATGACCGCGGTGTGACCACATCGTGTTGGACCGGTCTAGTGACATTTGTGGGGCTGCATCTTCTGGCTAGGAGCCAGGGGAGCAGGATGAGGTGGGAAAACATTCCGGTCATCACCCCACTAGAATAAATTGTGATTTTTGAATCTCAATATTGATCACAAAACTAATGGAATACTTCACGACGAACCGTCACGAGGTGCCGTCCTGGAGCAGGTCCAAATCACGGCATGACTATGGCATTACCGCGGAGTGACCGCAGAGTGACCGCGTCATGAACGCGGCGTGACTGAGGCGTGATAACGACATGAATGCGGCGGCCTGACCGCGGCATGACTGCGGCGTGACCACGGCGTGATAGCGTGATCCAGCGACATCCGCAGGGCATCATCTGTCGGCTAGGAGTGAAGGGAGCTGGAGAAGGCGGGTCAACATTCCGACTGTCACCCTTCCGGCATATGATAGAACATATCAACTATTTAATATTCTATAACAAGGGATCACTGGAGAAGGTTGTAGAAAGTAGCACAATTACACAACGTCTAAAGGGTAACAAAACCACTAAATATAATCACACACCCTACACAATCCATTTACAAATTCAATCACTTTGCATAAACATGGAAATTTTATTTATAATATTCAAATCATGAAAATGAGTGTCATTGTCAAGGAATATGTCTACTCAGGAAATGTCATTTGAGTTAAATGGGTATGATAAGACAATTTATATTACTCAAAGATAACAAAAACTAACTGGCCACAAAATAAACACCAAAAAGAGGCATATGAAAGACTCAAAACCAATCTAAACATGATACAAATAACTATCAGTACTCTTTGGTTTAGAAGACAATGAAACACCATTGGAGGGGGTTTATTATAAAATCATGGCATTGATTTATCACACAATTCATTTAATTATATTTAACATTTATTCTGAAACTCATTCATCACAAATCAAATGCAATAATTTAAGCAACTAGATCAGCATAACTATTACTATGAGTTTTCACAGACATCACACCTCCATTGGAGGGGTATTATTATAAAAACAAGACTTTATTTATCAAATGAAACAATTATATTGATGAACACTTATTGAAGATATGAAATTCAATATAATTAAGCATAATTAAGAAATAATCTAAATTTTATTTAAAGCATTCTTGAATTAAAGAGGCTAGAAGAGGGATCCAACCTCATGGTGCAACCAAACCATCCACTTCAGCTCTTAGATATTTCTAAATAAAAGTATTTGCTCCCCCACTGGGTATATGCACCTTCACACATATTCAAAGACACCTAGCCCCAATGCACACACCCACATGGCGATGAACATGTGCAAAGGGATCATTACACATTTGTTTATATGCATATACCGGTCTCCACTCACCTGTGTATTCAATTATATATATATACATGGGAACACATAACACCATATGTTCATAATCACTACCATGGTTTACTATGAACATAACAGGGGAATCGAAATTCATATACTTTCTTACCTATGCAAACGCAGTCAAGTCACCCTTAACATGGCTACTCGAAACCAATGAAAAGGGATCAAAAAACTACACAAAGGATATTATGAACATTAAAACACATAAAGGATGGTGCATAACAAGTGAGAATCCAACCAATGACATTAAATCCTTACCTAGATTGGGAGAACAGAATCCACCTAAACTAATATGAAATGATCAAACAACCTTCTGAAAACATAATATGGAGTCAAAAACACTGAAATCCTCAAATAAATGTGGTGCGAGACAAGAATTAACCATATAATCTTACCTCTGATCAATGATGACAGACTGTATTAATTAGAACCACATTTTCCCCCCTTCCCAGAATATAATTACCCTTTGTCCACAAAAAGAAGAAAACAACCTAAGTTTCCAATGCAATAAATAAAATAAAATAAAAACTAAACTAAAACATACTTGTCTCCTGTGACTGTACACCTCACTGCCCAACATATAAGAACCACAATGCCCATGGGTCCAAATTATGTTCCTACAAGCATGGGGGAAATAGATCCATGTTTCAAAATGATATTATCAAATAGTACATTCCAATTAATTAACTGTTATTCACCCTATTAATGGTATATAATTATTTCAGCTTGCGTTTCATCTTAATTTGGTTTTGTTTGATACAAGTTTTTATACCACCGGATAAAAATAGTTTACTAGAGGAAACAATTTCTAATAAAATAGAATATATCATAAAAACCTGGATCCACACCAATGAAGGAGTTTGAACATTATAAGAATGAATTTTTGATCATTTATTCTGATGGGTTATAAAAGGATAAACCAAAAAATCGAAAAGCATTGAGAGTTCTCTAATTGCTCAAGTGAATATGAAATTTTCAAAATATAATAAACATGTGAAAGAAGAGAAAAATTGACATGATGGACCGGATTTTTCAAAGAAAAGGTGTTATAGCCATACCAATAACAACTAGTGGTGTCATACAAAATCTAATTGGATGAAACTAATATGAAGATAAGATTTAGTGAAAGCAATCTGTTTTATATAAGAGGTCATATTTGGTGAAACCTAATCATGAATAAATGGGGGAGTTTGAGATGGATTGTAATGGTTATTAAACCGTATATATGATAAAATAAACCAATATAGACAAAATAAACTGCTTGACCCACCCCCTTTCCACACTACCCCACTGACTATCCCCCATCCCCCTGCCCTGCAGACCCCCCTGCAGACCACCCTCTTACCCCCTACCCAACAGACCTCCCCACTCCACCCTTCCCCCTCCACCAACCTACTGACCACCCCCTACCCCCTGCCCTGCATACCTCCCCACACCACCCTGCCCCCTCCAACCACCACCTCCCCATCCCCCTGCCTTGTAGACCTCCCCCCTCCCCCTCCCCCTTCCATGCAGACATCCCCCCCTGCCCCTACCCCCTCCACCCTTCCCCCTTCCCCCTGCCCCATTCCCCTGCCCCCTACCCCCTGCCCTCCTGCACTCTCCCCCCTACCAGTTTTCCCTCCTCCCATTACCCCCTTTCCCCACCCCTTTCACCATCCACCCAGATAGAAGATAAACCAAAAATACAATAACAATATATATAATAACCAAAACAGAAGATAAATCCAAAATACCAGTAGAATATATATAATCAACTGAACTGTATATAATATATCCAAGAGAAAGTAGACACAAATATATATCCCATGAGATAAATACAAAGAAAACAATACATGTATATAAAAATTCTACAGAACATGAAGTACTGAGATGATCCTCCACATTTCATATACTATTTTACCACTCTTTATCTATATTGTTGACCACTACTATACCACATCACCATTCTCCATAATGAATATCCTAGAATCCCTGAGCATTTTCTCTAAGCAATCCACCTCAAATCTAGTTCTATCTTATCCATCTTCCCCAACCTCTCCATGTACTGGCCTCCCCCCTAAACCAGTCCCCTCCCCCACAACCATCCCATCACCCCACACCCCTAGCCTGTACTAACCCCCACCCCTGCACCTACCCCCTAACCCCCCTACACAACCCCCACCCTTCCCATGTACTATACTCCCCACCAAAACTGGTCCCCTCTCTCCAAAACCAGTCCCCCCCACACCACCCCCCAGCCCCTAGCCTGCACCAGCCCCCCAACACCCTAGCCTGCACCAACCCCCGTACACCACCCCCACCTCGTCCCCTATACTTGCCTCCCACAAACCATCCCCCTCCCCCCAAACAAGTCCCCTACCCCATAACCATCCACCACCCCTCCTATTACACAACCCCCCCTGAAGCTCCCCTATCCTACAGTAGCCCCCATTAAATTTTTAAAACAATAGTTAATTACATGTATTATTCTGTAAATATAAGATAGAATTATGAATACTTGAATAATACCAATACTGAAATGTATTACACTAAAATGAAATATATACCCATTGATTCAAAAATATAAACTCACAAGAACAAGACATTACACAGAAATGATTCATGTAAAAATTACAGCTGCGTAACATCCGGAATAGAATCTAAAATAACTATTTTGATTAACACCAAATAAAAAATCACAATTATAATGAGAAAACAAGATCAAATAGATGTGACCTCCAACAACACCAATAAATATAAAGTAGTAAATAAATCATAAATAGGACACTCATATTCTTATGTGCTTCACAGAATTGGAATGAAATAATCACTATAACCTGGTTTCTCCAAACACAGTAGAATAAAAGATGTTATCCTCATGGGCCCTCAGTGATGTTTCAGTTCTCCACCTTCACCTATTTTTCAGCATTGGTAACTCGTTATTTTCAATCAGACCTGGTTTTGGTTTAACAACATATCAATAAAAATGTTTAACTTGTATATACAGACAATTAGAAGTCAGAATTCCCATTTTGAAGCCAGCAATGAAGACCATAGACCACGGGTTGCACAACACCCATTTTAATCTCACTATTTCTGATTAGTAAATATTCAATGAAAAAAACATTAACTAAAACAGTGAAAAAATAAATGAGTTTTTTTTCCAACACATACATCGGAAAAATTGAAGGTTTATGATATAGTGAAAGCATGAGGTTCAATGAGAATGCCCCATCAAGTAATTTAAAAAGGATATAAATATGACTTATTATAAACCTTCATATAATGAGGAAAAGGAGTCACCGTATGAGCTAGAAAGCACAGTAAAACTCCATATATAAAATCATGTTGCAACATCCACTTTTTACGCTATACCATAATTAGAAGTGTTTCACTTCATCAACAAATAGTATTCACAATCCTCTTGGACCATCCTAAAAATCAAGTAAATAAGCATTGTCCAGTCCTCTCTCCATGTTAATCATAAATAGATTCAACTATGCATGATTATATGAAATATAAATTTAAATGATTTTAACATATTGGTATTAATAGATAGTATTCAATAATAGCGTCCTTAATCAAAATCCAGATTCCAAAAGGATGATCAAAGTGTAGTATGACAAACAGTAGTGATTTCTGATTCAATAGGTAAATCTGATTAAGAACACAAAACACGACTTCCACTAATTTGCAACTACAATTTGGGAATGTAATACAATACAAAATTAAAAATACTACATTTTATGGTGAAAAGAGATAGGGAACCAAAACATGATTTCCACTAATTTTTAGCTCCAATCTAGAAATTTAATACTATAGAAAATTAAAAATACTAAATTTTATGGTGAAAATAGATAGGGAACCACAAGTACATGGAAGGATATAATCATTTATTCTACTTTCACCTACACAAATATAACACTATTAATTTATAAATAATTATATAATGAAGGGGAATAACCACAAGTTCATGGAAGAAATAAAATAAAACTAAAATTGATGAATTTAATGAAGGGTGCCCTTATATAATTCTCTCATTAAGTATATAACAATCTCTTATAAAATAAATTCTCTCCACTAAATAATTACATTGAATGACCCAAGATCTCAATCCATTCACTCTCTCTTTAGTGTGTTAGGTTAGGTAGTGAAAAAATGATTTTTGATACACTACTTTCACCTACCCATGGTAATTGAGAATGCTTAATCACTCCTTTATCTACCCTAACTCCCCTACATTATATTAGAAGTGAATGAAAATTGAGGTAGTATTACGTGTAAATGACATTAATAGATAAAACGATAATAAAATTTAATGGTGCATGGATAATAATCTACTAATCATATGGAAACAAGGATGCCTACTATTCCACTAGGGTACAATGAACGGTGAATCCTGAGACCCATAAACGGGGATATCCGTAGCTTAAAACATATTCCAACACATAAAAAAAGTTTTTTAGTTTCTCATGATAAAAAGGAGTGTTATAAACAAAAATATCCTCCTATGTATCAAACATTTGAAGAATTTCCTCAATGTTCATAGAATAATATGAAATAGTACCAGAAGGAAAATGTATCTACTGTTTCTTTGATTGATATATACATTCCCAATTTTTGGCTTTTGGATAGTAGATGTACCTCACAGAAGACCTGAAATAAAAATCTTATTACAGATACCAAATATGATAAAGGTGGATTGGTTCTGTTTTCCAATGATGAACAAATAATGCTTCAATAACTACATTTTAAAATAAATGAATGATTTCTGGGAAGGAACTAACAAAGTTCATAAAAGAATAAAACCAAGGGGATGACAAAAAAATATCACCTGAAATTATGCCTGCCTATAATGGAGAAGATCAGGAGCATCTATGATGACCAGATTTTCCCCCACCACTGGAATTGATCTGAGACATGGAAATAGAGTAACATATTATTCATAATTCACGTTTGAACTCAGAAAGTTTTCCATTGTGTTCCTTTCATTCCAAGCATGAAGAACCTCCGGGTTGTTTTTCATAAATATTTTGCTTATGTATATTGTGTATTCAATAGTCCATGGTATGAGACCACATTCAAGAATTTAATTGAAGCCTATTAGAGAATCAATATCTATTGCATGAAGAGTGAGATGATTTCACCTAAATATTGTGAGACCACAGAGCAAAGGTCATTGGGAGTATGGCACCGCTGTGGGAGTGTTCGACAGGGAGGAGGGTGCCGCTATGAGAGAGGGTTGCACGGTGAGATTGTCGAGAGATCATCGGTAAAAGGAGATGTCATCAGGGATGATGGATTCATGGTGATAGGGATGCAAATCAGGGGAGGAGGAGGAGGGATATGGGGGGAGGTGACACTGTCGGGGAGGATGGATTCTCAGTGATAGGGCTTCGAATAGGGGGAGGAGAGGAGGGATGCGGGTTGTAGGAGACGTCGTCGGGGAGGATGGATGTGTCGTGATAGGGGTGCCAATCGAGGGAGGAGGATGAGGGCTACGGATCAGTGGAGGAGGAGGATCCTGATATAGATTGGAAAAAAATGACACCAACAGCATGATTTTATTTATCCACAGAGATTGAATTAAAATGTGGGAATAAAATATATATAGCCACAGACCTATTAAACCATGGCTATAGTTCTGTGGTTACAACCTAAATTTTGATTAGTGTATATATGTGTGTGTGCAGGGGGGGGGGGGGTTGTGGCACCCATAATTAGGATTCCAAGCCTCACCAAATCACATGCAAGACTTGTTGGTCAGGATCAAGATTATTGGCCCATTAAACCGCTTACAATGCCTAATTAAATTTCTTTAAGTCTTATTTATGTCAAAAATTGTTCATATATTTAACAAATAATAAATTCAATTTAAATTTATGTAAATTAATATAATTAATTGATGTATCAAAGCATGCTTTGAAATTAAATTAATTTAATTTAATTCCTATCAATGAATTAGAGAACACTTTTAGTATAACTTAAGACAATTATGTTTATTTATAAAATTTAAATAAATGAATACTGATTATGAGATGAGAAAAATCCATTGATATTTATTTAATTATTTATATAATTGTATTTATTAATTAATGAAATTAATTTAGATGATTAATTTTAAATTGAAAATATTTATATCATCTCACACTTTATATTTTTATAAGGTCTTATGTGTAATCATTTAATTAAAAATAATATGGTCTAAACCTATAATTACTCTCACATTCTTGTGAGTATACATTGAAATAGTTCCATATGATTGTGAGGATATGGACTATGTATACATCTATTGTATAAAAAACAGGTGAAGTGCGCAGAGGATGTTAGCTATATAATTCACGTCTGGTATTGAATTATGAAATTCCCCTTGAGTAATAGTAAATCCATTAATTTCTTTATGTATTAATTAACAGCAATATTCTCATGATCATGTGCTATTTTTTTATTTTATCAGGGGAATTTTTTATTATTTTTTGAATGTGTATTTATTAAGGGTGTTTACGTATTAAAATAATAAACAAATATGAATATATATAATGAATATGTGTGTCAAATGTTTATTGTTCAGACAATGTTACTATTTTTAGAGAGATTTCATAGATCAATGTTATTTTATTAATGAAGGATTTCATTGACCATGTTAATTTAAAATATACCTCAAGGAAAGTAAGTATAAAATAAATGTCTTCTTATGATTGAATATTTACATGGTCAATTGTTTAAGGCTATGTTCAACCTTAGTTGAGTCTCCATCTCAAATCTATTGAGTTATTGTGAGAGTGGTTGGAAAAATTCATTTATTATTGAAGAAATTAAATAGTCACAGTTTCATTGTTCCGGCTTTATAGATGCATGGGTATCATTTCAATTATTTTAAATGAGTAATAGAGTAATTTGAATCTAGAATTCTAAGTCCACATGGATTTGAAAAAATATTGGTAGAGATTTATAATTAAAATTAGAAAAATGTATATTCATTATTAAGAGCATATTCAAATTCTCAATATTTCCTTGATTTAGATGAAATTTAATCCACCACATATTTAATTATTGTATAATTAGTTATCAATAATGTTAATATCCTTTTTATTCATAACGTCCAGGAGAGGTATAGGTTCCTATTCATATTACTACTCTTAGAGATAATTATCCACGTGTTGGAATCCGCAATTAATAGGTACCCACAATAGGGATTAAAAATTGTGGATAAAGATAAAAAAATCATATAGATGATGTGCTAGTTTTTATGTGCTTCATGTTTTCATCTAAGTATAGTGAGGTTAAAAAATATACAAGGAAAAGAATATTTTTTAATTATGTATTATCTCATAGAATTATACATGGAGGGAGCTGAAAATAAAAAATTAGTGAAATTTAGTAGTCTATATAAATACATGCTATCATACAGTAATCAATGAAGACATCTTTTAAAGGTAATAAAGTATATTGAGAGTCTTGAGACACATGGATTAACGACCCAAAATTTTAAAAATACACATTCATCTTGTTAACATATTTTTATGTAGTATAATCGCATTAAATAACAATAGGAACTAAACATCCACATCATTTTTAAATTTACTAATACAATCTATGTGAACATTAAACAAAATGTTTCAATTTATATTATTTGAATATCAAAAATATAACATACACGGCTGCGATCAGTAAGCTTTTTAGAGTCTGATAAGAAAAAAATAATTATTTATGAATAGTATGATACCCAAATGAAAATTAATATGACCCATATGAATAGTAAATTGTCCATCTCATTGAGAACCTTTCCAATGATAGTATAAATAAAATATATCCGTCCTATAACTGAAAATATCTCATAATTATGTTATAGTGCTGGTATTTTTGTTTGTTAGTATTTTTAATGAATTATCTATATATTTAGATGAAAATATATATCAATAAAATGTATTCATAAACAAGTGTTTTTATGTAGTATGATTATATAGTAAATTTATGAGACTTTCATTAATTTTTCAAAGGGTTAGAAAATATCTTTTAATTTTAAATTTTTTATTTTTCATGAAAATTATGATTATAATTAAAAATTAAATTACACAAACATAGAAATTTATATTCATAAAAAAGAGTTTATTTATAAATATTAAATTTCAAAAAATGGTTAAGGTGAATTTTTTTAGATACCCTAAGATTTACGTACATGGAAATTACATTACTTTTGTGGAATGCTTAGTACATTACAAAAACACACACATAAGGACCGTAATAGTATAGTGTATTTGGAAACTCAGAATATAATCTTCTAATCATGGTGAAATATCTTCAACATCTCCCATAAAGATCTTCCCCTTTTTTCTTACCTAAAACCTTTCATTATTTCCTGGGGAAAAGAAAACATAAAAGGGTGGTCTCAAAAGCACAGTAAGGGTAAAAAAAAGAAATATCAATCACATCATATTCATAAGAACATAACAATTTGGAAATCTTACCCTGCAAAAGAGATCATAATTTCATAACATGGGATAAATCATGGTAGTGAAATGTAATAATCACAACATAAAACATGAATCTTTGTTTCATACACACATAATCATAGAGAATCATTTCTTATTATTCAAGACTCATTTCCAAGACTATCTTAGTGGACAAAGTCCATTTCTGAACCGAGTTCATTCCTTGTTTCAGTCCTATTTCATTGAACCGGTTTAACCTGCCGTTCCAGCCATGTCTATCTCATGAGATATAAAATATTTACCAAATGCATTGGAGGGATATATAGGTCCCACCCATCTCATAATGATACCATTCTTATGTGTGCCACAAAATCATAAACCATACATCATATCATAACCCGTGTAATAAAAATGGGAATCTTAAACATTGTGACATCATAAAACAATTCATATAAGATAAAGGAATTCGTAAAAATAATTCCATCACAACATAATCAAATCAATTTAGTAATAGTGATAGAAACATAACCCTTTATTATCTTATATGGAAAATAATTTTGATAAAACACTTAAACTCCATTCTTGAGGAAAAAATCCTTTCTACTCCAAAAACACTTTTCCTTTATAAAAATGTCATACAATTCTAAAAAAACAATTTGATTAAAAATAAAGTTTAAAAATGTAAAGGAAGATTCTTGGAAATAATTTTTTAAATATCCATTCATGCCGTATAAGTTAAAAAAACATTCTTCTTGCACTTTTGTTTGAAAAGTCAAAAAGTACCTCATACAAAAAACGACAAAATATTCCTTTCATATCTTTTACTAAAAATTCACTGAAGGGTAAAATTGGAATTAAAAAATTGTAGGTGGATGGAAATAATATTAGATATTGAGGAAACATGGATGTGGATGATAAAATACACCCCAGTAAATTCAAAAGTACAATCAATCTCGGATAAAAATGAGATTGTGATATTTCCCTTACCTTAGGTCCGATTTGTTTCGTAAGTGTCCGAACCTACTGTATAATGATTTAAATAATGTCATTTAATTATTAAAGAATCATACTAATTGTTATGGTATCATATATGGTCATATTCTTAGCTTATTATTAGTAATATTTCATTGTTACTTGTTATTCGGGAGTTTGATGGTTTTTGTTCTTATGCGCGTTTTGTCGAATAAATTCTTATTCTTCTTTTAGGTTATAGATACCTCATTTCCTGAATGGTATTAGTGTAATAAATATCATATTCATTCACTCAATTCATTTATTTAATAATTATGTAATGAAAATCATGTAGAACGACTCGCATCACATCGTGGAGACGGTATTCTGTACGTACGCACGAGTGATGATATCATTCCCATGATTGTGGAATCATATTGGAGTGTTTGTATACTATTTATGAATCAATATCACTTTAAAATAATCATATATATTCATTAGTTACACCATTATAACCATCCAAGTAAGGTGGTGGTGGAAAATAGATTACACCACGGCGTGAAGATGGTATTCCGTACGTATGCACGTGCGGTGATTTCATTTTCCGTAGGATGGGTAGATGGTGAAATAGAGTTGTTTCATACTTATAATAACATATCAGTATATTAGTGATACTGATGTTATTACTTCATAATGAAACAACTAAATAAGAATAAGTTAAAGAAGAAATAATGTTGAAAGAATCGGTAACGGACATTACCTCTTCTTTGAAGCGCTTCTTTGAGACCTCCTTTTAGAGCAATAAATTGGTCTCTGAATAAGACCAGGACCTATAGGATGACTATAGGGAAGTGGAGAAAAGAAATTGTCAGGGGTTGGCCGTGCTTGAAGGCTCAATGTGGTGTAAGGAAGAGAGGGAGGAGATTCCCTTTTATAAGGGAGGAGAGGGGCACCTTTGGAAAAACTAAAAATATTATTTTATTATAAAGCCATATTCGGTTTTAAATATCTCCAAATTGATTTATTTTGAAGCTAAGGTGGGGATGGGTCGAAATCAAATCATCCAATAGAATTTGGACAAGTTTAGTTTTCTATTTTGACCTTATCATTTAGATTTAACTTTAAGTTAGATAATTTTACTTTTACCGTGTCTTTTTGTGTTATTACACTATAAGTTGAATAAACATAATATAAGAAGCCAAACGAACCCCAAGTTGTTTATTATTAATATATATAACCTTATCTATGTCTTTTTGAAGATAGCCAGATTTTTAGGAATAAAATAAAAATTAATAATATAATATTTGTTTTAAAAACTATTTTATGTCAATTTTGACACTATTTAGTAATTGATTTTTGTGAAAATCATAACAGAATGATTAGTTTGAAAAAAGTTATTCAAAACAATACTAACATGTCATATTAACCTATAAAATTAGTGGAATTCATAAAAGTCTCAAATTACATTTATAAGGGTGTTTATAACATCAATTATATGAATATTTCATTAATAAGATAATTATTGCATCATCTTTGTGTCATTAATAAATTAAATTATTTAATATCAAAAAATTACAAATAAAATACCATTATGTAGGAAATCATTTTATATTTCTAATGAATATTTATTGTATAATTTATCTTACGTATAAATCTATATTAAAAATGATTTACTTATTAAACATTGATTTTCACTATTTTAACCATTCTTTAAATAAATTAATAATAAATGTCCTAATCTAATCCATGTGGGAACAAATGGTCATATTTTATTCCTGAGGTTGTTTTTGGTCGAATTACACTTATCCAATTGAATTAGGACATGTTTTAGGGTAATAATAATTTCATTTTTACCCTTAATTACCCATTTTTCTTTTAACCGTGGTGAAAAAATGTAAAAAGTTACTATTAACCAAAACTTATTTTCATCTCATTGAACCAAATTTTACTTACTGACATCAACCATGTATCTCGGATTTTTGAAATTCCACTCACAGAAGCGGTAAAATTAAGTTTTATGTAAATTTGCAAATTCTCCTAGGAGGTGGGTAAAAGACGGTGAAAAGTTCAATAAAATTTTTATATATCTAAAATTATTATAAAATTACCCTAATGAATTACATTGAACTTATATAGGTATTATGTATCAATTTTGACCAAAAATAAATTTAAATAAAATAAATAATTATTTAAATAAAAAGTCGGTTTTTAAATAGTAACCCAGTGTTTTCACTATTCATCAAAAATTGAAAGTTTTCAGAAAAATACCAAAATTTCACCCTAGGAAAATTTCGATATTCAGAATCCAAAAATGAAGTCCATTTTCAAAAATAAAATTTATAAAATTTAAAAAAGTTGGTATTACTATTCATAACGGGTAGTTTTAATAATATTTTAATAGCATATCGTTGTTTAGAAAAACTCAGTATTGCGTACAACACACGCTATCATGGAAGGTCGCGCTTGCATGTAATTCAAGGCAAGTCAGGGGCACAAGACATTAATGAAATTAAAAAATAATATTTTGCGTAAAATCTTGGGGTGTTACATTCTACCCCCCTTAAAATGAATTTCACCCTCGAAATTCTTCGGGGTTATAAATGGTTTACTACTCGAATGTTTCTTTAATATATACCCACATCGTAAACTTGGCTTTAAAAACTAACGTATGGAACGTAATGGTTACCCAAATTAACTAATCATTGGGTTTCCACATTGGAGAACATAGGTTAAAATATGGATATGGAAGAGAAATCTGACCATCATGTTCTGATGGAGAGTGGTAGAGAACACGACTATGAAAAATCCAACAATCACAAAGCCATAAATTTGTGATGATCTAGGGTACCATCTGATTCATTGGATATAAGGGCACTAGGACAACATTTTTTGTTTTCAAGATCATTCCCCTGAAGTTGAATAATTTGTATTAGAGTAAATACTTACTTTATTTTGGTACAATCTCACTATTGTTCATGCTTTGAACAATTTACACTTCGTCTCTTAAATAAATGAAGTTGAATTTGTTATTCATAAAGTGTTAATAGATCATGTGATAGAATGATGGGTCATTCCATCTGTTTCAAACAAAATGTTAGCAAACGTTATCAAATATACATAAGTCCATCTATGGTGATGTTAATCATATACGATTCCAAGAATGAACTTATACTTCATATATCGTACCACGTAATAAAATAAAACTAGTTTCTACTAACCACAGACTTCATGTAGGCCAATGGTAGGTGATAAAGTCCAGTCGCACTTCAGTTGTGGGTTCGATTCCCATAGCCTTGTCCGACGTGATGGGTTGTCGCCCATCCTGCAGGTTGAACTTTATCTAAAGCTATATTACTATAACATCCCATCAATAATATCGAAAAATGTTCTATCCTTAAACAATACTAACTTATGTCCAACACAATCCATTCCAATCTTTAGGCTTATCTAAAATACTTTGGTCCAAGCTCATAGTATAAAGAAAATGATTACTTGAAATGTCACATAACAATCACGTGAATGACATCATTTATCTCATATATCATAAGATATATCTTGTTGGTCAAATTACGAACATGTGATAACTTTAATCATGTATTCTCTTGAATAATGAATTCTCATTGAACCTTAGTGAAAACATGAATGAAGTTAAAAGTTAACACTTTCCACAAACCAAAATCCTCAAAATTATTTATACTCAAACCATGATATCACTTATTCCTTATATCAATCATGAGCTCATGAATACAATCAAACATCTCAATATCTTTTTATCCCTTCATTATGTGCATATCATCTGCTTACCCAAAATATCTCAATCACTTTCCATGGTTACTAGTACCATAAAATTATTGAAAACTACAATATACCAATACATAAATATTCCAATATTCCACGATACTATATACAACATTATTTTGGAATCCAATTACATAAACACTTAATCATTCCACCACATCGTTGTCATATTCAACATCGCCAATAGTGATCGCATGTGACTTCCCTTTGTCCTTTTCCTTAAGTGGTTTCTCATGTCGATCATCATTAACCCTTGGATTAGGGCATTGATTAGCATAATGCCCCATTTCATTGCACTTGAAGCATTGAAGTGTTGTTTTTGCGTTCTCTGCAGTCGTTTCTTTATTCACACCATTAGCAACCCTTTTTTACATTACTTCGACACTCAGCTGCTCGATGACCTTCATTTTCACACTTAAAACATTTTCTAGTCCCTTTAAGACAATCTCCACCATGCTTCTTTCCACACTTAGATCATAAGGAAACATTCATCTTCTTTTCACCATTATTATGAGATTTCTCCTTGAACTCCATCTTTTGTTTCATGCCAAAACCATGAGATGGATATGTAACACCAACTTCCATTTCTACCTTAATAGCATAGTTCAAAATTTCTTCATAGCTACTGAAGTCCCTTATAGATAATGCCCTTCGATGATTTGGTTTTAAGCCACTAAATAATCGATCAAATTTACTTTCAGGTTGGATGATAAAGCCAGATGCATACCTTGCAAGACATGTAAAATTCACTTCATATATACCAACAGATTCATCATCCTTTTCTTTAGTTCAAGAAACTCCTTCTCCATATTTGTTCAAAGAATACGAGAGAAGTACTTATTGAAAAATAAGTTCTTGAACTCGTCCCATTCCATGGACTCAATTTCATCTCTTGGCCTCGTATTATTGATAGGGTTCCACTATTGATCAGCATCACCTTCCAAATGATATACTGCTAAGATGAATTTATCATGTTCAGAACATTGAAGAACTGAAAATATCTATTCAGTGGTACTGATCCATTGTTCAGCAACATGTGGATCAGAAGACCCACTGAAAGAAGGTGGACGTTGCCTCATGAAGGACTCAATAGAATACTGTTCCCTTCTCTGCTCATTTGGAAGTCCAGAATGATTCATAGCGCGTGTAAGTATAGCAATAAGATTTTTCATTCCATCTCCCATAACATTTTTTTGTTCCGGAGGACAATCATTTCATTTTCCATTACATTGATCAACATGGTTCTTTCAGGTTCCACCCATCATCTAAAACTAAAAAAGAATAGTGTGGGAGGAAAAAATCATGCTAGGGAAAACAACTTAATAAAGGGGGAGTAACTTCAATATCTAACATCTTAGGTTAAATTCTAACATCATTACTATAGTTCTAGGACTATATCCTATACGTATACTTATCCTTAGGGACATCCCTAGACATACCATAGAAATATCTCTAGGGATCTCACTAACATTTTAACATCATAGTTTCCAAAGGTTGACTAAACCTTTCCTCTGATACCAACTGTAGAGACCCTAAGATTGGCGTACATGGACATTAAATTACTTTTGAGGAATGCTTAGTACATTACAAAAACACACACATAAGGACCTTAATAGTTTAGTGTCTTTGGAAACTCGGAATATAATCATCTAATTATGGTGAAAGATCTTCAACATCTCCCATAAAGATATTCCCCCTTTTTTTCTTACCTGAAACCTTTATTTATATCCTGAGGAAAAGAAAACATTAAAGGGTGAGCTCAAATGCTCAGTAAGGGTAAACAAAATAAATATCAATCACACCATATTCATAAGAACATAACAATTTGGAAATCTTACCTTGCAAAAGAGATCACAATTTCATAACATGGGATAAATCATGGTAGTGAAATTTAATAATCATAAATTAAAACATGAAGCTTTGTGGCATAAACACATAATCATAGAGAATCATTTCTTCTTAGTCAAGACTCATTTCCAAGACTATCTTAGTGGACAAATTCCATTTCTGAACCGATTTCATTCCTCGTTTCAGTCCTGTTTCACTGAACCGGTTTAACCTTCCGTTCCAGCCATGTCTATCTCATGAGATATAAAATCTTTACCCAATGCATTGGAGGTAGATATAGGTCCCGCCCATCTCATAATGATACCATTATTATGTGTGCCACAAAATCATAAACCATACATCATAGCATAACCCATGTAATAAAAATGGGAATCTTAAACATCGTGACATCATAAAACAATTCATATAAGATAATGTAATTCATAAAAATAATTCCATCACAACATAATCAAATCAATTTAATAATAGGGATAGAAATATAACCCTTTATTATCTAATATGGAAAATAATTTTGATAAAACACTTGAACTCTATTATTGATGAAAATATCCTTTCTACTTCAAAAACACTTTTCCTTTCTTAACATGTCATACAATTCTAAAATAAAAGAAATTGATTAATTATAAACATGAAAACATTTAAAGGAAGCTTCTTGGAAATAATGTTTTAAAAATACATTAATGTCGTATAAGTTAAAAAAACATTCTTATCGAACTTTCATCGGAAAAGTCAAAAAGTACCTCGTACGAAAAACGACAAAAGATTCCTTTCATATCTTTTACTAAAAACTCACCGAAAGGTAAAATTGGATTTAAAAAATTGTAGGTGTATTGAAATAATATTACATATTGAGAAAACATGGATGTGGATGATAAAATATACCACAGTAAATTCCAAAGTATAAACAATCTCGGATAAAAATGAGATTGTGATATTTCCCTTACCTTAGGTCTGATTTGCTTCGTAAGTGTCCGAACCTCCTGTATAATGATTTAAATAATGTCATTGACTTATTCCATAATCATAATCATTGTTATGATATCATATATGGTCATATTCTTAGCTTCTTATTAGTAATATTTCATTGTTACTTGTTATTCGGGAGTTTATTGCTTTTTGTTCTTATGCGTGTTTTGTCGAATAAATTCTTATTCTTCTTTTAGGTTATAGATACCTCATTTCCAGAATTTTATTAGTGTAATATATATTATATTCATTCAATTAATTCATTTATGTAATAATTATGTAATGAAAATCATGTAGAACGAGTCGCATCACATCGTGGAGACGGTATTCCGTACGTACGCACGAGCGATGATATCATTCCCATGATTGTGGAATCATATTGGAGTGTATGAATACTATTTCAGAATCAATATCACTTTAAAATAATCATATATATTCACTCTTTACACTGTTATACACATCCAAGTAAGGCGGTGGTGGAAAATAGATTACACCACGGCATGGAGACAGTATTCCATACGTACACATGCGCGGTGATTTCATTTTTCGTAGGATGGATAGATGGTGAAATAGGGTAGTTTCATACATATAATAACATATCAGTATATGAGTGATACTGATGTTATTACTTCATAATGAAACAACTAAAGATGAATAAGTGAAAGAAGAAATAAAGATGAAAGAATCGGTAACGGACATTACCTCTTCTTTGAAGCGCTTCTTTGAGACCTCCTTTTTGGGAACTAAAATTGGTCTTTGAAGAAGACCAGGACCTCTAGGATGTCTATAGAGAAGTGTAGAAAAGAAATTGGCTGGGTTTGGACGAGCTTGAAGTCTCAAAGTGGTGTGAGGAAGAGAGGGAGGGGGTGCCCTTTTATAAGGAAGGAGAGGGGCACCTTTTGAAAAACTAAAAATATTATTTTATTATAAAGCCATATTCGGTTTTAAATAGCTCCAAATTGATTTATTTAGAAGGTAAGGTGGGGATGGGTCGAAATCATCTCATCCAATAGAATTTGGACAAGTTTAGTTTTCTATTTTGACGTTATCATTTAGATTTAACTTTAAGTTAGATAATTTTACTTTTACCGTGTCTTTTTGTGTTCTTACACTATAAGGTTAATAATCTTACTATAAGAAGCCAAACGAACCCCAAGTTGTTTATTATTAATATATATACCCTTATCTAAGTCATTTGGTCGAACTGTAGATTTTTAGGAATAAAATAACAATTAATAATATAATATTTGTTTTAAAAACAAATTTATGTCAATTTTGACACTATTTAGTAATTGATTTTTGTGAAAATCATAACAGAATGATTAGTTCTAAAAAAGTTAATTAAATCAATACTAACATGTCATATTAACCTAGAAAATTATTTCAATTCATAAAAAGTCTCAAATTACATTTATTTGGATATTTATAACATCAATTATTTCAATATTTCATTAATAAGATAATTACTGCATCATCATTGTGTCATACATAAATTAAATTATTTAATGTCTAAAAATTACAAATAAAATACCATTATGTAGGAAATATTTTTACCTTTTTAATGAATATTTATAGTCGAATTTAGATTATGTATAATCCTATATTAAAAATGATTTACTTATTAAACTTTGATTTTAACTATTTTAACCCTTCTTTAAATAAATTAATAATAAATGCCCTAATCTAATCCAAGTGAGCCTAAATGGTCATATATTATTACTATGTTTGTTTTTAGTCGAATCACAGTTATCCAATAGAATTAGGACATGTGTTAGGGTAATAATAATATCATTTCTACCCTTAATTATCCTATTTACTTTTAACCGTGGTAAAAAAAGTAAAGAGTTACTATTCACCAAAAATTATTTTCATCTCATTGAACGTCATTTTACTTATTGACATCAACCGTGTCTCTCAGATATTTGAAATTACACTCATAGAAGCGGTAAAAATAAGTTTTATGTAAATTTGCAAATTCTCCTATGAGGTGGGTAAAAGACGGTGAAAAGTTCAATAAAATTTTTATATATCTAAAATTATTATAAAATTACTCCAATGAATTACATTGAACATATATAGGTATTATGTATCAATTTTGACCAAAAATAAATTTATTTAAAATAAATAATTATTTAAATAAAAATTCGGTTTTTAAATAGTAACCCAGTGTTTTCACTATTCATAAAAAATTGAATGTTTTCAGTAAAATACCAAAATTTCACCCTAGGGTAATTTCGATATTCAGAATCCAAAAATGAAGTCCATTTTCAAAAATAAAATTTATAAAATTTCAAAAAGTTGGTATTACTATTCATAACGGGTAGTTTTAATAATATTTTAATTGCATATCGTTGTTTAGAGAAACTCGGTATTGTGTACAACACACGCTATCGTGGAAGGTCACGCTTGCGTGTAATGCTAGCCAAGTTAGGAAGAAAATACATTAATGAAATTAAAAAATAATATTTTTTGTAAAATCTTGGGGTGTTACAATTTTTGAATTTATTCAAAAATAATTGAATTTTTGAAGAATAGTGAAATTTGAAAATTTACCAAAAATGCTAAATTAATGAATTTCTGCATCATGCCAGAGTAATGGATGATGTGAATGGAAATTGGTTCAAATTCAAATTCCCTATTTATTGTATTCATTAATGTTATATTTACGATTTCTTTTCATGAGTTAAATCAGTAATTTAAGGAATTAATTATTGAAAAAACACCCCTCCTCTATACTATAAATTCTTCCCCTCACAAGAAAATTTCATTACACCTATAAAGAAAAACTACTTCTCCAAATTCTCCAAGAAGCTCATCCCTATCACCTACCCGATTTATAGAATCTCTTGGTACCATAAAAATAACATTAATAGGTTCCTTGAGAAGGATCTCAAGAGGAGAATTCAAGAGGTAATTCCTCTCACTAGTTTCATGAAATCTCTTGTCATATTTCATTTCTATATTTCTCATATTCTCATCATCTCATATAAAAATTTCATGATAACTCTAGTATTATTGTTATAATAGTTTCATATATAATTAATTGAATAACATTCATTAAAATCCTCCCTATCTCTCTTTAGTGTTTTTTAAGATGAAATCATTTCCCATGATGTGTCAATTTATCATCATGGTGGGTGTTGCGCCATCATTTTACATCAACACCTTCAAGGATGTAAATAAAACCATAAAATTGGTGAGAAATGATTATAAAATGTAATTTTTAACTGATGATGTGTTTTTGAAAATCATTAACACATAATACTAAATGTTAAACGAAAAAAACTTTGGTGTGATCTAAATACCACCCAAATTACATAAAACGATCATCATTAAATTTTATCGAATGAATCAATATAAAGGAATATAAAATAATTCATTATATGATGACACATAATATTTTAAGATCATTAATAACATGTAATATAAATTCTGAATGATTACACATGATCTACATGTACTTCTATTCATGGGATCAAGTGAATAGTTAATGAAGACAAAGAAAAAGAACAAAATTGAAAAATTATTTTAAACTCTATATCACACCCAATATCCTATAAAATAACATAACTAAACCATAATGATCCATATTTTTATATAAAATATTCTTCAAATAATAATTAATAAATCTAATGTCATTATAATGGACATTGATGTGAATAAAGTGTTCAGACACAAGGTAAATGGAATTCTCGATCCAAACATACTTTCATCATGGTTTCCTTCTTTAACCTCGTTTTTTGTTTTTAAATTACTTAAAAATAATTTCCATATCATTATCATAAAATTTATTGGATATATTTGTTTCCACTAGAGTTTATTTCAAACATAATGATTCCCAAAAAAACTATTCTTTCTAAAACACACATATTTCTTCCAACTCAAGGATGATGGGTCTTGTATCATGTTTGTTTTTACCTCTTTATTTTTTGATACAAATGTTTAATAATTTTGGATTTATTTTGTTAAACCATTCCTTTATATAGTTATTTTATGATTGATATTTGTTCATGT
Source organism: Viscum album (assembly GCA_963277665.1). Classification (NCBI taxonomy): domain Eukaryota; kingdom Viridiplantae; phylum Streptophyta; class Magnoliopsida; order Santalales; family Viscaceae; genus Viscum; species Viscum album. Next base: position 1,252,551,584 of record OY728150.1, on the reverse strand, counting down.
TGCATGCATGAAAATTTAAATATTACGATGTGAAGGTTGCACACAAAATTATATAGCATAGTGAAAATGTTTTCATGTAATGGGTGTGGACTAAATTTTATATATCTCCAATGCATTGGGTAATCTGAAGAACCACGTGAGAAAATTAAAATATGTTTGAACATAATGCTAGATTTGTTAATAACTATGTGTTTCAATTGATGACATAGACATAATTTTTAATTTTTATGAATTTCTACAATTTAATAATTTTATTAATTCTTAATTCCATGTTTATGATTCTATGCCTATGTTATGATGATAAAGGTCATTCTCACCCCATATTGTATTGTCTCAAGTTCTCATCCTCATACTTGTAGTTTATGTCACCCCTTTCTTATTCATATCCTCAGGTGACTAAATTTACTAAACAGTAGAAAATGGAAAATAAGAAGCTATAAATGAGAGAATGAAATAAATGTTTATGTTTTATGTTTTAAATGTTATTCACGTTCCTAGTTTTCAAAATACACTAAACATTTAGTTCTTTTTTATGTGATGTTTTTATTTTTATCATTAAATTTATTTATATTTAATGTAAGTATTGTTGGGATGTTATTGTTGGTATCAGAGGCAAGATTTAGTTAATTTTGAAATTAGGATAAGAGAACCTATGTAAAAACCCTTAGTATGAGACTATGTAAATGGATGAACACATGAAAATTAGATAAACATATGTATCCAATAATAATATATTTTAGTTTTAATTGCACAAAAGAATAAATTATTTATTCTTTACTTGTTGAATTATTTCTTCTTAAATCATATTCTTTTTTAGAAAATAGTAGGAGCTATGAGAAACTAGGGAAACAACCCCTACGAGGTACAATGAATCAATTTCCCAAATAACATCCCTAGTACTTAATAGAGAGAGTTAGAAATTTAATGATGATTATTACTAAACTATATTATGTTATGTAAAATAATTGAAAAAATATGGAACTTATTCCTTAACCTAGGAGGGATCAACTTGCTAGAATGTGATTTTTGTGGCAAGGACCACGAACATTTAGTGTATTTTCTGATCCACTAGTTGAAGAACAGTGGATCAACTCAATGGAGAAGTTCATTTCTATTCATCACTAGTATGATATGGATAATGAAAATCCTTCTATTAATCATCAGGTTGGAGAGGGGGTTCAATGTTGCTCATTGATTAAGAACACCAATATGTGGGACTAAATATAATATATGGTGTCAGAGGACATAAACAAAATATTTCATAACAACTATTTCCCATGAACTCTTTATATGAATATGGAGATTGAATTCAAATAGATGAACCAAATGGACAGAAAATATTTCATGACATATGTAAAAAATTTCACAAGTGTTGTATGTTATGCTTCCATATTTGTTATCAATAATTATATAAATGTTGATAGAATCTTTAGTGGATTAAAACAAAAATTTTGAACGAATATTGCAATTAATGACTATTGGAGTTATGAAAAAGTCGTTCAATGTGCTCTGAATATGAATATGGAGTTTTTAGAAGGTTCCCATGGCTATGGTGATAAGTGTCACGACCCGTCCTCGGGTCCCGTATCGTGACTACCCCAAACCCACCTTCCATAGGCCAGGGGCTGGCGACTAGCACCAAAGGCGGAAATCCCGATAAGAGTGAAGGAATTTCCATTAGAACGTAAACAAACATCACAGAGTATTCAATGTCAGGACCTGTCCTCGGGGCCCGTGCCGTGACTACCCCAAGCCTGCCTTCCATAGGCCAGTGGCTGGCGACTAGCACCAAGGCATAAATCCTGCTAAAAATAGAAGGCATTTCCTTTGTAAAGTAATCAAACACCACAGAGCAAGAAAGCAGTAGAAGTAAACAATAAGTAAAAACTGAGTACAACAATTAGTGCGGAAGGTATGTGGGACAGAATACAAACCCAAAATGAAAGTAATGTACAACTCAAAAAGGTAAAACAATAACTGAAAGTAAAGCCGCAACGTCGAGCTGCCCACTGGATGTCCCATCTGAAGGGTGAGTACAGATAGCCTCCACAACTCCTCGGGTCCAGCCGTCTGCTCCGAGTACATCTCGCCCAGTGGTCCACCTCCAGGTACCGTCCTTCTCCGCAGGCCTCCACCACGATCAGCGCTGTCCGTCGTCTGCATCCAACACAACGTAGTGCGGGCATAGCCCATGTAGGGGTGAGTATAAGCTACTCAGTAGGGACCCCGAGACCCCCGAAGGTCTCCCAGAATGCACAAAGGATAATTCACAATGAAAAGATACAATAACAAAGTAACATCCGACTCAACTTAGGTATATGCCCATACATATACCTAAGTCATCAATTCCAGTTTTCTCTAACATCCAATCCCAAGTACAACCCAGTCCACACAGCAAAGAAAAACGTAATCCACACAGGATAGCACAACACTATCCACAAAGGAAAGAAAAACAGGATTCAGCTCACACAGGTATACTTCTTCGTATGATGATAGAGATGATCAGATATATTCACTGATTCATCTAAGCCGTCGGACCCACAAAGGATCGATAGGTACTAACCCCCGCAATGACCCACAATGGATCTGACCCACACAGGATCGATAGGTAACTAACCCCCGCAATGACCCACACAGGATTGGACCCATGGAGGATCTGTAGGCGCTGGCCCACACAGGACTGCTGAGCGCTGAACCACACAGGATCGGACCCTCACAGGATCTGGAGCACTGATCCACGTAGGATCGCTGAGTGATGTAGTTGTTGTTGACGAATCCACTAAGAATCTCTGCACTGTCGTCGTCATCGTCGAATTCGCAGCCAGCACTAGGGTTCCTGCATACAGCAAGCTCGTTCGAGAGGGTCCACTCCAAGAACCGAGAGGCTGATACATCAACTGACACATATTCCAGAGTTGATATATCCAAAACTTCCATATCGCCAACAGGAACTCAACATCGCAGACGGTACGTCAATCGGACGCCCGGTCTGAGAGTTATTGGCTTTTTCCTTCTAGGGGCCCTGTTGGTTTTTAATTCAAAACCAACCTGATCATACTCCACCTGCGTCCAAACCTCGGGCGGAGTAAGCAAGAAGATCCGTCTCACTTAGAGGAATCCATCAAAGTCGACGGCACGCCAATCAGACATCCGAAGCTTATGTTATGAGTGTTTCCGCTTCAAGGGGCCGGTTGGTTTCATGTACGAACCAACCCGGGCGAACCCAAAGTATTCCGAAACCTTGATTTTGATATGTCAAAACGACCGACTCGATCCAAGGATCACATCTCCACTGACGGTCCGTTGATCGGAGGTTCATAGCTCAAGATATGGGCAAAAGACTGAAAAGGGTCCGGAAACGGGGGGTCTGGGCCCGGCCCAACCCGGCCCTCCCCCCTGGGTCGGCCTGAACCGGGTCGACCCTACCTAGGTCCGGTTCCGACCCGGCTGGGTGCGACCCGACTCGGCCCGGCCTGGGGGCGACCCGCTTGGCGCTGGCCGGTTGGCCAGCGGGCGGCTCGGCTGTTACGGCCGAGCCGCGGGCGGGGGGCGCGCTGCCCCTGCGTGAAGAAGCCGCGGCCCTACGTGGGGCCGCCCTTCCCAGCGGATGCGGTAGCCGGCCGCGTCCCATGCCCCTCTGGTCCCACGCTGTCGTGGGACCGCGCCTTGCCGCTGCGTCTGAAGCCGTGGCGGCTCCTCCCGGCGGCGCGCCGGCGGGCTGCTCCGCGGACCACTGGACGAGTTCCGGTGGTCGGAATTGCACGCCGTCTTCGCCAAAAGCCCTCCTAGGGTCCGTCCTTCACTGCGAGAACCTCACATCGCCCGTGTGGCTTACATTTTCATTGACCGCCATTCCGCACACCAAGAACAAAAAGGGAGGTGGGTTCGGACTTGTTCGTTGGTCCGCACCCACCGCGTTAGCGATTTTAAAAGTCTCACAACAAAAATTTAATCATATGTCGTGGGTATAAATCACAACGATTTAAATGAATCAAACCCCTACCTCAACGTTGTCGTCGAACGTTGTCGCGGGGAAGGAACGTCGCGAAAGAAACGTCACAAAAGGAGAATTGTCGGCGTCGCGGAACACGACGTCGCGTTGTCGATCTCCGAGGGTTCGACGTTCTTCGTCGCCCTTCGTCGAAGGCCGATGTTCTTCACGTTCTTCATATTCTTCGCGTTCTTCGCGTTCTTCGCGAAGAAGGATGAAGATCTTCAAGCATGAGAGCTTCTCCCAATCCTCTCAACAAGCAACCATCAAGTAAAACAAGTATTGGTCTTATTTTATTCTCAAGCCAACAATTAGAAAATCAAAGATAAGAAACGAACCATTAATTCGATGAATTAATGGTAATGACTTAACCGCCCAATAAATGAGGCATTTTATAACTCAAATAAACACACGGTTGACTTTATTTAAAAGTGGTTTTCGCGGGTGCGTTACTTAGAGGAAAAGAAACGGTGGGGATCATGCGGGCCCCACCTCACAAATATCCTACCAAGTGGGTAGGATATTTTGGGTTCCACCATATCCGATTAACTTAGAATAAGTGGATTTAAGTGGCTGTAAGTGAAAATAAATAAAGTTGTCACACCACTTTATTTTATTTCATAACTTAACCCCAAAAAAATTAAAAACCAAACCTGAGCAAATGCAACTCTGGAAAAGGCGTTTCTAAGAAAATACCGACGCTCTGATTCCATCGGTGCCCTCAGAATTCAATTCCGAGCACCGTTTCAAAAGATAGAAAAACTCGCTCGTTCGTTCACTGAACGTACCCGAGCCAATCTTCGGAAAATGATTCCGATCACACCGGGCCTCAGAATCAGGTGTCTTCAGAAACTGCATTCTTATAAAATTCCCAAGAAAATTTAGAAAAAAAAATTTCTTGAATATTATGGGTCATTACATCACTCCCACCTCAGGGCTTTATGTCCCTGTAAAGATACATCATAAACTAGGGAAACAAATATGGGTACTGAGCACGCATCTGAGCCTCCCGCTCCCATGTGCTCTCCTAGAGGTTCCCGTGCAACCATCTGATGTGGACTAGACGGATCGATCGTCCATGTAGGAACCGCTCATGTCGATCCTCGATCTCCACTGGAACCTTCAGAAAAGTCGCCCCATCATCAACGTCCAGCTTCCCATGGTCAATGATATGCATCGGGTCATGCACATATCTCCTCAGCTGAGATAGGTGGAAGACGTCATTCACCCGGTGCAATTGAGGTGGTAGAGCCAGGCGATAATCCACCTAACCAATCCTACTGAGGACTTGGAAGGGTCTGATGAAGCGTGGAGATAACTTGGCGCCTTGGACAAATCTCTATAATCCACGTCGAGGTGAGACACGCAAGAATACGTGGTCTCCATCCTCGAACTCTAGTGGCCACTGCCTCCTGTCAGCATAAGACTTCTGCCAGCTCTGAGCTCTCCTCATCCACTCCTGGATGATCTGGACCTTCTCTGTTGTGGACTGGAACATCTCCGGTCCCACAAGTGCTAACTCCCCAGGGTCTATCCAGTAGAAAGGAGATCTGCCTGGTCCGCTGTACAACACCTCGTATGGTGCCATCCCGATGGTGGATTGGTAGTTGTTGTTGTACGCGAACTCTAAAAAGGGCAGGTGGTCCTCCCAGCGGTGACCAAAGTCGAGAACACATGCACGGAGCATGTCCTCGAGAGTCTGAATGGTCCTCTCCGTCTGACCATCCGTCTAAGGATGAAAGGTAGTGATCAAACGTAGCTACATCCCGAACGCCTCCTATAAACCCTTACAAAGCCGGGAAGTAAAGAGAGAATATTGATCAAAGACGATAGATGATGGCACACCGTGAAGCCTTACAATCTCATGAATGTAGAGACGCCCCAAGCACTCCACTAAGCCCTGCTCTCTGGTGGGTAAGAAGTGAGCCGACTTGGTGAGCCGGTCGACAATCCCCTAAATGGAGTCGTGACCTCTGGATGTGCGCGGAAGTCCAGTCACGAAGTCCATAGATATGTCGTCCCACTTCAACTCTGGGACCTCCAAGGGCTGTACGAAGCCTGATAGCACCTGATGCTCTGCCTTCACCTACTGGAAGGTGAGGCATCGAGAAACGAACTCTGCCACAACCTTCTTCATGCCCGGCCACCAGTGCTGTCGTCTGAGGTCCTGGTACATCTTCTACACTCCAGGATGTACCGCCAAGGGAGAAGTGTGAAACTATCTCAGCACCTCCTCCCGTAATGAAACTGGTACAAAGGTACATTCTCTGAAAAGGATGTCGTACTCTCCTCCAAAGGAGAAACCATTAGGTTCCTGTCCTGAGGATATCTATGCACGCCGCGTCTCATAGTCGGTGTCCCCACGCTCTGCCTCTCTGACCCGCTGCAGTAGTGGAGGAGTGACTGAAAGTGACTGAAGGAAGGCTTCTCCATCTCTATCCACGAAGGATATCTTCAAAGTAGCTAGCTGCTTCGTCGCCACCTCAAGCAGCTGAATTCTCGTCCTCCTGCTGAGAGCATCGGCTACTACGTTCCCCTTCCCAGGAGTATAGACTATCTCAATGTAATTGTCCTGGAGGAACTCGAGCCATCGACGTTGTCTCAGGTTCAGGTCCTTCTGAGAGAAGATGTACCTGATACTCTAATGGTCAGAAAATACTATCAAGTGATCGCCCATCAAATAGTGCCTCCATGTCATCAGAGCGAAGACCACTACTTCTAACTCCAGGTTAGGTGTAGCGTAGTTCGGCTCATGTGGCCTCAACTGATGTGATCCATAGGTGATCACTTCCCGCTCCTGCATCAGGACACATCCGAGTCCGGTCCCAGATGCATCGCAGTAGACTACATACCCTATCCTCTCCTCCGGAAACCTCAAGATAGGTGCGCTGGTCAATCCTTGTCTCAGCTCTTGGAAGCTCTGATGAAATCTGTCTGACCACACAAAGGGTTTTCCCTTCATTTTCAAAGCTGAGATTGGTGCCACAACTCTAGAGAAATCTGGAACAAATCTCTGATAGTATCCAGCTAGTCCCAAGAAACTCCGCACCTCCGTCACGCTCCTGGGTGGCTCCCAAGCTAGAACTGCCTCGATCTTCGTGGGATCCACCAAATCTCCCGCCTCAGAAATGACATATCCCAAGAAGTGGACCTCGCGTAACCAGAACTGACACTTAGAGAGCTTTACATAAAGCTGGTTCTCTCGAAGTGTGTCCAGTACAACCCGCAAGTGGTAGGCATGCTCCTCCTCAGTGGTCGAGTATATCAATATGTCATCGATGAAGACCACGACAAAACGATCGAGGTATGGCTGAAAGATCCTGTCCATGAGGCCCATGAACACTGCCGAAGCATTGGTTACACCGAATGGAATAACCAAGAACTCATAGTGGTCATACCGACATCTAAAGGTTGTCTTCTGCACGTCCTCGTCCCGAACTCTGAGCTGATGATAGCCTGACTTTAGGTCTATCTTAGAGAACCACCGTGCTCCCTTGAGCTGATCGATTAGGTCATGAATCCTCGGTAGTGGATACTTGTTCCTCACAGTCACCTGGTTCAGGTGACGATAGTCAGCACATAGTCGCAAGCTCCCATCCGCCTTCTTGGCGAACAATATCGGGGAAGCCCAGGGTGACACATTGGGTCAGATGAATCCATTTCCCTACAATTCCTCTAGCTGTACCCGTAGCTCTCAAAGCTCTATAGGGGCCATCCGATAAACTGGAGATGATATCAGGGATGTCCCAGGGTACAAGTCAATATAAAAGTCTACCTCTCTATGAGGAGGTAGTCCTAGAACTTCGTCGGGAAAGAAGTCCACATACTAATCCACCACTACAGGAAATCTAGGACTCTACACGTCAACTGCTACTAGGACGAGGCTATCCAACTGATGAGTGATGGGTTGTCCTCTCCTCTGCGAGAGTCCATCCTGTGCTGTGAAGGCTCCCTTCTCACCGGTGAAGGTGAACCTACTCCTGTCGGTGCGCACACATTGCACCTTACGCCTAATACAGTCAATCGGAGCATGGACTGTAGATAACCAATCCATGCCCAAGATGACGTCGTAAGGCCTCGACGCTGCTATAAGAAGATCCCAACCGAAGCTCTTGCCTCCTAGAGTAGGCTCACACTACCGACACCAGTTTGTAATCGTCGAGTCTGCTCCCGTAGGAGTCTCTAGCCGTAAGGATCGAGCCAACGGCTCTGTCGGAATCTCCGAGCTCCGAACAAGGGCAGCGGCTATGAAAGAATGACTCGCTCCTGTGTCTATAAGAACTGTAGAAAGGGTGTAATAGACACAGATAGTACCTCGAATAATCTCGGGCGCACCATGGTCGTAGGCCTCCGCTGCCTGGAGCTGTGCATGTCTCTGCCCTCCATCTCCCTGTGGTCGGGGTGGACCTCCTGGTGGTGGGGGTGGTAGAGCCTCAAAGTGTCGCCCACCACCTGCTGCTCGGCTAACTCCTCTTCCTCATCCGCCTGCTCCCTGCGGACCACCACGGTCGACCCTCTGCCTCTGCCTGGGTGGCCCCTCAACCGTCTGCTGCTCCTCGGCATGGTGGGTCGGGCAGTCACGAGCCATGTGGCCCTGCTCGCCACATACGTTGCACTGTCTGCGTCTCGAAAGACTGGTCCCACGCTGTGTGCCCCGCATAGCTGAGCCAGTGTCCTGAGTTCGTCTGCCTGAGGGTCTGGTCTGCCTGGATCCATGAGTCATCTGTCGACTGCCTTCTGCAGAATACTCTGCAACATGCCGCCCTGCAGTGGGTCTCGGCGCTGATGAAGGCTCAGCAAGAGAGATCTCGATCAAAAGGGCTCGTTCCAGTACTCCTGCCAGGGTTGGAATGCTGAGGGAGATCAACGATGACCCAATCTCATGCCTCAATCCCTGATTAGTAGTCCGGGCCCGGAATAATGGGTCCCGTACCATGTCTGTCGAGTAGCGCGAGAGATCGGTAAATCTTGCTGAGTACTGGGAGACCGTCAAGCTACCCTGTCGTAGCTGAAGAAGCTCCTGGATGCACACTGCACAGAGGGTGGATGGGACGAACTCTGAGTGGAAGAGGCTCTCAAAGTCTGTCCAGAGGAGAGATGCCACATCGTGCACCTGGAGCATCAAGCTCCACCATCTGCCTACTGCCGCGTGTAGTAGGCTTGCTGCGAGGATCACCATGAGGTCTGCTGGTGTCCTCACTAACCTGAAAACCCGTACAACAGCCTCCAGCCAGTCCTCGGCCACCTGGGGGTCCGTCTCCCCGAGGAACCTCGGTGGTCGTTGGTGCTAAAACTCGTGTAGTGAACTAAGGCGACGTGCATCTTCAGCGGTTGGGGCTGGTAGCATCGGTGGCTCGGCGGGTAGAGGTACCGCCGGTGCCTCCGCTGTTAAAGGGCCCTGTACTGTGGCCTCGTCGCTCGGCGGGCTGTCGTCACATAAAAATCTCCAAACTCTAGCTGGCTGCCGTCGTGGGTCCATCCTGACAATAAACAGGTGCGTCACGGTCAAACAATATACCTAGTGAGATGACATATTATAATCACAAAGAAAACATGAAACACACATGCAATCAATGTTTTCGTGCACTAAGTTGGAAATAAGAAGTCAGGGTCCTAGTCTATGGATACGTCGGCCGCCGCACCAACACTGGACTCCCTGGACTGATAACCACTCCCAATACGCTTAAAATATTGCTTCACATAGAAAAGATCAGAGTCCTGAGTTCTTCGGTAGAACCGAACTCCTCTGATACCAATTTGTCACGACCCATCCTCAGGGCCCGTGCCGTGACTACCCCATGCCCGCCTTCCATAGGCCAGGGGCTGGAGACTAGCACCAAGGCGTAGATCCCGGTAAAAAGGGAAGGCATTGCCTTTGTAAAGTAATCAAACACCACAGAGCAAGAAAGCAGTAGAAGTAAACACTAAGTAAAAACTGAGTACAATAATAAGGGCGGAAGGTATGTGTGCCAGAATAAAAACCCAAACTGAAAGTAAAGTACAACTCAAAAATGGAAAATAGTAACTGAAAGTAAAGCCGCAACGTCGAGCCGTCCACTGGAAGTCCCACCTAAAGGGTGAGTACAGATAGCCTCCACAGCTCCTCGGGTCCAGCCGTCCGCTCCGAGTACGTCTCACCCAGTGGTCCACCTCCAGGTACCATCCTGCTCTGCAAGCCTCCACCATGATTAGTGCTTTCCGTTGTCTGCAACCAACAAAACGTAGTGCGGGCATAGCCCATGCAGGGTTGAGTATAAGCTACTCATTAGGGACCCCGAGACCCCCAAAGGTCTCCTAGAATCCACAAAGGATACTCCAAAAAGGAATGATACAATCACAAAGTAACATCCGACTCTACTTAGGTATATTCCCATACATATACCTAAGTCATCATTTCCAGTTCGCTCCAACATTCGAGCCTAAGTACAACCCAGTCCACACAGGAAAGCAAAACATAATCCACACAGGATAACACAACACAATCCACAAAGGAAAGCAAAACATGATTCATCTCACACAGGTATACTTCTTCGTATGATGATAGGGATGATCAGATATATTCACTGATTCATCTAAGTCGTCGGAACCACAAAGTATTAATAGGTACTAACCCCCGCAATGACCCACAAAGGATCTGACCCACACTGGATCGATGGCTAACTAACCCCCGCAAGGACACACACAGGATCTGTAGGCACTGGCCCACATAGGACTGCTGAGTGCTGACCCACACAGGATCAGACCCACACAGGATCTGTAGCACTGATAAACATAGGATCGCTGAGTGTTGTAGTTGTCGTCATCGAATCCACTGAGGATCTCTGCACAGTCGTCATCGTCGTCGCAGTCGCAGCCAGTACTAGGGTTCTCACATACAGCAAGCTTGTTCGGGAGGGTCCACTCCACGAGCCTAGAGGATGATACATCAACTAACACATAGTTCAGAGTTTATGTATCCAAAAGTTCGGTATGGCCAACAGGAACTCAATGTCGCAGACAGCGCGTCAATTGGACGCCCAGTCTGAGAGTTATTGGCTTTTTTGTTCCAGGGGCCCGATTGGTTTTTAAGTCAAAACCAACCCACCATACTCCACCTGCGTCTAAACCTCGGGTAAAGTAAGCCAAAATATCCTTCTCACTTAGAGGAATCCATAAAAGTCGACAGCACGTCAATCGAACGTCCGGAGCTTAAGTTATGTGTGTTTCCGCTCCGAGGGCCCGGTTGGTTGCGTGTACGAACCAAACCGGTTGAACCCAAAGTATTTTGAAACCTTGAGTGCGATATGTCAAAATTAACTTCTTGATCCAAAGGTCACATCACCGCTGACGGTGCGTCGATCGAAGGTCTGTAGCCTAAGATATGGGCAAAAGACCAAAAAGGGTCCGGAAACGAGGGGTCTAGGCCCGGATCGACCAGGTCCACCCCCTAGGTCGGCCCGAACTGGGTCAACCTGACCCAGGTCCGGGTCCGACCTGGCAGGGCGAGACTCGTCCCAGCTGGCGCGGCCTAGGTGGCGCTGGCCAGTTGGCCAGTGGCTCGGCTCGGCTGTTACAGTCGAGCCGCGGGAAGGGGGCGCGATGCCCCCGCGTGAAGAAGTCGCGGCCCCGCGTGGGGCTGCCCTTGCTAGAGGACGTGGCAGCCAGCTATGTCCCATGCCCCTCTGGTCCCGCGCGGTCGCGGGACCACGACTTCAGCCACGACGGATCCTCCCGACGGCGCGCCGGGCGCTGCCGCCACTTGCCACCGGCGTCACCGTGCCGTCGAGGCGCGCCGGTGGGCTGCACCGCGGACCACTGGATGAGTTCTGGTGGACGGAATTGCACGCCGTCTTCCTAAAAAGCCCTCCCAGGGTCCATCCTTTACTACGAGGACCTCACATCACTCGTACAGCTTACATTGTTGTCAACCGCCATTCCGCACACCAAGAACAAAAAGGGCGGTGGGTTCGGATTTGTTCGTTGGTCCGCACCCACCGCTTTAGTAGTTTTAAAAGTCTCACAATAAAAATTTAATCATATGCCACGGGTATAAATCACAAATATTTAAATGACTCAAACCCCTACCTCAACGTTGCCGTCGAATGTTGTCGCGGGGAAGGAACGTCGCGGAAGAAACATCACGGAAGGAGAATCATTGGCGTCGCGGAACACGGCGTCGCGTCATCGATCTCTGATGGTTCGGCGTTCTTCGTCGCCCTTCGTCGAAGGCCGGCGTTCTTCGCGTTCTTTGCGAAGAAGGATGAAGATCTTCAAGCTTGAGAGCTTCTCCTAATCCTCTCAAAAATAAACCCTCAAGTGAACAAGTATTGGTTTTATTTTATTCTCAAGCTAACAATTAGAAAATCAAAGTTAAGAAATGAACCATTAATTCGATGAATTAATGGTAACGACTTAATTTCCCAATAAATGAGGCATTTCATAACTCAAATAAATGCACAGTTGACTTTATTTAAAAGAGGTTTTCACAGGGGCGTTACTTAGAGGAAAAGAAACGGTGGGACTCGTGCGGGCCCCACCTCACAAATATCCTACCAATTTGGTCGGATATTTTGGGTTCCACCCTATCCTCTTAACTTAGCTTAAGTGGCTTTAAGTGAAAATAAATAAAGTTGTCGCACCACTTTATTTTTTTCTTAACATAACCCCAAAAAAATTAAAATCTACACCTGAGAAAACGCAACTCCGGAAAAGGCGTTTCATAGAAAATACCGGCGTTGCGATTCCATTGGTGTCCTCAAAATTCAATTCTGAGAACCAGTTCAAAAGTTATAAAAACCCGCTCATTCGTTCACTGAATGTACTCGAGACAAACTTTGGAAAATGATTCCAGGCACACTGGGAATCGGAATCAGGTGCCATCAGAAACCGTGTTCTTGTAAAATTCCCAAGAAAATTATGAAAAAAAAATTTTCTTTAATTTTATGGGTCATTAAATTCAAGCCTAAGTAAACACTAAACTAACAATGTACAAATACAAGTGTTGGAAAGTAAATGGGCCAGAATACAAACCCAACTGAAAGTAATGTACAACTGAAATAAAGTATAGCAGCAGAAAATTAAAGAAGCAACTTCGAGCCGTCCTCTGGAAATCCCACCTGAAGGGTGGGTGCAGATAGTCTCCTCTGCTCCTTGGCTCCAGCCGTCTGCTCCGAGTACGTCCCATCCAGTGATCCACCTCCAGGTACTGTCTAGCTCCATGAGCTCCCTCCTCGATCAGTGCTGTCATTCGTCTGCATCCAACACAATGTAGTGCGGGCATAGCCCGTGTAATGGTGAGTATACGCTACTCTTTAGGGACCCTGAGACCCCCGAAGGTCTCCCAGAATCCATGAATGATAAACATCAAAGGAAAGATACTATCAAGAAGTAACAACCAACTCTACTTAGGTATATTCCCATACATATAACTAAGTCATCAATTCCAGCTCGGATCCACCACACGAGCCCAAAATACAACCATGTCCACATAAGAAAAACATAACCCATTCCACATAGGAATTCACAACCCAATCCACACAGGAAATCACAAAAATCATATTGAAGATATTGATTGTAAGTTAAGACTCAGCTCACACAAGTATACTTCTTCAGAAGGGGATAGAGATGATCAGATGTTGCCACTGATTCATCTAAGCTGTCAGACCCACATAGGATACAAGACCAGCTAAACTGTCAGACCCACACAAGATACAAGACCAGCTACTCTGCCAGACCCACACAGGATACAAGTACAGAGGTCAATAATGCTAGACCCACATAGGATACAAGAATAGTATTCAAGTACTGTCGAACCCACATAGGATACAGGAATAGTAGTCACCGCCGTCGAACCCACATAGGATTCTAGTAATGAAACGACCCTATGATTGACGTACATGGACATTACATTACTTTTGTGGAATACTAAGTACATTACAAAAACACACACATAAGAACCATAATAGTTTAGTGTCTTTGGAAACTCGGAATATAATCATATAATTGTGGTGAAATATCTTCAACATCTCCCATAAAGATCTTCCCTTTTTATCTTACCTAAAATATTTCTTTATATCACGGGGAAAAGAAAACATAAATGGGTGAGCTAAAATGCTCAGTAAAGGTAAACAAAAGAAATATCAATCACATCATATTCATAAGAACATAACAATTTGGAAATATTTCCCTGGAAAAGAGATCATAATTTCATAACATGGGATAAATCATGGTAGTGAAATGTAATCACAATAATCATAACTTAAATCATAAAGCTTTGTGGCATACACACATAATCATAGAGAATCATTTCTTATTAGTCAAGACTCATTTCCAATACTATCTTAGTAGACAAATTCCATTTCTGAACCGAGTTCACTCCTCGTTTCAGTCCTATTTCACTGAACCGGTTTAACCTTCCGTTCCAACCATGTCCATCTCATTAGATATAAAATCTTTACCCAATGCATTGGAGAGAGATATAGGTCCCACCCATCTCATAATGATACCATTATTATGTGTTCCACAAAATCATAAACCACACATCCTAGCATAACCCATGTACTAAAAATGGGATTCATAAACATCGTGACATCATAAAACAATTCACATAAGATAAAGGAATTCATAAAAATAATTCCATCACAACATAATCAAATCAATGTAATAATAGGGATAGAAACAAGACCCTTTATTATCTAATATGGAAAATAATTTTGATAAAACACTTTAACTCCATTATTGAGGAAAATATCCTTTCTACTTCAAAAACACTTTTCCTTTCTTAATATGTCATACAATTATAAACTAAAAGAAGTTGATTAATAATAAACTTGAAAACATTTAAAGGAAGCTTCTTTTAAATAATGATTTAAAAATCCCTTCATGCCTATTAAGTTAAAAAAACATTCTTCTCGTACTTTTGTCAGAAAAGTCAAAAAGTACCTCGTACGAAAAACGACAAAAGATTCATTTCATATCTTTTACTAAAAACTCACCGAAGGGTAATATTATATTTAAAAAATTTTAGTTGGATGGAAATATTATTACATATTGATGAAACATGGATGTGGATGATAAAATACACCATAGTAAATTCCAACGTATAAACAATCTCGGATAAAAATGGGATTGTGATATTTCCTTTACCTTAGGTCCGATTTGCTTCGTAAGTGTCTGAAACTCCTGTATAATGATTTAAATAAGGTCATTGACTTATTCCAGAATCGTAATCATTGTTATGATATCATATATGGTCATATTCATAGCTTCTTATTAGTAATATTTCACTGTTACTTGTTATTCGGGTGTTTATTGCTTTTTGTTCTTATCCGTGTTTTGTCAAATAAATTCTTGTTCTTCTTTTAGGTTATATATAACTAATTTTCAGAATGATATTAGTGTAATATATATAATAATAATTCACTAAATTCATTTATTTAATAATTATGTAATGAAAATCATGTAGAACGAGTCGCATCACATCGTGGAGACGGTATTCCGTACGTACGCACGAGCGATGATATAGTTCCCATGATAATGGAATTGTATTGGAGTGTAGGTATACTATTTTAGAATAAATATAAAATTAAAATAATCATATATATTCATCCATTACACCATTATACCCATCCAAGTAAGGTGGTGGTGGAAAATAGATTACACCACGACGTGGAGATGGTATTCTGTACGTACGCATGCGCAATGATTTCATTTTCCGTAGGATGGATAAATGGTGAAATAGGGTGGTTTAATACTTATAATAACATATCGGTATATTATTGAAACTGATGTTAGTACTTTATAATGAAAAAACAAAAGAAGAAGAAGTGGAAGAAGAAATAATGTTGAAAGAATCGGTACCAGACATTACCTCTTCTTTGAAGCGCTTCTTTGAGACGTCCTTTTAGGGCACTAAAATTGGCCTTTGAAGAATACCAAGACCTCTAGGATGTCTCTAGAGAAGTGGAGAGAAGAAATTGTTAGGTTTTGTCTGATATTGAAGGATCAAAGAGGTGTGAGGAAGAGAGGGAGGAGGTGCCCTTTTATAAGGGAGGAGAGGGGCACCTTTAGAAAAACTAAAAATATTATTTTATTATAAAGCCATATTCGGTATTAAATAGCTCCAAATTGATTAATTTCTAAGATAAGGTAGGTATGGGTATAAATCCTCTCATAAAATAGATTTTGGACAAGTTTAGTTTACTATTTTAACCTTATCATTTAGATTTAACTTTAACTTAGATAATTTTACTTTTACCGTGTCTTTTTTTGTTCTTACACAATAAGGTTAGTAAACATACTATAAGAATCTAAATGAACCCCAAGTTTTTTATTATTAATATATATAACCTTATCCAAGTCATTTATCCGAACCTTAAATTTTTAGGAATAAAATAACAATTAATAATATAATATTTGTTTTAAAAACAATTTTATGTAATTTTTGACACTATTTAGTAATTGATTTTTGTGAAAATCATAACAGAATGATTAGTTCGAAAAAAGTTAATTAAATCAATACTAACATGTCATATTAACCTATAAAATTATTTTAATTCTTAAAAAGTCTCAAATTACATTTATTTGGGTATTTATAACATCAATTATGTCAATATTTCATTAATAAGATAATCAGTGCATCATTATTGTGTCATAAATAAATTATATTATTTAATGTTTAAAAATTACAAATAAAATACCATTATGTAGTAAATATTTTTATCTTTCTAATGAATATTTATAGTAGAATTTATATTATGTATAACTATATATAAAAAATTATTTACTTAATAAACTTTGATTTTGACTATTTTAACACTTCTGTAAATAAATTAATAATAAATGTCCTAATCTAATCCAAGTGGACCTGAATGGTCATATTTTATTCATAAGGTTGTTTTCGGTCAAATTAAACTTATCCAATAGAATTAGGACATGTGTTATGGTATTAATAATATCATTTTTACCCTTAATTACCCTATTTACTTTTAACCATGGTAAAAAAAGTAAAAAGTTACTATTCACCAAAAATTATTTTCATCTCATTGAACCACATTTTACTTACTGACATCAACCGAGTCTCTCGGATTTTTTAAATTCCATTCACAAAAGCGGTAAAATTATGTTTTATGTAAATTTTTAAATTCTCCTAGGAGGTGGGTAAAAGATGGTGAAAAGTTTAATGACATTTTTATATATCTAAAATTATTATAAAATTACTCCATTGAATTACATTGAACATATATAGGTATTATGTATCATTTTTGACCTAAAATAAATTTAAATAAAATAAATAATTATTTAAATAAAAAGTCAGTTTTTAAATAGTAACCCAGTGTTTTCATTATTAATCAAAAATTGAAAGTTTTCAGAAAAATACCAAAATTTCACCCTAGGCTAATTTCGATATTCCAAATCCAAAAATGAAGTCCATTTTCAAAATTAAAATATATAAAATTTCAAAAAGTGGGTATTACTATTCATAATGGCTAGTTTTAATAATATTTTAATAGCATATCGTTGTTTAGCGAAACTCGGTATTGCGTACAACACACGCTATCATGGAAGGTCGCACTTGCGTGTAATGCAAGACAAGTTAGGGATGCGTGTTGTGCAATATCCTTTTGGGGTAGAGTACAACACAAGACATTAATGAAATTAAAAAAATAATATTTTTCATAAAATCTTGGGGTGTTACATTCTACCCCCCTTAAAATGAATTTCGCCCTCGAAATTCATCGGGGTTATAAATGGTTTACTACTCGAAAGTTTCTTTAATAGAAACCCACATCATAAAAAGGAATACCAAAACTAATGTATGAAACGTAACGGGTACCCAAATTAACTAATCACTCGGTTTCCACATAGGAGAACATAGGTGAAAATATGGATATGGAAGAGAAATATAACCGTCATGTTCTGATAGAGAGTGGTAGAAAACATGACTATGAAAAATTCAACAATCACAAAGCCATAAATTTGTGATGATCTAGGGTACCATCTGATTCATCAGATATAAGGGCACTAGGACATCATTTTTGGTTTTCAAGATCATTTCTCTAAAGTTGAAGAATTTGAATTAGAATAAATACTTACTTTATTTTGGTACAATATCGATGTTGTTCGTGCTCTGAACAATTTCCACTTCAACTATTAAAGAAATGAAGTTGAATTTGTTATTCATGAAGTGTTAATAGATCATGTGATGGAATGATGGGTCATTCCATCTGTTTCAAACCAAAGGTTAGCAAAAGTTATCAAATATACATAAGTCCATCTATGGTGAGGTTAATCGTATACGATTCCATGAATGAACTTATACTTCATATATCATACCGCATAATAAAATAAAACTATTTTCTACTAACCAGGGACTTCCTGTAGGCCAGTGGTAGGAGATAAAGGCTAGTTGCACTTCGGGTGTGAGTTCGATTCCCACAGCCTTGTTCGACGCGATGGGCTGTCGCTCATCCTGCATGTTGTCCTTTTTCTAAAGCTATATTACTATAACATCACATCAATAATATCGAAAAAATTTCTATCCTTAAACAATAAAAACTTATGTCCAACATAATCCATTCCCATATTTAGGCTTATCTAAAATACTTTGGTCCAAGCTCATCGTATAAAGAAAATGATTACTTGAAATGTCACATAACAATCACGTGAATGCCATCATTTATCCCCCATATATCATAAGATATGTGAATACCTTAATCATGTATTCTCTTGAAGAATGAATTCCCATTGAACCTTAGTGAAAACATGAATGCAGTTAAAAGTTAACACTTTCCACAAACCAAAATCCTCAAAATTCTTTATACTCAAACCATGATATCAAATAGTTCTTATATCAATCATGATCTCATGTATACAATCAAACATCTCATTATCTTCTTATCCCTTCATTATACGCATATCATCTTCTTACCAAAAATATCTCAATCATATTCCATGCTTACCAGTACCATAAAATTATTGAAAACCACAATAGACCAATACATAAATATTCCAATATTCCATGATACTATATACAACATTATTTTGGAATCCCATTACATAAACACTTAATCATTCCACCACATTGTTGTCATATTCAACATCACCAATAGTGATCACATGTGACTTCCCTTTGTACTTTGCCATATGTGGCTTCTTATGTCGATCATCATTAACCATTGGATTAGGGCATTGATTAGCATAATTCCCCATTTCATTGCATTTGAAGCATTGAAGTGTTTTTGGTGCGTTCTATGCAGTCTTTTCTTTATTCACAACATTAGAACCCCTTTTTTCCATTACTTCGACACTCAGCTGCTTGAGGACCTTCTTTTCCACACTTAAAACATTTTCTAGTCCCTTTAAGACAATCTCCACCATTCTTATTTCCACACTTTGAGCATAAGAAAACATTCATCTTCTTTTCACCATTATTATGAGATTTCTCCATGAACTCCATCTTTCGTTTCAAGTCAAAACCATGAGATGGATATGTAACACCAACATACATTTATAACTTAATAGCACAATGCACAATTTATTCATAGCTACTAAAGTCTCTTATAGCTAATGACCTTCGAAGATTTGGTTTTAAGCCACTGAAAAAATTTATCAACTTTACGTTCAGGTTGGATGATAAAGACAGATGCATACCTTGCAAGCCTTGTAAAATTCACTTTGTATATACCAAAAAATTCATCATCCTTTTGCTTTAGTTCAAGAAACTCCTTCTCCATCTTTGTTCGAAGAATACAAGGGGAGTACTTATTGAAAAACAAGTTCTTGAACTCGTCCCATTCCATGGACTCAATTTCATCTCTTGGCCTCGTATTCTTGATAAGATTCCACCATTGATCAGCGTCACCTTCCAAATGATATACTGCTAAGATGAATTTATCTTGTTCAGAACATTGAAGAACTGAAAATATCTTTTCAGTGGTACTGATCAATTTTTCAGCAACAAGTGGATCAGAAGACCCACTGAAAGAAGGTGGGCGTTGCCTCATGAAGGACTCAATAGAATATTGTTCCCTTCTCTTGTCATTTGGAAGTCTAGAATGATTCATAGCTTGTGTAAGTATAGAAATAATATTTTTCACTCCATCTCCCATAATGTTGGTTTGTTCAGGAGGACAATCATTGCATCGTCCATTACATTGATCAATACAGTTCCTTCGGGTTCCAGCCATCGTCTAAAACCCAAAAAGAATATTGTGAGAGGCAAAAATCACGCTAAGGAAACCAATATAAGAAAGGGGGAGTACTATCAATATCTAAAATCTTAGGTTTAATTACAAGATGGTTAGCGCAATTCTAGGACTATAACATATACTTAACCTTAGGGACATCCCAAGACATACCTTAGAAATATCTCTAGGGATCTCACTAAAGTTCTCGCATCCTAGTTTCCAAAGGTTGACTAAACCTTTCCTATGATACCAACTGAAACGACCCTAAGCTTGACATACATGGACATTACATTACTTTTGTGGAATACTTAGTACATTACAAGAACACACACATAAGGACCGTAATAGTTTAGTGTCTTTGGAAACTTGGAATATAATCTTCTAATTGTGGTGAAAGATCTTCAACATCTCCCATAAAGATCTTCCCTTTTTTTTGTACCTAAAACCTTTCTTTATATCCTGGGGAAAAGAAAACATAAAAGGGTGAGCTCAAATTCTCAGTAAGGTTAAACAAAAGAAATATCAATCACATCATATTCATAAGAACATAACAATTTGGAAATCTTACCCTGCAAAAGAGATCATAATTTCATAACATGGGATAAATTAAGGTAGTGAAATTTAATCACAATAATCATATCTGAAAACATGAAACTTTGTGTCATACACACATAATAATAGAGAATCATTTCATATTAGTCAAGACTCATTGCCAAGATTATCTTAGTGGACAAAGTCCATTTCAGAACCGAGTTCACTCCTCGTTTCAGTCCTGTTTCACTAAACCTGTTTAACCTACCATTCCAGCCATGTCTATCTCATTAGATATAAAATCATTACCCAATGCATTGGAGGGTGATATAGGTCCCACCCATCTCGTAATGATACCATTCTTATGTGTTCAACAAAATCATAAACCATACATCCTAGCATAACCTATGTAATAAAAATGGGATTCGTAAACATTGTGACATCATAAAATAATTCATATAAGATAAAGGAATTCATAAAAATAATTCCATCACAACATAATGAAATCAATTTAATAATAGGTATATAAATATAACCCTTTATTATCTTATATGGAAAATAATTTTGATAAAACCCTTGAACTCCATTCTTGAGGAAAATATCCTTTCTAATTCAAAAAAACTTTTCCTTTCGTAACATGTCATACAATTATAAACTAAAATAAGTTGATTAAAAATAAACTTGAAAACTTGTAAAGGAAGCTTCATGGAAATAATTTTTTAAAAATCCATTCATGTCGTATAAGTTAAAAAAACATTCCTCTCGTACTTTTGTCGTAAAAGTCAAAAAATACCTCGTACAAAAAACGACAAAAGATTCCTTTCATATCTTTTACTAAAAACTCACCTAAGGGTAAAATTGTATTTAAACAATTGTATTTGTTTGGAAATAATATTACATATTGAGGAAACATGGATGTGGATGATATAATACACCCCGGTAAATCCGAAAGTATAAACAATCTCGGATAAAAATGAGATTGTGATATTTCCCTTACCTTAGGTCCGATTTTATTCGTAAGTGTCTGAACCTCCTGTATAATGATTTAAATAATGTCATTGAATTATTCCATAATCATACTCATTGTTATGATATCATATTTGGTCATATTCTTAGATTCTTATTAGTAATATTTCATTGTTACTTATTATTCGGGTGTTTATTTCTTTTTGTTCTTATGCGTGTTTTGTGGAATAAATTCTTATTCTTATTTTAGGTTATATATAACTCATTTCCATAATGGTATTAGTGTAATATAAATCATATTCATTAACTCAATTCATTTATGTAATAATTATGTAATGAAAATCATGTAGAACGAGTCGCATCACATCATGGAGATGGTATTCCGTACGTACACATGAGTGATGATATCGTACCCATGATTGTCGAATTGTATTGGAGTGTATGTATACTATTTAAGAATCAATATCACTTTACAATAATCATATATATTCATTATGTACACCATTATACCCATCCATGTAAGGTGGTGGTGGAAAATAGATTACACCATGGCATGAAGACGGTATTCCGTACATACGCACGCGTGGTGATTTTGTTTTCCGTAGGATGGATAGATGTTGAAATATGGTTGTTTCATACTTCTAATAACATATCAGTATATGAGGGATACTTATATTATTACTTAATAATGAAACAACTAAAGAAGAATATGTGGAAGAAGAAATAAAGTTGAAATAATCAGTAACCGACATTACCTCTTCTTTGAAGCGCTTCTTTGAGACCTCCTTTTAGGGAACTAAAATTGGTCTTTGAAGAAGACCAGGACCTCTCGGATGTCTCTAGGGAAGTGGAGAGAAGAAATTGGTAGGGGTTTACCGAGCCTGAAGGCTCAAAGTTGTGTGAGGAATAGAGGGAGGAGGTTCCCTTTTATAAGGGAGGAGAGGGGCACCTTTGGAAAAACAAAAAATATTATTTTATTATAAAGACATATTCAGTTTTAAATAGCTTAAAATTGATTTATTTTGAAGCTAAGGTAGGGCTGGGTATAAATACTCTCATCGAATAGAATTTGGACAAGTTCTGTTTACTATTTTAACCTTATCATTTAGATTTAACTTTAAGTTAGATAATTTTTCTTTTTCCGTTTCTTTTTGTGTTCTTACACTATAAGGTTAATAAACTTATTATATGAAGCCAAAATAACCCCAAGTTGTTTATTATTAATATATATAACCTTATCTAAGTCTTTTGGCCGAAACGTATATTTTTAGGAATAAAATAACAATCAATAATATAATATTAGTTTTAAAAACTATTTTATGTCAATTTTGACACTATTTAGTAATTGATTTTTTTGAAAATAATAACGGAATTATTAGTTCGAAAAAAGTTAATTAAATAAATAATAACATGTCATATTAACCTATAAAATTAGTATAATTCATAAAAATCTAAAATTACATTTATTTGGGTATTTATAACATCAATTATGTTAATATTTCACTAATAAGATAATTACAGCATCATCTTTGTGTCATAAATAAATTAAATTATTTAATGTCTAAAAATTACAAATAAAATACCATTATGTAGGAAATCTTTTTATATTTATAATTATTATTTATAGACTAATTTATCTTATGTATAACCCTATATTAAAAATAATTTACTTATTAAACTTTGATTTTAACTATTTTAACCCTTCTTTAAATAAATTAAAAATAAATGTCCTAATCTAATCCAGGTGGGCCTAAATGGTCATATTTTATTCCTAAGGTTGTTTTTGGTCGATTTAAACTTATCCAATAGAATTAGGACATGTGTTAGGGTAATAATAATATCATTTTTACCCTTAATTACCCTATTTACTTTTAACCGTGGTGAAAAAAAGTAAAAAGTTACTATTCACCAAAAATTATTTTCATCTCATTGAACCACATTTTACTTACTGACATCAATCGTTTCTCTCGGATTTTTAAAATTCCATTCACAAAAGTGGTAAAATTAAGTTTTATGTAAATTTTCAAATTCTCCTAGGAGGTGGGTAAAAGACGCTGAAAAGTTCAATGAAATTTTTATATATCTAAAATAATTATAAAATTACTCCAATGAATTACATTGAACTTATATAGGTATTATGTATCAATTTTGACCTAAAACAAATTTAAATAAAATAAATAATTTTTTAAATAAAAAATGGGTTTTTAAATAGTAACCCAGTGTTTTCACTATTCATCAAAAATTAAAATTTTCAGAAAAATACCAAAATTTCACCCTAGGCAAATTTCGATATTCCGAATCCAAAAATGAAGTCCATTTTCAAAAATAAAATTTATAAAATTTCAAAAAGTGGGTATTACTATTCATAATGGCTAGTTTTAATAATATTTTAATAGCATATCATTGTTTAGTGAAACTCGGTATTATGTACAAGACACGCAATCGTGAAAGGTCGCGCTTGCATGTAATGCAAGCCAAGTCAGGGATGTGTGTTGTGCAAGCTCCTTTTGGTGTAGCGTAAAACAAAAGACATTAATGAAATTATAAAATAATATTTTTCATAAAATATTGTGGTGTTACAAGTACGGTCATCATCAATACCCAACCCACGGAGGATTTCAGAGTAGTCGCCTTCGTTGTCACAGTCGCAACTAGCTATAGGGTTCCATCACACATCTTGCTCTATTCCGAGAGGATCCTCTCCATGAGATAAGGGGGGTCGATACAAAAACTGACACGAAGTCCGTAGTTAATGTATCCCGAAGTTCCGTCTCGTCAATAGGAACTCAACGCGATAGACGGCGCGTTAATCAGACGCCCTGTTTGAGAGTTATTGGCTTTTTCGTCCCAGGGGACCGGTTGGTTTTTAAGTCAAAACCAACTCGACCATACTCCAACTGTGTCCAAACCTCGAGCGAAGTAAGCTAAAAGAACTGTCTTGCTAAGAGAAATCCAACAAAGTCGACGACACGCCAATTGGATGTCTGGAGCTCAAGTTATAAACGTTTATGCTCCGAGGGCCCGGTTGGTTTCGTGTTCGAACCAACCCGACCATACCCAATTTTCTCACAATCCTTGAGTGTAGTATACCGAAAAGACCGCCTCGATCCAAGGATCGCTATGCAACTGATGGTGCACCGATCGGAGGTTCTTAACCCATGTTATGGGCGTTTGAATGAATCTGTTCGGAAAGTCGGGGTTCGGGCCGAGTTGGACCCGGCCCGATACCCCCAAGGTCGGCTCGAACCGGGTCAACCGGAACTGGGTTCGGTTCTGGCCCGGTTGGGCGTGGCATGGCTGGCAGGCACGGGTCCGGCCCAGCCGGCACGGCCTGGCCCGATGTGGGGGTCTGGCCCAGCGCGGGTTGCCCGGCCCGGCGCGGGTGGTCCAGCCCGGCACAGGCGGTCCGGCCCAGTGTGGGCGGTTCGACCAGGCGCGGGCGGTCCGGCCCGGCGCGGGCGGTCCGGCCCGGCCTGGGCGGTCTTTCCCGGAACGGTCAGTCCGACTTGGTGCGAGCACCCGCGCGCTGAGCGGACACGGAGGGGGGGGGGGGGGGGGGTGCTGCCCCCCTCATTTTGAAACGGCGACCCCCATTTGGGGGGCCCGCCCTTGCCACCTGTCGGGGGTTACGACCCCCGGTCTTCCGAAATCCAACCTACCGTAATGGTCGACCTGTGTGCCGTCGCGGGTCCCGCATTCCGAAACGCCGGGGGCCGGCTGAGTCCAGCCGCCCTCCACTACACCTGTCACAGCCTTAGACCATGGCCCTTGTCCGACCGGCACTGCGCCCCTCTGCCGCGGCCCGCCCCGGCCGCGGCCTCCTGGTTCTCCGGCGCAGCGCGGCGGTGTCGCGCTCCTCTACCGCGGCCTTTTTCAGATTCAACGGCGCGGTGCGATGGCGCCTTGCTCCTTCGCCGAGCTCCGCACCGGCCGCGGTTGCCCTATTCCCACGCTATGTCGATGCACTGCGCCGCCTCCGTTCCAAACCAAAAAGATGTCCGGCAACAAAGGGGGAGGACGGTCGGCCGTGTTCATGTGGTCCGACCTCCTCCCGTTATATTGATAACAAGAATCCAAGAAATAATGAAGAACATAAAATAATAATTCTTGAACGATGAACAACCCCTACCTCTAAGTGATTCGCGGAAGCTTGCATCGCGGAAGACAGCGTCGCGGGGTGAGGCTCTGTAGACATCGATGGAGAACATCTAAGGATGAAGTGGTGTCTTCCTTTCTTTGACATGGGAAGAGGATGGAATGGCGCGTCAGCATTCTTCGCGTTCTTCAAGGAGGAAGATGAAGTTCTTCAAAGTGTAAAACTCTTCCTCTCGCATCACAACGAAGCAACTAATATAAAATAAGGCCTTTAACTTATTTTATTACTTTTACCAACATTTTTAAAATTCAAAAACCAAAACTCAATTAATTAGTCTTGAATTTTCAAAATAAATGGTGAGCTTAGTTGGATAAGATTAATGTGGAAGAGGGTAGCCACAACATTCAATACACGGGAGGTTTAGAGGGGTTTGAGAATTTAAAAATGTGGGGGATCATGTGGTCCCCACCTCACTAATATCATTCCAAGAGGTGTTAGGATTATAGTGGCTCCCACCCGAACTCCCACACGTGGGGGTTTACCTCTTATAAGTGAAATAAAATTTTTAGCACAATTTTATTTCTCTTTATACTTAATCCAAATTTCTTTAACAACTGTTCACGAGTAAATGCAACTCCAGTAATGGTTTTCATAAGTAATTATTGGTGTTGTGGTTTAATCGGTGCCCTCAGATTTCAATTCCGAGCACCTGTTCAAAAGTTAGAAAAACCTGCTCGTTAGTTCACTGAACGTACCCAAGCTAATCATCGGAAATTGATTCCGGGCACACCGGTCCTCGAAATCAGGTGTCGTCAGAAACTGCGTAAATGTAAAATCTCAAAGAATTTAAGAAAAAAATTTCCTTGAAATTTACAGGTCATTACCTTACTCCCACCTTATGTATTTACATCCCCGCAATGATATATCAAAAACAAGGGAAACAAATTAGGGTACTATACACGCATCTGAGCCTCCCACTCCCAAGTGCTCTCCTGTAGGTTCTCGTGCTGCCACCTCATGCGCACTACAGGGATCGACCGCCCACATAGGACCCACTCCTGTCGATCCTTGTTCTCCACCAGGACCTCTGCAAAAGTCGCCACGTCATCAATGTCCAGCTCCCCATGGTCGATGATATGCATCAGGTCATGCACGTACCTCCTCAGCTGAGATACATGGAAGAAATCCTGCACCCAGTGCAACTAAGGTTGAAGAGCCAGGTGATAAGCCACCTCACCATACTACTGAGAACCTGAAATGGTCCGATGAAGCACGGAGATAACTTTTCACCCCATCCAAATCTCTATAATCCATGTCGGAGTGAGACCTGTAAGAAGAAGTGGTCACCATCCTCGAACTCTAGTGGTTTTCGCCTCCTGTCAGCATAAGACTTATGTCAGCTCTGAGCTATCCTCATCTTCTCCTGGATGACCTGAACCTTCTCTGCCGTGGCCTGGACCATCTCTGGTCTTACAAGTGCTGACTCCCCAGGGTCTGTCCAGCACAAAGGTGATCTGTACGGTTGGCCATACAATGCATCGTATGGTACCATCCCGATGGTGGAGTGGTAGATATTGTTGTACACAAACTCCACCAAGGGTAGGTGATCCTCCCAACTGCGACCAAAGTCATGGACACTTGCACGGAGCATGTCCTCGATAGTCTTAATGGTCCTCTACGTCTTACCATCTGTCTGTGGGTGAAAGGCGGTGCTCAAGCGCAGTTGTGTCACCAAAGCCTCCTGCAACCCCTTCCAATGCCGGGAAGTAATGCGAGCATCTAGATCCAAGATGATAGATGATGCCACACCATGAATCCATACTATCTCCTGAACATAGTGGCCTCCCTACCTCTCCACTGAGCCCTGCACTCGGATGGGTAACAAGTGGGCTGACTTGTTGAGTCGGTCGACAATCACCCAAATGGAGTCGTGACCTCTGGAAGTACGTGGAATTCAAGTCACAAAATCCATAGATATCCCATCCCACTTCCACTCAGGGACCTCCAAGGGCTATAAAAAGCCTGCTGGTACCTGATGCTCTGCCTTCACCTAATGACATGTGAGGAATCAAGAAATGAACCCATCCACAGCCTTCTTCATTCCCGACCACAAATGCTGTCGTCTGAGATCCTGGTACATCTTCGCTTCCCCTGGATGTACAGCCAAAGGGGAAGTGTGAAACTCTCTCATCACCTCCTCCTGTAATGTATCTAGTACCAAGGTACGTCCTATGAAAAGGATGACGTGATATCCTCCTATAGAAAAACCAACAGGTGTCTGTCCTGTGGAAATCTGTGCACCTCGCGTCTCACAGTCAACGTCTCCACGATGTGCCACTCTGACCTGCTGAAAAAGTGGAGTTGTGACTGTGAGTGACGGAAGGAATACCGCCCCATCTTTATCCACTAAGGATATCTACAAATCAGCTAACTACTTTGTCACCTCTCAATGAAGCTGAATACCCGTCCTCTTACACAGAGCATCAGCTACTAAATTCCCCTTCATAGGAGTATAGACTATCTTAAAGTCATAGTCCTGGAGGAACTCGAGACATTGACACTGTCTCAGGTTAAGGTCCTTCTGTGAGAAGATGTACCTGAGACTAAGTTGGTCAGAATAGACTGTAAAGTGCTCTCCCATCAGATAGTGCCACCACATCTTCAGAGCAAAGACCACTACAACTAACTCCAGGTCATGGGTAGCGTAGAATTGATCATGCTGCCTCAACTGTCATGATACATAGGTGATCACTTCCCTCTCCTGAATCAGGACACACCCGAGTCTGGTCCCTGATGCATCGCAATAGACTAAGTACTATACTCCCTCCTCCTGTAGCCTCAATATGGGTGCTCTGGTCAATCTCTATCTCATCTCTTGGAAATCTCTGCTGACATCTATCTGAACACACGAATGTTATCCCCTTCTTTGTCAAATTTGTAAGTGGTGTTGCAACTCTAGAGATGTATGCCACAAATCTCCGATAGTACCCCACCAAACCTAGGAAAATTCACACCTCTGTCACGCTCCTGGGTGGCTCCCAAGCTAGCACTGCCTCGATATTCGCAAGATCCACTGCAACTCGCGCCTCAGAGATGATGTGTCCCAAGAAGTGGATCTCACGTATCAAGAACTGAAAATTCGAGAGATTACCATACAACTGGTGCTCTCGGAGTGTGTCCAGTACAACCCTCAAATGGTAGGCGTGCTCCTCCTCAGTAGTCGAGTAAATGAATATGTCGTCGATGAAGACCATGACAAATCGATCGAGGTAAGGCTAGAGGATCCTGTTCATGAGGCTCATGAACACTGCTGGAGTGTTGGTTACACCAAAAGGCATAACCAAGAACTCATAGTGGCCATACTGACACCTGAAGGTCCTCTTCTGAACATCCTAGTCTCGAACTCTGAGCTGATGATATCCTGACCTAAGGTCTATCTTCGAGAACCATCATGCTCCCTTGAGCTTATTAAAGAGGTTGTCGATTCTCGGAAGTGGATACTTGTTCTTCACAATCACATGGTTCAGGTGATGGTAATCGACACACCATCTCAAGCTCTCGTCCGCCTTCTTGGTGAACAAAATAGGGTAAGCCCAGGGTGAAACACTGGGTCAGATGAATCCCTTTCCCTATAAGTCCTCTAGTTGTACCCGTTGCTCTCGAAGCTCAGCGGGATCCATCCAATATGCTGGAGTAGATATAGGGGTTTTCACGGGGTACATGTCAATATAAAATTCTACCTTTCTACGAGGAGGTAGTCCTGAAACGTCGTCAGGAAAAATGTCCGCATACTGATCCACCACAACAGGAAAACTCGGACTCCACACGTCCACTACTCCTAGGATAAGGCTAGCCAACTGATGATTGATCAGCTGTCCTCTCCTCTATGTTAGTCCATCCTGTGCTGCAAAGGCTCCCTTCTCACCGGTGAAGGTAAACCTACTCCCATTGGTGCGAACACATCGCACCTTGCACCTAATACAGTCTATCTGAGTATGAACTATAGATAACCTATCCATGACCAAGATGATGTCGTAAGGCCTCGACACCACTAAAATTAGATCCCATCCGAAGCTCTCACCTCCTAGAGTAAGATCACACTGCCATCACCAGTGCGTAATTGTTGAGTCTGCTCTTATAGGAGTCTCTAGCCATAATGATTGAGCCAACAGATCCCTCGGAATCTCCAAGCTCCGAACAAGGGCAGCGACAATGAAATAATGACTCACTCCTGTGTCTATAAGAACTACATCAAGGGTGGAGTAGACATATATAGTACCTCGAATCTTATCTGGTGCCCCGTGGTTATAGGCCTCCGCTGCCTTAAGCTGAGCATATCTCTCTCTGGAAGCTCCCTATGGTCGGGGTGGACCTCCTGGTGGTGATGGTGGTAGAGTCTCAAAACGTCGTACACCACCCGCAGCTTGACCAGCTCCTCTGCCTCGTCCTCCTGCTCCTTACGGACCACCATGGTCGAACCTCTGCCTCTGCCAGGCTGGTCTCTCAAATGTTGGCTGCTCCTCTGCATGGAAGGTCGGATAGTCCTGAGCCATGTGGCCAAATCCGCCGCATGCATAGCACTGTCTTCCTCTCGTATAATTGGCTCTACTACATGTTCCCCGCACCTCCAAGACGGTATCTTGAGGTCGTCTGCCTGATGGTCTGGTCCGCTTGGACCCCTGTGAGATCCGTCGACTGCCAGCTGCAGAAGAATCTGCTACATGCCGCCCTGCGGTAGGTCTCACAGCTGGTGTAGGATCAGCAAGAAAGCTCTCTACAATAAGGACCCGCTCTAGTACTCCTGCCTGTGTCGGAATTTGAGGGAGATCATCGAAGCCCTCATATCATGCCTTAGTCCCTGCTCAGAGGTCTGTTCCTGGAGAATTGGTCTCATATAATGTCCGTGGAGTAGCGCGAGAGATCGGTAAATCTTGCCGAGTACTGGGCTACTATCATGCTGCCCTGCCGCAGCTGTATCAGCTCCTGAATGCGCACCGCATGGAGTGTGGCTGGTATGAACTCTGAGTGGAAGAGGCTCTCAATGTCCGACCAAATAAGAGATGCCTCATCGTGCACCTAGAGCATCAGGCTCCACCATCAACATGTTGTTGCGTGCAGGAGACTCACTACAAGGATCACCATGAGGTCATAGGGTGTCCCCACTAATATAAAAACTCATACAACAGCCTCCATCCAATCCTCCGCTGCCTGAGGGTCCGTATCCCCGCGAAAATTGGGCGGTATCTGACACTGAAACTCGTGCAGTGCACTAAGGTGACGTGCACTCTCAGTGGCTGGGGCTGGTGGCATCGCTAGCTAGGCGGGTAGAGGTGCCGCTGGTGCCTCCGCGGTAATAGGGCCCTGCACCGAGGCCTCATCGCTCGGTGGGCGGTCGTCTCACACAATGCTCAAAACCCTAGATGGCTGCCATCATGGGGCCATCCTAAAATGAAATAGGTGCTCTATGGTCAATATAGTATACCTGGTGAGCTGACACAAATTAATCACCAAGAAAACTTTTGAAACACACATGTAATAAATGTTTTCGTGCATTGAGTCGGAAATCAGAAGTCAGGGTCCTGGTGTAGGGATACGTCTGCCACCACACCAACACTGGACTACCTGGACTGATAACCACACTCAATACCCATAACACTATTTCTTCAGATAGATGAATGATCAGAGTCCTAAGTTCTGCGGTAGAACCGAACTCCTATGATACCAATTTGTCACGACCCATCCTTGGGGCCCGTGCAGTGACTACCCCAAGCCCGCCTTCCATAGGCCAGTGGCTGGCGACTAGAACCAAAGGCAGAAATCCTGATAAAAGGGAAGGCATTGCATTTAAAAAGTATACAAACACCACAAAGTACTCAAGATTAAGTAAAAACTAATCCAACAGTGTACAAATAAAAGTTCTGAAAAGTAAATTGGAAAGAATACAAACCCAACTGAAAGTAAAGTACAACTGAAATAATGTACAGCAGCAGGAAAGTAAAGCAGGAACTCCGAACCTTCCTCTGGAAATCCCACCTGATGGGTGGGTAAAGATAGTCTCCTATGCTCCTCAGCTCCAGTCGTCCACTCATAGTACGTTTCGTCCAGCGATCCAACTCCAGGTACCATCCAGCTCCATGAGCTCCCACCTCGATCTGAAATGTCCATCGTCTGCATCCAACACAACGTAGTGCGGGCATATCCCGTGCAAGGGTAGGTATACGCTACTCAGTAGGGACCCCGAGACCCCCGAAGGTCTCCCAGAATCCACAAAGGATAAACCTCAAAGGAAAGATACAATCATGAAGTAAATACCAACTCTAAATAGGTATATGCCCATACATAAACCTAAGTCATTACTTCTAGCTCGCCTCCAGCACATGAGCCCAAAAAAATCCCAGTTCACATAGGAAAAACTTAACCCATTCCACATAGGAATTCACAACCCAATCCACACAGGAAAGCACAATAATCATATCGATGATATTGATTGTAAGTTAAGAATCATCTGACACAGGTATACTTTTTCGTAAGGCGATAAATATGATCAGATATAGCCACTGATTCATCTAAGCTCTCAGACCCACATATGTTACAAGACCAGCTAAGCTATCAGACACACACAAGATACAAGAGAAGCTACTCTGCTGGACCCACAGAGGATACAAGTATATAGGTCAATACTGTCGGACCCCCATAGGATATAAGAACAGTATTCAAGTACTGCTAGACCCATATAGGATACAAGAAATGTAGTCACCACCATCAAACCCATGGAGTATTCCAGTACGGTATTCGTCGCTACCGAACCCACGGAGGATTTCAGTACAGTTGTATTCGTTGTCACAGTTGCAGCCAGCTCTAGGGTTCCCGCACACAGCATGCTCAATTCCGGGAGGGTCCGCTCCACAAGGCAAGGGGGTAGGTACATCAAATAACATGATTTCTGGAGTTGATGTATCCCAAAGTTATGTCTCGTCAATAGGAACTCAACGTGACAAACAACGCGTTAATCAGATGCCTGGTCTGAGAGTTATTGGCCTTTCGTCTCAGGGGCCCGGTTGGTTTTTAATTTAAAACCACCCCGACCGTACTCCAACTGCATCCAAAACTCGATTGGAGTAAGAAAAATGAACTGTCTCACTATGATAAATCCAAAAACGTTGACGGCACGTCAATCGGACGTCCGAAGCTCATGTTATAAGTGTTTCCGCTCCGAGAGCCCGGATGATTTCTTGGTCAAACCAACCCGGCCGTACCCAAATTTCACCGAACCCTTATGTGTAGTATACCAAAATGACCATCTAGATCCAAGGATCGCTATGCAAGTTACACTGCATCGATCAGAGGTCCGTTTCCCATGTTATGGGCATTTGAACAGATCTGTACGGAAAGTAGGGGTTCGGGCCCGGTCCGACCCAGCCCGATAGCCCCTAGGTCGGCCTGAACCGGGTCGACCCGACTGGGGTCCGGGTCTGGACCTTTTGGGCGTGGCCCGGCCCGGCCGTCATGGGTTCGGCTCCATCGACACAGCCCAGCCTGGCGTGGGGGTCCGACCCCGCACGAGCGGCCAGGCCCGGCGCGGGCGGTCCGGCCCGGCACGACCAGTCTGGCTCGGTGCGGGCACCCTCGCGCCGAGCAGACGCCGAAGGAGGGGGGGGGGCTGCCTCCCTCATTTTGAAATGGCGGCCCCCATTTGTGGGGCCCTCCCTTTCAACCTTCTAGGGGTTACGACCCTCGGTCTTCCAAAATCCGGCTGGCCGTAATGGCCGGTCGGTGTGCCGCCACGGGACCCCCGTGGGTCCCACCTTCCGAAGTGTCGGCGGCCTGCTGAGTCCGGCCGCCCTCCCCTGCACCTGCCGCGGCCTCTTTCGGCTTCAACAACATGGCGCGTCGGCACCACACTCCTTCATCGCGGCCTGCACCGGCCGTCGTTCCCCCATTCCCGCACGGTGCTGTTGCACCGCACTGCCTCTGTTCCAAACCACAACGAAGTCCAAAAACAAAGGGGAAGGAGGGTCGGCCATGTTCGTACGGTCTGACCTCCTCCTGTTATATTGATAACTAGAATCCAATAAATAACAAATAACTTCAAATAATAATTATTTAACGATGAACAACCCCTACCTCGAAGAGATTCTCGGAAACTTGCGTTGTAGAAGACGGCGTCGCAGGTTGAGGCTCCGTATACGTCGATGGAGAACGTCCAAGGAAGAAGCAGTGACTCCCTTTCTTTGAAGCGGGAAGAGGAAGGAATGCTGTGTCAGCATTCTTCGCTTTCTTGAAGGAGGAAGATTAAGTTCTTCAAAGTGTAGAACTCTTCCTCTCTCAACACAACGAAGCAACCAAAATAAAATAATGCCTTTGCCTTATTTTATTACTTTTTCAAACATTTTTAAAATTCAAAAACATAAGATCACTTAATAAATTAGTCTTGAATTGTCAAAATTAATAGTGAGTTTAGTTGGTTAGCATTAATGTGGAAGAGAGAAGCCACAACATTTAATACACGAGAGGTTTAGAGGGGTAAGGGAATTTGAAATGGTGGGGGCTCGTGTGGGCCCACCTCACTAATATCCTACCATGAGAAGTTAGGATTTTAGTGGGTCCCACCCCAAATCCCACACATGGGGTTTAACCTCTTATAAGTGAAATAAAATTTGTAGCACAATTTTATTTTTTTTATACTTAATCAATAATTTTTTAACAACTATTCACGAGTAAACGCTACTCCAGTAAAGGTCTTCTTAAGAAATTACTGACAATGCGGTTTCATTGGTGCCCTTGGATTTCAATTCCGAGTACCGGTTCAAAGGTTTTAAAAACTCACTCGTTCGTTCACTGAACGTACTCGAGCTAAACTTCGTAAATTGATTCCGGGCACTCCGGGCCTCGGAATCAGGTGTCGTCAGAAACTACGTAAATGTAAAATCCCAAATAATTTATGAAAAAATTTTCTTTGAAATTTACAGGTCTTTACAATAAGAAATGAAATATAGAGCCTCATACCAAAAGATATAATGAAAACTGTGGAATGAAATATCATCAAAACACATATCAGTAATGTGGGAAAAACATCATAGTAATTTATTAAAAGGGATAGCAAAAAGGTTCAAGTGTGGGAGAGAAGGCCTCCAATATCCAGAGTATTGAAAAATCATTATATTGTAGGTGAATGTCATATAGGAAAGTAGAAAATCACCCATTGACAAATGCTACAACTATAGGGTGAAAGGAAACAATGTATGCTAGGGAACTAATCCTCAATCCCTCAAGGATAACTATAATCAATAGACACCATAGAAAAATGAGAAATCGGAGGCTTACTACATCACTGTTATAGATGATGAGAAAAAAAACGAAATCATACAAGGTACACTTTCTATTCACTCATGATTGGAAACGTCTTGTTTGATTCTATTAATATGATTTCCTTTAAATCTTTACACTTTCATATAACTATATAATCAATGACCCAATTCGTTAATATAGATATATATTTAAAAAACACCAAGATATAGAATCATAGGAACCCTTGTTTCGGACTCTTCACATATTAGAGTATGTGGGATGATTATACTTGAAAATATCATGGTACATCCCTTGGTGGAATTAGATTCTATAATGGGAATGGATTGTATCTTATTATATAGTTAAAATATCAATTTTTGGGAAATTCAAATATCATTTCATATTCTGAACCATCCAATGCTCATATAAAAATTCAAGGCATATCATGAATATCATTTAAAAATCATTCTATATTGTGGGTATTGGTTCCCTATGATGGATCATACATCTCTCATATGGTTTGGTCAAAGGAAAGTGTAACCCATGTTGAAATAGCCTTCATGAGGGAATACAATAATGTTTTTTTCAAAGGGGTATCCAGACACCCACGTGATCATGATGTAGAATACTCAATGGAACTCATATTAAGAGCTAATAACATATCCATGTGTCCTTATATTATGGCTCCTATTGAACATTAGGTGTTAAAGAATCAACTGCAAGAGCATTTGGAAAAAGGGTTCATATGCCCAAGTGAATCACCTTGGGGTGCTCCAGTTCTCATTGTGAAGAAGAAGGATGGATCAATGCAACTATGTATCGATTATCTGTAAATCAAAAATATCTACATATACATCATGTATCCACATCCAATGATTTATGACATGTTCAATCTGTTACAAGGAGATCGATACATCTCAAAAGAACTTATCCAATCTAGATATCATCATCTAAACGTGAAGATGGTAGATATTTAAAACACGACCTACCGTACAAAATATGCACACATTGTGTATTTAGTGATTCCCTTAAGACTTAATAATTCACCTGAAATATTCATGGATTTGATTAATTTAGTCATTAGACATTATCTAAAAAAAATTTGGTAGTGTTTACCGATGATATTCCCTCCTACTCCATGAAAAATATAGAAAGTGATGATCATTTAAGGCTTTTTTGAAGACATTGAGAAAAGAGATGTTGTACACCAGGTTCAATAAGAGTGAATTTTGGATGAAGAAAGTTGTATTCTTGGACATGTGTTCCCAATTGAGGGAATTTTTTGTATATCCTTAAAAAACGATTAAGGAATTCCCCATGCCCTTTGGTGTTATAGAAATCCATAGTTTAATTGGATTAGGTTGGTACTGCTGATGTTTTATTAGAGAATTATCACGATTTTGAATCCCACTAGTTGTGTTAAAAAGGAAAGGGGTATAGTATATATAGATGGAAAATTGTGATGAAATCATCTAGGATCTATAGAGAAGGCTTATCACAGCACATGTACTCACATTATGAAAAAGTATAAAATTTATTGTTATATATAGTGATTATTCCAAAAATGTCTCGGATTCTATTTTAATGAAAAATGATAATGTGATATCCAATTCTTCATAGTATTTTATAATCTATGAACAGAACTACACTACACATGATCTATATCTAGAATTAGTGATTTTTTCCATGAAAACATGGTGGAATTACCATTATTGTCAAAAGTGAGATATATATACTCACCATAAAAGTTTAAGATATATATTCACACAAAATCAATCAATCTAGAAGGTTATATATAATCAATGTCTATGATTTCACAATTCAATATCATCATGTAATTGAAAATAAGGTATCTAATTCTCTATGAAAATAATAACATTCTAGAATATCCATGATGTGGATTGGGAAAGACCTGATCTTCATGTATATCGAAAGGAATGCTTTATAAATCATAGTGGTAGAGAATACATACTACCTTTCCCAAATGGTTTCCATAACCATATATCCAACTGAAAATTATGGGGGAAAAGGGATGATCTAGAGTTTCAAAAGTATGTGATTAAGTAAAGGAAATGAATCTTCATGTCTTCCATATCGATGATGATGGTGATATTTTTTTTGAATGAGATTTTTTTCTATCATGACTAGAGATATAGAATGATCTGTTTTATAATTCACATTACTAACCTCTCTCTATCCATCTTGGTTTCACCATGATGAAAAATTATGTAGGAAAAACATATGATGGGACAACACGAAGAAAGAAATTATTGAGTATATCCAATGGTGAT
Organism: Viscum album; assembly: GCA_963277665.1. NCBI lineage: Eukaryota > Viridiplantae > Streptophyta > Magnoliopsida > Santalales > Viscaceae > Viscum > Viscum album. Next base: position 1,252,514,255 of record OY728150.1, on the reverse strand, counting down.
TGATATGTCATCATGCTAATGCAGAGATTTGTATTTATAAAAGGATGAAGAAATAATTCCTTATATCCATATGGAAATGGTAGAATGTCACTATGGACTTTGTCAGGGGATTATCTAAGACATCAAAAGGAAATAATGGGATATGGGTTATGGTGGAATGACTCACCAAGACTTCCCACATCATCATTATTCATGAAGATGTGTAACTTGAACAAATTGAAATTATATATGTGATGGAAGTATTGAGAATTCAAAGGGTTTTAATACAAATTTTCTCTAATTGGGATCTTTAGTTAACATCTAAATTCTAGAGGAGTATTCAACTTTCTTTGAGTGCATGATTTATTTTCAACACGAAATATCACCCCCAATCTAATGAACAATATGAAAGGATTATACAGACAGATGAATATATTCTCAAATACATCTCTTTGCAATAAAATTGTGGATGTGATCATCATCTCTAATTGGATGAGTTCTCATACTATTATAACTTCCATTCAGGTATCCAAATGGAATTATATGAATCTATGAATGGAATGCAATGTAGACCTCAATCCTATAGGGATAAACATGAAGAAAATATATGCACGGATCTAATCATGTTCAGGAGATGACCGTCAAGGTTCAAGACATCCGAAAAATATATCTAAGTTTGTCATAGTAGGTAAAAGAGTTTTGTTGAAAATATTTAGTGGGACATGGAGTTTGACAATAGAGATAAAGTTTTCCTTTGAAAATCACCATCCATGAGATTCATGTGGTATAAAAAAAAAGAAATGTAAATACCAAGGTATATTAACCTCATTGAGATCAATTATGAGACCTAACTTAATTTATCAATGTGTTAGAAGTATATTTTTAATTATAGTTTTTTAAAGTAAATTAAAATTTATTTAAAAATTAAATTACTAATTTTGGGATAATTATTTCCAATAAATTATGTTTATTTTTGAATTATACACATTGAACCAATTTTAGGGTAAATCATAGTTATTTTTTTGAAAAAGTTGAGTTCTATATGAATAGTGAAATTTGATAATTCTAAAAATATGCTTAATAAATGAATTTTTGCATCATGTTTGAGTCATATAAGATGTAAATGGACATTACTTCCAACTGAAATTTTCAATTAATTATATATAGTCATATAATAATCCCTATTTCTTGTTTGTCTAAAAATTATGAATATAATGAATTAAATATTCAGAAAACACCCCTCCCATCCACTATAAATACCACCCAATGCAACCTCATTTCATCACACCTCTCAAGCTTCAATAATTCTAAAAATTATGCCCATTTATCTTGTTTATCCCCTCACACCTCCAAGATATCTTGGTCTTATCAAAATACTGATCCTAGGTTCCTTGAGGGGGATCTCTAGAAGGGAATTCAAGAGTTAGTTACTCTCTCTTTTCATATAATATTCTTTCAAATTTCATTTAATTTCTTCTCCAATCCTCCAAATCAGTTACCCAAATTTCAAGATTACACTTGTATTATTGATATATTATTATTCTTTCATCTTAATCAGATATCATTCAATAATAACCTCCCTCTCACTCTCTTTTAATTTTAATTTAAATTAAATCATTTCTCGTGATGTGTCAATTTACCATCATCGTGGGTGATGCACCTTCATCTTCCATAAACAACATGAACAATAGAAATAAAACTATTAATTTGTAGATAAAATATTGAAATATTTATGTTTTAACCAAATTTATTTTATCTAAACACTTTTTATCATAATATTAAACAATAAAACAAAACATGTTCATTGTGATCCAAGACCACTCCCCCCAAATTATCAAAAAAACGATCAGCTATAAATATTATCTAATGATTCATTATCTTGGTATATAAACAACATCATTATTAGTTCATTTAACCTCATGGAAGATCATTAATAACATTTAATATAAAGACTAGATGTCAATCATGTTTTACATGAATTTACATTCACGAGTACAAGTGAATCGTGGGTGGAAACTAAAAAAAATAACACCACTGAACAAGGAATTTAAACCCTATAACTCATCCAACATCAAATAAAAGAATATAATGATACCATAATGAAGACTATTAATTTATAAAAGTTTATTTATTTGTTAATTAATGAATCTAATTTTTTTATATAATACATTAATGTGGAGAACGAATTTTGACACAAGGTTAGGGGAATTATCAAACACAACTTTCAGTCTTCACGTTTTCCATCATTCACTCCATTTTCAGTATGTTAATTCTTAAAAATAATTACTCATCATTATATTATGTTTTATGGAAAATACATGTTTTTTATTATATTTTATGTCAAAATAAATTTCTTCCAAAAGAACCCATATATCAAAAACCCACCTTTTACGTCCCACCAATGGTTAAAGGTTCATGTATCATGAACGTTTTACCCCCTTTAAGTTGGGATCACAAGGTTTATTAATGTATGGTTTAGGAAGTGAAACAGATTCCTTTCCATGGATTTTTTATTCATTGATATATTTTCTATGTGGAGTGTATGATAATGTAAACATTATATTGTGGCAGACGCGCCTAGAATTATAGAGTGCAATGAAAGTGTTATGACGTGATGTGTGTGCCCAAAATTAAATAGTAATCAAATACATTGTTTAATTTGAAGAAAATCATGATTAATGTGATATATGAATGAAAATTAAGCTATCATTCTTCATAATTTTTTTTGAAGTCATTCACTTAAACATAAGGTTTTATTTTATGCATATCCACTTTTCAAGACTTTAATTAATTATTCAAATCATGTCTATGACCCTCTGCATATGTTATGATAATAATTATTATGATCACATTGTGTTATATTGATTCATGTTATTTTCCTCTTATTGGTATTTTATCTCATCCCATTTTGTTATTTCTCACCAGGTGACTATGTATACTAAATACTACATTTGTTCCAATTAAAAGCTAGAGAAGATGGAATAAAATAAATTATTATGTTATATATTGTATCTATTATGTATTTTCCATATTTTTATAATAAACTAATCCTTTTGATCCATTTTTTTTATTTTAATGTTCATTACCATTAAAATGTTGAAATTGTAATGTATGAAAAGTCTGGTCGCTGTACTAGGGTTCAATGCAAATCAACACTTGAAAAATTATATCATTCTGATAATTTTTTCAAAAATAATATCAAAATTATATTTCAATTATAATATGAATAACATGAATAAGTTAGTAGCCGAATATTTTTCATTATTTCAAAAATCTAATAAAAATATGATAACTTACCAAACATCTGTACATATGGTGAACAAGAAGAGGAAATGCAAGGAGAAGATATCTGCGGGTGTGTCCCCTTCAATATCATCGATTCGCCAAGCATTAAAGAATAAAATCATATCATTGGAAATAAAGTAAAAGGATGAAATTTTAAGTTCATGTGGAATTAATGTATTATAGGATTTGAATTGAAATGTTGTGAAAGAAAATAATGTTGATGCTTAAACATAATATATATCATATTAAAATGTAACTTTACTATTTATGAATGTTAGAAATTGGATATTTCTTGTTGCACATAAATTCTTATTCAAATATTCAAAATAAATATATTGCAGACAAATGAATAATATGAGAAAGAAAACTGATTAGAAATATTATTGGGAATTTTAACATTATTATAAAGATATTATAATATTATTTTTCATAGGGGAATTTTTCATGTACTATATAATTTAAATATAAACTATCAATTACCTAAAACATAATAATTTTATTGAGTTTAGAAAATAATGTATCTTTTAAATTTTTTAAGAAAAATGTCTCCTTTAAAAGGATATTTTATATTATGGTATGAAATTTATTAACAATGTACTATATATACATGAACTTGGAAATATAATTTTTTTAATCATTGATGATCCCAATTAGAATGAATTATATCCTACTGACTTATGGAACATCACTAGAGGTCATGTAAATTAGAAGCATTTAATTAAACCACATCAAGTAGTATTTTTAGGATCCATTGAGTTAAAATGAATATATTAATTTCATTCTTTTTATAATTTAAAATGACCAATGAACTATTTTTTGGAAGGGATACAGATCAAATAATAATTTTAGATTATTTATATTGTTGTATGTTGTACATTTCTAGTATAAGAATGAGGTGGTATCTCTTATTTAATTACATTTGAAAATGAATTTAAAAGGCATGGTTATATCAACTTGGTGTGTTATAAGTTATATTATATTTAGATGTTTAAGAAATATCTAAATTTTGGGTACAATCATCTTGGAAAAATGATTATAAGTATCATCTCAGACTATGGTAGAGAATATATTATCCTATATTTCTTCAATAATTTATTGGTGTGTGGGATTATATCGAAATGTTATTTTTAGTGTACTTCATAGTTGAATGTTGTTAGTTAATGGATGAATCATACCCTACATGACCTGGATAAAACATTAATTAGTCTTGAAACTCTAACATTATAATTTTGTGAATATAAACTACTAATTTTGGAATACAGAGAAAAATATATGAATTATAATTTGGAAGATGGTATTTCTTTTTTTTGTACGGGAACCTATCCATAATAAATATTTTTATAATAATTTTAGGATTTTTTTCGAAGGCTATACAATATGATAAATTAGTATCTCTGAGAATTATGTGTTTGTGTTTATGTTTTTCTATGAAGAAACAATTATAATGCCCATATAACATACATTATTGAATCTTAATTATGGCATAAAATTCTATATTTCTATCAAATAAAAATATTTTAAATGGAAATGTTGGGATATAGATGGAATTTAATGGAGGCCATTATCTAAATAATAAATATATGGTATATTAACAATATATAAATGGGATAGTTTGATTAAAATATGTTGATGGGACATGATAACTACATTTTTCCCAGAGAGTGCATAGAAAAATAGTAATAAACAGTTTTCCATACCTCAGACTGAGAAAAACATTAACACTAAATAATGATGATCATATATCATATAAGTTAGTACTAAGGGGAAATGGAGCATCAAAATTGAATGAATCTCTGTATTGTAAAATAGATATTGTGTACACCAATCTTTATTGTATTTTAATTGAACAATCATATGTGTAAAAATTATAGGACGTAAATAAGTATTCAAGAAAAATATGTATATTATTTACCAAATAATTAATTAAAAATCACGATTAAGTGTGACAGGATTTAGGAAAAGTAAATTCTTATACCCTGGTGAAATAGTATACCTATTATCAATACTGAAATTTATCAAAATATTACTTTCAATAGTGTCTATAAATTACAATTTGATTTTGAGAATGGATGTAAAAGCTAGTTTTTCAAATGGGAAGTTGGTTGAATATGTCTATATGGAACAAGAGAAATGTTATATTATGTCAAGAACTACCAATATATTATACTATTTATAGTTATCTATTTATGTATTGAAGACAAAATCACGATCATCAAATTTTCATTTTGATGGGGTGATAATAGAATTTTTTATCATTAACATTGAAATAAATCCTTGGGTTTACAAAAAGATCCATTGGAGTTCCATCATTTTCTTATTATTATATACTGATGACATATTGTTAGTAGGAAATGAAATAAAATTAATATAGTTAATGAAGTCATATTTAAATAAATTCATCTCCCTGAAATACTATGGTGAATAATAATTCATTAAGGTATTCATGATCAATCATCTTATATATATAAATGGAATCAAAATAATTTTTTATAGACACATACACACATGTATATATGTATATATATTACTCAAAATTATAAATATTTCATAATCTAAGAGAGGATATTGTGTAGTCTCATATGCCATTAATCTCTCTAGAAATATGTTTCAACATATATAGGAGGAGATCGATAAAATATATAGAATACCATGTGAATTGCATTGGGATTTATCATGTATGTAATTATATGTATTGGGGTTAATGTATCGTATTCATTAATCATAGTGGGTTTATATCTTGATAATATTGTATAGCCATATTAGGTAGCTATAAAAAAATATCCTCAATTAGTAGTGGCATAAAATGGATATATACTTAGGGAATAGAAGATGTGTCGAACTAGTTATATGGGGATACATTCAAGATTAATATTATAGTGATCGAGATCATCAAAAACCATTGTAATGTGATATTGATTTTGGAATAGTGGTTCATTGAGTTGGAAAAGCTCAATGTAGTTAGTGGATACCATCTGGATAGAAGTGTCTATGAGTAAGGAGACTTCTGATACAACTAAGGAATCTATTTGGATTTGAATAATTTTTTTACTATGAGTAGAGTTTTACCTAGAAGTGTGGATCCAAAAATTTATATTGTAATTATACTAAATTAGAGGTACATTCCATTACGCCCATATCTCACTGGTAGAAAATTCATATAATACAAATTTTTAACGACTTGAGGGATTTTTCTAAAACTGGTGAGTTTATTATTAGTAGAATAACCATTGAAAATTATGTTTTATACCTCATATCTAAAGATATATCTAAAATAAATTTTGATACTTATGTGGGAGATAGTAGGTTGATAATTTATATTTGATGGTTCTATTGAAAGTGGGAGTTTTCTGAATGGGGTCCCTAGACCTTACTCTATTATGTACATTATTGACAATTATATTTATATAGATTTATATATAAATGAGTTAATTCATTTTGTAATTGTGTTGATACATATACACCCACTGTTCACTTTCTATGATTTTTATATTATGTTTCATATCAAACAGATATAATAGATCCTAACTATAATGATAACTTCAAAATTTGATGAATGTAATATTTAACATATTTCAAATGGTTTAGATTCATCATACTGAAAACTAATGATGATTTTTGACATGTCATGTGTTCATGGATTATAATACATTATATATCTTCATAGGATTATCACACATAGGGATCTTGAGTGGGCGTGATAATGTGGAATAACCCTCTAATATTAGCACCACATTTTTTATTTAACCATTTTCTATTCATTTTTTTTCTCTCTAAATATGGGATTATTTCATATTGGTATCATTTGATTGATTATAGTGTTTATAGTTAAAAAGCATGTCATTTATGTCATGGTGATATATCTTGTGCTCAGTGTATCTTTGGTGTTTTTCCATTGGTTATTGGTCCATAGATAATTTTTTGATATGTGGTTGAGTAAGAGATATATTTGGGTCTTACATTTAGTTGGAATGTATTACATTAATTTAATACATGACTGCAGAACAATAAGTCAATTCTATTGAGTATAGTTATCAAATATATAAATAATCAAATGAATGATGACAATCATTTTTGTCCTTGATGATTAAAAATCATTATACAATGTTACTATATGAAAAAAAGTGTTACAAGAATGTATTCATAGCAATATCATAACTCATCTATAAAGGGGATATTATGGGTTACTTGCATCAATATTTGGTCTATGAGTTATACTAACCACTATTAAGATAACATTCTTGATGGACACATAGTAGGTGTTTCCGTATGTTTCACGTTTTTTAAATAAAATAATATTGTAAGCCTATATAACCCCAAAACTCATTGGTTATTAATCATATTCATGTTGACAGAAACATATAAAAATAAATCAATTAAGTTATTAAATATTATAATAATGACGGTTTGATTTATTTCACTATGATTTCATAGCTTTCTTACTAATAAAATTGAATACTATAATAAAAATTATTTTATAAGAACCTAATACAATCATTTTTTTTTTAATATTTGTGTTTTGAGTCAATGGATAATATTTTTTCATGTAACATTTTTTATGGTCCAATAGATCAATTTAATTCTAAGATGAGGGGGGTGAATTTTTTGTTTAATTTAGGAATTATAAAAAAATTAGAATTTTAACCCATGATACCAATTACTATTTATATACATATCAAATTTTATTAAATACTCAAGAAAGATATAATAGGAAATAATTTAATACCCACAAGATTTAAAATGTTTTCCCTAGGTATGAGAACCTACATCATTTCCACATCCACTCCTATTTATCAATGAAATTATATATTAAGATGAATTGAATATAAATTGTACCAACACCTATTAGGCACCATATACCTCTCAATAAGAATTATTTTACCAACTCCTTCATGTTTACAATATTTTCATATAAAAAAATTGATCCAAACAAAAGAATAATAATTTTGTTGAATCTTCTCTATAAATTCTTAGTCTGAATCCTCAGTCCGATTTTTCATGATCAGACAATCACAATCTGATGAATGTGGATCCAATTCTATCAATATATTACGTCTTGATATTATTCTCTCAAAGTGACATGTTTGGATCTAATTATCGGAATATAATAATTATATACCTAATTCTCTTAATATGATAGACTCAATACAATGAATCCATTTTCAATCTATAAAACACAAACTATTCTAAAATAATAAAAAATTACCTACCTATTTTTAATTGTCTGAATACATTCGTGTCAATATTATTTTTCTCGTTATTCTAAATAAATATTCTATGGTATTATACTCCACATGAAATCTCACACATGAAATGACTCTCAATTTATTTCTTGAATTATCTGCCTTTTCAACTTGCCTGATGTTCCTATAATGAATGATTGATCAAAGGTTGTGTTTATAAGAATCTCAATGGAAAGTGACATGGAAGCATTACCCACTTCCTAAAATCTAATAATCATAAATGATATCTCATATTTAAACATTCATGTTTACTTATATAATAATCCATTGTTTTCAATATTATTTATGAAAGAAATTAAATACATAATTGATGACTTGAATTCATCAAAAATCATCTTGAATTTTCTTTTTTACTCTTATTTGTAACCATCTTATTACAAATATTTTTTTCTACTCAGAGTATGTTTCATTTTGGATTACTTATCTAAATTAGTATGATAAAAATTTCATTTATAGTGTCATTATTCTTTTTTTTATGTCTCGAACTTAGTCTGATATCTATTTCCTTTTCTCTGAATCTAAAGTTTTTATCATTCACAGTGAATCTAAATTCATTATACAGTGAATTAGAATTCTGTTTCCAATCTATTGAATCATGATTCGTTGTTTTAGTGAATATTAATTATATATCATTATCATCCAATTATGATTGAATTCTCATTACGTGGGAATCTATATACTGCAAAATGAAACTATTCAATCCTCTCACCAATTTATCTAGAAGTAGTTATCGCAATATTATTCAATATTTGTGTGATCTTTATGATCAGAAAATCATTTTATGGTTATTTAATAATGAATGAGAACATTCTAAATCTTAACATAAAAATATTTTCTGGATAGTCTTTTTCATCAATATGAATTCTTAAATCAAAAAATATTTCTTTCTAACTCCGAAACCTTATACTTTCTTTCAATATAACAATGTAAAACATCCATCTGACAATAAATTCTACCTCTGATTCTTTTGGATCAAATTTAATGAATCTGATGATGATGAATCTGACAATAGGAAACTAATAATATTCTGTCCAAAAATTATGAAGGACTAGATCCGATTCATGGAAAATAGAAACATTGTCATACAAAAGGATTGTAACAAATAAAAAAAATATATTTTTTTTAAAATTTTTCCCATAATGGTTCTTCAATCTCCTCCATTATATTTCTGAACACCTTTTCAATCAACTTTTACAAATCTCAGAAACATTTCACAACACAAATTTTGTAAACAACTCATGTTTTTTACTTTTATAAAAAAAAATTTGTTCAAAAAACAGTGTGTCGTAACCCCACAATACTAGATAGAGTAATGTTTTTTATGGAATTTCATCCCATGGTGGAATGAAATTTTTTTCCATGTAAATGTAAACTCTCATAAATTCTCTTTTCACACATTCTCCTCATCTTCCCCATTCATTCTTTTCACACATTTTTTCTCTATCACATTTTATGATAACCACAATCATAGATTCCTAAACTAATGATAAGTGATACTTATTACAAATTACAATGTTGTTACTTTATCTCCCCCTTTGTCTCATAATTAAAAGCATATTAGTGGTATTTATTATAAGTATTAGGATGATATTAGATAATTTTGAAAATTTATTTCCATCCTTAATTCCACAAACCATTCTATCAGTGTTATATTTTTAATTATATCAGAAAATTGACACTTTTTTGAAATCTATTACAGGAAAACAACTCCAACTATAACAGTCACTTTTCTAAACTGAAACATCATTAAATTTTTTTTGAACATGATTGTTTAACATGATTAAAGGAATGATAAATTACAATAATATAATAAAAAATATATTTAATTTTTTATAAACATTTACTTTCAATAAATCCCTCTGATCTTCTATACACATCATTTGAGTACAAGCTTGAGTAGCTTCAGAATATTGTGATATAGTTTTTCTCAATGTTATTGAATGTTGTTTCATACTATGCCAACTCACTCATCATTATCCAAAGATATGATTTCTACCTATATTTAAATTTTCATCATTATAATATCTCTCCCAATCGACATTAGAATAACTTTGAAACATTATCTGTCTATTTATTTTGTATAACTACCCATGTAAATTTTTTCTTCTTAAATTTATAAAAATCTTGTTTGAAGTAAATATATTTTATTTTACTGTATTACATCGATATCTGGATCACAATGTCAAAACATAGATAATTTCAACACATAATGATATACTGTATAGAAGACATAATACCTTCTTTCGATAGTCATTATGATTCACAATTTTTCTAGATTATTCTTTACTCAACATTATGCCCACAAAAATGGGTGTTGATGATTCTTTGGATTCTTCCAACCCAAATGAATTTTACAATTCCTTATAAAAAATTTCCTGAAATAAAAATATATATTTTCCCATTTTTAAACTTTTATGATATATAATAATGTTAATTCTATCAATATTTACATTTCAAACATCTTATTCATTTCCTCATAAATAGTTTTACAGAAAAATTCTCTACCCATAACAAAAATTATATGATCCCAATAAACAATCAAAAATATATCTCCATAGTTAACAACATATACATAAGAGATTCTATAAACTCTTCCTTCAAAAAAGATCCAAATTATCAAACAATTTTCATGTTAATAATAAAAATCATGTGGAAATTGTTTCAGCCAATACAAAGCTTTTATAAATTTAAAAACAATATTTTTGTTATCATCAAGTAGAAACACACAATTTAGTTCAATGTAAACATCATCCTCAATCTCACCATTTAAAAAATATTTCATTAAATCAATCTTATAATCTTCATAATTATAAAGAGAATCCAATGTAAGAACCATTTGAATACTTTATAGCCTTGAAACATGGGAAAATGGTTTCATCAAAATCAGCACTTTCCACCATTGAATATCTTTACAAAAAAGTCATTCACTATTTCTTGAATCATATCCATGCCCAGTAAATTTTTTCATATACACCCCCTTTGTTTTGATAACATTTTATTATTTTGGACTTGGATGAAGTTCACATGTTTCACTCTTTACAATATAAAAAAACTATTAATTCATTAAATCCACACATTAATTATGTTGGATAGCCTCTGAAATTAATTCTGTTTTAATGTTTGAGATAAAGAGGCATATGATTTTCTAATCTCAACATCCATTCACTAAAAATATGATCCTCCTAATTCATAATTATTTTTTACTCTACAAATTATTTATGGTAATAAATTTCAATGTATCTTTCTTACATTGTGTTTCCACATCACACTATTATTTTTTGTAATTTGATGGATGTATTGAATTACGTTTAATACTGAAGGAATTCAATAATTAAACTTTACAAATAATTATCTAAAAATTTAGTTAACGAACAACTATTTTCAATGACATTCAAATCATTTGAGTCCAACTGTTTTTAGATGTTTATTCTAACATTGTTAACATCTTCTGTTTAGTGAATAACCATTAAAAGTTATTTCCTCATGATTGTCATCAGATTTCCCAAATCTGGTTTTTTTTATTTTGAGAAAACATAAAATTCTAAAAAATATTTAACTACTTCAATGATAGTTTTTTGTTATAAATATATCATAATGAGTAATATTGTTTTATGGTTTCAACATGCATTTATTTTTATCATTTATAACAATACTAATTTCTTCAATCCCATAATATGCAAAAAACATGATTTTACTAATTTACATGGTTGAATTTCCACCAAGAATTCATTATGTCTTTCTGATACTACATTTTATATTCTAGTATAGTTAGAACTATAATGATTTTTAAAACCGGGATTTCTCAGATAAGTTTCAAAATTCATTCTAATGAATTTAGATCCATCGTCTATTTTAATTTTTTTTATAATAACTCTTTTTTAATTCTCAATATCTTTTCTAAATTATATGAACATTTAAATAGTGTCAAACATATGATTCAAAAACATGATATTTTTTGTCTGTGTGGAATCATAAAAAAATTGATATTCAATAAATATCAATTTTGTCATTAATTTTTGGTCATCCCAAAAAAATCAGAATTATTAAGATTGAGTGGTCTAGTAGATTGAATCTCAACTACTTTTTTTTCTTTTGATAGTCATATTTTCATTATACAATGTAATTCAATACTCTTCATCTCTTATTTTAAATAATGTAAAATTCTAAAAACATCATTTTTATAATGTTTATTCATGTTTTTATTCCCAAAAAAGACCAATTATTCAGTACAATAATTTGTTTTCATCTTCACCACTCATGTTACAGGGATGGTTGAATTCTATTATTTGATAGAGATTCCAATTAGTTCATTCCTTTTTTTGTTATCAATTATACATTATTTACTATTATAGTGGTAAAAATATCATTTCTATAAACAAATTCAATGTAATCACCACAATCATGACTTATAATAAATATGTTCTGTATCATCGGATCAATAAATAATCCTCATTAGATTTCAACTTTTCTACACCAATATAAACTATTATGATTCCTTTAGTTTTTATAGATATATCATAAAAAATAGTAATTGATCCCCCATAAACATATTCGACAAGATTCTATATTTTATATCTCCTTTATTATGAGACAAACAACTCTTATCATGTATCCTTTCTTTGTTCCTTTTACTTTCCTTAAATGTTGTCTCAACCACAAAAGTTATTTCTTCTTCAACATTCCTTTCAGATTTATTTTCATTTATATCATAGAAAACTTGTTACAAAAATAGTGTCAATAATTTTTCATAATGGGGATTGTTTTTATCACAACTTCTACGAACATTTTCCAGACATTCATATTTATTTTTTGTTTTAATGTTTCTAACATCATAAGAATTATCCTTTTCAACATTCCATAAGATTGGAATGTTTCTAATTCTACTTTCACTATTTTTTCTACATTAGTAAAACCTCTTTCTGGGTATATTTATGTTGTCAAAAAAATATAATATATCTACCCATATATTCCAAAACAGTATGGATAGACATCAAATCATGATTTTATATTTATTAAATATCATTTTTATAGAATCTTTTTTGAGGATGACAAATTATTCTAGCTCAAACATACTCAAGACAGAAACCATTTATTATTTTGAATGTGTTTTATACTTTTGTAAATTTGATATGTTTTCCACATCCTTTCTCCACCATCTAATTCTAAATAATTGTTCTAAAATCTGAAATGTTAAAATAATCCGATGATACATTATTTTTTAAGAGAATATCTTTTCTAATTCTAATATTGATCCTTCTTAGTTGTATTGAAATTAAAATCTTTTACTTCTGAATAATTGTAGAAATTTTCATTCATCTTCATCATGGTAATTTCAGACTCAAAAATATTTGATTAAAACATTTTAACCTATTTTACTATAGCTTCTTGATTCATTATATAATCTTCAATCATCATCACCTATTTAGCTTTTCTATGTTTAAAACAAAAAATTTCCGGAATATATTCATCCTTTGCCTTGATGAAGTCCTTTCATACCTTATAATATTCTTAAATGTATTTATCCATTACTCTTATTTCCTTATATAGTGTTTTTTTCTCGATACATGCAAAATTTTCGATTCTGAGTTGATACACAATAATATTTTTCACCACCTTATTCAATTTCTGAGGAATCATATTTTTTCTCAACTTTTCCAAGGATATTTCTAATTTTTTTTAAGATCTCATCATTAGAGGAATTTTTGTCAGCTGTGTTTTATTCAAAATTCTTAGCCAACATATTTATTTTTTTCCAGAAAACTTATTCTTGTATCTATTGGAATAATTTTCTTATTTATCATTTTTATTCCACTTCATCCATTATGGGTTTTCATTGGATTCATCTATATATTCCAGAAAATTATTCTTGGTGTACTCATATCATGTTTTCTGATTCCACTACACAAAAGTCATTTTAGAGGAATTTTTCATCCATATTTTCTTCTATCTCTCTAATTGATTTTTGAGCTAATAGAAATAATCTTATAATTCAAATCATCATCTTTTTTTATTCGTACTCATATGGATAAAATTAATAAAAATATGTGATTTTCATTTTTTTCATACCTTAAAATGTATATCATCATTAGTAAAATTTATAAATATTTGATCTTTCTTAATTTCATTAGAAACAGGAATATAAGGAAATTAAACATAAGATAAATTATCATTATCATCTAAAGAAGCAATTTTTGAGTCAAACCTTCCTAAAAATATCCGCATAAGTTTCATCTGAATTGAAGATTCTTCAAATATATCTCTGAATACAATGATACTATAAAAAATTTAATTTACTCGAAAAAATTATTCATCAATTATATATTCATCACTCATTGGCATGCCTTTATACTTATTATTTCTGATTTATATATTTTCATTAATAACATCTGTATTCCTTTTGAAAACACTTTCCATGTAGTCCCACATAATTTTGATTAATTAAGACCTATCACCTTCTGATAAAAAATATTTAATAGGGACATAAGATTATAATTTCTATTCAATCCCTCATATTCATTAGTTTTATTATTAGAAAATGTCAAAAAATATTCACTCTCAATATTTGGAAAATAGTAGAAGTAGTATCAAAAATTTCATGTACATGATATAAGTGATACTGAATCATCCTATTTTTCATCATTAAATATTTTTCCTTCAAACATAGGAATTCACCTATTATTGAATGCATTTATATTATACATGATTAGGATTCAACAATGACACCTTAACTCTTATACAAATTTATGTTCCAAGGGATCAAATTACAAATGAATGGGGGGGGGGGTTAATCAATTGATCAGTTTTATAAGTATCAAAACATTTATTAATGTAACCCATGTTTCCTACTAATATTTATATCCTTATCAAAATTATGTATATGATAATGCATCAAATAGTTTATATAATCTAAATTGCACATGTTTTATAATGTTTATCCTCCATGTGAGAATATACATCCTTATCATGGCCTCTCTTGTGGGTCTATGGAAATCTTCTATTAAGAAGAAGGGAATACAACTTGTCCCAAATCCCATTAGGCACCTTCTATATATTGATAGGATTGATTATATAGAATCATTATAGATTAAAAATTTTATTGTAAAAATTATGAGCCAATCAAATAAATAAAATCAATGTTGAATATGATCCGCAATTGCTTTGTCTGAATCCTCAGTCTGATTTAGAAAGATCAAATTTTTTCAATCTAATATGTCTGGATTTGATTATCTAAATAAAATATGTCTAGATAAAATTTATTCAATATGATGAGTTTGGCTGATATTATGTCAACAAAATCAATCTCGATCTTATTTTATCAATATGATGGACTCAACAGAATTAACACATTCTCAATCTACATAACTCAAAATCCGCTAAAATACTCAAAATGAGGTACCTCAGTCTGATTCATGTAAAACAATTGACTAAAAATTATCTTATAAATATTATCATGTTTAATTCCATAATTAAAAAATTCATTTTTACAATCATCCTCATGATATCTATGGCCATTGATAACTCTCACTTGATTTCATCAATGATCCCCTTTTCTACTTACATAAAAGTCCTAAAATGAACAAATGATCTAAGGAAGTATATATACGTGAATAAAATTATGGAAACATGGAAACATTCCCTGCATCCTGAAATCTCAAAATCTATGATGATATATCACATTTAAATATCATTATTTAAATCTTCAATCCTAGTTTGATTTATCTGATATTTACACTAAAATTAAAATTCATTTTTGAGCACTTAAATTATTCATAAAACTTTTGAAATTGTCATTTTCAGCCTTATTCATAATCAAATTATTATGCATTTATTTCCTTCTCAATGTAATTCAAATTTACGTTTATTTCTTAGAGTCAGTTTGATTTCTGTTTCCTTTTAACTATCTTTGAATTATTTATCATTCTTAGTGAATCTGAATTTTGTATTTACTGGATATGAATTATTGTTACCTTCCTGTGAATCATTTTTCTTTATTTCAGTGAATCTGAATTTTGTATTCCTATCTTCAAATCATGATTGAATTTCACTACAAAAATATTATATTAATGTAATGTATGATTATTTAGAAATATTAAATAGATATATATTACTATAAAATAATTGTTAAATGCATTACTATTATTTATTGAGGAATAATGTTCTATAAAAAACAAAAATAATAATATAGTAAATGATATTTTACAATTGGAAATGATTGAGGTTTTTAATTATAGATAAATAATAACATATAAGAAAATATTTCAGAAAAACTCTGTAGTAAATTCAAAATGAACATTTTGTGTAATATTTAGATGACAAAATGTAATGTATATTTCATGTATATAATTATAATAGACTTATTTATAACTCATTGGGGAATGGGAAAAAATTTATAAATTAATATTTTGTATAAGAATAACACTATATATTTATTCAATTTATTATGTATGAAAAATACATCAATTTATGTTTCTTCTATTATTTTCCAATAAAATAACTGAATGTATTTTATAATAGGAAAATAAGAGAATAATAATTTCATAAAAATTTTAGTAAAATTATTATTTATAAATTCAATCAGTTTTTAAAAAAAAATATTAATTTATAAATTGTTTTTTTAGTGAATTATATTTTTTATTATTGCTCTAAAAATTATAATTTTATTTTTTTGATTAAATTTTCAATGTAATTATTCAATAAAATTATATTTTTTATTTTAATAAAAACATTTTATTGAAAATGTTTTCATGGAATTTATAGTGAAATATTTACAAGTTTTAAAATAATATTTAACTTTCTTATAAAAAAATTAATTATCAATTTTGAAAGATATATATTTTTTTAATGAAATGACTGTAAATTGTAATAAATTTTAAAATAAGTATTTATTTCATTATTTTCAAAAGCAACACAATATTTAAATAAATTAAATTTATTTCTCTACTTTAAAAAATTATTTCTATTCATATGAAAAAATAATTTTCTAATATTTGAATTAATAATTCTGTAAAAATCTTAATAAACAAAAAATAAATCTTATAATTTTTTAAAAATATTTTACAATAAGAAATTAAATTTTTATTTCTCTATAATTGATAAGTGTATGGATGAACATTTTTATAATATATATTAATTTTTAAAAACTAAAATGATTTATGTAGATGTCCTATAAATTATGTTGATGATAAATTTTTTAGTTTAAAAAAATTAAATTATTAAAATTTGAGAGATTATTATTTTTTATTATAATGTATACATTATTTAAAACTGCTAGAAATTTATTTAATTAAAATCATTACCCTCCACTGTGATTTAAACTAGATTAAGAAAATAAATGTGTAATTGCCTCTATATTGTACATTATATTTCCATATTTTGATAAGTAAAGATGATATAACAAAATATTTCCTTGGTTTTAATGTGTGTATTAATGTTTATTTAAATGTAGAAAACTGTATTGGTTACTTTTTTTTCCTTGACATAAATGTCAAGATTTAATAAATTACTTTTAATGTTTCGAAAAAATTCCTCATGGTTATTAACACATTCATTAAAAATTAAATTAAATATTTTATTATTTTTATTTTATTTTTCTATGTGTAGATTATTATTAGAGAATAATATTGTGTAATAATTTTTTAATAATAATTCATAGAAATATATGAGTAATTATTGATGAATAGTAAACTATTAATTAAAATTTTTCGTTAACAAGTACTAATAAATATTTTTGTAAATAGAAACCCAATTTCAACACATTGATAAATATTCCCACATATAACATATCCCAATAATCAAATACATAGTTGAACAAAACCTAGGATATAAATTCATATTTTGGAGAACAAGTTAGTAAAACATCACCCTACCTTATCTTTGATTATTAGGGTAGTTAAGTCACTCATTGGTGAATGTTTAGTGGACATTCACAACTTTATAGAATAAAAACCCACCATTTAATGAATCAATATATATAATATAACTACTAGTCTAGAACCTTGTTATTTGGGAAAAAACATAATTATAATTATCATAGGAACTTCATAATAAATACATTTAATAGGGGATAAATAATTATTATCATAAATTACATATATTTGTTTGAATAAAAAAGGTTAGTGTTTTAATTTATTTTTTATTATTTTCCTTATTAATAATTAAGTTACATTTTAACTCCAATAATTACAAATTTTAATAATAATTAAATTACATGAATATAAATACTTAATCTTAATTATTATTCCATTTTTTTAAGAAGTATGATACAATAATAATATTTATTGCATGTAATTAGTGGAATAATGTGTATATACTAACTTAATAAATTTTTATATTATATTGAAAGTAAAATCTAAAAGTAATCAAGTGATAAAAAAGTATATGCGATTTTTTTGTTATAAATAACATCTTAATCTCTAAGGGTACTATACTAGAACACTCACTGTGACCATCATTGTCATATCAACTATTAAATCTTTGTGATGTGGTTGAATCTGATGAACATGAGTGGGGTCTTCGTACTGTAGATAAAACTCAATCATCTATTACTCCTATGTTTACAATTCAATTTAAAATCTATATATTTTCACAAATATTAATTTATATTAAAATTTGCTTACATTTTTTTTACTTTTTTTTAAAAAATAAGTATTATTTAAATCTAAATAAATTTAACCAACAATTTTTTTCATTCAATATTGTATATTTACAACAAAAATTACAATTTATTGATAAAAATAGTTATATTAGTTACTAATTTTAAATAAATATTTTTTATTAAAAAAATAGTATAATAAATTTTACTCATTATTTAAAAAATTAATCATTTTTGAATATTAACATTTTAATTCATAATATCATATTATTGTATTTCTCAAGGAATGTCAAAACATTTATAATTGATAAATAATAAAAAATATATACAAATTTATCGAATTATAAATATAATTTTTAAGGAAATAATATTGTTATTATTATGTGTTTATATATCAAAAACATCCAAATATATTTTCATTAAATATTTTCATTTCAGTTGGATAATATAAATTGTTACATAATTTTCCCATTAAAAATTTTAAAAAAAAATTCATATAAATAATCAATACGATTTCTCAAATGGATGTTCAAACTAAAATGGTCAATTATAATATATTATAATAAAATTGTAGTGAAATATTTCAAAAAACCTCCACGTTGACTTTTTCAGTAAAATTTTGTTGTAATATTCTTAAGTATTCCCTAGTGAATTATTTAGTGGAATGATTCATTAGAATTTAATAGTGGAATAACATATATATAATTGTAAAATACATTATATAAAAAATATAAATAATTTTTCTTTTCAGTAAAAGTACTATAAAAACCCAAACATATTTTTTAAGAAAACATAATTTATAAAATTTCATTGAACATTCCTGTTATAAATATGTATCTGAAAATGAATCCAAATAGTTTTCCTCTTAAATCATCTATAATTATTATTTATGCACCTCAAATTTTCCCTCAATTTTTTTCATGAACATTGTTATATGATCTTTAGATGAATAATTTGAGAATAAAGGAGTAACAAATTATATGAGGATGAAAAATATGGGTTATATATGTACATCATGATTCCTACCTCATAGTGGAATAAAGATTCTTAAAAAATGTGTTTAAATATGATAAATATCTTTTCTATTATCATCCTTGGTATATATGGTATGCAGATATTTTCCCGAAAGGGGAATTTTTTTTGAAAACTATAAAAGAATATAATGGAATATTTATGGTCTCTATACTATTTTTTATTTTGCTATTTATTAAAGGTATTGAAAATTCTAGAACAGTAACTATGTTGGTTATACTCATTACACTCACGGTTTCCCAACTATAGAAATAACATTATAGAATGAATGAAACCACACATCCTTCTTGTATGATAATTTGAAATATAGATAGAGTGATTTATTTTAACATTTCAGTATGAAATATGAATAGGATTATTTCTCCTTCCCAACCTCCCAATCATGGTATTTTTTAGTTAAGGCATGCTGATCAGAATGAAGAACATCTAAACAATGATATGGAACAGTGGGTTTGGAATTTATAGTGAAATTCTATTAACGTAAAATAAATATATAAAATCTAGAATCTATGGGATCAGGTTATCTCCAAATTTAGGGATGTCAATGTTAATGATATAAATAAAGATTTTAAATGTCTCTATTGCCGAAACTCGAATTTCAAATCATTTACTCATTTTTACCTTCATAAGAGTGTTGGAGTGGGAAGAATGATATATTTTTTATGTTCTGCAATAATTTTATACAACTAGACTCATGATTGATTGAATTGATTTATTTAAAAGGTTTATACCATTAGAACCTCCCTCTTTATGGAATGTATGTTCCAATATATTCGATGACATGAACATTTTGAGTAAATGATAATTATAGTTGAAAAATGTAAAATAAATGATATATAAATTGGTACAGGGAACGAAAATATAATAGTCCACCCAACCATCATTTTACTACATTATTTAGAAGATATCTACTAAATTGTTTCTTTCTGGGCAGTTTCTATCTCTGCTTATGAAGTTGTTACTTGTTACAATGATCTATGACCTTTCAACTATGTTACCCCTTTACTAAACATATCCATTATCTGTACACAATAAATTAATATTAATTATACTTGCTATAGGGATGAAAAAAATGGGGTCATTACAATTGTGAATCAAACTATTTCAAGAAGAAACTGACAATAATTGAATATTCAGTTAAAAAATATTATAATATGAAATTTTTTGTCTCTAAAAGATCTTATATTGAAAAGCATTAAATATTATGAAATTTTAAAACAAAATCATTTTTTTATTCATAAATGATTTGAAAAATTATTTTTCATTCATCTTTCTACAAGAATAAAATATATAAAATAAAAAACTATAATATATATATATATATCATCTCTTTTAAATTTAAACCTAAGAACAATCAATAATAAACAAAATCGAGTGAATAATTCGTTTAAAATTTAATCATACATGTTTTAAATTGTGTGAGTATTTTATCAAATATGGTTTAAAGATATATGGTAGAGATGTTACAAATCAAACTTCTCAGATATTTCCATTCTCAAAAAAATTTAACATTATCAAAATCAATCATTTCATGTTTTGAAATCATTTTTTCTTATGCACAAAATCCATGATTTGAAATACATAGAAATTATAAAAATGTTATGAGTATAATCATGAGAATAAAAAATATGGATTATTATTTATATGATAAGAATTTTATAACATTATTATTTTGACCATGATTCATAGTGCATTATCCTACGATAAAATATTTTTTTGACTTCATCAATGATTTAGGAACCCTCCAACATTAAGAAATACCATTAAATCATTTGAGGATTGAAAATAATTGATTAATATGATGTTTTTAAGTTAAACCTCTTTAAAATTAACATTTCTTAAGATAAATTACATTTCATAAATTTCTTTTTTCCATGTTTTCTAAAATTTGAAATGAATGAGATAATTAAAATTTTATATTAGATAATTCAATTTTTTTCGTATAATAATCCTATAAATCATTGATACCATAATGTTAATTAAATTGCTGCATCCTATAATATAATAGTATATACTAGGTTTATATCATAATATATTTATTTTATTCTGAATATAATCATAAAAAATTACATTAATTTCGTTGTTAAATCGAAAAATCACAATAGAAATAATGTGGAACATATTATCATGGTAAATTTTTTGTTTCATTATATAAATACTATTTAAATATATACAAACTACATATATGAAGAATTTGGAAAAAATTTAGAAATAATTATGATTATGCACTTAAAATATTAATAAATTGATTTTTGGAATCATAAAAAACAAAGAAAATAATGAGATATGTTGAAATTCTATGATTTTTTTCAAAAATATCCCATGTTTTGAGGATAAAAAAAGATGAATAATAAGAATATATGTTATGATTTTTTTAAAAAATCAACCATATATATGCTCTTTTTCAGAAAATTATTTTTCCAATAGTGAAAATGATTAAGAAAAAAATAGTTCCAATTCAATAAATTGATATATGTTAGTGGTTAGAATAAGATATATACATATATATATATGACTATATTTGGAATGGGATTGTAATGAAAAGGAAATTGGTTATATAATGATAATAACTATATAATTATGTTCAAATCAATGAACCAAATCCAAAAAATATATAATAAATATAGAAAAATAAGAAGTTATATATTATAGGATGATAATTGAAATCATTGAAGATATTAAATAAAAACCATTCAAATGATTAGGATAAATCATGATTTATTTAACATCCTAAATAATGGAAAAATATTTTTTATTGAACATGGTGATATTTGAGTGGTTACAATTTATAGGATTTTTCGTTCGTAATTGGTGAGGAGGAGGTGGTTACATGAGAATCACCACATTACCTAACATGTATCAACATATTATAAAATATACTTCTTGTCATAGTTTATCACCTCGAGTGATCTTTACTGAACTAGATTGGATATCGAGAAAACATTGTTGCATTTATGCCAAATCAATGTGATATGCAGAGATGAATGAAATCATTGTTAAAGGGGAATGTAATAGTAATAAATCTTCATTTGATTGCATTTTATTATCTATAAAATATATCTTTATTTTATCAAATATCTCTTTATACCATTTTTATGTGGACATATGACAATTAAAAGCACCCAATCTGTAATCATTTTGCATAATTGATGTTACATTTCATCCTCTCACATTTTGATTAACATTATAGTATTTTTTACAATACACTAATTGAGTTTTAAATCCATTTCATATCCTCTGAATAATGATCTCATGGAATATCTTTTGACTTCAGTTATTCGAATAGTTACATACCAATATATTTAAAATTAAAAACATATTACCAGGGAGGCTAATTAAAATGATCTAAATAATAAATACTATTTTTGACACCACAATTTCATTAAAATTTAAGGCAATCCATCATTCATGGGGTCTAAAAATCATATCTTTACTCCTGTTATGAATATTCTGGTCTCATGCTTCTCACAAAAAAATATATAGTTTCCACAATATTATTTTATCCCTGAAATGTTGTTTACCAACAATTGAACCATTATTTACTAACGCTAAAATAATAAGACTAGTATATTTGGGATATTTAACTAAAAAATATTTAATTACTAGAACTATATCATTGATATAATACTTGAATTATTTATAATATTTGAAATATATGATATTTCCATCCTTGTAAGTATTGTAATCCATATAATTTAACGAAACACGCTACATTGAATATCTTGTAGTATATCATTGTACAGGAGTTCACACTTTATATATGATAAGATAGTAGTCAATGATTATATTATAGGATTAATATTATAATGTTCTTACTCAATAAGGGGTGATCCAAAAAATAAATATCATGATAACTCTCTAGTTGAATCTATCTCCATAAAAAAATTAAAAAAAGGTTAAACTCAACAAATTATTCATTGGATATCGCATGCTCATGAAGATTTATAACCATTACTCTAGACTCAATAAACTTGTTTTTGTACATTTACTTCATCCATCAACTCATAATAACTCACTGGATCTCATTTATCAATTCTATATTGCTCTTATATTATGATGTGAATGAATTGGAATAAACAAATATTAGTGAACTATAGGAGTAAAATAATCAACTAAAATATTTTATTCATTAACATGCTAATTACCATAATATTTAGGGTCTTCACTAACCTTAGAATTCTCTGCCAATTCATTTTTATGATTTATTAATAATATTTGGTTCTTCCTCATCCCCATACTATTTAAATAATTCTTATAAGCACTCTGATTGATAAAATAAAATTTTCTCTTCTATCTATTCTACTTGTATTTCAAGATAGTGGTATTTCACAACGAGGTATTTCTCCTGATATATTATATATATTCATAATTTGGCCAGCATTGGCCATTTTTTAATTGGTTGGGGGAAAATTTTCCATTTAATTAGAAACGACACAATTCTATGGATGAATATTTTCAAGGGACGGTGTGTCCATCACATGATATATCTTGAATGAATTGATTGAATGGTTTATTACATGGTTTAAATTTATTTCATATAAAAAACAAATACTCATATCTATCTTTTATAAATTATATCAGTTTTTAAATTTTATCTTAAATCCACACAGTCAAATATTCTTCTAGATATATAATTAAACATGTAGAAACATGAAAATGAATATATGCAGTCGGAAGTAATTATGAGAAATCATCTTGAAAATTGTTAGGGTTAGGATCCACCTCAATATTTTAGAAACAGTGAGCTAATATACTCATAGATGAACTCCAATATAAACCTCTACACTTTATCACACATTGAATGAAAATATTAGATCATTATAATGAGTATACTTAGTATTTTTTCAAAATAGAATATGAATATCCAAAATCCAGGGTCACAATCCTTCTAAATAAGAAATTATTTATAAATTGTTTTTGTATGTAATAAGTATATTATTATATACAATTAATTTTTAAAGATATAAATTTAATCATTAGAAGAAAAAAATAATTTAAAATCATTAAATAAGTATATTATGATCTCTCCATTACGTTGGAAAATTACTCTTTTAATAAGAATCATAAGAACTAATTTCGTATTTTCCAGGTCGTTAATGAGCTTCTATATTAAATAATTAATTCTAAAAATATATTTCTGTTATCAATGGAGGGTTGTGATCATATATCAGTGCATGAAATGTGTTGAAATTATCATGGTCTTCATGAGGTAATTATGATATAGCATCCATTAGAAAACAAGATATTGAAATATCTATTTGACATATGATCATATTCACTATATATTTAAAATAACTAAAATGAAATTTTAAATTTTTATAGAACTCTCAGAATTAATTATAAATGATTAACTCTAGTTTCTTATCATCAAACACATTCTACCACCCGTAATTATTGATATCTTTTTAAATCAACTTTTTATTTCCATCTATCTTGATAAAATCAACAACTCTAAATTATAGCATTTTTATGGCATAACATGAGTAATTACCTATTCTAGAATTTCGACAATATGTCTCATTTGATTTATCATTTTTTGTAATAGTTGAAGGATTTATGGACTATAGAAATAAGTGTTATTATATGGGGAGTTTAGGTTTTAGAGGATTACAAATCGTTTTTTATAGGATTGATTTTTATTGAGGTAGTTGAATGGTCACATAGTGTGATATATATTGTAATCATGACAAGACTGGACTACATGTTATAATATGTATTGACTAATTCTCGTATTGAATGTACAATGACATTATTAAAATAAATATAATATAAATTAACTAAATAAAAATTCATGATCACCACACTGTTAAATATGTAATATGGTTATTTAAATTTGAACTAAAAAATTAGGAATTGATAAAATAAAATATTTCATAAGGAAAGTGTTATTTAAATTATATGCTAATTTATTTTTCAATATAGATATTATATAAAGAGTTTCACCTATTATCATTATACCTCAAGATTTGATACCTTAAATCAATGTACTTTATTTAGAAAATGGATCATTATATTCATTGAAATGTTGATATCACTTGTTTTATCAAAATTCATAGCAACACTATTAATATAGAATCCAATTTCCATCAATGTTTTTTTCACCCACAACATATTCTAAATACATGATCTGGATTCAATGTATAATTATTCATTTTTTTTATAATTTTACATAGTGTTATTTTATACCAAACCATGATAATAAATATAATCCATGAAAAATATTGGTTCCAATGGTTCTTTTCTATTCTTTTCTACACCATTTAAAATAAACATATGAATATGAGGTTAAATTTAAATCTGTATTTTTTGTAAATTGTAGATTAAGAGACATGATTCCATTAAAATACGATAATTGTTTTTATCATTTTAATGGGATTATTCAAAATTATATATATATATATATATATATCACAACGAAAACCTTATGTAATATTTTATTTTATATGGAAGTAAGATAATGAAATCGTTGAAGGACTCATCTATATAACATTTATAAATTGGTTATACAAACATATCCAAGTGAACTATAATGATAAAATTTATATGATATAGATTGATAAAATTATATTAATGTCCAAAAATATAATTTCATTAATTTATGTATTTTAATTGGTTAAATGTATTTCTATTTAAATTATTATAGACAATATTCTTAACAATATAGTTTATATCACTCATAAAATTCACTTTAAATTATGTTTGAATTATTTTATAAAAATAACTGCACAATTTCTTGTTTGTTGAACCAAAAATAACAATAAAAACATATATTTTCACATTGAATGAATCTATTTATTTTTTTCAATTAAACATATTTGATCATATAATCCCTCCTTAAAATTATAAAAAGAGAAAAAACTAATATTTTATTCAATATTCTTCAAATTTTTCAGAAATGTGGGTCTTCAAACTATATGTTTTCTCAACATAAACACCCCAAATTAAATAACAATTTCTGAAACATAATTTTACATAAACCTAATATAATTATTAATTATTATATGATAAATATTCTAACATGATTCAAATTGATTTTATATAATTTTATCAGAAATAGCCTCTTTATTATTTATTCAATCCCCATCATTATATTATTCACAATTGAAATAACATATTTTGTATTGATCAAAACATGATCATCAATTTTTCCAAAACAATCACTTTTTCCCAATAATAGGGGTCTTATATGATCAGTCGTATAGTTTACATACATTCTTCCACAAGAACATTTTAACAGTATATGCGCTACTAAAACCCAACCCTCATCTGTTCAAACTCATCAAGATATCAGGATTATATATGAGATAAGATATTAAAAACCTATAAAATATTTCATATAATTAATCTTTCTTTAAACTACATATTGACATCTGATAAATATTTATATTGTATGATACTTATGGTTATTGTTTTTCTAGGAAACACACATTATGGTTCAAAATTATTAGTGCTATTAATATTAGTTTCATGAAAATGTTTTTCAAAAATAATTATCCAGTTTATTATTAAAAGGGGATCAGTTCCCATATCATTTATTTTATCCCTTAACTCATTATATTGTCTAAACATAGTGTAGAAAAAGAGTAAGTTTCATTAATAATTATATGAGTAAATTCCTAAAAAATCCAATAAACTTGTTTAATGTGTCTATAAGAATTATTAGTTTAAAAAAAATGAATATTCCTCCATCATCTATTTCATAAAAATTACAACTAATATTCATAATTTTTAAGATAAAATTTTTACTTAAAAACACCTTAATGAATCCTATGATTTGTTTTCAATAATTCAACAAAAAATTGTCTATTTTCATTAATATATTGATTTTAAAAAATGTATTGTCCTAATAACCTAAAACAAAAAAACAATATGCATATTATATTAAAATATATTTTTTGTAGTAATCTCTTAAAAATTATGTTTCCACTAGTCAATATATCTATTCTACTGATGTGACTTTGGAATATAAATAGTATTATTAATAACATGAATTAATATAATTAATTAAATTCATTTTCCAAAAATTCAAATCCATGATCATTTCATTATGAACAAATTTTTAAATAATCTTGATTTTATAAATTCTTATAGATGGCCTTCGGTCCATTAGAGGAATTAATGAAAATATAACATTCATCACCATCATGTATCAAAATTTAATAGCAATTAAATCAAGAATCATAATCAAATACAACATAAAAAACTATTTAATTTAAACAATATATATTATATATTGTATAAACATATCTATGTCTAAATAATTAGTGATCTTTTTAGGGAATCCACAGAAACTAGTATAAATGAATTCATATGTTTCATTACAATTTAATATGAATCACAATTTTTCTATTCATCCAATATAATGTCAAATAATTAAAAAATAAAACATCTTGTTGATAAATATATAAAATAGTAAACATTGTAGTGTACATAAATTCTATTTTTAATAAAATATTTATTTACATCACCATTCATGAAATTTAAATTAAATATACCAAAAGTATTAAGATGAAGTGAATATAAATTATGTATTTTTATTGCTCTAAATGTAATAAAATTTTCATTCATGACCAAAATTAATTGGTACTAAAATAAATCAAATAATAATCATAAAAATGTTGAAAAATTCAAATCGTGTTGTTCTTTAATCATTAAATATAGAGTAGATTGTTGAGGAGGATATAATATAGGGTTCCGAATGATCAAATCATAACTATTTATTCATTATTTTTTGTTAGAAAATTTGACATATACAACATCAAAATTATGCATTGATTATAAATAATATAAATATTTAATCATGTTCTTTTTAGATAAAATATTAATAATCCATTTTTTATTTATTTTTCTGTTTTAATATGCCTACAATGTAAAATCGGGCAATTTTTTTTGTACCCATGCACATTTTGGTCTAGTGTTGTCAGAAACTAATAATTTGGTATCAAATATAAATTTAGATTTTCTATTATTAAAACATGAATTGGATAATTTTTTAGAAACAAAATCATTTTTATTCAATAATTTTTTGGAATTAATACATAAATGTTATTTAAAAAGTCACAATTTATTCCAAAAATAAAGAATGTAATATGAGACACGGTTTTCGTTGATGAAAATATTATAATATATGTTTCTAAAGCTTTGTTTTTATTCCTATGATATATATATATATATATATATTACATTTCTATATTTTTGGATTATTTAAATATATTTTTAAAATATTTAATCCCCACATTATTAAAAAATATTCTAATATAATTATGTTCTTGAACTTCTTTTTATAAACAAAAAATTTTGATTATGTATTTAATATATAATGTAGAAGTATTTAAAAAATAAGTTTTCATATCTAATATTTGATTAATTAATTTTTTATCCTAATTTAAAAAATATTATATTAAATTTTGATGTATTTGTTTCATGAAATCAGAGATATTTTCCAATATAGTATCATATTAGTTTAACTTTTCTTTAGTGTAAATTTTATTTTCAGTATTACACTAATGCATAATGAATAATTTGTGATTTCCTCATATAAATTAAAAATGAAAATAATATTTAACATATGATTAAATACATAATCTTATAATTCAAATGAAGTATAATCATTGTACTATTTAGATGAACTCCATGTTGATTTCATGGGATATTAGAGGACTTGTAATAATGTCTCATAAGACTGTAAACCCAGATGCTTAGTACGACCAATGGTTTTGTGCCAGGTTACCCCATGTCATTCCTGAAACATCTTTTTAGAGTTATTACACATAGATAAATCTATTCTAGAACCATGCCCACATGTTTTATCCAAAAATTGATGTATTTTATTAAAATACCCACATAATCTCTACATTATCAAAATATCTGGATGTTCCTCTTTATGTATCATAATAGTATATCTTATGGTACTTCCCCCTAATTAATGATTTTTTTATATCTAGTTTCTATGGATTTTGCAAATGATTCTATGATACCAACAATAATTCCCCGACCCTATAATATTGGATCTGGTTAATTTTAAATTTCATTGTAATGATAACAACAAATTCAACCCCAATGGATGAATCTTTTAATTTTCTTGAAAAAAATCAATACAAACATAAGTTTTATACTACATATTGAAATTAAGAACAACATATTTTCCCCTTTTAAAATACTCATAAACTGTAGATTATCCCTATAGATCAGTCAAAATATAAATGATCTCATCATTTGGAAAAATAAATTATAATCATGAGTTTAGCAGAGATGCTCAGTAAGCATAAAAAAGATGACCTATGCAATCATAAATACGCATAAAAGTTTAAGGGAAGATATAATACTAAAATACAAGAATTTTAAAAACAATAATAACCATAAATGTGAAGAATAAATAAAATTATTCTATTTAAAAATCACATAGATATTCTACTCATTAAATAATCACATTTTATATCAATAACTAATTTTAAATTGGGGGTATACATAATTCTGGATATCATAACCTTGTAGTCAAGCCCTCAGGCCAAGACCATATAGAAGCAAACCTTCAAGGCCTCCTTCTGAGACACTAGCTTTCTTATGAGAACTAGCAACGCACAAAGGGGATATATTGTGCCCCACCCATCACTTACTAAGTCCAATGAATTCCCTAATAGAAAAGGTTAAACATAACATAAGCATACTAATTAAACAAGTAAATTAAATGTTAATAATTTAACCATAAACCATTAATGGAATAAAATTTTCACATCTAAATTAAAATATATAATAAAATCATAAATAAAATAACTAATATTTAATCAAAATAAATCTACCTCATTCAACCATAAAATCTTTTAAATGATTTTAAAAAATGTCAAAATAATCTAATAAATTAATAAAATATCTTTCAAATAAATATCTGTTTTGTTACATTGAGATTGTTTAAATGTCATGTAATTATAAAATAATCAATTTATTATTAAAATAATCATGTGATCATGTAAGGTATGTTTAAAAACTTTTAGGCATAATATAGCTGTAAAATAGCCACTCACACTATATATGTTTAAAAGACATTATTTCCTTAATTGTCTGATAATTTCATAAAGTCTCGCATTTGAAAAAATATAGAAATATTCCATTAAAAAAATTTATATTAATTTAATTATGGGTTTAAATTTCATCAAAAAAAGTTGAATATTTTTTGAAATACATTTCATAAATCATTGATATGGATGATAATGATATATCAATGGAAATGTATATATAGACCACCTTGAATAATAATGAGATTGTGAAATTGAACATTACAATGTACTTTCCTTTAGTCGAGGGTGAGGTGAAATCAAATATAATGGTTAAATTCTGTTATTAAAATACAAAAAACCTTATCCATATTTATGATATAATATATGATCATATTATATCATTTGTTCAATAATATTTCAGTATTACCATTATTTCGGTTGTTAACTGCTTCATGTTCCAATGCATGATTGGTTTTCGAAGTCAAGTTTTTTTGAATTTTTTTATTATTTTATTCATATACAAAATAATTTAAATTTCATATGAACTATTTTTACTCTTTATATATATTTTATAATCATTATTGAATGTTTATCGTGGAAAATAAATTTCACCACATCTTGGAGATGTTAGGTCAAACGTTTGAATGAGCGAAGATATGATTACCTGGATTGTTAAATGGTATGAAAATGAGTGGTATATTAATTATTACAAATTAGTATTATAGTATATTCGTTATTTATATCCATTATAATCATTATTAAACCCATAAAAAGTAGTAGTGTTGAATAAAAAATTGCAACACGGTTTGGAGATGGTTATTCGTACATATGTGCACATGGTGATATTGTTATTAATATGATAAGTAAAAAGATTAAGGTTCATGTCCCATAGTAATAAAAAATTTAATCATTTACATGATACTTTATTAATATAATTATTATATAAACAACATTATAGGATGTTGGATAAGAGAAAAATAAACTGAATGCAATTGAAAAAAAATTACTACTTCTTTGAGCATCCCCTTTGAATTTCCACAAAGGGACTTCGTAAAATGTATTTTTGAAAAATGTATTTCATCTATGATGATTTTGGGGAATTTTTTAAAAGATGTGTGTAAAATTTTTACAATTTTTTATAGGTTTGATTATTTGAAAAATAGAGGGTCTGATTTAAAATAGACGGGAGGGTCACTTTTGGACAATAACAAACTATTAATTTATCAAATGGTTATTTTCAGTTTTAAATAGATAAAATTGAGTTATATATAGCTTAAAGTTATTATGATTTGTAATCCTGTCAATGAATGATTTTTACAACAATATTAGTTAATAAATATATCCTAATCATTTTGAATTAACCCTTTGTTAAATATTTTATGTATTATCGTGTTTACTGGCCTTTTTAAAAAATAAGAATAATATAGTTAATATAATAAGAAAAATAACCATAATTGTATATGTTAGGACATATTAAAAATGATATTTGTTATTTTGAAGAGGATTATACTTTTTATTAATTTTCTAATATTTTAAAAAATATTATTTATTTTAAAGTATCATTTGGGTCAATATTCGATACAATTAGATATTTTCTATTTCCGAAACATCAAGCCATCATGATAAAGTCAAAACAATAATTTCAATATGTAAGTTACATGTATATGATATCTATAAAATTCTTTTATTTCAATAATTTAGTCAAATTATATTTATTTTTGTAAATTTAATATCATTTAACCGATTTATCTTTTAATAATTCAATTATTCAATCATATTTAAGTCACAATTTTATTTAATTATTTTTTTCCTAATATTATAAATAAAATAAAATTATGTTTATAATAATTAAATATATCTAAATACATTTTATAGTCTTCCATATCAATTATATATCAACATATTAAAAATGATATAGTTACAGAAATTTGAAAATTACATATTTAAATCATATTTCAATAAAATATAATAAATTCCCTAATCATACACAAGTTGTATAAAAAGAGAATATGTTCAACCTAGGGATTATTTTGGTCAAAAAAAATTAACCAATTAAATTTGGACAAGTTTTAGGATAATATGTTATTATTATTATATTATTGTTACTTTTAATTACCCAATATACATTCACACGTAGTAAAAAAATCCAAATATTATTATTCACAAAAAAATATTATTGATCATATTAGAAAATAATTTTCATACTGATTAAAACAAAATATATCAATTTTTTAAAATTCAATTCACAGAAGCTGAATAATTATGTTTAATGTAAATCTGGTTATATGTGGCTAAAATACGGGTAAAAGAGAAGTTAATAAGTTCAATAAATTTTTATCTATAATTATATTAATTAAGGATTCCAATGAACTATATTGGGTTAATATAAGTATTATATAAAATTTGTGGAATTAAAATAAATTTATATTAAAATAATTATTTGAATGAAAAAGATGATTTTTAGCACCTATGCAGTATTTTTCACCATTCATCAAAAACTAAAACTTTTCAGATAAATAACAGAAATTCAACATAAACACATTTTTATATTTTGAATTAAAAAATTATGTCTAATTTTATAAATAAAATTTATAATTTTCATAATTTGGTAAATACTCTTCATAAATTCTTATGAAACGACTTGTTTGATTCGTTATAGTTTACTCATACTTTGTGTTGGGTGTTGATAAAGAGAATAAATTATTTAAAAAGATGAATATCATGGAAGCTTGGGTAATATATATTTGTTCATGACATAATCTAGGGAGGCTGCAAAGGTCATGGGATATTATACCACCTGTGGTCGAGTGCATATGGCCTCCGCATTTTAAAATGCCAAGTGAGGGGGACATACTTACAGGGTATTGACCTTGGAAAGGCCCATGCATTATAATGAATGGTGTTATTATTTGAAATGGGTTGTTTTCAGATAGTAAAAATGGATAATTAAATATATTAAATGAGTTAAAATAAATATAATTGATGATTCCATATTACTCGTGATTTTTACATCATTATTTTCTTTTTATCTAAGGATACTGGTCATCATCTTTTTCTGGCTCAAGAAGTCATAATTTTGGAGGATGGTCCAGTTAATCTCTATATTCTTGATATGTTTGAGGAGTATGAATAGTGAAAGAATACATTTTATTCTTTTTATTATAAATCATTTGTAAAATAGGATATAAGTGTTTAATATGTGGAGAAATAGAGCTGGCTTGAGGATATTGATATCACTTTTTGTTTTATCTAGGTCTCGAATGAGTAATGGGTACCTTCCATAGTTAGTCAGATATGAGGAAAATATTTTCAGTGGGGGATATTGTAGCTTGGGGAGTAGAAAGAGTCATATGTTTAGTGGGTCGAATTCAAGAAGTAGTTCCAAGAAGAGATCCTTTTGTCTCCTATGATGGTAGTGATGAGTATGAAGCTACATTCCCTTCGATAAGGGAGAATGTCAGTTCAGGTGCTGGGATCATGTTCATGGACCTTCATCATATTTGGAGACCTTTATCCAGATGAGGTGTCTTATGTGAGATGCTTTGAAGAGGAACTAATTTGTTCTATCAAGTTTTTTTAATCCTTTTTTATTCAAGCATACTTGGAGGATCAAATGAAGAAAGTGGTGATCAATAAGATGAATTGACATGGAGGTCTACTTTGATAGGGGATATAATATAGTTTTTTTAAAGGAAGAGTTTGGAGTGATAGGTCACAAGCACCATGACCATTGAGGTTTTAGCTTTTTGGAAGTCAACCTCAACATCTTATTTTCAACCTTCTGGTGTTACTAGTTTCCATGATATTCATTGGAGATCTTCAATTGGGTATTTTTGATGTGGGGTTCATGGTAATATCCATATTCAATTCCTAGTAGTTCCTCAAGATCTGTTTGTTGTAGGTAGAGATGTTCACTATCAACCTCAGCAGTAGTTGTATTGGGACCATTTTAGCACCTGGAAAAACATGTTCCCAACATTCGGATGTTCCTTATGTTCATGTACTACATCCCAAACATGGTCATGGAGGAGGTTTTTATAAAACAGATAAAGGAGTTGGGCATGGTTTGTTTCATAATGTTGAGGAAGTACTTACAGAGGGGATAAATATCGTTAGAGGTTTGTTTAGATTGTTTAGAACTCATATTTGTCCTATTTTAATTCAAGATATTCACACTACATTGTTTAACCCACTCTATCCCATGATATGGGACAAAAATGGTGATTTTCCCCATTCCATTAGTGTTGATTACACTAGTCGGGTGCCAGAACAACTTGTTTGATGTTTTTTCGGTGGTGTAGACTAATTATGGGACCACACCATTCCAATGGAGATCTCCTCTTTTTATAGACATTGATATACAATTTCATTCTCTATTAAATCTGTTTGTATTTCACAAATGTTGTTATCGACTACTTTCAAAGGATAGTCATGTTTTTAGAGGTGTGTGTACAACGCCTGGATTTCACTGGGGTGTAGTGTTGTCAACTGGGACCTCATGTATGGATCCCCTTTTTTCTTTTTTGGTTGAGCTGTTAGTGGAATCAATAAACACTGTGATTGTAGAGGTTCTGAGTGTTATTAGGGTGTCCCTGGATGTTTTCCTCATGTAGGTTGAAACAAAACACCTTTTATATGATGTTGAGTTCAGGATACACTTGCAATCTAGTGATTCTCCAATTTCTATAGATCCTTATTGAATGGAACCTTCTGTGTTGTGGGAGATGAGGTATATCATTGAAGATTTTATACATATGGGTTTTATCCAGCCTAGTGTGTCGAAGTGGGGTGCTTCATTGTTGTTCTCCAATATAGTAAAATGTAATATGATGTTTTTTTAGTATATGGAAGGTTGAATAAGATGATGTCTACTAACTATTTCCCTATTCCAAGGATAGATGATCATTTCGACCAGCTAAGTTAGGTGAGTTGGTATCTTAGGATCGATCAGTACTTTTGATATCACCATTTGATATTGAAGGGGAGTGATATTCCAAATTTTTCATTTATAC
This sequence comes from Viscum album, assembly GCA_963277665.1. Lineage (NCBI taxonomy): Eukaryota > Viridiplantae > Streptophyta > Magnoliopsida > Santalales > Viscaceae > Viscum > Viscum album. Next base: position 1,252,478,122 of record OY728150.1, on the reverse strand, counting down.
GCCAGTATGGGAACATTGAGATTATTGTATTTTCATTCTTATTTATGAAACCAGTATCTATTTTCATGGGAATTGTTAAATACTTTTTCTAGGAGTTCTTAGACCTGTTCACCATCATATTCATTTATGTTATCATTGATTTCATAAAGTCAATGTATGCGAATGTTGAGCATCATAGAAATATCTTATTTTTTCTTCGACGCCACCTACTCAATTGAATTTTTCCCAAGTGTATGTTACCAACATCGGAGGTGCATTTCCTTGGGATTTTTTGTCTCAGTTGGGTGTCTCTCCTAATCTATCAAAGCATAATGAATTTGTTTATTGGGTGGAGCCCAAAAATGTGGAATAGGTACAATGTTTTCATGGTCATGTAGGATATTATTAGAGATTTATGACAACTTTATCTCAATTTTATACCCCAAATATAGTATTGAAAATAAAATACTAGGTTTTTTTGGAGTGATTAGAGCCCAAAAATGTTCAGCTACAAGATGGGAAATTGGTTTTTTCTTTGTTATTATAGTTACCATATGAAGAGGTCATGTTTGAGGTGTTTTAATATGATTCCAATATGGTATTGTTATGGATACTGAGGAATTAGTGTGATGTTATATCTTAATTTTTCAATGATGTTACTTCCCCGCGAGCGTAGCTATGCCACCCATGATCTGGAGTTTGAATCTGTAGTGTTTTCATTGATTTTTTGGTTTCATTACCTCATTGGGTAGGGCTTTGTGGAATGTATGAATCACAAGATCCTGAGGTATATATTTTCATAACTTGACATAATTCTTCAATAGTGTTGGTGTATAGAGTTTCATCGGGACTATGATATTGAGATCTCCCACTCCATAATAAATTTAAATGTTTGTGGACAATGTGTTGAGCAGAATGTCACAGAAGGAGGTTATTTGAGAATCTATAGATTATAGGAAAGTGATGGAGGAGTTGGAATCCACGAATATAGAATCAAGGGTGGAGGGTGGTAAACATTATTTCATTCATTTGAGGGGGTTTTCTTATTTTATGAATTAGTTGGAGGAGTCTTAGTGGGAAGATTTAGAAGTCAAGTAGATGTGTGATAGTGTTGGTCATTGTGATTCTCTAAGAAATAGACAGAGAATTGTTGGAATAATATGTTGTTTCATGGAATGTTTTCATTCCAATGAAATTGTAAAAAGGAGTCCATAATGAATTTCAAAGATCACATTTGGTGGTATAATGAATAATGTTTAATATTTATCATGGTTTGAGGATGAAGTTTTGGTGGCCATGGATGAAATGAGCAGTGACAATGTTTGTGGTGAAGTGCTTAGTTTCCAAGTAGGTAATGAACAAGAATTGTATTCCAGGTGTATTAATATAAAATTTTCATATTCCCAATAGTAAATAGGATAACATAACCTTGGATTTTTCACAGGTATTCCCTAATTCTCATGGAGTTTTTTATGCTATCTGGGTGGTCGTGGAGCGGTCGACAATGTTTTCTCACATCATAGTGATCAAGGAGTCAGTCATAGTGGATGCCTTGTCATAGAGGTACATGGATTATGTGGTTTAATTTATTGGGGTTTAGAGGTTCAGGGTCTCATAAATAGACACATATTTTACCTCATATATCTAGTGGTTATTGCAGCATGCTTTGGGAACATATAAATTCCTAAATTTGTTTTTCCACAATCAGAAAAATGAGAAGACGAAAAGGACTATCTTGAAATTGGAGGATATATTGAGGTAATTCATCTAGAACTTTGGTGGTCATTTTTTATGACTCATGACATTGGTATAGTTTTATTATTATAATATATAACACTCTTCCATTGATGGGGCCCCATATGATAGTTTGTATGAGAGACCATTTTGTTCACTGTTGTGTTGAAAGGGGGACACTGAGATAGATTATCTTTGTTGTGATCTGGTGTAGGGAATGAAATATAAGGTTAATATTATTCATGAGAGGGGAAAGGAGTTTTATACTAGTATATGTCCAATGACGATCACAGAAGGAGGCCCATTGTGTCTATGTTTTGGGACTATGTGTTCCTCATAGTTTTCCATCAACATGGGTAGAAATGGTTTGGTAGAGGGATAATGATTTATACAAGGTACATTAAACCCATTGAGGCATTGGGGTGAGTTGAGAAAGTGGCATATCAGTTGGTATTTCCACCACGGTTTGAATGGATCCACTCAATTTTTATGTTTCTCTAAATTTTCATCCTTTTTATGATTACTGTGATGTCATTGATAGGGAGACTTGGATATTTAGGATGACACGATGGTTGTGGGGTTGGAGATAGAGATCCCATATTTCTAAGAGAATGTGGTCTATTGATGGAGCGTTATTTTGTTTCATGGGTTTTTGTGTCATAGTGGACATGAGCAGTGTACTTGGGAGTTAGAAGCACATATGTTTTCCCAGTACCCAGAGTTCTATTTGAGTTATCACTTTTTCTTTATTTCATTGAAATGTGATGTAATATTTGGATCCGATTAGTTTTAATAGATGACTATTTTTTTGATGAATTATGATGTGTGTTGGTAAATTTGTGAAAATGTCTTATGATGTGGGCAGGGGAGGACCAGATACTTAATTAAGATGCACTAATTTTTGTCTAACTAAACTTTTTGGGGTGAGATGTTACAACCCAAACCAGATTGTATCTGGACATGGATGATGGAAATACCTAATGTGTGTGTCTGGGATAATGTGGTACATAGGTTATAACACTTATTTTTTGGGCTACTTTGGGGTAGATATAGTTTTCCAATGGTTGTGTGAATGTGTGTATTGTGAGAGGATGAGTCTTTTGGTTTTGAAGGGTGTTTTGTTCCCATTTGTGTTTGTGTGTTTAGGTAGTGGTTGTATTTAAGTAATGATGAGATACTAGAGAGGTATCTCTTGGGGTCAATGTCCGGTACCCTTTTTTGGAATTGGTCTTCGATTATTGAGGGAAATAAAAATTTGAGAGGTATCTGATTTAATGGGTTTTCCCTCTTCGACAATTGCATTTGTTTTTGGAGGTGCTCGAGGGATGATTCTGATTTTGCATTATTGAGGTTAGATGTGGAAAAGTGGTTATGTAGGAGTTACACAACATGTAACATGATTACAAGACTTGAAATCCATTTCATGGCTTCTCTAGGGATAGTTCAATATGTGAGGGATTTTAAGGATAATTAAATATTTAAAATAAAGAGATGAATCATTTTCTAGGTAAAAATGATCACCTGCGATTTCACAAAAGGAAAAGGGATTACATGTAATTTATTACCCCGATCTTATGTAGTTTTGAAAATTCATTTTCGTCTAAAATCAATTAAATCACCTATGATACCTTAGTTAGTTAATTTTACGAGAACCCTAGGCACCCTGAGGTGTATTCCAATCTCGTCGCTCAATCTTTTAGATCTGTTTACCCTGCTGGTTGTTCATTAATGATCTATAGCTGGACTGTGGTACTTTCATCCACTTTCATTGCTTTTATTCTTCCATTGTTCTATTAAAGATGTTCAATGGTGAAGTTTATTTTCTTTGGGGTACGTTTTGAGTTATATTTTAATGTATATATGGTTATGTATAGGATACACCAATGTAACCATGGTGAGGATGTGGTTGGAAGGTGTTATTCATCACCATGTGGTGTGCAGTAATTGGAAGGGTTCCTTGAGATAATATTTCCTTCATTTATCTTTATTTTGCATCATGCATATGGTAGTTTACATCATCTTATCTATTGATCTAGGTATTCTAGCTTAAATTAAGGATAATGAATCAGTTAATTAAACTGAATGGTTTATTGGTGTTATATCTACATTTTTATAACATATCTATATTTTTTGGATATTATGATTATATTGTCTAAACACCCTACTAGAAATGGAGAATTTTTGTGGATTTGATTGTGCTTGATGCATTTTTTACAGTTATCTCATTGTTTTAGATTGTTTTGTATCACCCTATTTTGAATATTGGATAACCACATATACATTTCAATTGAATTGGTTTTCCTAGTATTTGGTTTTTGTGATAACACCCCCATGAAAATAAGTGGAATGTGGTAAATGTTATTATGATCAAATTATTTTCTTGATTTGTTCTGATATTTTTTGTGTTTTGTATGTGTGGGAGAAGTGTATGGAATGTGGTTGAAATGTGGGGCTATGATGGGTCACATATGATTATGAGATAGTGTTGAATAAATGGTTTTATTGAAATATGTCCGTGGATATGGTTGTGAGTTGGGGGGGTTGTTTTAATGGGTTTTATAGGATGAATTGAAGAAATGATGTAGTGATTAATATGGTTAATTAAATTAATGTTTCCCCATTTATATCACATATAATTCATCCCCCATATATATATGTTGTGGTAAGATGTGTCTTTCATATGAACAGCTATAATTTACGGGGTGTCTTTTCCCCCTGGATGACTAGGAATGACTATTATTGGGTTTCTTATTTTTTTAGTGCCTGAAATATACCTGAGGAAGTAATGGAATTGATAAATAATTTTTTAATAAATATTTTAATAGGTTGGGTTTGTTTAATAATAGAATGGAAATTGTTAAATAAAATTTACTAGGAATGTAAAATGGATTTTATGGCCCGATTTTTGGTGTTATGGATTTAGAGATAGTAGAAAAGTTGATGGTACAATGAGTGTATGGTTTTTATAAGAACCCATATGTTGGGATTGATTTTTTGGTATTATATATGTATACTTTTAAATTACTTGGGATTTATATATTACCAAACCCAAGTTTATCACTATTTGCTGATAACACCCATCATCATAGGGGATGGTGTATTTCCCAACCGCCAGTGAGGAGTTAAAATGGTTGGGTACCCACTCTTCCCCGCCCAATAATGTTTAGAGGTCGGTTAGGGAATTATTTTTTAATTTTTATCGCCTTGGTGTGTTCATGAGAGATGTGATGGCCCAGTTTTTTTTATAATATTTGTTTTTTCATTTCTGGGTGTCTTTGAAATGAGATGTTATGTTCATTTGTTGGAGTATTTAGTATGTAAAATTTTGTGATTTTTTGTGAAGACCCGGTGTGTTTGTGTGTGGGATTGATTATTGTTTTGAGGCCGAGTTGTGTGAGGGAGACATGTGTGGTGAGACCCAGTTGTGTCCGAGCACAATGTGTTGCAAGTCCCATGTGTGTTCAGGTGAAATGTGATGTCGTATACAGATGTGATGAGGTCTTGTGGATATACAAAGTTGAGATTGAGAATCATACCAACAGGAATTTGGTATGGGGTACGATATCATTGATGTGGTTTATATCATATTTCATTACAGGGTTTGTGTTATTTGGTGACCACACCTATATGAGGTTGGGATTGTCAGTATACCCATTTAGGTGTCTCTTGGTTCTATTGTTTACTCCTTGGACTATTAGTATATATCCTTATAATGTGAACAAGAGACATTGGTTTTTCTATTGTGTATACTTTTAGGCTCACCCAATGTATATAAACTATTTTATTTTTTCCTTGTGGATTTTATGGATCATTCTAGACATCAAAAGTTCAAATATTTTACTGTTTTGTGTCATTTCTTTAGCATTACTTTTTTGTATTTACATTTGATAATTTATTTCATAAAAAATGTATGATTTTATAAGTGCAATGTATGATGATTTTTAGATTTCATTTCATATTATTTATTGGATTTTTTGAATATTATTTATTATATCAACCATTCTTGTTTTCTTATAAATGATAATTTGTCACATATTTTTAGATTTATATACCCCTTTTCCTAGACTTCAACCTAGGGCCAACTACAATTGTGACTCGAGGATCATTAGATATCTCTCATCATTGATTTATATTTGTAGGGATGGGGTTATGGAATCAAATATGCACTTTATATAGAGTGAAAAGTGGAATACATCATGTATGTGAGACATGATACATGGAAGTGCAAGACGATACACCCCAAATGTATTGTGATCATGAATCATGAATTGGATAATATATATTTTTACTTAGCTTTCAACTTCCCAAAAATCTCATAATCCTTTTCCGTGGATATTTTTAGAGAAATACCATGTCTCCATCCCCAATATTTTGGTCCCTTCGATGAATTTATGCAAAACTCTTCACCAATAGTGGAATTTTTGATGTGATGCTAAATGGTTTTCACCTTTTCCACTATTAATTAAAATATTTTAGTTCATAAAATATTATGTTCACCAAATTATTCACATAATTTTGGCGATTTTTAATTTCCCCCCAAAATGATTAGTATGGAGACATTTGGATGCTCAAGTGTTAGCTATTTTTAATTCCCCAAGAATTTGTAAATATATTTGTTATAGAATTCTTGGATCACTGAGTCTCTACAAATAATACTTTGATGTAACCTAGCCATGTAAACATAAATTCTTCACTTATGTGATGTGAATTTTAAAAATCTAAAAAACACGATTGCAATGAGTAAGTTATTTGGAGTCTGATAAGAATAACATTTTTTTTGTGAATAGTAACCTACCGTAATGAATAGTAACATTACCTTATTAATAGTGATATAACATAATGGATAGAAACATTACCTATTATTGTATATAAATAATACTCATGTTGGAGTACCACATACCAATGTTCTGGAATAAGTTAATAAATGTTTTAAAACTGTTTTTTAGAATAAATCATGTTTTTAATTAAATATAAAATTAAACATATATAGATATTAATTTTTAAAAATTGGACTTCATTTTTGGATTCTAAACATTGATAAATGGTGGGGGGAATTTTAGGGATTTTTTTGAAATACTATAATTTTTTATAAATAGAGAAATAACATAATTAACAAAATAAGCTAAATACAATAATTATAGAGTCAGTTATGATGTTTTTCTAATGTAATCCCAATTGATTCAGATTAAATTATAATATTACTATTATTGGTCATGGAAGACTTACTATTCCTTGTCTTGTGGAGAAAAAATAAATTAATGAATAAAAAATTGAGAAATCCTCCCTCCCCTCCACTATAAACCCCCCACCACCACCTCTTATCATCACATCTCTCGAGCCATGTGCTTATCCATATTATATCCATATATCCTCCAATCCTCCTCTCCCAAATCCAATAAGACTTGGTCTCATAAAATGTCCAAAACTTATCCCTTAAATATTATCTCTCGGATGTTTGGTTCAAGAGGTAAATTCCTCTTTTCAATTCTTTGTCTTTCCTTTCAAGTACATTTGTTTTATTTTTCTATTATTACATATACTTATCCAAATGTTGTGATGATTCCAGTACCATAAATGTACTAAAATGTTGTCCTGATAGTGGAATAATTTATCATCATATCTTCTTTTTACCATCTTTTATAATATTTTCAATAACACCATCAGAGATGTCTCAATTTACCACATTTAAGGACGATGAGCTTTCAATTTCTTTAATCATTCTCAATTCATGTCCAGAAACCATTATTGTTATGGTTAAACCAAATTATTATATATGTAATATAACCTATTTAATGTTATGTAATCCCTTTGTAAAAATTGTATTATTTTATAAAGAAAAGTGATTTCGTAGTAATAAAAACCCTCAAATTAACTGAAACAGTAATCACTAAAGATCTATATAATAATTCATCCTCATTCCATGTATTAAAATTATATAAATGATCACTAACATCTATATATGATCATAAATAATATGATAATTCAATTATGGATATTTATCTCAATTTTACATGAACTCCATTACATAAGAACATGTGAACCGATTATGAAAATAATTAAAAAAAACAGTATAGAATGAATAAATTCTATATAATAAATTATTAAGAAGGGCATAAATGAACTAAAAAGAATTATGATAAATAAAATAAATTTCTAAAAGGTTTTGAAATAAGTTATTAATAAGTATAATTTCGTATTCCAGGATCTTAATTTCAAGAGTGGAACATATTCAGACTTAAGGTATGGGGTTTATATATCTTACATACATTTTTGTGAGGTTTACTATATTCAGTTATAATAATTCAGTATAGTGTATCTATAATTCACTTTGATGTATCAAATAATGAATATTTTTTTCCATGTATTAAATGTATAATTTTAATATTATTAATTTTCAGTCATTCAAACGATTAATTACATAGTGGTAAGGTTTTTCCAACTGAACCACCAATTTCATTCAGGTTGCTTTTACTGTTTAAATACCTCAATGAAACTCATGTTTATTATTATGTAATCCTCATAAATTATCTGTGAGTGTTATATATATTTTCACCAATAGGAATCATTCCTCATTTTATATAATATTTCATTTTTTAAAAGGAACATTATAAATTGTTTCCAAAATACAACTAAATTCAAGGGATATTTTCAAATTCATACCCATTATCAAGTGTACTAAAAAATCACATTAAAGACACCATTAGTTTTTTAAAAATAATTATTTTATCATGAAAAATGATCTTGGAAAATTACTTGATTTTTGTTACAAATGTTCCTTTCTATTTTTAAATTATCTTTAGTATTATCCTTAATGTTCTCTAAAATATATAATTCATAAAGAATATTATGAACTCTTTTTACATGATTTCGCTTTAGTGGGACAACATTTAGGACTAAAATGTAATATAAATTCCCGATTTTTTATTATATAGGATATTAATGTTTAATATAATATTTCATATCAAATATAAAATATTTTCCTAAAAGGATTTTCTTTTAAATGTAAAAAGGATTTTTCTTAATCTCTCATTAACTATTATGAGATATAATCCACATTCACTACTTTTTTTTGATTTGTGTATTTCCCATTGGTATATCATATCAATAATCTACTTTTTTTCATGATATTCTATTGGATTTTTATTTGAATGTTTCAAGTTGATATGGGAAACTTTGTAATGTTTAAGGATTATTTATTCAAAAAATATTTAATGGACTCATTTATAAATATATTCATCTACATCAACATCCTTTGTTAATGTTGTACTTAATTGATGATTATTAATTACAATATCATGAAAAATATTTTTTTGAATGGTTTCTTGTTATTCTGACTATGGATGTTCTATTTTGATATCATTGACCATATTATTGTGAATGGTTAGGGTTTATGATCAATGATTGGGGAATATTAGTTACATTTCATATGTTATATTCAATATGAATTTATATGTTTATGATGTTCACCACATTCATATGAGGTATTCACTAGACATTGTATGTTTCAGAAGGGGCCCACTATAACCCCTCGATTCATTGATCAATCTCCTGAGACAAACAAGGGTCTTGGCACAAGGCCTTGAAAAAATGATTATTTATGGTTCTCGCATGAGTCCATAAAGGTACGGTCATGTGGTCACACATTATGAATTCCATCATTATAAAAAATTGTACATATGGTTAATGTGGTCATTATACTATTATAATACCGTTGATTATGTTTTATTATGAAATTAATAACTCTTATTTTATTACTGCCATAATGTGTTCTTATTTTTGTTAAAGGAACATTTATTTATATATTCAACATGCCTAATGTTTATGTTATGATATCTTCAACTGTATTTCTTATCCGTACAGAGAATTTTTGGTCACCCCATTCATTTGTTTTTCCTTCCCCAGGTTATGAAGAAAATATCAATTATTGAGTTTCAAGGTTGCAGTTTATTAGCCTATTTCAAAATGTAAAATTTGGATCCATGGATGTATCTAGTTTCTTTAAGTATTATAAATAGATATGTCTATTGGGATGTTTAGTCCTTGTTTATAATACAATTTAATCAAATAAGGCACCATCTTCGGGCAATTGGGGTTGGGTCCTAATAATGGGTATCAAAGGATGTCTAGTACAAACCTTGGAAACTAGATATAGAAAATGTTGGTTAGGGAAAAAATACTTGTGATGTTCATTGAGGATAACCAAACAAGAACATCCTAGAATTATTTATGTAATATATTATCTAAATATTTCTAAAAAATACATCCCTGTATGGATAGAAATATGTATAGGTGGATCTAGAACAGATGTTCCAAGGAGAGAAAACTTTGTTAGGGAGTTTCGGGCTTGACCCGGGTATCCTCGTACACAACAATAGGGATTACTGAACTCCTGGTTTGACACTATCGGGCAATATTCATATGATAATTCATATTTTATTTACTCTTCATTGGGATGGATTTATGTCCCCAATGTAACCAAAGTACATTGTTCTAGTATTTATGATGCATAAATTTATGCAATGTGATATATCATGTTTAGAATTATAGAGAGTAAATAATTTTATAATCCAATATATAATATGGAGTTTATTAGAAATGGTCTCTATAATTACGAATGGGAACATCACCAATGCACAAGATGTGAAGCGTAAGAAGGATATTATCTCAAATGGTCTTAAGACTTCAATTCAATTGAAGGTTGTATCTCATGAATCCTCATCATATAATTAAATAATATGATGTGTTAACAATGTATGTAAATACTTCTCTAAGTCCTATGATTTTGAATGGAATAAAAATAATAAGTGGATGATAGAGAGGTATGGGGATAAACAGAATCAGGGAAAGTAGTGCCTTATCTAAACTGAAAACAGTGGAAAAAATCACTCTGGTAAATGCTTGAAGGGAATGTGTGTTAGCTAAAAGTGTAGATAAAAAGGACATCATGTTCATGATTTCATGGTTAATAAAATTGTTTCCAATGTCAAATTCTTTAATTTCTATGATATGGGACACTATGTGAATCATTGTCCCAATCATTAAAGGAATATACACCAAATGATGATTTTGGATAATGAGAAAGTTATGATGCTACTGTAGATGAAGTAGAATGACTAATATGCCTAGTAAATAATCATTCCATTTGTATATTTTATCAGTATTGTAATAGTTTAATTAATTAAGATACATATAAGTATTGTAATATAGTACTCTTTCATTAAGGATTTGAGGTCATTTGATGAGTGGTACAAGGGAAAAGATATGGAGTGGAATGTTAATCCTTTTAGAAAAAAACTTGATTTATGGAAATACAACCCTTAATATATATTTTATGTTGAGTTAATGATGAATAAATTATTGATTCATATAGGTATTGACTACCATAGAAATGATTATTGACTAGTCTATATGTGGTTTATGCTATCCTTAATGATGTTTATAACCCTTTAGGATTTATGGAATATATCCAATAACATGTATCATACTTAAGAATATGGAAGATTGCATGTTTGAAATATGGTTTTTTCTGTAAGTGAAGTTATTATGATATTTCAAGACAATACATGGTGATGTTATTCACTTGTTTAGAATATGAATATTAGAGGTAATTCATGTTGATTAAGGATTAATGATATGTTCAGCCTGGAAATAAATAGGACTTCATTATATGGTGTTGAATCATTATATTTTTAAAATTTAAAACCATTTAGGAAATAGTTTCAGCGGAAAATTATATATGATTTTAATAGTTAAAGTATTGCTTCACGAAATGGGGTAACCATTATATATGATAAGGTATAGATAGTTAAACTAAAATAAAAGGATGAGTTTATAAGTATAAATTTATATTTATTCTTTTATAGAGTGAAAAAATTCCTCAACTCAAGGAAAATTATCATAATTTTTTTTCCTATTATCATAATCATTGAAAATACCATGATTTGTTTTTCCAGTTTACAGTTTCTTAGTAATAAAAATTCATCTGAACATGTACAATATCATGTTCCATCAGAACATTATAATAATAATTTTCTTCTATGTCCAGTTTTTTTTCTTTTAAATAATGTCACCTCAGTCGAAAGAATACTTTTTGTTGTTTCCAACTCATCTTTATTTACCTTTTTTGTGAGGATCTTTTATTAACCTTATATCTGATGTGGGTATCAATAAAATACTTTTCAAGTGTCAACCATTTACTTTCAACGTTCAATTTCAAATTTTGAGGACAATTTTTTTTAAAGAGGGGATAATGTAACATTCCAAGAATTTAAAACTATATTTATTATAGAATTCATGGATCATTGATTCTATACAAACAACAATTTCTTATAACCTAGCCATGTAAACATATTCTTGTCACTTTTGTGATGTGAATTTTGAAAATATGACATAAACGATTGCGATGTGTAAGTTATTTGGAGACCGATAAGAAAAAACAAAATTTTGGTGAATAGTTACCTACCCTTATTAAGAATAACATACCCTAATGAACTGTGATATACACTAATAAATAGTAACCATACCTATGATTTTATATAAATAATATTCATGTTGGAATATGATATACCTATGTTTTGGATGAAGTAAATAAATATTTTAAAACAATTTTTTAGAAGATATTATGTTTTTAATTAAATATTAAATTAATAATATATTAATTTTTTTTTGAAAAATTCTCTTCATTTTTGTTTTCTACACATCGAAAAATGTTTGGGGTGAATTTTTCAATTTTTTTTGAAATACTTGAATGTTTTATGAATAATGAAATACCATAATTTAAAAAATAATCTAAATACTATAATTATCGAGTCATGTATGATGTTATACTAAAGTAAACCCAATTAAATCAGATTCACATGATAAAGTTACTATTCATGGTCATGTAAGACATACTATTCCTTGTCTTCTATGGAAATAATAAATTAATGAATATAAAATTGAAAAATCACTTCTCCCCTCCACTATAAGACCCCCCATCACTCCCTCTTATTTTCACTCCACTCAAGAATTTTGGCTACTCCAAATTCTGCCAAAATATCCTCCAAACATCATCTCCCACTTCTGGAAAGCCTTGGTATCATAAAAAGTCCAAAACCTCTCCCTTAAAGATGATCTCAAGGAAGTGTGGTTCAAGAGGTAAATTCCACTTTTCAGTTCATTGTATTTCTATTCAAGTTCATTTATTTTCTTTTTCAATTATTACCTATCCTAATAGAAATATTGTGATGATTCCAATACATTACATGTACTAGAATTTTTTACAGACATTGAAATAAGTTGTCATCATCTCTTACTTTTACATTCTTTCAAACTAGTAGCAAGAACACCATCTGAGATGTGTCAATCAAAAACATTCAAGGAATATGTGATTTCGATTTATATTATCATTTTCAATTATGGTTATGAAACCACTATTTTTATTGTTGAACCATAGTATTATATATGTTATGTACCCTATTTAAGGTTTCATAATCACTTTGTAAAAATGGTATTATGTTATAATCAAAAAAGTTTTCGTTGTTATCAAAACCCACAAATTAACGTAAACATTTATCATTAATGTTCAATAGAATAATTAATCCTCATGCCATGAATCCAAATTATATAAATGACTACTAAAACCTATATATGATTATAAATAATATGAGAATTCAATTCTTGAGATTTACATCTATTCCACATGAACTCAACTACTTATGAACAAGTTAACCGATTATGAATATAAATAAAACAAACAGTACAGAACAACGAAATTCAATATAATAACTTATTAATAAGGGCATAAATAAACTAAATATAATTATAATAAACTAAATACATGTCAAATAGGTAATTAAATAAGTTATTAATAAATTTATTTAAATATTCTAGGACCTTATGATCTAGAGAGGAACACATCTGTGCTTAATGTAACAGGTTTCTTTATATTACATCCATTTTTGTTAGGTTTCCCGTATTCACTACCAAACAAGTGTATGGTGTATCAATAATTCCAATTGATGTGAAATTTAATATATATCTTCTTTTCCATGGTATTCAATTTATCATTTTAATATTATTATTTTTGGTGCATACAAATCGATTTTATACAAAGTCATACAGGGTTTTCCACCAGAACATCCATTTTCATTCGAGTAAATTTTTTTGTGTAATTACCTCCATGAATCTATTGTGTATTATTATGTACTCCTCATAAATTATGTGTGAGTTTTATATATTTTTTCACCAACTAGAATGATTCCTTATTTTATGGATAATTACATGTTTTAAAAGGAACGTTCAAAATTGTTTGCGAAATAAAAACCTAATTAAAGGGATATTTTCGAATTATTACTTGTTTTCATGTGTAATAAAAAATATGTTTTAATAAAACCTTATTTTTATAAATAAACTCATTTTATATTGAAAAATTATCTAAGATCATTTCATGATTTAATAGAACAAAGGTTCCATTACACATTAAAATTCTCATTAATACTTTCTATAAAATTATCTAAAATGGTTTATTTATAAAGAATCTTAAGAATTATTATTACATGATTTCACTTTTGCGGGACATAATTTATGACTAAAATATAAATTAAATGTAATAGTATTTTAGTTTCTGGGATATTCATGTTTGAAATTATATTTCGTGTATAATATAAATGATTTTCAAAAAAGAATATTCCTTCAAAAGTAAAAAAAGATTTTTCTCATTTCTCATTATATTTTCTGAGAAATATTCCTTCTTCACCCCATATTTATTTCTTTTATTGTGTGTACTTACCTTTAGTATTTCATATTAAGAATCTCATTTTTCTCATGATATTTTAAGGGATTTTTATTTGAATGTTTCAGGTGGTATGGGACTCATTGTAATGTTTGTGGATTATTTTCTCATAGATTTGTCAATGGTCTCATTTAAAAATATATTCATCTATTTAAACATAATTTGTTGAATGTTGTACTTAATTAAAGTTTATCAATTATGATATCATATATAAGATGATGTTGAATGGTTTTCAGTTATTATAACTATGGATTTTCTATTTTGATAACAATAACCAAATTATTCAAAATATTTAATTTTTTTGTTCAATGATTAAGGAATGTTATTTACACATAATTTTTTATATTCAGTTTGAATGTATATATTGATTATGTTCACACTTATAATATGAGTAATTCATTATACATAATATGTTTTGGGTGGGGCCTGCTCTAGCCCCTCGCATCATTGGTAGGTCTAATGAGACTAACTATTGTATTGACACAAGGACTTGACAAAATGATTATTTATAGTCTGGGAACGATGCCTTGACAGTATGGTTATGTTGTCCGACATTATGAATTCCATAATTATGAAAATTTAATTTATGGTTCCTGTGGTTATTCGACTATTAGAATACGGATGATTATGTTTTATTAAGGAATTACTTGCTCAGTTCTTATTACATCCATTATGTGTTCATGTTTTTATCAATGACACTTTTTTTGTTTTAAACATGGATAATATATATGTAATGATATCATATAATATATTTCTTTTTCATACTGAGATTTTGAGATCACCTCTTTCATTTTCATTACCTTAGGTTAAGAATAATAGATCATTTATTGAGTTTTCAAGGATGACCTTTGCAAGATTTTGTTAGGTATCATATTTATTTTCATTCCAAAATTTAAAATGGGTTCCATTTATGTCTCTAGTTTCTTCAAGACTACTAAACTGATTGGTACATCATGATGCTTATTCCTGGTTTATATACCAATGTAATCAAATAATGCAATGGCTCTAGAATACTGGAGTTGGGTACCTACACAATTATTATATGATAAATTTACATGAAGTATATTTTGGGAACACACTCCATTGAATTATATTGAATATTCTCTTAACATGTATTATAGGGTTAGAATAGTCCACTCAGATAGGCCATTAATTTGTGGATATGAGACTATATTGAAGTTCAACATATTTTTTATAATGTGTTGTTGACATTTTTCTAGAGCATGTAGGTAAATCATAGAAATGTATTTGATACAATCGATAGTGGTACTACAGAAAGTATCTCCAATTCATTGAATTATATCAGTGTATATTTTTTGTGTGAGAAGTCATATCGAATTGTGATAAAGTGACATATAATTGGAAGTCAGCTATAAATGTCCAAATTTATGTTTTCCCATTTCTATGATGGTATGGTTAATAGTCGAATCATCCCCTAATATTTTTCACATCCAGTATTCACTTGTAGACTTACAAGGAATATTGATATATATATCTAGATGTAATTTTTCATATTTTCCCACCAATATTGCTCTATAATTTCTTCATACATCTTTTTTACTTCCTTGGTGAAAAGATAATGTTAATATATTTCTATCATTGAGATTATATTTATTTATGTCTAGATTCGATAGTTCACAATATCATGTCCCAAAATATAGGACTCTTTCCTCATAAATTATGATTTTAGAGGATTTCCTCTATATGATAGCTTCAACATTGGCTATAATTTTCAAATAATTTCATTGAACTTCCTTTGTTTTATCCATAAGTGATTTATTTTCAATCCTTTAAGAAAATATAGACGAATATCCTTCCTTAATGATAACCATTTTAGTCCTTTTATGTTATAAAATTAATGTATCTCTTTAAATATTCATCAATTATAATGTTTCATTATCTTTTCTACTTTGATCATATTGAAATATTTTTCTATATCATGAATGTAGTAATTTAGAAAAACAATTAGTATATATTTTAAACAATTTTATTCAACCCATTATACGAAAAAAATTTCCACATATATTTGTTATGTGAGTACCCATGTAGTGATAAATTTTTTTAAACATGTTAATGTTGTCTAAAAATTCACCTCCCAAAATAATCATTACACACTTATGAATGATATATATTTGTGGGTTTCTCAATATTGATAAGTTCATCAAAAATAATTTTTTTATTCCAATATAAATTAAGGAAACATTTGATCTCCATTGCAGATGTAGTCTTCAGACACTATTTAATTTCAATTATCTTGGAATAGTTCAAATATATTCCTTTTTAGAGATGACATGCCTTAATAATGACATATACCCCATAAAAAACTCCCATTTACTGTAAATTTCCTTGATATACACCCTTTCAAGAACATTAATAATTTTCAAATGTAATGGCCCGACCCTAGTTACCCAGAGTCGGTGCATTATTACATAACATTGGCATGATCACAAGAAAGATCAAATCTCGAAAGACCGATTGGTTTAGTAGCCTTAGAAACACTAGATATATTCATAAGTTTTACATTACATCATAAAATGAAAAACTACTACAACAACATAATGTTTTCACAATCCACACTATAATCCCCTCATAATATCCCTGCAGGTCATTCATAACTTACATCTTCACATCCTGGGAAAAATAAAACATAGAAAAGGGGTGAGCTCAAATTCCCAGTAAGGATAACAATATAGCGGAACATTCAAAAATAAGCATAAACATTTAAGGCAATGAATTACTAAAACAAAAGCCTTTTAAACTTGAACTTCAACATAGTATGACAAAAGTAAAATGAAATAATTACATTTACTTGTTCACATGGATATTCTACTAATTGAATAATCACATGCAAAATCAATAACCACTTTCATAATGTTGGAATGCATAATGCCAGACTATCATAACCACATAGCCAAGGCCTCGTGCCAAGACTACAAATAATATTTTGTCAAGGCCTTGTGACAAGACACTAGTTTGTCTCATGAGACCTACCGATGCATCGAGGAGCTATAGAGGGCTCCACCCGTCACATATTAAGTCCAATGCATTCCCATATGAAAAGGTTTAAACATAACATAAACATTCGTATTAAAACTAGCATACGAAATGTCAATACTTTAACTATAAACTATGAATGGTATAAAAATAGCACATCCACAGTCAAACATATCACAAAACCTTCAATACAATATATAAGTTTTGTATCATAATAAATCAACTTCAAATAATCTTAAAATCCATCAAAGGATGTTGACATAGATGAAATCAAAATTCTTTTTAAAGAAATATCTCTTTTTATTTTGAAATAATTTAATATCCATATAAAATAAAACATTTTCTTTGAAAATATTCTTATAACCTTGTAAGGGAAGCTTTGAAGATTTTATAATGGCGGAAAATAGCCGCACCCGCCGTATAAGTTAAAAAAAACATTCTTACCTTAATTCTGTCGAAAAGGTTAAAAAGGACCTTGTTTTGAAAACGATGGAAAGTTTCCTTTATAAACAACTTATAAAAGTCAAAAAGGGTATAAATGAATTTAACTCATATTCTAGTAAATAGTAAAAATGTTTTGAAATACATTTTTAAGAAACATGGATGTGGATGATAAAGAGATCCCAGTAGATTATTACATATAAACAACCTCGGATAATGAAGAGATTGTGAAATAACCCTTACCTTGTAATTTTCCTTGGTTGGGGTAGGTTAACCTCCTGTATAATGGTGAAATAATTGTTATTAAATTATACAAGAATCATATATATTAATATGATATCATATATGATCTTTTAACATTGATTTGTTAATAATATCTTAGAATTATCGTTGTTTCGGGTGTTAACTTACTTGTTTTCTTTTATATGTTTTGTTACGAAAGAAATGTTTGTAAAGGATAGGTTTTATATTATTCATATCCATAATGATATCAAGTCTTTAAACATCATCTTTTAAATCATCAAATGATAATTATACTTGAATGGATACAATGGAGAATGAATCTCATCGCGTTCATGGAGACGGTAGTCCGTACGTACGCACGAGCGACAATATCATTCTTTTGATATTAAAATAATATATAATGGATGGTATATCATATATACGAATCCTTAACATGTTATATTTATTATTTACATGAGTTACACATCATTATTATACCCATCCAAATAATATTATATTGAATAACAATTACACCACGACGTGGAGACGGTAAGCCGTGCGTACGCACGTATGGTGACATGTTATTCAAAGGGTGGATAGAATACTGAATATGGTTGTACCATATTTATAATAACATCACAGTATATATATGATACTGGATTTATTATTTTAGAATGGTAACAACAAAGGAAGAAGAAGTGGAAGAAGAAATGAACTTAGAAAAGGGTGGTGAAATCATTACCTCTTCTTCGGGTTCTTCCATTTAATTTGATCAAAAGGGCTCCATAGGTTGGCTTTCTGATCAAACTAAGGCCTCTAAGTTGTAGTGAGGGATGTTGGGAGAGTATTTGGAAAGAGTTTGGCCGAACAAAAAGGCTTTGAAGGTGTGAAGAAATGGGAAGTAAGAGTGACCTTTTATAAGAGGGGTGAGGGGCACCTTTGGAAAAGCTAGAGATATTAGTTTATAATAAATTCATAATCGGTTTACAATGGCTCCAAAGTTGACTATTCAAAGTTTAAGGTGGGTATGGGTCGAAAACAACTCAACCAATAGAATTTAGACAGGTTTGGGTACTTATATTAACCTTATCTTTAAGTATTAACTTTAAGTTAATTAGTTTCACTTTTACAATGTCTCTTTGTATTTTTATATAATATGGTTAATAAACATACTATATACATCCAATCGACCCCCATGTGGTCCATTAATGATGAACCTATCATGATATAAGTCTCTTTTCCGAACCTTAGATTTTTAGGAATTTAATATCAATTAATAATATAATATTTGTTTTAAGAACTCTTTTATGTCAATTTTGACAATATTCAATAGTTTATTTTTGTGAAACTCATAACAGATTGATTACTTTGCAAAAAGTCAATTAAATCAATCCTAATATATCATATTATCCTAGAAAATTAGTTTAATTCATTAAAAGTTTCATATTATATTTATTTTGGTATTTATAATATCAATTATTTTAATTTTTCACTATTATAGTAATTACTGCATCATCATTGTGTCATAAATAAAATAAATTATTTAATGTCTAAAAATTATAAATAAAATATCATTATGTAGGAAATCGTCTTATCTTTCTAATTAATATTTATAATCTAAAATCCAACATATATAACCCTATATAACAATTGTTTTTCTAAAGGATATATGCTTGTGTCATTTTTGAATTCATTAAAATAAAGTGTCATTATCACTTACAAGTGGATCCATGGGGTACCAAAATCGACACAAAGATGCCCATGGTCGACCATGTATCAACCAATAGGGTTAAGACACGTTTTAGGGTAATTTAGTATTATTTTAATATTATTTTGTAACCCTTATTTACCGGATTTACCCTTAACCATGGTAAATAAAATATTTACCGCAGTAATTATTCAAAATGTCTAAAAATAAAAGTTACCTATTTACACAATTTGAACATCTTTATTCCAAATATGGAATCCATTTTTCAAAATTCAAAACACATAATTGGCAGAAATTAATTTAAAATTAGTTCCCGCTGTCAAAACAAAAAGCGTGTTTTTAAGAGATAATAACTATCGAAAGATTGACACTTGTTTATGTTCGGTTTAATTGTAAAATTATGTCCAATGACCAAAATTATATTAAACGGTAAAAATATATTCTATATATACTTTAAAACCACTCAAATTCATAATTTATTACTATTAATTATTTTTATTAAAAAAGTTGTTTTTAATTAAAATTTAGTAATTTTCACTATTCATCAAAATATGAAAGTTATCCGAAATGTACCAAAATTTCACCTTAGGCTAAATTCGATATTCCGAATCCAAAAATGAAGTCCATTTTTAAATATAAAATATATATAATTTCAAAAAGTAGGTATTACTATTCATAACGGCTAGTTTGATTAGTTATGGTGTGTTAGAACTCGGTGTTGCGTACAACACACGCTATCACATTATTCAAAGAGAAGCGTACCGAAGAAGCTTGGGGTGTTACATTCTACCCTCCTTCAAATAATTTAATCCTCGAAATTTCTAGAATACTTATCACATGAAAAGACTCGGGTGGTTCTTTATCATAAGTTCCTCGGGTTCCCACGTTGCTTCTTCCATCTTATGGTTTCTCCACAAAACTTTTACCAGACGCGTCGTCCGGTTTCTCAGTACTTGTTCTCTCGTATCAAGAATCCTGACGGGCTCTTCGCAATAAGACAGATCAGGTTCCAGTTCTAATTCCTCATAGGTGAGCAGATGCGTTTGATCAGGCATTTATTTCCTCAACAGAGATACGTGGAACACATCGTGAACTTTGGAGAGACTTGGCGGCATTGCCAATCGGTAAGCTAAAACCCCAATTCGTTCTAGAATTTCGAAAGGTCCGATGTACCTGGGACTCAATTTACCTTTCTTACCAAAATGTATGACTCCCTTCCACGGAGATACCTTCAGGAAAACATGATCACCGACTTGAAATTCCAAATCCTTCCTTCGATTATCGGCATAGCTCTTCTGCCTACTTTGAGCTGCTTTGATGTGATTTTGGATTACTTTCACCTTTTCCACCGTTTCCTCCACCAGTTCTGGGCCTACAAGTTTTCTTTCACCAACTTCATCCCAACAGGTTGGTGTACGACATCTCTTTCCGTATAACGCTTCATATGGTGCCATCTGAATACTCGAATGGAAGCTATTGTTATAGGAAAATTCTACCCGAGGTAAATATTGATCCCACATACCCTGAAAGTCAAGTGAGAAAGATCTCAACATGTCTTCTAAGGTTTGAATAGTCCGTTCGGATTGTCCGTCTGTCTGAGGGTGGTAAGCAGTGCTCAAATGAAGTTCAGTATCCAGGGATTTCTGAAGACTTTTCCAAAATCTTGAAGTAAAACAGGGATCTCGATCAGAAACAATTGATTAGGGTACTCCATGAAGTCTCACAACTTCATTAATATATAGTCGTGCTAGACGTTCCAGGGGTAGATCTTCTCTTATAGCAAGAAAATGTGCTGACTTGGTAAGACGATCAACAATCACCCATATTGCATCATTCCTTCTAGGAGTCTTTGGTAGCCCCATGACAAAGTCCATCGTAATATTGTCCCATTTCCACTCCGGTATGGGAAGTGGTTGCATGACTCCTCCAGGCTGTTGCCTTCCAGCTTTCACTTGTTGACAAACCATACATCTTGACACAAAATCAGAAATCTCCCTCTTCATGTTGTCCCACCAAAAATGTTCCTTCAAATCTCTATACATTTTGGTGCTCCCAGGGTGTATAGAGAAATTGGAACTATGAGCATCATCCAGCAATTCCCTTTTTAGATCAGGTATATCGGGAACACAAAGTCTTTTCCCAAATTTCAAAATTCCATCTTCATACACAAAGTCTCTCAATCTCCCATCATTCACAGCTTTAATCTTCTTTTGAAATTCTTCATCATCGGTCTGAGTACTCTTAATCCTTTCTATTAAAGATGGTTTGGCAACCATTTGAAAAAGAAATGATGTTTCGCCTTCCCTGGTTATTCCCATGTCCATCTTCACTAGATCCATGAAAATTGGATCCCTTTCAATTCTCATATTGTTCAAAACTCCGTGGTCTTTTCTACTCAAAGCATCTGCCACCTTGTTTTCTTTCCCCGGGTGGTATTGTATCGTGCAATCATAATCCTTGATTAATTCAAGCCATCTCCTTTGCCTCATATTGAGTTCTTTTTGTGAGAAAATATACTTCAAACTCTTGTGATCAGTATAAATCTCACATTTTTCACCATAGAGGTAGTGCCTCCATATCTTCAAAGCAAAGATCACAGCTGCTAACTCGAGATCATGAGTAGGATAGTTTTGTTCATGAATTTTAAATTGTCGTGATGCATAGGCAATAACTCTATCATTCTGCATAAGGACACAACCAAGTCCTTTCTTCGATGCATCACTATAAATAACGAACCCATCATTCCCCGATGGTAGAGTCAATATAGGAGCATTGACTAATCTTTTCTTCAGTTATTCGAAACATTCTTCAAACTCTTTTGTCCAAACAAATTTAACCCCTTTACGTGTGAGCTTCGTTAATGGGTTAGCCAATCGGGCAAAATTCTGGACGAAACGTCGATAATAACCTGCCAAACCAATAAAACTGCGTACCTCAGTTATACTCGTAGGTGCTGGCCATTCTTGGATTGCCTTGGTCTTAGAAGGATCAACAGAGATTCCATCTTTAGAGACAATATGGCCAAGAAACGAAATCTCCTGAATCCAGAATTCACACTTGCTAAACTTCCCATATAATTCATGCCTCCTCAGAGTCTTCAAGATAATGCGCAAGTGATTTTCATGATCTTCGTAGGTTTTGGAGTATACCAATATATCATCAATAAATACCACCACAAATTCATCGAGATACTCCTTGAAAACTCTATTCATCAGATCCATGAATACAGAGGGTGCATTAGTCAATCCAAACGGCATTACGGTAAACTCGTAATGCCCGTACCTGGTTCGAAATGCTGTCTTCGAAATGTCTTCCTTCTTCACACACAACTGATGGTATCCAGATCGAAGGTCAATCTTTGAAAAGTATTGAGCTCCATGCAGTTGGTCAAATAAATCATCAATACGAGGTAGGGGATACTTTTTCTTTGTCGTTATAGCATTGATCTCCCTGTAGTCGATACATAACCTCATAGATCCATCTTTCTTTGTAACAAAAAGAACAGGGGATCCCCATGGAGAAACACTAGGGCGAATAAATCCCTTATTACTCAATTCCTCTAGTTGTTTCTTTAGTTCGACTAACTCTACAGTGGCCATTCTATAAGGGGTCTTCGATATAGGCCTTGATCCCGGAATCAAATCAATGGAAAACTCAACTTCTCGTTCTGGAGGATGTCCAGGTAAATCTTCCGGAAATACATCTACAAATTCTTTCACAACAGGTACATCCTCTATTTGAACATTCCTTTCCTCACCGACAGTTACTTCATTCTCTTCCTCCCCAATAATTGAATTAAGTTGAGCTACTGGGGGTGGATCTAAATAAGAATTAGGTGGTGATGATTCTGCTCTAAAGATAAGGTGTTCCTTATCATTATCATCAAGAATCGTAACCACTTTCTTTTTACAATAAATCTTCGCATCATAGTCCGAAAGCCAGTCCATACCGAGGATTATATCAAACTCAATCATAGGTATGACGATGAGATCGGCAGATAAAGAAAATTTATGTGCTCTAATGGTGACTGATTCACAAAACTTTGTTGCAATGATAATTCCCTTAGGAGTTTTAACTGAAAACTCCCTTATTAAATCAAATTGGAAATATCTAATTTTCTTAGAAAACTGGGAAGATATGAAACAATGCGAAGATCCAGAGTCAAATAATGCATTTGCTAAACTTGAAGAAACCATTAAATTACCTGCCACCACGTCTTTTGGAGCTTCTACCTCTGCAGTAGTGATAGCATAAGCCCGGCCTTGATCCCTTGGCCTTTTCTAAGGTATGTTCTCCTGACTCTTAGGACATGCATTTGCATAATGCCCCATCTCCATGCAATTGTAGCACTGAACGTTGGTAGCTTCCTTCTTCCCCTTGCAATCATGAGCTTGGTGGCCTTTTCACCACACTTGTAACAGACTCCCATTCCCTTCAAGCAAGCACCGGGGTGTTTCTTCCCGCATTTACCACAAGTTGGATATTCAACCTTTCCCTTCTTCCCCTTATTTCCATTCCCAGATTGATCAGCAGGTCTCTTCTTCTCTTGCATTGCTTTAAAGTCATAAGACTTAGAGAATTCCTTTTCGGTCTTGATAGCACATGAGACAATGTCTTCGTACGATGAAAAGGATTGTGAGACTAATGCTCGACGGAGAAATGGTTGTAACCCATCAAAGAAACGATCAATCTTACTTCTTGGGTTGCGAATATAATCTCCAGCATACCTCGCTAACCTTGTAAAGTTAGCTTCATACTTTGTGACATTCTCATCCTCCTTTTGTCTCAGACTCAGAAATTGCCTTTCCGTATCTGCTCGATGGTCGCGAGGAAAGTATTTTTCTAAAAACAGATCTTTGAACTCCCTCCACTCCATATTTGATACTTCATCATCTTCCTTCATGTTTTGAATCAATGACCACCATTGATCAGCATCTCCAGTGAGGCGGTAAACTGCCATAATAACTTTTCCCCTTTCACTGCTCCCCAAAGCCTGAAATATTTTCTCTAGGGAAAATATCCATTGCTCAGCTACTAAGGGATTTGTATTCCCATTGAACGTTGGTGGTTGTTGCCTCATGAATCGATCTAACATTGATCCTCCACGCTGCGGATCAGGGTGCTCATTACGGGTAAGGTTATTATTCATAACCTGAGTAAGTTTTCCCAGTATGGTGATTAGCTGATCGACACCAGTTGCATCACCAGCCCCACTATAATTATCTTGAGCAGGAGGGAAATCCCTACATGGAGTGCGTGCATTGATACGGTTTCCATTTCTTCCACTAGGCGCCATTTCTAAACAATGGCATAAACTAGATCAGTTTATGAATTAAAATACATAATCCCATACTTATAAAACACTTAACATAAATTGAACTATTTATGGATATAATCCATAATCATAAGAATGTTTTCTTTGAAGAAGTATATACTCATAATCCCTTCAAAATGATTTGTAAAGAAAATGAGAGTTATCCTAAGCATATCCCCCGGGAGTGTCGTAACCAAGAGTGCATCAAGGCCCGTTGTCGTGCACCAGTTCCTGTTCGAGTCTAGCTCAAAGCGGTGTTTTTGGGTTTTATCCCTAGGTACATCTGTGCCAGAGCCGCCTCTACCTGCTCATATCCAGACAGGGATGTATTGCTCGGAAAACTCACAAAATCTCTACAATACCAAAATTCTAGGAAGTTCTTCTATACTAATCCTCAAAGTTCATCTTAGGTCTACGTGCTCTAATCAGAGTTTATCTAAATCTTGCTTCCAAGGTTTGTACTAAACTTCCTCTGATACCAACTATAACGCCCCGACCCTAGTTACCCAGAGTCGGTGCATTATTACATAACATTGGCATGATCACAAGAAAGATCAAATCTCGAAAGACCGACTGGTTTAGTAGCCTTGGAAAGACTAGATATATACATAAGTTTTACATTACATCATAAAATGAAAAACTACTACAACAACATAATGTTTCCACAGTCCACACTATAATCCCCTCATAATATCCCTGCAGGTCATTCATAACTTACATCTTCACATCCTGGGAAAAATAAAACATAGAAAAGGGGTGAGCTCAAATGCCCAGTAAGGATAACAGTATAGCGGAACATTCAAAAATAAGCATAAACATTTAAGGCAATGAATTACTAAAACAAAAGCCTTTTAAAATTGAACTTCAACATAGTATGGAAAAAGTAAAATGAAATAATTTCATTTACTTGTTCACATGGATATTCTACTAATCGAATAATCACATGCAAAATCAATAACCACTTTCATAATGTTGGAATGCGTAATGCCAGACTATCATAACCACATAGCCAAGGCCTCGTGCCAAGACTACAAATAAGATTTTGTCAAGGCCTTGTGCCAAGACACTAGTTTGTCTCATGAGACCTACCGATGCATCGAGGAGCTATAGCGGGCTCCACCCGTCACATATTAAGTTCAATTCATTCCCATATGAAAAGGTTTAAACATAACATAAACATTCGTATTAAAACTAGCATACAAAATGTCAATACTTTCACTATAAACTATGAATGGTATAAAAATAGCACATCCACAGACAAACATATCACAAAACCTTCAATACAATATAGAAGTTTTGTATCATAATAAATCAACTTCAAATAATCTTAAAATCCATCAAAGGATGTTGACATAGATGAAATCAAAATTATTTTTAAAGAAATATCTCCTTTTATTTTGAAATCATTTAAGATCCATATAAAATAAAACATTTTCTTTGAAAATATTCTTATAAGCTTGTAAGGGAAGATTTGAAGATTTTATAACGGTGGAAAATAGCCGCACCCGCCGTATAAGTTAAAAAAACATTCTTACCTTAATTCTGTCGAAAAGGATAAAAAGGACCTTGTTTTGAAAACGATGAAAAGATTCCTTTATAAACCACTTATAAAAGTCAAAAAGTGTATAAATGAATTTAACTCATATTCTAGCTAATAGTAAAAATGTTTTGAAATACATTTTTAAGAAACATGGATGTGGATGATAAAGAGATCCCAGTAGATTATTACATATAAACAACCTCAGATAATAAAGAGATTGTGAAATAACCCTTACCTTGTAATTTTCCTTGGTTGGGGTAGGTTAACCTCCTGTATAATGGTTAAATAATTGTTATTAAATTATACAAGAATCATATATATTAATATGATATCATATATGATCTTTTAACATTGATTTGTTAATAATATCATAGAATTATCGTTGTTTCGGGTGTTAACTTACTTGTTTTCTTTTATATGTTTTGTTATGAAAGACATGTTTGTAAAGGATAGGTTTTATATTATTCATATCCAGAATGATATCAAGTCCTTAAACATTATCTTTTAAATCATCAAATGATAATTATACTTGAATGGATACAATGGAGAATGAATCTCATCGCGTTCGTGGAGACGGTAGTCCGTACGTACGCACGAGCGACAATATCATTCTTTTGATATTAAAATAATATCTAACGGATGGTATATCATATATAGAGAATACTTAACATGTTATATTTATTATTTACATGAGTTACACATCATTATTATAACCATCCAAATAATATTATATTGAATAACAATTACACCATGACGTGGAGACGGTAAGCCGTACGTACGCACGTATGGTGACATGTTATTCAAAGGGTGGATAGAATACTGAATATGGTTGTACCATATTTATAATAACATCACAGTATATATATGATACTGGATTTATTATTTTAGAATGGTAACAACAAAGGAAGAAGAAGTGGAAGAAGAAATGAACTTAGAAAAGGGTGGTGAAATCATTACCTCTTCTTCGGGTTCTTCCTTTTGATTTGATCAAAAGGGCTCCTTAGGTGGGCTTTCTGATCAAACTAAGGCCTCTAGGTTGTAGTTAGGGATGTTGGGAGAGTATTTGGACAGAGTTTTGCCGAACCAAAAGGCTTTGAAGGTGTGAAGAAATGGGAAGGAGGAGTGCCCTTTTATAAGAGGGGTGAGGGGAACCTTTGGAAAAGCTAGAGATATTAGTTTATAATAAATTCATAATCGGTTTCCAATGGCTCCAAAGTTGACTATTAAAAGGTTAATGTGGAGATGGGTCGAAAACAACTCAACCAATAGAATTTAGACAGGTTTGGGTACTTATATTAACCTTATCTTTAAGTATTAACTTTAAGTTAATTAGTTTCACTTTTACAATGTCTATTTGTATTTTTAGATAATATGGTTAATAAACATATATATACATCCAAGCGACCCCGAAGTGGTCCATTAATGATGAACCTATCATGATATAAGTCTCTTGGCCGAACCTTAGATTTTTAGGAATTTAATATCAATTAATAATATAATATTTGTTTTAAGAACTCTTTTATGTCAATTTTGACATTATTCAATAGTTGATTTTTGTGAGACTCATACCAGATTGATTACTTCAAAAAAAGTCAATTAAATCAATCCTAATATATCATAGTATCCTAGAAAATTAGTTTAATTCATTAAAAGTTTCATATTATATTTATTTGGGTATTTATAATATAAATTATTTTAATTTTTCACTATTATAGTAATTACTGCATCATCATTGTGTCATAAATAAAATACATTATATAATGTCTAAAAATTATAAATAAAATATCATTATGTAGGAAATCTTTTTATATTTCTAATAAATATTTATAATCTAAAATCCAACATATATATCCCTATGTAACAATTGTTTCTCTAAAGGATATATGCTTGTGTCATTTTTGAATTCATTAAAATAAAGTGTCATTATCACTTACAAGTGGATCCATGGGGTCCAAAAATCGACCCAAAGATTCCCATGGTCGACCATGTATCTACCAATAGGGTTAAGACACGTTTTAGGGTAATTTAGTATTATTATAATATTATGTTTTAACCCTTATTTACCGGATTTACCCTTAACCATGGTAAATAAAATATTTACCGCAGTAATTATTCAAAATGTCTAAAAATAAAAGTTACCTATTTACACAATTTGAACATCCTGATTCCAAATATGGAATACATTTTTCTAAATTCAAAACACAGAAGTGGCAGAAATTAATTTAAAATTAATTCCCGATGTCAAAACAAAAAGCGTGTTTTTAAGAGATAATAACTATCGAAAGATTGACACTTGTTTATGTTCGGTTTAATTGTAAAATTACGTCCAATGACCAAAATTATATTAAACGGTAAAAATATATTCTAAATATACTTTAAAACCACTAAAATTCATAATTTATCACTATTAATTATTTTTATTAAAAAAGTTGTTTTTAATTAAAATTTAGCAATTTTCACTATTCATCAAAATATGAAAGTTATCCGAAATGTACCAAAATTTCACCTTAGGATAAATTCGATATTCCGAATCCAAAAATGAAGTCCATTTTCAAATATAAAATATATATAATTTCAAAAAGTAGGTATTACTATTCATAACGGCTAGTTTTATTAGTTATGGTGTGTTAGAACTCGGTGTTGCGTTCAACACACGCTATCACATTATTCAAAGAGAAGCGTACCGTAGAAGCTTGGGGTGTTACATCAAAGACTCCCTGCATTCTTCCGTCATCTTAATGTATTTTATAATATCATCAGTAATGAATACCAAGAAATTTTCCTCAGTAATCTCTAAACAATCTATTCACTATGATCCTAGAAATTTTTGTAGAAAAAATTACTTTTAAGGGAATCAATTTGAACATAGAGTATACATACATTGTTTGAAATGAATTTTGTGAATATATTCCATCTTCATAGTTACTTGGTGATATCCTGACCGAAGATCCACATTAGAGAAATAGAAGGCATAATACTATTTATAAAATAAGTTATATATTTGTGGTAGAGTAGATTTGATCTCTAACATTAATTTATTAAATAATTAAAATCAATTAGGAGGAAATTGATTAATCCAACATTATGACTAATATGTATTTCATGCCCCATGGTGATGCACTCGAATGTATAAATCACTTGTTCAAATTCTCTTGTAACTACTTCTGTAGTTCCTCCAATGCAATAATGGACATTATATTTGGTGTCTTTGATATAGTTAGATGTATAGTATTATTTTAATTTGAGAACTCAAACTATTATCCTTGAGGAAGAATATGAAACATTTTAGGTAAAACATCAATGTAATCCCAAACCATGTGAATGACATCAATCATGGTTCTCTTATTTTTATAAATCTTTTGTGCTATATATTCTTCCTTATAAGAAACTAATATCCACATTTGAGATGATTATTATATAGAACAATCATCCTTTTCCTTACACTTTTATAAAATTGGATGGTTTATTAGGATATGAATAATTTTCACCCTTTCCCAATAGTTGATGTTGGTTTTATATAAGGATTGTCAATCAATGCCAAATATTGCATGAAACTCTACCAATGTAAGTAAGACATTATTTTCTAGGAGGCACAGTCCATAAAAATTAACTAGTGTGGTTTTATATAAATTGGAGTCAATAATTTCTCCTTTTTATGTCCTCTTAGATAAAAAAACCACCATATTTAGAGGTATTCTTTGAATACGACATCTTGACATGCATGATATGAAAGAATGGAATCAACGAGATTCAATTTGTAAGTTTTCTATTCATGAATGAATTATCATCATAGTGATCACCATATCTTTTTCAAGATCCACCTTAATTGTATTGATATAATATGAACTTCCATTCTTCATTGTAGGTGGTTGTTGATTCCCTCTGAAAAAACTGGTCTTCAGAAATTGTTCAGAAAAATTCCCATGTTCCTTGATGTTGAAATATTTAACTCTATATTGAGTTTTGAAATAAACCATTTATTTTTTTATAATGAATTTTATGAATTCTTCACATAACATTGGAAATTATTATAAAAAATCACCTCTCTTCAATTTTTTTAAATCTCATAGTTATCTTTAGACAGTTCCCATGATGTTTCTTCCCACATTTTAGACATGTGGGTTGTTGGGGTTTCTATCGATCACGGGAATTAAATATTTATAATACCATATTAAACTCCATATTCTTATTTTTATCTATAAAACCATAGGAATAATGTGTGTCTATGCTCTATATATAATACTAAATCACACAACATACGATATTTTAATAGCTTTCATGTTCCCAAATTTCTAATGACTTTTCAAAGACTCATTTTAGTCTCCTAATGAAGTTACCCACCTTGATCTCAATGTTCATGAATATATATATATATTTAACTTTCTAGACATGTGAATTTTCATCATATTCCCAAAGACAATCCAAATTATTTTCCATCAGTATGAGGAACTCTCTCTACTTTTTTAAAATAGTGATTATTGGGAAAATATATATTCAAAGAAAATTATTCAATTATACTTATTCTATGGAATCAATTTCAACCATAGAAATCATGTATGTGATCTAATTCCACCACCTATAATATTCCCCCATCAATTAGATAAATCACTATAATAAATTTCTAATTTTATGAGTAGTGGATACGATAGAATATCTTATCAATAGAGCTAGTCCATTTTTCAATGATTAGGGGATCATTAGACCCCGTAAATATTGGATGAATTTGATTCGTGGATGATTTGACTGAATTATGCTATGCATTAGAAGAAAAATGATTCTCCAACTGATTCTCATTATTATTCACAACATGGGCTGGTTAAGAATGTACTATCCTGAGGTTTTGATCTCCCATTCCCATCAGATTTGGAAATTCAATATGAAAGTCATAACATTACCTATCACATTGATTGTTGGAATGGGTTCTACAATTTCATTACATTTTGTAAATAATAATGTAAAATTTCGGGATCCTTAATTCGTAAATAATATGATATAATATATGAAAAATTTAAAGTATAATTACAAACATGTAAATCTAAATAATATCATATCATGTAATTCCCATGATTTCAAATTTGGTTATCCATGGTAATAGATTTTTCCCTAGGGTTATTAATAATGATTCCTAGTCCTAATATGAAAAAGTAATTAGATTTTCCACTTATACATACTATAGTGACACTAACATCTTTAAAAAATTATTACATGATTTTAATCATAACTAACCTTCAATTACAAGCTTCGAATTGTAAATCCTTCTTTCCTGGGAAGACTAGACACATAATTATAAATCATAAATAAAATTTTATGGATTATCCATAAAGGGATCTTAAATTATAGTTATCTATTACATATGCATAGTATATCCTATGGAATACATGAACAATAATTTGAGCTAAAAACTCATCAACGTAATAAAAATATATATAATTCATATCCCATTTATTAGAATACGTAACATTATTATGTAAAAAGGAATAGAACATGAATAAACATAAGGATGAATAATGTGTAGTATATGGGAATATGTAATTGTGTAATGATATGAATATGAAAAAAAATCTACCATACAGAAGCATGAGTCATAGATAACATCAAATACAAGTTCACATGGAGGATCAAGAGTCAAGGATTTCATTTTATACCCTATCACATTGAAGACTATGTGTAATAATGGAATATGGTTTAGGATTATTCCCAACATGACATCTCATGAGACTAAAAATTACACAATTAATAGGATCACTATCCTGGTGAAAAAATCATTTCAGGTTCATGAATATGTATTCTTTATAATGAATCAATACTAAGGAATAATCATAATGATTACCCCTTTAATGAATGGTGTATCATAATCATATCATAGAGCATCACAAATGCCCATATAATAAAAGTTTCTATTAAAGATTATATTTAAATCATACATGAAAATTTTTAAGATAAAATATAGATAAAAATAATCTGTTATATCCAAATGATGATAGTGAATGTAAAAATATTATTTAAGAGACATAAGAAATTATCATCATTATGGAGGTTTAAGGGAAATGTTTAATGATTCTTTATAGAAAAAAGTATCTATTTATATAACACAATATATTAACCATTTTAGTATTTCAATAAAAAATAGAATTTCTCAGAATAATTTTACCTTAAAATAGAATATAATGTGAACTTTAAAATGGGTAGAAATTAAATATTTTCCATTAATCGGGATTTCCTATAAGAAATAATTTACAAGGACAACTTTTTAAAAAATTTATTTCCCTAGAAAAGAAAGATGATCTAATTTGAATACCAGATTTTGAAATATATATAATGAATTTATATGATTCGTACAAAAATAATAATTAAATAATGGTAATTATAGTTAAATTTTAAATAGAAATAAAAATGTGGTTCATAATGAATTTCATACCTTATATCTCAATGTGTTTTAAATTTATATTTAATATTATTTACATTTAAATAAAATACATTAAATAATGAAAAATACTTCTAAGTCTATTTAGTTTATTATAATTTTATTCTACAAATTTAAGATCAATTTGTAGAGTTTTAGTGTTTATTATTGACATTTTGATAGCATTCCATTCATGGGATTCATGATTTCTTATCTTATGTTTAATTATGGATGGCCATTTGAAATCAAAATAATGTTTTTTAAATTATCTGTTACTAATGATCTTAGATAATATCAAATGGCCTTATTTTTTTATTTTATTTTATGCATATGATTCATTTTCTAAAATTTTAATGAATAGAATTTGGATTATTTTTTCGGTTTACAAAACCATCATTAACATATATAATTTTACATATTATAGTAATTATAGATTGATTACATAAAATTATATAACTTATAAAATATATAATAAAATTTTATTTGAAAATATTAATGGTTTTAAAACCATCATTGAATGTTGTAATATAAAATTAATAACCCATATATATTATTCACGTAAATAAACACATAATAGATGATATTTTCATTTATTAATTAAAAATGGGAGGGAAAGAATTTGATGATGGTTTATTCAAGCAACATAATAAAAAAAATTGTTTAAAATACACATTAGTTATATAGAAACATTTAGATAAATATGTGTTTATATAATAGAAAATAAATGAAATTTAAAAGAAAAAAGAAACAAAAGTGGAATTTACCTCTAGAACATATTATCCTTCAAAACATACATATGGTAATTGGATTTGACATGTTTTTTATACCAATGGTTCATTGAGATGGAGTAGTGGCTTATATATATTATTGGTTATATCATGGAAATTTTTCAGGTATAGAAATTTGTGATGATAAAGAGAGGTGAGGGGTGGTATTTATAGTGGAGGAGAGTGGTATTTTTAGATTTGTTTATTTATTAGTTTATTATTTGTGAACAATATTATAAATATTTACTACTCCATGAATTAATATAGAAAAATAGAATTTTATTTTGATATTATAATTCTTATGTAGTCACTAAAAAAATGATGCAAAAAATTCAATTTTTTGTTAAATACGATAAATTACCATATTTCAATATTGAAAAAAAATCGTCAATTATAGAAAAATCCCAAAACATGTCCCAGAACATATTTATATATTTAGGATTTTAATGTGGACTCTATTTTAGGAAAAGAATTCAAAATATGATAAATCTAATTCATATTTAAATAGGTTATTTATTTAAAAAATATAGATTTTATAAAACATTGAAAAAATAATTAGTCTCTCATAAAACTATATTATAATATTAATGAAAAACAATATTAATTTATTAATATAATATATGAAAAGAAATTTCATTTTAAATCATTATATTAATTATTAAATAGAAAATAAATATTTTTTATTTACAAAAGTTAGAAAACATAACAACATTCATTTAATAATACAATGATATGATTTTTTAATATTTTCATTTATATTATGCATAAATATTATTTATAATTTCATATGTGAGGTTACTATTCAATTTTTTTGGTTAATATTTTTAATGATCACCTTACTATTCCAAGATTATGTTACTATCCCATTGGTATAGTTTTGTTAATACCTATAAACATCTCTTCTTTCATTAATTTGTAATTTATGAAGTTTATTTTTTTATTTATGTGATGTTTATGTGAATTATAATATATTGCATAATTATAGTAATTGAATTTCTATTGATAATGTTTTCTTCATTACATTTATAAGAAAAAAAATTGAATAATAATATAATAGTGTATTGGTTTTTTCTCATACCTCATCAAAAACTCAGTTATATATATGTTTTTAAGATTCTTGGAACATTACCACACTCCTTAATTCTTTATACACACTTTGGATTTTAAATTGACGGATAAATTTTATATAATTAATTAATCCTTTTTGAATAAAAATTAAAAAATCCATATTAATTAATATGAATGATATGATTTTGAATATCAAATTAATTTAATTAAAATAATTGGCTTATAGTTTTGAAAAATAAGTTTAGAATATTTAATGTATAACATATTATCAGTTTTTTGAGAAACATATTACCTATGTTATATATTTCCATATACGTGGAGGTAATTCAATAATATTATTATAAATTATTCAATTAGACATTAATAAAAAATATTATTAGAATTGGGATTAATTGGTTTTAGGTTATTATTATATCCAGGTAATGATATAATGATGGCGATAGTTGTAAATATTTTATCATACACTACTCACATTAATATAAATTATTTGAAAAGAAATCCTATAACATCATAATAATTTAATATTTACATTTTAAATAAAAAAAGGATGTATATTTTTTAAATCATTTACTAATTGATGGAATTCAACAATTTTATAAAATGTTGAAATATATAAAAAATATATTTTTTATTTGAATATTAATTTTATAATATTCACAGTTATTATTAGTAATTCAGATCAAAAATTAATTCAACTATAATTAATACTCAAATATTATATTTGGTTAATTTCACAATTTAATATTAATATTCATAATTTTATTTGATAAAATATCACATATATAAATTGTATAACTTTTAGGAATATAGTATTTTGACAACAAAATGAACTACATCAATGGGTTTAAAGTGGCCTTTATATTAATGTATTTAATTATAATTTTTAACTACATTACTTATATTCATAATTGAAAATTAACTGGATATATTTTATGGGTTATATATTTATCTATATAAAAAATATATTGGCATTTTTTATCATTATGGAATTTAAAACACTATATCATGTACCTTTTTTTACTTAAGGATGAGAAAGATTAAAATCTCATAACATTACATTCTCCCACAAATTAACAAATTAAACCCTTTAAATGATAATTATATCTTAGTAATTGCAAAATCTAGGTCATCTATATGAAAATCTTGATATAAATTTTATCAAGATATAATCCACACATTCAATGATACTAGGTGAGTAATGATTCTCACAATATAGTAATTCATTGATATATTTTTTTACCTCCAAATTTTAGAAAAACATTATTCCTTAGATAATTTTATGTGTTTTTAGGGATACACATTTCACGTTTTTAAATTCATGGTCCCATTTCTAAAGAAATACAAATAACAAATATAGTAAATATAAAATCCAATAAAAATATAGTAAATGATCACATGAATATGAAATTGGAGTTATATGATGAACTATACAATGGAACATCCAATTGATCTTTTTTTACATTCACTTTAACTATGACATAGTTGGATCAACCTTTCACT
Organism: Viscum album; assembly: GCA_963277665.1. Lineage (NCBI taxonomy): Eukaryota > Viridiplantae > Streptophyta > Magnoliopsida > Santalales > Viscaceae > Viscum > Viscum album. The sequence goes on along the minus strand of OY728150.1, from coordinate 1,252,441,680 downwards.
CATATAGTTTAATGAAGGGTTTCCATGATAATCTTGTGATTATGAATTCTATCCTAAATAAACGTTGAAATAATATATATTCAAATCATTCATATTTGTTCTTAATGAGTGATTGAATTTAAAAAGAACACCCCTAGGAGATTCCATCAAGGATTTATTCTATAGGTCAAATCCTAATTTATAGTGTATGTATAGGTTAGATACTCAACGATAATTCTTTATTGTGAATACATATAGGTGAATCTATTTTATGGCTGCTTCATCTTGTAGTATCCAGGAATTTAGCCTCTTGTAGTATACTTGGGATTTTCAAAAATGTTCTCCATCCAAAATCCATGAAAATTTATAATCTAATACTCCAAAATAACTAATCATTTCCCTAATACCAACTCAATCACCCAAGACATGCACTCCCATTTTGATTCTATAATATCTTTATTAATCATCGGTGTTGATACAAAAAGAGACAACCCAATCATTAGTTTAGTTCATCTAGAAATTTTAAATTTTACATTTAATGGAACATGAAATTCCCCGAACATAACTATTATTGTCCATAAAGTCATATTAATTGTGTTACATATTTAACCAAATATGTGATAATTTTTCATTAATTGAAACACACATGAAATGATTCTATAATTCTAATAATTTGTAGTCATATTCATTATATTGGAAATATAAATATAAAAATGAGTCAGATACATGGAAAAAAAGAGTCAAAATAAAATTTTAATCTTAGAAAATATCATATCATTATATAATCTAGTGCTATAACATAATCATATGAGAAAAGTGTCCATGGGGGTAATGTATTTTTAAAAGGAACATTGAAAAATAAGTGTCATCCATATTTAATGATTCATGGAGATTATATATCAAGAGAAAAAATAAAATATTATATTAATTTGGGATAATGATATAATATTCCGGATTCATTGATAATAATAACTGTTATATAGAATGGAAATATAAAATTTACATGAAATAAATCATAATTAAGAATCATTACACTGATATAACCGTATAAAATCTTACTAAAAAATACAATCATCACAATGACATAATAGACCAATGAATAATGTCACATGTTTATTGATAAAAAAATTATTAAAAAAACATACCCATGCTACATTATAAAAATATATCATAAAAAACTACATGGCTCAAATTCAAAGAGAAAACATGTGAAACAAGATACCTATATCATATATATTGTTCATTACAACATATCAATAGATATTTAACTATAACCAGTGCATTTGAGGGAGATTTTATATCTCATAAATAAATATTATATATATATTTTTTCAAGTAAAAAAATAATTGATGACTTAATAAAAAACAAGTGAAAGGGTATAAATTTTCGTAAAAATTACTAATTGTACCAAAAAAATGACCTTAAGAATGTAAATAGTAGTTACCAAAAATTCAATCACCGAAAAAGATTACTTCATATGGAAATTTAAAATCCAATTCATGAAAAATAATATCCTAGGAAATAAATATTTTAATTTTAAATAAGTGAGAGAATTAAAATTCATAATTTTTATTTTTCAAAATATTTTTAACATTTTCTTAGTTGATGGATTTATATGCCAGCTTGAAAATTCAATTTTAGGATGGTATGTTTTGGTAAATTTAAAATTATAGAATTTGAAAATTGATATTTTCAATAAAATTTAAATAATAATAAAATGAAAAATGACATAATGATTTCAAAATGATGAAAAAAAACAATTATAAGTAATATATTTTAATCAATTATATAAAATAATATACTCAAAAAAATGAAATGTTTTGGAAAATCTGAATTGTAATGGATGGAAAAACATTTCATAAAAAACAAAAACATATATATCCTTGAAGGGACGTTATTATTATAAAAAATGAAACTTTTAAGAAATTAAGGAACATTTTATTTTTAATGGGTGGAAACCGATATAAATATTTTATAATTTTACTAATGATAACCCTCATCATAAAATGAGTAAAAAGAAATAGTTTTTTAAAATGGAGTTGAACATATGGATGACCAATTAGGAAAAATATTCTAGTCATAAAAAATTAATGGATAATATTTTCATGAATGGGAATTATAGACTATTATATAAAAAATCAATAAAAGTGATGAAAATTATTATCAATAATGATTGAATTTTGAGGATGAAATCAATCAATGTAATATTTTAAATTATAAAGGTCACATTCTCAAGAGACAGATAGAGAGAATTAATTATAATACCATCATAGAATAATATAAAACCATATTTTCATATCATTCTAAAATAGTAATAATTGTGAAGAAAAATTGAACATAAGTCTAAAGGGACACATTATGGTAATAATAACATACGAATTAAAATTATATAAGTTAGTTTTAGTGAAATAAACCTTCAAATATTATAAAATGACATATATTTATAAGACATGAATAAAATTTGAGTCATTTTTACATCATATAAAATAAATTGTGGTGTGAAATATTTGTCATTTCCCATTGAATTTTTAAATGAGACAAGCAAACAATTACCCTAATTCCAATTTTTCACTATAGTTATTGAATCTCATAGGGAAATTTCAGCTTCACTTGGTCGATTCCTATAAAATTAATGACATTAGAAATACTATTTGATCTGTAGTCTTAAGGATATGAAAGATAATTTTAAAAGATGGTAATAAGGTAATATTTAATGATAAAATGTAAATTTATATTTGTCTTTAATAGTCAATGAGATACATATTTTATAATTAGAGAGAATATAATTTTTAAAATATAACAACATAATATAATTTATGCTTGAGTTTCAAAACACAAGAAGAAATAAAAGATTAAAAAATACTATAGATATTAATTTTTTATCATCACATCAACTGCATAATAAGTAAAACAAATTACATGTTTGGTCATTTACACCATTTGTTATACTTTTTTAACTACAATGGATTTTACTATGGAACTAACTTTTATCCAAATAATTTATATTTAATTAATACATATAAAATAATCTATATAACATAATATTGAACAAGTAATTCTAAATTTTAAATATAATTTATTTTATTCATCTTCTGTAATAGAAGAATGGGAATATTATAATAATAAATGAATAACATATCGAAAAACTATTCTGAGAAAAATATTACATATGTTACCAAATACAAAATATGGGGTTATAAATTAAACATGATATTTTGAAATATACAATGATACTTATAAAAAGAATTTATTATTTCAAGAAATATCATTAATATTGTTTAATATATTATTATATCTAACTTATATCATATAATAAACAAATTTGTAAAAACTGTATTTAGCACTATTTACATTAAAATGTATTTTTAGAAATATCCAAAATATATATCCAAATATCTTTTTTATAATCATTATTATACAAAAGATTCATATTTTGTTAAATTCATTAATCAAAATATAAGAATTTGTCATCTAAATCAATTCATTAACCAGGATGAATGTAGTTTTAATAAGAAAAATGTACTTGTTAATATGCTAATTATTCATATTATAAAAATGTATATCTAACTAAATTTTTTTGATAAATAAATATACTTTTTATTTTAACTAACTAATAACATAAAATAAATATCTTTACATTTTTAATAAATTATTAACATAAAAAAAGAAAATTTTAGTCAAATATATTTAAAAATAATAATTTATCTGTGAAACGATATATCATTTCCCAAAAAAAACTTTTTTAGATGAAATCACAAAAAAATGATATTTAGTAGTAAAAAGTTAAAATTCCCCAAACATTTGTTCCAAGATATTTTTTAATATTAGATCCATCATCCAATTAATTGAGTGTACATAATATAGGATGGAGTTTAGTGCGATTTAGAACCATTATAATAAATTAAATTAATTAATATCCAAAATATATTAATTTTTAAATAATAATTTATTCACACTTGTTATTTTATCTGTATAAATTCAAAAGAGAAACTGATTATTATTTTTTCACCACGTTTTTTTCTGAAAGGTGTAATTTTTCTTTGGTATAGAATAATCTATGTTCAAGAACTTGGCTTTGTATCGAGCACATTTTCGTGTTCTTTTCATTTAGTTCTTTTTCTAATTCTGGTTAGTTTTTTTATTAATCCATTTGAATTATCATGTATCCCCCTCAAACTAAGTTATTTAATCATCATGTCACCAAGAGATAGCATGTAGGGGTGATATAATGAGAGGGATAAAAGAAGTAACATGTCGACACAGAACTCGAGAGGATCCAGATTAGCATGTGGTAGTCATTGATCACAAAAGGGGTAAAGTATCAAATGATTCTGAACAATGGTAATGTAATATCACAACATTTTCCATGTTCAAATTGATAATAGTATTTCGATAATATTTTATTTTGTGTTCATATTCATCGTAAAAGTTTTTTATTTGAAACAATGTTTTCATAAGATGCTAGAAAAAATTAGAAATAGTGGAGAGTATCCATGTAGAGAGAATTGTTGGGTAAATTTTGAAAAGGTTCAAGGATTTATACTTTTTTGAGCTAATGGAGTCCAAATTTAAATTTTTATGTTTCTAATGGGGTTTTTGTGATGTGAGAAGCCTTAAAAGTGGTTCAAAATTTTTAAAATGTAATCTTGATGAAAGATCAACAGTAGAAAATTTTGATGATGAGTAATGATATTACACATCATGTAATTTTTCAAGGGGTTTATTAAAATAAATCCCAAGGTAAAAATTATTTGGATTATTCCATTAAATTCATTTTCATGATGTATAAACACATTTCAAACAGTGTAAATTATTGTCATACTATTCTAGAAATACAATGTAGCTGAATTCATAATGTTTTGGATGCAGCTATTCTCCACTCAACCCTAGGTCATTATACTACCAATTATGGTGTTCCCACATTACTACTTGATGTCAATGTTGTGCGACCAATACCTGGTAGGTCCTATTGGTTTTTTTCTTACTTATCATCAGCCTTCTCCATCTATTGATGTGAAATACCTTTTCTGATTACATTCTTCGATTTTCTATAGATAATTTTTAGAACATGTAACATATTTTCAAACATCCAAACCTACAACCATGTGACTGTTAGATGGTGTAATTGTTATTGTATAATCAGTTAAAGGTGGTGGGTCTAAAAAATAATATTATGGTTTAATAATTTCCAATTTTATGCATTATTTTTATTTTTTTATCATTGTGTGCAAAAAATTTTATTTAAATAAATGAATGGGTTTATTCCATGATATACTCTATATTAAATTGATTTGTAATTGTCTTATGTCTACCCATTAGGTGAAAGAACAATGTTTATAATTTAGTGGGAAAATTTTCTAATTTATGTTTATCGTGACATATGACCATTTGTGATTTCATTTTATAGAATCCCTAAATTATAAAATATCAATTATTGATATTATTTTTAATCAATTGTGATTTAAATTTTATGTGGAATATAAAGGATAATAGAAATACCAATAATTATCCATTGATAAATATGTTGTGATATTGTTAAAGTTATGATGTTTGAGAGAGATTGTGTTCTATGATGTAATGCTTATACACCAGGCACGACCAATGAAGTTGAACGCTTATATTCCATAATGATAATATTAACAGGTATCAGTACAATCCCTTACTGTAATGCTTATAGTGAGTTGGCTACCCACAATCCAATACTATAATTTTTATGGGGATTTTAACCAGAATTATATAATTCTTATATGGATTTGAACGTGATTTTTGTGATTATACAATGCATATATGGTGGTTTTCAAGTCCTTAAGACATTCTAGCATGGATCCAAATAAGGATGTGGTTTTATTATAATAATTGTTGATCTAATTAACACACCAATTTATCACATTATTGCATACAACATTTATAAGAATGATATTTTATACATGGTGGTGTAGACCTATTGAGTTAGTTTCACAACATATTTGGGCCACCATTGGGTACCCATATAGATTACATGGATTCAAGTTTGGACAAAGGAAAAATACATTGTTATTGATTTCTTGTGTGTGTATGGGATAATGTTTGGATATGAGAATAAAGTTGGATTTGGGACCATATACATTGGTCATTTATTTGAGCATACTTTTATTTTGTTTAAATTTTCAAGAAATTTGTTTCGGTACATTTAAATAGGTCATTGCATTATTCCATTATTATTAATTACATTATTCACTCGGTAATTGTTTTTATCTGTTTTTGTATCATTAATTTGATTATTTCAGTTTAAATTTGATTTTTTTATATATTAATTACACTTTATATGAGATAATATAGTCTTCCACTATACATTTTACACCCCTCTACTATTTGTGAGCCTCTAACATAATGACAACTTTCCTTGAGATCTAATAACCATCCCTTTAAAGGTACATGAAATTGTAGATGATTTGTGATTTTTAAAAAGTGTTATCAAATGATTCAATTTTATTTTCTTCTTCATTACTATTTTGGCAATGGTATAAATGGGACTAGGATGTTGTAGGACACGGTAATGACATTGTACATGTGAGTAGCTAACCAGTTTTCATGTTAGAATCTTGGTAACTAGGGATGGGATATATCTTGGTGTTGATTTCTAGATATAGTTAATGTTACTTAAACATTGGTGAGTCACATGTAGTGCGAGGTGGTTGTTTTTTGATGTTATTGTTTCTTTAGGTTTGTACTCGTGGTCCACTTTGATGATAGCTGATAATACATTCAGCATAACAAGCACATTGGGAAATATTTACATGAATATTTCTTGATAGGGGATTATCAATTTTTTCATGTTATATATATTTTCCTATTAAAATGTAATGTGAGATATATATTTCACTGGATACATGAACTAAAATTTCATGAAATGAAAAATTATTTGTAATCCATGTATATTGATTCTAAGATATAGTGGTTCTATTTCTCAATCACCTATTGGGTTGACTATATTTCTATCTAGTTCACTATGGTGTTCCTTTTTCATGTAGAGAAAATGTTTCCTCGTCATTATCAACATTAGAATCTAGAGAGTACAAATAAATACACTCCTAACACACTTGAACTTTAGCTTCCTATAGTTTCTTAAGAGAAAAAGTATTCACATCATCTTGAAATAATACTACAGTTCATTTGATCTATGGAATGGGAGATTGTGTTCACTATTCCTTTTATTTTTGTGTTAACAATAATGTTTCTTCTATAACTTCCAATAATGTTCATTGGGGAATAACAACACCACGAAGTTTAGTTCTGGATTGAGTTAGTAAAATAAACATAATGCATCTTGTGAAAAACTCTAATATGTGTGTGAATGTTTTTGTGCATATAATTCATGGGTCAACCAAGTTTTTGTGGGTTACTCTTGAGGATGACGCATAATATGAGGATATATATTTTATAGACTTAGAGACAACATTTTTGAGACATTCAATTTAGAGAACTTGAGGGCTGAAAATTATTGTGAGTTCATACATTCAACATAGGATGGCTTGTCAGTAATTGACTCTCATGGACAATATACAAATCTATAGTGATTTGAGACATATTTAGCAGCAAATGTTATCTGTAGGGTGAGATATTTCTAGGATGGTCTTCAAAATGATAACATGATATAGGTAAAAATTTATGTTTAATCATATTTCAAGACGTGATGAATTTTCACTCCTCACATAAGGGAAAATTAGATTGGCCTTTGTAGTAACCAAGATGTTTCAACATAGAAATATATGTTTTCAATATTGAGTGGAAAGAAAATATGTTATGATTTTTTTCTTCAAAATTAGTAATGGTAAGACGAGTTTGTTTAGTGGAAAACTATCTCAATGTCATGTTCTATTTTAGTTCTATTAGTGTTTCATTTTTCACACTATCAACCATAGTGTGTTTAACCTATCATTGAGTGTAATATTTATACCGGATTGGGACATATTTATTGGCACTATGTGAACATTATTTATAATACTAGAGGTAGAAAATCATGATCGGGAGAAGAGTATGGAAGGGTCTCAACTTCCCATCAGTAGGCTGGTAGCTAGAGTTCAGTAGGCTGTTCAGTTTAAGGAATGGGATGTGGTACACCATTACACGATCAGTAGTACCAAGAAATGCATGTGGATTATGGTATGTCAGATTGTATCATAGTGAATAGAGACTATTTAGTTTTATTTTATAAATACTAGACCAGCTAACATCGATGTTGGACCCTCTATAGTCAGAGGTGTGATTCATGTATCATCTTTATTACATTATGTTTTGTTTAATGCATGAGAATCAAACTATATTCTATCTAATCATTTTGAATATGTTATGGGATTATATATTCAAATATTATATGGTGTTTCAATAGTTGGAATATTGTTGGGAGTGTTGTTGGTGAATATGAAACTTTTTAATGATTGATATCTTTAGATAAGTGGTTTATTAAATTGGGAAATATTCGCGACTAAAATGAAAGACTTTGACTTAATTATTTGAATTATTTGTCAGACCTATACCAATATCATTTTGGATATTAATGTAGGTTATTTATATTTAAATATCTATAAGGAAGCATCAATTATCACCTGGGTCAATGGGATCTTTGTGTTGTTCAGGCATGAACAATTCAGTAGAGATTGAATTTTATCATTGATCTTGTCATCCACCTTTCTCTATATAATTTTTAAGTGCATCCTGATTTTTTTCCCCCAGTGTTAGATTTTTATGTGGATTTTTTTCATAACGTATTATATGGCTTAAATTATGAGTAATAAATTGATTTCATGATCAAGTTAATTCTTATAGAAAAATATGTTTCAATCCCACCTACTGAATGGAACTTGGAGAGCTTCTGGTGTTGAAGGATATATTGAGATATATATAATTAAACGAATTCATACAAACTATTATGTCATCTTTGGGTTTTATAATATTATTTTCCAAAAAGGATGATGGATCATGTTTCTTATGTGTGGATTATCAGATGATAAAACATATTACCATTAAGAGCTATTATACTCTTACATCAATTAATTATCTTTTTGATTAGTTGGTAGGTTTTGATATCATATCCATGATTTATTTGAGAGTAGTATATCATCATTCAATAGTGATACAATTAGACCTTCTTTAGAATGATTTTAGGTGTAGGTAAAATGTATGATTTCATATTGATGTTTTTTGGGTTGACTAAAGTACATATTGTATATATGGACTTCATGAATAAGATCATTCATAATTTTCAAAATCATTTTTCAGGGATTTGTTCGATGATATATTAGTGAACTCCCTATCAGAATATTATTATTCCAAACATTTTATTATCAACTATAATACATTGATAATTCATCGACTTTAGGAAAAGATAACCAAATTCATGTTCTAGATAAACAATGTGCACATCTTATACCATGAAATTTTTGAGGTAGGGTTTTTAGTGGACTTACAGAATGGAAATGTCATGGAATCTTGTGGAAAACACATGAATCTATATAAATTTATCGATTTAATTGTTTTGTAGGATATTATAAACGTTTTATCCATGATTTATCAAATATGGATTCCCAAAAGATAGTGGTGACCAAGAAAGTGGTGTTGTTTGTTTGGTCTGATTCTAGCGAGAGATATTATCTAGAGCTAGAAAGTAAGATGACCGTAAGACTTATTATAACATTACCTATGATTGGGAAATCATATAACATGTAAATTGACATATTGGGAATTGTACTCAGAGTAGTTCTGATGTGTGTGGCTCAAGTGGTTGCTTATTGCCCTAGGCATCTCATCCCACAAGAATGGAATTACCCTACTCACAATTTAAATTCATCATAAGTGGTAGTTATTGTGATATATTCAAGAAACTATCTCATGGGTGAGATGTTTTTGGTATACACATATCACAAGATCCTAAATTGTATCTGTTCTCAGTGGAAATTTAAACTTCTGTAATGGATTTGGGCCATGTATTTACAATATTTTGACATTGAATTTTCATATACACAAGGAAAGGGAAGCGTCATTGTAGATTCATTGAGATAAAATAAAATAAAACAGGTATTATGGGATTCTTGTGATGTGTGGTGGATAATGGACCTCTTTTCATACGTTAATGCAGATGTTCAATAATCTTAGGGGTGAGTTCCTCTAACGTCGACATCTATTATACCACTTTTATTGGACCATATTGGGAGAAAAAAAATTCAAATACATTGGTCTATGTTCTAATATAAAAACTATATTGTGTGGAGATACCATCTTGTTGGTCTCTTAGGTGTGTAAATTCTATGATTTTTTTGATGAGTATTGGTTCATATGGGCTTCCACAAGGATCCGAGGAGAGAATTGAAATATTTTATATGGGAAGTGCATCATGGTTTAAAAAATAATTTTTCTGATCAATATATATAGTACTGGAGGTTAGGACTCAAAAAGATAGTGGAAATCATCCTGGAATTATACTTTACTTTTCGACCGAGAAAATTGAGTTTTAGAGTGTAGCTTGGTTTTAAAGCCTTTACCCATTACTAAGTGGAAATGGTATGATGTCACAATTGTTTTTTTATAGGATCACCCAGGATGACCAATAAAAATGATTCAATGTGGTTTGTTATTGATTAAAATCTATTTTAGAAAACATTATACCAATTAGGGAAACCATCAATACTAACTACCTAGGAAATATTTATGTGCATATGGTTGTACAATTGCATGGTGTTCTGTGTAGTTTCACATCAATCAAAGATCCTAGTTTCACATCATGTTTGTGGTAGGATTTTTAGATAAAATTATAATTTTCTTTAATTTTAATAAAAATCTATCATTAAAATACTATTGTTATTTATGAGATAAATATTCAGGTTTTGGAGGATATGATATGAGCATGGGTTTTAGATATTGGTGGTTTGTGAGAGAAAAATATGGAACTCATCGAGTTTTCATAAAATTATACATTCCATGAATTTATTAAAATGGAACATTTTGAGACTTTGTATGCTTGGTAGTTTCATTTGACTCATTGTCTATCAACTGAAAGTTAGACCACACTTATTGTACTCGTATAATTCATGATACATCTAAACATGCTTAGTTGATCAGACAATGGTTAGTGAACACACATAGTATGATGAAATAATATTTTTATTATCAAAGATAACCAATATAATTTGAGGTGGTTAAAATGTTTTTATTCTGTTCCTTCCATGATTTATAAAACACCACAATAGGAAATGTGTAATTCTAGTTTGTAGGTTTATTAGGCCATTTGATATAGTGGCAAGGGTCAGTATAGTGATGTGTCATTTAGAACATAAAAAATGATATCGTTACATGAATGATGTGTTTCACATATCATAGCTACAATGATATCATCTAAACCCTTCCCATGTTGTAGAAATAGTATATTTCAATCATCATGTCAATTTTACCTTTGAGGAGCATTTGATCCAGGTTATGGATCCTTGGGAGAAATATCATTGATGTCAATATTTACTATTTTTTTGAGTGAAGAATAAACATGGCTGAGTTCTGAATGAATATTCGTAGATTGATTATGATTTCAGAACATAGTGTCCATTTTTTTTAATATCATGTAGTGGAACATGGAGTAGAACATAGATGATCTCTTTTATGGTTAGAATTTTGAAATATCCCCTCTGTTTGTAGGAACATCTATATATGATTTTTTCAATAATATTTTTTTATTGTTGATTATTCATGAAATTCTATAGATGGAATAAATGATGTAATGGGTCACAATGAAACATGAGAAATACTAAAGATTTTCTATCAGTTGGGTTATGTTATATAAAATGAATTATATTTTTTGAGGATATGTACTTGATTGAGTAAATGGTGTCAATGAATAATTGGGTTCATTGTTTCATAGTTCCTTTTTGACTTCAGAATCACTAAAATAGTTATTGAATTACTAAAAGAAAAAATGGATGAAAAATAGACTCCCTAATATTTACATACCATGAAAAGGGATTACATTCCATATAATTGTTTTAGTTTTTTATTAAAAAAATTTAGTTGATATCATTTCCATATTATTGAATTAAAAACATTTACATGATGTGTATCAATATTACACTACATTTAAATTCTGGAAAGATAGTTTTTAACATGTTCTATGGAAAAATTAGTCTTTTTTCTGATGATTATCTTGTCCTATCATCCCTATTAAATATCAAGTCTATTTTGGGTTTCCAAATCCATAATGGAGATCCTAGTTGTTTGATAAACCCATGGTACATCCTCTTCGTTATGATTCCTCCTTCTCTCTTGTATTCTCGAACAATTGTAATAAAATTCCATGACCAATTTCATTGTTGATTTTGTTCTTGTTCATCTTCGATCTAGGAAATGATTTTTAATCATTTACACTTTCCTCCTTCTGATCATCATCATTTAGATGCATTGTTAGATCCTCGATTAAAGGAATAGGGAAAAAATCCTAACCCTATGGATTGATAATTGGAATGATTCTTCAATATTTTTATTTCTCAATCATTGTGTGTGATGAAATTTATTTAAATAAATGAATGTTTTTACTCATTAATTTCATTCGATTTCAAATGGACTATTAACTGGAATATGACTACCAATTGGATGAGAAAACTATATTTACAATTGGTTTGGATGAATTGGTTAATGAATTTATAGCTTAACTTGTGACCTAGGGGTGATTTAATTTAATATAACACATAAATTAAATCGTACTACAAATTTATATAATTTTAAACCAATTTTGAATCATATTTTACATGGAATATTAATGAAAAATGGAAATTTTTATAATTAATCCTTGAAAATTGTGAGATGATATGTTGATATCCATATAGTTGGATTGGGATTGTCTTCTATTTTATAATTCAATTATATCTAGATCATACCTGGAAATTGAACACTTATATGATGTAATGCCGATATTGAGAAGGCAAATCCCAATCCAATGACGTAATGCTTATTGATATTGGATTGTGCTCGGTCCCATGCATAAATTCTTAAAGGGATTTCAACTAGTATGTTGTAATGCTTATAATGATTTGACTTGTACTTTTGTGATGATACCATGTTTTAATGGTGGTTGGAATGGTTTTAAGACATGATCATATATATTCTATCAGGGAGATGTAATGTGTTAATTTTGTATTATATTTATTTTTTTAATAAATAATACACATGGTTTTCTCTTTATTTCATACACTTCTTATCAGACTTTTTTTATTACACATTGATGTGTCGACATGATAAGTTATACAAACATTGTATTTTGGTCAATGTTTGGAATCGATGATGATTAAATGGATGGATGTTTGGACATGGGAAATGAAGCCTTCTGTTTATTTCTTGTCTGTGAATTGTCTAGAGTTTGGATGTAGGCTCAACATGGTTTTTAGGTCCTAGGACATTGATATTTTTATTTTACCCTTCCATTATTATCTTGTATTGTCATAAAATGACATTTATATACAGCCTATAACATCATTAAATTATTCAATTAATATAAAATGGATTATTATGTTTGATTATAATTTTATATTCCTCTATCTATACTAGGAATTTTTTTGGTATATTATGATTTTTTATACTGATATTACACATTACACTAGGGGTATATTCTCTCAATAAATATTTCACACTCTACTAAAAGTCACCAGCCTCTATAATACAAGGAGGCACACATGTGGTCTCGTGAGAAACCCTTTCTGGACACATGAGAGGGTATCCGAATGGAGGACATTATATGTAGTCCATTTTAAGGACCTTCAATAAATACCAATAATCGTTTCCATTTTATAGTTTTAATTATTTATTATGACTACTTATATCCCCATGTGGGTCAATCTATAACATTTTAGGACAAAACTATGGTTTTGTAAAACCTGAGGGGTTCCCTATTGGGATGTACAGATCCCATGGCTTCTTGTTCTATAACACATGTAGTGTGTTCATCCTATTTGGGGAAGATGATATACATCAGGGTAAATTACATGTATCAGATATACATTTTGTGTACTAGGACTCATCCATGTTTTTATGTACACAACCAGAATGCCTTTTTTGGGGAACATAGCCATGTGTAATGAAATACAAGATCCTATTTGAATTAAAAACATTATAGAGGTACATATCTAGAATTTTTAGAAGGCTGTAATAGGTGACATAAATTGGAAGGTACCCCAATAATGGTACGTGGTATATACATGATCAAAATGACATGTACTCAATATACATTTTGTGTAGTCCACTGTTGATACCTTTGTATTTTTTTTCCAATTTCAGGCTCTCAAGTCAAAACATCATATTAGAGGAGTCTATTATTATTATATTTACACATATATCCTAATGGTGAATCCCTTGGGGTTATTAATGGACTCATAAAAGTAATTTCAATTTGTTTTCTATTAATGTATAGGTTCATAAACTGGTAATAAAATTTCATTACATCCTTTGAGTTAGAACAATGATCATAGGTGATCAATGAACTATATCTCTAGAAAAAATTCAAGGATTTTTACTTTTCGGATAATAGGTCATCATATCATTTGACATAGAGGAACCCTTGTTGGATTCAATTCTCAAAATAATGCTACTAAGAATCCCTTGTTGGGTGGTTTTTTTGGAGAATCGTCATACAATATCCCATTTAAGATAACTTTATCTTTTTTTTATACCAAATGTCCCTTATGGAATAAATTATCATACATGGTGGCCTACGAAATACATTGTAGGATTTATCATCCCGATATCCATTTTGAGTATACAATATATGAATATTTTTCCTTTGGAATAATTCATTACCAGTTTTAGTAGGATTATTTTTCCTATGAACAATTCAATGGATCCTGTGTAGCCTTCAAATAATTTTTTATTGACTTTTTTTAAAAGAAAAGAGAACAGAGTACAAGATACAATAGCCAGAGGAAAAAGACACATTGAGGATGATATTAGTGAAGACCAAGGTCATCAGCTTGTACAAAGTGAACCGAATCGAAAGAAAAAGATCTGAGACTGGAAAAGATGGAGACCCACTCACTATTAGTCACCATAGAAGCCAAGAAATCAGCAACAGGAATACCTTCATGCCAAGTGTGGAGAATTATATTATGGGTTTTCACCAGACTCTTACATCTCCTAATGTTGTATTCTAGGACCATGGGGTGTTTCCAAAACCGAGCAATGCATTATGAACGATGAGTGAGTCAGTCTTGACTTCCTCAAGGGGTAAATTCAGTTGTATTCATAGCTGCAGCCCCGTGATCAGAGCAAGTGCTTCGGCTTGGAGAGAGTCACCCCCACCGTAATATGATGAAAAAACCATAATAACATAACCCCACTGATCCGATTTATGATTCCTACTATAACATAAAATGTTTTGGATCCCATGTAAAATTCTTTCTTATATATATAGGCATCAAGGATCCCATGATGTATGAAAATCATTTGTTTTCAAACATGCGGGACCAAGTGAGTTCCCTAATGATTGACCAAACCAAAACATGTAATTGTTCATTGGGTAAAGTGTTTATTGGGTTTTACAATAGAATTTATTTCAGTCTTTTATTTCCGGAAGATAATGATATAGTTGTGGGTATATGAACTTAGACACACTCACACTTTTGATTTTGAATTCACAAGTATACAAATGGTGCATCTTTTATAACCAAAGGTGCTTCTTGGTCTATTGATGATGTGCCTGATGTGATGTTGTTTCCCTATTGGTATTCATAGACGTGTTTCCTAGGATCCATCTATTGAACATTATTTTTATATTTGGACTCCCTGATGTATTCCATGGGTTTTCTATTTTTATCATCATATTATGATAGTTGGGAATTAAATCCATAAGATTTTGATATTTGAAATTGTATCCCTATGTTTATGTTATTAATTAATTGAATCCATTGATTGATATAAAATGGAATGGTGATTTTAATAATGATATTGATAGATAATTACACACTCTTGAGTGATGACATTGATTATTTTATTCTTGATAGATTACATGATCATGGTGTTGGAATTACAGTTCCACATATTTGATATTTATAATTTTGGATAATTAAAATCAACATTGACATGGATGATTACTCTATCCGTGATCAAATAATATATTGAAATATTGGACATGTTTCTACTCACCATTGATGTGAAATAGAATCATATATGATCATTCTCTACCATGTGATGGATAATATTATTCTCTCCATTATTGGAGACATCAAGGGCTCAGAGTAACATCTGAATGGTGATCCATCTATATATACCTCCCAACTATAAGATTTAATCCATATAAAAATGCACGATGAGTATCATATTAGCATCACCATTTGATGCAGGTATCCAGACCTCTATGGATCAATTCCTTTTGAGGATACTCAGAGTAGATTTGTGCCTTTTTATGATGTATTACATTTTTTGATCCTCAAGGTTTGTTGTTTTCATTACCTCACTTGTAAAGTATTGTTCTCTGGAGGTTAGTGAATAGACCTTGTAAAGCTGTTTTGTGACACTATTAGTAGGGGTAGGTCTGAGAACGAGAGGACCATAGAATATACTCAGACCCTCATATGTTGATGTTTTTATTGGTTCCAGGAATCCTATTTGTGATGTTGGACCATGTTAATGGACACCATTTTAAATAGTGATCAGTGTTATCATCACTTTTGAGACTAATGCAATGTTATTTTTTTTTGAAATGTTGGTAGGATGATACATTGAAATTTTATCAAATCACCTATGGTGAATTTTTTTACCTATTTTATTTTATGGGTATGGAATTTCTAGATCATAGACTAGTTTATTAGTAGATTGAACTTTGATTCCTAGATCTTCTATATCACTCCATGTGGCAGATGGTCATAAAATAAATCGTGACACATGTGAGGATCCTAATTTGAATGCACAACTTAGAGAGAGATTCCATATTAATTAGACTCACGTGTTGTATAGCATGATCTATTTAGTTCCACAATGAATGAATTGGTGGATTATGAGTTAGGTAATAAAATCACATTGTAGTAATGCATTGTAACATTTAGATTATAAATCAATGAGTGGATGTATGTGGGATGAAAGCTAATAATTTCATGAAAATTCACAGGGCATGGTTTCTAAGAACATGTGATGAAATGATAAAATTATATCTGTGGTAGTAGTAAAATATAAAATTAATCAAGGTCTATGAAATACTTTACCATTGTTTGACCAGAACATCCTTTTTTAGGGGATGTGGTGTGTGGAGTTGGTTAATTGAATGGGAATCATGTTTGATGTGAGAATGGATTAGGAGTTTTATAAATTCAATGTGACGGTATGATAGTGAAATATCTATTGAGATGATCATGTTATGTCATAACATCATATTTATTTCATTGAGAGAGTTTCATATCTTCTTTTAACATCTATTATTTTTTTATTACTTATTCTGATGAAGGATCATTAAACTGTTGTGAAAAAGAATGGAAGATGGTAGGAAATTTAGTAGGGAGTGAAAAATTGGCTATTTTATGGAGATGAACATCATTTTTATTAGAAATTAATGTTTTTCATTGAATTTAACGTCAGTGTTTAATTATTATATAATGTTAAGGATACTCTTGTATTGGGAAGTACTAGATGTATCATTATTATGATTCAACTATTTGGGAAACAATTTTTTATGAAATGGTATTGAATATTGGATAGTCAATATATACTAGTTTTGAAGTTGTTAATGTCGATTTAATGGATGTGATTTACCAACTAATTCTTCCCTATGACATGGAGGATGTTTGTTGGGGGTGGGTAATGTCCATGTTTTTTCAAACAGGAATTATGAGAAAAAAATTAATTTTTTTTTCTGATTCTAGAATTGGTTAAAATGATAATTTATTCATATTTAATGATGTAGTATAATTTTAATAACCAATATTTTGTTCATTAAATTTGGGTGTTTACACTAATATTTTTGTTTAATTAAATTCTAAAACACTTTAATTATTGTGGAATAATTCATGTATAATATATATATATACTACTAACTATTGTTTTATTCTCACATGTTCATTCAAATATATCTCATGAATAGATCATTAGATTGATATTCAATCAATCGTATTGATTATGAAAAGGGGTATTTTTCTTGGTTTGTACATATACAGTATTTGGGCACCGAGGGTTGTCTTGATACATGTTTTCTTTTTTTTTACTCCTATCCTTTTCCATCTTAATTTATTTTTCCAACATTTTTCTCCTCTCCAACAACACCCATTATTTATTCCACCATCACATGAAAGAGATGAAAAATATAGAGTTATAATGATAGAGAGATAGTTAGAGATGGATGAGCTTCCATAGAGATTCAGAGGAGCCACATCCTCATACAGATATTGTGGACCATGAAAAAGGCTGATGATTTGGATGATTTTGCAAATAATTTGGTTGTAATTATTTTTTTCCAATGAAAACATATTTCTATTTAGTTACTACATTTTAATTCCTTATTATAACATCATAGGAAACCATTTTGGTCGATATATACATTTTAAGTAGAAAACAAGGTTTTTGAGAAATTTGAGGAGTTTCTCATTTGGATGTACTAATATAATAGTGTGTTGTTCTAGAAAACATTACTAAAATTCATACTAAAAAAGAATGATGATATATTTAAAAATACACCCTGTGTATGGGATATAAATTTTCTTGTAATTTGACTCATATTTTTAGCTATGTGACTTGATAGAAAGTATATATAGTGGCATATGACCATGTTGAGTACTTGACCAAATCCCGTGTGGATTTCATGCCATATAGCGGTACTTGGCGAGAGTATGTACATGACCATTCTATGAGATGTAAATGGGTAAGTACCATATGTAGGGTAAATTATATGTACATAATCATTAATCCATGTACATTGGTATACATTACATGTTATCCTCCTTCGCTACCCATATGACGGTATTTCCTTTCTTTATACCCTAGAGTCAGAATTGGGAATTAGAAGAGTCCATTCAAAATAGATGTCCGCAAATATAACAATGGTGAAACCCTAGTGGTTATTACATGATTCAATTGAGGAATTTTAAAAAAAATTAAAATTATATTTTATTCTATATGTAATTATATATATATATATCTCTCCTAAGAGTGAGACCCTTTATCTGAGGTGGGACATGATCCATCAATCAAAACTATTATTCATGGAATTTGACATCTGGAAACTGTGTCCATCATATAATTTGACCAAGAGTATTATTTTCAGGGTGCCCTTATTTTATTAATGCTAACAAGGGCCCCTTCTATGATTCCTCTAATTACATTTTTATCTTGAGGATATCATGTAGGATTCTTATATATTTAAAATTTTAACTAATGTCCTCTATGGGATTCCATGAAAAAAATTGTGAACATGGGATTACTTTATATGATATCTCTATCTTCTTAATATTTTGGGTATCTCATGTACGATGGCACAGAATACATACTGTTATATCAATAGTCCCATGTTTGTCACCTTTTCCTATGTACTATTTTGAGTATTTGGTGTAGGATTCTAATTTTTTCCATTTTCAATGATCCAATGTATGATTCCACTATTTATATTTTGGGATGAGGGTCCTATGTTGAATTCCATCACATATAATTATAGTTTTAGGATCCAAAGTAGGATTCCTCTCTTCTGTAATGATGTCAAGAACCCAGTGTTTTCCCCATTGTATGACTGACCATGACCTAGTATCTCTAGTTTTGGTTGAGATGCATGTAGGTGTCACCTATTATACTCTACAGACCTAGTAATTCATGAGGTTGTGGTAGTGGGTTGGGTTTAAGAATTAATAAATCCTAACTAATATTTGTATGTGTTAAAATGGTTACTAATGATGCAACTATGATATCTTGAGTTTATTCTTATTTTATTTAATAATGTGGTCTATATAATTTACATTCATTATTGTGATACCATGATAAATTTCTTGGGATCTAGATTCTCTTCCATTATTTTAATATTGATATTCCCAAACATATTCCATGGTGTCTGGATTGTTAGCCAATGATTATGATATATCTCCCAGACATCGTTGTGTTATTTGTGTTATTCATGGTGTCCCAATGATTAAGATATTTAGGCATGGATTTCATTGATTAAGAGAGATGATAAGTAAATCCTTACTGATTAAACTTGTGAATGAGTATTCTCTCCCAGCGTTATGGGGACGATTATGCTCCACTTATGGATTACATGATAATAATGATAGAAATGGTGTGAAATCCTTTATTTATATAATCATGGGTGATTAAACTCTGCCAAGTGACATGAATTATTACACTCTCGTAGAAGGATTGATAGTTCGTAGTTTTAAACATGGTGCTCTTACAAATTGAAATGACATATATTGATTGATGATTACAATCTACTATATGATGGAGGTGTTGAAAAATCCCTGATCATATATATTGAGGAGTGGGCACTAAATCTCATAGGTGAAACTACATATACATCTCATTCAGTTGAAACCGTTATGAATTCTCTGATTCACAATTTTGAGATTACCTATGAATTAAGACATACGGATCTAACATTAGTCATGATTTACATAGATAGAGTGATTATTTCCAACACTAAAATACATTTATACGGTTAAGTTTTTGTATATGGAATCATTCGTTATAATTATTGGAAGTTAGTATTTGTGAACCTAGTGATTGAATATATAACCCCCTTATAGTAATATATCTTCCCTATGAGAATTTTCATTTATTGATGAATGAGGTATTGTCAAAAAATATTATATACCTGATGATCAAATAATTTATATATGTCTTGAGTGAAAGACATCCTTCACAATACACTTTTAAAATTATTTCGAGAAACTCGATATTTTGGAACTGAGGTTCAAGAATGATTGTTTTTTGTTATATATTAATTTAACATGTATATATAGATATCTATAAGATTAAATGTATGAATATATATTTCATGAGATATATATACATGTGTATATATTTATATATAAGTTGTAACCCTACCATCTTGACTGCAATCAACGACCTAATGATCAACTGTCGTTTAACATGAAATATTATATTTATTTTATTTGTCATTTCCTGTTGTCTCTTTTACTATGAGGATATTACACTAGAATAAACTTATGATAGATTCATAATATGTTCAAAATTGGTTTAACTACTAGATTTTATTATCTCTGCTATATGTGTACCTCAATATGCGTGTTGACCTTATGGATTATTTTAAGGTTGAAAACGTATTCATGATAAATATAGTTGAGAATATGGTTTCATTATCAATGGAATCTACTCGTGTTGATTATTTTGATATATTTAGAGAGATCAGTAGTGTCATGGAAACTGGGAATGTATTTTTTCTCCATGTTAGTAGTATATCCTATTACATTTATTTATTTACCTTTTTTTACAGCAGCATGAATGGTCGACCCAATGGGTGACAAAGGTTTTATAAAAGAAATAACTAATTGAGTTTTTATAACAAATTATTTATTATTGTGTAATTTAAAATTTAATTCAATTATTTACTCCAAACTATGTTCATTTAAATATATGTATGATATCTAGTTACATGTGTTGTTTTTACTCTTATACGAGGGAAAATTATCTCCACAGACACTCCCTAATCCCTCCTTAATTGTTTATTGCCTCTATTGTATTTAGTGGTGCACCATAGTCATTGTGGAAAATGATATTAGATTACTAATGTAGTGGAATATGAGTATATATATATTAAAAAGTTTATTTTATTAAAAATTAGAACTAATGTAGTGGAATCTGAGTATATATATATTTTTAAATTCTCTATTACCCATTTTCATATACAATAATTTTATGGTGGATTTCTAACATTCAAATTCATATATAAATAAAAAATATAATAGTTTCATTTAGTTAATATTACCATCTAAAAAATACTAAAGAGTATGACATTATGTATAGATGAAATGTAGTAAAATATCAGTTCATTATAAAAAGTACCACCTTTTTTATTGTAAAGGGTATCCATTCCCAAACATTGGAATTCATCATTACAATTTGAATTTCACCAATACATACAACAAATCAAAACTAGTCAAAAATGTAATAATGTTCATTTATCCAATGTATTTCAAAACATCCATTGTATTAGACCATCAGTACAACCTGTTGACCTTTTCTATATGTAGTTACATATTGATAAGTGGTGAATATTGATTTTTCCCAACGAGAAGAGATTTAGGGAATGTTATTTTTTTAGACTGAGATATTTAAATCATCCCACATATTGAATCACTAAAATAAATAATATATAAAAACCATATATTAGGTTATTTGGAGTAAGTCCCATTCCATATATTTTAATTATGTTTCACTATTTATTCTATGATTCTGGATTTTAATGTGCTAAAAAATTGTTCCTAATTTTATAATAATAAATTATATACATCATGATCCTAAACACATGGTCTTAAATTTAACATAATTCCTCCTATGATACTTTATACCTGTGTGTAATCCCTTATGTCATTCATGGGAACCTAAAGTCATATCATACCACATATGAATTCCCAAGACCTTAAACACCAACATAATCAACTAGGAATTATTAGATGACCATGAACAATAATGAACACATTTAAATATTCCTTTAAAAGAATAACGAATGAGATATTCCTTAAATCCTTAGTGAACATATGATGAATGGTTTTATTGAGTTCATAGAATTTGAATTAAAATAAATTTTATCGTATGTGAGGATCAATGTTCCA
Source organism: Viscum album (assembly GCA_963277665.1). Lineage (NCBI taxonomy): Eukaryota > Viridiplantae > Streptophyta > Magnoliopsida > Santalales > Viscaceae > Viscum > Viscum album. Next base: position 1,252,418,937 of record OY728150.1, on the reverse strand, counting down.
AATTTTCATCATTTAATATGATGTTTCGTGAATTGAAACATTATGTCAATGTTAGATTAATGTATTTGATTCATGAACTATCCATGAAATTTTATAATGTGTTATGTCTCACCCGTTAATGCATTAGCGATGAGGAGTGACCTCATGCATATATAAATCCACTACCATATGATGAATGTATTTTTTATGAATCTATATGCTTGGTTGAGACTACAAAAATCTATATATAATTGTATCATCTTCCAAAACTTATTGTTGTGATAGAAAAAACTATCCATCTGTAAGTTTTATTTGATAAATATGATATTTTGGATAAAAAAATGGAAACATCCAAAGGTGTGAATTCCATAAAATTGCACACTTGAGATATTTTTATATCAAATATGATGATCATAAAATGGTTTTACAATGATAGTTAGTGAAACTTATTCCATATAATAGTATTCCCCATTTTTAGAAATATAAAATTTATATTTCTATCATGGGGATCTAGGATTTTAGATTTCACTAGGATTCTACTACATTGATAATGTTTAATTAAATCTAATAAAAAAAGAACTATTATATCAGAAAAATTGTTTTTTAAGATAATTGAAATCATGATATTGAAATGAAGAACTCCACAAAACAAATAACCAGGTCATCCATTAGCATGTTATATCCCCAACCATGCCATTTCATTATTGGTATATAAATTATTTACAAAAGTCACAAGGTTTGGTCTTTGACACAACTATTGATTTTTTGAATAATTATTTATGATATGTTTAGACATAACAAATGTAGTCCATGTACACTATACCATAAATATGAAAACATTTTATTGATATGCTTATATCCCCATTTTTTCCGCTTGAACAACTAATGGAACTACAAATGTATCCCCATTATCCTACCAAAATATTTGTTAGATGATCACCACATCATAGAGAACCTCATGGTCCCTCCTGTTACCTTTTCATAAAAATCTTATATGACAATTACTCTGGTGTTACCATTACCAACATGTCACCTGTAAAGGAAAAAAACTAAAACATTAAATATGGAACACCTGTTGTGTATATCTATGTTATATAAAAAATAATTCAATTTTAAATTGAGTCTAATAATCTATGAATTATTTATAAATAATGATAAAATATATTTTGGTGAAACGTATCAATAAATTAAATGATAATGATATAATTAATTATAATGGGTTTAAAATTAATTTATTGATGTTTCCGACTCCTTTATTATTAATTATTCATAGAATATTATAATTTAATAATTAAAATACCATTAAATAATTTAATATGGAATTATTTTGGATTATAAATAAAATGTAGTTTTTTATAATCATAAAAAATAAATTTAAAAATATTCTATGTTATATAATTTCGGAAAATAAAATTTTAATATATTTTCTAATATGAATTATAGGAAAATAATTTATTTATATTTTCAAATAATTTTATTTATCATAAAGGTCATGTATGAGATATATTTAATAGATATTTTTATGTATAATAAAAATTCTTTTATAAATTTTCAACTATTCATAATATATTATAATTGTTAAAAAAATACCATATAACGAATATAAAAATGTTCATATTAGAATAAATATAAAAATTTAACAATAAGGACTATAGAATTTGAATAATCATTAGATAATTATAAAATCATTATATTTAAATTTTATTTATTTATAATATTTATGATTTTTTCATAATGGTTATCTTATGTTAAAATATATGAATTGATAATATATTTTTTCTAAGTTTCATTCTTAATTCATAGTTATTTTTTATTGATGTTTTGGGATTTATTTTATATGGTAAACATTCCCTAGGATAAAGTGACATTCATCACACACTATGTCTAATAAATGGAATGGTTTTTAATCCACCATAACCAAGGTTTAGAATTTAGGTTATGAACATTATTTTTTATTGATTATATTTTATGCATTATATTTGTTAAATTAATTAATAATATAATTATCTCTTCTGTAACTTCTCTACCTAGATTTTGACTTGGGGTTAAATTATATACTATCATATGGTATTATGAATTTTTTTTTAATGGGAATGTGTATTGGTCCATATAATCTTACACTTTTTTAGTTTTTCAACTTATATTACTGTATACATTTATATGAAATTTTCATGTACCTTATGCATTAATTTGATGATATATCATGGAATTTATTTTTATTATATATTCTAGTGATTAAATCATACTTTATGTATTTGTAATGAATTAAAAGTCAATATATCTTAATAATATTGACCAGTTATATGAATATGATTCCATAATAAATAAATTGAATCATTCATATATACAAAACATTTCATCAGATAATATAGATGATTAAATACTCTTTAAATACTAATTGATGCATTTTTTCTAAAGAGACACCTATCAAGACAACAATAATCAAAATAATTAGTTTTAAATCCTAGTTAGGTTACAATTGAATAGTTATTTAAGGATAAATTGTTATATGTGACAGATGAACAACATTTTTCATATTCATTTCATATTAGATTTCCCCTGGATTATCTAGTTTTTACCATTTCTATATGTTTTCATTAGGTCACACAAGTTGGGAAACCAGAATGGTAGAGATTCTAGTGGAATATTAATAATTATTATCCATTTGATGGATTAAATATTATATTTTCATCTAAACTACAAAAAAGTTATATTATAATATGGATTATGGTCTTCATATATATATATATGACAAGACATTGAAACTATAGAAGGGTTTTTTATTTCAAAAATATTGATCATTCCAATATAATGGACATGATTATCTTTTTAGAAATGTTATTATAATTTCAATGGTATCCCATTTAATATATGTAATTAATTTTTTGTAACATATAAAATTATTAATATGAGGAATTTTTATATTATAGACGAATGGAATCATATCAAACATGTACATGAGATTAAAATGATATAAGGAATGAAAAAATTGTTTTCAATTCATTGAATAGTAATATAATTTGAGAATACATCTCAAATAATATAGAATTTATTATGTGTAATAATTACCACATTCCTGTAAACAAACAGGTGAATATATTCAACAAAATGATTTATATGACTGTGGTAACCATATAATGGGTGAAAAATAATTATTCAGACTGATTCTTATTACAATAGATAATGTAATTCAAATGTAACCTCAATACGTATATTCTAATTAAATTAAAAATAACCAAAAAAATTAAATATAAAGATAATTCTAAGCATGAGTTGTATGAACTGTTGACACAAATTCTATGTAAAAATTTCAAAGGGAACTTATTCCACAATCATGTGCTCAATATTGATGGAAATTGAAATGAATTGGGGAGGAAAGGATCAAAAAATATAAATTATTTTTAATATGTTTAATTAAATTATAATTATCAAATATGTTGTGATTGTTTATTTATTTATAATATGAAAATATCATGAAAAACATTCCAATGTCTCTTAAATATGTCACGGATAACTGAACTATTCATGGATGATATAAGCTTGTGTACTATATTTACGGAAAAACGGGAAAGGTAATGATTTATTTAAATAAGTGGAAGAAATGTTGTACTATATTATCAAAACCTCTACAAATAAAGAAGATTAAAAATGGGGTATAATATTTTTAATATAAAAAATTAAATTATGAGAAGAAATATTCACAATTACATGAATGGAATAAAATTCTAAAATGAGGAAAAAAGTTATTAGAAAAATATAATATAATTCAATTATATTATTCTTATATGTATATGATATAAATTGTATAATTAAATTTTTTTAATTAGATTTAGAATAATCATTTGAGAGATAATTACTGATTGATAATCGAACGTTTCAATAATTTAATTTATAAAAAGAGATTCTTCATTTATGACTGGGATTCTACAAATTTTTATATATGTATCATAATATCTGTAATTATTAAATCATGTTTTAACATAAATGTGTGGGTTAGGAATAACTGATGTTCTCAGAATGATGATAACATATTAACTAGAATATTATCTTATTTTTTGTTTATTTTAATATAAATAATATAAGTATTTTAAAGATGAATTTTTATGAAGAAATAGTGTATGGAATGTTTATTAATGTTTATATACGGATATATTGATTGTTATTTAATCTTATGGTTATTATGAAGTAATAATTATAAATCAATTTGATTATATTATACATAATAAATGATTGAGTTAAGGTTAGCAATAGATTTTATAACATAGTTATATTTGAAATAGAAATTGACTAATTTATTTTGAAGTGGGTGTGGTTTAAAATTTATATTTTACAAGTTATTTATATGAACAAGAGTTCAAAATAAAGAGGATAAATAATAAATATTATAGTTTTCATTACAAGGATAATTTATCAAGTTTCTACAATGAATATTATTATTTAGAACAATCTGATAATATAATAAATATCATACAAAGTGACATGAATTGTCATATTTTTAATTTTTTAGGAAATTGGTTTTTTCTTGTAATAAAAGTGTTATTTTGAACTCTTTTATATTATCAATTAAAAATAATTGTTTTTTATTTATTTAATTCTAAAATATATATTGAAAAGTTAACATGTTTTTTTGTATCATTGGTAATATGTTCTTCCTGATATATTTACTATACATGGGAATGTGTTCCCACCACCCATCAATGGAACAATTTATCTTCTTTCATTCCAAAATATAGGTTTCCAAACACATATACAATCATATTATCAATATATTATATTGGTTATTTATTCCTAATAAAATGAAATAATTTTCAATTATTAGAAAAATAATGTATGTTTATATTAGAAATATATTTTTAAAAAATGTTTCTATCTGACAAATGGGACAATGTATAAATATTTATATTTTAAAGAGAAAAGAATAAATGATATTTTTTTCCAGGATTATTTTATCATTCCATTGATATACTAAATTAATATTGTATGATGGATAAGATAAACTTAAAATAATTACATTAGACCCCAAAATAATAAATTAAAACATTATATCAAAAAGAATTTGTGATGTGTTATGAATTAAATAATGTAATTACTAACATTACGTATGACATATTTCAATTAAATTTTGGAAATAGTTCCAAGGATGAAAACATTGTAAATATAAAGAATAATAATTACTCAACAATTGAGTACCATAGAACATTTGATGTTGTGAAGCTAAGGAGATTCAATATGATCAAATAGATAAAATATATGAATCTAAATCTAATGTCCCTATAATAATATAAAAACAGTCATCAAATTTTTTAAATACTTATGATTTAGTGCGATGGATTTTTCACATTTTCAGTTATAGATATGGCCATAATTACCTAGGATGTAATGATTTTAAAACACCCTTATCTGGGTAGAATACATAAATTTGATCAAGTAGATTACCTTATATGATATGATATATAAAAAAATTGTTTTGTATGAATAATTAATGATATAAAATGTATCATAATAGTGGTAATTTCAATTCTTCCATATTTCAAATTAGCAGCTGAAATGTATTTATATATTCACATTTTGAAATGTCTAATAATTGTAGATCACTAAATGTAAAATAATTAGCTCTTCATAACCATAGTTCATAATTGAGTATTATAGTTTATAATGATATTATAAATATTTAGTTAGGTAGATTTCTATATAAAATTAAATAATACACTCCAAATATAATTTTTTTATGGAATCGATGAGAAACTAAATATATAACATGGAGTATCATACACATAGGTATTCAATATAATATTAGAGGATGGATTATATTTTTTCCTCATTACCAGTGGCTGGAGATATACATAGATTAAGAAACATCATACTATTATATATTAAATATGAAATAGTACATGATAACATAACTAATCATTCAGTTATTGGGTACGTTAGTGATCAGGTGATCCATTGGAATTATACAACGATCAGATTTTTCATTTTTTAAAATGATATGAAATATTTTATAAACATTGAAGTTGTATACATAGATATATATTACATTATAATGAATTATATATTTTTGTTAGGGGAATTTAGTGGGTTTATTCATGATTTTAATGACATTTGATATTGTCATCTACTAGGATAGTCTAAATACTAATTGGGATATATAAGATTTACTTTCTCTCGGTCCCTTGAGATCATGATGTCCTAAACAAAGGGATGAAATCGTAGTTCTCATTTCATATTTTATAGACTAATTTATATATCTATAATGATACATGTGACTAATAAATATAAAACCACATGAAATTATATGTTGAGTAAAATTCATGGTTCCATGGGGGCCATTATTTTCATTGATTTATGGATCTGATGATTAATAATTCACATCAACAATAATTTCTTATGTTGTTTCAATTTTTTGTTCAAAAAATTGGGATAATTATCGAGTAAAAGACAATCTCTATAAGTTTTATAGAGGTATTTCAATATTATTTCGGACTTTCGTTCAAATAGTGTTTCATATGATGTAATAAATGGTTATTGTAATTTGTGTTTTACAAAAATTTTCTTGAATATATACAAATATGTTTTGGATGTATTTTAAAATGAGTTGTAGATATGACATACAAAGTAAATATACATGATAATATATTATGTGAAATTTCATGAATTTATTTAGGATTTAGTTAATGTTTTAGATTGATGGACATGAGCCCTAAATCTATATCTAATATATTATTCATGACTATATATAATTATTTTAATATGAATGTCTCAGGCATCAAATATTTTCGAAGATCAGATATCAAGATGGGTACAATTTAGTTGTATGTTTCATAAGTCTACACAAGGGGGTGGATTTAAATCCATTTATATGATATATGATTAAAAAACTAAAATTACTAATTAATTAAATGTATTTACTAATGGAATTGGCATTGAAGAGTATCTTCATGTCAATAAAAATCATCACTCATGTGATATAAGTATTTTGTTTTATTCCATATACTTGTTCAATACTCATTAAATCATATATATCTCATAATCATCAAAATTGTCTCCAGGAGGTGCTTCCACATCATGTTTGTAGTGACTTATTTATTGTTGGACATAAGTTCCTGAAACAAATTGTACATATGACCAAATGTGGGAGATTCATTAAGAATCACACTTGTGATATTTCTCGAAAATAAAATATAAATATTTAACATTTTTTTATGAATCCTAGATGTATTGATATTTTTATATAGTATTATTAATTTCCAATTTTATATGGTTTCTATATTCAGTAATAAAAAACATAAATATATGGATTATTTATAAATCATCAACATTGATTATGTGTTAATCATCCTCACAGAGTGCATAAAATTAAAACACATTATAAACACTTTATCCATATTGGATCTTTAATAATTTCAACACACACTATTTGTATTCATTGATGTCACAAAACAATATATTTCATTGTTATATTAATTTAATCAATAATGTACTAAATGAAAGGAAAAATCATGACAATAGCATGATATTCCCTATCTGATTTTCATTGGAAGCTTCAAAATCAATATAGTTTATTTCGAATTGACTTGATTCCATTAAAACCCTTTCATCAAAGGTTTTCCTGAAACTGAGGTGAAAAATGGTGTAAAATAAATAAGTATGGTTATCAGGAATGTTGTCATTATTATGTTATTAAATCTATAATAGAGTTAAAATATATGCAATAAGATCCATCATGGTTTGTATGGAACTCCCATCCTCTTGGATTTAATAAATCACTCCAAAATTACTTTTAAACAACCCTAATAGATTCCTTAATTTTGAATACCAGTACATATAAATAAAAACACTATAATGGATGAAACCAAAATGATGAACTAAAAATAAGATTAATTTCAATAAAAATTGAATGATGAACTATGAATATTTTCTTATATTACATCATTTATGGTTTATAATTTTTAATTATTTTAATGAATTTAGATAAGAAATTTTCATACATATAACTTTCTGCGTAGATATTTAATTTTGGGGGGGGGATACCAGTCAACTACTAGTGATTATATGATCTACTACAACTATATAATTTCTCAATATATGCCCCCTCTCTCTTGCTTCGTCTATTATATAATATCCCCCCAATTCTATTATTATCAACCTTTCAGGAAACATCTTCCACTTGGAATTTAGTTAAGTACATTTTCATGGACAATGTAAGGATGTATGTTCATGTTGGTTAAATCCCATAACACCCCAACGTGATGGATAACATAGAGTTTATAAGTTCATTTAGGCCATCCTATTGTTCTCAAATCATAAATGGTTAATGACCCCCATTTACCTATCAAACTAATTATGGACCCTTTCACAATAAGGTGATAAGTCCCTCCTTTTACAAATAATGGAGGTTGATGAGGAGGTAACATATTTTGATCTACTATATGGAAGTCACTTGTGTGGGATCACACTCATGTAGTTCATTGTCACCTCCTTGCAACTTGAGATCTCTTATATATCATACTGGAAACAGAAGGCTAAACAACTCTAATTACGATACATATGATGTTGGAATCGCATGATATTTTCAACAGTAAAAATGATCTATAACCTATTTTCAAGGTAATACTTATAATTTTTTTTCATCCATTTAAAATAGAGAAATTGTGAGATTATTATTTAAATATAACAAAAATTCCCCAAATAATCCATACATATAATATAGAAGATTTTAAATTTTAATATATACCTTGGAGAAATATTAATTATTGTGGCGATTAATCACATATACAACAAATTAAGATGTCTAAGGGATATTCATGAAATATCCAGAATGGTGGCCATCCCCATGTTTATATATAGGATTTCTACTATGAGAGGGATCAACTAATTTAGTAACAATTAACCTATCTAATTAGATTTATATTACTATTGAAGGAGATGTACATTTTCCTAGAGTTCCATTCAAAATTCATTTCCTTTTGTGTAAGTATACTTATATCAATACATTGACCATCAATACCTAAAGTCCTAGAGTTTGATATTTTGATTTTGACATTATATACATTCATAGTTTTTACCTATTTATAAATATAACTTTTAATCAATAATATCTTCCTATAATTAGAGGTTTCCTCATGTGAATAATAATTTATCCATTATTAATTATGATCATACTGACATAATGATCACAATCAATCAAGAATCTGTCTACTTCTTTACCAATTAAATAAATTATACCCAAAAAGTAAAAACCATTCAAAACAATACAAAAATTAAATATCCAATACAAGAAAAATAATTATATATATTATCAATAAAATATTATTTTTAGTTATATTAAATGTGTAAATAAATTTCATAGTTTATGATACCAATAATACATTTTCTATTATCACTCTTCAGTATAAATTCCAATTAAAATAGATAAATTTTATTTCCCCTATATATATCATAATGGCTTGAAAATTAAAAATAATTTTAGTGAAATATGTAAACAATATAACTATTTTTTAGAGAAACTAATTGCACACAATAAATTATTCAACGAGTTGTCCATCAATGTTCCATCATTATAAATGAGTCATATGTCAATCATGATATGTGTCTGTTATCAACATGCTTATAAGGATATCCCCAAAACACCTCATTGATTCATTGAAGAAGAATCATTCAATGTAAATGAAATATTATGTGTAACATATACTAAACCACACTTTAGGATTATTTTTTATGTAAGGATATTTTTAATATCTCTCTCTTAAACAACTCAATTGATAAAACATTATTGAAGGTATGATGTTTAATCATATATAGTGTCATTTTATGTCTAATACATGGTACACATCAGTCAATTCCTTTACTTTATCACGACTATAAAAATAATCGGTGATATTTATAGATAATCTTAGGAGTTTATTGGATCACAACATAAGTTTTATTGTAAAATGTATTAGAAAATATTTTCATATGTTTATTAAATATAGTCTAGAGAAGTGTATGTAGAATAATGTTTTAGATTAGCCATAATTAGGTGGAATGTGAATCCGATAAGTTTGTGTGATTTTTCCCATGATAATCAAAACACCGTACCTAAGGGAAAGACACATTGTTATCCCACCATAAAAAATAATAAAACGAATAAGAAAATGAATGTTTGAATAAATGATGTTGGTTAATCCATAATTAATTCACTGTTTTAATGTTTAGGGGTAATCTAAATGGAAAATAATTAATAAATTTCACTTATAATTTAAAATTACCTTGAAAGAAGAGGGGAAACGATCATGAACACATTTATGATGAATCCATTAACATAGTATGAAACACCCACTTACGTGGATTAGAGAAAGGAGACATTTTTCCAAATTAATATATATCTATAGAAGAAGTGTTTCTATAGCTGGTGATGGTATCCACCACAATGGGTATTCAAAAAAAGATAAAACATTTACATTATAGATGAATAGAATGATTTTTTTAGATATGGAATACTTGATAGAAAATTCAATTCAATAATAAATTGTTGATGAAAAATCTAAAGGTGTGGAACATGAAATAGAAAATTATGATTCATCATTTGAAATGCCTCCTAACCCTAAAACACAAAGTAAAGATGTTTGCACCCATTATTTGATAGTGGATGAAGGTTTGATATCATCACCAAATCTATCATTAATAGTTGATAAATGAATCATTCATAATTATATGTAAAATTATATCTCAATATACTAACCCCATCTGTGAGATGAGGATGTTGATACATCTTTGTGAAAAGTGTTATTTTCTCAGTTAAAACATAATATTTAGGACCCTAATTAAAATAAGGTATTGTAAATTTTATTATTTGTTCCATATGATGATTTAATATTAGAGGAATATCTACATATTATAGATAACATGACTCATAAAGATGATGTATACTATCTTATAAGGGAAAAATCAATCCACCAATTAGTACGTTGAAACCAAAATCCCTTATAAATGAAAGTATTGTGGGGGATCATAGGGAGTCTTCTATCCCTAGTATGATACCAACATAATACGTTTCAATTATTCCATTTGTAGAAAATATATTTGACCACATGGTTACTCTTTTTTATGAAAAAATACTACATAAAGGACTGGAAAAAAATTTACAAATCATGCATTATTTATTTGAGTTTTTAAAATAACGATAAACTACAATGATAAATGTAGAAGTCCAGGGATATGAAATGTGCATTATAACATGGTTGTCACTTTTTAAGTCCCAAACAATAGCAATGTTATATAATAAACATAATCCTACAATTGTTTTTGGTAAAACATACTAGTGCTCATATTTAGACATGTATACACCTTAGATAAAGTATATAGGGTATACATGGTAAAATCAATTATAATATTAATAACTAGAACATTTTTTTCATTACACATGTTTTATTTTATATTTCAATTCAAATATTTCATATATAACAAATTTATTAAGATTTATATACTAGTTATTTTAATGATATAAATATTTAGGGTCACTCAAATTATTTCTATTAGGATGAGTTTTTATAGAACAAAATCAATGAATGATTCATCTTCTAGGGTTTTATTCTTAATCATTTGATGAAGGGAAAATAGTGCCTTAGCCAACCAAACTTCATCTATTATCACAATATATCCCTAATAGAAACATATTATATGTACAAATGAATTAGTTTCTTAATAAATGTGATGATTGATAATAATTAATAATCATAATCCCATTGATAATATTCCTGGTCCAGGTTAATGATATACATTGTAAGAATAGAAAAATTGTGTTGGTATCATAGGACATCATCTTTATATAACACTTATAGAAAACTTATAGAAAAAATATAATTGGAAAAACCATATAGCTAACACCCAATATAATTTTTCAAAATAATATAATGATTACACAATGCATTGGAGAAGTATTTAAGATCACCTATAATGTAATTTATAATGTGATAACCTAGTGATATTAAATTCGTCCCATAATGTATTATATATAAGGCTCACTTGGAAAAATCTATTCTATACCATCATATAAGCTTTAATGGGATCACCCAATACTATCTCGACCATTCCAGTGTATATGTAATGTCCAAGAAAGAAAACATGAATAATTTATAATAATATTTTATATAATCCTAAAAATAATAATAAAAATAAGTATAATTATTCCTTTTCATTACTTGGTTACTCCATAGAATGTAAATGAGTTAAATGACAATCTCTATGACTGATGATTAACCCATGAAAACAAATATATTCCAAAAAAATATATTTGATTCAATCTTATTTCATCTAGAGAAATTTTGTTGATGGTATCAATACCAAATTTCCCCAGTCAAGGATATGTAATAACATTGGTTGTTGATGTTGATTAATTTGAATACCATTTAAGGATAATTAAAATATTTATGTGTAAAATATCTTTTCAATTTTTAAATTCAATTATCATTTAATTAAAAATTTTGAGAGTCATTTTATTTAAAAAAACTTATAAAAACATTACATTTCTAGAATATAATAATATTTATTTTATTTTAAAATAATTTTATTATATAGAAAACAAATATTCAATAAAATTTGGTTTACATCAGTGGGTAATTATGTTCACATCGTAAAGAACATTCCATTAAAATAAAGAGAAGATTAAAAAATAGCGTTGTTTATAATGTGGCAAGAACATTACATTTAATATTATTTCCCAATATAAATTTTTTAAAAAATTTATATAATAAATAACATTGAAAATGGTTAAAAATTTATATTTTTTCTAATAAATATTTCTTTCGAAGAAAATATAATTTCGTCTAATGAGATAAGTGATATTAGGTTTACTGAAAGACATTTTATCGATAATATTAGGTACTATAGAGTGAAAAGTTGTACTATTAATAGAAAAAAATTATAACCATGTTTTAGGAAATGAAAAGAGATTACTGAGAGAGTTTTTATATATTTCATCCTTGCAATCAAATCATAAATAATTCTAATAATAGATAAGATTGTAACATAAGACTCTTACCACTTTAGTAATAGAGAACCACAATCCCCAAGAACAAATGAAATTAATTTAAACCTAACATATTTGGAAAATAAGGATATTAATTATATAATATTAAATTATTTCAGTATATACATATCATAAAATATTATAGTTGAAAAAATTAACATACTTATCAAATAAGGGAAAATGAAATAAAATCACATACTTATTTGGTAAATTGAAAGTGTACTACACAAGAAAGCGATATTATCATATGGATATTTAAAAAAATATATAATTATTAATAGGATTCATTAAATATATTCAAAGGAACTATTTAGACTATAAAACAAAAAAATTAGTGAATATAGAATATATCCTATAGCAATAAAAGTGTGATGAGAAAAACGTTACCTCATGCATCTTTTTCAATAATCAAGTAGTAACCTCCTATATAGTGTTTTTTTAATATTAAATTTTTAAGGCATTATAATAATATTTACCTTAAAATATATTATCTTTTTATAAAATATAATTTCCTAATTTTTTATAACAATTTGTTTTTATCATTATTTCAATATTTATTACCATTATTTTCATTTTTTTATTTTTGTTATAAAACTTCAATTTCTTATAAATATTATATAGTTTCATCACATAAATGATTATAATATTGAAATAATTGTCATATTTATGTTTCAATTATTGCTTAAAACCAATCATGTAATATGTTTGTGAAAGGGGATCCAACGTTATGATCATGTGGTTGTTAGGCCTTACGTACACATGAGTAATGTTCCAGATATTCAAGGAATATCATAGAAATGACATAAGTGTTGTTTTATATTTAAAAAATTATAATAATATAATAAATAAAATATTATTCATGTATATATAATATAATATAACATTATTGCGGTTTGCTGATGAAAATAGTGTTGTGACGCTTTTTAAAAGCGGTTGTCCACAAAAACATAAATGACATCATCACTTTTTCGTTGAGTGAAAAGGTATGAAAATAAATAATATATTATATTTCTAACATTTTAATGAAAACATTAATATCATGTTTAATTAATTTATATTGCATATAATCATTTTAATTATTATTGTTACTTTCCATGTTTGGCATTATTGAGAAACGAATCACATTGACTCACATGGTGGTAGACCATTGTACTTAGAACCAACCTAATCATAACCATGTTGAATTGAATGTGAAAAAATGCATATCTGAAAAAATGCATAAAAATATATAACTATTTTTTAAATATATAATATTAAATTTACATCAATCATCATAACCATCCATTAAATTTGGTATTTGAAAAATTAACAACATCTATTTTTGAGATGGTAGCCTATTATACACTCAAACAATGATATTGTAGCCTATTTGACGAAAGTGGATATAGTTGTAGGTTATTAAATAATTATAAAAAAAATAATAGTAGATTTAATATTAATATTATATTATGTTATCATTGTTTATGATAAATTTAAGGTGGGTTATAATGGAATAAATAAATTCATTGAAAAAAGATGCCTCTTCTCAAGGTATCCTGTGTAGGTATCCAAAAAAAGAAATCCTTTCATAGATTTTTATCCAAAAAATAAGGCTTCTATGATAGGGTTATGGAAATGGGGAATGTTATTCATTATGTAATTTCTCAAACCTAATAATTTTCAATTATTATATAAAGGAAGAGAGGGGTTTCCTTTTTATGTTGGGTGACTGGAAAACATATAATTTTTTTAAAGAGTCAATTTTACCCTTATGTATTCATGTCCCAAGGCCCCAATAATAATTCATTATTGATAAGATATGGTATAATGTAAATATATTTCCATAAAATGTATATTGGTCTTGTTTATAGGTCTTTAACACCTAATGATTAATGATTCAACCATTAGTAAACTCATTATTACATTATTTTTTGTTATTAATTTTAGCACTTTTTAGAACTAATAATTGGAAAAAATAATACATAAATATTATAAATTATAATTTATTATATTTTAAAATATGTAATCAATTTTTCAAACTTAATTCATAAAATTTGAGAATTTAATTTTAATATTATTACCACATATGCAAAAATAAAATAAAGTTTTAAATAAATGTATTTATTTAGAAAATTATGATTCTATATTAAGTATATTATTATTAATAATAATTTTATAAAGCATACAAATTATTAACTGAGATATTATTTATATAGTTCATTTCAGACATCCTACATTAGGGATTATTTCAATTAATTAATCTCGAGAGACATTGAAGATTCTAATATGGATTATTTAAAAACCATTTTCAATCCCAAGAACAATATTATACCAAAAATGAATATAAAATTTATTCAAAAATAATTATAGCATATTATGTAGAGATAAATAAAATATATTATACATTAAATCATAATAACCATTTAAATAAATTATTTTACCAAAATTAAATTATAATATTAAAAATTTGTTATTTTTTATTATTCATTGATAAATCAACATTCTACGAACACTCCCAAAACTTCACCAAAGGTAAATTTTGTATTACAATCCAAAAATTAATGATCATATTTTCATATAAATGTTTTTAAAGTACAAAATTGTAATTATAATATATTTTTTATAATTCAAAGAAATGGAAAATCATTTTTTGAAGGAAGCCTATTTCTGAAGTATAAAATAACATTACTAAAAATTGAATGATTATTTACTAATAGTTATAGATACATTATATTATGTGAGATATATATATAAATATATACTTTTTAATTATGAATTCAAAAAAATTCATAAATTCAAATTTATTTCATATGTTATAATATTTATACATATAATGGGACATTTGTGCTCTGGGATTCGATTTTAGTACACTGTCGAGCTTAAAAATAATGGGGTTGGGTTCACCAAAATCTATTGACAATATTAAATGTATTTAAAAATATGTGTTCAATAAATTATAGGGAGTTTAATTATCATAAAATTCACAGTTGTGTGACATTTATTCTATGAAATATCATTTTTTTCTTTTAAAAATAAAATGCATTACATATTCTACCCATTAATGAATAATTTCTTCAAAATATGGAATTTATAAATTTAATAAAATGATGTACAAATGAATGTATTTTATGGGTGATATCACATCGTAAAATGGTTTGACAAAACATCCGATTAATAAATGGGAAATATAAGTATGATGGACATTTAGATTACAATGCCACTAGGATTCTATGTAGGAGAACATTGGGTAAATGTGATGATATGGAAATGGAGGAAAATCATAAATAATTATATAGGGTGACTAATGTCATTGATAAAAAAGGTGAGTTATAATTGTAACGTTGAGTACCTGAAATCTATAAATATGTGATGTTTGAAATGCCATCATATTATCTTAAATGAAGATACATGGATAATATATTTATTTTCAAAAAATTAAAATTTAAAGACCACATAAACATAAAAGGGATAGCAAATCTATTCCAACTATATTCAAACACTTTCCAAAAAATTGATATCACATGGTAAGATATTTACCAAAATTATTAAACATTTATATGATAAATTAATCATCAGAAATCAATTTGAATAGCCAATGATAAAACTAAATCATTTTATATATAATTATCCATAAAATTATTCAAAAACATTATTTACTAAGTTATGAAAATAATTTGTAGATTGAATTGATCATATAATCTTCCATGATAAATCATTCATTAATAGTAAAATAAAATCTCATATTTTCTAAAATAAAAATAATCATTATCCATAAACAATTATTTAAAAAAAAGTAAATATTCATTTTAGAGTTATGTAATAAAACCTTATTACGATTCAGTTATGTGTTCATGCCCCTTGGAATTCACAGATGTGACCTGTTATCATACAACCTTCATGTTCATCTTTTTTTATTGAAATGTTAAAATTTAATTCCAATATAAATAAATCATAATTTATATCCCTGTGGATAACAATATTATTGTCCCAAAAAATGTATCCCAGAAAGTCAATAATTAACCTAAAATTATATTAAATAAAACATCAAATTGGGTGTCTATGACTATTAACTCAGGATTATTCATAATTTTTTTGACCAAATATGGTGTCCATATCTCTTAATATAACCACTTAAAAAATATAATATTCCAATAATATATCAAAACAAATTCTCTAAATATAATAATACAAATAATAACATGCACTCAATGATCCATTGATGAAATCATATACAAGAAATTTCTATATTTTACTTTTATAAATTTGACTAAATTTTCCCTTCTAATCCTTAAAAAAATAATAAAAATAGAATCACTAACATTCTCAAGGATCGTTATTGTTTTGTGTTTTTTAGAATTTTGAAAAACTCATACATAAACATTACCCATTACATAAAATGGAATGTTCCCCAACATAACCAAACAATTATTGTATCATATTATGTTATCATGACTGTCCACATAAAACCCCTTCTGGAAATAATTCATTCAACTTCAATGTTTATAACATTAGAAATGGGAACCATAAAAATGTCAAGACCAAATTCTTAATAATGGGAAATATAAATATTTTCATTTGAATTCCATCAATTATATTTATATGTGACAATTATTATAGAGACACAATCATATTTAATGAAGTATTAATAAAAGAATCCATAACCATCAATACCTAAATCATTAGTAATTATACCTAGCATAAGGATTTAAAAAATAATGAATTTGAAAAATACATAATCTGGATTCATGTGATATAAATAATGATAAATAATACTATTATGAACCAATTTAAATCCTACATATAACATTTTTTATCCTAAGACAACTTTATAATAGAAGATTTATAAAACCCATAAAATTGGAATTTCCATACAGAAAAATTCTATAATAATTATCCAGATAACATATTCATTACACGTTGTATTATTATGCAATATGGGAAAATCATATCAGACATAACAATATCATCCGAGGATATTTGGTCCTCATAATTGGGTCAACTATAATGGTATCAATGATCTCTATATGTTCCACCACAAGGTATAATCTATTACAGGATTACACAATGATATTGCGGTCACCCCATTCTTTAATAAATGTTTAAGAACCAAAAGAATGAATATGTTATAAAGAATTTTTATATAATCATTAAAATCGTTAAAACAATAATTATTTAATTAATAACATGGTTAGCATGTGAAAAAGATATGGGTCCCCTGAAAATCCCTTTAAAAAAATCCAATAGAAAATAATTGTGTTTCATAATAATCACGTTGAAACAATATAATTTAATCTAGAGAATCAAGGAGGATTTTGTTGATACTAGATATCCCTAATGAAAGATTTGTAAAATAAAGGGTTATCGATTTTTATTAATGTAAATACCACTAAGTGATCCTTAAACATTGTTTAGAATACTATTTTATCATTTTATAATAAAATTTAAAAACTTAATATCTTTTTGTTATCTTTTTATTTAAAATAAAATTTTAAAAACTATAAAATTATCCAATATAATAATTATAAATTCATTAATAATAATATTTTAATATTTTAATGGAATAATCTAATAAATGACTATCATGATGGTATGTAATTATATATATCCCAATAAGAAAACTCATTTTAAATTGTAAAATTGACAAAAATGTTCTTTATTTGATAAGAGAGAAGAATATTACCCTGAAATAAATTTATTGAAAGGAATAATGGTTAAAAAATCTTTAATAAATAATGTGTAAAATTCGTAAAAATATTTTTCATAACATTTTTACAATTCATTGTTTTGGAAGATAATATATTTCCATTATAAGAGAGAAATGATGTTTGATTTTCTTAAACAAATTTTCATAAAAAAATTAATTAACAATGTGTTGATAATGGTACTTGTAAATTTTTTTAAAAAAATATATTATGTATATACACATTATAAAATAATATTGGTGTATAACATAAGAAACTTATAAAATAATGATAATTGAGACAAATATGCCATACCATTTTTCAGACATTGAAAACATATAAGAAGTGAAAGGGAGATACTAAAAATTAATATTTCAATTTCCATTAATTTAATTATAATAATCTTAAAATGAATTCATTTATAGTATATAAACCAAAAAACATAAAAATTGGTTATTATCGCATATATCTTAGAGAAATAAATGTGAGATGAGAAAACCATCCCCACATGTTTTCTTCCAGTTTGGTGAAAATTAAACCATAATATTAGGAGATAAAACATGTTATTATACTTTTATATAACCATATTTACATTTATAAAATCATGTATTATCATTTCATAACATCTTATTGCATTTTATTTAATAATCAATCATTATTGTCATTGTTTCGGGAGATAATCGATTGGTTTTCTTTTTCATCGTTTTTTATAAATGCACTATTTCATGTAAATGTAATATTTTTCCAAAATATAATAAATGATAATAATAAAATATTTGAAATAATTATAAAAAATATTTCAATTAATAATAATCCTGAATGGGGGTTATAATATATTATAATATTTATCGATCAAGGAGATGGTAGGTCAACTATTTATGTGAGTAACGTTTCTATTTTTCAATGATCATTTTTGGAAGATATAAATTATTATTTTTTCACAATGAAATTTAATTATATCATAAATTAAATACTACTTAATTATAGAAATATATATATTATTCTTTTGGTGTTGTGAAGAATATAGAGTCATATACTTTCATGAAGGCAGTAGTCCACATATAACAAATGACAATATCACCTTTTTAGTGAGTTAAAATGTGTTGATGAAAATGATATATTATATTTCCATAATGATATACATATTATTAAAAAAATAATTATTCCATGAATATCACATATAATTAACATATTTTTTCTTGTATCATTCCATGTATCTTTCTTGAGAGAAATGAATTACATCGCTTAATGAGGAGGTAATCAGCTAAACACACGAGCGATGTTATTGAATCCTCAATGGAAGGAAAGGTAAAAAACGTTATCTATGATATAGTGAATAAAAATGTATAAGTATTATAAAAATATAATATATACACTTTAAATCCACCAACATAACCATCCATGAAAAGAGGTAATAGAAAAAAGAATGTCATTGATTAGTGAGGCAGAATCCCTCTACATAGATGAATGATGATTTTGTAACCCATTTGATGGATGTGGATATTTTGTATAGTATTTACAATATTATAATATCATTCCAGATTAATAATGAGTACAAAATTACTATACGATCGTCATTTAATGAGAATTGATGTATACATAGAAGGAAATAAAATAAATATGCATGTTGACGAACGATGCCTCTTCTTCTGGTATCCTCTAACAAATTCCAAAAAATGACATATTAGGTTGTATTTATTCCAAATATAAAGATAATAAGATGATTTTTTTGAGTATGGGAAGTAATGTGTGTTGATATTGGAAGAACTGAATAATTTTTATACTGTGAATAAGGGATAAGAGTTGGTGTTCTTTTAAACATGTGGTACGTGGAAAAATAGTAAAAAAAAAATTATTCCAAAAACATGTTTTTCAGGTAACCAGATCCTTATATTGGTGAATTTGATATTACATAATCGATAAGATATAAATATGTAAACAAAATTATTGTTGTAAAATATTCAATATAATTATCCACTTAATTATAATGTTTAATCACATGGAAGACTCATCATTACCTTAATCGTTGTGATTAATTTTAACTGTTTTAGTTATAATTATGGTTTTATACTAGGTTTACCAATTCAAGAATTTATAAAATATTATCGATCATAATATTTAATACATTTTTTCAAAATATATACCTATATTTTTGATAAAATATAATTTAATATTTATCCTCATATATGGAAATATATTCCGGATTTTAATAATATTATTTTTTTCAAAAAATTATTCTATGTTAATTATATTACAAATAAAATAAATTATATGTAAATAAAATGAAATTTATTTCATTATATTCAATAAATAATGTAAAATAATCCCTAATAGGTTTTATTTTAACTAATCAAAAAGAAGAAACATCATGCATCTTCAATTTTTTTTTAAGAAAACACATTTTTAAACATAAGAACAGACTAATACAAAAAAATATAATGTTGATTAAAAAATAATTTATGTGTATTATATATTACTAAGGAATAATTATGTAACATTAAAAATTATTGGGAAATTTATATTTATAAATTTATATATAATTAATGTTAATTTAGGAAAAATTGTATCTATTTATATTTAGATAAAATTAGAATTTTTTTAAATATATTAAAATTTAATCCAAAATTAAATATTGAAATGATGATAAAAAATGAAGGTAAATTTTTCAAATATATTTTCTTATATTTCACTTAATTGCTTATATTATAAATATTTTAATGAATGGTAATAAAAAATCACTTTTTAAGAAAACACATTTCTGAAGAACAAAATTACAATACTCTAAATTTACTGAATATTAACTACATAATTTTTAATTATTTATTTTGAGAAGGAAATAAAAAAATATATATATATATATATATATATTTGATAATTTCATTTTCAAAATTCATACCAGCCATTTGATAGAATGTTAATAATGATTATATATATCACGAGTCATTTAATCAGGATGTTTCATTATGAACACACTATTTATATTAAAAGTCATGAGGTTGTTTTCAAGAAATTTTAACGTCCCATTTCTAGAAGCCACCTAGAGGCGTCCCATACATGGTTGGTCACATGGCCTCAAGAGCATTTCCCTGAATGGCAGAGGCTCCGAACTTGTAGTGAGGGTCGTTGGTGTTATAGTTGGGAAACTATGCTCTCATTTGCAGAGTACACAATTAAAGTAAACATATACATTCAAGCGCGGATGCAGTAATAATAACATACAATAGTAACAGCAGAAGACTGAATGTATAAACTCGAGAACATATATATAAAATGATGCACAATACATATGTCTATGAAAACAACCAAACAAGTCACAATGCTGGAATACAACAGTGCTAAAACAAAGTAAATAAGAAAGAAGATAAACTCTTCACTATCGAAAGCCATAGTTTGGTCCCATTCTCTCCATATCCATATCAATCATGTACCTGAAGTAGAAGGGAACTTTCCCTTATGTATACCTGAAATAATATAATCTATTTAGGCCCAAAAGCATTACATAAACTGGGTGTGAGACTAAATCCGCGTAGGCAACCAACAGAAGATATGTGCCTAACAGTCAGTGAGTATACGACAGGTAAAAGTACAGAAATCAGTAAAGAGGAAAGCACTACACAGTAAACAATCTAGAGTTTAAATAATTCAAAACACCACAATGCATACAACAACAAAACAGATTACACAACAGGTAACCCTCTGGGATGTTCCATTAACATATCAACTCTGGTTCTACGTAGAAACAAAATCATGAAGCAATACACAAGGTAACCCTCTAAGAAGTACTCACAGCCTATGCCCTCTGGTCCTACCTATCAAGTACAAGCAACCCTCTAGGCAGTACACTCATTCTGACCCCTCTAGTTCAGTAGAAGCATAGACTCTGGGATGCACTCAAAATATCATTCCCCATGTGGCTGGTGTCAAGGAACTACATAAACTCTAGGGAAGAATTCAAAGTCAATTCCACATATAGTCTCACATTATAAATTATAAAGACACTATAGAGAAACCCTTATGTCCATCCTCCATATGGTCTATACACCAGGTTCTCATGGCCCTGTGTAAATCAATAAACTATAGAATCATGTAATAGCCAAGGTAAACATCATGAACTACATGGAATGGATTCTACAACACAACAACCTAACAAAACTACAGTCCCACCATCATATAATTCTAGGAATTAGAAAGAAAATAGCAGCTTAACATGGAAACAACACCCAAAGGTCATAAAAGGCAAAACATGCATGGGAAATACTTTCAAAGAACAAAAAATAACACTATTGACAATAAATAATCATCTACTCAGACATACCATCATACCAGAGAAATAATAGGGCTAGAACGGTAAATGCGCAATACCCCTTTCATGGGTATTGGTAAAATTTGCACATAAAACTCAAATACTGTCAACAGAAAGGAACAAACCACCTACCTCGGGGTTAGTAGATCAATAAAATTTAACCTCAAAGCATGAATCCCTTTATAATGCCATAGATATAAGGAAAATTCTAGAACAATCAACCCGCGATAAATTGGAAAAGAAGAGAAATCATGAAACAAGGTTCCTGAAAAAGAGAGAACTCGTTGATGCGATTCCAAGGCAACTAACGGTGTTCGATTCGGAGGACAGACTGGACCACGGTGCTTTTAATGAAAAAAAATAAAATACATGACATGTACTTTTGGAGTACACGCCATGTACTTTCTATTTCCATTCTCCACATTATGCAGCCTCTAGGTCATTAAACATGGTCGTGTGCAAGGCCGCTACAAGGCCAGCACATGGCTTCCCCTAGTAACCGAGTACATAGATTGTACTCATAATGTGCACGATATGTACTAAAAAAAATTGTAGAAACTCCTTTTTTGTCAAAAACTTTAGGAAAAAGAAAAAAATTCCTGAAAAGAAGATCCATGTTCTTACAAACTTCACCCCTTATAAAATTAATCCCTCAATTTCCGAAGCACAACATAGAAGAAGAAACCTCGAACAGTTCCAGCCACTGAGCTCATACATCGTCCTGTCTCTCCCAAGTCTTGTCTTGTACTCGCTCGTGATACCATATCACATGTACCAGAGGAACATACCGACCATGAGGAACCTTCGTACTCCATTCCACCATCTGGATAGGATGCTCCTCAAACGACGCATCCACATCGAGCTCAACCTCCTCGGGTTGAAAGACATGAAACAGGTCTGAAAAGTAACGTTGAAGTTGATAAATGTGAAATATGTCATTCATATCTCGGTACCTCTAAGATAACTGTAACTTATAGGCAACCAGCCCAACTATCTCGTACACCTCAAACGGACCGACGTACCTCGTTGAAGGATTACCATGTCTCCCAGTCCTCTTGTGTCACAACCTCATTGTGAAAAACAAGAATGCCTGATCCTTGACCCTGAACTCCAGAGGTCATCTCCGCTGATCAACATATAATTCTACCGAGACTATGCAACAACCACCCTCTATCGAATCAACTCTATCTGCTAAGTGGACTCCTATATAAGACGAGGTCCCAACAAAGCTACCTCTCCTGCCACCATCGCACATAAGGGTGATCGACATGGCCAACCATACAAAGCCTCACAAGGTTCCATCTAAATAGTTTCTTAAAAATTATTGTTGTAGGAAAACACACAAAGAGGTATATGATTCCCCCAGGAACCTCCAAAATCTAGAATGAATGCCCTGAGCATGACTCTAAGCACCTGAATCATATTCTTGGACTGGATATCTGTCTATGGGTGGTAATCTGTTCTCAAAAGTACCTATGTACCAAAATCCTTCTGAAGCCACTGCCAGACCCGAGAATTAAAACATACATCCCCATCTGAAACAATGGAGTGTGGACCACCATGTAGATGTAGAATATCTCGAATGTACAACTATCCCAGCTCATCAACACTGATGGTCTCCTTGATTGGAAAGAATTGGGAAACCTTTGTGAGTATGTCAATGACAACCCAAAAAAATCATTCCCACGAGGAGACCTCGGCAAGCTAGGCACAAAGTCCATCATGACGAAATTCCACCTCCACTCGGGAATGGGTAAGTACTATAAAAGCCCTGCTGATTTCTGATTCTCTGCCTTTACCTTCTCAAAAGTGGAACACCACATGAAGAAACCATCAATATTCCACTTCATACCAGGCCACAAATACTGAAGGTGTAGATCACGATACATCTTGGCAACACCATGATGAACTTCCCAAACTGAGGAATGAAAATCAGGTATCAGCTCCTCGCGTATGTCTGCTGGCACCCATAAATGCCCCTAGAAACCCATGTTCTCATCCTCACCTATGGTGCATCCAGTAATATGGACCTCTCCTGACACACTCCTTCTTATGACTAGGCCTTCAGAATCTGATAGCTGCCACATTCATACTCGACCTAGAAGCGTAAAGGTAACAGCTACGGATGAACGAAACGGCCACCCCTGACTATCGTGCACATCTAAATGCATCATAGAGAACATATCCATAAGCTTCCACTCACTGCATCCCTCCTGAATTTCCAGAATTTGTGTCCTCCTTCTAACTGCATCAGCCACCGTGTTACCTTTCCCCGGCGTATAAGCATGCTCAACATCAAAAGACTATTTGTACCCAACCCTTCCGCACTATCTCAAATTCAGATCACACTGAGTTAAGAAATACTTAAGACTCCTGTGGTCGGTGAAAACCATAAAATTTTCTCCAAGAAGTTAATGTCTCCAATATCTTAAGGCATAAATAACAGATGAAAAATATAGATCGTGCGTTTGATAATTCCTCTCCTGTGGCCTCAACTTCCGAAAACCGTACGCAACGACCCCATCTCCCTGTATAAGCACATCACCCATACCGATACCTAATGCATCACAATAAACAATATAATGATTTCCAAAATCTAGAAACAAAAGTATCAGTGCTGATGTCAACCTCCCTTTTAGCTCCTGAAAGGCTGACTCACAATAATATGACCATAAGAACTTCAGACCCTTTTTGTTAAGACCTGTTAGTGGTGATGCTAATCATGAATAGTCATGTATGAAATTTCTGTAGTATCCAGCCAGCCCTAGAAAACACCACACATCAAAGATGTTCTTCAGATGTTCCCAGTATACTACAACTCTCTCTTTCAATGGGCCTACTAATAGTCCTTCCTCTGAGATAACATGACCCATCAAGTGAATCTGATCCATCAAAAAGTGGAACAATGAGAGCTATCATATAACTGATGCTACCTCAGCATGCTCAAAAAAATCTCAAGATGGGGAACACAATCATGTTGAGTGTAAGAGAACACCAATATATCATCCACGAATACCCCCTGAAAGGAATCCATGTATGGATGGAACACTCAGCTCATCAGTTCTATGAAAATTTCCCGTGCGTTCGTGAGACTGAACGACAAAACCAAATACTCAAATAGACCATACCTACTCTGGATGGCTATAAGAGGTATAGCTGATGGTCCAATGCACAACTGATGATAACCAGATATCAATTCAGTCTTCAAGAAATTTCTGGCTCCTCGAAGATGATCAAATAGATCATCAATACTCAACAAGGGATATCGGTTCTTAACCGTCAACTTGTTCAACATCTTTTAGTCCTCACAAATACTAAGGGTACGGTCTGCCTTCTTCACAAACAAGATAGGTGAACCCCAAGGAGAAGTAATGGGTCGAATGAAACACATTGCATTCAACTCCTCCAACTACATTTTGAGATTCTGCAACTCATGTGTAGACATCCTATAAGGAGGAATGGATATTGGTGCTGCTCATCGCACAATCCCAATCGAGATGTCTACCCCATGCTATAGAGGAAAACATGAAATACCTCTTGAAATACATCTCTGAAATGATACACTACTAAAAGAAAGTTTAACGGTGAAGTCCCCTAGTAATTCAGTTAAATAAATGCAATCTGGGCTGTAACTCCTCCCAACCCATGATGCTCTGGACCTGCTCTGCTCAACTGGAAGTCCCAATCACCCCTTTGAAGAAATTATCCACCCTCTAGAGATATAAAACTCACTCTACGATGATAATAGTCGACGAATACCTAGTATGGAACTAACCAGTTCATCCCGAGAATGACATCATAGAATGTCATCTATAGGACATAGAGGTCCCATAAGAAGTGTTATCCACCAACCTATTGATGTAACTCTCTGTACTAATATAAACTAACTGTTCTAATCCCCAAAAGAGTTTCTAATGTCAAGATACCAGTAGAAGAAAAGATGCAGAGCCCAAGGCTCTCCATGACATAAACAAATATAAAGCTATGGGAAGCCCCTATATCAAAAGAGAAGATGCTAAGACTAAGGCTACAAAGAAAGTACCTCGGACGGTAGAAGGTCTGGGATCTTTCTCTTTCTAGGTCTACTCCACTACAAACGACTGGCCTGTACCGCGGCCCTGTGACCCTGCCTGACCAATCTGAGTTGATCCACCCTAATGTCAATGAAAATCGGGCGACTGACTACCACATCCAAGACCTCCAAATTCGCTTGAACATTCTGAAGAACTCTAGTTCCCATACTATTGTGCAACTAGTGGTGTTTCTCCTGAATGAGGAGTCTAAGAAAAACGTATATCACCAGCTTCTAGAGAGAAGATCAGATGGAAGTGATGAAGATGACCCATCTTGCAGCAAGATCAGCACTCCACTAGGTCTGTCTAGCAGTGTGTCCTTGTATTCGATCTCTTTCCTCACTGGTAGCACACTACATGGAAACCCTAAGAAGTGTCTCGCCTCCTCAGATCACCGTACGAAGACTCCCTATGGTGCTTCCAGCTGTCAGTTAGTGGACTAAAAACCCTAGGTGCAGAGACGCCCTTGGAACAAAACTCTATAATCCCTCAAATTTCATTTTGTGATCAATGCCTAGTTGAATATATAAGTGATAGAAGTCAAACGGAAGATGTTCAACATCGATCAGATGTCATGCCTTATACAATCATTTAACATCATTTCAATGAATAGCTAGAAATCTCCTGGAATAGGCATGAAGTGCTGAAGCTCAGTAAAGAGGGAGGAAAAATCCATAACAGAATGAGTACCCAACTTTAGAATCATAAACTCCTAGGATCGATCGGCCCTTAGGGTCTCTAGATAGAAGTAGTCAAACAAGATGCATTAAAACTCATCACATTCCATAACCTTCTGGCATCCCACCTGCGAGATCACATCCCACCAACTCTTGGTGGAGTCCCGAAGCATATAGGTAGCGAGTTTGACCCTCATCTCGATAGGAGTATCCAGAAGCTCAATGATCTTCAGCATGGATTCTAGGAATGACAATAAAGACTGAGGTCCTGCTTCCGGTGAGAATATCGGAGGATGATGCTGTTGGAAGACCCACTTCAAATCTGCCATCGAGGGGGCACGAGACGACACTCCCAGAATAGTATGTATCAGCCTTATGAATCCCTCCATGAATTGTGCATCAGCACCTATGCCAGGTTCAATGGCTAGTCCCAAGGATGGAAAAACTAGAGGATATCTAGGTAGTCCCTAATCAGCCATGTCCATTGTGTGATCACCACCTGGAAATCGGCCTACAACCAGATGAAATCTCGGTGGCATGACTTTTCATAGTCAAGCACACACATTAGATCAAGATATCAAAGACTGAAATCAAGGTGTGTAAAAAGGGAACAAGAGAAAGAAAGCATTCATATTTTACAAATCCTGACTACACGGCGTGTACATTTAATACATGGTGTGTTCCCTTAAGTAATTTACATGGGTGTGTACTCATGCCTAACTGGTCTTGTAACACCCCAAACACGAGGCGTGTTGTCTTAACACAAGGAATGTTCTTGAATCATCTTTCCATGCCCGAGTTCTTCAACACATCTAAGCAACACA
Source organism: Viscum album (assembly GCA_963277665.1). Classification (NCBI taxonomy): domain Eukaryota; kingdom Viridiplantae; phylum Streptophyta; class Magnoliopsida; order Santalales; family Viscaceae; genus Viscum; species Viscum album. The sequence continues at coordinate 1,252,390,415 of OY728150.1, read as the reverse complement.
GCTCTCATAATACAAGACTACATGGCGTGTTCAAAATAGACATGACGTGTACTAGACAAGTTTCAATTGTCCCTTGTAGTTAGTGACATGGCATGACACATGGATCACACTACACAGTGTGTTCCAGATGGACATGGTGTGTATGAGAAAGGATAACATCAACCCGTGTTGTTCGTGACACGACCGGGTACCTGGGTCAGACTACACAACGTGTTCATAGAGGACACAATGTGTACGAGAAAGGGTAACACCAACTCGTGTTGTTCATGACACTGTTGAGTACCTGGGTCAGACAACATGGCATGTTTAGATAGCACATGGTGAGATTTTGACTTGACTCGTCCAACCTGTGTTGTTAATGACAGGGGTGGACATGTGGTCGACATGACACGATGTTTATAGATGATACATGGTGTGTTCAATCCATTTTTTTCCCATCCCTTGTTTCTTCCCAAAAGCCATATGAAACAGTAATAGACTACATGAAATTTACATAATGTAAATGTCATGTGCTTAAGAAAAACTATATCTTCCAAAACAGAAGAACAAAAATCATGTACTTTACATTACACGGCATGTTTCTGGTTTTTTTGCAGACAGTAATCCTCAAAAACAACTTCGGAACCTAGAAAAAACTAAAATGAGAACTGAATGTTCCATATCTTGATCTTTAAGGGCCCATACTCCCCGTGAATAAAATTTTGGCATATTATACAAGTTGTAGCATGAAATACAATGTAATGACCGCCCAAATTCCGATCCATGGGGCCCCATAACTCCTCAAGAACAAAACTTTGGTGTTCATTCAAGAAAATATCTACACAAAACCATACCTAATCAAAGAGTACGTATTTCTATCAAAGAAACTATGAAAACCCCATGCATATTTTACACATCCTCTATCACGACAACATGCAATCATAAATGAATCCTAGATGGCATGGAAAAAATACATGACATTTGATTTCTAGAAAGTGACTATATGATGCATGAGATGTCATAACCTTATCTCATTTGGATGAAACAGAAATAGAACCTAAATAACATCAACAATAATAGATCAAATCATGTGAATCACTCAATGTAAAATCAGATTAAATTTAATAATGGAAAACCCATAAAATTTGAAATTTAAATGAGGTAGATTGGGTATTCCTGGTACATTGGTTAGCTACACCCGGGCACAACTTTTACCAAGTACCTATTATATCCTATCCTTGGATAAGGCTCCGAATAGTAATTCAAGGGGAAATAAATACACTGATACCACTTTGTAACAACCCTGTTCTGGAAGCCATCGTGAGGTGCCCCGTACCTGGTTGGTCACATGGCATCAAGCGCATTTCCCTGAACGCTAGAGGCTGCCGACTAGTAACGAGAGACAAGGGTGTGATAGTGGGGAGACTATGCCCTAATTGGTAGTGTACATAGTGGAAGTAAACATGTACATACAGGATCAGCAGCAGTAATAATGTCATACAACAGTAACAACATAAGACTGAATGTATAAACTTGAGAACATATATATAAAATGATGAATGATACATATGTCTAGGAAAATAGAAAAACAAGTCACAATGTTGTAATACAACAATGTTAAACCAAAATGAAAAAGATAGAAGATAAACTCCTCATCATCACATTCCATATCTTGGTCACATGCTCTCTAGCTCCACAACAAATCAAGTACCTAATGTAGAAGGTTTCCTTCCATTATTTATACCTGCACCAATATTATATATTTGGTCCAAGAAGAATGACCCAAACATGGTGTGAGACCAGATCTCTATTGGGAACCACCTGATGATATATGCCCAATAGTTAGTGAGTATATGACAGGTAGAAGTAAAGAAATTAGTAAACATGAAAGAAATATTTAGTAAACAATCCACAGTTTAAATCATTCAAAACACCACACAGCATGCAACCGAAAAACGTATTACACAATGGGTAACCCTATGGGAAGTACCCACAACCAATCCCCTCTGGTCTTACCTAGAAACACAAGCCAGTTTCTAATCACAAGGTAATCTTCTTAGAAGTACTCAAATCCTATCCACTATGGTCCAATATAACAAGTAAAATATACCCTATGGGTAGTACAGTCAGTCTAACTCCTCTGGTTCAACTTAAGAATAGACTATAATAGGATTCACTCACTGTCAATTCCCCATATAGTTTCGTGACGGTACTAAAGGTGCTCTAGGGAAGCACTCAATGTCTCATTCCCCATGTGGCCAGTGTCGTGGAACTAAAAACACTCTGTGGAAGCACTCAATGTCAATTATATATGTGGTCTTACATCATAAATTATAAAGACACTCTGAATAAGCCCTTACGTCCAACCTTTCTATGGTCTATACACAAGGTTCTCACAGCCCTGTGTAAGTCAAGCATGTGTAGTATTGCATAAGGGCCAAGGTAAACCTCCTGAACTACCTGGATAGAATTCTACAGCACCACATTATAACAAAACAATGGTCGCACCATCCTATAATACAAGGCATGGGAATGTAAATAGTAGCCTAACAAGCAAAAAATACCCCTAGTTCATAACATGAAAAACATGCATGGGAAATACATCGAAAGAAGAAAATTCACCCTATTCACAATCAATAATTATTTACTCATGCATACCATCATAGAAGAGAAACAATAGGTCTAGAACTATAAATACGAAATACCACATTCATGGGTATTGGAATAATTTTCACATAAAACTCAAAGACTTTCAACAGAAAGGCACAAACCACCTTCCATGGGGTTAAGAGATCAATATATATGACCCTAGAAGATCGAATCTTCTTATAACACTATGGATATATAAAAACATCTAAAATTATTAACCCATGATAACATAGATAATAAGGAATATCACGAAACGAGGTTCCAACAAAAGAGAGTACTCACCGATGCGATTCTAACGCAACTGATAGTGTTCTATTAAGAGGACAGACGAAGTATCAGGGGCTCATTGAAGATCTACGGCTACTCAGTGCTCTCTAATGAACTAGGTTGGGAAGGAGATGGTTTTTTCTGTCAAACGTGTCCCCATTGAATTTAATGAAAAAAAACATCATACATGTCGTGTACTTTTGGAGTACATGACATGTACTTACTATTTCCAAACATTGCATTAGAAAACCTCTTGGTCATCAAACATGGTCGTGTGCAAGGCCGCTAAATGGCCAGTACATTACTACCCACGGTAACTAAGTACACGACGAGTACTCATAAATTACATGACATGTACTTCAAAAAAATCCAGAAACTCCTCTTTTCTCAAAAATTCCAGAAAAAAATACTTGAAAAGAAGATCCGGGAGTCTACAGAATTATATTAATGTGATTTAATATATTTACAATGAGTATATCCACATATAAATGAGAGTTACATTTTATTTTAATTTTATTGTTTCTTCTCTATTATGTTATCGATTTTCATTTTATTATTTAAAAAAATTATGTTAGAAAATGGAGTAGAAATTGTAGGACGAAATATTTAACATAGAAATTTCTCTTTAATATGAAAAATACATAGGTTTATTGAATGATTGAACATTTATTTTTTCACAACATGATATTATAATTTTATATTTTTCAATTTCAATGGGATATTAGAAAACGAACCTTAAAGAAATTGGTATCTTTTAAATGAAATTAACTGGAAATAGAGTAATTAATTTCTATTTTCATATCCCATTAATTTATTTAATGTTATTTAACTATATATAAATGGGATATTATATATATTACAAATATGAAAAATGTTGATGAATATAAAATGAAACTCAATGAAATAAAATTTAGATAACTAGTCCTAAACATTATTTGTGATATCTATGTAACACTATAACACCCTATATAATAAACATAATCATATTTATCCCCTATTTAAAATAATAAAAATATATAATAACTTTATGAATTAATTTTATATACATTCATCATTAATATATTATTTTTTATCATTATATATTCATGATTATTTTTTTCACATAACTTTTTTAAGTAATATTTTGATCCTGGTTTAATAATTTCTAGTTCACCGTTCAATGATTATTAATTTTTTTGAATTACATACATATATTAAAATTTTTTATGAAAAAATGATTTGCTAATAATTATGGGTTATTTATAATATAGAATATCAACTAATGATTAAATATGTGTTAAACTATTTTTTAGATGCTGAAAAAATTAAAAATATTAATTATTTGACTATGTTTTATAAATTTTATTAGGATTAAATTAATTACAACATATAATTAATTTCTTAGAAAAACCCATATATTATTATTAAATTATTTTATCCACCTCCAATTAAAAATAATTATTTTTGTTTTACCAATTAATTTTAAGAAACCCATTAGAATAATAATATTTATTAAATTATTTAAATATATAAAATATTATTTAATAAACATCAATTTTTTGTATCCAAAAACATTTTATTATTTATTAAATAAATTATATAAATATTTTTATAAATTACACCACATAAGATTACCAATTAGATACACGAAACTCTATTAATTGAATTCTCAATGATCATATCTACAAAGAATATTTATCTATTTATGATAAGTTCAACATTCATGTATATAGTAACTATTATTCATTACTATATAGAATTCTATTGAGATTACAAAATCAAATCATCATATTTGTTTGACTCATATTTTATATTTTATATTATGTTCCCTATTTCTATTTTTATAATTATGGGTACAATCTTCATGGAAAACCATGGGGGTAAATATTTCAAGTTTATGTTAGTTTTATTTAATTGTTGTTTTATTCATCCAATAAATTTTTTAATAATGTTTTATATTATAGTCTCATAATTTTATAATAATTTTCCTAAATTTTACAATTTAATCCAATTAAAATGTACCCGAATTTATTTTAGTTTTTTGTAGAATGTGAAATAAGATATTAAACTATGTGTTTATTTATTTGTAAATAGATACTGAATTCATGTCTTCAAATATTTTACCTTCCATAAAAGAATTTATCCTTTAGAAATTTCATTACACTAAGTAAAATAATTTAGGGTACAACTCCCAGATTATAACATTAGGTTCCTACATTTTTCATACATAATATATCTCTTGATATTGATAATCCAGTGAGGGATATTTTTTCATTGTAATTTTTCTATATGATTCAATATTTATAGAAGTTATTGCTCATAAGAAATATCATTTTCTAGTTTTATAACTTATGGGATTGATATATGTGATGTAAATGATAATCATTTTCTAAAAATTATATATAGATCAAATTTTTACAAGAGAGAATTCAATGTGATATTCTGCAGTAACTAAATTATCAATAGTCTCGAAGGGAATGAAGAAGCATCAGTCCAAATTTTCCTTTTTTTCAAATGTTATTTCACTCTAATATTTTTATATTAAATAAAACTACTCATCTAAAATATCAAATCCTAGATCTCACTTATTGTTATCAGTATTACCAACACACCAACTTGGAGAATTATTATTGTGTTCTTGAATACATTTACTCATTTTTAACATATCCTGAGAATGATATGGCCATAGATGATTATTCTCTATAGCTATATCTTAATATATTTGTAATCATCATAATTCCTATATAGAGACTCCTAAAGTTTCATTTGATTTCTAGTGATTAAACTATTTTTATATGATAACATTACTACGAGATGGTGTTAATAACATCCACACCTGAAATTTAGAGTACCAGATATTAGAATATAATATATAATATGAATGATCATTTGATATTAGACATTAGTTGGGTGGTGGTATGAATTTCAAAATACCAAAACTGTATTCAATGTATGCTGATGATTTCTCCAGAACATTGATGTAAAACATGAATATTATTGTGATATAACTGATTTTAGTACTACATGTTACATCAAAAGTTATATTATATATAAAATTGAATTATTATTATATGTTAAATCTTATATAATATAAAATTAATTCAATTTCATTATAATATGGAAAACAAAAAAATAAATAGAGCTACAACATTTTTATTTATTTGGAAATCCTATCATGAATTCCATGTTGCTGTTATCAAATTTCCTTGTATGTAAGGGTAATGGATTAATCATCCACTTCGTTATTTATCATTCTTCTATATCATTATATAATTCCTAGAATTTATATATAAAAAATCAATATCACACTTCATTTTGTTACATAAAAATGTTATTTGTGATCTTTATACATCTATTTGCATCCATGGTACATATATTGGGAGTTTCAATGATAATCATAAAAATGGTTCTTCATAAATTTTATTCTTCAAGAGATATATATCAATTTAATAAATTTTATAATTCAATAATTTTGAAATGTAAACTCTATAATATTCAATACATTATTTTGTGGCTAAATATCCTCATCCAGCTACGCATTCCATGGTTGGATGATAAAAGTAGACTAAAAAGAATTCTGGAATTTCTAAACATATCATATTATTAGAAGTTATATCCCTTGAAAATACATGATTGTTAAATATAATTAAATATATACCTAGGATAATATTGGATGAAAATTCGTACTCATGGAATCACACACCTTCCTTACATTATAATGTTTTTAATATATAAATCTTTCCTAGTCATTGTTCAATTCCAAAAATTATATAATATCATGTTCAACTAGTTATGTATTACTATTTATATTATTATCTTTTATTCATTATATATTTCACATTTTATCTATAACAATAATTTATCCTTCTCTTTAAGAAATATATTACCACTACTATATCTAAATCATCAGTTTAGTAATTTTTCTTATGGATCATTAATATTTGTGTTGTATAATATCTCACCTTTGATTTTTCACTTGAACACATACTAATCCAATCATTAATGAATCACATTATATTAACAACTATTCAGAGGTATTGGTATATTTGTGTACATATTTATTGAGAAACCTTTTATTTATCACTAAAAAATTACATGTACATTTCTCTCTCTGGAGATACATGACTCCATAGGATTATAACACCGTCTGTTGAAGTTAAAATCAAGAAATATATATCTTAATTTGTTGATAGTATCCATATTACCAATGAAAACATATGATCTCAATTATATAATTTTTTTAGGCAATATGTAGTTACTTACATATTTTATGGTTCCAAACATATACCATAACTTGGGATTACATAATTCAAAAATGTTTATTAATGTGACAAGAAACCAAAAAATATAAATTGTTTCTGATGGAACATTTATTTTTATAAAATCCATTATATATTCTATTGTATCATATAAATAATTTTCAAGAATTTAATCTAGGTAATTATATATGGATTCATTGATATAAACAGAAAACTAGGTATGATTTTCATTGAAAACACAACCTCAAAATATTTGGAAATACATGGAAATTATTCCTGAAATACATATATACATTTATAAAAAATAAGAATATATTCACTTTTATGATCCTTCCAATCCATAATATATGAATACCTACATTATTAGATATTAAAACCCATATAGGGAAAGAAAATTTTTCGTGAGTTTGAAATTAGTCATAAACCGATAGATGATAAGATATTGTTTATGGTAATGGAATGTGAGTTCCTGATCTTATTAAATGGTGCAGTATCCCTATAAATAGAGATAATCTATGAATAAGGACCAATAAACTTTTAATAAATAGACTATAAATTTTTTAGTGGTATAATTATATAAAAAATCTATTGGAAAAATAGAATTCATATGAGATACAATCTTCGCCCCACTATGAATATCCACCAATGATTTAATATAAAAATAATTTAGATTAAAAATCACTGAATATGGACATTTCATGATTCTAACTAATTCTAATATCAAGGAATAAAATAGTATGATCTCATTATTGAACAAAACTACCACCACCTGAATATATAGATTATATTATTAGTCCATTACTAAAATAAAAATGATATGTTTAAGTGTGCCATAATCATAATCATAATATGAAATTATACACTATTGAAAATCAGTTTTATGATACACTATGTTATAACACCTTCATTTTATCCTATTAACATTTGATGATCAGACATCACTTTTGGTAATTATCGGTTGTTTTTCATTAAATTCACTTATTATTTTTTTTCAGAATCCCAAAAATGTATTGAAACCCCTTTCTAATACCACCTAATAGACCAGAATATAAAGAAATTGTATATTATATCATTTTTCATGATTAATTATTACATGAGACATCATATAACACCATAGAACAATATGTTTAGTGAATTTGGGGATTAGAAAAATGATATTATTTCAAAATATGTCATCAAAATTTATATTAATATTACAGACACGTGATATCTGTCTAGAAATATAACATATAATAAATTAACTCCTTAAAATTGTAATGTAATCATAAAATGGTTGAGAAAAAATGATCTATAAGGGTATAAATATCATATATCAATCCCGGACCATCAATGAGAATACGATGATCATGTGGGTATGGAAAAAACAATATGGTGCATTGTTATAATAATAGATCATCAAACCCTAATTTTTCTAGAACATAAATCATGATTATTGGGATAAAGATCAAAATATAAAAAATGTAATTAGTAATTGTATTGTGCAAGTTAGAGTTCATGATCATGAGCTTAGAATATAAGGAATATATATATATAATTTAAAAGGATCATGGAATGGGAACATTGATCAAAAAAATAATTATCATGGAATCATTACAGATAAATAATAATAATAATGTAGCTACATAATAAAAACCCAAAATCCCTAGGAATAATATGGGAAAGTGGTCAAAAATATAGTTATAGTTAACAAAAACATTTTTAACCATGATGCATAAAATTACGATTAGGTATATAGTGTGGAACATAGGTAAATTCTATTATGATCATGCATATAGTTTTGAACACATTAATCAAGAATACACATAATGTTTTAGATATTTGAATTAGATATGCCCACAGAGTAGTGAACATATCAATACTTGTGATATAATTAATGCACAAAATATGATCATTGAAATCATCTTTTGTCATGAAATATAAGGCAATATATATTTCATCTGTGAGTTATAACGAATTAAACATCCCATAATGATATACCATACATATTTTTGTGGTACGAATATGAAATAATTCATAATTCTATCATAGATTAAGTATTACATGAGTATGAAACAATTTATATAAATATTTTAAAAACATCAGAATTTTATCCATTTAATGAATTAATTTTAAAAATATTTTTAGAAAATAATAAAAGTGGTGTAAAAATAGTTATTTATGTTGAAAATGATAAAATGTATTTTATAATACTATTATGTAAATTTAATTGAATATATAAAAAAATTATAAAAAATAGAAAAAATTAATTTTAACTATTTTTATATAAATAAATGCTTAATTGAATTAGTTTTATTAAAAAAATAAAATCCTAGAATGAAAAATATAATTTATATTAAATGGTGGTAAAATTATTCATTGTGGTATTCATTATATAGTATGACTAATTTATCACATTTTAAAATAGAGTCAATGTCATTAGAATATGATTCATGTTAATAAAAATAGAAAATATTGCATTAATACATTGTAAAATAATGAAAATTAAAAAATTATGTACTTAATAACTCATTAAGTTATTTAGAAGGACATCCATAATAAAATTTTTAGAATTTGGATTTCCAAGAAAAATATTCCCAGGAAGAAATAATAGATAAGTTTGTATACAAGTACAATTACCCTTAATGACTAGTGGTGAAAATAATATTATTTGAAATGGTACAATGCCATTATAAATCCTTAAATAATTAATTTATGAAAATATATAGGGTGTTGTAGATTGAGTTAAATACTTGATTTTTAATGTAAGAATTAAAAAAAATTCTTGATTTCAATGTGAGTTTGAATAATAAACCCTTACAACTTTCATATCTGTTGAATCAAAATATGTTAAAAGTGGTAATTTGATATGGATATTTATATTTGTTAAATTTAATTAAATTATTAATAACATATAACTATGTGGAATTATATACACCAAATATAAGAAGGAAGGGGGGAATATAAAACATATCTAAATGTATTAAAATATTGATGATAATACCTCACCATTACTCATGAATTCAATAAGGAAAAATTAAACTATTATATAACAAAAATAACCATATTAAAGAAAAAAATTACATACTTATTCATATATATTACTTATGAATTTTTTTCACTCATCACACATATATTTGTTAGATATGGTTTAAATTTTTCATTGAATGTTATAAATTTTGTTTATTTATACATGTTCCATATTATCGGCCACGATAATGAGTTCATAATACAGAGTTTAAAAATTTAATTGGTTTATTGTTTTCAATAATTCATGTACTTCCATATTATTTGATGATATTTAAGGGTATATTTATTGAGAATTAAATACCAGACGATCAAATTTTTTACAATTCAGAAATAACAACATGTTTCATTTTTATTATTATTTATTGTGTAACTCTTATTGAAAAATATTAAAAAGTATTATTAATATTTAAAATCATATATTATAATTTTTATCAACTTAATAATGATTACGAATGGAATCAAGGAATATTGAATAACATCATTTATATAGGTTATTGAACAAGACCAAAAAAATAAATTGTTATATAAGATATGATTATGCGTATAGGGTTATATAATAAAATTATCAATTTACAATAAAAATGATGATGTTAATATAACATTTTAATTCAGGATCATGATATTTAATTATTTTATTTTATATTTAAATTGAAAAAATGGATCCCAATGGGGTACATACATTAATGAATTCTCTCCATATGAAAATATTCTACATTATAATGAAGGATTTATCCATACCCAATGAATCTAGAGGCTACCAGAAGGATATGAATACTTTATGAGAACTAATTCAGTTTCTGATTCAAGATATATTGAAATAAACTAGAGTTTTTAATTTTTATCTGACTACTCATTTTATACTTGGTTTTGAAAGTAAATTACCAGAATACAGATTCAATAAGAATTATTGTTATAAATTTATTATATACAGAGGATATAAATGGGAAAATTGTATGGATGTAAATTTAATTATCCATATAATTTATATATTGGGTTATCAAAAACATGATCCATTACAACATAGTTAAACCCTTTGACCTCATTTTACACTTTCTATTGTTAATCAATTTTGACCATAGTAAGTTATTATTATACTTAAAAAATGAAATTGAACATGTTAACAAATGATGAAAAGATGATTCAAATATCAGACTTAATTCAATTAAAGTTTATTTTAATATATTGTAAATTTATTATTTAAATGAAAACATAATCTATATCAAAAAATTATATTTATTGAAAAATGACAATGAAACTGGTAACTGTTAGTATTATTATTTAATATCATCTACTAATAAATAAATTATAAATCTATTTTGGTATAAATTAATTTTATACACTATATTCGTCATTTAAATGTGATGATTTTATTATGAAGATAAGAATACACAATAATAAATGAACGCAATATTTTAAAAATAACAACCTTTCATAGTATATGACTTTATCCGCATAAAACTAATGTTAATTATTAATCGTTTAAACAAATGATTTTATCGATAAATTGGTATTAAAATATTTATAAGATTTTCATAAATAAATAAAATATATATTCATTAATTAAATAATAATAATATGTAATATATAATATTATTATATAAATATTATATATAATTATCATCTTTTTGATTCATTTAAAAATAGTTATTATTTATGAATTATATTTTTTCTGTTTTCATGTTAAAAATTACCCAAAAGAACATATATCCAATGTCCATATATCCATCGACTATAAATATAATGTTCATATTTAATTATTATTGATATCCCTCAAAATATTAATAAAACCATTCTTCTTATTTTGTTACTGTTATCTCTTAATATATTATTAATTTATATGAATTTTTAATGTTATTCCTCATGGTATTTTATTATTGACATTCCATATTGTTTTTCATAATGAATTACTCCTTGTATCACATTGTAATATATTATTCCAAAAAAATGAATAAAAAATCATTTTATTATGATGTTGTGAAAGAAAAAATATATTGAAAATATTTATTCATTTATTCAGTATAAACACTTAAATAATGGAGTGATCCAATTGAGAATTCCAAATATAACATCCAAGGCCAACCTAAAAGTAACAATACAAACTCTATCCTATTATATTTTCATAATTTCTTTATTCATGTGTGTTATCCCCAATAATACTATTATATACTAAGTACACAATATTTAATCTTATTATTTAGCTAGATAAATATCATGATTTTTCACTCAAATGATAAATTTTACCATTATATGTTTAAGAATAATGTGGGTCATGATTCGTGTAATCTTAAAATATATATTGAACCAAAAATTGTCCTATTATATACCCAAAATCAATTTTGAATATATATATGATTTTACCAAAGTGTTATATCACTTTTTAGTTCTATTTTAGTTTAATAGATATGCAACACAGCAAGGATCTATTAACACCATTCCATGTTATTTTGAATGTGATATCTAACAAAATATAGGATTCTTTTCAATATTTTTTGTGACATGTTTTTTCACATGTTATATATAGGGATTTCAGGACCACATATCATTGACTTATCCCTATTATCAGCTCTTATTAGGACACTCGAATCATCATTTAAAAAGATATATTTTCAAAATCTAATTTTATTATAAAAATTATATTCTATGGAAAAAAATCATTAGTTTGAGATATTCATCGTTGAATTATAAATAATTAAAATTGAATAGAGATACAGTAATTGGTTACATGAAAATCAAGTGTTTATTCCAACCTCTTTATAGAACCCAATTACCTTAAGTTAATATTCTTTACATAGTAGTATAAAAAGTCATTGAGTTGATATTTTACTCAATGAATGAAAAAAGATCAGGATCGATATACTATTAAATGAAAACCATAATTCCAATTATTTGGATCTTCAACTTGAAAATATGAACAAATTTCATGGGTGAATACTCTCCACTTTTTTAAATATAATCATTGATCTAGAAACGATTTTTATTTCTAAATGAACTAAAATAAATATCCAACAAATGGTTATAAAATTCAATCAGTTGAGATAACCTTCTAGGAAATCCTAAATGAACTTCAATCAAGATACTATTTGTAGTTTATAAAATAATTTAACCATGATCATCCTATTGGATACAAAAAAATCATTGATTTTATAATCTCATCTCATAAAAACCATAAAATCAATGAGTAGTTAATATTATATTCTTTGAATGCCCCCTATTGTTTAATATGATCCTAGAAAGTAGCAAATTAACATGTATCACATATATATTACAAAATAAATAAATATTAACTATTTATCTGGGAATAAAAAACTAGAGTCTATATGAAATAAATGAATCCTCACTCACTTTAAGAAGATGATTATTAAAAAATATCTCCTGATCTCATTGTCTGTTGGTAAGATCATTTTAATAATAGTATAATGCATCAGCCTTCTATGTAACAGAAGTTTTCGAAAAATGAATTTGTTGTGTTCAATGATAGCTAAACTTAGGGGTTCCAAGTAAGAAAATAATTGATCAGCTTTGTGTTCCTTGTATGATAAAATAAAAAATCCATGTAATATAATTTATTTAAGAAATTTAATTAATTTAAAAATAAATATAATAAAATGTTTCTAGGTGTAATCTTATCTTTTATATTTAGTGTTTCTGGTCCCTTAGGTTATCGAAAAAAATGTTATTTTTTTTATAATTTATGTGTGTTATAATCTCCACAACATAATTAATATATATCCTCATAATTTAATAATTATATTTTATATCAAGGAAACTATACATTTAAATAACATCATTGAAAAATCCACATCATACAAAGGGGTAATAAAATATTTTTAAAAATATATAAAATGCAAACTACAAAAGTCATCGAGAAAAATACATAAATAGATTTAAAATTAGGAGAACATAGGTGTAAAATTAAAATAATTAAATGGAATAAGGAAATAACACTAAAATAATGACGGAGAAAGATATATAACATTTCAAGAAAATTTTAATGACCACCAATCCACAAACTAATGATGTGAAAAGGGACACTGATATCATTAAAAATGATGATAATAGGACAATATTTTTGGTTCATGAAAGATTTACTATATATTAGGAATTAATTCAATCTCTATTAATATATTGTAATATAATTAAATGATTTATACATATTTCATAAGTAAAATATCATTCTTGGGTTGTGCCTTGAACTATTTTTACTTTATCTATTATAACATGTTGCATCACATGGTTATGTAATACATTAATCCCTAAAACCTTGTCCAATGATCAGATTAATCCATTGCATATATGGTTACATTTTAATAATTATTATTATCCAATACATTCAATATAAGGACACTGAATTAAAATGATGATTTCATCAGAACAACATGAAGAGGATATTAATCTTCACATACAAAACATGAGAATTCCCCTGTCATGAATTCTCAAAAGAAATTGTAATAAAATGCATTGCCATGAATCCATATATAAAACATGCATTCTGCATTATTATATAATATATAAATAGGTTTTGCGATATATTTCTCATGTCAAAAAATGTGGTAGACTTCATTTATGATTGAATAACAACATTTACAATATTTAATTTACAATATCGATATTAATCATATTTTTATCCAAAAATCATTTTATCGTCATATGGATTGTATTAACGGTTAAATTTTTACAAATTAATATTTTTTCATTACAATAAATATGTAATTGAATCATTTATATTATTTCATTAGTACTTCTCAATATAAAATTTCATATCCTTATAGAAATAGTACAACAATATAACAATTATATATTTAATTATTCTTCTAACCAGTAAATCATTGATAAAATAGTCAATTGACTAATTTATTGAATACATACCCAAGAACATTAATCATTTCAATTGATATATGGTAGTATAATTATATTGAACATGATATATTAGCTTTTTTAGGGTTTATTCTAATGAATCATTGGATATTGATTTATTTAGTTCCCAAATAATTATTGTATAATAATTTTACATTGGAATCATTTTTCATACCGTTGCAATTAGAAAAATGATTTCCATGACATAAACACCAACAAATAACTATCATTGATTTTAATCAAGTACCATGCAGTATCGTTCCACCAATATCATATGCGGTAAATCCTTATATTAATTCATTCATATATTCATCATTTTCCATGTTTCACCCACTTCTTATGCATCTATCTAAATCCATTATACTCAGATAAATATTTATTTATATTTCAACACATGAATCTATGTATAAATTTGATGAAAATGACTAGTATAATAGTTCCCTTTCAAATATTGGATTTTTTCAATAAAATACCTGACCAATATAACTTTTTAGGTCATGTTCATTTTTGAATTTTAAATTCCTCCTAATAGGATCCATTTATTAATGATGAAATAAACTAAATTAGAAAATACCATTATGAAAAATAATTTATATTCACAAAACTAATCAAATACATATTATATATTGAAATATTTATGAATATATAATATAATTATCTTAAAAATTAATACAATTGATCATTTTATATATTTATCTTAACGAACAATCATTTGGGTATGTTAAATAATATAGGTTCTTCTAAATTGAGGTCCCAATTTTTCTAACAAACATTCTATGAAACCCAATTTATAAACTTCATCCTAATAATCAGGGATATAATGTCTAGTACCATTTCACTGGTATAGGATTATACTAAATCACATCCTTAGGGATGAAATAGTTTTGTTTTATTGGTAAACTAGAGAAATATATTAGTATTATATTAAAATTAATTGCATAAATTTCTATAAATTTTTAAAGAATTAAATTATTCCAATATCATGTAAATTTATATAAATCATAGTAAAAATTGTGGAGTCATGGGGAAATGAAAAAATATAAATTTGAGATCATATGGCCAGAAAGGGGCATGTAAAGCAGAAGAAATAATGAATTGATGAGTATAATGAACATGAAAAATGTAATTATGTTAAAACATATAAAATTTATAAAACTATATAAGAAACAAATAAACATGTGAAGTTAAAAAACTGAAACAAATAAATATGTGAAGTTAAAAAACTGAAACAAATTTCACTTAATTAAAAAATGAGATTTAAATGAATCGATAGATAATGTCAAAGGAAAATTTTAATTGATAAATAATAATAATCATAAATTAATTTCCAGTGAAGGAATTTTTTTATTTATTGGAATCCATTTTTCATAGGTACATGATCACTATACAATCAATATATTTTAACAGATAGTTGAAAGCATTGTAGTGAGAAACTAATTTTTTTTTGGAAGACCCTATCTCTAATTGTAATAATTTTCTCAAAACAATTTAATGAATATAGGTTACAAATACAAAGGGTATGTCAAAATTTATTTTGTCTCATGAGACTATTAATGAATTGAGGGGATTAATTTAAATGGTTCATAATGAAAATTATTCTTTTTCGGACAACTCAACAAATACTGAATAATAAATTTAATTCATAAATAATTTTTCCTATCAAATTTTCTGTATTTATTATACAACATTAATTAATAAATATTTCCCCTAATAATCATATATCCTTAAAAGTGTACACAAAATCCAAAAATAGTGTATAAATTAGGAAATAAATATACATATTACCCAAGATTATAGATATTTTAAATAAACATAATTTACAGTGGGGAATGTTTATAAGGAAGTGATTATTTAAAGTGAATTTTTACAACACAATAGAAAGCGATATTGGTTGGAAGGTATCATGTGATCTAGAATTAATATTCCATATGAAGGTAGAAGATTCATCTCCAAAACTATATATGTTGAAGATTGCATTATCTTCTCATATATTGTAATGAAAAATTATTTTATTAATGAATATTACTAATGATATAATGAAATGTCTTATTCTGTAAAATGGTAATATAACATATTAAAATCCTTGGTTTAATGATTTTGTATTTTAAAATACCATTAATAATTATTTTCAATGCTAATAATATCGTTGAACAATGACTAAATGATTAGTATAAATACAGGTATTTAACAAACCAAATTTTCTCAAAAAATGGAAGTGATTACCTCATCAAGTATAATAGATTCGTACAAATCCCATTTTTCGGATAACAGAAATAAGGTGGCGTCACATAGCTTTTCTCTTGATCATTCCCAAGAAATTATGCAACACATTATGTTCAAATGGAACTTCCAACAGGAGATGTGTAATTTGAAAAAGATTACCACCTGAGAGATGTTTTCTGAGCCACACCATGATTCTTTTCACCATCGCACACCATACCCTTAGGTCTTATGCAGGTGTTTTAATATGTTATGTAACAGGAATCTAGAACTATGATCATTTGCATTATTTTTGTATAGAGAATATATATTCATTTTATTATTCTTACATTGTAAACTGTTTTTAATGGAGAAATAGTATTTGTAGTTAATATTCAATTAACATATAAAATTTGATAAATAAATGGATTTTTTTTTCAAATAATATTTTAATAAAATATTAATACATAATTAGTTGTTATTAAATATAAGTGATCATATAATTTTTATGAATACACTTAAAATTTTTATTAAGGTTTTAACGAAATTTTTTTTTAAAACTGTGACTTTTCCATAAATGTCGGTTTTATTCTAAAAGTGAAAAATAATATAATAAGGTAATTTTATATATAAAATGAATATATTTTTTGGAATCAGGACATCGAATTTATCCAATGCAGAATTTTTCATAAATTTCATAGATAATCATATTTTGGGTTAAAATTAAATATCATTTAATTATATATAGTATTTTATGTCAGTATAATGGTCCAATATTTATGTAATAAAATACTATAAATCGGTTTTTCGGCAAATATATTTTTTAATAGTAAAATAATATCATCTGACAATTGTTTGATTAATTTTATGGGGAATTAGTAGACCCTCTAAGACTTATAAAACATTTTATCTTTTTTAAATTGATTTCCAAGAAGGTGTACCTAACCTCTACATTAGAAAGAATTATATTTTAATATGTTTAGTCATTGGAACTATAGATTAATTTTTTCCAATCCCCTTTGGAATAACCATGGTAAAAAACCATGGGTTGATTGTTCTTTTATTAGTTTAATGCGTGGTGTCCAAAACCTAAATAATAAATAATTTCACCTTTTTTTCTAACTAAACCCACCCAATGTCCCACTTCCTCTTTACTCAAAGACTTTGGGTCTCATCCAACCTCTACCCTCTTCTCTATATGATCTTATCAAGGCACCTCAAGCTCTCATGAAGCCTCTCCCATGCCCCTTTAAAGCTTTTGTGATCACACTTCCTTGTAAGAGATTTCATAAATTCTCATATTTTTCCAAATTTATTTATGTTGGTATACCATATAGTTTTCTATTTAAAATGTTGGGGTATGATTTGAAACATCCCCCATACATCCATATTTATGTTTGAATGATTAGTTACCTCTTTCACCCTAATTAATTCTTCCCATGTACAGTCGTTACCATGACGAAATTCTACAAGAAAATTATCTTTTCTAATTTACATTCAATAAATTATTTTGTATTATGAATCCAAATTACATTAAATAAGTTTGGAAATGTATCCATATGACCCCCATAAATTTTGTTTCATGTACATATGATTATAAACCCATATCCCTCTCATCAAACATTTTTATGAATTCTTCTATCACGATGTTATGCTACTGAAATTTCACCATCACTTTCCAAGCCAATGTCATTGTGTAGTGAATACCATGAACATTTCCCTACCACGAGTATTCAAATTTTTAAAAATTTACTTATATATTTTATATTTACTTGTGTGAATTCCAAATTCCTTTATCATGGAATAAATGAGGATTTTTAACGAATCAATGTTATAAGATCAATGTGGTACAATTATTCGTGAAATAAAATGATTAAGAAGGGTGTACCCTAATAGCGCTCCAATGAATTGGGTGATTATTATTATCATGATACATCATGTGAAATTATGATATAATAATTCTAATTCCTGTGAGATTAGGGTTTCAGAAATTTCCATGTGCAATGAGCCTTGGCTAATGCTAATATCATGTTAAATTTTGTTGCCACATTTCCATGTTACGATGATCATGCGATATCATGCCTTTATGATCATTTTTATCTTATGATCCATTTATATTTCTATTTCATAACATGTATTGTATTATTCATGTTATTCCTTGTTTACTCTTTTACTGGTCTTTATAGCTCAACCTTTTCTTATCCATATCCTCATGTTATCCAATGAAATGCTATGTACGAAGGAATGTGTATGGGTATGTAAAAGAATTATTTAATAAAGATGTGTATTTCTTGTTTTAAGTTTTTATGTAATATTTATAAGCCCCAATTACACTACACCTCTCAATATTATATGTTTTATCAAGTGAATATTTTATGTAAAAAATATGTATAAGTTTGAAATTAAGATCATGGTTGTTATTTTTGTTATAAGAGTATACGTTTAGTTATTTTTTTTATTAGAATTAGAAACCCATAGTTAAAGCCTTAGGGATAAAACTATGTATAACAAAATAATCCAAAATTTCTAGTGAGTATTGACTAAGTGTATAATAAAAAAATACATCCCTCCTTAGATACAAGCATGTAGAGGTGTCTCTGGCATAGATGAATCTAGTGGTAAAACCATAATACAACGATTTGATCTAGACTCGAATAAGAACTGGAGCTGGACAGTGGGGCTTTCTATGCTCTTGGTTATGACACATCTGGGGAATTTTTTTTAGTAAATTCATAATGTTAGTATGAACCAATATTAAGGGAATAAGAAAAATCACCAATGAATATATGTTGGGAACTGGATCATAGATAATATAGATTGAACCTATAAGTTCATATTTTAAGTAAATAAAAGTAATTTATATGTAGTAATTTTTTTCTTTTGATTACACATTATGTGTTGCCCCTAAATTTCCTTTTATTCCATTCAATGGCCGGTAATAGGATCACTTGGGATAACAGATGATGCGGAGATCAATGTGACGACTGATATGATGAGATACCCAATATAAAGGGAGAGGGAATCACAATCACTACCATGAAACTCTTTCAGTTAACTCATGTTTCAAAAAGAAAAATATTTCAATAGAAACATTCAATCCCCTAATAAAAAACAAGTTATATTATATATATTCAAGATATAAAGGCATATTTATTTTAATGGATCATATTATCCATCAATCACCAAACAATGGATCAACTCCATTGGGAATATCTTATCCATTCAATAATGTTCAAAACAAGAGAAGGTACTTCTAGATTATTATCATATGTAGGGTGATGATGATAATTGTTAAACATTGAGTAGAAATAAAAATCCAGAGGAGGAGATTGAGGTGTTAGAAAAGATGGATTTCTAGAAAACAAATTTGGAAAATATTTGCCCCGAACCGTCAGACATCAGATACAAAGGGACTTCCTTGACCTCAAAAAGAAATATGATGAATCCATCATAATTTACAAGGAAAACAGCACATGTCAAGTATGAGACACCTCCCACTATACTGATACCCCCAAATTTAAGGTTGAAAAATTCATTTGTGGGATAAAACCTAGACTACAGAAAGCCCTAGAAATCTGTGACATCGAGATATATGAGAAAATTTCTTGATATGCCCTAAAATTTGAAATGGAGATCGAAAATATCAAGGGTATCATTGGGATAAGAAGAATAATGTGGAATTTAATATTGGCAGACTGATGGATAAATCCAACAATTCCATGAAAATTCAGCACCCCCTTTCCAAAGGTATGGAAGGAATCACTCTAGAAATTTCCTTAATAGGACAAGGAAATGCATTAGGTGTGGAAGAGAAGGGAACCTATCCATTAACTATTTACAAGAAAACCCCATAGCTATGGAAGATGATAGGAACAATCCATTTCACCCCCAATGCATTGTTCATTACTTCAACATCAATGAACCAGGGAACTCTACAAACTAGTTCCCTAATAGAATGGTTTACGGAGGCAACCAACAACTTCCAATGATGCAAGAGAGCGCTTTTCCATCACAACAACCAAAGTGAACCCCAAAAACAAAGTCATGATATGTACACTATTTATTCATTCAAGAATAAAAAATGTACTTTTTTATTCTACTTCTATGCGTTTTTTATATCCTGATAGTTTACTAGAACAATCCCAATGCCACCAAAAAACAAGGAAAAATATGTTCATGAGAATGGAAAATGGGGAAATCATGAATTCCATGCGTATAACTCCTACCCTATCATAATTTGGGGATTAATCTTCCTGGTGATCCTCGTTATAATCCCTTTGGTGGAATTTGATTCAATCCATCACATGAATTGAATTTCCTTATAAAGATCAAACATATATTTCCATGAGAGTGAAATCACTCTCAATATGAAGAATCAACCCCTTGATTATGATTGAGTACGAGGAGGAGGTTGAATAAAAATTAGCACCATCATATCAAGTTTGAATGTTACTACCCTATGAGAATGCAAATCTGGATTAGATGACTATGTCTAAGGAAGAAACCATCCTTGATGACATGCCTATTTTTATAAAATTCACAAAATTGTTTCCTAATTAATTCTATTTTCTTCCTCTAAGAGGATATGTAGAATTCTCAATTGATCATATACATGTGGAATTGATAATATCCGAGAATCTATTTAGAATAGATCTTGTGGTGCTTGAGGAGCTGATGAAACAACTACCAGATAATCTCGATAAAGGGTTTATACGCCCAAATGATTCACCATGTGTTGCACCAGTCCTCTTAATCAAGAAGATATATGGGTAAATGTGCCTTTTCATTGATTGTCATGAGCTCGAAAATCATGATAAAGAATAAGTATAATATACTAAGAATTGATTACTTTTTTGATCAGCTATGTGGAGAATAATATTTCTACAAAGTGGATTTGGAGTCAAGATATTACCAAGTAATGTTGAGGAAGGAGGATATCCCCAAGACTTATTTTCATTCAAAATACGGGCACTATGAATTCATAGTAATGCATTTCAGACTCTCTAATACTTCAACAATCATCATGGACATGATGAATAGAGTCTATGGTGATTACCAAAAAATATTTTTGGTAGTCTTTATATACATTATTATAATATATTCCAAAACCATGTAAGAACAAGGTGACTATCTATGAACTTTATTAAAGTCCCTATGAAAGGATAATATCTGTGAAAATTACATAAAGTGTTAGTTCTTATTGATTGTGGTTTCATTATTAGGTCATATAATCACATGAAATGTGGAATCAGTGGATGCCTCCATGTAACCTGGAATTGAGGGATGGAGGTGGCCAACATCCTTAACAGTGGTCTATAGCTTCATAGGGATTACTAGATATTATCGCTGATTTGTGAGAAATTTTTCATAATTACCTCTTTAGGGAAAAGTGTGCAATATTAACAGATCACAAAACCCTAAAATATATATATTCACAAAGAAATTTTTGAACATGCATCAATGAAGATGGTTAGATCAGATTAAAGTCAATGAGTCCTCAATCCATTACCACCTTCAGAATGCGAAAGTGGTGGCATGTGGTCTATGTTGAAAGGAACCAATGATTTTAAAATTGATGAGTGTTAAAAAGGATCCAATCTTCTTAGATTTGATAAATATGTTCATGTGAATCAAAAAGAATGAATCATCATCAATACTTTCACAAATGATTATCCAACCATCGCTTTTGTAAAGGTTAACGGATTCTCAAAAAGGTGATGTGGCAATTTAGAAGAAAGTAGAATCTAAAATAAAAGTGAAATCCACATAGTCCAGTTTTAATGAAGACTAAATTGTGAGATTTGGTTCAATACTAAGTGTTCGATAAAATCTATATTTAATGAATGAACTTTTGGATGATGCACATAGTTCAAATTTCTCCATTCACCAAGAAAACCCAATAATGAATCGAGTTATTTGATATCATTTTTTAATAGGGTAACATGAAGAAGGTGATCTATGTATATACATCAATGTTCCTG
Source organism: Viscum album (assembly GCA_963277665.1). Lineage (NCBI taxonomy): Eukaryota > Viridiplantae > Streptophyta > Magnoliopsida > Santalales > Viscaceae > Viscum > Viscum album. Next base: position 1,252,367,242 of record OY728150.1, on the reverse strand, counting down.
GTATGTTATCAGGTGAAGGCTGAGAGGAATAAGTCTATGAGAATAATGAAACCATAACCCATACCTGCATGGAAATGGGAGAACATCGCCATGGAATTTTTCACCAAGAATATGATGATATCCAAAGGAAACACTTCTATTTTGGTTACTATGGATCATCTTTTAAATACTGCACAATTCATTGCAATATGAGAGGATTTCTCATAGGATCAAATGGCACTAATTTACTTCAATGAAGTGGTATGTATTCTTGGAGTAGCACTCATTATTATATCTGACCAAGATCAATGATACACCTCAATGTTTGGGAAGAGTCTTCAACATGATCTGAATACTAAGATGAATTTTAGTACGATTTATAACCCTAAAAATGAAGGACATTATGTCCGGACTATCCAAACCCTTGAGGAAATGTTGAGAGTATGCTCAATTGACATCAATGGAGGATGGGATTAACATCTTCCTCTGGTTTAGTTCTTTTACAATAATTGTTTCCACTTAAGAATCCAAATGGATTCTTATTAAGCCATGTATGGGAAGAGGTACATAACACCGACATGTTGGGATGAAGTTAGGGAGTGAAAAATCATAGGCCTAGAAATGTTCAATGAAATGGTCGAGAATTTTAAGATAATAAAGTATCACATTAACATTTCTTAGAGTCGAAAAAATGTCTATTTTGATTGTCATTGTCGAGATCTAGATTTTGACATCAGAGACATGTTATTTCTCCCCATATCATTGTGGAAGAGTGTCTTGATATTTGGGAATAAGGGAAATATTATTCCAAGGTTCGTTTTCTCTTTTGAGATGCTTTATCACATTGGAGCAGTGGACAATCAACTTGCACTCCCACCGAACATATATCAAGTATGTGACGTATTCCATGTATCACCCTTGAGGAATTATATAGTTGACTCATCACATGAACTCATTCAAGAAGTGGTACCATTGGATAATGACCTCTCCTATGATGATAATCCAGTGAATATATTAGATCATAGGAAAAAAGTTCTACGAAATAATACAATGCCACATGTCAAGGTGTTTTGGTGATTCAACAAGTTTTTAGATGCTCTGTGGGAATCTGAGGAAGTGATGAAGCGGAGTAACCCTCATCTGTTTTAGTGTGGGAAAAGAAATTTTGAGGGAGAAATTTCTTGTGGGGGGAAGATTTTAATGACCCAAACTTTTACAAATCAAAATTTCTCTTCCACTAATTAAATGTATAATTATGTAAAATTGTAATATAATTTATGAAATTCCTTGGTTTTTGTTTTTTGATTTGAAAATACCATTAATAATTATTATCATTTCTAATGTTTCTCTTAAAGAGTGACCACTTTATTAGTATAAATACAAGGCTTTAACTAATCCTATTAAATACGAAAATCAAAGTGATGGCCTCATCTGGTTGAATTACTCTATATGAAGCCCATTTTTTAGAGCTCTAAAAGGATGTTGCATCATTGGGCTTCGCTCTTCACCAATACCTAGTAGAGTATCAACAGGTTAAGGTCTAAAAGAACCACCCATGGGAGATGTTGATGTTGATAATGATTACCACCCGAGCGAGGTTATCCAAGCCACCCAATGAGTCCCTCCCCATTGCAAACCTTACCCTTATGTGTTATGTTTATGTTTTAAAGGGTTATATTACAATACTATATCACTATGATTAAAATCCTAATTTTTTTATAGAGAATATACAGTCATTTTATTATAATTACATTGAAAATGGTTTTTAAGGTTGAAACAATATTTTTTGTTCATATTCAATTAAGAAATATATTTTGATGTATTAATTGATTTTTGAATTAAATAATAATTTTCATAAAATATTTTTAATAAGTAAATTTATATTATATATATGTGATCATATAATTTTATGAATACAATTTAAATTTTTATTAAGGTTTGAATGTCATTTTTGTCAAACCAGGGAATTTTCCATACTAATCGGTTTTTATTCTAAATGAAAAAATTCACATATTTATAGAATTATTTAGATAAAATGAATATTATTTTTTAAATATAGACATTATAATTATCAATTGGTGATTTTTCTATAATTTTATGAGAAAGTATATTTTTTGTGTAAAAATTAATTACCATTAAATTATATAATGTGTTTTATGACATAAAAATGACCCAATTGTAATGTAATAAATAACTATAAATGGTGTGCTCGTAAAAATATATTTTTTTTAACATTAAAATAATCTTATTTTATATTTTATTTATTAATTTTATGGTTTCTTAGTGGAACCTCCAAAACATATAAAATATTTTACATTTTTTCAATTGATTTTCTTTAGAGTGTGACTCCCATCCACATAAGAAAGCCAAATATTAAAATAATTTCATCCATTGGCCATATAAAATAATTTTTTATACTCCCACATAGAGAAAAAAAATGTAAAAACCCATGGATTGGATTGTTATTTTGATTTGTTTAATTTTTGTTGTCCAAAACCTAAATAATAAATAATCACATATATTTTCATATATAATCCCACCCAATCTCTGAGATACATTTCACTAAAAGCCTTTGGATCTCTAACATCCTATTCCCTCATATATATGTAATCCTGCCAAGGCTCCCACTTGATCCTAATAAGCCTCTCTCCAACCCCTCCCAAGCCTTTGTGATTACAATTCCAAGTAAAAGATTTCTTCCTTACTCATTTTTTTCCAAATTTCATTATGTTGTTATACCATTTGGTTTTCAATTACAAATTTGGGGGTGTGATTTAGAACCTCCCACATATATCCATCCTTATTTTTTAATGATGATAGACCTCTTTATCCCTCATTAATTCCTCCCATGTACACTTATTACCATGCCGAAATTCCATAAGGAATTTCTCTCTTATAATTTACATTCAAGAAATTATTTTGTATTATGAATATAAAATCCATTACATATGTTGGTACACTTCTCTATATTACCCCCATATTATATATTTTGCATACATATGATTAGAAACCCCTTTATCTATCCCCACCTAATTTTATGAAATCATTTTTCATGCTGTTATGCATCCAAAATTGCATTTCACTTTTCCATGACTAAGTCCTTGGGTGACTGAATACCATGGCTATTACCCTATCAATGATATTCTCCTTTATAACCACTTAAATACTGATTATTGAGTTTCATATAGGAATTATACACCCCATTATCATTAAATTAATGATTATTTTTAATGAATCCATATTATAGGATCCATTTGACATACTTCTTCTTGAAATGAAATGATTAAAAAGGGTGTACCCTAATACTGCTCCAATGCACTGGGTAAATATTAGTATTATGATATTTAAAGATAAATAAGGTTTTTTAAATTCTAATTTGAGTGAAATGAGGGTTTATTACTTCCCCATTTTCAGTGATCTCTGGCTAATGATAATATAATATTAAATGTTGTTTCCACATTTCCATGTTATGATATTCATGTTATATCATGTCTTTAGGTTCATTTCCTCTTATGCTCCATTGATATTTATACTTCCTAGCATATACATTATTCTTCATTTTATTCCTATTTTACTCCCTTACCAGGCTTTATATCATTCCCTTTTCTTTTGTAGGTCCACACATTATCCAACAGAATGCTATGTACGAAGGAATGTGTGTGGTCATGTGAAAGATGTTTTCTATAAAGATGTGTATTTCATGTTTTATGTTGTTATATAATGTTCTTAATACCCATACACCCTAGACCAATATATCTTTTATGTTGTATTGAGTGAAGATTTTTGGTAATAATTTTGCAAGGTTGTTATTTTTATAAAGGTCCATTAAATGATTTTTTCCATCAAAAATGGTGATTTTCATATTGTGGTGATGACTTTGTTCCATTTTAACATAGTCTAATGTGAGCTTCCAACTCTTGAGATATTAATGGACTCTAAAAATAATTTTCCCCTATTCATCTATCTTTAAAGGTAGCATCTCTTCCTAAATAGTGAGTGTGTAGACCTTCCTAATTTCATCCATATTATAGTTCATAAACAAATCGATTATCCATCCATGATGCAAGAAATAAAAATCATAAATATTCATAAATATGAGAACAAAATCTATATTTTATTCTATATTTACATTTGTTTTATAAAATTTTGGTTCATGGAAATGTTTAATCATTGATGGAAATTAAGTAATTATTTTTATAGGATAATAATTTATAGTGTCTCAGCCAGAATATGTTATATAATATTACATATTAATTTATTTTACCAATATGTAAGAGTATCCCTTGATATTAAATATAACTGTTAAAGGCTATATATCTTGATCCATAATATTAATATGGGTCTCCCATTTTTCATCGTTATTGGTGAAACAGTAATACAAAAAGAATGTACAGGGAAGGAATGTAATATTTTGAAGGTTCATTTTAAATCCCATAAAAACAAGTTATCCAGTAGTTTTTCAATTTTTTTCCATTAGAAATATGAGTAACCTTCAATATACATCTCATACACCATGGTATTATTACATATATTGATAACCTAGTTATCCTTGTGTTTTTCAAAATATAGGATATTTTATAAATTGGTAGTTGTTAATATAAATTTCAATAGATACTAACCATTGAATTATTTAAAGGATATGAACTTAATATTGAAATCTATAAAATGATAACCGATCATTGGTAATTTCAATATAAAATTTAAAAACCCATTTTTTTTATGAATAAGTCGATATAAGAATTGAAATTGTCATAATTTTGAAAAAAGTAATGTATCAACTTCTATACCAAAAAGATAATCACAAGGAAACACTTCTCTATTATAGAATATCATGTATCATCATACATAATTTTACTTCTAAGATAATACAAAAAATTTAAATGTTTGGATAATTTTTCATGGAAAAAAGCACAATAAGATTCCATTGTAATGATACAACATGAAGAAAGAATAGAATGCCTTCATCTGATGACATCTAGAATAGAAAATGCATAAGGTATATATTAAGACCATCAAAATAATTTTTTTAGAAATAGACATACTGTAGTGTGACTCCCTTATTTATCTATTTTCTGAATGAAAAACACTTTCCATCTATATTTGTGATTAAGTTGTAAATATAGGAGTCCAACAATAATTTCCTCAAAATTAAATTATATTTAAAGGTAGGGGAGTATCAATAATTTCCCTGTTATTTTTTTGTAACAATATTAATTCCAAAAAGTAATCAAAAACATGATAATAATCATTTGTGTGACAATGATAGTGAATTTTATTGGATTCATCTTTAGGATAAATGAAAATATTTTCTTATAACTATATTAAAGATTGATAGGAGATAATGATTATATAGAAACTATAACACCATGTCATTAACATAAAATACCATTTTATTTCCATGAAAAGGATTGAACATAAATTTTTTGGAATGTTGAAATATTGAACTGAAATTATTTAGGTTGAATGAGATCATCAAATAATAATAAACCTCGTGTCCTGATGTGAATGTGATGGCTTCCTCTTCATTATAAGACATGATATTTTTTTATTATCTAGAGTATTAATCAAAAAATTTGGGATATTTATACCAATAAATTATATAAATTGTTATAACGGTTATTTTGGAATGAGAATAATCCTTTATGAATATATAGTTTAGATCTATGAAGTCAACGATGACTTGGGGTTTACAATAATTAATTTTTAATGGGACTATATTTTCCATTGATAATACATTTTGAACATCCAATATAAATATTTCAATGATGATTATATCTACCTCAACTTCCACTTTGGTAGCATGTGGTGAACACATTCTCTTTAGATCCTTCATATACCCAATGAGGTCTTTTTTGCTTCCCTACTTTGTAGGTGGATATGGTATAATCCAGCTAATGAATGTTGATATAATTCATATAAAATATATTATAACACAAATTTAGAATGCTTGTGTGTTCCTATTATTCTCTTGGGAACAACAATGAAATATTCTAATTTGGATGTGTAAACTCCTTGGTGCTGATATTTACATCCATGAGTTCATCAACAATAGTGGGTTTGTCTTCCACAAATTCTATAGAGGAATATCTGATAAATAATTCACATCCATAAAACTAATAATTTATATATTTAACATCCATTTTTCATGTAATATAATTGAGGATAATAGATTCTGCGACATGACAAATTTCTATGGAATGGTTAAAGATAATGCTCTATAAAATAGATGAATTAGGTTATTTTTCATCATGGACATTTTATATGTCACTATATTGAAATTATAAGGAATTTTTTGATGTTAATTTGAATGGATAATACACATTAATAGAAAAAAAAATATTTTATGGAATGTATTGAAGTTGTCTATTATATTGGGTAATTATTAATATGAACACTAAAATTAGTATTTATATCACCCTAGGGTTATGTTATAATGACCCATAATTTACATACATTGTTAATACTTTAAAATTGAAGCATACTTATTACAACATATAACAAAACCACGAAAGGACCGTATAGTTATAGTATCTTTAGAAACTTGGAAACATAAACAGCTGGTTCATAAAGACTCTACACTATCTCCTATTTATTTCATCATATCTATAGTTCCTTTTGGCATATCTTACTTAATAACATTCCTCCCGACCTAGGGAAAGAAAAAATAAAAAAGGGTGAGCTCAAATTCTCAGTAAGGGTAAACAAAAGAATTATCAATCACATCATATTCATAAGAACATAACTTTTGGAAATATTAACCTGCAAAAGAGAGAATAATTTCATAACATGGGATAAATCATAGTAGTGAAATGGAATCCCAATAATCATAACATAAAACATGAAAATTTGTGGCATACACACATAATCATAGAGAATCATTTCTTATTAGTCAAGACTCATTGCCAAGACTATCTTAGTGGACAAATTCCATTTCTGAACCGAGTTCACTCCTTGTTTTAGTCCTGTTTCACTGAACCAGTATAACCTACCGTTCCAGCCATGTCTATCTCATGAGATATAAAATCTTTACCCAATGTATTGGAGGGAGATATAGGTCCCTCCCATCTCATAATGATACCATTCTTATGTATGCCACAAAATTATAAATCATACATCATTGCATAACCCATACAATAAAAATGGGAATCTTAATCATCAGGACATCATAAAACAATTCATATAAGATAAAGGAATTCATAAAAATATTTCCATCACAACATAATCAAATCAATGTAATAATAGGGATATAGACATAACCCTTTATTATCTTAGATGGAAAATGATTTTGATAAAACTCTTGAACTCCATTCTTGAGGAAAATATCCTTTTTACTTCAAAAACATTTTTCCTTTCTTAACATGTCATACAATTTTAAACTAAAAGAAGTTGATTAAAATTAAAGTTAAAAACTTGTAAAGGAAGATTCTTGGAAATATTTTTTTTAAAATCCATTCATGTCGTATAAGTGAAAAAAACATTCTTCTCTTACTTTTGTCGGAAAAGTCAAAAAGTACCTCGTACGAAAAACGAAAAAAGATTCCTTTCATATCTTTTACTAAAAACTCAACGAAGGGTAAAATTGGATATAAAATATTGTAGAAGGATATAAATATTACATATTGAAGAAACATGTATGTGGATGATAAAATACAACCCAGTAAATTCCAAAGTATAAACAATCTCAAAAAAAATGAGATTGTGATATTTCCCTTACCTTAGGTATGATTTGCCTCGTAAGTGACCGAACCTCCTGTATAATGATTTAAATAATGTTATTGACTTATTCCAGAATCATACTTATTGTTATGATATCATATATTGTCATATTCTTATCTTCTTATTAGTAATATTTCATTTCTACTTGTTATTCAGGTGTTTATTACCTTTTGTTCTTATGCATGTTTTGTCGAATAAATTCTTATTATTCTCTTTAGGTTATAGAAAACTCATTTCCATAATTTCATTAGTGTAATATATAGCATATTCATTGATTCAATTCATTTATATAATCATTATGAAATGAAGATCATGTAGAACGAGTCGCATCACATCGTGGAGATGGTATTCCGTACATACGCATGAGTGATGATATCGTTCCTATGATCGTGGAATTGTATTGGAGTGTATGTATACTATTTCATAATCAATATAAATTTATAATAGTCATATATAGTCATTATTTAAACCATTATACCCATTCAAGTAAGGTGGTGGTGGAAAATAGATTACACAAAGGCGTGGAGACGGTATTCCGTACGTACACACGCGCGGTGATTTCTTTTTCCGTAGGATGGATAGATGGTGAAATAGGGTTGTATCATACTTATAATAATATATAAGTATATGAGTGATACTGATGTTATTACTTAATAATGAAACAACTAAAGAAGAAGAAGTGGAAGAAGAAATAAAGATGAATGAATCGGTAACGGACACTACCTCTTCTTTGAAGTGCTTCTTTGAGACCTCCTTTTAGGGCACTAAAATAGGTCTTTGAAGAAGACCAGAACCTATAAGATATTTCTAGGGAAGTGGAGAGGAGAAATTGGCAGGGGTTGGCCGAGATTGAAGGCTCAAAGTTGTGTGAGGAAGAGGGGGAGGAGGTGCCCTTTTATAAGGGAGGAGAGGGGCACCTTTGGAATAACAAAAAATATTATTTTATTATAAAGTCAAATTCAGTTTTTAATATCTCCAAATTGATATATTTCTATTTTAAGGTGGGTAGTGGTCTAAATCCTATCATACAATAGAATTTAGACAAGTTTAGGTATCAATGTTAACATTATCATTTAGATTTAACTTTAAGTTAGAGAATTTAACTTTTACCGTGTCTTCTTGTTTTCTTACACTATAAGGTTAATAAACTTACTATATCAAGCCAAACGAACCCCAAGTTGTTTATTATTAAAATATATAACCTTATCTAAGTCATTTGGCCGAACCTTAGTTTTTTAGGAATAAAATAATAATTAATAATATAATATTTGTTTTAAAAATTATTTTATGTCAATTTTGACTCTATTTAGTTATTGTTTTTTGTGAAAATCATAACAGAATTATTAGTTCAAAAAAAGTTACTTAAATCAATAATAACATGTCATATTAACCTAGAAAATTATTTTAATTCTTATAATGTCTCAAATTGCATTTATTTGGGTATTTATAAAATCAATTATGTCAATATTTCATTAATCAGATAATTTCTGCATCATCATTGCATCATAAATAAATTAACATATTTTATATCTAAAAATTACAAATAAAATACCATTATGTATGAAATATTTTTATATTTCTAATTAATATTTATAGTCTAATTTATATTATGTATAACCCCATATTAAAAATTCATTACTTATTAAACTTTGATTTTAACTATTTTAACCCTTCTTTAAATAAATTAATAATAAATGTCCTAATCTAATCCAAGTGGGACTAAATGGTCATATTTTATCCCTAAGGTTTTTTTGGCCGAATTACACTTGTCCAATAGAATTATGAAATGTGTTAGGGTAATAATAATATCATTTTTACCCTTAATTACCCTATTTAATTTTAACTGTGGTAAAAAAAAGTAAAAAGTTACTATTCACCAAAAAAATTATTTTCATCTCATTGAACCACATTTTACTTACTGAAATCCACCGTGTCTCTCGAATTTTCAAAATTCCACTCATAGAAGCATTAAAATTAAGTTTTATGAAAAATTCAGTTTTTTTAACTACTAGTTAGTGGTTTCACTATTCATCAAAAATTGAAATTTTTCAGAAAATACCATAATTTCACCCTAGGCTAATTTCGATTTTCCGAATCCAAAAATGAAGTTCATTTTGAAAAATAAAATTTATAAAATTTCAAAAAGTGGTTATTACTATTCATAGCAGCTAGTTTTAATAATATTTTAATAGCATATCATTGTTTAGTGAAACTCGGTATTGCGTACGACACAAGCTATCGAGGAAGGCCGTGGTTGCGTGTAAAGCAAGCCAAGATAGTGTTGTGTGTAGTGAAAGATTCCTTTGATGATTTATATAACATAAAAACAAAATATTTCACATAAAAGTCTCGGGTGTTACATTCTACCACCCATAAAATGAATTTCTCCCTCGAAATTTGTCACTTTGTAACAAATAGATGAGGATACCTCTCCCTCATCGTATCCTCAAGCTCCCATGTAGCTTCTTCTAATTGGTGGTTCCTCCATAAAACTTTCACCAAGCGAGTGGTCTTGTTTCGTAGGACTTTTTTGCTACGATCCATAATTTCTATCGGTTGTTTTCATAATAAAGATCTTACTCCAGCGGTACAACTTCTGAGCTGAGTACATGTGAAGGATCATGTTTGTACTTTCTCAGGAGAGATACGTGGAACACATCGTGTACTTGAGAGAGATTTGGTGGAAGCACCAATCGGTAAGATACCTTCCCGACACGATCCAGTATTTCGAAAGGACCGATATATCTAGGGATCAACTTCCCCTTCTTTCCAAATCTCATGACTCTCTTCCAGGGAGATATTCGTAAGAACACTTTATCACCCACTTCAAACTCTAGGTCTTTTCTTCGGTTGTCGGCATAACTTTTCTGTCGACTCTAAGCAAGTCTTATGTGTTGTTGAATAGATCGGACCTTTTATTCCATTTCATCAATGAGATCAGGTCCTAATAACTTTCTTTCCCCAACTTCATCCCAGCAAGTTGGAGTGCTTAATTTCCTTCCATAGAGAGCCTCATAAGGAGCCATCTGAATAATGGAGTGAAAGATATTATTATAAGAAAATTCCACCAATGGTAGGTGTTGATCCCAACCACCTTTGAAATCCATAGAGCAAGCTCTCAACATATCTTCTAGAGTTTGAATTGTTCTCTCAGACTGACCGTCTATCTGAGGATGATAAGCAGTGCTGAAACTCAACTCTATATCCAAAGTATGCTGAAGACTTCACCAGAACTTCGAGGTAAATCTCGGATCCCAATCAGATATAATAGAAAGTGGTACTCCATGCAGTCTTACCACTTACTTTAAATATATCCTGACAAGCTGATCCAGAGAGAAATCCTCTCTAATAACAATGAAGTGTGCAGACTTGGTAAGACGATCAACTATGACCCAGATAGCATTATTGCCATTGGATGTTTTAGGAAGTCCTGTGACAAAGTCCATAGTGATGTTTTCCCATTTCCATTCGGGTATGGGTAATGGTTGTAACATCCACTTAGACTTCTGTCTCTCAGCTTTAACTTTCTGACAAACCAAGCATCGAGAGACATATTAGCAACATCTTTTTTCATGCCATCCCACCAGAAGTACACTTTCAGGTCCCTATACATCTTCGTGCTTCCAGGATGAATAGTGAATGAAGAACTATGAGCCTCATCCAGCAGCTCCTTCTTTAATTCCGTGATGGGAGGAACACAAACCTGATTCCTGAACTTTATTATCCCATCACAATCAAGGTTGAATTCAGGAACATTTCTCACCTTCTTTTGTAATTTGACATCTTCTTTCTGTGCCTCTTTAATCTTCGCATGTATAGATGGTTGAACATTCATTTGAGAAATATAATATTTTTCCCCTTCCATTATAATTCCAAGATCCACCCTTTGTAAATCCATAAATATTGGATCTTTTGTTATCCTCATCATGGATAAACAGGCATGGTCTTGTCGACTTAATGCATCTTCCACCTTGTTTGCATTCCCATGGTGGTAATGGATTGAGCAGTCATAATCCATAATTAGCTCCAACCATCTTCTTTGACGCATATTCAGCTTCATTTGTGTGAAAATATACTTTAAACTTTTATGATCAGTATAAATATCACACCTTTCTCCATAAAGATAATGCCTCCAAATCTTTAATGCAAATATTTTAGCAGCTAACTCCAAATCATGTGTTGGGTAATTTTGCTCATGGATTTTCAACTGTCATGAGGCATAAGCTATCACCATATCATTTAGAATAAGAACACACCCCAATCCCTTCTTAGATGCATCACTATAGATCACAAACCTTTCTCCACTACAAGGCAGTGTGAGCACAGGTGCACTGGATAACCTTCTTTTCAACTCCTCGAAACTCTCTTCACATTCTTCTGTCCAAACAAACATAACTCCTTTCCGAGTCAACTTGGTTAGTGGATTTTACAATCGTAAAAAATATTTCACAAAAAGTCGATAATATCCAGCCAAACCAAGAAAAATTCGGATCTTATTTACTATTGTTGGTATCGACCATCTTTCGATAACCTCTGTTTTTGCGGGATCCACAGATATCCCCTCTTTTGAGATTATGTGACCCAAAAATGAAACTTTTTGAAGCCAAAATTCACACTTGGTAAATTTGGCATAAATCATCTCCTTTCTCAGGGTCTTCAATATAATTCTCAAGTGATCTTCATGTTCTTCCTTGCTCTTTGAATAGACAAGAATATCATCTATAAAGACTACCACAAATTGATCAAGATAGTCTCCAAAGACTCTATTCATCATATCCATGAAGATAGCTGGGACATTAGTAAGACCAAATGGAATCACTATAAATTCATAGTGTCCATACCTTGTACGGAAAGCTGTCTTTGGTATATCCTCCCTTTTGACCCTTAATTGATGATACCCTAAACAAAGATCAATCTTGGAAAAGTATTGAGCTCCGCGTAGTTGGTCAAATAAGTCATCAATGCGTGGGAGAGGATATTTTTTCTTGATAGTGATCTTCTTAAGTTCTCGATAATCAATGTAGAGTCTCATTGATCCATCTTTCTTCTTAACAAATAGAACAGGTTCTCCCCAAGGTGACACACTAGGGCGTATGAATCCCTTATCAAGATTCTCTTGGAGTTACTTCTTCAATTCCTGCAACTCAATTGGGGCCATTCTATATGGTGTCTTTGAAATAGGAAAATCACCCGGTACGAGTTCTATTGAAAACTCAACTTCACGATTTGGTGGAAGACCCGGTAATTCCTCCGGAAAGACATCATCAAACTCTCGTACAATGGTAATATTTTTCATCATGAGTTTCTCACCAACCATTTGAGATAAAGAACCTTCATTTAGTAGAATCAAGACCCATAAGGTAGAAGGAATTTCCACTGGAAGGTTATGTTCATCCTTGCATTGATAGACGATCATAGATTAATCTGGAATATGAAATGTGACTTCCCTTCTTTGGAAATTGATATGAGCTTCATATAAAGAAATACAATCCATGCCAAGAATCACATCAAATTACACTATAGGAAGGATCACAAGATTTTCCTAAAGCACTTTCCCACAAACATCGATCGAAGAAGAATTATAAACTTTTGATGTGACTGTTGTGCCATTAGGTGTTGTCGTAGCTAACTCAACATCTAATTGTTGAGGTAATAAGGTGATACCCTTAGAAAATTCTTCAGAAATAAAAGAGTGGGTGGATCCAGAATCAAATAAAACATTTACTACTTTAGAGTGGATGGTAAGTGTACATTTCACCACATCGTTATCGTACTCCACATCGCTGATAGAAATTACATGCGACTTTCCTTTGTCTTTAGCCTTGAGAGTTTGTTGACATAGACCATCATCATCAACCCCTGGATTAGGGAATTTATCGGCATAATGTCCCATCTCCTTGCACTTGAAACATTGAATTGTAGTAGGTTCATTCTGTATATCCCTTCCTTTGTTTTCATCATTAGACATCTTCTTCCCATCATCGCGGCATTCAAAAGCCCGATGACCTTCCTTTCCACACATGTAACGTTTACTTGTCCCTTTAAGACAACACCCTCCATGTTTCTTTCCACACATTGAGCATAAGGGAAAGCTCATCTTCTCTTCAGTGTGCTCTTTAGATTTTCCATTGAATTCCATTTTCCTCTTCTTATCAAACCCATATGACTGATGGGTTACTCCAATCTCCATCCCAACTTTGAGAGCACATCGAACGATTTCCTCTTAGCTATTGAAGTCCCTTATGGCTAAGGCCCTTCGAAGACTTGGTTTTAAGCCCCTAAAGAATCAATCGATCTTACTCTCAGGTTGGATAATAATACCAGATGTGCACATTGCAGGTCTTGTAAAATTTTCTTCATAGGTACCAACAGATTCATCATCCTTTTGCTTCAGTTCAAGAAACTCTTTCTCCATCTTTTTTCGTAGAATACGAGGGAAGTACTTATTGAAAAATAAGTTCTTGAACTCGTCCCATTCCATGGACTCAATTTAATCCCTTTGCTTCATATTCTTAAAAAGATTACACCATTGATCAGCATCACCTTTCAAACGATACACTACTAATATGACTTTATCATGCTCAGAACATTGAAGAACTGAAAATATCTTTTCAGTAGTACTAATCCATTGTTCAGAAACTAATGGATTAGTAGACCTGCTGAATGAAGGTGGACGCTGTCTCATGAAGGATTCAACAGAATGTTGCTCCTTCCATTGCTCGTTCGGAAGTCCTGCATGATTCATATCTTGAGAATGTTGTTTGATCATGGCTAAAAAAAATTCATTCCAGCTCCCATAACGTTTGGTTTCTCAGGGGGACAATCATTGCATTGCCCATCGCTTTCCGCATTAACACGGTTCCTGCGGGTTCCAGCCATTGACTAAAACCAAGAAGAATAGTGTGAGAAAAACTAATTATAATATGAAAACCACATAATCAAGAATAAAATTTCACACTTAAGGTCTTATCCAAGGTTATTCATGGTTATTTCTAAAACACTAAGATTGTGTTCTATGCTTAGACTTATCCTTAGGGTTCTTACTAAGGCTTTCACATCCTAGTTTCCAAAGGTTGACTATACCTTTCCTCTGATACCAACTATAATGACCCATACTTTACATACATTGTTAATACTTCAAAATTGAAGCATACTTATTACAACATATAACAAAACCACAAAAGGACCGTATAGGTATAGTATCTTTAGAAACTGGGAAACATAAACAACTGGTTCATAAAGCGTATACACTGTCTCCCATTTATTTCATCATATCTATAGTCCCTTTTGAAATATCTTACTTAATAACCTTCTTCCAGACCTGGGGAAAGAAAAAATACAAAAGGGTGAGCTCAAATTCTCAGTAAGGGTAAACAAAAGAAATATCAATCACATCATATTCATAAGAACATAACTTTTGGAAATCTTAACCTGCAAAAGAGAGCATAATTTCATAACATGGGATAAATCATAGTAGTAAAATAGACTTCCAATAATCATTACATAAAACTTGAAAATTTGTTTCATACACACATAATCATAGAGAATCATTTCTTATTAGTCAAGACTCATTGACAATACTATCTCAGTGGAAAAAGTCCATTTCTGAACCGAGTTCACTCCTCGTTTCAGTCCTGTTTCACTGAACCGGTATAACCTACCGTTACAACCATGTCTATCTAATGAGATATAAAATCTTTACCCAATTCATTGGAGGGAGATATAGGTCCCACCCATCTCATAATGATACCATTCTTATGTGTGCCACAAAATCATAAATCATACATCATTGCATAACCCATGTAATAAAAATGGAAATCTTAAACATCGGGACATCATAAAACAATTCATATAAGATAATCGAATTAATAAAAATATTCCATCACAACATAATAAAATCAATGTAATAATAGGTATAGAGACAAAACCCTTTATTATCTTAGATGGAAAATGATTTTGATAAAACTCTTGAACTCCATTCTTGAGGAAAATATCATTTTTTACTTCAAAAACGTTTTTACTTTCTTAACATGTCATACAATTTTAAACTAAAAGAAGTTGATTAAAAATAAACTTGAAAACTTGTAAAGGAAGATTCTTGGAAATATTTTTTTAAAATCCATTCATGCCGTATAAGTTAAAAAAACATTCTTCTTGTACTTTTGTCGAAAAAGTCAAAAAGTACCTCGTACGAAAAACGACAAAAAGTTTCTTTCATATATTTTACTAAAAACTCACCGAAGGGTAAAATTGGATATAAAATATTGTATAAGAATATAAATATTACATATTGAGGAAACATGGATGTGGATGATAAAATACACCCCAGTAAATTCCAAAGTATAAACAATCTTGGATACAAATGAGATTGTGATATTTCCCTTACCTTAGGTCCGATTTGCCTCGTAAGTGTCCGAACCTCCTGTATAATGATTTAAATAATGTTATTGACTTATTCCAGAATCATACTTATTGTTATGATATCATATATGGTCATATTCTTAGCTTATAGTTAGTAATATTTCATTACTACTTGTTATTCGGGTGTTTATTACTTTTTGTTCTTATGCGTGTTTTGTCGAATAAATTCTTATTCTTCTCTTTAGGTTATAGATACCTCATTTCCAGAATGGTATTAGTGTAATATATATCATATTCATTAATTCAATTCATTTATATAATCATTATGAAATGAAGATCATGTAGAACGAGTCACATCACATCGTGGAGACGGTATTCCGTACGTACGCACGAGTGATGATATCGTTCCTATGATTGTGGAATTGTATTGGAGTGTATGTATACTATTTTAGAATCAATATAACTTTATAATAGTCATATATAGTCGTCATTTACACCATTATACCCATTCAAGTAAGGTGGTGGTGGAAAATAGATTACAGCACGGCGTGGAGACGGTATTCCGCACGTACGCACGCGCGATGATTTCTTTTTCCGTTGGATGGATTGATGGTGAAATAGGGTTGTTTAATACTTATAATAACATATAAGTATATGATTTATTCTGATTTTATTACTTCATAATGAAACAACTAAAGAAGATGAAGTGGAAGAAGAAATAAAGATGAAAGAATTGGTAACGGACATTACCTCTTCTTTGAAGTGCTTCTTTGAGACCTCCTTTTAGGGCACTAAAATAGGTCTTTGAAGCAGAAAATAACCTCTAGGATGTTTCTAGGGAAGTGTATAGGATAAATTGGCATGGTTTGGCCGAGATTGAAGGCTCAAAGTGGTGTGAGGAAGAGGAGGAGGAGGTGCCCTTTTATAAGGGAGTAGAGGGGCACCTTTGGAATAACAAAAAATATTATTTTATTATAAAGTCAAATTCGGTTTTTAATAGCTCCAAATTGATATATTTCGAATCTAAGGTGGGTAGGGGTCGAAATACTCTCATAAAATAGAATTTATACAAGTTTATGTATCAATTTTAACATTATAATTTAGATTTAACTTTAAGTTAGATAATTTAACTTTTACCTTGTCTTCTTGTTTTCTTAAACTATAAGGTTAATAAACTACTATATCAAGCCAAACTAACCCCAACTTGTTTATTATTATAATATATAACCATATATAAGTAATGTTTCCGAATCTTAGATTTTTAGGAATAAAATAACAATTAATAATATATTATTTGTTTTAAAAACAATTTTATGTCAATTTTGACACTATTTAGTAATTGATTATTGTGAAAATCATAACAGAATGATTAGTTCGAACCAAGTTACTTAAATCAATACTAACATGTCATATTAACCTAGAAAATTAGTTTAATTCATAAAAAGTCTCAAATTACATTTATTTGGGTATTTATAACATCAATTATGTCAAACTTTCATTAATAAGATAAATACTGCATCATCATTGTTTCATAAATAAATTAAATTATTTAATGTCTGAAAATTACAAATAAAATACCATTATTTAGGAAATTGTTTTAGATTTCTAATGAATATTTATAGTCTAATTTATCTTATGTATAACCCCATATTAAAAATGATTTACTTATTGAACTTTGATTTTAACTATTTTAACCCTTCTTTAAATAAATTAATAATAAATATCCTAATCTAATCCAAGTGGGACTAAATGGTCGTATTTTATTCCTAAGGTTGTTTTTGGTCAAATTAAAATTGTCCAATAAAATTTGGACATGTGTTAGGGTAATAATAATATCATTTTTACCCTTAATTACCCTATTTACTTTTAACCGTTGTAAAAAAAACTAAAATGTTACTATTCACCAAAAAATTATTTTCATCTCATTGAACCACATTTTACATATTGACATCAACCGTGTCTCTAAGATTTTCGAAATTCCACTCACAAAAGCTGTAAAATTAAGTTTTATGAAAAATTCAGTTTTTTAACTACCACTTAGTGGTTTCACTATTCATCAAAAATTGAATGTTTTCAGAAAAATACCAAAATTTCACCCTAGGCTAATTTCTATATTCCGAATCCAAAAATGAAGTCCGTTTTGAAAAAAAAAATTATAAAATTTCAACGTTTTTATTACTATTCATAATGGCTAGTTTTAATATTATTTTAATAGCATATCATTGTTTAGTGAAACTCGATATTGCATACGACACAAGCTATCGAGGAAGGTCGTGGTTGCGTGTAAAGCAATCCAAGCTAGTGTTGTGTGTAGTGAAAGATTCCTTTGATGATTTATATAACATAAAAACAAAATATTTCACATAAAAGTCTCGGGTGTTACATATTTCATAGAGGACACCACCAAATTCATGGATGATTTGGGAGTATCCATATTAGTAGCATCCTATATTATTAAGAATCAAGTGCTTCATTATATTGTATTTCCACAATACTGGATATAGTTTTGGATGATCTATAACTTAGAAGGATTGACTAGACAAATGTATCCACATGAAATATAGATTCATACCCAAATAACACCCATCCTCATATATTATCACTATATCTATGGAATTGGTGGTATGATGAATATACTACTAGGTGCATGTGAATATGTGTCCTTCTAATAAGGGTTTTGACTGAAATTTCCCTTTACACCATGACCTCAGAGTTTGAGGTTATGTTACTAAATTTATTCCTTAATTTGGACTTATAAACAAGTTGGTTTCAGATTTATCTCATCCATTTATGGAAAAAATTAAGGGAGACATATTTGTTCTATTAAAACCTATATTCTATGGGAGGTTACCAGTATGAGGTTAAATATGATGTCATTGTTGACACGGCGGGGTAGATTTTAATATCATTGAGATATCCTTTCATGAATATAGTTTGGATGATTTATTGTATGGAATCCTCTAAATACTATTATACAATGGGAATAACTACATGGTGTCTTATAATGACAGATTATCCATGTAAATACTTTTTTGTATAGATCTATAAATTAAATTATTTTGGACTAGAAGGGTATCTAGTCAACATCTCTTGAATATTTTAGGTCATATAAAGTGTATCTAAATATCATTTATTAGAATCTCTAGAATCCAATTTTTAGAGTAAATCATATCCTTGAAAAAAAGGCAATGCCTCCCCTTGGAAAAATTCCCCTAGTTTTTGGTGTTGATATTATTATTTATTAGGATGATGGTTCCTTCAATTTTGATGTACCATGTGGAATCAATGATGATTCTACAAAAGTCCATGTTGTGTTTGTTTCAACTCATATTGAATCATAATGTTCTAATAATTAAAATATATATTATAAAATTATAATAACATAGTGGGTCGGGGAAGGTTTAAGACTATTAATATTCTCTAATTTGGCTTGATGATGTTCCTAGGTAAGGGGTATACCAAAATATATAACATCCGTAGGGATTGTTTCATACTTCAAATGATGGTTTCATCTCTAGATTCCATAGCTTCCTTATCACCATGGGCCAAGTTATCCATATTCTGGATTATATATTGAGTAGATGATTTTAGGGGAAGCTCAAACATTGAAAATGGATTAATGAAACATATGATGTTCAAAGACCAAATAATATTTCATCAGTAGATGAATTTTTTATTTGGAATGGTGGTTCATTTTTTATAAATACCATATTTAATATATAATAAATTATATAGTCTGGTTTTAGAATTGGATGGGCTTCCTCTATAAATTATTTATAATCCTTGATTCTCTTACATTGTACTCTCCTATTCATAGAATCTCTTGATGTTAAAGGGTTATGATTCATACAATTTAGTGTGGATTTGGGTTGAAACTAGCTATTTTATTTAGTCCCTAAAATGGATGGTACTCAATAAACAAACCTCTAATTCATCATTTTAAACTACATCACACATAAGTTTGAAACTTACTTCAATTCTCCCTCTAATTGATGAATAATATAATCATATGAATATTTTGATGTGGTTTTACCCAAATTAACATCAGAATAGTCATTTTTCAATAAAAGTGGGTTTTGAATACAATTATGTCATTCATACTGTGTCCCAACAATAACTGTTAAGGTATATAATTCATGTGGTCATGATTATTGTCCTTTAATGGTGTATTTATTATGGAAGCTTAATAATATCATGTTCCAATGATTAAATGATGAATACTTATACATTATTTTTTATTAATGAGTAATTCATGTTCATTTTATCAATAAATCATGGGAGAACATTTTCCATCATTCTTTCTTGAGGAGCTTATTTTTGTGTTGTAATATTATAGGAAGGGATCACGTATGATATAGAGAAATTTTCAAATATATTTCCATCATTGGTTATAGATTAAATTTTATTAGTGTTATGTCAACATTTATATTCCCACTTTGTTTAGCCTTTTATTTTGATTGATATTTGACTCATTACAATGTATAGTATCCTAAATAATTTAGTATTTTCCTTCAGAATATTTTAACAAAACATTTAATTATATTAGGAAATTTATTATATGTTTTTCATCTTATAAGGCCAATAACAATAGATCTATTAGATGTTTCTATGGATGCTACATTTCATGTGAAATGGAAATGTACTTCACCACATAAATGAAACATTATACCCCATTATTTTTAGGTTAATTATAATTTGAGGGGTCCATGATAATTCTCATAAATCTTATGGAATTAAATTAATATAATCACATGTGATGTAGGTCTTCCATGTTGGATACAGATCGGATTTATAGACTTGTAAATCCAATGAATGACGGTCCTATAAATGTTTTCTCAATGAACATATGAATTGAAACATAGTCATGATATTATGTCGTTATCATGGTCCCATATTGGGAAACAAGTATGTTAAATGTTTATTAGGGTCTCTAGTGCTCTAGAATTTTGGTAATTTGGGTTTATAATTTTTTGGTTGAGTGGAAACATCAACCCACTCAGGATACTATTTCAATTCTTTATGAATTAATATAATCAATAACTATATGGATTATGATTTTGTTATGTGAGAGTTAATAGATTCAAACATATTTTTTGGGATTTTCAGCTGAGTTATTGTGGCAAAAAATGGGTGACCTTTATATATTAATTTTTGTATGAAAATTTCTATATAAAAGGTTTCCTAGCTTGGAATGATCAAATTTTCAAAACATGTAGAGGGAAATCATATTATTTTGGATCTATAATGTTATTATATATTGGTTTTACATGTTTTATTTATATGAATATAACCATATTTCATTAAAACATGTAGTCTGAACCATTCTAGAAGGACAATATATTTAAGTGCAGATGAAACCACTTTTATGATATTATATTTATTTATTAGATTGTTTCCCATTATCAACTCATCCCTCCGTCATTATAATAACTCATTCTCTACATCCTACCTAGCCATTGTGGTGATTTGATATCCCCATATGGCTAAATCAAAGTGGATTTGTATATTAAAATATTTTAGTCAAAATTTTTTAAGAAGGATAAAAATAGATATTATATGTTTCTATATTCAAATTTATTATCAGATTATTATTATATAAAACATATTCAATTTGGGTTAATAACTCATCCTGAAGGTCCTCTATGTTATTATTTTCATTTATGTGTTTAAATATATTAACCGAGTTATATCAACTCATTATGTCCATATCATCTTCTGCTTTCGAGTCATCAATAAATTTTTCAATCCTAGATTATGTCTCTGATTGGATCAATTATTTTATTTACATGTTCCTATTTTAAAAAAAATTAGACTTATAAAAATTAGGAATTTGACATTCCCACTAGTTACTTCATGGATTTTGACTCATATTAGTACAACTGAATATACTCTCATTTCATTGAAAATGAGATGATCTCCAACGGATGAATTGGCTACTCATGAATTGGCATAAATGGATGGTATGTGTCAAACAAATTGCTTCCCAACATGAAGAAAAACAAATTTCATTGTCAGTGATATAAAATTTTTATAAATTATTTTAACTATGTGGGATGGTGTGGGTTGGATTCCACCACTATTTTATTAATATATCATGGTGTCTGTGATGATCACAATTCAGGTGGTGGTGTCAAATCTATTATAAATTCAACAATACCAATGGTATTTGGTCGATCGTGAAAAAATTATTTAGTCAACATTTAGATAATTTTCATGATGTCTTATGACCTAACAAGGGTAAGAGTGGGGTGCAAAATATATGATTATTGCGAAATGGAGAATTTTTTTGGTGGATACATAGTGAATATCCTTCGCAATATCATGTGGATTAAATGATTGTTTGTCTGAGACCCATGTTGTAACCACTAGAAAATAAATGTCTTTTATTTAGTACATATAATTTTTCTGTTGAATACAAACTGATTTCATAGAATGGCTGATTCCAAATATTAAACTTTGTATTATGTGACATGGCCTAAAGGTAAATAATTGAATGGTACATTCAATAAATTAATATAATAGTCTATGAGTGAGGTGAAATAAAATATACCATATTAAACAGATCATATAATGTGAATAAATGATGTATAATCACTAATCCTTTGTACAAACATCATTATAATGATAATGAATGTATGCTGGAGATTGTAATATTACTTCTCATATTTTGGGAATCATTCCACTGAGAGGTATGTGAGATCCAATAATTTCTAATGATCATATTTTATATCAATAATCTCAATATAATTTTCCTAGGGTAGATAATATTCATATTGATGATGATGATTGCACCATTGGATGAGAAATATTATGTATACATTATTCAATTAACTACTATTCTATTTAATATTGAGTGGGATTTTGGATCCAATTTTTTTTTCATATTTTCCAAATCCAAAAAACATAACATATCCATGCTGGATTCCACATCATATACGTTCCCCTAAACATAATCATAATATAATGTCCACTTTTATAAATAATACAATGAAACCAATGAGGATATTATGGAAGGTTTTCACTATTATGTTTCTCCTGCTAATTTAATGCAGAAGTTATATGGTATTTTTGTTGTACTTCATAAGAATGACTATGAACTCTTTTGAACCTCTCTATATGATGTTTCATGTAGAGATTCAATAAATAAAAGAACTCTAGGAAGGGTTATATATGATAGTCTTGGTGAGATTTTTTATGGGAGAGGGTTACTAGGGTGGATTGGTTGGATATCATCCATTTATTCCCTAATTATTAAATTCTACGGAGGAATATTTCGGTTGATACAAACAACTACTTTATATGAAGTGTTAGTAGATACTTGACATGTTGTATATTAGCATTGATTAGACTAATTTACAATGAAATTTATTTGTTTAAATATATGTATTCCCTCACATATTTATTTCACGATATGCTGAAATTCCATATTAGAATCAGTATATATGTGAGACTATAGGGTGCTCTTATTTTGAATCTAATAATGATCATTTCATAATTTTATGGGAATACTAGCACATTTATGTTATGCTACTGGGTTATTTCATTATTTATTTTAACACATATCAACGATAAGAGAAGTTTTTTTATATGAAATTAGAATACTCCAATAATATGTATTTTGATATAAAATATTCAACAAATCCAAATCTGTGTTCCCAGATTGAAAATTATGACCATCCTCCAAAAGTGTGAATTGAATCTACAAATTATCGTATATTCATTGTAAGAATTTTGATCCTTACAAAATTATTTATATGAATGAATATGTGGATAATATATATGAATAGAGGAAATATGTTTCAAGTAGTCATTCACTAATGTTGTTATAATATGTTGACTTCTTTTTAAGATGTGTGTAGGGATATAAGAATTTCCAATGATTATTTTCTGGGTATGTTGTTTGGTTTCCCCATACATAATAGGTATGTGATCCCATCTTTAGATTTTGTTGATTATTTGGTTTGGATGCTATATTAAATTATGGATACGATCATAAAATGGGGTTTCAATTAGAATACAGTACCAAAACTCTATTGGAAGAGGGATAAGAGCACTTAATTTTCCACTCATTATTAAAATATGATTACAATATTACTGAGTAAAAGAGAGAGTGTGTTCTTGTTCCAAGGTTGTTTTATAAACATATTCAACATCTTGATTGAGTACACTAGATATTGAAATTGGGATATGGACATAGTCAATTTGTATTATAAGAATATTTTATTGAATTTCAATTTTTGGGGATTGGATACACTAGCAGTTCTAGTGGGTCTACAGATGATGATTTTACTACACCATTATCATCTCTATGATGTAAAAATATATTTCTCAACTAATGTGGGGTTATGTATCAACTCTATTACACTAATCACCAATGAGATATTATGATAGTATTTATAGTTATATGTTTGGATATGGTAGAATTCTTGAGATAACACTAAAATAGGGGGATGGACATGATATTTTTTTTGTAAGAGATGAGACAACTATACAGATACCGCCAAATTAGGGATAGAAGAGAAATATATAGGATTATATATGTGAAAAAACAGTTTCTATTCATCCAATATTTAGGTATGGGATTCTTATATTCAACCCGTTATATGAAACAACATTTACTGTACATTGAGTGTATAATATCTTCTATCATAAGCATCAGATGGGATATGATCCCAATTATGTAGTATTTTTGGTGTATGTAATCATTATTTATACAATGGATATGGAATATTGTCCAAAATTTATGGTTCCATCATTGTACAGTCTTAGATTACATAGGATAGAGTTGGGATTTGATAATACTCATATGATTCTTGAAAGGTGGGGTTATGAGTATCATATTTTTAATATCAGATATGATCCAAATGATTTGATTCCTCCATAGAAAAGGGACATGATTTAAATATTAGATAGTTTTTGATAAACCACATGGATTCCACTAGGAATATGTAATATGTTTTACATATTCAATATGGAATGCGATACAATTCCTACGATTGTAGCAATATTGGGTGATAGGAATGACATGCAGGATCGAGAAATTTCTCCAACTCAAGTTGGGTAGTCATCGTATGGTGGTGATGTTATTCATGGGATCCAATATATAGGTTAGATCACTATTAACTATTACAATATGAAATTAATGATAATAAAATGATATTGTATTATTGGCATATTCCATATTTATATTGTTAACAACTCCTGATGAATCATTCTGAACTCTCATCTTGATCGGTCTTGTGGATTATTTGAATAACGATTGTCTGTTAGGTTGTGGAAGAACATGAATAGCATGGCATTGTCGAGGGTTTAATTTTATTATGTCTCTCTTCAATTTATCTTTTTTAGTGTTGTTAAAAAATTCTTCATATTACCATACATCCCATAAATATATGAGCATTTGATTTCAATAATCTAGATGAAGACGCCTAATGTAGTCTACAATGGCATCAAGTTCTACCTATTTTGTTGTAGCATTCATTGTGCATGGGGGGAGGGGCAGAATATCATTCTTCAATAAAGATATTCCTTTATATGAAACATCAATTTCTGAAATGATAATAATTATGAAAAATTCCCATATCATATGGTTGGAAAAATTTCATTTATGATCTTATGTTTTAAAAATTGTTCACCTAGTCGATGGAGATGAGGAATTAGAAATGGTGGACACATGTGAGTGGTTATTAATTACATATGCTATTTTTATAAGATTTATGGGATATCCTATAGTTTTTAGCTTATCACAATCACAATAAAGGATACCCATCACTACAACATTAGTAGTTAAGTTTCATATATAATAAAAACATTTTATTATTTGTTTTATTATTGTAATATTTAAGTTAGGTTCATAATATCTTTTTCATTTCAAATTTCTTTGATGCGATACACTAGTCCCCAATACGAACCTAGTATATATTATTATGGAATTTCAATAATCTATTATCCATATCACGTTTATAAGATTTACATTAGGTTCCCTATTTGGGTTTCAAGGAAAATTTCATTGAAGGGTAATGGGTAAAATTTGTACAAACATGGTATTTTCTTTTATAGGTTGAAAATAAATGATTGGAATTTATTTTCTTATATGATTCCTATAGAGTTCTCCATTTTTTATCTGAATTAATGTTTATATTTTTATAGTTTCATTCATGGTTTTATTTATCAATGGAAAGTGGCCACTGTGACATTATTAGGACACTATGAGTATGAATCGAGTCGAGATAGTGAAGATTAAGATCATCCACACCATATTTTGGGGATCTATTTCCCACTCCAAGAGACATTTATTGATTTATAAAATATATGGGGATTTCACCTGGTAGTGAAATTAATAATAAAGTTTTCTTAAAAAAATGTTGATAATGATTTGTAGGAAATTCTCACAAATATGTATTCATTAGAGTCCATTATTATCCATTAGAAGGATTTTTTATTATGTTGATATTATTTATTGTTTATAAGGGTCATAAAATAGTTTGGTGTTTAACGTATGTTGCATGTGAAAATCAGAATCATTGTCTAGGAAGTCCAATTTTTATGTAGATTATCATATGACAACAAGGATGACCATGTCACAAAATATGAGAATGGAATGGGTTTATTGTGTCTTAATTAGTGAAATACACTATATAATAGATTATTATAAAACGTAATATGGTCCAATGAGAGGGTAACTATTTTTTTATTTATGGATCATTATAAAATGATGTAACACAATAACAAGAATATTGGATCTTGCATGGATATAAATATACTAGGGATTTCTCCCAGTCAGGGAATCATAAATAATATTCATATTTATGTGCTGATTGGGACAATATAAATTCCAAAAAAATAGTATCAAATTAGTTGTTATAATAATATAATAATATTGTTATGTACTATTAGATTTTCTACACATGGTTTATTACACTGTGAAAGGATTAGTTATGATGACATTGATGTACAGTTAGAACATTGAAAATGAATATTTTTTTATGAATTGAAAACAAGAATGATATTATTTCTTACTTTGATATAAGGTAGCCACATTACATATTCTAAAGGATTATTTCCATGAAAATGATTTAATGAATAAAATTTGATTATGGGCATGAAATTTTAAATTAATGATAATAAACATTAATAAAAAATGATTCATTAATGGGGTTGAAAACAAGAATTCATAGGTTAAGGAATATACTTTTATAGGGGTTGGTGGTATCATGAATGGAAATTCCCTAGGTAGGATAGTAATATGGATCCAATAAAGAATATTTTTCTCAATAAAAAATGAATCACATTACATGGAATATTTTAAAAATAATTTAATATATTTGAAAATTATGATAACATTATGGGGTTGTTTTGGTATCTACATGGACATTTACTATAGAGAAAATAAAATAATAATTATTTCAATATGGGTGATATGTCTATAGAGGCATCATATACAACCTAAAAAAATATGAATACCTACCCATGTTGTTATAATTTTGTGGTGTTTAAAATAATATTATAAGGGTTATAACCATGTATTTTATCATGATAATGTGTCAATGTTAACTTTGGGATTTAACATCCTTTATTGATGATGTTAACCATGTAGTTTAAGATCGTACAATGTGGATGATAATCATTCAATTTAAAATCATACATTGAGAATTATGACCATAATATTTTATATCATATTGTGTGGACATCAATTTCTACAATCGATATGGTTGTGTAGAGATTAAAAATATTCTTTTGACATTATTGGTATTCATAGAGAACACATTTTCATAGAAATACATGAAAAAAAATGAGTATGGGAGTAATCTAGCATCAAATATGGTTATCATTCCCTAAAAAAGGATTCATGTCTGTCATTTATATAAAAGGAATCAGAATCCATATAGATCATTGGGGGAATGTAGGGATACTATAGATTAGTTACATATTTTAATTTAGTCACTGATTTATAGTGGGAGAATAAGGAAAATCTAGCATCAAGGGAATATAAACCTATGATATATAAAAGGTAGGAACTATTGTAGAAGTGGATAGACATGTGGGATAACTATTCTAGGAAAGGCGCTGTAATAGGATAATTGAGTTGGGATTATTCATATGATGTTCCCCTAGATGATAGTTCTAAGCCTACACATAATAAGGTTTCCCATAGTGGATATATTATATTTTTGAAAATTTAATAGAAATACGAGTGTTCTAAGACGATATGATTCATTCTAAAAATGAGAATCGATAATGAAGGGAATATTGTGAACAATTCACATTTTTATTTGAATGTGAAATACATATAAGGAAGAAGAAAACATTCACATTATGAATCATGAGGAATATAGCTATTTGAGGATGATATTTGGGTTTAAACAATTATTTATTCAAATGAAGGTTATGATTATGAATCAAAAGTGATTTATCCATGTGTGGAATATATTGGGTCTTATATTTGATTTGATTCATATTTAAGGAGGATATTTCTTATTGTGAATTGAGTAAGGATATTTCATAATGAATATGGCTTTGTGTGGTCGTATAAATGATGAGGGGTAAAGTGATATCTTAATGGAAGAGTGATGTGATATCATAAAGGAAATTGAGTTACATGATTTCTAGTAGTTGATGGGGTTTAGTGATATCATGTCTATAATTCAATAAATTGCATTATTGATTACACTATGGTTTTGAGATGACATATCCATACAATAGTAGGGAGACTGTATGATCTGATGTGATAATAATATTTTCATAGGAGCATATGAAACATTTGAAATGTTTCTCTCAATATAATGTTTCATTATATAGAAATTAGTCACCCAATACAAAAACATGTGTCTATCAATTCCACTAATTATACGTTCATTAATTTTTCTACCATTTTCTTCATATCCTTATTTCCAATTCATTATGAAAGATTTTATAGGTTTTTATTGACATCAAACTCCAATATATTTTCTTCATTTTAAGATTATTGGATCATGTAAATTTGTTGAATGCTGTAAAATAGTCACATGGATGTTAGTTTTAATTTTTTTGTGTTTTTTATTATTAAAATCCCGTGACTTTAATCGCTGCATTAGTGTATCTCACGATCAATTGTGATTTAAAAGGGATTATATCGAAGGGTTTTTCTGTAATCAGTTCATGTATTTTTTCTGCATAACATTTACCTTAATGAACGTTAATCAGTAATTGATGGGAAACATTTTTTATCCACACATGTGATGATTACGGCTTTTTAATATCAGGATTTTATATCATGGGATAAGATTTTTTATTTAAACATCATCCGATGTTAGGAATCATGGATTCACATAGCTGTTCACACTAAGTCTTTATTAACTATTAGTCATCATCTAATGTCATGTTGATCCAAAATAATAGTTTCCCTATATGTATTTAAACTATTATTTTTTAAGAACATAGTAAATGTAGAAATATCCCGTTAATTCATGTGCTATCCAGAATACAAATGTATACCCCTTTGGATAATTATCCTGGTAGTACACTGGCTCCAGAGGATACATGAATAAACATTGGTGATCATATCATGGGTTTAAACTAGTGTCATCGATAGGTATCCACTGGTTTTCTTGAGAGAGAATGATAATGTCACCTTGACTTAATTGTATATGTAAACTAGATTATATGACAAGAATAATGGCTATATATTTATTAAATTAGAGGTAGTGATATGTCTTATGCACATCCCACATTGAAGAGAAATGTGATTGTGGTGGTGTATATTTATCCAAGATGAAGATAAAAATATCTATATGTTAGTTATAATTAATTCTCTAAGAAAAATATTCCATATATTTTTCATTCAATCCCATTTTACCTAGACCCCCACCATATGTTATTTGTGAGAGGATTTTAATACTATGTCTACATGATCACCTTTGAACATCCCTTCCAACATAGATGGTTGTGATTAAGGTACAACCTATATTTTTTGTTGAGTAACATATCATGGATGGATATCCTTACACTAGTTTATTGAATTATTCCACAGTAAAATATTTAATGAAATTATCTGTATAAATGGGGATATTATTATCTATTTTCTATGTAATAAGCCGACTCATCAATTCCCATTATCAATTGAATTTCATTTAGAATAATTCTTCATCCAAGTCATCAAACTCCTCTATTATTTTATATAACAAAGGAAGAATCCTTGATGTAAACCATGTGAAGGCCACAAATTGTTAACGACCCATTTTCTTATAATTTTGTTATTATATGAGTTCTCATCACAAGTGTCCGTCCTTGGAAAAATACATGAAACATGTTTTGGGATTAAAAATAATCGAAAATTATATAAATTATATTTTAGTCATAATTTAAAAAATACGGTTAATGTAAACCCGAACAATAATACTCTTAGGATTATAAGAGAAATATTAACACTTTTTAATATAATCATGTGTTACTGGACCCAAAAATCCATTTAATATTATACTTAATTGAATATTTACTCCGCTCTGACACACTCTAAATTATATCATAGAATATTAAAAAAATATTATCACATATAATGATGTGCTACAACCTTTTGATCCTTATATTATGATTTACTCAATTTTAATTAAATCTTTAGAATCAATTTTTTATACATTTTCATTGTTTATAACAAATTTTAGAGTTACATTAGATATTATTTTAAAATTATCATTGAAATACATTTCAAAAAATCATTTTCATTCATAACATCTTTATAGTGTACGAGGAAACAAACACACACACACAGACATATATATATATATGAAGTAGTATTTTATGGGATGAAATTTAAAATTTATAGAAGAAATGCCTTTTATGTATGTACTGGTAAAAATTGTACTTGATACAAATGATAACATGTGGTTATGATTTTCTGAAGTATTCATTATAAAAAAATATAGTTAAGCATTGAACACAAAAGAAGTTAGAATTTTTGACCATTAGTATTTATAAGGTGGATTTTGATATTTTAACTCATGTAAACACACATTTAATGAGTTATAAAACACAATTGGTTGTCCCAGAGGTGAATGTGATATTTCACTATTCATGGAAATTTATGTACAACGTTTTTATAATTTATCAATGATTTTAGTCAAACATTCTTAATAATCGACCAGTTAATGAATTTATCTTTTTTATTATATAACTCAATGATAAATTTTTTTAAAATTTTAGTTTTTCCCTTGAAATTGTTATTTAATTGATGTGTTCACTAAAGCACAATTAAATAAATCATTTTAGAATTTTAGGTTTATTAAGGGAGTTTAATCTCATTCCACTCAATATTATGGTATTAAAATAAAGTACCACAATCCCACATTTTCCTTGAATTATAATTTTATATCAGATCATAAATAAATTTTTGTTTTTCACTTAATTAATTTAAAATAAAGGAATAAAACTACAAACATCGAGTTTGGAATGATTTTTCTTAATCATATTTGGGAATAAAACATTTATATAGTAATAAAATATATATAGAGGAGTTTTTGAAATGTAGATGTCTATGAATTCCCCATATGTGTGAGTGTTGTGAAATATAATAAATGCTTATTAGGGAAAATATTTGAGAACATCTTATATACTAGTTCATGTAAAAATTACTTACAAGAGGATGAAGATTCATTTTCAAAAGTTAATTTCATATGGAATCATTAATAGTTAAAGAAGTGGATTTTTTTTAAATTGAGGAGATCATGTTAATATTTTTGGAGTTCTTGTTTTCTAATCATTTTTTCCCTCATGTAGTATTGAATTATTTAAAAATTACCTATTATAGAATTACCTAATGTTAAAATGTGATTTATTTTTAATGATTGGTTACAAACAAGAAATGGATATATATTTGAGATAATGTATATAGAAAATTAAATATATATGAATTATTTTAGGAATCAGAATCATTTATGAGTTATAGGGAGTTTCATATTTGTTATCAAAAATAAAAATTATTTTAAATTATTTTTTATGTGGATTTTGTTCTATTTTTTTCTTTTATTATAAACAGATTAATCATGATTTAACATTAGTGTTACATATTGTTTATTTTATATAATAGTACAATATGTGGTTTTGTAGTTATTGAACGATAACTGAATATGTTTTAACATTCAACATTTATATTTTTTAGTTAATGTGGCATCACAAATCCATAGACAAAAAATGGAAATGGCATGGACAGTGAAAATATAATGTTTTAATTGAAAAATGTTTTTTTAATGAAAAAATTTTTGGATTATAGTTAAACTATATCATTTTGAAGTGAATTCCAAATTATTGTAATGAAATTGGGAGACCAATATTGAAATAATGATATGATAAATAAAATACTTTGAAAGGTTTCCTAAAAAATGGAGGAGACATGTGCATGATATTGTTATATATTTGGTTACATGAAAGTTACTTGGTTAATTATTTCATATTTACGATTATTTTAATATATTTTGGGTAATATGTATGGATTACAAATTTTTCAAAAATTATAGTGTTTTAATGGAATCAACATACTGGTGACCATGTAAGGATTGGCATATGGTGACTATTTTGAGATTTTATCAAAATACCAAGGGGGGTTTTTCCTTCAAATGTTAATTGGTTTTTCCACTTTATAGGTTTCAAAATATAAATTCTATGACCCTGACACATGATATGATTGAATAAAATAAGTCCTCTATGGGATTCACCAAAGAAAATATAGTGTGCAACATTTATATTTGGAAATCTGTTCAATAACTATTTAGAGTAGTCGAATTGATATGGAATAAAACACTAACTGGAATTGAAGGAAGAAGTTATGGTCTATGAGAATGATCTAAATAGATAATTCCACATTTCATCATTAATAAAAAAATTAAATGATTTTTGTAGAGTCTAAAAAATTATTATATTTTAGTAAAAGTTTCTTTTAGTATCTAATGGGAATCCCATAATAATCTGTAATGTATTTATATTTGTGATTAATGATATAGTGGTAATTGATTAGAAACATTCTCCATAGATAATGAAATATGTAAAAGATATATTTAAAGAAGCTATGTGATTGAATTTAATTTTAAATTTTAAATTAAAAATAAACGAAGAATCTTTGGAATCGTTGTCTTCTATTAAAAATTGGTTTTATATAAATTTCAGTGTTGGAATCAGTTTCTGTGAAAAAATGTGTTCGCATATAATTTTATATGATCATCACATATTTTTTAATAGAATTATATGGATGGGAATACATTTTTTTAATTTTAATAATTTAAGGAGTGTTATCAATTTACTAAGTGAAAATAATTTTTTAAAAATTGATTTTATCTACCAATGCTAAAAAAATATTACGTCACCAAATGTATTTATCATTTTAGAATCATATATTCATTTATTTTCATAATATTGAGTCAAAATACCGTAATGAAAACTCATATATAAAAAAATATAGGAGTATAAATTGTATTGATCACAATTGAAGAAGATGTCATGTGTTCTTGCACATCATTACATGGAATTAATAACTCCTACGGAGAAGTGAATCATATGCATCATGTCATTTGTTAATGTTTTGATCGCATGATGTTTGTGATTCCAAATATTAGTTTAAACATTTCTATATGAGACATAGACTAAATTCATAATAAATAAATGTATAATTAAATATTAATATTATTCACTAATTGTACATTTTATAGTAAACCATTAAACAGTACTGAGAAATAGTAGACTGAAAACTTCTAACACTGATCAATAAATATTATTAGATTATAAACCTAAAATATTTTTTTGGATACTATATATGAATAGTTAATTTTTTGTTGTCTTAAATTACATATGAACGAATTTCTTTTAACATGATCTATATATTTTTAAGATACATTAGTCGGTGTACATATAAAATGTCACTTGGTTCCATTCCTACTTCATAACCTAGATATAAATCCCACAAACTATAATAAGAACTGTACACATCATGATTAATGAAGTATTATGACACATTATTATGTCAAGATTTCCTATACTAGACCCATCATCCAGTTACAATTCCCAACCAATTGTATATTTTGATCCCAAAGACATCATTTATATTGTATCTCCTCTAATATCTCTATATAATGTAATATCACTATATTTTCCCATACGATTGATCTAGATAATTGATTATATCATCTTTCAAGAAGATTATATTTCTTTGGCCAATGTTTTTTGATTCGTATGATATCAATATATATTATAATTCTCCAATCTACTATTACTATCTAAGTTATATGTTTTATTTCAGTTTATCTTTTTCCAATGTGAGGAAGCTTTATCAAATTCACATCTAGTTGATTCCATCCTACAATCACTTAGGTAACCATTTTAACAATTAAATTTTATCTT
Organism: Viscum album; assembly: GCA_963277665.1. NCBI lineage: Eukaryota > Viridiplantae > Streptophyta > Magnoliopsida > Santalales > Viscaceae > Viscum > Viscum album. Next base: position 1,252,332,826 of record OY728150.1, on the reverse strand, counting down.
TAACATGATCCATATTATCACAGATAGTTATTTTCAACAACCACATATTGATTTATTCATAAGTACGCAAAATATATTGTAACCTCATGGTAACCTCATATTATCCAAGACACAATTTTCTTTTAATCTTACATCCATCATGTTTAAATAGTGTATTGGATTCATTTTCACATAGGTTTTTATCCATTATCCCTACCCGTGGATAAAAAAATCCATCAATCAATATATTCCTCATGAAAATTAAAAAATATTTCCTTTATGTGTGATATAAAAATTGGAAACACAAAATCCATTAGTTGATATTCTCATCATGAAGGAAGATTAATTATTCGAGTCGGGATTCTACATTTATATGATCACAAATTCTTTTTATTGGTACAATTCTCATGGAAATAAAAATATTATATTACCTAATTAGTTATAAATATTCCTATAATTCAAGAATTCAGATCTGTTTCGAAATTACATTGATTTTTTATCATGTTATTTTTTTTAATACACTGTGTTGATATATTTCTTTTATCTACCCAGAATTACCTTAAGGTGGCATTCTTTAGTGGTCCCTAAAAGACATTAATTATGATCATCCTCTTTCATGAAAAAATAATAGATGATATCTTACTCAAAAAATGCTCTATAAACAACATGATATGGGATTATCCTATTTGAAATCCTCCTTCTATTAGATCAAATCAATGAAACTACGAATCATAAGAATAACTCTTAAATATAATTTGACATTCAATGGTATTGAATTAATTTTATTTAGTATGATTCATATTCCATGGGATTGATTCTATAAGGACAGAAATAATTTTCCCCAAACATTTCCATGAAGATATCAGTATGATTCTTGTAGGAATGATGTGATGCTTCTACTGTAACTCATTCCATGAATAATTCATATATAATATCTGTTTATACTACATTTTTTCTCATATAATGAGTCTTAGAGATCAATCGAAATGATCTTCCATTCTTATGACAAGGTTGTGAGAACCTCTAATTCCAAGTAATATATGAATGTAATTATTATTCATGACATGAATATCGAAACCATAAATCCCATTTATAATGGGCTGTGATGACCTGGACCCTCGCGGTCCATCCCTTTGCCAAATTTTGGATCCTAGGGGTGACATCTTGGTGGTAGAACTTCATTTTAGTGCACGACCGATCGGTGTCACCGAGCCTTGTCGGGTTTCTCTCCTACAGTTTTTCTAGTAACGCCTCTTTTGGGCTTTTCATCTTTTTTTCAAGTGGTTCAAAGCCATTTAAAATCCCATAATTAATACCCAATAAATCCCGAGGGAACTCGTCAATGGAGAATTAAATAACAATTAATTCTGTCATCTGTAACCACCCAACCGTGTGGGAACCACGATCCGAATTTAAAGGCATTCAAATCCACATATCTCATAAAAACGAGTTCTTATCTATATATCGCACGATAATTTCTTCTTACTTCTTTTTCTTCTTGGTGTCTTCCTTTCTTCTTAGTACTTCTGGAGTTCTCGATGTCCCTCCCCTTCAATTCGCACTTTTCCCAGACTCTTCGAACGTGGATAAGAACTTCGATCTTTGAGCAATCCGGTAGGGTTTTTCGTCGCCTCTCCTTTCAATGTATCTTCCGTGGTGGGTATGTATTGATTCTGGGGGAATTCAAAAAACCAAACTTAATGAAGATAATCAATGAACCTTTAAAGAATGAAGGTTGGTTTGATCGATGTTCTACAGTACTCTATTTAATTGCTATATGTTGTGAACTGTATGAATTTATGCTTACTGAAAATTATCATAATTGGTGGTCTTTCTCTGTGCACTGATAAATTCTTGTCTCCTGTGATGATTATATAGTTGCAACATAGATATTTTTTAATCACATAAACTCATTTGGTTTAAAGGGTTGTTCAGCAAAACAAGAATCTCTGTGTGACCACCCTGATTAACTACATATAGAAGAACCTAGTGAATGATGTGCTTGAACCTGGATGTTTTCTACTCTGTTTGGTGGTGGGTGTGTTTTTCTGCCTGGTTCTTATTGGAATATGTGAATGGGGATGGGATCCTGTGTTGTGGAATGGTTTTTGGTTGTGAATTTGAAGTTGTGTGGTTTCTCTACTATGACACGAACTTAGGTGGAATCCTCTATCAATGAGAAATGGTGGGTTCCTAGTTTTAGGAACATGGGGCTGTGTCTCAGGGTTTTTTTTTCTCCGGTACTTCGAGGGATCTCACTTATACCTTTTTCGGGACTTTCTTTGTTTCCAGTACTTTGAGGGATCTCACTTATTCCATTTTGTGAGGCTTTCTTTGGTTCCAGTACTTTGAGAGATCTCACTTATCCCTTGTCATTGTGAACATACAAGTGAACTGGGTGTGAATGCATAAATTGTTGTTTGGCTATTTCTTTTTTATCGTGGCTTGTGTTTATGCATGTTAGTTTCCTGGTAGTGAAGAATTCACCCTAATAGGATCATGTGAACATGAAAACCAGAATGGTTGAATGGGGATTTAGTTGGGAGTGAGTTTTGACTTGGTAATGACTATCGTGGTGTCTTTTTGAATGAATAGTAACAAGGGTGTTTATGCTTAGATTTTGGAGCCCCTAGGTTGGGATGAGTTCCTGTTACCTATACATGTACTGTATTTTTTATGTTTCTTATTCTCACCCCACCCAACTTGGGTTACCAAAATATCGATGTGCTATTACTATACTTTACTTGCCTTGTGTTATTTGGTGAGTTTTCCTTGGTGAGACTTGGGGGGATAGTTTTTCCTTTCTAGGTGAGTTGGATTTTTTTCATTTCTCACAGGGCATTAGAATTCCTCTCCACTTGTGCATGAGCGTCTTTGGTTTTCTCTACTGAGTGTACTTGTATTCTCAACCTAAGTATATAAAACTATTTTTAGGTTTCCAGGAGGACTTCAGGGATCGTACGGGACCGTACTAGCTCAGAACTTGGGGCAATTTCTGTTGTCGTTTTCCTTTTTCTTTGTACATTACCTTTGGATTTTTTGTGTCTTATATTATTTACTTTTGAACATGCATATGGGAATGGTTTACTTTTGGCATTACCTATACCTTCAGCTTCGGTATTGTTGGTGTTGCTATCTTATCTCTCGATCCTATAAAAATAAAAAGGGTAATACCTCATATTTTGTGTGAGATTCTATACCCTTGGTGCTGGTCACCACTCCAGGAACCATTGAAAGTGGGTTTCGGGGGTCATTATCTCTCCTTCAACTTAAAGAAGGAAGGGCCTGGAAATCTGCTGACCCTTCCCTTCTTTTGGTGAAGTTGTGTCATGCCATGGGCCTTTAGAAAAAAATCATTCAAAAAATAATTTTATTATAAAGCCCACATTCAATGGAATAATTTTCTTCATAGTCTTAAATTTCATAGAATATAACGAAAAATAAAAAACCATTTTAAATGATATATATCATTGAAATTTACGACATTTATTGAGCATGTTTTAAAAGAATGGGAATAAAAAATAAAATCCCTAACGTGTCCAATGAATGTTCCTAAATAGAGATATTAAAAATAATTTCTTTAGAAACATCTCATAAAATCACTAATGACCAATTTCAACGATTATGTATAAATCTAAATAGTTTAACCAACAAATTCGTATATATAAATTATTTGTAGTGCTCTGTATATAGAGTCTATATCACCGACTACAACTAATTTATCATTAGGTTAGGGGTAACCCATCCTATTTCCTCTGTTGTATTGCATGTTGTTAAATTTAATGTCCATCACTACCATAATGAATTAATACTAAATCACCTATAAGTAAAAATAGATTCCAAAAGTGCGATGGATAATGATTTTGAAAATCTAGAATAATGGTTAAATCTAATATCTAGATATGTTTAACAATATGGAACACCCAATACATTAATTCACTCAATACATAATTGGACCCCCACAGTTAATTATTCACAACATTTCGACATTCAGTAAACATTAATAATCGTACATAAAAATATTCTAATATATTGAGGGATACACTCTAAATTCGTGGACATATTGTCTCACCCAAAAACATGGATCTTTGTTCCTTGTGTCAGTCTGGACATGAGTCTATCTCCGCAATCACATATTGATCCAGTCAATAGATATATGATAACGGTTCTGAATTTATTCCTTCTCCCTAAATATTCATGTTTAGGTCCTATTATTGGATATGATTGAGTATCTTTTACCCAATACCATAGGTAATTAACATATGTAAAGAATTTTATTTTGGGGGGTTACGACGTTTTTCATTGAGAATTAATTTTGGATAGTAATTTTTAATTTTATGGACATTTCATTTAATAATTTCACATTGATAAACTATATAGATAAATGTTCATATTTAACATGGATGTAAGTATGAATAAAAAATAGAGTAATCTTTTATGGGATGGTAATTCCTCTCTAGAGGTTTCAATTTAGATTCCTATATGGATGAAATCATAATGTTATGATACATATTGATGTTAAGACATGAGAACATAGAAATATAGTAGATATAGGGTGGGGCTGATTTAACATTCCAAAATTAGGGTTCATGTAGAGGCCTAAACGAAAGATGAACATATAAATGTTATAGAACTCATGATGTTCGTTGATGATGATCTGAGAGAGTAATCAAAAATGTTTTTTTCTGTTATGGATGTTATGTAAAATTCATTTTATAGAAAATAAATGTAACATAAAAATTTCATTGGAAGTTGGGAATAAGGGTATGGAAAGTTATAGGAAATTGATAGCCATTATATAAATATTGTATCCTATATAAAAGTTAGAATTCCATGAATTTAATTCACCAGTTAGACTTTAATAAATTGTTAGTTTAGAACAATTTTTTTAAATATTAATGATAATTAATTTTATAATCCTATATGAGTAGAATGTTGAATCATTTTAGTTTATTATTATAACTTCTATTGTAATTAAATGTGTAATAGTGTTATATCATGGATTTTAGTCTAATTCGTAATGAGGTAGATTATTTTTTGTGTTCTATATTTCATTATTTCAATGTAATTTGTGTCTATTTTTTAAGCTATGGTTTAAACATGCTACTAGGATGTAGAGTTTTATTTTATCCCTATCTATAATATATTGATGTGAATTGGATTTTAAGAAGATTTATATCCCCAACCATATATTATATATATTGTAACCCCATATTACCAAACATTCAATGTTTCCTCAATAAGTTGTGATATAGTAGGTATATTCTCTAGTCTATTCATTGCTATTAATATAATCAGGTTACATTTTTTACATGATTTTATTTCAATTCAATGTAATTTATGAATAATGAAATGTATAGTATTGGTTGATAGTAAAGTCTAGATAAATATATTTTATTTGATTAATTTTATATTCTAAAGGATGAAAATGGAATACTATTTCATTCATAATGAACATGAATTTTCATTGAACACAGCTAAAAAAAATAATGTATTAAAAACTAAATGGGTTGTCCTTGATAGAATAAAATAATTGTTAATATAATATTCATTATCCTATATATGAGCTTTATCATCTATGAAGTTTAGACCATGTATGAGATAATGAAATAATTATAGGAAATGTATGAGAGTTTAATAACATTGAACATTTTTTTGATGTAGTGGTTATTCAGCCTGAGGTTTTAAGAAGTAATATCTCTACATGATCATAGGAATGTTGTAAAAATGTTATGATGTTAGATCAATGACCTTAATGATATGTTTAAGGTTTATTTATATTATTTATCTTCATTATCATTATTATATGTATCAATTAATTAAATGATTATTTTAATAGTGGATCTTGGGGGAAAACTATCCACCTATTATGGGTGATAGAAATATCATCCCGGGATAGGATCATGGATTGAAATGAGTCCAATAACATAGTAGATATTTTAGATATAAATAATGTGAATCAATATTTGGTTAGTATAAAATTCAATGTGAATAAGAATATAAGACTATATGAGAATATATAGGTAAATCAGGTTATCCTAAACCTATATACGAGAAATTTAGTATTATTTTTTGTTAAAAAATAATTATTATAGGAAAGACAAGATGGACTCTATACATTTTTATTTTGGATGTTCCTTCTCTATTAGTGTTATATATGATGGTTAAAATATTATCTTATTGGGTTTTAAAACTCCATTCGAAGAATTTATAATTATTTTTGAGGAATACATTGATTCTATAAATGATATACAATAAATAGAGAATTATTAATATTAAATTTTTTATAATGGGAATTTGTTAGATTATAATTATCTCATGATCATGGAAAAATTAGATGTGAGAGTCTAGAAGAAAAAAGTTACATTGAGTATTTGACAATTTAATACAGAAAATTTCAACAGTAGAACCAAATTTCCAATGGATATAATAATATACAGGGTTTTGAAATAATCATTTTTAACATAGTTTTCATGATCACATAGGTCAATCTGATTGTGTAAAAGTTTGTAATGGGTGGGATTTCATATCTAGTAAGATGATTGGATGGAGAAATAATCAATGAAAAGATAATGTAATTTTTTTTATTTTATGATAATGTTTTATATGCAATCATAATGTGATAATTATATGAGTTATAGTAGAAAAGAGGATATAATCCAAGATAAAATTTATTTCAATTATATTGAATGGTTTTATATAGAAAAAATTTAACGTTTGCATTCAACGTAGATTATAGGAAACCATGGTCCGAGAAGATAAAACATGTGAAAATTGATAATTGTGGGCCGACTCAAATATATTCACATAGAGATTCACTATAGAGTAAGTAATTCATGTATTATTCAAGATGTATAGTGTGGGTTTACATCCTTAATCCAAAATTTGAGTTATTACTATTTTTTTACCAATGAATGTCCATGGTGGGGAATTAGACAATAATAATATTAAAATACTTTTTGATGAATAATTAAAGTTAATCAAATAATAATTGTTTTGAGATGTTTTAAATGATTAAGGGAATGATAAAATAGATTATGCTATTAGGGAACAGAGTAAAATCATATTTCATAGTGGATTTTTAATATGTTATCTAATATAAAATAAGAAATGTGACTACATTCAAATATTTCTATAGATTTTATTAATGTGGTAAAATTTTCTTCGTTCCCTATCAATGTGATCCATTACAAAATAATTTCATAAGATATTAGGATACATATATGGTCTAGAATCCAAAAAGAAGATATATATTTTTAAATCATATGATCTAAAAAATATAAACATATATATCCCAAGGATCGAGATAATCATTAAAATAAGTCCTACAAATTCATATTTAATCTATATTGTGATGAATTATTTTTACTAAGAGATTCTGTTTATTGCAAAGACATTAGAATCTAGAATGTTACAATTAATTAAAATGTAATTCTGAAATTTGAAAGGACTATATAAAATGAATTTTTTAAAATTGAATCAATATTAAATGTCTATGTTCATTTCATTAGATTAAATGGAATAGAATAATTTAAAGAATTATTATTGTTTTTTGAAAGTTATAGGAGATTTAATATTCATTTCATTTCATTGGATATGGGGAGTTACAATGTTTGGTCTTCAATAAAATAGATTCAATTCTATTATATTTTATGATCTCATGTGTGTGTTCTAGATGGTGATGTTTTGGGGTAATAGGTCTGAAAATTGAGGATTTAAATGTTTGGTTACAACGATCTACGTGTATCAGTTAGTTTATTCATATATATGAACCAAAATCGAATGATGTACTACTAATTGATGTAATAGAACCTAAGATCTTAGAAGAATCAAATAGTTTCAGTTATTGAAGTATGACATAGTCTGTTGTAAATAAAAAATAGATAAATTCTTACAAATGAATCAGAGTGGTTAACAGATTAAAATTATGCTAAAAATGGTCTTGTGATAAAATGTGGCATTTATTTCGAAGAGTATTAAGATGATTGTGGTTAAATTTATCATGCTATGAAAATGGGGAATAGTTTCCAAATATAAATAGTAGTTAAAATTGTTAAATTTTTTCTCTTGTATCTAATCATTGGGACATAAAAATATTGATATGATTTATTGATATTGAACATTTATAAATAAGTAAAATGGATATAAAGGAATCATTACTTCATGGTGAGGTAAATGAATAAATTCATTAGAAAAAAATAAATTGTTTCTTTTGAAATTTAAATTGGTGATTATTTTCTAATAAACTAATAATATAACATAATTGAAGTTGGTTACAATGGTATTTTACTAGATGTTATAAATTTCCATTTATAAGAGTGGATTATTGAATATAAAATAAAAAAATTACTATTAAAATTATTTATGGAATGGAAGATTCTTCATTATAATTATTTATGTGGATTGCAGACTTCTATAACATACAATTTTTTTGGTGTTTAGAGAATGTTATTTATTTTTATAGAAGTTTCATAATGAAATAACACTATATGTCTATGATAATATAAGGGATGATGAGAGAGAAACAAATGAATAAAAAAATATGGTTTGGTTTCAGATAATATATATTCAAAAGCTAAATGAGAGGTAAGAAATATATGGATATGTTCTAATATAAATGATATATCTATATACATCGTTTTTCCCAATTGGAATGTTATAACACATGGATGATATGTATGCATATATCGGGATATTTCCATTTTCACTAGCGATAAAAATATTGATGCATAATTTGATATGTATATGGCTAATCAGTTACCAAAAGTGCAGAAAATGATTTTTATGTCAGTAATTTTTTTACTTTGGTTTTGGGACTAATTTATTGCCTGAAACATTATAAATATTGGTTTATATGTCAGTTAATTTAAAACTGATAAAAAACATAAATATGATGGGTTTTTCATGTCGGTTCCTAAAAACGCGATGTAGAAAATTCTTCAGAGTTTATATTTTCTACATCGGCATTAATATAACTGAGATGGTATATAGTTTATTATTCCAGTTATATAAAAACCATGGTAATAAAATCTTCCTCCAATTCATTTTTGTGTTAGTTATTAAAAAACTAATGTGAATTTTTTTTATAATGTCATGTATTTTCATAACCGACATGATAAACCAGGTTCTGAAGTGACTTTTTCCGTCGGTTATTTTTTAACCTACATGAAAACATATATACTACGTCAGTTATTAAATTACCGACGTCAAAAACCATTCCAATGCATTTATTAAGTCTGTTAAAATATAATTGACATAAAAACCTATATATGAAGCATTATTCATGAGATTTGTCGTTTAAATAATGTGAACAAATATATAATATGTTGGTTATTTAATAAGAGATGTAAAAAACCATTATAATGCATTTATTACTTCAGTTGCAAAATAACCAACCTAAAAACCACGTTTTTAAAATAAAACTATTCAACCATTACGATGCTCTGCCAAGGAAGACCTGAAACATGATCAAAACGGAACATTAAAAGAAGAGAATACATACCAAAAAACATTAGAACTATACCATAACAAGAAGAACCAATGAAAAATTAAACATTCAAATTCGTAACATTCAAAACAAAAAAATTCAATTAATATCCCCAAAACCCATTGGACAACCCCTACCCAAATGGATATCCCCCACCCCACCAGAAAACCCCCACCCTCAAGACACTGTCCCACCCCCTAGGACAACTCCCATGGATAGCCCACACTCACCTCAACTCACCAACACCCCTTAACACACTCCCACCCCCAGAACTCCCCCACCCCCTAGACACCCTCCCACCCACTAGACACTACCCCACCCCACTGGACATCCCCATGTACACTCGACCACACCCTGGACACTATCACCCCTGGAAATCCCCCCGCCCCTGGAAAACCCCCACAACCCCCATGAACAGCACCCACCCCCTAGACAACCCCCACCTCCTTGAACAACCCCACCCCAGGACACCACCACCCCCTAGACAGCCCCCCGCCACATGACAGGCCCCCACCACCTAGGCACCCCTTCCACCACTTTGACACCATCCCACCCCTAGACTACCCACCCAACCCTGGACAACCCCCACCCCCTAGACACCAACCACCCCACTAGACACCCCGACACTTATACACACTACCATACCTTAAACACCCCCACCACCTGGACACCGTCCCACCCCAAGACACCCAACACCCTAAATAGGCCCCTGTAACCTTATTCATACACCACCCCATGGACAACCCACCCCTTGGACACCCCCACCCCTTTGACAACACCCCTGGATAGACCCCACCCCCTAGAGACCCTCCCACCCTACCTCCTAGACACCCTCCTACCCCTATGACCTCCATCTCACCCACTAGAGAGCCCCATCCCCCCACCCACCCTCTGGACACTAGTCCACCCCACTTAACACCCCCCTAGTCACCCACCCACCCCCATGACACCACCACACCCCACTGGACTCCTCCACAACCCCCTAGACACACCCACCCCCTGGACTGCACCCACCACCCTGGACACTCCCCAAAACCCTAGACAATCCCCCACCCCCCTAGACACCGCCCCTGTACCCCCCCCCCCCCCCCCCCCGCCGAGACACCCCCACACCTTGAACACCCTCCCCCCCCTAAGAATTCCCCCAACCACTTAGAAAGGCCCCCAACCTTGGAAATACTCCCTCCCCCCCAGACACCCCCACCTACTGGACACCCCCACCCCCTAGACATCCCTCGCCTCATGAACCTCCCCCACCCCCTAGATAGCCCCCGCCTTCACTAGAGACCTCTCCACCACACTGTACATGTGCTTCTGGAAACCCTTCCACTCCTAGAAACCACCCAACCACCTGTAGACACCCCAAGGATATCCCCACCCCTGCACAACCCCCACCCCCTTGACACTACCTGGACAACATCACCCCCTAGGCACCCCTCAAACCCTAGACACCCCACCCCCTCAACACCCCCCTGGATAGGCCCCCACCCCCTGGGACACATGTACCCCCTGGACACACCCAACCCCCTAGACACACACCCACCCCCTGGACACCCCCACACCCTGGTCACCCTCCCACCCCTGTACATCCCCTACCCCTGGACCTCCCTCCTCCCCCTTTGGATAGCCCCCAAACCTAGACCCCACCAACCCCTTGTACAACCCCCTACCCCTTAGACAGCCCGCACCCCCATGACACCCCCCCCATGAAACCATTACTATGTTCTACCAAATTATGAAACAAGTATAAACCATTCAAAAGGCAGACCAAAACAAGACCAGAATCCAATCCAGAAAAACATCATATTTAGAACTAAACAAAATTAACCTGAAAAAAATTAAACATTCGCATATATAACATTAAAAACACATAATATCAACTAAAAAACAAAAATAAAACCCAAAAAACTACCAAATACATAATAATTATTAAAATATTCAAAATTACATTTTAGAATAAAAACTACATAAAATTGAATCAAACTGTTAAAAAAATTAACCATTTCACTCCAAAGAGTTTGAACTCTTGAGCACTATAGGGTTGAGGGTCATTAAATATTTACAAATTAAATGGATATTATTTAATATTTATAATGAAAATATCAAATGAAATATTATGGAAAATTTTATAAGTAAATCATACCAGGTCAAACATCACTATTGTATCGGGATGGTGGCATGGGGGTCCGTGGGGGTGGGGGTGCCTTGGGGGTGGGGTCGTGTCCAAGGGGGTGGGGGTGGGAGTTTTTCCAGGGTGTGGGGGTTGTCAAGGAGGCGGGGGATGTCCAAGGCGGTGGGTTGTCTAGTCAGTCAGGGGTGTATAAGGGGTGGGGGTGTCCTAGAGGTGGGGGTGTCTATATGGGTGGGGGTGTCTAGGGGGTGTCTTGGGGTGGGGGATATCGACGAGTTGGGGAAATTAATGGGGTTGGGGGACCCTAGAGGGGTTCGGTGGTGTCTATGGGGTGGGAGGGTGTCCAGGGGGTTGTGATGGGGGTTGTTCATTGGGGGTGGAGTGGTGTCTAAGGGGTGGGGGTTGTCCAGGGGTGCAAGGGAGGTCTTGGAGATGGGGTGTCCAGGGGTGGGAGGATGTCCAATGGTGGGGCCTATCTAGGGGGTGAGGCTATCTAAGGGGTGGAGGGTGTCTATGGGGTGGGGTTGTCTAGGGGGTGGGGTGTCTTGTGTGGTGGGTGGTGTTCATGGGTGTGGGGGCTGTCTAGGGGGTTAGGGGATGTCTAGGGCATGGGGAGATCCATGGTGATGGGGGATGTCTAGGGGTGGGGGGAATCCATGGGGGTGTATATGTGTTGTGGGTTTCCATGGGGTGGAAGGTTTCTAGGGGGTGGGGGTGGGGGCTATCCAGGGGATGGGGTGACCATGTTGGTGGGGGTGTCGGGGGGGGGGGGGGGGCTGTCAAAGGGGGTGATGGTGTCCTGAGGATTTCCAATGGGGGAGGTGCTGGTGTTTAGGGGCTGAGGATGATTTCCAAGGGGGTAGGCTATGTCAGGGGGTGGTGTTCAAGGGGGTTCTAGAGTTGGGGGTGTCCTAGGGGTGTCCTGGGGTGGTGCCCTGGGGTGTGAGGGGCCTGTCCAACCCCTACCCCCATGGATAACCCCCACACCTGGACACCCCCACCCTATAGACACTCACACCCCGATGGAAAACCCCAAAACCATTGGATAGACACCACCCACAGACTCCCCCACTCCCAGTACACCCCACCCCCATGGGCAGCCACCCCACCCCCTGGTCTCTCCCACCCCTTGTATTCCCCTACCACTTGTACAACCCCCTCAACCACCTTGTCCCCCCCCCAAAACCACTAGACACCCCTACCCACTTCAACGTTCCCCTCACCACTGGAAACAACCCCCATACTCTTTGACACCCATGTACACCCCCACCGCCTTGGACAACCACCCACCCTTAGACACCCCCACTCACATGGACCGCCCCCATAACCATGCCCCCACCCCCTTAGACACCCCTATTCCATTGGCTAGCCCCCTAACCCTATGGACACCCCCACCCCCTTGGACACCACCTGGGTATCCACCCTACCCATTGGACACCCCCCAAGACATATCCATCCACCTCGTGGATAGCCCCCACCCCCTTGGACACCCAACCCACATGGACAGCCCCCCGCCCCAACTCCCTGGATAGCCCCTTTCCCCACCTCCACCACTGGACAACCCCCACCCCCATGACACCCCTACCCTGGTGGAGAACCCCGTTACCCCCTCAACACCCACACCCCCTGGACACCACTAACCCCCTTAAGAAACCCCCTGTCACCCCCTAGACACCCGACCCCCTTGGACACCCCCTGGACACCACCACCCCCTTAGAAAACCCCTGCCACCTAGACAGCCCCCACTCAATGCACACCCCCTAGACACAATCGACCACCTTAGACAAGACCCTCACCCCACTAGACACCCCCTCTACACCTAAACACCCCTATACCCTTGGAATACCCCTCACCTCTGGATACCCCCAACCCCCTAGACACCCCTACACCCTTGGACAGCCCCCACCCCCTAGACACCCCATGCCCCCTTGACACCCATACCCCATTGGACAAACCCTCACCCCTTAGACTTCTACCACCCCCTTGGAAATACCTAGACACCCTCAAACCCTTGGATAGATGCCACCCCCTAGGCATCCCCACCCCCTGAACACCCCCCCCCACACACACACAAGAAAGTACACACCTAGACACGTGATGGAACACACAAAAATCGTAAATATTCATGATATCACATCCATGGTTTATTTTAATAGAAAATAATTTCACATGGTATAAGAGAACACTATGAAACATACCATGATAACTAGATTAAGTATTGAAAAATTATATCTCATAAGAAATGTATAGGGTATCGTGAAAAATAAAAAATGAAACTGATGCATGTGAGGATTACTTTAGTGTTTCAAGTTTACCAGATCGATCTGGTGATAATATTGATGATGAATGATGTTGGAAAAACATGGTCAGAGGGAAAAAATTCAAAGAATCCTTTCTATGGTTTCCATGTGAGGGAGATGATTCACAGGTCCCCCGATCAAAGAAGACATATTAACCTTATATGGGGTGTGATTAATCATTTTATAGCTTTATCACATCGGTTATTAAATAAAAAAACTGGCAAACTATTTTTTTATGTTTATAACATCGGTTATTGAATAAACGATATAGAAATCCCTTTATCACGTTACTTATTATATAACTGACGTGATAAATTGATTTTCATGATTTATCACGTCTGTTGTAAAATAACCGAAGTGATAAACCATTTTTTTCAACATTGCACATCAGTTATACAAAACCAATGGGAAAAACACTGACCTGTTTGACATTTTTGGCACTAGGGTAATATATGGGGGAAATATTTGTGGATTAAATAGAGAGTCGAAGGAAATCACACCAAAAACTCATGAATTGGATTTTTTGTTATCTCCAATGGTAAAAATACATGATCATGTTACATATAACTAAAGATCCATTGTTTGTTTTTGTTGATATGGATTTAGAGGACATAAAAATAATAATATTACTTCTATAGGTTATGTAATTGATCATGGTGGAATTAGAATAAGATGTATGCCATGTTTACTTTTTATAACAACACTTTTTATATTTAATCATTAATATATATCTTTCATGGATGTTGGGAATGAATTTAAATGGTTATTTTTTAATGTTCTGTAAATGGGTTAGGAAAGTAGATTAAACTATTTTACTATTCAAATTAATATAAATGTTTTTAAAATTATATATATTTGTCATAAAATAAGGTTATTAACTCTATAATAAATCTAATAATCCTAAAATATCATTTTACATAGAAGATTATAGAGTATAGAGTTATTTAATTATAGATAATTGGTGGTATCCACAATAAGATAGGCATGTTCAACTTTGATCTACTATATAGAATTATAATGAAATATTCTGCAAAAATAATTGTAGGGTGATCATTATCTAGTGGAGATATTATTATTGAATATAAGTAAAAAAAATTAATTCATAAATTTTTTTTAGTGTTTCTTATTGTTATATATGTTCTCAATCTCTAATATATATGAAAATATAAGGAAATATGTTATATATTATTCCAAATAATTTTTTGAAAACTGATTGTAGAAATTGTATGGAGGTAGGGGATTCCAATAGGGGTTACCTTCAGGGTTCATTGCATAATCTTCACTATAGTGTTCTAGGTCATCTAGGAGGGTGGAAAATGTGATATACGGTAAACTGAACTCAATTATTTCTCTAAAAGAATGTGTTCTTCCTTCTGTTTCAATAAAATCCAAAATTTTATTATGGTATATTAATATTTCTATTTTTGATTAATTCCAATAGTATTTTCAAGATAAAATAGTATTAGTTGTATTTTGAGTCTTGCGGGTGTTTTAGGGGTTTGGGACAATAATTAATGGGAATTTAGGACATCCTATGAATGTTTCATGGGTAGTTTATTATTATTATAAATAGGGCATATGGGGAATCCATGTCACGACCCCCTCCCCACAAAGTGTACCCCTCTTGGGCCAGCAAAGTGAAAAGGGAGATAATGACCCCCGAGTCCCGCCTCCAGTAGGCCCCAGGTTGGCGACTAGCACCGAGGGTATAATAACATACAAATGGGAGGCATTACCCTCTAAGAGAACACATGCAGAAGAGAGAGATAGAATAGACTCCAATCAACTCCAACTCAGAACTGAAATATAAAAGGAAACCAAGTACATATATGAAATGTCATGCAAAAGTACTACAACTGAAAGGGGAAACTAAAAGTACCCAAAAGAAAGTAAAACAACAGCGACCACAAGCCCGAACAGCTCCTCCTCCAACCGCAAGCTAGTAGTAACCAGCTTGATCTCCAACCTGATCCAAGTGACCTGAAAAACAGTTTATATGTACATAGGGTGAGTATAACAGTATACTCAGTAGGATCCTCCCCAAGACTCTCGTGCAAAAGTAAAGAAAGCATGCTAAAGCCCAGTGAACAACAAGTGAAACTAACTCGTCACCTAAACACGTATACTATGTTCCCAACCTCAACATGGATACTCTCACCAAGTAACGCATACAAGAATATAGCATATAGTAAAGAATATCAAGGGTACCCCGCTACTACTTCCCCACTGGTTTTCCGCTTTACCCCAACGACATACGTCCTGTGCATCTCTCTCCAAAGGCTTGCCCGCAGACACCTGGGCTAAGCTCCACAATCTGCACCTCTTGCACCACAAAGGCTTTCCCGCAGACACCTGGGCGAAGCACCACACCGTCCTCACAACCAAAAGTAACCAGGTAATTTCCGGGAGCCACCACAACTCGCATAACGTGTATCATACGTTGGGTATAATACCTCAAGCCATTACAGCCCATACACCGAGTAAGGATCCCCAAGCCATCATAGCCTATACACGTTACACCTATAGTAGTCCGTAGGATACTATATCTAGAATATATGTGTGTGAATAAACACAAGCCATTACAGCCCTCTACACACATATATCGGGTAACTAACCACTGAGCCTCATGGAACAAGTATCTACCAAGAGAAGAGATCGGAGCCAAAGGGGGTAGTCACCCATTCAACCTCCCATCAGAATGTTGGGGAAAACACCCCCCCCCCCAGGTCTCAGAATCCCCGGGGTGTCAGTTTCCCTTACCGACAGCGTGGAGTAGCGTATAGAAACACAAAAAGTACAGAATATATAAGTAACTCACATCCCACTATGGGCATTACCTAGTCTTAGATACAACTGCAGCTAACGTCTCTCAGACTCCAGGCTGCTACTTCTAAGACTAGGTATCCTATAAGCACACAAACTTTTGAAGAGGTTTATTAGATTAATCCATTCTCATTTTATCATTTCCATTGTACGTTAATTAATTCTTTAATCATTAATTAAGAATGAACAATTTCTCATCAAACTGAATTGGCATTACATTCAAAAACAACTGCTCCTTTTTAAGATTCACATTACCTTTAAATTCCAGCATCTCCATCCCCGTGGATTCTCACCATTTAATCAAACATTCATTACAGAATTACTTTTCCACATTCCCAGGCATTCTAGAAAAACATCATATGCTTCTAAACACAAAGGAGGCTCAACACGATGAATAGATATACTACCCGTCGTGTCTTTTCCGCCTATAGAAAGAGAATATACCCATTCTCCCTCGAGAGGCTAAACACGGAAAGCACGTGGCATACCCCGTGCGTCTTCGCCTCCATCAGAAGAAGGGTAGCAAGACCAGCTTCCTTGAGCAGTGGGGAAAAGAAAAGCAGATTAACATTCAAGAAAACTACAAGCAACCAGCAACCACCTCCATCCCATTCCATCACCCCTGGTGTCCTCCCTGACACCCACATGCATAAACTGATGCATCTCGCCACTCTAGGTGTCATCTGCTGCTATAACCACAAGGCCTCCATGCCTCCACATATCACAACAACCATCCAGGCTCACATCACAGCACGAGAAACAAGAAAACAAACATCACATCATGGGATCTTGACCCTTTAACAAACAAGAGGGTAACTCAGAACCCTTTTAGAAATTCCCAGATAATCTGTTCTCTAATCCATATTGAATTGGCAGATTTTTTATTCGTAGGTTCCAATCATGGATACCTATTCAGCAAGCTATCACAATTAAATAACCATGCTTACTTCCCTAATTTGATTATCCTCAAATTAGAACAACTAAAACAACGACAATAACCATATTAATTTACATGCCTCTTTATCTTTAGCCAATTAATTAACAATTAATTCCGGCTTTACGTTCATTATCAATTTCTATCATGAACGAACAAAAAATCAAAGAAAACATAGATATCACTATATATGGGAAAACAGGAGGCAAACCGTTATCACAGTATAAAGCAACAACATGCGATCAACCAATTCATTTAATCTGGTTCAAGTATTTAATTAGGTCAATTTCATTGTGATCCAAAGAGATAAATCATGCTAATTCTACGATTCCACATATAAAATTAGAGAAGCCATGAATCCCCTTCCTCAAACAGTTCCTCACGTTCCTTATCCACACAACAGGTCACGATCCCCCCCTCGCGACAACTGCATCCACCGGAGGATGCTGCGGTACGACAGTACCAACCAACCCCAAGAAAACCCATTAGAATCTTGGATAATACATGGTATAATTATGGAAAAGAGGATATGAGAAGATGAACCCCAAAAGAGTGACGATACAACATTCCTTATATCGAAGATTGATCGACATGGCTTAGTTGCATCCAAAACAGAACAGAACCAATCCTCGGGGTAAAGATTGATTGTGCAACTCCTACGGAAAGGATTTGAAAGGTTCTAGTGTCTCTTAGCTGAGAAAAAATTGAAAGAACAAGGGAGAATGATATCTCGTCCCTTTTTAAGATTTAATGGGGCGACGGTTTAAGATCCGGTTAATTCTCCATTAAAAACGGATCGCATTAACCCACACGGTTTGACCAAGTAAAACATTCCAAGCCGTAGGAATAATTAATATAGGATTTATGGCATTTCAAACGGCCTTAAGAGCCCTTAAAATAAGGCATTAAATGTATTTTACATCAAAAGAAATGTCAAAAGGGGCAAAAATGTAGGTGTCTGGAAACACTGTTCACCCACCGTTACTGTACATGAAACCGATCTGTGAAACCGATCTATGAAACCGATCTGTGAAACTGATCTGTGAAACCGATCTGTGAAACCGATCTGTGAAACCGATCTGTCATACCGATCTGTGAAACCGATCTGTCACACTGATCTGTGAAACCGATCTGTCAGACCGATCTGTGAAACCGATCTGTCACACCGATCTGTGAAACCGATCTGTCACACCGATCTGTGAAACCGATCTGTCAGACCGATCTGTGAAACCGATGTGTCACACCGATCTGTGAAACCGATCTGTCACACCGATCTGTGAAACCGATCTGTCATACCGATCTGTGAAACCGATCTGTCACACCGATCTGTGAAACCGATCTGTCAGACCGATCTGTGAAACCGATCTGTCACACCGATCTGTGAGACCGATCTGTCAGACCGATCTGTGAAACCGATCTGTCACACCGATCTGTGAGACCGATCGGTGAGACCGATCTATTACTGTTCATAAAACTGTAAACACTGTTCACAGAACTGGAAAATTGGCAAAGTGTTGGGGATAAGTCCCCTTGACCTCCCGGAACACCTCCAACACCAACATTTCACAAAGTAATGGACCGGAGAGGTCTGGGACATTACATTAGATACCTCTCAAAACATTCTCGTCATAGAGAACTAAAAACCAACCCAGAAGAGAAGAGGGGTCCGAACAACAACCCCATAAGATACCTCCTAGGGAAAAACCACCATGAATTGTTCGAAAGCTGGAACAAAACTATGAAATCCGGGAACAAACAATCCATACCCAAAAAATTCATTCACAACATCACATCAAAGGTACATAAATAAAACATGAAAGGTCTAACCATAGAGGAAACATCATTACATTAAAGGAGTTAAACATTAAACAACTCTGGGTTCTGAGCACGTATCTGTGTCTCACGCTCCCAGGTACTCTCCTCCATGCCACCGTGTCGCCACAAGACACGAACTAAGGGGATAGAACGCCCACGCAACACTTTCTCCTTGCGTTCTTGGATCTCCACAGGTCGCTCCTCGAAGGTTGCATCATCGTCAATACCGATCTCTCCCCAATCGATAACATGAGATTCATCATGAAGATAACGACGGAGCTGTGATACATGGAAAACATCATGTATCCGACTCATATGAGGGGGAAGTGCTACTCGATATGCCACAGCTCCAACACGATCCAACACCTCGAAAGGACCAACAAACCGGGGAGAAATCTTACTTCCACGACCAAACCTTCGCTGTCCACGACGGGGAGTCACCTTTAGAAACACATGATCCCCAACATTAACCTCTAACGGTCTCCTTCTTTGATCAGCATATGATTTCTGACGATCTTGTGCTGTCTTCATCCTCTCACGAATCACCTGAACAATCTCTGTTGTATTCTGCACTAGTTCTGGTCCGAGAATTGCTAACTCTCCGACCCCAGTCCAGCACAACGGAGAACGGCATGGCCGGCCATACAAGGCTTCAAACGGCGCCATACCGATGGTAGAGTGAAAACTATTATTGTAAGCGAACTCTACCAAGGGTAAGTGCTTCACCCATGAACCTCCAAAATCAAGAACACAAGAGCGCAACATATCTTCAAGAGTCTGGATGGTTCGCTCTATCTGACCATCCGTTTGAGGATGAAAAGCAGTGCTAAGGCAGAGTTGAGAGCCAAAAGCATGCTGGAGACCTCTCCACACCCTAGAGGTAAAACGAGGATCTCGATCAGAAATGATCGTCTTAGGAACTCCGTGAAGCCTCACCACCTCCTCCAGATACTGCCTCGACAAAACCTCCACTGAGCTCGACTCCTTGATTGCTATGAAGTGGGCCGATTTAGTTAAACGATCCACTACCAACCATATAGCATCATGTCCTCCCGGAGCTCGAGGTAAACCTGTAACAAAGTCCATTGAGATGTCCTCCCACTTCCACTGAGGAATCTCTATCTGTTGGAGAAGACCACTAGGAACACGGTGTTCGGCCTTCACCTTCTGGCATACTAAACATTGAGACACACACTCTGCAACCATACATTTCAGCCCAGGCCACCAGAACTGACTCCTTAAGGATCGGTACATCTTCGTCACACCAGGATGTACTGCCAAGGGTGAACTATGGAACTCTCGGAGAACCGTCTCGCGCATCGCCAAGGGAACAAACAGCCTTCCATGATACAACACTCGGTGTTGTTCATCCTCCGACCAACCATCAGGGGCCTCCCCACAAACAACTCTATCTCTCCAAACTTCCACCTCTAGATCACCCAACTGAGACTCTTCCACCTTTTGCATCAGGGATGACTGCACCGTCATCTAGAAAAGACAACCTCTACCCCCAACTTCTCCCATATCAAGATGTAATGCTGACAGTTCCTCCATTACTCTCCAAGAATCACCAGATTCACGCACAACATCATTACGTGACTTTCGGCTTAGTGCATCAGCTACAACGTTCCCTTTTCCATGTGTATATGATATTTCAAAGTCGTATTCCTGCAAGAACTCCATCCACTGACGCTGCCTCAAGTTCAAGTCACGTTGGGAGAAAACATACCTCAAACTCTTATGATCGGTGAAAACCACAAAGTGCTCACCAATGAGGTAATGTCTCCACAACTTCAGAGAAAACACCATGGCTGCCAACTCAAGATCATGGGTGGCGTAGTTGCGTTCATGGGGACGCAATTGTCGGGACCCATAAGAAACAACTGACCTTTGCTGGATGAGAACACAGCCTAGCCCCAGATGTGAAGCATCACAGAAAACATCAAACTGGACTCCCTCCGCTGGAAGACAAAGGACTGGAGCACTTACCAACTTCCCCATTAGATATTCGAATGCTGCCTGACACTGATCAGTCCATATGAACACTTGATCCTTCTTGGTCAAAGCTGTCAGAGGAGTTGCAACTCAGGAGAAATTGGCTACAAACCTCCTATAATAGCCTGCGAGACCAAGGAAACTTCGCACCTCTGACACGGTCTTGGGGGCTACCCATGACACCACTGCTTCTATATTCGATGGATCCAAAGCTACTCCCTGTTGGGACACAACATGCCCTAAGAAACGAACTTCTCGAGCCCAGAACTCACACTTGGACAACTTCCCAAACAACTGATGTTGGCGAAGAACTCCCAAAACGGCTCGTAGATGCTCTGCATGCTCTTCTTCAGATGTCGAGTACACAAGGATGTCATCGATGAAAACCACAACAAACATGTCCAAGAATTCACAGAACACAGCATTCATCAACCCCATGAAAACAGCTGGAGCATTCGTCACGCCGAATGGCATTACAACAAACTCATAATTCCCATGACGACAACGGAAAGTAGTCTTCGGGATATCCTCATCCTTTACACGCATCTGATGATATCCTGACTGCAGTCGATCTTTGAGAACCAACTTGCACCCTTCAGTTGATCGAATAGGTCATCAATCCGTGGAAGAGGATAGCGATTATTTATTGTCACATTGTTTAATCGATGATAATCGACACACAACCGCAAACTGTCGTCAGCCTTTTTCACAAACAAAACTGGTGCACCCCACGGTGACACGCTTGGCCGAACAAAACCAAACTGCAATAGACCATCGAGCTGTATACGTAGCTCTCGTAACTCAGAAGGGGCCATCCTATACGGATACATAGAGATAGGAGACGCTCCCGGCTTTAGCTCGATCCCAAACTCGATCTCTAGTTGAGGGGGTAAGGATACAACCTCTTCTGGAAAGACGTCAGGGTACTCCTCTACGAACCTAGGAAACGTCAACTGTTCAACCTCTGAAGAACTCATCATCATCCCAGCCATCAGGGATGATAAGGAAGGAACTCGCCTATGACTCATTCGAGGATCTCTCTCACCAACAAACACCACTTCCTCTCCATCTTCATCAAATAAAACGACCTTCTTCTTGTAGCAATCCACAATATCATGCACCGAATACAAACAATACATGCCGAGGATGACATCATATGGTTGTATTCGTAAACATAGGAAGTCTCCCCAAGAGCGGTGCTGCCCCAACACTAGCTCACTGTCTCTATATACTTCAAACAAGCTTGCTCGACCTCCAACTGGCGTAGTCAACACCAAGGGCACTGGAAGCCTCTCTACCTCAAGTCCCAGAGCGTGGACAAGGGTAGGGGATATAAAGGAGTGCGTTGCTCTTGAATTAAACAAGGAATACACCAAGGTAGAAAACAAGAAAAGGGTACCTCGGACGACGTCTGGATCGCCTGGAGCTGGCAATGCTAGAGCATGAAGCTAACCACGACCACCTCCACGGCCTCTTTGACCCTAATGACGACCACCACCACGGCCGCGCTCTTCTCTCTGAGGACGGGGAGTGTCATGGGGCTATCCTCTTCCTGCTCCATCTACCCTCTGGTGATCTAAAGCTGGTGCAACCTGCTTCTGCTGCCTCGGATGGAACTGCCTCAACGGAGGAACTTGGAGTGGAGCGTTTGGTGCATGATGACTGCTCTGAAAAGTCGGGCACTCCCGTTGCTGATGACCACGACCACCACAAGAAAAACAAGCGCCTGATCCCTTGGCAGAGGTCTAAGAGTTTCTACCTCCGTAGAAACGAGATGGGAAGGGCTGGGACCTACCCCCAGGTGAACGAAAACTCTTCTGTCCTGAAAACTGGAAACCCCGGACAACAGCTCTACTTCGTGAGGAATCATGACAATTCCCCTCTCGTGACGATCCGGTCCTAGCCAAAGTCCTCTCAACAACCTCTGCCCTCGCCAGCACCTCAAGATATGTCTTCAGCATAAATGGGGTGACCTGGTGCTGGATCTCTGGACGCAAAGCCTCCTCGAAATGCCTCGCCCTGGCCTCCTCATCTGGTAACAGGTCTGAAGCATATCGTAGAAGGTTCCTGAAACGAATTCCAAACTCTCGAACACTGGAGCTCCCCTGTCGAAGGGTAAGAAGCTCCTGGCGACTGGACGCCTTCGCAGTCGAAGAAAGAAACTCGACTCTAAACCTGTCTCGAAACTCCTCCCATGAGATCGCTGACTCCTCACGATCCCCGAGGAACAAGAACCACTACTGTCTTGCTGCTCCACGCAACATCGTCACAACCAAGGACACCCAGTGTTCCTTCCGAGCATGAATCGAACTGAATCCTATCTCGACCTCCTCCAACCAGTCTTCTGTGATTGCATCTGAAACGGAGCCCTCGTACTTCTATAGACTCTGTCACTGAAACTCTCGGAGTGTCTTCCTCCAAGTGTCATCGTCGTCAACCTCTACCCGGCGGCGATCTGCTGGAACAGCCTGCTGGGCACCTTCTGTGCAAACCGGGCGAGGACGTCGACCTAGAGCCATACCTGTAAAATAACAACCGTTAGAGCTCCTAAGCCTGGAATATGGAAGACTCAACATTAATTAATTAATTATTTTGTTTTATTAATTTTTGGTTACCTATCCCAAGGTCTACCCATTCAAACACAGGCGCAAAGAATAATGATGCATGATCCTTTCCTAGGTCTTTACCCTGCAACCATTATCACTTTGATTAGTAGCCATCGTAAACTTAAAGTTCCGTGCAACATATCATAGGGGGCCCTGAACGCCTATGTCTCTACTGGTCTCCTGTGTTTACCCCACTTGCTAAACATGAATGACACCATTTCCCTACCATCCCATGCATCCTCACCTGTGCCTAACTTCAAAATCTATCCTATCCCTCAATCAGACCTCTGATACCACTCTGTCACGACCCCCTCCCCACAAAGTGTACCCCTCCTGGGCCAGCAAAGTGAAAAGGTAGATAATGACCCCTGAGTCCCGCCTCCAGTAGGCCCCAGGTTGGCGACTAGCACCGAGGGTATAATAACATACAAATGGGAGGCATTACCCTCTAAGAGAACACATGCAGAAGAGAGAGATAGAATAGACACATATCAACTCCAACTCAGAACTGAAATATAAAAGGAAACCAAGTACATATATGAAATGTCATGAAAAAGTACTACAACTGAAAGGGGAAACTAAAAGTACCCAAAAGAAAGTAAAACGACTGCGACCACAAGCCCGAACAACTCCTCCTACAACCGCAAGCTAGTAGTAAACAGCCTGATCTCCAACCTGCTCCAAGTGACCTGAAAAACAGTTTATATGTACATAGGGTGAGTATAACAGTATACTCAGTAGGATCCTCCCCAAGACTCTCGTGCAAAAGTAAAGAAAGCATGCTAAAGCCCAGTGAACAACAAGTGAAACTAACTCGTCACCTAAACAGGTATACTATGGTCCCAACCTCACCATGGATACTCTCACCAAGTAACGCATACAAGAATATAGCATATAGTAAAGAATATAAAGGGTACCCCGCTACTACTTCCCCACTGGTTTGCCACTTTACCCCAACGACATACGTCCTGTGCATCTCTCTCCAAAGGCTTGACCGCAGACACCTGGGCTAAGCTCTACAATCTGCACCTCGTGCACCACAAAGGCTTTCCCGCAGACACCTGGGCGAAGCACCACACCGTCCTCACAACCAAAAGTAACCAGGTAATTTCCGGGAGCCACCAGAGCTCGCATAATGTGTATCATACGTCGGGTATAATACCTCAAGCCATTACAGCCCATACACCGAGTAAGGATCCTCAAGCCATCATAGCCTATACATGTTACACCTATAGTAGTCTGTAGGATACTATATCCAGAATATATGTGTGTGAATAACCACAAGCCATTACAGCCCTCTACACACATATATGGGGTAACTAACCACTGTGCCTCATGGAACAAGTATCTACCAAGAGAAGAGAGAAGAGCCAAAGGGGGTAGTTAGCCATTCAACCTCCCATCAGAATGTTGGGGAAAACACCCCCCCCCAGGTCTTAGAATACCCAGGGTGTCAGCTTCCCTTACCGACAGGGTGGAGTAGCGTATAGAAACACAAAAGGTACAGAATATATAAGTAACTCACATCCACACTATGGGCATTACCTAGTCTTAGATAAAACTGCAGCTAACGTCTCTCAGACTCCAGGCTACTACTTCTAAGACTAGTTATCCTATAAGCACACAAACATTTGAAGAGGTTTATTAGATTACTCCATTCTCATTTTATCAGTTCCACTATACGTTAATTAATTCTTTAAACATTAATTAATAATGAACAATTTCACATCAAACTGAATTGGCATCACATTCAAAAACAACTGCTCCTTTTAAAGATTCACATCACCTTTAAATTCCAGCATCTCCATCCCCTTGGATTTTCACCATTTAATCAAACATTCATTACATAATTACTTTTCCACATTCCCAGGCATTCTAGAAAAACATCCTATGCTTCTAAACACAAAGGAGGCTCAACACGGTGAATAGATATACTAGCCGTCGAGTCTTTTCCGCCTATTGAAAGAGCATATACCCATTATCGCTCGAGAGGCTAAACACGGAAAGCACGTGGCATACCCCGCGCGTCTTCGCCTCCTTCAGAAGAAGGGTAGCAAGACCAGCTGCCTTGAGTAGTGGGGTAAAGAAAAGCATATTAACATTCAAGAAAACCGCAAGCAACCAGCAACCACCTCCATCCCATTCCATCACCCCTGGTGTCCTCCCCGACACCCACATGCATAAACTGATGCATCTTTCCACTCTAGGAGTCATCTGCTGCTATAACCACAAGGCCTCCATGCCTCCACATATCACAACAACCATCTAGGATCACATCACAGCACAACCAGCAGGAAAACAAACATCACATCATGGTCTCTTGACCCTTTAACAAACAAAAGGGTAACTCAGAACCCTTTTAGAAATTCCCACGTAATCTGTTCTCTAATCCATATTGAATTGGCAAATTTGTTATTCGTAGGTTCCAATCATGGATACCTAATCAGCAAGCTATCACAATTAAATAACCATGTTTACATCCCTAATTTGATTATCCTCAAATTAGAACAACTACAACAACGACAATAACTAGATTAATTTACATGCCTCTTTTTCTTTAGCCAATTAATTAATAATTAATTCTGGCTTTACATTCATTATCAATTTCTATCATGAACGAACAAAAAATCAAATAAAACATAGATATCACTATATCTAGGAAAACATGAGGCAAACCGTTATCACGGTATAAAGCAACAACATGCGATCAACCAATTATTTTAATCCGGTTCAAGTATTTAATTAGGTCAATTTCATTGTGATCCAAAGAGATAAATCATGCTAATTCTACGATTGCTCATATACAATTAGAGAAGCCATGAATCCCCTACCTCAAACAGTTCCTCATGTTCTTTATCCACACAACAGGTCACGATCCTCCCCTCACGACAACTGCATCCACCGGAGGATGCTGCGGTACGACAATACCAACCAACCCCAAGAAAACCCATTAGAATCTTGGAGAATACATGGTATAATTATGGAAAAGAGGATAGGAGAAGATGAACCCCAAAAGAACGATGATACAACATACCTTATATCGAAGATTGATCGACACGGCTCAGTTGCATCCAAAACAGAACAGAACCAATCCTCTGGGTAAAGATTGATTGTGTAACTCCTACGGAAAGGTTTTGAAAGGTTCCAGTGTCTCTTAGCTCAGAAAAAATGGAAAGAACAAGGGGTAATGATATCTCATACCTTTTTAAGATTTAATGGGGTGACGGTTTAAGATCTGATTAATTCTCCATTAAAAACGGATCGCATTAACCAACACGGTTTGACCAAGTAAAACATTTCAAGCCATAGGAATAATTAATATAGGATTTATGGCATTTGAAACGGCCTTAAGAGCCCTTAAAATAAGGCTTTAAATGTAATTTACGTCAAAAGAAATGTCAAAAGGGGAAAAACTGTAGGAGTCTGGAAACACTGTTCACCCACAGTTACTGTACATGAAACCGATCTGTGAAACCGATCTGTGAAACTGATCTGTGAAACCGATCTGTGAAACAGATCTGTGAAACCAATCTGTCAGACCGATATGTGAAACCGATCTGTCACACCGATATGTGAAACTGATCTGTCAAACCGATCTGTGAAACCGATCTATCACACTGATCTGTGAAACCGATCTGTCTCACCGATCTGTGAAACCGATCTGTCAGACCGATCTGTGAAACCGATGTGTCACACCGATCTGTGAAACTGATCTGTCACACCGATCTGTGAAACCGATCTGTCAGACCGATCTGTGAAACCAATCTGTCACACTGATCTGTGAAACCGATCTGTCAGACCGATATATGAAACCGATCTGACACACCGATCTGTGAGACCGATCTGTCAGACCGATCTGTGAAACCGATCTGTCACACTGATCTGTGAGACCGATCTGTCAGACCGATCAGTGAGACCGATCTGTTACTGTTCATAAAACTGGACACACTGTTCACAGAATTGGGAAATTGGCAAAGTGTTGGGGATAAGTCCCCTTGACCTACTGGAACACCTCCAACACCAACATTTCACAAAGTAATGGACCAAAGAGGTCCGGGCCATTACAATCCAAACTGAACTTTCATGAATAGAGGAATTATGCATGGTTCACACACCATTATTAAAAAATATGCGAGATTATTAGGTAATTATCTGACATGGACCCCTTTTGGATAGATGTAGACATATGGTTGATCCTCAGTTTGGAAAACATAGTGTCCAAACCAAGCACCGATAAAAAGTGGGATTTTACATTTTTATCCCATTGGGATTTTAGGTGGTTCTGTAAATTACTTCTCCCATTTCATCTCTATCAACTCTTTTAAATACTTGAAACTACCATGGAATACTAAGGGTCATTCTCCATTTATTATAGGCCATTTGGATTACCTATGGGTGAAGATTGAATCTCTCAGTAGGTCTTATGATCCACTTTTTTCTCTCATCTAGATAAAGGATTCAGTTTTTGTTCTTCTTCTTCTGAAGTAATAAAACCCTCTTTTGCAAGGCGACCACAGTTTAGGTATTCAAAGGATACTTAAATATAGTTAAAAGGATGTGTTTAATCATGTTATCATCTATAAATTTGATGATTGTGGTCTAAATGTTAAATTCCATATTCATGACGTTGAATCGTACATGTGTGACTAGGTTAATGGTAATATATAGATGTTAATTTTATAAAGTTAAAAGGATTTGTTATAATTGTTTTCTAAATAGATATTTGTGTCCCTCATGTTCCCTATGGGATTAATTTAAGTTTACTAGACAACTTTAGGGACACCCATGTGGTGTTATGACATTCCCAACTATAGAAATTAGTAATATTAATCATTGAATTGACTTTGATATAGTATGTCCAATTATGAACATGTTGATATGATAGATGATCTAAAAAGATAATATTAATAGTTTTGTGTAGACATTGATATTGTCATAAGGGATTGTTTGGTTTGATATGATATGAGTTGCATGGAATGTATTGATTGTTCAAAATTACTTATAAATTGAACATGATTTTTTTATTTTTTCAATTCATGTAAAATCTAATACCCAATCATATTTTTGTTGTTAGTTACTTGAGAGTTACAAGGGTTTTCTCATACATTATGTAAAATTAAATTAAAAAAATAAATTGCGATTTTGTTCATCCACATGATAGTCTAGTAAATCATATGAACGATGGTCCAATAAATGTTTTCACAAAAAACATAAACATTGAACCATTGTTTTCTATTACGTACCTATTATTTTCCCATTATGGTAAAAGATTGATAAATTATTCATAGGTTCACTTGTGCTTTCAAAATATGGGAATTTGGGGTTATCAATGTCTTTAAAGGGGAAACATCCACTCAGTCAGGATATGGTTTCCATTCCTTATGAATTATGAAATTCTATTCCTCTATGTATTATGATTTTGTAATGAGATACTAAACATATTCAAACATATTTTTGAATATTTTATAATGATTTATTGAGGCCTAATATTTGTGACATTTTTATTTTCATTTTCGTACACAAATTTCCAAATTTCGGGTTTCCTTGTAGATAATGATTGAATTTTAAAAACACGTAGTGGGAAATAATAAATTTTTTTGGATTGGAATGTACAAGTATATTGGTTACCATGACTGAGAGATATCTAATTTACTATATTCCAAAACAAATGGTGGTTTAAATCATTCTGGAATAATAATAAATTTAATGAGAGATGCAACATCTTGTATTAGAGGAGCATTCTTAGTTGGAGTGTTTACGTTGTGCAACTCATCAGTACAAAATTATAATAACCCAATCTCAATATCACACCTCACTAATTATGGTGTGTTGGAATCCATGGGTAGCTAAATAGATGTTTCTAGGAATTTTTAGTTTTCAATTGCCACAATATTTTATGAGGGTTAAAAATACTTATTATATTTTTCTATATTTGTAGTAATACGAGTATTATATTAATATTCTCATTATTCATTTTGGTTTAATAACTCATCTTCATGATCCCATATGTCATTATTTTTAATTATTTGGTCATCCAAATTAACATAATTATATCAAGTCATTGTTTCCATGTCCACAACAACATTCATATATAAAAATATTTATATCATAGATTCAGTTGATGATTGTATATATTATTTAGTTTACATGATACATTTTATAGTTATTTTTTGGACATACATATTTTATTGTTTCTGAAATTCCCCTCTAGTTTCTCCATGGATGTTGACACATATAGGTAAAATTAAAAATAGTCTCAATTAATTAAATATAAGAATATCTAAAATGGGAGATCATGTGAATCATGAATTATCATAAATTGACGATCTGTGTCATATAAATTGTTTTCAAACATGGAGAAATCCTAGTTTCATATATGAGAGATAAAGATTTTATCAATTCACCGAACCATGTGCGATGAGTTTTGTTGTATTCCACCACTTTTTTATCAATATATCATTGGGTTTTAATTATCCCAATGGTGGTGGAGGTGGTGTAAAGTTTTCTATAAATCACCTATACGGGTGGGATGGTAAAAACCCTCAAAATAATTATTTGGTCATGGTTTAGAATATTTTCATGAATTTTTATGCCTAAACCTGAGTATGAGTATGGTGAAATATATATGTTTATTGTGTAATTTAGGATTTTTTTTGTGTATACATAGTGGATATTCTTCGCAGTATCATGTGTATTAAATGGTTGGACTTATGAGAATCATTTTTTAACATCTAGTCATAAATGTCTCTCAATGATTATGTAACATTTTGGAATTGAATTCATACAGATTTCATAGAATGGTCTAGTCTGCATATTCACCTTCTTGTTCTGTGACATGGCCTAAAGCATTAACATTGAAAGGTCCATGAGTGGAATTAATCTACCACTAATTCACTATGGTGAAATATAATGAACCATATTCAATTGATATTCTAATTCATTAAAACGATTTATTATAACGTATCATCTGGATAATTTTCCATAATATAGTAAAGAATGTATGATGGAGTTTGTAATATTAATTCACATATTTTGGGCATCATAGCACTATGAGGTATGTGAGATCCAATCCTTTGTAATTATTATATTATCTATCTACATCCTAAAAATAATGTTCATATGGTAGATACTTTTACTATATGTAATATTGTGTTCCCCATAGGTTGAGACATAGGTAATGTATACAATCTTCTATTGACTCATAAATTATTTAATTTTTAATGGAATTTTGTGGCCAACTAATTTCAATATTTTCAATACATAACACATTCAACAAATATATGGAGGAATCTATTTCATATAAAATCTCTTAAATATGGTAAGACTATTTGGTTCAATTTTATAATGATGGCAAGGAAACCCATGAGGTAGTCATGGGTTGATTTCACAGGTTTGAGTGTCCTACTATTTTAATGTGGGAATTATGTAAAATTGTCATTGTACTTCATATGACTGACAATAAAATCTTTAGAAACTATCTATATGATTTTTGATAGAGGGATTTTATATAGGAAGGAACATTGATATGGGGTGGATGTCGTAGTCTAGTTTTTATGTTGTTACGGAGAGGGTGACCATGGTGTTTGTGGGGATAATCATTCCATTAATATTTAATGATAATATTTTTGGGAGACATATTTTAGTTTATATGTCTATGTACTTTATATGAAGAGTTTTTATAGACATGACATGATTATATAAGCATTTCACAGCCTAATGGACACTGAAATTCAATCATTTCATGATATGTTCATCCTCCACTACTTCATTTAAGATATGATGGAATTTCCTATGGTCTTCAGAAATGATGTGGGAATATAGTGATCTCTTCATTTTAATATGATAATTATATGTTTTCAATTTTATAAGGATACTAGCACATTTCCATAATGCTACTGAATTATGTTAGTGTGTACTGAAACACATAGTAAGGACATGACCCTATTTTTAATCTAAAATTAAAATATTCCAATCCAATATATTTGGAATAAGAATATAATCACACTTTTATGGCCCTATGGCCTTTATTTTTAAATGATTTTTGGTAATCTACCTTTCAAGGGGTGAGGTGGAACCCTACATATAATATAATCCAAATCCCAATTTCTGTTCATGAATGGAATATCTAGTTGATCCTCCAGAAATGGGAACTGAATCTACACCATATCATATATTCATCATAGATTTTTAGATCAACTCCTACATAGGTATGTGAAGTAATATGTTGTAGATAACTATATATAATGTAAATATGTTTCAAGTAGTCATTCACTAATGTGGCCTAAATATGTTCTATTCTCTGTAAGATCGAGGTAGAGATATAAGATTTCCCAATGATCAATTTCCAGGTAAGTTTTTGGGTTTTCCCATACAAGAGAAGTGTGTGATACCATCATTGGATTTTCTTGACTATTATGATAGGATAAATGATTTTATTACTGATATGTTCATTCACTAGGGTTCAAGTTGTAATATACATCCAAAAATCTATTGGAGTAGGAATACAGGCCATCATTTTCCTCTTGTTATTATAATAAGCTGACAATATTCATGAGTAAGAAAAATATTGTGTTCTCGTTCCAAGGTAGTATTATGAACATGTTCAACATCTTGTTTCACTACACTATCTATTCTATTGTAATATGGATATATTAATTTTTTGTCCGAATATTCCATTGAATTTCATTTTTTTAGTGATAAGATATGCTAGTATTTATAGTGGGTCTGAGTAGGATGTTCATCTAACTAACATATCATCTCTATGATGTAAATATTATATTTATCAAAAAAAGTGGAGTTATTTTTCCACCATATTACTCTGGTAACAAATGATATATTGTGATAAGATTTATAATATTTTTGGATATGGGATAACTCTAGATATAACACAAACATAGATTGATGATCTTCATATGTTGTAGCTATGATATGAGTCAACTAAGGGGATACAACAAAATTATGGTTAAAATAATTATGATAAGGAGCCTATATGTGAAAAAGCAAGTTGAATTACAACTATATTATGTTTTGGGATTCTTATGTCTATGCATGAATATGAAGAAACTTTTATTGTAGATAATGTGTTTAATTAATTATATAATATTATTGTGTTGGGATATCATCCAAATCATGTATTACATGTGGTGTATGTTATCATTATTCATAAACTAGAGCAGGAATATGGTCCAACTTTTTTCCATTATTTTATAATGTTATCATTTATATGTTAGTGTTGGGATATGAGAAACCTAAAATGATTTGGGAAAAACATGGATATGAGTTTCATATTATGGATATGGGATATGATCGACCTAATGGGATTCCTCAAAAATAGGTGGTGGGATTTATATATTTGATATATTGAATGAAAAACAATTGGAATGCCACTATTTTAAGGTGATAAGTTTTACATATTGGATATGGCATGTGACCCTACTCCTTGGATTCCACCAAAATTGGGTGATAGGCATGACATACGAGATCTAAAAATTGATCCAACACATGTAGGATAGTCATAGTATGGTGGTGTCATTATTCATGTGATATATGATATAGTTTAGATCCCTATTAACTATTGGAATATACTAATATATATTAAAAATAAATAGATGTATTAGCATATTCATTAATTATGTTGTTAATCACTACCAATGAGTCATTCCAGAACTCTCACCATTACCGGCCTTGCTGATTATTTGAATAATGATCATCTCTGTGGTAGTGGTTGAATTTGAATAGCATCCCACATCCATGGAATAAATTTTATAGGGTCCATCTTATATTTATAATTAGTATCATTGTTTGAAAATTCATCATATTTCACTACATCCATCAAATATAATTTAATTATATTTAAATAATATAGATGAAGATTCCAAAACTAGTCAGCAATGACACTGGATTTTAATTGATTTATTGTATCATTCCTTGTGATATGGGGTAGGGCAGACTATTAGTCCTCATTATCAAGATTCCATTATGTTAAAAAACCAATTATCGAATGGTAAAAATTATGGATAATTCATTATATCATATAATAGTAAAAAACATATTGATTATTATATATAGTAATTAATGTTCATTATGTTTATGGTGATGAGGCTTTAGTAGTGGTGGCCATATGAGAGTGGTAATTAATTACCGATGGTATTTCTATATGATTTAAGGGAGCTCATGTAGTCTGTCACTTATCCCAAGAAAAATAAATGATACCCATCACTACAACATTACATGTAATGTTTTATAAATAATTTAAAAATTATATAGATCATTTTAATATTTTAATATTTATCATAGGTTTATAATATTTTTTTGATACATATTTCATTTAAGGGATAAACCTTCTCTAGATAAAATAATTAATTTTATTATTATTGAATTTATATAAATGATTATCCATTTGAGGGTTATCTGATTCACATCATGTTCACACTTTGTTATTGAATTCATTTTTCATTGAAGGGTAATTGTGGAAAATTTATACACATGTGGGTTTTACATTTATATGTTTAAAATAAATGATTGAACATTTTTTCATTATATGTTTTTGGTCGAGTTTACAATTATTTTATCCCAATTATTGTCAATTTTTTATAATTTCAATCATGGTCATATTATTCTATGGAAGGTGGTAACTAGGTCATTCATAGGGCTCTATGAATATCATTAGAATAAATATAGTGGTAATGAATCTCATGAACACCTTATTAAGAGGAATTATTTCCAACTCAATGAGCCTCTAATTGTTTTAAGATATATTTCTGGATTTCACATAAATGTTAAAATAATAATTTTTTTAACCGAAAAAAATATTCATAATGATTGATAGAAAATGGTAACATATCTATATGATTTTGATAACGTCAATATCCTTTAGAAGGGGTAATGTTTTCTGAGGATATTTTGTAATTATTTATGTGGATCAACAAATATATAGGATTCTTATGTATCTTTTATGAAGGAATCAGAATCAATGATCATTTTGTTCAATTTTTAAGTTGTTTTTTATATGACAACAACGGAGATCATGTCCCAAAAGTGGTGAAATATTTGGGTTGATTGGGTATAAAATAGTTAAATACTCTAGATAATAGATTATCATAAAATGTAATATGGTCCATTGAGTGTGAGTTTATTCTGTTAGATATATGGAACCATTGAAAATGATTTAACCCCATCATGAGCCAATTGGATCGTTAGTAATTATAAATATATTGGGGATTGGTCCCATAGGTGTAATCTTGAATTGCATTTTGATTTACGTGTTGAATAGGAAAATATAAATTCAAAAATGGTGTATCAATATGGATGTTTGGATTATATGATAATATATATATGGTGTATCAATATATATACACATGTTTTATTACCGAATGATAAGATTGTGTATGGTTAAAATGATGTTTGGTTTGAACATAAAAAAGATTCCTATTTATCGAATTGATAACGAGAATTAGATTTTCTATTTCTAATAAATATGATAGGAACATTGCATCCCTAAACTGAATATTTCCTAACAAAATATGGAAAGATAAAAAATTGTTGATGGGAAAGATATTTTAAATTAATTACAATAAATTTTAATTTTAAATGATGCATTAATTGGGTGGGAATCTATAATTAATAGCTAAATCATTATAGTTTTTCAGGGGTTAGTTATTTAATGAATGGGATTTTTCCAATAGGTATAGTAATATGGAACCCATATATAAAACGGGTTACAAGACAACATATATACCTTCAACTGTAATATTGTAATGTAAACTATATATATGGGAACGTTATGATAACATGATCGCGGAGACATGGTATCCATAAAGACTTTAACTATAGAGATAACAAAATAATAAATATTTTTATATGTCTGATATGTCTTTAGATCCATATTATGTATGATAAAACATAATAATTTCTACACATGTAGTTATAATTTCGAGATATTAAATATTTTATGGAAACGATTCAAACCATGTATTTTAACATCATAAATTATTGATGTAAACTTTAGAATTTAGAATCAATTATTGTTAGTTTTATCCAAGTAGTTTTACAATATATTTTGAGGATGATAATCTTGTATTTTAACATCAAACAATGAGAATGTTAACCATCAAATTTTAAATCGTATAGAGAATGTGTCAATTTAATCAAGGGATATGGCTATGCAGATATATAATGGTGTTCCATTGATGTTATTTGTATCCTTATGGTAAATTTTTATATAGAAATACATGATATAAAAATGGTTATGGGGGAAATATAGAATCGAATATGGGTCTCATTCACTAAAAAATGAATCATAGGTGTCCAATTTATAAAAGAAATCATATTCCATATATATCAGTTGGGGAATGTGTTGTTACTATGGAAGAGTTACCCATTATTATTTAGTCACAATCTTATTGTGGGTTTTTAAGGGTAATTGAGCTTATATGGAATATTGACCTATGATATATAAAAGGTAGGGACTATCATAGATGTGGATGGACATGTATGATAACTATGCCCTAAATAATGCTACAATATGATAATTACATTTGGATTATTCATATTGGGATACATTAAAAGATATTATAGTGTATACATCTAATAAAGAGGCCCATAGTGGATATATTTTATTTGTGAAAATTCAATAGTTATCCCGGCTTTAAAATCCCACATGGGTCATTCTCCAAATGAGAAACAATAATCAATGGAATTTCTTGAAAATTTCACAGTTTTATTTGAATGGGAAATACATATAAGGAGGAAGACCAAGTTTTCTGTACGTCTCTTGAAATATTTAACTAAGCGTGGATTATATTTTCACTAAAACTATTTTTTATTCAAATGATTATTATGTTTATGAAACACATGTGATATATCAATGTGTTGATGAAATTGGGTCTTAAATTAGATTAGATTCCAATGAAAATCACATATGTATTATTTATATTTGAGTTATAATATTTCATATGACTATGGGGTTATGTGGTCACCTAAATTATGAAGGGTCATGTGATCTCTTAAATGATGAGTGTTGTGTTCCCATTAAAAAATTAGGTTACATGATTTAATAATGGGGATGGGGATGAGTGATCTCATGACTGAAATTAAATTAATTAAATTAATGATTACAATATGGTTAGGATATTACAT
The DNA here is from genome assembly GCA_963277665.1 of Viscum album. Taxonomy (NCBI): domain Eukaryota; kingdom Viridiplantae; phylum Streptophyta; class Magnoliopsida; order Santalales; family Viscaceae; genus Viscum; species Viscum album. The sequence goes on along the minus strand of OY728150.1, from coordinate 1,252,295,619 downwards.
ATCTATACCATAGTTGAGAGACTGTATAATCAGTAGTTTGATCAATATTCTAATGGGAACATTTGAAATTTATGAAATTTTTTTCTCAATATAATGTTTCTGTCTATTCAATTTACTCACCAAATTCAAAAAAATAGTATTTAAATTACTTTAAATATAAATTCGTTAATTAATCCTATTATGTTATTTATCTAACCATTTAAATTTCAATATAAATTGTGTTTTAGGTTATTATATACAACAATCTTCAATATATATTCTCCATTATATGGTTGGTGATTGATGTACATTTGTTTGATGTAGTAAAATATTTACATATATGTTAGTTTGATTTTTTTTGTAATTTATATTAGTGAGATAAAATTAATTTAATCCATACTCTAGTGCATAAATTAATCAAGTTTGAGTTCATGATGATTCAATGGAATTGTTTTATTTGAAAGAGGGTCTAGTATTCTGATAGTATAAAATTTACATCCTGAATGTTAATCCATCTATGTTGGGAAACATTTTTGATCGATCCAAGTGATTATTATAATATCTTCATAAGAGGTATTTATATCATGAGACATAAATTTTCTTTCAAACATCGTGTTATTTTTATATTCATGAAGTCACTTAGATGTTCTTAGTAAGTCCTCATTATTTATTATAAATCATCTATAATCACATTGATCCAAAAAATAATGTTATTCTATATGTATATAAAACATTATTTTTAGGAACAATAAAAATATAGAAAGATATAATTAATTCAAGTGATATCATGCATATAAAATTATTTCCTTTTTTACCATTATCCTTATAGGATAGTGGCTCCAGTGTGAAAATAAATCAACTTTGATCATCCTATCATGAGTATGAACTTGTTCCATAGAAATTTTAAAATGAGGTTTCCTAATGGTGAATGATAAAGTCTCCATAACTGAATGACATCTGGTTACCAGATTATATATACAATATTTTGACCATATAATTATTATAATAGGTAATGACAATATTTTGACCATATAATTATTATAATAGGTAATGTGACGTGGATTATGAACATCCAAGATTGTTGAGATGGGTGAATGTGGCAATGGATTATTATTCAGGATAAAGAGAACGTTATATGTAATTTTTAACCATGACGTGTTTGAGAAAAATCCACCCTATATTGGTCAATACAAAAAAAAATTCCATGACACCACCATACGTTTCTTGAGTGAGTATCTTCCTCTTATAGTCACATTATTTTCTATGCAACCCCTTACAACATAGCTGAATGAGTTCGAGGTGGATCTTATCTTGGTGGTTGAGTATCCTATCAAGGAAGGATTTTCATAAACAAAATTATTTAATTATTACATAGATAAATATTAAATTAAATTATTAGAGTAAATGGTAAAATTACTATATAATCCATGAAATAATAATCTGACTTATTAATTCCCATTTTCAATTAAATTTTATTTTAAACAATTATCCATCAAAGTCATCAAAGTTTCCATTATTTTAAATAACGACTCAACAATCAGGGATCTAAACACTGTGAATGTCCCAAATTATTAATGAGAAGTTTTTTATAATTTTATTATAAGATGAATGATCATGATAAGAATCAATTCATGGAAAAGTTCTTGAAATATGATTTAGGAGTATTAATAATCCAAAAGTATATAAATTATAATTTTAGTCATATTTTACAAAATTTTGTATAACATTAAACATAATAGTGAAAAAGTTAGGCTTCGATTATAAATATTAACACATTATAATCAAACAAAGTGTTATCAAACATGCATGTCCATTTTATATTACACATAATTAGAAATATACTTTACTTTAACACATTCTAACTGATATCATAGAATAATGAAAATATATTATCCCATGGAATTATGTCCCCATTCATATTGATAATTCTATTAAAAAGTCCTCAATCTAATATTAAATAATTATAATTAAACCATTATCTTAATTCATTGATCATACAAAAAATTGAGTTATAGTGGACATTATATTAAACTCGTCATATGAAATGGTTTAAAAACTCATTTCAATTAACACATTATTATTTATGAGGAAACATATAAATAAATATATAAGGAATAGAATATTATGGGATAGAATTTAAAAATTATAGAAGACATTATTTTCAGGTATGCATAGATATATATTTTACGCAAAAGATGAAAATATGTGGTCTTGATCAGCTAGAATATTCATTCTAGGAAAACGATGTGTCCCCTTGAAAAAAATGAAGTAATTTTTTTTCATGATAATTTATATGGTGGATTCTACTATTTTAAACCACGTAATAACAATGTTTATGAGGTTGAAATAATAATTGGATCTCTTCAAGGTGAATGTGTTGTTTTTACATTTCATGTGATTTGATAAACAATGTGTCTACAATTTATCAAGGAATTTATTAAAAAATTATCAATAAATGACCATTCAATTGAGTTATCTGTTTCATTATATATATGGTGGATAAAGAAGTTATAAATATTTATGTGGTCCCATGGAATGGTCATTTAATGTATGTGTTCACGAAACCATAATTAAATAAATTCATTGTAGAATTTTATTTTTATGAATGGAGTAAAATCTCAATCCACTCATGGGTATGGTATTGTAATAAATTACCCCTCTCCCCCATGTTCATTAAAATATAATCTAATATAGGAGTAAATAAAACATATAATAATTTATGTTTTACCCTTAATTAATTTACAAAATCAAATGTAAACATTAAATAGGGAGTATGGAATGATTTTTATGAAACATATTTGGGAATAAATGTCTTATATAATAATGGGATCACATAAAGGTGTTATTTAGTAATTTAATAATATTAAATAAATATATATGTGTTTGTTGTGAAATATAATAAATGATTACGTGGGAATAAATTGGGAAATTTTTATATACTGGTTCAAGGAACAATTCTACACAAGTCGAATTAGAGTTTTTTTCAGTAGATATTTTCATGTAGAATCCGAAGGAGTTGATTAAATGGATTTTTGTCAATGTAGGAGATCATGGTACTATTTATTTTGGTTCTTGTTTCTGAAACATTTCCCCCATAGTACTCAATATTTTAAAAAATACCTATTTCAAAACCATCTATGTTTTAAATGTGATTTATGATTAATTTTTGAAAAACAATATAAAAATAGAAATATTGTTTAGATAACAGATATTGAAAATGATAAAATTGAATTATTTGAGGAGTTTGAATAATTCTTCAGATCAAGGGAGTTTCATGCTTTTGTGAATATTACAAATATGTTTTTAGTTATAGATTTAAGGGATATGATTCTTGTGTTTTATTTTATTATCAACATAGAAATCATCTTTTAACACCAGTGTTATATATTTTTCATATTATATACTAGTATATATTATAGTTTTTTAGTAATTGAAAGGTAATTTAATATGTTTAAACATTCAACTATGTTATTTTTAGTTATTGTGACCTCGCAATTCCATGCTCAATAAAATAATAATAAAACTAGTATAGAAAGTAAAAAAGGTATTGTGTTTTAATAAAATTGTGTTTTAACGAATAATTATAAATATTATTGTAAAAATATTTCATGGTGAAGTGAAAGACACATTATTGTATGGAAATTGGGCAACTACTTCTGTGATTTAAATTTTAATATGTATATAAATTGAATGGTTTTTCTTAAAAAACTAATGGAATATATGCATGTTATAAATACATGTTTGGTTTGAAGCATTTTATTTATAAGAAGTGGTTAATTATTTTATATTTAATTTTATTTTTATATATTTTATGTAATAAATAAGGGTCACATATTTTTTAAAAAAATTGTTTTTTAATGGAATCAATGTTTTGGTGATCATGTTACAATTTTCTTATGGTGACCATTTTGAGATTTCTTCAAAATACCAGGGATTATTTTCATAGAAAAATTAAATGGTGTGGTCCAAGACTATGGTTAAAAATATGGAGTCTCTGACCCAAAAAATTGACATTGTTTAATAAAATGATTCCTCTATGAAATTCAACTAAGAGAACACAATGTGCAAAAATGAATTTGAAATCTGTTCAAGAGCTATTTAAAGTATTCAAATTGATATGGCATGAAACATTCCAGGGATGAGTTCACATTGTTGGACCAGAGATAGAGATCGAAATTTTGTTGTATGAGGATGGCTCTTCATCCCAATATGTGTGTGTTGGGTGGTTGGGTGTGTCCTCTACAATCTTCTAGATGGTGGCAATGGGATCATGAAGTGGAATGCAGTTGGGATTTTATATTGAGTTATGGTGAAGATTTTTTTCATTGAATTTATCTTCTATTTTTAGATTTTGATGGATATATGTTGTTCATGTTTTTTGGACCATGTTTCCTGTTTTCCCCTAGTGTGCTTCGGTTCAGTGGTGGTGACACTATGGAGGCTGGGAAAATTTGTGGATCATCTATTCCATATTGACATCAGTGATGTTGTTATTCATTATTATTTTTTCGGTGATTAAAAATTATCAATGTGATTCAACATTTTTAATACAATTATAGTATTCTATAATGAGTTCAGAGGAAGATCAATTTAGGATTTTTGGTGAATGATATTTCAGGTGGAATCTACTGATTGGTTTTGGGGAATTTTTCTTTGGATTGAATTATTTTTTGATTAATCTTCAATATGAATTTACATTGATGTTTTCGTGCTATGAAACCAAAACACTACATGAATCTTCTTTAGATGAGGTTTAGAGAATGAATTTTTCACATGTGCATGCAATTTGGGTTTGGGTGATTGAGAGGGTATGGATCTACCATTTGTACCAAGCCCATGAAACCTAAAACATGATAGCTAGACGAGTGTTCATGCGGTGGTGAAGGCTTATCATAATAGTGTAGTTGTTCGGTAGGAATAGATCATGTATTTTAGATCTCAATTATCATTTTTTGTTGAATAAATTTGTTTTAATTCATGAAATTTTTGTGTCCCACATTACCCTAAATAGTGTTTATATCATAAAAAAAATTCATTCAATTTAATGATAAATTATGGTATTAGGGAGAGATATAATAACATAATACAAAATTAATCATTAATAATGAAATAACCATGAGTAATGAAGAATTTAAAATTTTTGTTACATCTGGTGAAAAAAATCAATTAATGCCTATAGGGCCTCTCGTTCTATTTTGAAGTATATTTATTTTTTTTATTAGCAATATAGGGGAAATTAATGATCACAAATCTCAAATGATAATGTAATAATTAAAAGTGGAATGAAAATAAGCTACATGATGGAATTTTAATTTTAATTTTAATTTTAAACTGTTAGACGTGTCTTTGGAAAAATTATCATGCACTAAAAAATATCATATATACATTTCAGTGTTCAAATATGTTTAGGAGATTAAAAGAGTTCAAATGTAGTTGTATGTTAAAATTATAGATAGCCTTCATAAAGAAAGAGATGAAATGATATACATGTTTTATAAATGTATGAATTGAATGATTGTTATAAATATACCATGATAAAAAATTAATAAAATTGATAATCACTACCTATGTTAAAAAAAATAATGTCAAAAAATGATTTGATCAAGTTAGAATCATGTATTTGTTTTATTTTTTGACTATTGTTTCATAATCTCAAAATGAAAATTCATGGATTAACCAATATATGTGATTCAAGAGTAGTGATTATAGTGTAATAAGAGGTATCAGGTGATTACCCATTATTAAATTTAATTAATAACAATTTTTCGAGTAGTGTACATTTTGAATCATGTTATTTTATTATGATTTTCATCACTTGATGGGTGTGAGTTTAAATATTATATTTCCCACACTTATATGCGACATTGGTTTATTTCACAAGAATTTATAAATTCGTAATATCTTAATATTATTCACTAATTAAACCCTTTAATAGTAATCATTTACACATTATATATATATATTATATTGTAAATTTCTTGCACTGCTTAGTGAATGATGTTAGATTATAAACCACAACTATATTTTTGGGTTATTTAATATGAACCATAACATTTCCGAAGTCGTAAATTCCATATCATCAAATTTCCATTAATATATTCTATATATTTTAAAGATACATAATTGGGTGTACATAAAAAATCAATATTGGTTCCCTCCTTACATCCAACAATTTAAAACAATCTCCCGAACTCTAATACGAACTATACACCTCATGATTCATCACCTAATATGATACATAGTGATGTTTAGAACTCATATCCTAGACCCATACTCATGTTACAATCCATTCCAACATCTTATATTTGTATCCCTAGTCCATCATTAATATTGGATATCCTCTAATATCACAATATAAATTAATATCAATATGTTTTCCCATATGATTAATTTAGATTTTTGAAGATATCATTTTTCTAAAAAACAATGCTATCATTATATTTCACTTAACAATGTTGTGTGATTATTATAAACCAATATATAATTTTACTCTCTAACCTCTTATTAAAATCGAATCCATATGTTTTAGTCGATTCTATATTTCTCCATGGTGAGGGAGCATAATCAAATTCACATCTAGTTGACTGCATCTAACTATCACCTAGGTACCCATTTTAACAGTTCAATTTTATCCATTGCATGAGACAAATAAGGAAAAATTAATCTTTACAAGAACCACATTATTATTCATTAAAATCCCCAAATAATATTTAGTAACCACTAGATCATCACTCTTTAACCAAGACCCAATTTATTTAATCTTCCTTCCATCATGTATGAATAGCGTATGAGTTTTTTTGTTCACATAGATTCTTAGGCATTAACCCTACCATTGGAAAAAAACCCATGAATAAAGATATTTCTCTTGAAAATTGAAAATAATATTCTTTAGTTGTGATACTAAAATCGATGACAACATATTCATGAGTTGAGATTCTCTTCATAAAGGAACACAAATTCATCGAGTTGTGATTCTCTTTATAGATGAACCGAATTAATTGAGTTGAGACCCTTCTCTTTGAAATAAAATAATCCAAGATTTTATATTACCTTAATGGGTAAAAATAATCCTACAATTAATATATTCATCTCAATTTCCAAATGATCATGATTTGAGATCTATTTATAGGTTATAAAAATCACTATATTTATATCCTTCACTTATCTACCCTATTTTACCTTAATGTGTCATTCTTCTAGTGGTCCCTAGAATACTATAATTAATATCGTCCACTTTTTTGAAAACAAATTCCTTTATTTGATATCCTACATTGAAAATAACACCCTAAAACTCCTTGATCTGATATTATCTTCTATGAAATCCACCCTTTTAATGAATCATATCTATGAACCTACCTATAATAAAATAATTATTAATTATATTTTTATATTCAATGGTATTGGATTTATTTTCTTAAGTATTATTCCTATTCCATGGGATAGAATTAATAAAGAGAAAACAAATTTTTCCATAGATTGTTTTATATAGAGAGTAGTATGATCCTGGCATAAATGATGTGAATATTCCATAGTAACTCATTCAGTGAAAAATGCATATATAAACTGCATATATACTACATTGTTTCTCACAATTTGAGTCTTAGATATCTATAATTATTATTTTCCAATAATGTGACTTAATAGTGAGAACCACTCATTCAGAGTGAGATGTGAATGTTATTATTTTTCTTGAGTACAATATTGAAACAAAAAATCTAATTTATAATGGATTGTAAAGAAAAAAAATCATTTAAAAAATCATTTCATATAAATATCATATCCCATGGTGGTTTTCATTTCAAAGGCTTCATTTTTTAAAATTTATATATCATAGAAACACATTATAAATAATATAATCCTTTGATGTTTACAACATGTATTTATAATGGTTCAAATGAAAAGAACTCACATATAAATTACATAATGCATCCAATGAATTTTTCTAAATAGAAATGCTGAAAATTATTTCTTGAGAATACATCATTTGAAATCAACAATGATTTATTTCATTTATTTTTTGTAAAATTAAATAGTGTTAAAAAAATATTCCTTTATTGTAATGATGTGTAGTGATCGATATGTGGAGCCTATAGCTTCCATTACAACTAATGTATTTTTATGTCTTGGGTAACCAATCCTATTACCTCTATTGTATTTAATTTGGTGATATTTATCAGCTATCTATACCATATTGAATGAGGAAGTTAAAATATTCATATATTTTATACCTTAAATCATTTGTTATAATCCCACTATACTAATATTTTTTGGGTAATTTTCATGATTACCGGTTTTTGTGGTATTTTGAGCACAAATGTGAAAATGGTTAAATCTGGAAATTGGACAAATTTTATGATAAGGATATTTTTTTATAACATATAAATAATATTCCAAATTTTGTGATTTTTTTAATATCATCCATTTATTTCCTAAAACATTAATGCAGAAGGAAACGATGATTCAAGAATTTAGATGCCCAAAAAAATAATTTAATTTGGGATATTTTCCAAATAGATTGCATGGACACCACCAACATAAATGATGCATAACATGGTGCACACACCTCAAAATTAATTGATTCCAACTGGAAATGAAGTATTATTCAATACTCATGGCCTTGATGATTTTCCTATAAAAATACTATCATTAAGTACTTTTGTAAATAGTTTAACATGAGAAAGATGAAAGAACTCACTAGACAGAAATGATTCCATTGAGAGTTTAATTCATAACATCAGAAGAATGCTTCAAAAATGTATGATTGTTATTGGAAGGAAGTAAAATCAAGTGATGAAAAATATTTATGAACACTCAAATGTGTGAATCAACAGTTTAGAGGGTCATAATGGCATGGGAAGTTGAAGAATTGAAATTTGGTGAGTGTAATGGACAGATTAAATGGATCTAGATAAATCATCCATAACTCCTACATATATAAGTCAATAATAATAAAATTTTTAAGGGGAATAGAAGAGATATTATAGAAAAACTTTTATTAAGAAACCTGTTACAAACTAGTTGAATAATGGGGGAATAAATGCTAAAAAAATTAATGTATATTTTTGGGGAAAATTATTTTTTCCCTCTCACTATAAATATCTATATTTAAGCCATCTCTGTGAATTGGAACTCCTATTTGGCCATTTCCTATTTTTTAGTTAGATTCCATTGTAATATAATTATGAATAATTAATATTTTTTCTCTTCATCTAAATCTCATTCTCAATTTTTTATCTTATGTTTTGAACCCCATTATTCTCCATTATGATATTTTGTACTCGTGATCATAACTAACTAACCAAATGATGATCCACGGGGGTCAATATGATGTTAAACCCATGTCAATATACATTTATGTTTTACGTTTCTTATTTACAAAGAGTTAGGATCAGGGGGGTTTTAGTGGGTTAGGCACCTTTGAGTATCCACTTTCAACCTGAGGATTAGCTTTCACTTATAAAATATTCTACCTCAGTAAAGTACATGGATGTGTTGTCTCTCAGAGATCTTCGAGTGTATTTTATATCCACACCCATAGGTAGAATAAAATGTATATGCTTAGGATAAAGGATTATCATTATGTTTATTTGATTCTAAAAACTAAATGCTGAATGTTCACTCTTGAAAATATACTTAGAGGCACTCATTTTTGTCTTGAATCATTTTTTCTACATTAATTCTATCTTGATTACACATTTCATATTTAATTTTCATTATTAAGTATCATCATTTCTCAAAAACCAATTTATTTTTGTTTTATTTCATAAATGCTAAATAAATTAAAGAATGAATTATATTAACTGATTGATTGACCAGAAAATCTCCTCAATAGAATGACCTAGGTCATCCCTTATGATGCTTTTTGTTATACATATTTTTGAGAGTGCACACGACAACGCTTCATCAAAATTCTTCAATTTCTGGGGAGCCATGTGGGATTCATTCACTATTTTTATTATCATTTTTCCTATAAAATTTAATTTATTTAAAAAACATATATCCATCATATATTTCAAAAGAAAACCCAAAAAAGTCTCTTGGTTCATAATGTCTTAAAATTAAAATTATTATTCATGGACTAAACAGTATCCCATGCCAAAAACTGATTATAATGATCTCTATGATCAGTTTAGAATGATTACTTATGATGTGAATATAATGGGTAGCCAAATAGAATTAATTGTTGTATATGTTTGCACATCACAATAACAACCCAAAAGTGAGAAGTAACCTGAACCAGAATGAGTGGTGGAAGAGATTTCACCAATGCTTTTTATGATAAATAACCTGAGGCAGCTGAGAAGAATATTCTAAAAGAATTAATCACTTCATCCATCACGCAACCATTGATTGAGGATGTTTCAGAAGAACACAATGTCACGACCCATCCCTTGGGGCCCATGTCGTTACAACCCCATGCCCGACTTCCATAGGCCAGTGGATGGATACTAGCACTGAAAAGATGTATCCCTATAACAGGAAGGCATTAATTTTAAACCTATAGACACACACAATCCATTAACACAAAAAATAAACCCTGAAGTAAACTTTTGTTGTAAAAAGTGTACTGAAAATAATGGGGTTAGAATTCCAGCCCACATAAAATGTACAAGTACAACTAAGAGTAAAAAAAAACTCATGGATCGTCCACCGAGGATCCTACCTGAAGGGTAGGTACATCTCTCGATCAGAAGTCAGTGCCTCACATCACATCAAATGGTCCAAATCTAAGAATCATCTAGTACTGGCTCCCTCATCCTCGATCAATGTTGTCTATTATTTGAACCAGACACAACAAGGTGCAGGTGAATCCCATGCGGGGTGAGTATAATGATACCTAATAGGGACCCTGAGACCCCTCAATGTTATTCCAATGTTCCACAAAAGAAAATCCACAAAGAAATTCCGCAATCACAAAGCATGAAGCAGTCATCATCTCTACATTGGTATATTCCCATGCATATACCTGTGATATCAAAAGTTAATCATCTAATTATCAAATAAACTTATATCTCAAACATTTAATCCATTTTTACAACTAATACATGGAGTAAGAATACAAAATAGGTAACAACATGAAGGTAAAACCATTACTGTAATAGTACCACAAATGTAACACCACAAATGTAACCCGGAAAAGGTTAAAGTACCACAAATGTAATACCACAAAGGTTATAGTACCACAAAGGTAACACCACAATGGTTACACCATGAAGGTAAAAGTACCACCTATTTAACACCACAAAGGTAACACCATAAATTTAAAAGTAACACAATGATAATGACTCAGCTCAGACTAGGTATATAAGTAAAGAAAAAAAGTACAGATGATTAGTTGAGAAGCTAGATCGACTTATTCATTTGAGAGACCCTACTGCTGACTATACAGAGTCTGACCCACACAGGATCAATATTTACTAACCCCAGGTAAACCACATAGGATTTGACCCACATAGGATCAGTATGTGCTGACCCACATAGGATCTCTGAGGGATGACTCACACAGGATCTGACACACACAAGATCGCTTGGTAATAACCTTCGTATGATCTGTCTTGAACCTCTGACTCACTGCCATCCACTGGATCCCCACTCATAGAATGTTTGGGAGAACCAATCCTCAAGCCATCGGTCATACCTCAACCAACAAGATATTCCATGAAAAAGTATCCTAAAGTACTGTCATGTCATTTGAATCACCATTTGATAGATGGCTTGCCAACTAGATGCCCGGTCTGTGATTTTTGACCGTTTTTATTCTGAGGGCCAGGTTGGATTTAGGCCCAATCGAACACAACCATACTCCAACATTCACCAATACTCATGTGTATTATACAAAAAGGAATGTCTTTCTCCATGGGTTCCAACTCTATAGACTATCTGTCAAACAGATTACCATATTTGATGCTATGGCTCTTTAAGAGAAATTGGGTCTGGGTGGGTCTGAGTCCGGTCCAACGTGGCCCGACAAGACACAATCCGAGTTTGACCTGGATGGGCATAGTTGTGGAGGGGTCGGCTAACTAGGCTGCGTTCTGAACCACTAGTTTCACGTGGCCCAAAACTTGGTGGCACGACCTGCTGGGTTCATGTTGACTACTAGTGGTGCAGCCAGCTAGGGCTCACACAAGCTGGAATGGGGGGGGGGGTGCACTACCCCCTTTACTATCGAATTTAAAAACCTTTAGGGAAATAGTGTAGTGGTTCCACATGGTGCTTCCCAGTCACAGTTGAACTCGCAAGGGTGGGTACCTCCTCATCTTCCACAACATTGAGCTGCGGCCATTAACAGTGTTGAATGACGACGCCCACTCCACCTTCATCCGCAGCCAGCTAGTGCTAGTTTTTGGCATCCAGTGCAGTGACATGTCATGTCCCCCTTCTCCAGAAGCGTGTGACGGTGCAACACCACATCCCTCGTGGCCGGCCGACACCACCACCCACTACAGCTCCAGTCATTGCCTTTTTCGCAGGCCGTGTGCGATGGCGCACTGCCATATCCTCAGCGGTCGGCTGTTTCCAACCATTGTTGTCACCCAAAATTCAAGGATTCATTCAATCCAAATTAAATTCTCTCAAAAAACACACCTAATTACAACAATAGTGGGAGGGTCCAGACCATGTTCGTTTGGTCCATGCCCTCCATGATAGCTTGATAGAAAGAGGCTAGTATAATCATCAATTATTTTAAGGCCAAACCAAAAAAAACCCTACCTCAAGATCATTGAAGAACATCTACATGTGATGAAGAATAGGCGTTGGTCGATCCCACCACAAGCCTCCAAGACACCGCTCAGTTTTCATTCAACGGTTCGTGATTCAGCGGTGCTCGTCACCTCTTACTAGAAGAAGTTCCATTCACCAAGTGGCTGGCGTCGAATCACATTATCAAAGCATTGTCTGTTTGGGATGTTGTGCCAATACCCCTCCCCATGCTTCTTATAACAAAAAGAGGGGGAGTGTGAGTAACGCTCTTGGAATTAATTATATTTCATTTAATATGAACCTTCCTAATTCCAACAACATTGTCACAAATTATTTGTGGAGTTAATCCATTTAATGGTTTTCTGCATCATTGGTCTCTCTACATCATCTTGATTGTTGGAGGAAAATATATGAGGGAAATAAAATTAATAATTTATATTATTATTCTTATAAATTTTCAAAAAATATGATTTTAACCTGATCTACTACGGTCAAATTGAAGAATACCTTAAGTAAATCCCGAAACTATGGATTCAACGATGCCCTCGGATTTTTAATTCGAGTACCGGTTCAGATGATAGAAAAATATGCTCGTGAGTTTACTGAATGTACCTCAAAAATGATCAGAAATTCATTCTGGGCGTAGTAGGCCTCAAAATCCTACACTGTCAATTTTCAAAAACTCGTAATAATTCCATATACTTAAAAATTTACATAGAAAATATGGGTCTTTACATTCTCTTCATCTTAGAGCCTTTCGTCCCCGAAAGCCACAACATAGACTATGGTAACAAATAGGGGTGCTGAGCACGAATTTTATCCTTCCACTCCCATGTGCTCTCTTAGAGGTTCACATGGTGGTAGAAAACATGCACCAGAGTTATCAACCATCCACGAAAGTCCCACTCCCGTCGATCCACAATCTCCACTGAAACAACCGTAAGACTTACCCCATCATCAATGTCTAGCTCACCATGGTTGATGATGAGATATTGGTTATGAACATATCTCATCATCTTAGATAAGTGGAAGACAACGTGCACCCCCTCCTACTATGGGGGTAGTGAAAAAAACTATTCCACCTCATCAATCCTCCATAGTATAAGAAATGATCCATAAAACCTCAATGATAACTTTTTTCCCTGTCCAAATCTCTGCAAACCTCATCGATGTGAGACCCATTGGAAGACATGTTTTCCCTCAAAGAACTCCGAAGGTCTCTGTCTCTTGTCAGCATAAGACATATGTCTACTTTTTGTAGTATTCATCCAGTGCAAGATAATCTGTACCATCTCAGTTGTACCTCATACCATCTTCAGACCCATAAGTGCTGACACCCCTAGGTTTGTCGAGCATAGATGTGATCTACAAGGTCGACCATATATGTCCTCAAAAAACTCCATACCATTTTTGGAGTGATATATGTTTTTGTATGAGAACCCCGCCAAGGGAATGTGATCCCCCCAACTATGGACAAAATATAGAACTCAGGGATGAAGCATTTCATCCAGTGTCTGAATCATCCGCTCCATCTGACCAATCGTATAAGGATGAAAGGAGGTGCTCCAACATAGCTGACTACCAAATTCCTCTTGTAATCCATTCCACTACCGGGATATCGTTCAGAGATGATCGTTGATGGAAACCCATGAAGTATTACAATATATTGTACGTAGAATCATCCCAAGCCCTATATTGATACATTATCTCATATAGGTAGGAAGTGGGCTGAATTAGTGAGTCAATCAATGATCACCCAGATAGAATCAAGTACACTAGATGTATGTGGATACCCTGTCACAATGTCCATGGATACACCATCCCACTTCCACTATGGCACCTCTAGTGGTTGCGCTAATCCTACTGGACCTGATGCTCGGCCATTAATTGCTAGGAAGTGAGACATCATGAAACATACTATACCACTGCGTTCTTCATATCTGGCCAATAGTGCTGATGTTGGTGGTCCTACTTCATCATCAGCTCACCAGGATACACTGCCCAAGGATACATATCGAACTCCCTCAATACTTCCTCTCGTAGAGCCGTTGGTACCATGGTGCATCCTCATAAGAGGATGATGTGCTCCCCACCATCAAAAAATCATCATATGCATGTCCTGTGGATATCTAAGCACGCCAAGCCTCGCAGTCAATGTCCCCAATATGTTCCTCCCAATCATGCTGAATAAGTGGGTAGTGATAGTCATGGAATGGAGGTATGCTTATCTATCTCTATATAAAAAGGATATCTACAATGCAGCTAGCTCCTCTATCACCTCACTCAGCAGCTATAAATGAGAAATCATGCTGACTGTTTCTTCCACTACGTTCCCCATCCCATGATTGTCGACTATCTCAATGTCATTGTCCTAGAGTAACCCTATCCAATGTCGTTGTCTCATGTTCAGGTCCTTCTGTGAGAAGATATACAAGAGACTCTTGTGATCAGAGTAGATCGTAAAACGTTTTCCCATCAAGTAATATCTCCACATCTTCAAGGTGAATACCACTAATGGTCACTCCAGGCCATGGGTATCATAGTTCTGTTAATTCTTTCTTAGATGTCGTGAACCATAAGAGATCACTACTCACTCCTACATAATGATACATCCAATTCCGGTCCTTGATTTTTCTTAGTAGATTACATACCCAACACCCTCTTCCGGTTGCCTCAATATGGGGGCACTCATCAGTACCTGGATCAGCTCCTAAAAACTCTAATACAATCTCCCCATCCACATGAAGGGATGTACTAACTCTGTCAATGATGAAAATGGTGCAACAAATCTTGAAATGTCAGGAATGAATATCCAGTAGTACACAGAAAACCCCCAGAAAAATCGCACCTCGATCACACTCCTAGGGGGCTCCCAAGCAAGCACAACCTCTATCTTCGCCTGATCCATGACAACTATTACATCTGAGATAATGTGTCTTAGAAAGTTTACCTCCTATTTACAGAACATGCACTTCAAGATCTTACAATAATATTGGTGTTATCGGAGTTCATCCATCACTTTAGGCATATGATAGGCATGCTCCAATTACATCACTAAGTACATCAAGATGTCTTCAATTAAGACCACCATAAAAAGACTGGGGTATGGTTGAAAGATCCTATTAATTAGTCACATGATCACTATAGGGGATTTATTCATTCCTAATGTAATAACCAAGAACTCATAGTGGCCAGGAAGACATATGATGGTAGTCTTCTGCACATCCTTATCTTGTAACCTAAGCTAATGATAGTTGGATCTATGCTCTATCTTTAAAAACCAACGAGCTCACTTCGTATAATCAAAATGATCATAAATCCTCATATGTTGATACTTTTTCTTCACATGCACCATGTTTAGGTTCCCATAGTTGACATAGAGTCTCAATCTCCCATCTTCCATATTGGAAAAAAATCGGAAGTTCCCATAGAGAAACACTGGGCCTTATAAACCCCATCCTCTATAAGTCACCCAGCTGTACATGTAACCCATGAAGCTCTGTGGGATCCATCTGATATAATGGTGTAAATATCATTTTTGTCCTGGGATACATGTAAATGTAAATATCTACATCTCTGCATGGAGGTCTTCCTAGAACATCATTAGTAAAGACATCGTCATACTAGTCCACCACTACAGGATATCTAAAACTATCACCATCAAATACACTGAGGGTATGGCTAGCCAACTTATGTATGAATGGCTTCACCCTCCTCATGGTATCCACATGCTAAGCTTCAAAGATCCCTTCAAATTGGTGAATGAAAACCATGACCCATCCTCACAGACTCTATAAAATTTATGCCTAATACAGTCAATCTGAGCATGGAAAGTGGCTAACCAATACATACCCTATATGACGTCATAATGACACAATACTGCTACTAGAATTCCACAGCTCAAGATTTCACATTCTAGAATATGCTCACACTGACAACACTATTATGTAATTGTTGTATATTCTATCATAGGAGTCTCTAGTCACAAGGATCAATCCATGGGATAAATCAGAATCATTATGCTCTGAACAAGGGTTGTGGCAATGAAAGAGTGTTTGGAACCTGTATCTACAAGTACTACAGATTGGGTGGAGTAAACACAAATGAAACCAATTATCATATCCAGAGTGTCATGATCATTGGACTCATCTATCTTGAGCTGATATCATCCCTATTCTTCTACTCATAGAGGTCAGGTGGACACCCTGGAGGTGGTGGAGGTAGAACCTCGAATCGCTTCCCACTATATGCTACATGGCCAGATCATCTCCAACTTCTGCTGCCATGTGGACCTCCTCGCTCAAACCACTGCCTCTACCTTAGTGGTCCCTTGACTTTCTACTAGTTTCCCATATGGAAGGTCAGGAAATCATGAGCCATGTAACCCAGTCCTCCACATGAGTAGCATTGTCGTCTACCCATTTTTCCTCTGTATCCTGAGACCCTCACCACCAACCCTTTATCCTATGGTCATCCAGCAGAAGGTCTGGGCCACTAGGGCCCTATGTAATCTATCCACTACCTACTATGGATTAATCTACTAGCTGATGTCTGATGGTGGACCTCGATTTTTGTGCATGATCATCTTGGAAGATCCCCCCTAAAAGTGATCTCTCTAGCACTCCAGCATGGGTTGGAATGCTGAGTGATATAATCGATGCTCTGATATACTATATGGGACCCTTATCAAAGGTTTGGGCCCTGAATAACGGGACTTGTACCATTTCAGTTGAGTAGTGGGAGAGAACAGTGAACCTTGATGAGTACATGGCCACGGTCATGATGCCCTATTGTATGTGCAGTAGCTCATGTATACACACTTAGCATAGAGTATCCTGGACGAAATCATCCCTAAAAAGGAACATTAAGTCCACCCAGTTGAGGGTCACCTTTTCATGTAACTGGAGTGTCAGATTCCACAATCTCCCAGTTTCTACCTGGATGTTACTAGTATCTGGGATCACCATCAGATCAGCTGGTTTCCAAAACAAGAGAAAAAAAATATAGTCCTCACCTTCGGCCAGTCCTTAACCGCCTACAGATCCATCTCACCTCAGAGGCTTGGAGGCCTCTGCTGCTAAAACTTTTGCAACTTGCTCAGTCAGCGTCAACCATATACGGGTGGGGCTAGTGCCAACGACTATGAAACAGGTATTGGGGATCATGATACACAACCCCAAGGTGATATCACTGTTAAATGGACATGCACCGAGGCCTTATCACTTGGTGGGACGTCATCCTATACTCTCTCGAGACTCCTGGCTAGAGGTCTATATGGCGGCTTCCTAAAAAATAAGAGGTGCGACATGTTCTATATTTTATACCTAGTGAGTTAACTCAATGAAAATCATAAGAAAATATTTTCAAGACACACTCAATGAGTTTTTTAGTGCACTATGTCGGAAATCCGAATTCAGGGTCCTATGGAATTTATATGTCAGCCACCGCACAAAAACAGGATTCCACAAACTCAAAACCACACTAATAACACATAACACTATTGATACATAGAAATGATTAGATTCCATGTCCATCGGTAGAAACAAATACGCTGATACCACTTTGTCATGACCCGTCCACCAGGGAACATCGAATAACTATCCCAAGACTTCCTTCCATAGGATTGGGGCTTGCGACTAGCACTGAAAAGGCATATCCCTATAACAGGAAATCATTTCCTTTTAAAATGTATAAACACATAATCCAAAAACACTGGAATACGAAACCACAAAGTAAAAATATGTAGTAAATAGTGAACTGAAAGTAATTGTGACAGAATACAAGCCCAACTGTAAATTACAAGTACAACTGAAAGAGAAAACTAGCTCTAGGATCATCCACTGAGGAACCTACCTGAAGGGTAGGTACATCTATCAATCAGATGTAACTGTGTCATGTCATGACAAATGTTCCACCTATGAGCACTGCCCCATCCTGGCTCCCTCATCCTCGATCAATTTTGTCTGTTTTTGGCACAAGACAAAACAAGGTTTGGGAAAATCCTATATTAGGGGGTCAGTATAACGATACAAAATAGGGATCCCGAGACCTCAGATGGTCCCCTAGAGTTACAGAAAGTAAAAAACACAAACTAAGACCTCAATCACAAAGCATAAAGCAATGATAAACTCTACTAAGGTATATACCAATACATATACCTATGTTATCAAAAGATACTCATTACATTTTTGATGAAACATAAGGCTCTAACTTTTAAGCCATTTTCAAAACTGATCCACGAAGGAAGAATACCACAATGGTATCACCGTGAAGGTGCCAGAACAAATGAAACAATTCCACAAAAATAACACCACAAATTTAACCCCACGAAGGTAAATGTACTAAAATGGTAACACTATAAATATAACACTACGAAGGTAAAAGTACCATAATGGTAACTCCACGACGATAACACCACGAACGTGAAATTACAAAAAAGGTAAAGACTAAGCTCAAACATGGTATATAATAAATGCATAGAAGTATATATGATTAGCTGGAAAGCTAGATCATCGTATTCTATTAAGAGGCACTGATTCTGAAAATTTGGACCCCGGCCCACCAAAGATTGATAGGCATTAAACCCCAATAACCCACACATGATCTGACACACGCAGGATCTGTATACGCTGACCCACATAGGATCGCTGAGTGATAACCCACACATGATCGGAATGTACTAACCCACATCGAATAGTTGAGTGCTGACCCACACCTGATATGACCCACACAGGATCACTCGGTACTATCCTCATTATGATCTCCCTCCAACATCCGCGTCACTTCCTACCACTGAATTCCCACTAATATCATGTTTAGGAGAACCTCTCCACAAGATATAGGTTTTACCTCAACAACCATGATGTTCCACTAAGAAGTATCCTAATGATTTTAATGTCATAAGGGTTCCAACGTGACTGATGGAACGTCAATCAGACTCCCAAACTGTGATTTATAAGTGTTTTAGTTCTGTGGGCCCAGTTAGATTCATGTTCGATCCAACCGAGCCAAAATCCATCCTTCTTCAAAAATCATATCGATTTTTCCAAAAGGATTGTCTCGCTCCAAGGGTTCCAGTGTAGAAGATGGTTTATGAAACATACCCCTGAATTTCATGTTATATCCCTTTAAGTGAAATGGGGTCTGGGTGGGTTTGAGTCCGGTCTGACCCGGCCCGACCTGGTCTGGGCCAACCCAATGTGTTTTGGGTTGAATTGACCTGGTCCAGCCCGACCCGCCGAGGGGCACGACCCAGACCCCAAGGGCACAACCCATGAGGCTTGCACGGCTTGGCCCACAGAGGTGCACCCCGCTTGGCTAGCGCGGCCCGGATCGCGAAGGCGTGGCCTGCTGCACTCGTGTGGCCCAGCCAATGGCATGATAGAATCTGTTGGTCTCCTGTGACCTGGACCATGGAGGGGCATGGACTGATGGAGGTGTGGCCCACTGGGCTCACAATATCTAGCATGGGGGCGACATCGCTCCCTTTTTTACTCCTGAATGACCACGCCGTTTCGGAAAAGGAGTGAAGACTCTCCCTGGAATCGCTCTGTCGATGCAAGACCTATAGGATAACGTACATCCTCCTCTATTGTATCTTCTAGTCGCAGCCATAATCAGTACTACACGACGGTGCATTGCTCTGCCTCCATCAGCAGTTGGCCAGTGAGAGGTGCCACTATCCACTGCAGTGATATGTTGTGACCCCCTTCTTCGGCAGTGCGCGACGACACGACACCCCATCCCTCATGATCCGACCATTTCTAGTCACCACTCTCAGTCACCTTGGATACGACCATGACCTTATTATCTGACGGAGCACGACAGCGCGCCACTATATCTTCTACAGCCCACCTTTGCAAGCAGCCCCCATCACCTGTTGTTCTGGGTTTCATCCAACCTGAATTAAATACATACGATGAACGCCCCAAATTACAATAGATGACAGATGTTCTGGGATTTGTTCGTTTTCCCCAATCTATCCTCGTTAGTTTTATTGAACGATGGTAGTTTAATAAAGAATTATTTTATGCCTAAAAAAATAAAAACCCTACCACATGGTCAATGGAGAATGTCCACATTAGAGGAATAGTCGACATTTGTAGATCCCACAGCAAGACTCCAACAACACCTATCAATCTTCATTCTACGGTTCGTGATTCGGTGGCACTCATCATCACTTGTTGGAACTGGTTCTACACTCCAATTTGTTGGTATCACGTCACTTTATCAGAACATCATCTCTTGATGTTGTTGTGCCAATACCCCATCCAATGTTCCATATAAATAGTCGAGGGGGGAAGGGTGGGTTGAGTAACTCTCATGGAATTAATGGGGTTCTATATAATAGGAACCTTCCTAATTCCAATGGTACTATTTCAAAGGATTTCTAGTGTCATTACATTTATTATCTTGACATGACAGTGGTCCTACCACTGCCACATTACCGTTGGTGGAAAAGAAATGAGCGAAATAAAATATCTAAGTTATTTTATTATTTTTTAAATTTTCTAAATATAACATTTACTCCTAATCTACTGCAGTCAATTCAAATCCTCCCTTTAGAGATTCTCGGTGCTGTGGATTCAACTATGCCATGGATTAATAATCTGAGCATCGGTTCAAAAGATAGAAAACTATTATCCTATTTTTACTGAATCTACCATTAAAAAGATCATAAATTAATTCCAGGCCCACTGGAGGACAGAATCACACACCATCAATTTTCATAGACTCGTTAAAATTCCATATACTTAAATAAATACATAGAAAAACTGGGACGTTACACACATTCAAGCTAATGAACTGATGCGATATCTGCATTTTATTTGAAGAATCCTTGAACATCTTTGTTGATGATAATATAAAACATGATATTCCCATCCTTGATAATGAATCTTCAGAAACATCTTACCTCTCTAATTCATGGGAAGATAATTAAGAATACACCTATGTTGATATTGACTTTCCAATGTTCATTCTAAAATAGATCAATTACCAAGATGAATTATATTAATGGAAATAATTCTTTATTAATTTTTCATGTTTTAATATTATTCATGAAATATCATTTTCGGGCATCTCTTTCTGTGAAAATTATAATATAACACTAATGTAGATGACTGTGGATGTTAAAAAAGAGACTAAAAATGTTGAAATGATTGAAGAAGAATATTTGGACAAATATGTGGTGGTGTGACTACTTCCTCCAAAACAATTTCCATACCATATTGAGGAGGAAACAATGGAAGTTCCCATGGAGCACCCATATCATTTATCCCCTCCCATACATAAACTCAAAATCTATATTTCCTATTTCTTGATGGTTTGGAACTATATTATCTTTTTTGGGGTTTTCTACATCATGTGTTTACTCACAGACATTGGGAAAAGTCACATGTGGTGGTTTATCTCAATAAAACCACACCAATCATCTTATTGAGGATAATCCACTACATTTTCCAGACTAGGGGTATTGAAATCCCACCAGCCGCATGGGGGTTGATACCATGTATTATCCGATTTTCTCTTTCACGTTATTTTTTATTTATTTGTCATTTGATTTATTTTATTTCATGACTTCTAGATCCATTTGAATTATCTAAGAGCTTAAAATAATAAATTCACTTAAAAAATAGTATGAGGTTTTATGTTTCCTTCCCTTGGATTTTATAAAGTTATATTTATATTTTTTTAGTTGAAATTAGTGGTAGAAATGTTTTACTGTGGGGGAGTGGAAAACTTATTATATATTATTGTGTGCTATTAATTTTTTACCATATTTTAGGAATATTCTTTTTTAATGAATATTATTATAACTTTTCACACATAAAATTAATTTCAAAGAGTAGAAATTTGTTTTGAAATAATGTTTGTTAAATGATTGTTGATGTGGAAACGTTTTCCTAGAATTGGATTATAATTCATTTTTATGAGTTTGACTGATTTTTTAAATGCATGCCCCTAGAAAATTGTCTCAATATATTATTCTAGTCATGTGAGATATTTTAAACCACTTTGACATATTCTACCTAATACCCACACTTTCTTGAGGGAAGTGTGAATTTTGTGTGAGAAACAGAATTTGGGATTTTTCTCTTTAGAAACTATATATTTAATGGTATGTATTTGAAATGAGTGAGTTATATTGTTGGATATCATAATTTTATATTGAGAACAACTGTTAAATTTATCCTTCATAAGCCCTTATATGAAAATAATTTCATTACTGCTTTAATGAACATTACAATTCATTTTTTCTTTACCAACCCGATCATTCTGTATTTTTGCATGGATAATTCATGTTTGAATGTGACAAAAAGGTATTTCGCATAAATTTTTTGGGATGTGTGTCACATATGGGTGGTTTTATTTTGGTTTCAAAATTTTGGGTAGTCTATATTATGAGAATTGGGTGTGTGTCGTCATTTCATTATGCTTTATTTGTTTCATCCATTTATCCATAAAAAAATTAAAATAAATGGAGATGATGAAGATTTCCACATTTTATGTTCTTTGATGACTCATGTCCCTCACAAAAAGAATGGGTGTGAATTTACATTAATTAATTGTATTAAATTTTCATCTCATCCCCCATAATAAATGAAAATAAACTTGTGCATTCCTATAGCTTTAAATTTTTTTTTGGAGAACATGGATGATATCATTCATTGTGATCACATCTTGGCTTAGTTAAAATGTAATAAAAGGCGATGTTTTTTTAACATTTTAAAGAGGGATTGAGAATGAATTTATTGTGATGTCAATATAATTAATCAATCATTGTAATTAAGAGTCCAACCTCCTCTTTCGGGCCTGAAACATTTTCAATCATTTTTCCCCAAACCGTATCCATAGAATCATTAGAACCATTAATTAAATCCATCATTATTAAATTCATTATAATATTTAATGATGTTGATAAATGATAATTTTTACAACCCTATAGTGTTACATGCAATTTTAAAGAATGAGTATAAATCTTGTATCAATTTCTCTTGATTGAAGAGTGACATAACAATCAATATGAGCTAGGTTGTGACTGGGAAAAGGATTGATTTATGAGGTTTAAAAATTCATAATGATTTAAATGAAAATGGGAGAGAATATTTTTCATTGAGTATACATTATGGAATTCTATTTTGGATATGATCATTGATATTTTCTAATTTTTTGGTGTTGTGTGAATTTTGATTTGGATGTAAGATGATTGACCATGAGAGAAATGTTTTAGAGTGACAGAGTGATGATGCTCACATTTTAATAAATTTTACACTTAAAATAATTTTTTATAATCCCATAAAATTGTTATTTTAGGGGTAATTCCATTGTTTTTATATTTTAGTGGTATTTTGATCTCAAATGAAAAAATGGTTCAATATAAAAAATTTGAAATTTTTTATGATAGGAGTAATTTGGTAATAAAATTTGAAATATTTTTCCAAATTGGGTGATTTTTTTAAATAGTAGATATATTTCCTAAAACATTGTCTACTGGATGAAAGGATGATTCTAGAATTTATAGGCCTGAAAATCATTTACTGTGGGATATTTTTCAGGATAACTACATGTGTCCCACCAAAGTAACGATATAATAACTTGGTACACAAACATCCAAATTCATTTATTCCTGCTAAAAATGAATGAGGATTCAATAAAAATACTGATTTATTAGTTTCAAGTACAAAAACCCATCATTAAGGCATTATGTGAAAGGTGGTAACATTTGGAAGAAGAAAAAACTCACTAAGAAGAAAGAGTTAAATTGAGAATTTAAATCATATCTTCTGAAGAACGCTTCCAAAATATCTAATATGTTGTTGATAGAACAGAAATAAATTGGGGAGCTATATGTATTTCGTTTCAAATCTATTAATAGATTTGTAGGAGAGTCATAATGACATGCGAAGGTGAATAATATAAATTTTATTAGTCAAATGGTTATAATAAATGGCCTGATTAAATCGGCCATAAGACCTACATATAGAAGTCAATATAGATAAAATGTAGAAGGTGAACAGATACAATATTATTGAACAAAATTGATGAAGAAACTTTTTAGAAATTATGAAAATTAATGGGTAATATATGTGTAATTATTTGGACTTAGTTTTTTAGAGAATTCATTCACATATCACCCTTAAAATATGTATCATCACCCCTTCTCAAAGCATTGACACTTCTTCATAGACATTCTCTATTTCATTTTAATCTCACACTATTGGAATATTATTATGCATTACTAATATATTTTTATGTTTTTTAAGATCATTATCATTTGTTTCCTTTTTTTTCAACTCATTCATTTCCATTGTGATCTTTTGTACATGGGGTCACGAGTAACTAACTTAAGGATGTTCTTAGTGGATCAATACATTGAAAACCCCAAGTAATTATACATTCATGTTTTAAATTTTTTTTCTTAGTGGTAGGATGAGTGGATGTTTAGTTGGAAAGGAACCTTTGTGTCTCCACTTTCCACCCAAGGATTACCATTTTTATTCTACAATATTCTCCCTCAATTGTGGAGGTGGATGTGTTGTCTCTCGGTGATCATTTAGTGGATCATATATACAAACCCATACGTAGATGACAATATTTATGTATATGAGGTGGTATTAGGATTTTGTATATTTGAATCTAAAATGAGGCGATGAAGGTTCACTCAAGATAATCTCATGGGAGGATCTCCTTTCTGTATAGAATCATTTTGTCTGCATTAATTCTATCTATATTTCTCATTGAATATTTACTTTTAATATCATTTATCCTCATTTCTCAAAATTAAATTTATTTTATATTTATTTATTAATTCAATTTATATAAAATTAATTAATTATAATTCATGATTGATTGACTGTAAAATCTCCTCAACATAACGACCTAGTTCATCTCATGGGATTTATTTAGTTATAAATATTTTTGATACAACACAAGACAATGCATCTGTAGTGAACTAGTCCTAAATCACTAATAAGTATGAATATAATACAAAAGGAGGATGGATATAGATTTTAAGAGACTAGAATAATGGGTAAATCGACTATACTAGCTATATTTAACAATATTTCCCACCCAATACATTAATTCTCTCAATACATAATTATACCCCATTAATTATTTTTTAACAAATTTCAACATTCCATAAACACTAATACCGTTACATAAAAATATAATAATTTATTAACGGTGACACTTTAGAGCCTTGCACATATTGTCTAACCCATGAACTTGAGGTTTTGTTCATAGTGTCAGTCTCACCATAAAGTTATATCATCAAGAACATATTGATCAATTCAAATTATATTTGGTCATAGGTCCATATTTTTTATTTCACCTTAAATATCCATTTGTGGGTCCCTTTGATAGGATAAGATTAAGTATACTATGCACAATACCAATTTATATTAACCTATGAAAGCAATTTTCTTTAATTTGGTTATAGGGGTTTTCATTGGGAATTAATTTTTAATATGTTTTTTAATTTTAGTAACCTTACCATCAAAAATTACACATGGGTAAACTAGATAAGTACCTATTATTATTCAATGTAGATTTCAGTAATTTAGTAAAAAAATAGAGGAAACTTGTTATGGATGGTTGTGTCTTATTTTATGTTCCAATTTAGATTTACATGTGGATAAAATCTGAATGCAATGATTCATATTGATGTTAAGTCATGTGGAAATATAAATATAGTTGAGATAGTGGTGAGTTGATTTAACATAACAAATATATGGTTCATGTGGAGGCCTGACTAAGGGATAGAAATGTAAATGTTATACTACTCATTATGTTCATTGATGAAGATATGGGAGTGTAATCCTATTATTTATTCTAAAATGGAAGTTATGTAAAATTCATTTTATGGAATATAAATGTAACAAAAACATTTCACTAGATGTTGGTATTTGGGTCTAGGAAAGCTATATGAAATAAATAGCCATGAATTAATCATTAGATCCTATATAAATGTTTGAATTTAGAAAATAAGATTCACTAGTAAGACTCCACTATAAATGTGGGTTGGAAACATTTGTATACATATCTAAAAAAATTATTATAATAATTCTATATCATTAGAATTTATCTTTATTTGATTTTAATTATCTTAACTTCTAATTGAATTAAATGTGTAATTTTTTTATCTCAAGGCTTCCAATCTAATTCGTAATGCGGTAGATATTTTTTTAATAATTTAATTATTTCAATTGAAAGGTTTTCTATATGTTTAGGCTAGGGATTCAATATGCTACCATGATGTAGAGTTTTTTTATCTCTATTTATGTTATATTGAAGTCAGTTGGATTTTTTTGAGGATTTATATCCAACACCGTATATTATATATAATATCACATCATTTGACCAACCTTTCATGGATTCCTCAATAAGTTGTGATAGTATTGTTATATTTTCTAGTGGGTGAATAGTCATCAACATACTGAAGTAACATTATGTACAAAATGTTATTTTAATTCTGTGTAATGGTAAAAATATTGAAATTTATCGTATCAGTTGATCAAATGTTCCAATGAAATTAGTGTTATGGGATGTAGTTTCTCCCATGAAGGATGAAAATGGAATAATATTTTATTCAGAATGTACAAGAATTTTCATTTAACTATGTGAAGAAACATAATGTATAGAAAACTAAATGGGATGACTTGAATATAATGGAACAGTGGTTGCATTAATTTTAATTATCATGGATATTACCTTTATCATCTTGGTTGTAGAGACTATGATAAAGATAATGAAATCTATAAAGGATATGTATGTTCATTTAATATTATTCAACAAATTGTTTTTCCTGTATTGGTTATCCTATATGAGGTTTTTAGAAATAATACACCCACTTGATCATTGGGATGAAATTAACATGATATAATGTTATATAAATTATTTTAATGAAATTGTTAATGTAGATTTATTGTATTTATAAACAGTATAATTATAATAGGAATCATATAATGAAATGGTAAATGTAATAAGTGACTCATGAGGGAAAACAATTCACTTGTTAACGATTTTATAAATATCATCTTGGGTGAGTATCATTGATTGATGCGAGTCTGACAATATAATATCACTATGATAAACAAATAATGTAAATCACAATGAAGTTTGTATAATAGTCAATAATAATTAAGAGTTATGTCTATAAGAGAATTAATATTAAAAAAAACTAAATCTATATATTATAATTTCAAGAATATTTTGTGTTATAATAATGATTATAGTGGTCACAAGATAAACTCTAGAAGTTATGCATTTAGATGTTCCACCAATGTTAGTCTTATAGATTATGGTTAATATAGTATATTAATGAGTTTTAAAACATTATTGGAAGAATGTGTGATATATTTAGGGGAATACTGTCAGTATATAAATGATATAGAATATTGAAAGAATTATTAATATAATATTTATTTCTTTTGTAATTTTCTGGATGATAATTATCTCAATATCATGGAGACATTGGATGTGAGAGTCTAAAAGAAGAAGAAAAGAAACCTTGAGTATAAGAGATTTTAAAACACAACAATTCAACATTAGAACCCAATATACATTAGATATATTAAAATTTCTTGTTTTTAAGAAATCATTTTAATAGAGTTTTAAGTATTGCCTAGGTCTCTATGACTGTTTCTAAATTAGTAAATGATGTTAGGTAATAACTAGTAGGACGGGTAAATGGAGAAAAAATCAATGAAAAAATAATTTAAAAAATTTTCTATTAATGAAACTGTTTCATTTGGAGACATAGTTAGTTGATTATATGAGTTCTATTAAAAAAGTGGATATTAATCCACGATAAAATAGGTTTCGACAATATTAAATGGTTATACATAAAAAGAATAAAACAATTTCATTCAATATGGATTTCATCGAGCCATAGTCTCCAAAGAAAAAACATGTGAATAAACTTGTTTGGGGGCCTACTTCAATCTATTCTCCTATAGATTCACTATACATTATGAAATTCAATAATTATTCAACATTTATTGTATGAGATTTAATCATTAGTCACAAATATGAGTTATTTATAATTTTTTACTAGGGAATGACCATGGTGGGGAATGATTCTGTAAGTATTGTAATATACTAATGGATCAACAATAACACTGATTCCAATAATAAAGGTTTTGAGATGTTATATAATATTAAATTAATGATAATGAATATTAAGTAATAAAGGAAGAGAGTAGAATAGTTTTTCATAGTGGATTAATGAGTTGTTAACTAATATAAAATAAGGAATGTGACAACATTCCAAAATTTCAATGGAATTATTTGGAAGGGGTCAAATTTGTTGCATTCCATCTTAATAGGAGTCCTAACACACTAGTGTTTTATGGTATTATGGAATATAAAGGGTCTAGATAAATATAATAACATAATTTTTATTAAATATTATGAACTATGAACTGTATACATATGGATCCCTATGATCAGAATAATCATAATGGTATGTCCAACAAGTTCATCTTTATATGAAATGTTGAGGAAAGAACTTTCTTTTTGACTTTTAGATTCTGTCTCTCGAAAGGAAATTAGACTCTAAAATATTATATTTAATTAAAAGGTTATTTTGAAAATATAAATTAATATATAAACAGAATATGAGAAAAATTAATCAATATTCAATTTATATATTGATATCAATGGATTCTATAGAGTGGAATAAATTATAGAATGATTATGTAGTGCTTTATGTTCTAAGAGATTTATTTTTCATATTATTTCATTGATCATGTAGAGTTAAGATGTTTATTCACTACTAAAATTTCTTCCATTCTATTAGATTTTAGATGATCTTGTATGATTTCAGAATGGTGATGTTATAGGGTGATAATTCTGAAAATGGAAGAGTCATATGTTGGATTAAAAATATTTTCATGTATCAATATGTTAGTTCATAGTTATGAACTGGAATTGAATTATGTTCTATTAATTAATGTAATAAAACCTAATATCATAAATTAGTCAAATAGTTTCAATGATTCAATTAATACATAGTCAGTTATAAAAAATAAAGATACATTTCATATAAATGAAACTTATGGTAAGAATGAGTTACGTTATTCTTACAATGGTATTGTGAAAAAATGTTACTTTTATTTTAATGAATAATAAGATGATTGTTGGAAAATATTATAGGTAGTGATAGTGGAGAATTTTTTTCAAAATAACAAATTGTTGATATATCTAATATTTTTTTCATTAGCATATAAACAAGATACAATTTTAGAAGTGCTAATATTTATTATTTATGAAATTTTATAGATAGTTAAAATGTATATAAAGGGATTAACAATCCATGATTAAGTAGAGGAATAAATACAATTAAAAGATGAAATGTTTCATTTGTCATTGAAATGGGTCATTTGTCTATGAGATGACGATAATATAACTTTATTAAAGTAGGTTCCAAGGGAATTGATCCCTATGATCCACATTTTCATTGATAATAAAGAACAATTTAATATAAAATTAAAAAAATAATTACTATCAAAATTCATTTAGCGATGGTAGTTTCATTATCTTAATTCTTTATGTAGATTGTAGTATTCTATTACGTACAAAATATTTTAGGATTTTGGAGATGAATAATAACTTCTCGATATGATTAATCATGAAATAACTATATGAGTCGAAATAATATTAGGGATGATGGGAGAGAATATATAAATTATTAAAT
Organism: Viscum album; assembly: GCA_963277665.1. Lineage (NCBI taxonomy): Eukaryota > Viridiplantae > Streptophyta > Magnoliopsida > Santalales > Viscaceae > Viscum > Viscum album. Next base: position 1,252,265,234 of record OY728150.1, on the reverse strand, counting down.
CTTGGTTTTTTCGTATTCTATATGTCTATAAGTTAATGAATGGGCAATGAATATTTGGATCTAATCCATTCTTGATAATGTAGCTATATACTTTTTGTTACCCAATTAGAATGTTCTGTCACAAAGATTATGTGATTCAATATATTGGTATATTTCTATTTAAACTATTTATAATAAGTCTGATGTATAATTTGATATGTAAATTGCTTATCAATTAATTTATAGTGGGATTGGTCTCCATTACATAGAGATTCGGAGGAAATCAGACTAAAAATAAATTAATTTGATCCTATTTTAATTCCAAGGGTAATAATACATGAACCAATTCCACAATGACTAATGATATGTTGTTCGTTTATGGGGATATATAATTTCAAGGACACACAAATCCAATGATGACATATATTTGTTATGTGTTTAATCATGATAGGTTGACAATAATAAGGACATTATGCTTGGTGCACATGATAAAAAATTCCATATTGAATATTTAATTTATGTATATCATGGGTATTTGAAATGAATTTAAATAGTTATTTTGTAAATATAATGTATTCCAAATGGGTTAGGGAAGTGGATTAGTCTACATTTGCATTCAAATTAAAATCTATTTGTTTAATAATTCCACATATTTTTCTAAGAATATGTGTATTAACTCAATATAAAATAAAATTGTCATTATATATTATTTTTATGGATGATGATAGAGGATAGATTTATTTAGTTACAAATAATTTGAAGTATCCAATGTCCAACAGGAATATTAAACTATGATATAGTCTATAGAATTATAATTAAATATTATTCCACATTATTGGTATGGTGATCCTAATATTGTGGAGTTATTAATATTTATTTTAAACTAAGTTTGATAATATGTTTTCCAAATTTTTTGGATGTTTTTATGGTTATATATGTTTTTAAATTAAAATTTACGTGAAAAATGGGGAAATATGTTTTATATGATTCTAAATAATAATGACATAAATGATTATTGAAATTTAATGGTGGTAGTGTTATACAGTTGGGGATCATGTTCAATTTTCATATCATTATCTTCACTACACTATGCTATGTCATCTGGGAGTGAGTATAAATGTGATTAATGGTAAACAAAACTAATTTATTACTGTAACAGAATGAGTTGTATCTTCTATTTCTGTGAGATCCCAAAATTTATTGTGGTATATTCTTAATGAAATTTGGTATAATTCTAAAAATTTCATCTAGAAAAGTGATTCTCATGTGCCTGAGAAGGCTTGGGGTGTTCTAAGGGGTTGGGATATGATTGAATGGGGAAATATTCCATCCAATGCATGTTTCATGGTAACATCATAGTGAGATTAAACCATTAATGGGTGGATGCCAAATCGTTCATGCATGGATTGAGGAATTTCACATGACTGGAACACGGTATATATAACTATTCAGGATTCCCAGGTAAATATGTGATAAAGAAACCTCATGGATTGGATAAAAATGGTTGGTTCTCGGTTGGAAAAAATTTGTGGTCATACCATGCACCCATAGAAAATGAGATTTTACCTCCCCCTTGAGATTTTAAGTGTTTCCCCTGATTTCATCAACATATCTTCTCCAGCAACACCAGTGACAATATTAATAGACCAAGGAAATCCCAATGTTATTCCCCTTTTATAATAGGCTATTTGAAATTACACTGGGTGGAGATTGAAGGTCTAGGTATGTCTAATGATGAAATTTTTCTCTTTTTCAGGTTCATTATTGTGGTTTGGTTATTCTTATTAATAATCTATAGATCCTAATTTTTTAAGAGGATAACAATTGGATTCATCAATAGTTAATTGAATCAAAATAAAAGGTAAGGTTAGATGATTTCTCATCTACTTATTCTAGGTATTTGTTCTCAAGGTTATATCCCATTGTCTTGATGTGAATTTTTACATGAGATTTTGGTTAATGTCACTTTCTTGTTGTTCATTTTGTATCATTAAATAGATTTTGAAAAATAGTTTTATACGTAAAGAATTTATCCCCTCATAATCCCAGTGGGATGGATTGTAGTTTATGAGACCACTTTACAACCACCCATGGGGTGTCTTGACATTCTCGACCATGGAAAAATTGTAATATTAAACATATAATTTAATTTTGATAAAAATATATCCAATGATAAAAAATTAGATATGATTGATGGTCTAGAAGGTGAATATTGATAGTTGTGTCTCAAATTTTATTATGGTGTAAAGAATTTTTTTGGTTGATATGGTATGGATTGGATGAAATGTAGTGATTGTGTTAAATTTCTAATGAATTGTAATTGAATTTCAAAAGTGGGTTAATTAATGTGAAATAATTGACATGTAAAATAGATAATTACCAGTAAATTGATGAATGTGTTAAATGTGTCAGTGAAAACAAAATTCCAAATATATTAAAAGAGGTAATATATAATAGTTGTTAATTATACTAAATGGGTAATAGAATATAAAGGGAAATTGGCTAAATAGACCATGCTATGTATATGGTAAATGTGATAATGGGTAAAGGATAAATGATTACTCAAATATTGTATGAAATATAAATTTTATATGTGATTTATATTAGTTGTGTGTGCGTTGTGATATAGTATATGTGGTAAATTTATATATAAGAACATGCATATGGATTCATGGTGTTGGATAATGGACTCACGCACCTCCCACCAGTTTGGTTAGAGAGAGTATCTAAACCCCCACCAATTTATTGAGTGGGTTATGGTGTAACACTGGGGATCTAGGCCTAATGAATGCAGTTTGTGACACTGGATGAAATTATACTCCTTGATAAGTGTGATGTATTTTCATAAAAATTGGTTATCCATTGTGAGATATGTAGGTGTAATTATTACATTAAACAAATTAATTTACACTCATAATCCATTATGTATATGATATACATTCCTCACCTATGTATCCAACGAATAAAATTGATTAAGTGATCAAAATTTTCGTAGTGAATTTTGATAACTATTTGAACTTGAGTCATTTTGTGATTATGTAGTCATTTATTTAGTACATTCATGAACTGTCTCTTTAGAATAGATATTTTAATGACACCATTTTTCATGGCCTACCATGTTTTACTCACACCCTTGTATATATCCCATTGTGTGCCTGAGAAGATTTCATTTTTGTAGGTTAGGATACGGGAAAATGCCCTCTATTTTGGAGTTGAGTTGGGTATGGGATGTGCATAGTTAAGGATCTAGATTTGGATTAATGAATTTTTTTGGTTTTCTTTTATTGGTATTTATTTTGGGATCTCTTTTCTTTTTCACCTTCATCATAAGATGATATTTTTATTATTTGGTTGTAGTCAGTAACCTCTATGGGAATAGGATAGTAATCTAGGATTTTGGAATATTTTTTATTGTTTATTAGATTTATTATTTTATGTCCTATGGAATACTCTGATAAACCTGTGGTAGCCTCCCCAATTGATCCATTATACCCTCCCATCTAGTCTGTAACCTCTCACGTATGGGGTGTCATGCTTCATGTCAAGTGTCATGTGACATGGAACACCGATATAGTGAATAATGGGTAGGTGGCATTATATATTTTTATAAAAGTATTTATTTTCTCTTACATAAGAATTAGGAATACAAAAAATTATATTATATGGTTTTGGGCCTTGTAAATGATATAATACATGGAATAAGCTAACCCATGTACAAGGGAAAACCCAAGTACCCATGGTGTGGATTGTTGTTCATAATTTTTATTATTAATGTTGAATGATACATCACTATTTGGTGCTACCCTTGTTGTGTGATGTGACTATTTTATTCTCTTTATATCATGGTTGTAACAATATGAGGTTGTTAATTTAGGTGTCATGGTAGGAACCAATAAATTTAGTTGGAATTAATCAGGTCATGACCACACACAATAATTGTCTATGGGACATGAAGGGTATAATTCATTTCATATTCATTAAAATATATTGAAATTAAATCCAAATAAAGGTGATGAAAATGGACAAATAGAAAAAATATTATATATTTGTCTAAGAAATTATATAAATTAAATTATATGAATGATTTTAAACATTGGTTGCAGTGTTTTTTTATAATATAAATTTTTATAAAAGAAAAATGGTTATGTTGTGAATGTGTGAGATTGTTTACCCTTGTTAACAATGCCACATGGTATGTATGGTTTATGGTAGTTATAGAGGTGTGATCATGACCATTGTATATGGGGTGGGTAATTATGGATAATCGTTAATTATTTTTCCATCAATGGTTTACTCATATCGACCATCATAGTAACTGACTGTAGAAATAACTGTTTCGATATATGAATTCGAATCAGTTATGGAATTTAAAAAAATTGGTAAATGGGATGTTTACAATTCAAATTATTGGGTTCAAAATGGTAAATTTCATTGTAGATGGATGTGTAATGATTGATATTTTGGGTTTATGATTTGTGATATTCCTTGTGTTTTTATCTCGCCCTTTCTATAAGTTGTTTGGGTAAGGGGAGTATCATAATTTGAGACCATTTATTTGTGACATTAGGCCTTGTTGTGTTTTAATGAGTGGTAAAAGGGATCTGCTTATTATACACATGGTTTGGTTGTATCCATTGGGTAATTTTACATTGTTCAGTAATTTGACTATGTGTCCTTAATGGTTTGTGATCATGTGGGGTGTATATCAGACTATAAGGATGGTACATGAGAATGTTGTAGAATTTTAGGGATGAGAGCTTTATTGTTGTGTTTGGGTCCTCATATAGGGTGTTGTGATCATATTATTTATGTATGTGTATGAGTATATTTGGTGCGGAAACTATAGTAAATGGTCACATGGTACAACAAAAACTATTTTTATTACAAATGGGTTGGGAGTGCAACTCATGTGAAATGTTTTGTTAATGGATAAATATTTAAAATAATAGAGATAGATTGGGATTCTTCTTGTCATGAATATAGTTTAGGGAGTTGGTATAATTCCACAATTAGTTTGACCTATGAGACACTTTGAACTAGGTTTATTGTTATTTTGGGTGTTAATCAAAGTTGTGGGTGTTTTGGAATTTGGAAGGGGAACATGAAGAGTGTTTACTCTTAAGAGATTGTCATAGATAGATATATGGTTAGGTTGATGATTGTGCTGATTCGACTCAATCTCTAGTTTTGGAATTTCTATTTTGGAGAAATTATGGGTATCCTCAAGTGTGTTTTTCCTAGTGTTGATGGATTACAATGATGTAAATAATAGGTGGATGCTTCACATGTGGAATATAAGAATGATGATTTTCATTGTGTTTTGGTCAATAGTCAGGGTTATGTTGTGGTTTCATTCATAGGTAAGCGCCTAAATGTGATAGAGGTTGTAAGGATGGATTCAACGGGTTGGATCATTTTCATTTCTGATTAGTATGTTTTGACTACTATTAATATATCCATCAATGATGATTTTTGGGTGAATGTGACATGGGTGACCGATGAGTGGATGTATTTATTTTTATGAAGGTGACACCCAATTTGAGAATTTCAAAGTTGTGGGGATTTTTTTGAATAATGATTTTGGTTTTTTGATGAGATGTTGATATTTCCATGTGGTAGATGTGGTTTTTGTACTAGGATTCACAGTTAGTTGAGTATGAGGTGATTTTGACCATGATCTAGTAATTTTTAGAAAATATGATCGGAAGTTTCTTTATGTGTGTGGTCACAATAATTTGACAGACCTCATCTGAACTGTGGATTTCCAGATGTGGTCATTTGATAGGAATTAATGATTCTATTTGGTAAAATTACACAAGAGTATTGAAAGTAAGAACCAATAATTTTCATGAAACTAGTCGAAATCCCTTCTTATGGGATAGACAGTTTGGTTCTGGATTGGTGAGTTAGTTCTTTGTGTTTCTATGATGAATAATTATATTCATTCTTGATGAATCCATGTAGTATAGTGGTGGTAGGGAAGAATTGATACGTTTATTAATGACTACATAGTATAGATTCCTGAATTTTTGTTGAATTTGGTTGGTAACCCCATCTCACTTTTTGTGGCTAGTAGTTGATGAGATGTTATGGGAAGGGAAGACTAATAATTTAAATATTCCATGCTTTCCCCATAGTGGGTGGTGAATCCATGGAGGATAATCTATGGTGGTGTATTTCGATGACATATTAGCATACTTCATGATAGAGAAGATTGTGCCCAATATCTTGATATCATCCTATTTATGCTAATAAAACATTATCCTTATGCATGGTGATAGAAATTTGTTTAGGTTTGATGTTGGACCTCATCGAGGTTATGCTAAGGGAGTGTTGGATTTGTAGTTAGATTTTTGGATGTATACCTTCGTCCATTTACGAGTGAGGTCTTTAGGATGGACATGGTATGGAAGAGCATTGTTGGTGCAGTTCTTGGATGTCAGGGATGGGTATTTGGTAATGTTTGTTTTTTTGTTCTAGGAAACTATAGAATTTCACATTTAAATTTTACAGTTAATATAATGATTGAAATGTGTTCTGTAGGGGCCTGAATTTATTTTGGGAAGAAGAGATAATGAAACTCTTAAGATGGTGAGTGATAACTTAGTCCTGTATGTGTAGAGTAGAGTGTGGAGTTGATGTGGGGGCCTGCGAATTATATCGGGAAAAATTGATGTGATAATTGTGTTCCATAGAAAATGTAAGATGGGACCTGGATGTTGTGGTTGAACAAACAATAATTTTCCTTCCTCTAAGGGTGGTTCAAAAATAAAATTCAAGATACCCATATTAATGATGGTAAATGTTGTATCGAGACATAAAAATAGTTCCTAGAATGTCTTGTTGGGTTCTAGATATTATCATAATTCAAGATTGGACTTTTGTATGTGTGATTAGGTTATAATGGAGTGGCCCTAGGTCTAAGGTAATATTGGTCATGTAAGGTAGTGGAATTCTAGTAGTGTTTTTGAGATCTTCTAAAATGATTCATTCGAGGGTAGGTTAACTCAGCTATGGACAAGGGATGGCATGACTGTGTTAAAAACCACATTGGATGAATTTTTTGTAGTGAATAATATGTTTTCAATTTTGGAAATGGTTTCTGTGTATGACCCTAGTCATAATTAGTCAATGTATAGACTTTGTAAGCACACTTTATGGAATGTTGATTGGTGTAGTGGAGCACACTGATGGCATGGAGTGTTGTGGAAGCCATGATGGTGTAATTTTACGAAAAGATGGGAATGTCCCTAGTATGTGTGTTAGATGACAGTGATACACCATTATAGAGAAGAAAACTAGGTTAGGTTATGGGGTAGTGTGTCAACAGTGGAATATTGGTGTTTTGGAAAAGACCAGTCTGGTATGGTATGACATGATATGGAAAAAGTAAGATACGGGGTAGGTTAGGACCCACCACTGGCTTAATTTTTAATGTGGAAATTATGTTTCATATATAAAGAAGAACCTTAAGGAGGTAATTATTTTTTAATATAGAAATGGGGGTAAATTAATGTACTACATGGGTGGTTTTGACGGCATATATGTATTCGCACTTAGGATGGTGTTTTTGTAGATATTTGGGAGCAACGAGATGGTAAATGCACTAGGTTTGTTTTCAAACATGAGATGATGTTCTGGTTTTTTTATTCAATAGTGGAGCTTCAAAAAAATAAAATATTGTGGTGATAATATAACCTATATAGTTGGAAGAACCATACCATAGATGTGGTATATTTTTGACATTCCCAATGTTAGGTGTGTATAGTGTTGAGTATGATACATCATGGAGTGTCAGATTTGGTGATGGTTGTTGGTTCATGTTTTGAACAGATTATTTCTTTTTAATGATGGTTATTTAGAACAATTCTTCTTATATTTGTATTTGGAATGAGGCCTTTGGGCCTCAAGTTATGGATTGATGTGGGTCAGGAGGAATAGTATTAAAAATATGAATTCCATGAAAATTCCAAAGTGAGGGTTAAGTTATAATTTTAAAAAGGGGGAAAGATGGTTCCATGTTAATTGGGCCCTGAGGTGTGGAGAGTTCCATGATTGTATATTGAATATTTGATACTCCGTAGTTGTATTATGATATGTGTGACACTTATTTTTCTATATATTAAGGTATTGTGACTAAGATTACATATGTAATTCAATGTGATGATGTTTGTTTTGAGGATGATGTTCCCATTGAGGGGTATCTGGTTCATTTTGTGGATCATAGTGACAATATATTGAAGTAAAACATGGTTCCTTTTGGTTGAGTTTTGTGGAAACATGATAATGTCCATAAATAAAAATAAGAGAGAGAGACTGATAGGCGGGTCCAATCGGCCAATATTTATTCCAAGGGAGCTCAGGGATTCTTAGGAAGACTGTCTTGAGGATGAACCATTATAAGGTGGAGATTATGTAATATCCCATACATCATGTAGGTATATTATTGTTTATATTTTGATTTTAATACATTATGTGATTATAATTAAATGTTGATTGGGTGTATCTGGAATCTTCAAGGTGTTCTGGAGGATCAAGACAATAACAAATGGGAAATCGGGGCATCCTGTGCATTTTTCACATATGGTGATTTTTTATTATAAACCATGCAAGGGGGAAAGAAAAATTGTGTGTGATTTTACAGAGTCAATCCACAAGTTTGACATATGATTTTTCAAAACTTGTGGAATTCCTAAGAAACTACGTGAGTTGTACCCATCTTAGACATAGGTATGTACAAGGATGGTGTACAGTTTAGAAAATTGTGTGGAAAAACCATGTGTCCTTTAAAAAGTTTTAATTTAATTTTTCATGCCCTTTGGATTTGAGTTGTTTCAACCTATATCATTTCCCATTTCTTCTCCAACAACTGTAATAAAGAACCAAAATGACCAACGCTTCACAAGGGTGGTTCTCCTTCGATTCTAAGCCATTTAAAGTGTTTTTGGATGTCAATCAAGGCACCATGTATATTAAACTGTCTTATTTAATATCATTTCTAGATTATGGATTGGGGTTCAATTATTTTTCATCAAGATCCATAAAACCCACTTTTTATTATTGTTCATATGTTAGTTCTTGTACGGGTTCTTGAATCTAGGTCTTAGGATATGCTTCTTTTATTTTTCATCTATATATTCTATGTAGTTTATCTATACGTTATAACTAAAAATGTTTAAGAATATTAGTACAAGTGTAGTTAAGTAAATGGATCTCTATTATTTTTCATTTTATTCATTTAAAATGATTTGGTAAATTGGTTTTTAAATGAAAAATTAAACTGATCATGATCATTGTGGGATGTATTTAGGTTGACAAAGCCACCTTAGGGACACCTAAGGGGTGTACCGAACTTCTCAGATAGGAAAAATCTATAATGATAAGAATATAATTGACTTGTGATAAAGTAGATAACATGATGAACATATTGATATGTTCATTGATAAGAAAAGGAAATATTGATATATTCCTATATACATTGATAATGGACTAAGGGATTGTTTTTAATGATATTAAATGGCATGGATGAAATGTTGTGATTGTTCTAATTAAATAATGAATTGTATTATAACATCATAATTGGGTTAATGCATGTGAAATGATGAACATTTTAAATGTGTAAATTAATGTAAATTTATTAATCTGTTTAATGAGTTAATCATGTTTAGTGATAAATATGTTAAATGAGATAATGTAGATAAATTATTGATTATGATATATGGGTTAAGGTATTGAATAAGAAATGGTTTAAATGGACCACTATAAGTAAATGGAAAATTTTCTAATTTGGATAAAGATTAAAGATGAATCAAGTGTTTTATGAAATGTAAATTTTATTTGTAATGTGTATTTGTGGTGTATAGGATTTTATCTAGCATATATGGTAAATGGATAAATAATAATTTTCACATGGAATATCTATGTTGGGGTCATGTACTAAGGCTCCTCCAATGGTTCTAGTTAGATTGAGGTTCTAAGCCACAAACCATAAATGCATGGGTTAGGGAGTCAAAATGAGGCTATAGGCTCCGAATAGATGCGTTTCATGAGACTACCATGTTTGAGGTTCAATGTTATGTGCGGCTTATTTTTTTAGACCATTTTCCATAGTGATATTAGGGACATCAATTATTCCATTTCCTATACTAATTGATGGGATTAGACCATATTGTAAATGATATTAATAGATGACCCAATGATCTAGCGATGAAAATGGATTATGTGTTGAAAATAGATATAGTAAATATTTTTAACTAATTGTACCTAAATATTATTTTGGTTTTCTTTTCAATTTTTTATTACTATCATGCATTATCTATTAAGAATACATATTTTATAAACACCATTGTTGGTGGACTACTGAGCTGTACTCACACACTTATCGGGACACTGTTGGTACCCAATAACATATCATGGTTGTAGGTCCAAATAAGGGAGAGGTCCTTTTCGTGGGAGTTGAGTTGGTCTTGGGATGTGCACATATTTCTATCCAAACATTGATTCTGGAACCATTTAATGGGTTCTTCTATTGGTATTTATATTTGGTTTTCTTTATATTGGCATTGTTATCACGACGTGACTAGTTTATTTTTTGTTGTGGTTTGTATTATTTTTTGGAATTGGTTATTAATTCTTGAATATAGTTTAGTTTTTATTGGTTCTTTTATTTCATTTTATTTCTATTAAATATTAACCAGTTTAAGAGGGTATAGATTTTCCATGTGATCTATTATACCCTCACTAATAGTTAGAATCATAGAGAATATTGGGATGTTATGTGGAGTACTGTATTGGATCTCTAGTTTGGCAGATTCTGGGATTGGGACATTATAGATGTAGTGCTTGAGTAACTCATTATGATATCTTATTATTCTGGGGGTCATTTGTAATTTGTTTCCTCATTCATTCATCCCATAAGGTGGTGGTTGATGTCATATTACTGGAAGAGGGATTACATGGAAGGCTAGTCACATATGGGAAAAAGTGAACCTTGATGGTTCATAAACCTCTGGAAAAATTATATGTGGTGGACTTGTAAGGGAAAATAACAAATCGGTGATCCATGGCTTCAACACCTTCAACTGATTTGGTTCATCACTATGGGTCGAGGTCAATGTGATTGATACTAGCCTTTCAATATGTTGGCTCTAAAAAATTATCATTATGATTTTGTATTTGGAATCTAGCATTTTGGTCGAGATTTTGAGAGAAAAAGTGAAATTTCCATGGTATATAATTTACATGATCCATAAATATAGGTCTATCATCAATTGTCAAATTAGTGTCGAGGATACATGAAAAGATGTTAACTTTAAAGATGACTTATTGGCTAAGAAATGATTCCATAGAAAATATATTTCTCATTATTTCCATACCATGTGTTTTCTCTATTTCAGTTGTCACATTATAAAATAATATTCTCTTGATCTCTACCACATCTTTCCAATGTAGAGTGGGGATTTATTATGGATTTTTCTCTAGAAAAATAATAAAATAATATTTGGTGAGTGTATATTATTTATATATGTATGATAAAATATACATGAAGGCCTTTTATGAGGATAAATAAATTTAAATATTGTTAGTTTTTTGATATATTATTACACTAATAAATCACTAGATAGAGTGTATGAGTATATACCACTATTCCCCAAAAATTACTAGTTCTAACATGGAACAAAATATGAAATCATATGTGATTATCAAAAATGGGTATAACTCCATGAAATTAAAATGTAAATTGAATTAGTTGCCTAATGATACCAAATTATAAATGTTTGTTGGGACCACTTATATTCATACAAAAAAATATTACTCTGATGGATTAACATCTACATAAATTTAAAAATTGTTATAATAATAATATTAACTCATGATGTATACAAAAGTGAAGTAGGGCTCTCCCATATAAGTATGACTAATATCCCATCAACATAAATCGTTATTTTGTTATATTTTACATTATAAAAAAATAATTTTATGGTTGTTTTCAAATTACATATGTTTGACCCATTGTAGTGGATTAGGGTACTATTGTTTGTCTATACTATATTATAATAATATTGAAGGGGTTATTCTGAATCATTGTTTTCCCCAAATAATGTTCCAAAAATGTAACATTCATTTATTTGATGTTTCTAGTTTAACTAATCTTATTGTATAGCTTATACACAAAAATTAATATTAGGAAATAAAAAATTGAATTCACTTGGGTAGAATTCAAACATCATTAGATGAAATGATGTAATGAAAATATAGTTATTGAAAAGACAAGGATGTTATAGAAGAAGATTTGAATTTTGATAGAAACTCCTTATTAATGATTGGAAAATTGAAGGAGGCATCATGTGTTAATTATATATATTATCTTCCAATATATTTCCTTATATCTTGAAAAGTTTATATAGGAATCGACAAATGTATGTCAAAAGGATATTTCTCTATTTTTCTACTTGGTCTGTGGAGGATGTGGGTTAGTTATTCAAAGTTAAATTATTGTAGTAATGTTTTTATTTGATGGTAAATTAATTTATGAATTTTGATATGTAGTGATATCAGAAAGATATTCCTATATTTATTATAAATATGGTATTTGTTGAGGATATTTATTTTGCATTCAATGGATGATCACTATTGTTCTAGGGGAATGTACATTAGGAAACAATATAGGTTTAGAATCATTCATTAATAACGTTCGGATATTATTGTCTATGTAAATATACTTACCTATATAGGAAATTTTAGATGGCATGTATTATTATAGATGTTTCCATAGAGTTTATAATAATATGTTTCTTAGTGGGATTCACTTTTGACATTGGTTAGGTAGTGTTTTTAGAATTTGGTTACCTTTTTTCCCTAGTTTCTCCCTAATATATATATATTAGGTCATTTACCATATAGTATTACTATTATTTGAAATATATGACTTCCATGTGTTGACCCTATTTAATTTATTCCAGTTGGTTCTCATTGAATCAAAATATCAATTTTATGATGAGGAAGTTTCACCAATTATAGTGAACAGAAGATCATCATTGGGGATTGGGTGATAAGAAATCCTTGTTTTAGACCCTGATTCCACTAGGGGGTTCTATGGTGTCCAAAATATATGTTATTCTCATTTCGTATATTGAGGTATATAAATAACATCTAATGAATCGATGATTTAAATTTCATTTATATTGTTTTGATTTCAAATATTCTGTATTTTATGCATAAGCTTAGAGGAATGATTCCTAGAATAGTTTCTCCCCATATTGTTTTGTGTTAATAGATAGTTTGAATCCAATGTTTTATAGTGATCTGATATTGTCCTATTTATATAGTAAATATTTAATATATTAATATTAGTAAATAATAAGATAAATGTCCATGGATTAAAATTAACTTGTTTGTTTAATTTCACCAACCTTCTTACTTAGGAATTCATTCATCCCATATCATATATAGTAAATCTATACGAGTGAAATCGAACCACCATTTCACATACATCATTAGATACATTTATAGATTAGTATGTAGAGCATGTTAATTGTAACACCTCGAGATTTTATGAAAAATATTTTTTTTTAATTTTATTGATGTCTTGTGTTGTACGCTACAACAAAGGAGTCATGCACAACACGCAACCCTAACTTGGCTACATTACATGCAATCACGACCTTCCTCGATAGCGTGTGTTGTACGCAATACCGAGTTTCACTAAACAACGATATTATATTAAAATATTATTAAAACTAGCCATTATGAATAGTAATAACCACTTTTTGAAATTTTTAAATTTTATATTTCAAAATGGACTTCATTTTTGGATTCGGAATATTGAAATTATCCTAGAGTGAAATTTTGGTATTTTTCTGAAAACTTTCAATTTTTGATGAATAGTGAAAACACTGGGATACTATTGAAAAACCGAATTTTTATTGAAATAAATATTTATTTTATTTAAATATATTTTACGTCAAAATTGTCACATAATATCTATATAAGTTCAATATAATAATTTTAGATATATAAATTTTTTTTTTGAACTTTTGACCGTCTTTTACCCACCTCCTAGGAGAATTTGTAAATTTATATAAAATTTAATTTTACCGCTTTTGTGAATGGAATTTCAAAAATCCAAGAGACACAGTTGATGTCAGTAAGTAAAATGTGGTTCAATGAGATGAAAATAACTTTTGGTGAATAGTAACTTTTTACTTTTATTTACCACGGTTAAAAGTAAATAGGGTAATTAATGGTAAAAATGATATTATTATTACCCTAACACATGTCCTAATTCTATTGGATAAGTTTAATTAGACCAAAAACAACCTTAGGAATAAAATATGACTATTTAGGCCCACTTGGATTAGATTAGGACATTTCTTATTAATTTATTTAAAGAAGGGTAAAAATAGTTAAAATCAAAGTTTAATAAGTAAAGCATTTTTAATATAGGGTTATAAATATTATAAATTCGACTATAAATATTCATTAGAAATATAAAACGATTTCCTACATAATTGTATTTTATTTGTAATTTTTAGACTTTAAATAATTTAATTTATTTTTGACACAATGATGATGCAGTAATTATATTATTAATGAAATATTGACATAATTTATGTTATAAATACCAAAATAAACGTAATTTGAGACTTTTTATGAATTACAATATTTTTATATGTTAATATGACATGTTAGTATTGATTTAAAGAACTTTTTTAGAGCTAATCTTTCTGTTATGATTTTTACAAAAATCAATTACCAAATACTGTAAAAATTGACATAAAATATTTTTTAAAACAAATATTATATTATTAATTGTTATTTTATTCCTAAAAATATAAGGATCATCCCAATGGCTTAGATAAGATTATATATATTAATAATAAACAACTTGGGGTTCGTTTGGATTGTTATATTATGTTTATTAACCTTATAGTGTAAGAAAACAAGAAGACACTGTAAAAGATAAATTATCTAACTTAAAGTTAAATCTAAATGATAAGGTTAAAATAGAACCCTAAACTTGTCTAAATTATATTGGATGAGACGATTTTGATCCATAACCATATTAGCTTCGAAATAAATCAATTTTAGCTATTAAAAACCGAATATGACTTTATAATAAAATAATATTTTTTGTTTTTCCTAAGGTGTCCCTCTCCTCCCTTATAAAAGGGAACCTCCTCCCTCTCTTCCTCACACCACTTTGAGCCCTCATGCTCGGCCAACCCCTGCCAAATTATCTTCTCCACTTCCCTAGAAATATCCTAGAGGGCCTGGTATTCTTAAAAGACGAATTTTAGTGCCCTAGAAGGAGGTCTCAAAGAGGCGCTTCAAAGAAGAGGTAATGTCTGTTACCGATTCATTCAACTTTATTTCTTCTTCCACTTCTTCTTCTTTAGTTGTTTTATTATGAATTAATTACATCAGTATCACTTATATACTGATATGTTATTATATGTATGAAACAAACCTATTTTACCATCTATCCATCCTACGGAAAATGAAATCACCGCGCATGCGTACGTACGGAATATCGTCTCCACACCGTGGTGTAATCTATTTTCCACCACCACCATACTTGAATGGGTATAATGGTGCAAATAAATAACTATATATGATTATTGTGAAGTGCTATTGATTCTGAAATAGTATACATACACTACAATACAATTCCACGATCATGGGAATGATATCATCACTCGTGCGTACGTACGGAATACCGTCTCCACGAACGCGATGAGATTAATTTTCCATGATTCCATGCTTAACCATTCAAGAATGATTATAAAGTATATATAAGGAATAATAATTAAATATATGACATAATTAAGCTACTGGATTTTTATATTCATATATATATTTCATATACTTCCATTCAAGTCAATAAGGAAAAGAAAACAGTGTTCATGCATACGTACGGCCTACCGTCTCCATGAACGATGTATTTCATTTCATTTATCTATATATTATATATATTTATGTATAATGAATATATGATATATATATATAATGTTTTAAATTCTGGAAGTAATTAAATAATGATATAAGTAGTAATAATATCAAGAACAAAAATGCCAAACACGTATGATAAATAAATCATTTTACCCAAAATGCTGCTTTGACATGAAAATTACAAAATAATGGGTAATATAAAGACATAAGTGGACCATATATGATATCATAATAATGAATATGATTCTGTCATAAGTCAATGGAATTATTTAAATCCTTTTACAGGAGGGTTGGATACATACGAAGCATATCAGGCCTAAGGTAAGGGATAGTTTTCCAAATCTCATTTTTTTTATCCGAGATTGCTTATACGTAAGTATTTACTGGGGTTTTTTTATCATACATGTACATGTTTTCTAAAAGTTTTATTATGTATGTTTAATGTCCTTTTTACCCATTTTGACTTTTACTACATGGTATGTATGGAATCTTTCTTTTGTTTACGTTACGAGGTACTTTTTGACTTTTCCGACAAAAGTACGAGGAGAATGTTTTTTAACTTATACGGAATGAAAGGATTTTTACAGTTTTATAAAGCCTTATTTTCATGAATCTTCCTCCAAAATATTTCATGAATATTTTAAACAAAATATTTTTCTTTAAAAATTTCATGACGTTTTGTGAAAAGAAATTGATTTTAAAAAAGGAAGGATATTTTCCTCAAGAATTCATTTCAGATGTTTTATCAAAACCATTTTCCATCTAAGATGAAATTATTTCATATGTCTATGTTTCAAGTATAATTTCTATATGATTTACATGGTTTTAATTTTCTTATTATGAAATGATATCCATTTATTTTATATGGATTATGTGATAATGGGATTATGTTTTTGAAACCCATTCTATTCGTTGGGTTATTATGAATGATGGATGTTTATTTTGTGGCACAAGTAAGAATGATTTAATTATGAGATGGGTGGGACCTATATCTCCCTCTAATGCATTAGGTAAATATTTAAATCTCATGATATAGATATGGCTGGAACGGTAATTTAATCTGGTTCAGTGTTACAGGAGTGAAACGAGGAGTGAACTCGATTTAGAAAGGGAATTTGTCCACTAAGATGGTCTTGGCAGCAATGCCTTGGCTAACATGGAAATCATATCATGTGCTTAATGGTTTTCCACAATTACAAGTTTTATTCACAAGCTATTTTATCGTGATTTATGTTCTGTTATGATCTATGCTTTATGTACTGTCATGTTTTATGTCATTTCTCAAGATTTCGATGTTTAAACATAATGTTCATGTTTTTATGTTCAAATGTATATGGTTTGTTTTATTTTCTCCATGCTTACCCTTACTGAGCATTTGAGCTCACCATTTAAATGTTTTCTTTTCCCCAGGATTTAAAGAAAGGTTTTAGGTAAGAAAAAAAGGGGAAGATCTTTATGGGAGATGGTGAAGATATTTCAACATGATTAGAAGTTTATATTCTGAGTTTCAAAAGAAACTAAACTATTACGGTCCTTGTGTGTCTGTTTTTGTTATGTATTAAGTATTCTGAAAAAGTAATGTAATTTCCATGTATGTCAAGCTTCGGGTCTTTACAGTTGGTATCATAGAAAAGGTTTACAACCTTTGGAAACTAGGAAGAAAAAACGTTAGTGAGATCCCTAGAGATATTTCTAAGTTATGTCTAGGGATGTCCCTAAGGATAAGTATGCGTATAGGATATAGTCCAAGAACTACGGTAACGAACATAGAATTTAACCTAAGATGTTAGATATTTTAGGTACTCTCCCCCTTGATTATGTTATTTTCCTTGTATGATTTTTTCCTCTCACAAAATTCTTTTTGTGTTTTAGTCAATGGAGGGAACCAGAAGGAATACGGTTAACATTGAATCTAATGGAAAAATTGGTGACTATGAGCAAAAAAGGTGTGTAATTCCTAGAGAGAAAGATATTGTGATTATTCCGAATCAGTCATCGTGATATATGATTAAAATGGTGAAATTTAGTGGTATTCCTAATTCATCAAATAAGAGGAAGATTGACTTTTATGAAAGTTCGCATGTTGAGGAGCATAAAGAAAGGAAGATTGAGATTTCTAATGAAGGGAAGAAGAACCTTGAGGAATACCTCAAATGGAGGGACAGATGTTATCTATGTGAAGAAAAGGGTCATAGAGTGACAGACTATTATGGAGTTCAATGTCTTATTTGTAGAGAACATCGGCGTTACCCAACTCAATGCCCTCACCTAAAAAGTATCTTCTAAAATCAAGGAACGACTTATTCCAGGACAATCATTGAAGAGGATGGATAGAAGTTTTTATGTATTGGTATTCAAGAATAATTTTGTTGAGGTACTTTTATGGTGTATTAGAATATTTTTGTATTAGTCTATTGTGGTTTTCAATAATTCCATGGTACCGGTAACCATGAAAAGTGATTCAAATATTTTGGAAAGTAGATGATATGCACAAAATGAATGGATAAGGAGAAAATAAAATGTTTGACAGTGTAACAACCCGAAATTTTGAATAAATATTCTTTCCTAAATTTGTGTGTTGATTTATTTTATTTTTATACTCAACAAAAATTTTTCATTTGTTAACATGAGACCATTGGGTTTTGACTGTTATATGACCATTGGTCAATATGACTGCTGTAAACTAAACATTTTGATTATTGTCTCTAAATACAAGTAATCTTGGTTAATTAATATATAAAGAAGATTTGATGGCCTCACCCAGTAGTATTGGACTGATCGAAGCCCATCTAAAAGAACATGGGAAGGAGGTAGCACCACTGGGCTTTGCTCTGGACCAAACCCAAGCCGAACTTCATCAAGTGAAGCTAGAACATAATTTCCTTTGCGAGAAGTTCAAACTGATAGAAATTACTACTCGTGCGATGTTGGCAGAGCCTCCCTCGGATTCCCCCACCTTATAACACCTTACACTTAGGTCCTATGCTTGTGTGATAAGGGGCTATGTAAGGAGACCGTAACTGCTTTGTGTAATCCTTTATTTTAAATAAAAATTGGGACTTCTTCTTATGATGAAGTTTATGAATTTTTAAATGTCCGGATAAATATAGTATGCATATTTTTGGTGAATTTAGGGAAAGGATATTTTAAAAAAATGTTTATGTAAACCTTAAATAATTAAAAATGTGTAATAATTTTCAAAAAATGGTCTTCTACAATTATATCTAGTACAAAATTTAGAGTCTAATAAGTTCAACTTGATTTTTGATGAATAGTAAATTATGAATAGTAATGTTATGATTAGGATTAGTAATGTGTGCAAATGGATTATTAATTTAACTTAATGAAAGTATTAATATAATCAAGGTATCTTGATTAAGTAATGTGATTCAATAAAATTGTTCAATAATCATTTCATAAATTATTATTCAAGTATTAGTTTTTTTGGGTGAATAGTGTTTTTTAATTAAAAATTAAATTAAAGATATTTAGAAAATTATTTTTATAAAATGGATTTCATTTTTGAACTCAGAGCATCGATATTATGTTAAGGCAATTTTGGGGAATTTTTCTGAAAAAATGGATTTTCGGTGCATTGTGTATTTATTTTAAAAAATAAATTAAAAATATTTAGAAAAATATTTTTTATAAAATGGAGTTTATTTTTAAAATCAGAGCATTGATTTTTTGTTAAGGTGAAATTTTGGGATTTTTCTGAGAAAGTTGAATTTTCAGTGAATAGTAAAAATACAGTTTTAGGGTTTCGGTATGTTTAATGACATCATAATTGTGTCATGATGATGTCATGAGATATTTTATGTGTTGGCCGACCAAAGGTGATGAAATATTGTATTGGGGGCCCCATGTGGCCTAACTTCATGGGAAATATCATGGGAGAGCACATGGTTTTGAGAAAACCACTTTTGAGGTGTCCCTTGGCCATTAATGCCTTGTCCCCTCACTTTCTCTATAAATACCAAGCCCTCCTCACATCCATTCGACTCCAAAACCATCCTAAACGATGTTCTGATCTCCTTACCTCCCAATAAGTCCTCCCAAGGTTCCCTCAAGCCCTCATGGTCCAAACCATTGAGTTTTAAGAGTTACATTTTAAGGTAAGGGATCTGACCCCCTCTCTTTCTTTCACAGTGATATCTTTTATGTCATTTCATTTATGCTCCATGTTATTATGTTTAAGGATGGTATTTTATATTCATTATAATATCCTTTTTATGTTCATATGATGAGATACACCCTCTTAATCTCATCATTTCATTTTATGAAAGTTTAAGTGGCGTCGTTAGGCTGCCGAAATTTTTGTAACGGATTCTTTCACCCTTCTCATTTTCAAGTTCTACATTCTTGTCAAGTCTTTCAAGGTCATTTTTATTATGTTGTGGTATTATATCTATATCTATCATACTGATCTCTTATGATCATATTATGAGAGACCCCATTTGATCTCTTCAATTAAGTATTTTGATGTTTTAAGTGGCGCCGTTAGGCTGCCGAATTTTTAAGGGATTCTTTCACCCTTCTCATTTTCAAGATATATTTTCATGTCAAGTCTTTCAAGTTCCTTTTTATTATGTTGGGGTATGATCTCTATATCTATCATACAGAACCCTTATTTTCATATGATGAGAGACCCTATTTTGATCTTGTCAATTCATTTTTGGTTGAAGTTTAAGTGACGCCGTTAGGTTGCCGAATTTTTAAGGGATTCATTCGCCTTTCTCATTTTTCAAAGATCTACTTTCATGTCAAATATTTAAAGTTACTTTTTTATTATGTTGGTGTATTATATATATATCAATAATACTGATCTTTTATGTTCATATGATTAGATACCCTATTTGATCTCATCTATTCATTTATGTCGATGTTTAAGTGACGTCGTTGGGCTGCCGGATTTTCATAAGAGAAATCTTATTTTTGTCTTCCTTTCATGTTATTCATTTCATATGGTATATTTTAAAATATAATTACCATGTTATTAAAGCCATTATATTATGTCCCTATACTGTTTTATGGGTCATTTCTGAATGTTTGACCCATGTCCCCTCTCTTTTCAGTGTTTTCTAAGACCCCGTAACGTAGCCGTTGTGGTGCAGAATTTTCGTTTCAAAATGCCCCTGTCTTTTTCTCAAAATTATTTTATGTTATTAAGTGATTAATCAAAGCTCTTATTTATACAGTGTTATTCACATATATTTCAAAAACGTTTTATTTTAAATTCTAGGATTTACATACATGATACCCACTTTCCCTTTCCGTTGGTTTAAAGTGATGTAAACATCATGTCTTTAGAGCAGTTTTTAAAACGTTATGATTATGAAATGAAACTGATTTCTTTTATGCTATATGGGTTTTTTATGAAATTATTTATGATGATATATGTGGCTTGCATGATAATAAATTATAATTTAAGGGTGCACCCTGATAGCGCTCCAATGCATTGGGTAATGATGTAACCACTAGATATTACAATTTTCACGATATCTTGATGAATAACCTTGGTAATTTTCAAATGACACCTTGGGGATGGACCTTGGTGATATGTTCATGAAATTATATGTTAAATGTTGTAGCCACATATTCAAGTTATGAAAAATGTTATTTTTATTATGATATGCCTCATGATTTTATTCTCATGCCTTAATGTTCTTTTCATGACTTTATTGATGTATCTCAAAGTTCATATGTAAAATGTTTCGCTTGTTTCCCTTACTGGGCCTTCTGCTCAACATTTCTTTTGATGTATGTCCCCAGGTTATGAGATGAAATAATGAACCTAGGATGAACATAAGGATAAGCCTTTCAAGTGTTTAATAATAATTTTTTTGTTTCTTGTTTTAAGTTCCTGGTTTCCAAGACACTAAACCTTAAAGATCCTCAGTTTTGTATAATGTAGTGAAAGTTTATGTGACAAAAAAGGTGGGATGCTATAGTTGGTATCAAAGGATGGTTTAGTTATTTGTGGAAATTAGGATATGAAAAATTTAAGAATAACCCTATAGAAAAGTTTAAATATAGGAAATATTCTTGGTATTTTTTTGAGTATTGAGTAAGGGTTTTCGAAGAAAATACATCCCTATCTGGATACGAGCAGGTAGAGGTGGCTCGGGCACAGATGTACATAGGGGTAAAACCCGAAAACACCACTTTAAGCTAGACTCGAATGGGAACTGGTACATGAAAATGGGCCTTGCTACACTATTGGTTACGACACTCCTGGGGTATACGCTTTGCTAATTTCATAAGCTTAGTATGAACCATTGTTAAAAGAACAAGGATAAAATAAAATAAATATTCACTTAAGAATATATGATCATGGATAACCTAGATAGGAACCTAGGCGATCACAAGTTAGGGTATACTTTTCTTCTACAAGTTATCCTTATATGATTTATGTTCCTTTTCATAATTATTGGCTGAGTACTTAAGCCCCTAATTATACATTCTCTTCTTAGTTAATGGTGGGAAATGGAAGAACATGTCCCAACAACCAATGTGATAAGAAATGCGATGATTTATGTATTAATATGATAGAGATGATTAGGGGATTAAAAGATGATTATTATTTTGGAAGACGTTCACTATTTTGGGGACCCTATATGATCGAGGTAAATAGATTACTATGTTATTTTCATTGGGGAGTAAGGTTGACTGATATTTTGAAGAATCGATAAATTTAAGGTGGACTTATTGTAATTTTGGTTATTTATGGGAATGATTAACCTATCTTGGGTAAAATATGTTTAGGTCAGATACTTTTGTAATAAGATGTTAGGAGTGGATGATTTTGTTTGAAGATGAACAATGATGTTTATTTTGGTAGACTATGTTATCAAATCCTTCTTGTATTTGGGTTTCAATCTTAGTTTGGTTTATTTTGAGGAATTTTAAGGACCATTATTTAT
Organism: Viscum album; assembly: GCA_963277665.1. Lineage (NCBI taxonomy): Eukaryota > Viridiplantae > Streptophyta > Magnoliopsida > Santalales > Viscaceae > Viscum > Viscum album. Next base: position 1,252,242,381 of record OY728150.1, on the reverse strand, counting down.
GGAATGGTCTTTGATGAAATTTGGGTAGTACCATGAAACATTGAAGATTTAAATGTAGTTTTTATTCCTATGGGATTCTTTCTTTTTGAAGAGTTGTTTTACCTTACCCTTTGTGTTTTTTGGATAATGTTTAAAGATAGAATAAATAGATAGTTAATCTTTTGTGGATTATTTGATTCTCTAAAAGATGATTCTTGTGTTTTGATGAGACCAAATAGTTTTGAATGATCATCGTTTGGAGAAAACATTAGTTTTGGTAGAAAATTATTAAAGGATGAAACTCTACTTGAAGGTTGTTATATTTCTTTATGTTTTTGTTATATTTAGTAAATGAATTCCTCAAAATTATGAAAAGAAACGTAAAACAAAAATGTTGTTGGTTTAGGTTTCTTACTAGGTAATCAAATACCATTTACACACATCATAAGTTTGGGATTTTCTCTTGGTCAACTTTCTCCTAATCATTTTTTCTATCACTCTCCCCCAGAACTTGACCCTTTTTTTTCATCCATGTCCATGTTTTCCTACATGGGATCCTAGTATGGGTTAACTCGGGTGACCTTTTTACTTCCCTTTCTTTCTTTTAAAGTAATAATTTTACTGAATCCTTTTCCGATGTGGGACTTTCAATGAAAATTCAATACCCAATTTTAAAAATTGTGAGGATGCAATTTCTTAAGGGGGGAAGATTTTAATGACCTGAAATTTTGAATAAATCATCTTTCCTATTTTTGTGTGTTTTTTTATTTTATTTTTATACTCAAATTTTTTTTTCATTTGTTAACATGATACGGTTGGGTTTTTACTGTTATATGACCATTGGTCAATATGACTGCTGTAAACTAAACATTTTGATTATTGTCTCTAAATACAAGTAATCTTGGTTAATTAATATAGAAAGAAGATTTGATGGCCTCACCCAGTAGTCTTAGACTGATCGAAGCCCATCTAACAGAACTTGGGAAGGAGGTAGCACCACTCGGCTTTGCTCTGGACCAAACTCAAGCTGAACTTCATCGTGTGAAGCTAGAACGGAATTTCCTCTGCGAGAAGTTCAAACTGATATAAATTACTACTCGTGTGATGTTGGCCGAGCCTCCCTCGGATTCCCTCACCTTAGAACACCTTACACTTCGGTCCTATGCTGGTGTGATAAGGGGAAATGTAAGGAGACCGTAACTGCCTTGTGTAATCCTTTGTTTTAAATAAAAATTGGGATTTCTTCTTATGATGATGTTTATGAATTTTCAAATGTAAGGATAAATATAGTATGCATATTTTTGGTGAATTTTAGAGAAAGGATATTTTAAAAAAATGGTTATGTAAACCTTAAATATTTAAAAATGTGTAATTATTTTCAAAAAATGGTCTTCTATAATTATATCCAGTATGAAATTTAGAGTCTGATAAGATCAGATTGATTTTCGATGAATAGTAAATTATGAATAGTGATTTTATGATTAGGATTAGTAATGGGTCCAAATGGATTAGTAATTTCACTTAAAAAAAGTATTAATATAATCTAGGAATCTTGATTAAGCAATCTGATTCAATAAAATTGTTAAATAATGGTTTCATAAATTATTATACAAGTATTAGTTTTTTCGGGTGAATAGTGTTTTTTAATTAAAAATTAAATTAAAAATATTTAGAAAATTCTTTTTATAAAATGGATTTCATTTTTGAACTGAGAGCATCGATATTATGTTAAGGTAATTTTAGGGAATTTTTCTGAAAAAAATGGATTTTCGGTGAATTGTGTATTTATTTAAAAAAATAAATTAAAAATATTTAGAAAAATATTTTTTATAAAATGGAGTTCATTTTTAAAATCAGAGCATTGATTTTTTGTTAAGGTGAAATTTTGGGATTTTTCTGAGAAAGTTGAATTTTCAGTGAATAGTAAAAATACAGTTTTAGGGTTTCGGTATGTTTAATGACATCATAATTGTGTCATGATGATTTCATGAGATATTTTATGGGTTGGCCGACCAAAGGTGATGAATTATTGTATTGGGGTCCCCATGTGGCCTAACTTCATGGGAAATATCATGGGAGAGAACATGGTTTTGAGAAAACCACTTTTGAGGTGTCCCTTGGCCATTAATGCCTTGTCCCCTCACTTTCCCTATAAATACCAAGACCTCCTTTCATCCATTCGACTCCAAAACCATCCTCAACTATGTTCTGGTCTCATTATCTTCCAAGGAGTCCTCCCAAGGTTCCCCCAATTTTCATGGTCCAAACCATTGAGTTTTAAGAGTTACATTTTAAGGAAAGGGATCTGACCCCCTCTCTTTCTTTTCAAGTGATATCTTTTATTTCATTTATTTTATGCTCCTTGTTCTTATTTTGAGGATGGTCTTTTATATTCATTCTAATGTCCTTTTTATGTTCATATTATGAGAGACCCCCTATTACTCTCATCATTTCATTTTATGAAAGTTTACGTGGCGCCGTTAGGCTGCCGAAATTTTTGTAACGGATTCTTTCACCCTTCTCATTTTCAAGTTCTATTTTCTTGTCAAGTCTTTCAAGTTCCTTTTTATTATGTTGAGGTATGATATCTATATCTTTAATACTGATCTTTTATGATAATATGATGAGATACCCCATTTGATCTCTTCAATTCAGTATTTTGATGTTTTAAGTGGCGTCGTTAGGCTGCCGAATTTTTAAGGGATTCTTTCACCCTTCTCGTTTTCAAGATCTATTTTCATGTCAAGTCTTTCAAGTTACTTTTTATTATGATGGGGTATGATCTCTATATATATAATACTGAACCCTTATGTTCATAAGATGAGATACCCTATTTTGATCTTGTCAATTCATTTTTGGTTGAAGTTTAAGTGACGTCGTTAGGCTACCGAATTTTTAAGGGATTCGTTCGCCTTTCTCATTTTTCAAAGATCTACTTTCATGTCAAGTATTTCAAGTTACTTTTGTATTATGTTGGGGTATGATATCTATAAATATCATACTGATATTTTATGTTCATATTATGAGATACCCTATTTGACCTTGTCAATTCATTTTTTTTAAGTTTAAGTGACATCGTTGGGTTGCCGAATTTTCGTAAGAGAAATCTTATTTTTGTCTTCCTTTCATGTTCTTAATTTCATATGGTATATTTTCAAATATCATTACCATGTTCTTAAATCCATTATATTATGTCCCTCTACTGTTTTATGGGTCATTTATGAATGTTTGACCCATGTCCCCTCTATTTTCAGCGTTTTCTAAGACCCTGTAACGTAGCCGTTGTGCTGCAAAATTTTCGTCTCAAAATGCATCTCTCTTTTTCTCAAAATTATTTTATGTTATTAAGTGAATACTCAAAGCTCTTATTTATTCAGGGTTATTCACATATATATCAAAAAAGTTTTATTTTAAATTCTGGGATTTACATACATGATACCCGCTTTCCCTTTCCGTGGGTTTAAATTGATGTAAAGATCATGTCTTTAAAGCAGTTTTTAAAACGTTATGATTATGAAATGAAACCCATTTCTTTTGTGCTATATGGGTTGTTTATGAAATGATTTATGATGATATATGTGGCTCAAATGATAATAAATGCAAATTTATGGGTGTGCCCTGATAGCGCTCCAATGCATTGGGTAATGATGTAACCACTAGAGATTACAATTTTCACGATATCTTGGTGAATAACCTTGGTAATTTTCAAATGACACCTTGGGGATGGACCTTTGTTATATGTTCATGATTTTCTATGTTAAATGATGTATCCACATATTCAAGTTATGAAAAATGTTATTTTTATTATGATATGCCTCATGATTTCATTCTCATGACTTAAAGTTCTTTTCATGACTTTATTGATGTATCTCAAAGTTCATATGTAAAATGTTTCTCTTGTTTCCCTTACTGGGACTTCTGCTGACCCTTTCCTTTGATGTATGTCCCCAGGTTATGAGATACAGTAATGAACCTAGGATGAACATAAGTAGAAACCTTTTAAGTGTTTAAGAAGAATGATTTTTTTTCTTGTATTATGTTCCTTGTTTCCAAGACAATAAACCTTAAAGATCCTCAGTTTTGTATAATGTAGTGAAAGTTTATGTGAAAAAAAGGCGGGATGCTATAGAAATTAATCATGAGCTCATAATATCATTGTTTGAGTATATAGAATTTTGAGGATTTTGGTATGTGAAAAGAGTTAACTTTTGACAGCACTCATGTTTTCACTATGATTCAATGGGTATTCATTTTTTTCAAGATAATACATGATTAAGGCCTTCGAATGTTTGGAATGTGACCAAAAAGACATATATTATGATATATGGGGATCAACGATGGTATTAACATGCTTGTTATATGAAATCTCCGGTAATCGTCTTCACTACAATATGAGAATAGACTGCAATATTATGGATAAGCCTAAAGATTTGAATGGATTATGTTGGACATAAGTTAGTATTGTTTAAGGATAGAAATTTTTTTGATATTATTAATGGAATGTTATAGTAATTTAGTTTTAGAAAAAGGACAACCTGCAGGACGGGCGACAGCCCATCGCGTCGGACAAGGCTGTGGGAATCGAACCCACAACCGATGTGCGACAGGACTTTATCACCTACCACTGGTCTACAAGATGTCCCTGGTTAGTATAAATTAGTTTTATTTTTTTAAGTGGTATGAGATATGAAGTATAAGTCCATTTTAGGAACCATATATGATTAATCGACTTATGTATATTAAATAACTTTTTCTAACATTTTGTTTGAGACAGATGGAATGACTCGTCATTATATCACATGATCTGCTAACACTTCATGAATGACAAATTCAACTTCATTTTTTTAAGAGATGAAGTGGAAATTGGTCAAGGCACGAAAAACAAGGAGATTGTACCAAAATCAAGTAAGTATTTCTATTGATTTGAAAATTATTCAACATTATAGAAATGATCTTGAAAACCAAAAACGTTGTCATAGTTCCCTTATATCCGATGAATCAGATGGTACCTTATATCATCACAAAACTATGGCTTTGTGATTGTTGGATTTTTCATAGCCATGTTCTCTACCACTCTCCTTCAGAACATGATGTTTAGATTTCTCTTCCATATCCATATTTTCACCTATGTTCTCCCACGAGGAAACCTAGTGATGAGTTAATTTGTATAACCATTATGTTTCATACTTTATTTTTTTAAAGAGAAGTTTTGGTATTTCATTTTACGATGTGGGTTTCAATTAAAGAAACTTTCATGTAGAAAACCATGTATAACCCCGACGAATTTCGAGGGAGAAATTCATTTTAAGGGGTGTAGAATGTAACACCCCGAGATTTTATGAAAAATATTATTTTTAATTTTATTTATGTCTTCTGTTGTACGCTACAACAATGGATTCATACACAATATGCAACCCTAACTTGGATGCATTACATGCAATCACGAACTTCCTCGATAGCATTTGTTGTACGCAATACCAAGTTTCACTAAACAAAGATATGCTATTAAAATATTATTAAAACTAGCCGTTATGAATAGTAATAACCACTTTTTGAAATTTTTTAAATTTCATCTTTCAAAATGGACTTCATTTTTGGATTCGGAATATCGAAATTAGCCTAGGGTGAAATTTTGGTATTTTTCTGAAAACTTTCAATTTTTGATGAATAGTGAAAACACTGGGTTACTATTTAAAAACCGACTTTTTATTTAAATAAATATTTATTTTATTTAAATTTATTTTAGGTCAAAATTTTCACATAATAACTATATAAGTTCAATATAATAATTTTAGATATATAAAAATTTTATTGAACTTTTGACCGTCTTTTACCCACCTCCTAGAAGAATTTGCAAATTTACATAAAACATAATTTTACCACATTTTTGAATGGAATTTCAAAACTCCACGAGACACGGTTGATGTCAGTAAATAAATGTGGTTCAATGAGATGAAAGTAATTTTTGGTGAATAGTAACATTTTACTTTTATTTACCACGGTTAAAAGTAAATAGGGTAATTAAGGGTAAAAATGATATTATTATTACCATAACACATGTCATAATTCTATTGGATAAGTGTAATAAGACCAAAAACAACCTTATTAATAAAATATGACTATTTAGGCCCACTTGGATTAGATTAGTACATTTGTTATTAATTTATTTAAAGAAGTGTTAAAATAGTTAAAATCAATGTTTAATAAGTAAATCATTTTTAATATAGGGTTATACATAAGTTAAATTAGACTATAAATATTAATTAGAAAGATAAAAAGATTTAATACATACTGGTATTTTATTTGTAATTTTTAGACTTTAAATAATTTAATTTATTTATGACACAATGATGATGGAGTAATTATATTATTAATGAAATATTGACATAATTGATGCTATAAATACCCAAATAAATGTAATTTGAGACATTTTATGAATTAAAATATTTTAATATGTTAATATGACATGTTATTATTGATTTAAAAAAAATCGAACTAATCTTTCTGTTATGATTTTCACAAATATCAATTACCAAATAGTGTAAAAATTGACATAAAATAGTTTTTAAAACAAATATTATATTATTAAATATTTTTTTATTACTAAAAATATAAGGTTCGGCCAAATGACTTATATAAGGTTTTATATATTAATAATAAACAACTTGGGGTTCGTTTGGCTTGTTATATTATGTTTATTAACCTTATAGTGTAAGAAAACAAGAAGACGCTGTAAAAGCTAAATTATCTATCTTAAAGTAAAATCTAAATGATAAGGTTAAAATAGAACCCTAAACTTGTATAAATTCTATTGAATGAGATTATTTCGACCCATCCCCACCTAATCTTCAAAATAAATCAATTTGGAGCTATTAAAAACCGAATATGACTTTATAATAAAATAATATTTTTTGTTTTTCCTAAGGTGCTCTTGTCCTCCCTTATAAAAGGGCACCTCGTCCCTCTCTTCATCACACAACTTTGAGCCTTCAAGCTCGGCCAACCCCTGAAACATTCTCTTCTCCACTTCCCTAGAAACATCCTAAAGGTCCTGGTATTCTTAAAAGACCAATTTCAGTGCCCTAAAAGGAGGTCTCAAAGAGGTGCTTCAAAGAAGAGGTAATGTCCGTTACCAATTCTTTCAACTTTATTTCTTCTTCCACTTCTTCTTATTTAGTTGTCTCATTATTAAGTAATAAAATCAGTATCAATTATATACAGATATGTTATTATAAGTATCAAACATCCCTATTTCACCATCTATCCATCATACGGAAAATGAAATCACTGTGCGTGCGTATGTATGGAATACCGTCTCCACGCTGTGGTGTAATCTATTTTCCACCACCACCATACTTGGATGGGTATAATGGTGAAAAAAAATAACTATATATGATTATTGTAAAGTGGTATTGATTCTGAAATAGTATACATACACTCCAACACAATTCCACGATCATGGTAATGATATCATCGCTCGTGCGTACATACGGAATACTGTCTCCACGAACACGATGAGATTCATTTTCCATGATTCATTGATTAACCATTCAAGAATGATTATAAAGTATATATAATGAATAATAATGAAATATATGACATAATTAAGCTACTGGATTTACTTATACATATATATATATATATTTCATATACTTACTTCCATTCAAGTCAATAAAGAAAAGAAAATAGTGTTCATGCGTACGTACGACCTACCGTCTCCATAAACAATGTATTTAATTACATTTATCTATATATTATATATATTTATGTATAAAGAATATATGTTATATATATATCATGATTTACATTCTGTAAGTAATTAAATCATGATATAAGTAGTAATAATATCAAGAACAACAGTGCCAAACACGTATGATAAATAAAACGTTTTACCCAAAACGCTACTTTGACATGAAATTTAAAAAATAACGGGTAATATAAAGTCATAAGTGGAGAATATATGATATCATAACAATGAATATGATTCTGTAATAATTCAATGACATTATTTAAATCATTATACAGGAGTTTCGGATACGTACGAAGCATATCGGACCTAAGGTAAGGGATAATTTTGCAAATCTCACTTTTTTTATCCAAGATTGCTTATACGTAAGTATTTACTGGGGTTACTATTATCATCCATGTACTTGTTTTATAAAAGTGTTTTTATGTATGTATAATTTCATTTTTACCCATTTTGACGTTTACTACATGGTATGTAAGGAATATTTCTTTTGTTTACGTTATGAGGTACTTTTTGACTTTTCCGACAAAAGTACGAGGAGAATGTTTTTTAACTTATACGGCCTGAAATGATTTTTACGGTTTTATAAAGCCATATTTTCATGAAGCTTCCTCCAAAATATTTCATGAATATTTTAAACAAAATCTTTTTCTTTTAAAATTTCATGACGTTTTGTGAAAATAAATTGATTTTGAAAAAGGAAGGATATTTTCCTCAAGAATTCATTTCATGTGTTTTATCAAAACCATTTTCCATCTAAGATGACATTATTTCATATGTGTATGTTTCAAGTATAATGTCTATATGATTTACAAGGTTTAACTTTTCTTATTATGAAATGATATCCATTAATTTTATATGGATTATGTGATTATGGGATGATGTTTTTGAAACCCATTATATTCGTTGGGTTATTATGAATGATGTATGTTTATTTTTTGGCACAAGAAAGAATTATTTAATTATGAGATGGGTGGGACCTATATCATCCTCCAATGCATTGGGTAAAGATTTATTTCTCATGAGATAGACATGGATGGAACGATAAGTTAATCTGATTCAGTGTTACAGGACTGAAATGAGGAGTGAACTCGATTCAGAAAGGGACTTTGTCCACTAAGATTGTCTTGGTAGCAATGCATTGGATACCATGGAAATAATATCATGTGATTAATGTTTTTCCACAATTACAATTTTTATTCCCAAGATATTTTATCATGATTTATGTTCATTTATGATCTATGCCTTACGTACTGCCATGTTTTATGTCATCGCTCAATATTTCGATGTTTAAACATTTTGTTCATGTTTTTATGTTCAAATGTATTTGGTTTGTTTTATTTTATCCATTCTTACCTTTACTGACCATTTGACCTCACCCATTATATGTTTTCTTTTCCCCAAGATTTAAATAAAGGTTTTAGGTAAGGGAACAAAAGGGAAAGATCATTATGGGAGATGTTGAAGATATTTCAACATGATTAGAAGTTTATATTCTATGTTTACAAATAAACTAAACTATTACGGTCCTTGTGTGTCTGTTTTTGTTATGTATTAAGTATTCTGCAAAAGTAATGCAATTTCCATGTAGGCCAAGCTTCAGGTCTTTAAATTAATAGTAACATTCTACATGCCACTACATACTCATGAAGAATCAATTTTAAGAACTAAGTTGTCATGGGACTAGATACATCATTTTGAATGTATTATATCTCTTATTTAGGAAAATTTATGGGTTTTGAATAGAAAATTTTGTTAAATATAAATGGATGTGAAAAAACAAACCATTAATGGAATAATAATGCCACATAAGAATTATGTGTTTCATCACTTAGTCATAATCCATCGGGGAAAACAGTATAAATTTAATTAAGGGAAAAATTAAGTCACATGGAAGAACTAATTTTAGAAGCCCTGCAAATCACATGTTTTATATGAATTTTTCTAGACACTCTACACAATGAACCACCTTCTCATTGAATTCAATCGATCAATTTTTCTATACGTTAATCCATAAACAAGTACCCCTAAATTGATAAATGGTTACCCTCATTTTATATGGACCAACTACCACATGAACACATTGACATTGAAATCACGAGAAAAAAAATTCTTCTCTATCACTGAAAAAAAATATTTACATGGTTTTTTCCATATATATAAGATTTATGTAGTACCTAGTTGGATGTTTCTAAATTAAATTAACTTTTGATCTCTTTAAATATTATGACAATTCCATCCAGTCTTTATAGGTACCCCACTAATATGTTAATTGCATAAGAATCTCAATTTATTATTAAAATAATGATTGAATGATCTCATAATAGAATCTCAGACTATTCTAATGAAATAATAAAAATTGTAATAAATCCATATGAAATTACATCACAGTTAGTCCTCATTTAGGACTACTTATACATTCCTATAATTTGGTGTTTTTTACAAGAATTATCTATATATTTTTGAATATTTTAATCATATCTATAATTTTTTACTATTTACATCTATCTATATACTATAATGTGTATTCTTTAATTATGCATACAATAAAATTTCCCTCCTTCAATATTCCATCACATGGTTAGTAGTAATGCTTTGACAAGTAGTATCCTAGATCAATACTTTAGTTATGAAGTTGAACATTTCTTCCTATGGATGTTCCATTTTTAATTATTGAATGAAATATTATAAAAATTGTAACACAAAAAGAAAAATAGTTCTCATGAAAAAATCCAACAATACCTCACATGAGTATTTTTTATGGTTATTCTTAATTATCTCTAATGTGGAAAAAATATAAATTAATTCCTAAAATAATTTTTTATAACCTATAAAAATATATATATGTTCCTCCACACTATTCATTATCAACACGATTCACCACCATAGGCATGCTCATCGATGCCCCACCATGAAAAAACTACACGAGTCCATTAGATATTAACAAATCAATCCATTAGCATGATACCTTATGAAATAATCCATATAATTTAATAATGAAAAATAATATTAGGATATTTATGGATTTTCAGATATACCGTCATGATGATTAAAATTATATATTGAATTTTGCTTCCATTTTCCATGTATCCTTAAATTTAGAAAATATATCACTATGAAACCAAGAATTTCAATTTTTTTGTTATGTCAAATATCCACTGACAAAAATTGTGACATTATCATTTAAAAATAAAAATTATATAATGTATATAAGTTAAATATATAAATATACAAATTTTTTTTGACATATCAAGCCACTCTTTCATGGTTAAAATAACCTATGTAATGGACTTATTCCCCTTATGTATTCCATCCATGTCTAAAAATAGATAAGGCTCACACCAATTATGAATTTCATTTTATATATCTCACAATATTTTGAATTTTTTGTCATAAACCAATAATATTTATTCTATTTATGAACTCTTATTTGAAAAGAAACATGATCATGAAATATATATTTCCTTCTTCATGAATTAACAATGTCATGGTTGACTTCACAAGTACATTTATTTTGACAAAACTAGAGAAATTCAAAACCTAAATAAATAGATTAAATATATATTATCCTTCCCCCAAATTAATATCACTATATCTATGATAGCTATTAATGTTTTTGATTATTTAACCTGAAACATGAAATCACTCCCCATTTAGATGTTTTAAATGACTAATTTATTAAAAACAATCAATAATTATTCAATTGTCTTTTATCCTTCATTCCACCCAGACCATTCATGATAATTATTTGAAAACCCATTATAATTATACTTTATAATCAAATATAATACTCTTGTGATTCATTTTTAAAGAAAGAACTAAATTAAATGAATTTTATAAAGGAAACAAAAACATGAGAGTTTTTTAATTTCAGTTCTAAATCATTTTATAATAATATTTATTATAGCTATATTTGAAGACCCATTAATGTTTCATTTTTAATATATTAGATTTCCAACAATACATTCAACCACTATGATACCAACCCATAAGTACTTTTATATTATGATATATCTTACTTGATATCATCTTACCATCTACTACATTAGTAAATAAACCATTGTGGAAATTAAATTATTTTGATACACCATTGGTATGCCCAAAACCATGTAACACATATTTCATGAATTCATCATCTAGTTATGACCAACATCTCTAAAACATTCTTGAGAACTCCCAAATTGATGAAAAATTTAAATAAACCATTTCAATCCTATTTTTTATTTTTTTGAAAACCCCAGAGAAAATAATAATGATTCATTGTTGATATAAAATTATTCATGAAAAAAACTATAACTAAACTGATGTAGTTTTGGACAATCTAGAATATATTCCTTAAAATATACCTTTTCATTTATATAATTCTTATAAATATATCATTTTTCCAATATAATTACATATAAACAAAAATAGAACCAATAAATTTCCCTTGAATAATTATTTCATAATCATATTTATATAATATAGTTTGGAGGTAAATCAATATAGTATTCCACTAACACTAATAGATTAACCTTTTAGAATATTAATTTTAACATTTCATATCATGGTTTTAATAAATCATTGCTATTATTAATGATTAAAAATTAATTGAAATTTAATACTACCTTGCTGGAACAAAAATACCATCCTTCAAAGTCAATTGATTCTATAATTGAATATAATTACTGACCATGCCCATTACAATTCCATATATTAGAAAAAATGTGCTCACAAATAATCAAATAAGTGAATGGGATTGAGAATGAATCTAGATGATTTTTAATATTTTTCTAAGAATGTAGAAAATTTTGTCCTAATAAAAGGGGACACTAATAATTTATCGGAAATTGATGCATTTGAAGAATATCCACTCTGTAGTACAACAAAATTCGTAAAAGTTAAAATCTATAGGATATATAAATCCACATGACTATATGTACACAATATTCTTCTAACAATGAATTTTATTTGTGAAAATTTAAACCACCCATATTTTCATTCAAACTAATATATGTTACAGTTTTTTTGGGAATCATGGTATCATAAGATAACTATCATGATTTCTCCAAACACATTTAGGGTAAATCTAACCTATTCTTGTTTTTCCAACCCCATATATCCTATAACAAAACTGGGATATCAGATCTAGAAAATTGGAACATTGAACTTTTTGTTTCAACATATTATTTATAGACATCTACCAATGGAATAATTATACTGTTTGTTCCTAGACATCATAATAGTATTCAAAGGAAACATTAATTAAAACTTTGTAATAAAACTATAGATTTCACATCGATATAATATTCATTCAGATTATAGTATATAAAAATTATATGAAATAATCTATTTCTTCATTGATAATTTAAAAAATTAGAAGAATAAATCAAGAAGATAACACAAAAATTTCATCATTCAAAAATTAGTCATAATACCTTGAGGAATAATAATATATTTAAATAAAATTGAAATTGTGTTTCAATGGTAACCAATTTAAAGAAAAGAAAAAAATATTAGTTAAAGGGTGGTCCTTTTGGAAATCCAATAAAATGGAACTCCTTAAAAAATATAATGATAATTCTTATGACTATAAACTCAGTAATGTGGAGTCCCAATATTGGGATGTATGTATTCGAATGGTGTAACTATAAACATTTTACTTATTGAAAAAACTATTGATGGACCAAACTATACACCTGGTCGAAACACCCATAGTTCAGCATAGAATAATATAATCCTTACATTATTTATAATAGTGATATATATCTAATGAAGTTCTTCCTCCTATTACTATATCATAGCTTACATGTTGAACATTTGATTTATATTTCTAAACAAAAATATTTATAAGAATATTTAGAGTTAGGAATTTATACCTAGATTGTACCATGTTATTTATAATATAAATATTAAAAATTTATTCTACATAGAACTAATAATATAATTATTTAATATTATATCTTAATATATGAATATTAATTTCACAACATGTTGAACCATTCTCCGACATTTTAGTTATTTTTTCTTCATAAAAATATAATCATAAACCACCGGTTTATAGGATAACAATATATTCTCCCAATAATTTCTTCATATCATTCCCACATCAGTTACTAGTCATAGTCCCCCATTAATTATTAACTGTTAGATAAAACAAATTAATGGGTGATATTATATGCTAATTAAAGAAAGTTTTGGGAGAAACTAATAATAACAAACAAAAAACAAGAGTATAACTTTATAAGCATATGAGATTAAAATTTGAAAATAATTCCATGCATATAAATTATCTTAAATGCTAGTAAAGGAATAAATCATGGCAGTTCATAAAACATGAATCATAAGGGAATCATAATATGTAATCCATTATTGAATATCATTTTCTTAATAAATAGTGTTTTCTTATACAATGATGCATTGAAAAAAATATTTAAGTGATACGTAAAGTCCTTCATTACAATTTGGCATTAGATAAGAACCCATGTACCACCTTCTATACTATGATAAAATCTCGTGTACACTCTTTTATGTGTGGGATAATAACCAGAGTATCATTTTTTGTCTTGGGGAAACAATTGTAATGTAATATTTGGGTCATGGTATAGCCATCTAGGTTCTATATTAGCTCATGTTAAATTAATCGTTAACTAACTTATTGAAGATGGTATAGGTAACACCTATAACATAGTCTTTACATTTGTGTTCCATGTGATCATAAACATTCATCATATCATACCCTGAGGAAACAGATGGGTTCAATTGACATCTCATCATAAATTAAATCATGTAAAGAAAATGGGAATCATAAAATTATTTTTATACATGAGATAATCCATTAATAGAATTACATTTTATAGTGAAATTGTATCATTTCACCAGTAACAGATAAGTAACATAATCATAAGAGATATAATATGGAAATATATTTTAAATTATCACTTGGAATATATCATGAATAAGTAAACCTTGTATCTTTAAAACATATTATTAAAATTAATTATCATTTATAAAGTCATTATAATTTAAATTAATCATGTTATCATATGAAATAATCCTAAAAACCTTATTTAGTAATTAATGTTGGAATCTTTTTTCATATCATCCATGTAAGAAAAAATATACCTTTCAGATTTTTCTTTAAAATCCAAATGGTTATTCTTTGAAAAATGCCATCATGATCCTTTTGAAATACATTAAAAAAATAATTTTTTTAAAAAATATCATTATATAATAATTGAATATTATTAAAAACATTATTTAAATGTTTTATACATATAATATCTATGGATGAAAAATTATTTTAAATATAATAGTGAAATAAATTCATTTTTTCATAAAAATAACTTTTGAAAAAGTGAGTACATTAAAAGTGTTAAATTAATGGAAAAAATTATTTAAAAATATATTAAAATTGGATAATAAAATTCATTATTTTTTGGAGATATATATCATAATTTTTAATAATTTAGAAAATAATCATAGTCATTCTAGATATATAATGACATTATATGATAAAACCCATTCCAAATTGGTAAAATTAAATCTTAAGCCCAATTAAAGAATAAAATTAAAAGAATCATAAATTCTAATCAGTATACTAAAATTAATGATATTACTTATTAATGGGTGTGTATATACTCATAATAAAATGTGTAGTTTTCATAACATAACATATAACCCAAAAAAGACTAATTGTAAGAAAAATTCTTACTTAAAGTGTTGACATAATTCAATCAAATTCAAACCTAATGTTTAATAAATATAAGTCTATTATAAAAATATTATATAAATATAATAATTTTTTCATAAACTATATTATTTTCTTGTGATGTTTTATAACCCATATATTATCAATGTATTTTTAAAATCACTTTTCAGGTAATAAATTATTCATTTTTGATGTATGTTTTTGTTTGGAAGTTATTTTCCTATTATAATTATTATGGTTCCATCATATCTAGAACTATAAGAACTATATAATTTTTTTATATATTCATTAAATATTTATTAGGATTATTCCATTGACCATAATGATAAAACATTTAATGCACCATACAAGTATATGTGAGACGATACTTACAAAAAATATTGTTATCAATTTTCTAATAGAATAAATAAAAGAAAATAAATAATATATAAACATTAAATAGTCATCGTGATTTCATATATATCACACATAGTCATTGAGTTTATCATCATTAACATCCATGCAAATCATAAGTGAAAAAAAAAATTCCATTACATGACGAGGCAGTAGTCTATCATACATATGGGTGATGTTATCATATTCCCATGGAATAGAATGTAAGAAAAAATATTTTAATTTTAATTTAAATAAGTAAAAAAATATAATAAATATAATAAAAAACTAAATCCATCATTATATCATGTTTTGTTATTTTATAATGGAAAACTAATAAAATCTGATGGTAAGGCCATAGTATTTCGTACAATCGATCGAATGATTCATTTATCATTTGATAACAGTGAAGATATATGTTTAATATTCAAATTATATGATAGAATGCTACTATATATGATATATTGATGTAAATATATTATCACAATTCAATAATATTTTAAGGAGGTGGATGAAAAAATAAAAGAAGAACACATGTTTAAGATTTTATATCTTCATTGGTAGAGCCTCATTCATCTTAAATATAAATCTTTCATTAGAGTGATTACTGAGACACCCCATGTTTTTATTAATTTATCTTTTTGACTAAATTTATTTAATTTTAAAATATTCTTTATAAAAAACATTGAGTTATGAAATTATTACACATAATGTACAGTTTTTCTTAAACATGATAGTGAGTTTTAACAGAACAGTAATATATTATAATTATAATTCTAACGAGACACATATAGACTAGAAATTAAAAATAAATATATTATTATTTATAAATAATTATTTAATATTAACTATAATTTTTATATATAGGGAAATAATATTGATAAAAAAGAGCTTAATTTTTTTTGATAAATTCCCTATAAGTTTAAATAATACATTCCATGAAAATATGGTGTATTTATTGTTAGAAAAATAATTTTTTCAAACTACTATAAAATTTATATGATAATATATAAATAATTTTGTTAAATAATAATATCCAAATTATATTATGTTCAAATTTAAATAATTTTACACGAAGATTATCTTTTTCATGAAAATTAATAACTACTGAATTTTAATTTAAAAAATAATTTTTGTTCAAAATATTTTAAAATATTACCTATATATGTAATTTATTTTTTATGTAAAAGTAGTAAAATAATATTTCTAGTAATCCAATTTCAGAAATATCAGTGATTGAAATATTTAATTATTATATAAAATTTCATTAAACTTATGAAATTTGTCTCATTGAAAATACTCGTTCACATCAGGTAATCCAAATAATTTTTAAATTAAAATCTTTATATATTGATCATATTTTTGGAAAAAGGATTCCATATTTTTAATCAAATTATTTTTTATCAAATAATTTCAACATATTTTATGATCGAAAAGAATAGTGATGGAATTAAAAATTAATTATAATGGTTATGAAAAAATGGTGTTATCACGTGTTATGATAAAAATACATGGGTTAAAATGACCCAAGAAAAATCTTTTTTCAAGACACATTTAGATGATAAAACTTTGACTTTTGTATAATACTCTATTTTGAATCAATATGGCATAAAAAACATGGGTACACATTTTTATTTTCAAAAAATTACATGTTTTCCACTTACACCCACTCTCCTCACATATTGAAACCATATAAAACTCTTAGTTTAGGTAATTCCAAACTAAATAAATTCCCATATACCCATATATAATCAAAAAATCATTATTGTTTTGAATAAATTCAACCATATATTGATTTTGTTGAAAATATATAGAGGTTTCCCGAGGAAGATATATCATTACATATCAATCATTTTTTTATTTCTTCATCAACATACATCAGTCCTTATTAAAAAAAAATTAAATACATTATTGTGTTTGTTTTACATATATTTTTTATTTTTTTAATGATATATAACCATCTATACTTCCATCTAATGGGATAAAGAATCATTGTTTATGTGTACGACTGACTACCGCCTCACGAACTGATGTCATTCATCTTTCAATTTACACCTATATTGATTGTCAATAATGATGTATATAAATTATAAATATAATATATATATAATTATTTCACCAATGGAGTCATTGTATGATATTTAAATTTTTTACATTCATTTCCATAGGGGGTATGATAACACCTCTTGGTTAAACCATAGACTACCACCTCATGTAGCGATTTGATTTGTTTTTAATAATGATTTCCAAGGAAGATAATAATGACAAATTGAATGAAAATATTTTATAAAAATGACATAAATATTATATTCATGAAATTTTTATCATTATGAAATGATGATATATCATTTTCGTTCTTAACAACTAACTCATTAACAGATGATTACATCGTTCGTGTACATGCATACAACCACCTTCATTAAACGATGAGAACCATTCTCTTCATCACCACACCACATAGATTATATTTATAATAAAAATTATAGTCATATTATTTTATTTATAATATTATAATAATTATAGGAAGGTAAAATATTATATACCACTTTTCCATAAGGTTCCTTAAAAAATGGAACTATTCACCATGAGTATGTAGTCCTACTATATCATTGGATTAAACGAACATCAATTGTCATATTTTAACTTCATGGGTGGTCTCAAGAGTATAATTTTTTTATAAATGCGATAATTATTTCATTATTATTATTATCAATATTATTAAACTGTGATCAAATTATGAAGTTTGAAAACAACAAATCAAACCATAAACAATAAAAAAATTATTACTCGAAACATTAATTTATTATGGAATTATTACTAAACATTTAATAATATGTCATAAGTAAATATTATAACATATGATCTATAGATTTGTGTTTCATTGGTATATTTATGATATTATTGAAGTTAATATAAATTATTATTGAACGAGTATGAAGGATGTTGACAACAATGGTAAAGGGTTTCTATCACACTTTTTTTAACTTATGTGAGACACATTCCATATAAAAAAACTATTACATTTATGTGGTATATATATATACCAAAAAAGTTATTTTTATTATTATTATAGTGAATATATTTCTGATTATATATCCAATTTCTTATTATTCTTTAATGGGGATTATGTTTGAAATATTTGCAATCTCGTAATGGGTTTATGTTATAATCTCATAATTTATCAGGAAATTGTATGAACATGTATACAATATTAAAATCAAATAATATAACATTAAATAGTTCTCATTATACATTAACTCCACCAGTTATTCATAATAATTTTAGGTATTGGTAATAAATTTCATCTCCTTGGTAGTTAAAATAATTTAAAAAATGGGATTCAAAGAATCTTTTTTCTATATCCCTTCGGTTGAAATTATTTTTCATCAGAAATAGTTTTTCTATAATTTTTTCAAATTATATTCACATTATTATGATGATTAATTTATTAAATTAGAACAAAAAACTTATTTATTATAGAAAAAATTAATATATATTTTTTTCATCTTCACAACTATTTAATATGTATTTTACAAAAAATATAAGAGGAATCATTATATTCAAATATACTACATGAAAAGATTTATATACCTAAATATGTATTATTTTATTTTCATATTCAGTTATATGTGTTCAAAATTATTTTCATATCAATGGAATTTCAATATTTTTTTGGAATTTTTAATTAAAATTAATATTAATTGTAAACATATTATTCAGATGAAATGTTCCATGTTTTGGGAAAAAATAAAATTCTGAATAAGTTGAAATACATTGATGAAACTTTTTCATTACTGAAGATATTATCCAATAGTACTATTCATATAAATTCTATTATTTTTTTATTATTATAAAATAATTTTTAAAAAACCAATTTCTTTTCCATTAGTTATATGTAGAAAATATTTGTATAAAACTAAATACTTTTTCTAAATGATCTGCATGATTGAAATAATAGAATCATTATGAATCATATCACTTATACATAGGTTCTGATATAAATAAATTTTTTATGATACCAATTTAATTTTATGGGATAGGATATGATTAATGTTTTTGGATCTGATGTCATACATATGTATTGTTTTCATTAATATACTGGTGGGACGTATATCTCCCCCCTATGCATTGAGTAATGATTTATTTGTCATAAGATTGAAAGGAATGGAAATGGATTTAAACCTGGATAAGAAAATGAATTTTTCCCCTATGTTGGTGATGAGAGTGAATCTTGAATAATCAGAATGATTGGGGAGAAAACCCATTTCATTGTGATATCATTTATAGTGATCCTTGAAAATTGTGGAAATAATTTTTTATTCATGGGTATATGCCACAATTCCTTATATTCTTCCATTATTATTCCTTCAGGGCTCATTATCATTGCTTTCCATTTGATTCTTATATTTTGAATTTTAATTCATTATTCAATTACTCAATATTATGATCTTTTTTATGTTGGATGTCATGTTACAATGTTAATGTCATGATCTCATACCCTTATTCAAATGTTATGCTTATATATGTCCCTTGTATACCATTAATATTTAATTGAGATAACCCTTACTTATGATTCCTATAAACATGTTATGATGAAATTTATTATGTATGATATTTACAATAAGGGTTTTAGTTATAAAGAATATATTGGATGATAATTTTTTATACATATGCACTTGTTAATTGTTTTTCGAAGTATTCAAAATCACTATAACATTATGATCCTGAGTTGTTTTCTTAAAAAAGGTAAAAAATGCGCATCAAAAAATATATATTATCAATGTAAGATAAGCATTATTTTCAAAAATAGGTATCATATGATAGGTTAGGATAACCATTTGAAATTTGTTAAAAAATTATAGATTTTTCTATAGATATTTTATAATGATAAATATATGGATATGTCTAAGAATATGTATAAGAATGAGGCAAAGTATATGAAAATTTTCAAAAATTTTGGTAAATAAAATAAATATTGGATTCAAATAAATTAAATAACTATATTGATTCTACAATTAAATTTGGTTCTTGAATATTTGTAATTAGGGTTAATTACCAAGAAAATGGTACATTGAGCTAATCTTGATCATTACATTGTGCATAAAAACATGCCTTGATTCACAACTAGTTTGACACTATTGGGGTAGATTCATTGGAAATTATGAATCTAATTAAAATTATTATGAAATTTTTTAAAATAAGATTAATGTTAATAAATTATTATGAATAATAAATATACATTGATTAAAAATAAGGTTCCATGATTTAGAAATCTGATAAGTAATTTATTGTGATTACATTTTTTTGCACTCTGATAATTGTCTTTACAATTTAATTTTTTGTTTTACATAATGAATATAACCCAAAAAACCATGTTAATGTTGATTTTTTTGAAAAATTTTATTTTTTTCCTCCTTAAAATCCAAATAATGTGGAATATATAATAAAAATAACATTGAAATGATCAAAAAACATTCCCAAGATATTAATCATATTAGACATCAAAATTTAGAAAGTATGGAATAACATTATATTGAGTCTATATTGAGGAAACCTCCAACTTATTTTTCTGGATCTTCAAATGTTTTAGTTAATGAAAAAGGCTTCGAGAAACACTAAAAATATATTTTTCATTCACCTTTTTTTGAAACTTAAAAATTTATTTTGGTTGTCTACCATTAGGATTGTAAAGTGGATTAATAGTTGACAATTATCATGAATATGATCCACATGATTAAATAAACTCCATGGATTGTAAAAGTTTAAATTTTTTTAATATGTAATTCCCTCTTATTCATTCTAAAAATATAGTGAAATAGTTTTATGAGACATAGAAATGTATAATTAATTTATTTCTTCCAATGTGGTTAATATTTCATGACTTATGAGGTATGCTTCCTGTATTTTCAGCATACTACAAGTAATGTTCATTTAATCATTACTATCTAAAACAACATCTCTAGTCCGTGATAGCCATAAAATAATTTAGTAGCTATGAAGATTTTTCTAGATTTGATAAAATGTAGGAAATAATTATTGAATTTTATTATCAATATTGAAGGTATTATGGAAATTGAAAAGTTGAGTTCAATGGATAATCTTGAAACCATACAATGAAGAAGAAAAAACTCATTTTTTCTCAGAGTGCAGGATGAAATGTGGATAGATTTTTTATAAGTTGAATATAAAATTTATTAACTATATAAAGTGTGTACATTAAGGAATTCATTAATATTATAATTATAGAGAGTTAGATAATGATTTAAATAGAGATAAATCTACAAAGAATTCATAAACTATAATCCAATGATTTGGGTACAAGGAGTACTGGAACTATGCTAACATGTTCCCAAATCTAAAACTTTGTAATGATGATAGTAATTAGTAAAATCTAATGTCTAAAGACAAAAGAAATATCATTTGATCAATATTTTAATGACGTCTGGGAGGATGGAATTGTGAGAGGTACATTTTCTATACACTCTATAACTTGTAATGTATTATTGGACTCTAGATCAACCCATTCATTCATGTATTATGTTTTTATTAAGCATATTATAATTCCACCCAAATGATCGTCTGTAAAATTAGTTGTGGAAGCACCACATTGTATGATTACATCGTATCACATATATGACTCATATCCAATTAATGTTTGTGGGAATATTATTCTTTAATATACCATTATTCATCCATTGGTAGAGTTTTATGTAATAATATGCATGTTTTGGAATTCTCTATATAAACCCCACATCAATTTCAATGTGTGTGAAGTGGTATTATATATTTAGAAAATCTATATTTTCATCTATCAATGTGAAGATATGTAAAAATAATAAATGGGTATCACATCCATTGTTTGGATCTTAATTCCCTTTCACAAGGAGAGATTATCTCAAATGATATGGTTGAAACATGATATCAATGTTATGTATTGTGACCCCAATTGTATTAGTATTGAGAGGTCACCTTAATTTATAACATCATAAATGATATGACAATAAAATATAAAATGACCAAATTTGATAGTGATTTTTGTAGATAATATTACATACATGACATCTATATTACATATTGAAGAGAAAATAGAGTGTAATAAATATAAAGTGTCAGCATTCATGAAAATCATTCCAAAATATTCATCATTGAATATAAGGAAGGGAAAAATAGTGAGATAAAATTATTTGTGAGGATAATATTAAATCGATTTTTCATGAATAAATATTGAATAATCAAAATGGAATGGTATATGACTAAACACACATTCAATTTAAATATCTAGATAGGTTCTAGACAACATAAAAAGGGGGATAACTGAAAACATAGACCATTCATTCAAAAATTATTTATAAATGAATCCTTAATTTTTAATTATATTGAATCCTTTAGATAAGTATAAATGAATAAAAAATGAATGAAATACTTATGTATTGGATTCCATGTTTCCCAGATACATTGAATACTTACCATCCCGATCTATCCTTTTCATAGTTTAAAACTACTTTAATTTTTCTAGCTAATTATTTTGATGGGTCTACTGATGCATCAAGGGGATGTTGTTAACTGGTCCACATTGTTATCTAAATATACAATGAATTATTTTAATATAAAGAAAATAATATTAATTAATAAAAAATTATTTTTATTATAAAATATTCATTCTAAATCAATGATATAGATTTTCAAATATTTCCATAATTAATAAAATTAATTTAAAAGTAACAAAACATATGTCAAAAATTAATATGGATAACAAAATAATCATATCCATTACAAAATAATACAAATATTTAATATAAATTTTATTTGCAATAATAATTGATTATAGTATATTTTATTATGTCATGAGAATATTAATAATCACAAACGATCATAAAATTGTTTACCATGTTTTACTACATGGTAATTTCTATGTCCAAATCGCATGAGTGGAACAATTAAATGTGAACCATAGAATACCATGAATAATTAATGAATCATTATATTACATTTCAATGAGATATTATATACACCACATTTAAATTAATTGGTGGATAGTAACAAATAATTATCAATGGAATGTAAATTGGGAAGAAATCCCTTACTACTTGGTTGACATTATAATCATGTGATATCAGTATTAATAAAATTAATTTAAACTTTTAATATGATTAAAAAAACATGATAAAACTTTTCATATGGTGTTATAAACACCACAAAATAAAAATGAGTGGTGAATATGACAAAAGTCTCGAAGAAATAAATTTTAGACTAAAAATCCCCTTACATTTCACTTTTTTCTGGTTAAACACCCTTTAAACTATGGAATAACGGTATAAATGTTGTTATTAATTAATTAAATAAACATTTCAATATTTCTATCATAATATATGATCATTTAATAACATCTTATCACGGTTCTGTAAATAATCCTGCATCATTTTAATTATTTTGTTTGTTAATTTCATTTTTTGAGTATGGTTTGACTTATTATTTTGTGATACATTTAGATTGATCATGATTTAATGATCTAAATAATTTTATCCTTGAGTTAAAGATCATATACATTTTTTATATATATTTAATTTAATTTATAATATTTTCTTATATGAGAAAGAATATATTGTTCATGGAGACAGTCTGTCGTATGCACACATAAACATTGTGTCCATTTTATTATCGTATTAATAGAATGATAAGTAAGTGATATAAATATTTAATATTATAAAATTATAATATTTATATTATATATATCACATGTTTTTATTAAACATAATAATCAATAAATTCAATGTTATTTGTGAACAAACCGCATCTCATTGAGGGGGTGGTAGTCCACATGTCCCCAAACAATGTAATCATATACCCCCAAAATAGAAAATTATAATGGTATGTGTTATATAGGAATTTAACAATAACAATTACATTATTTATATATATAATATAACATATAAATACTATAAATGAAACATTATTTCTAACTATGAATGTTTTTAGTGAAGAACAAATGACATTTGTTTGTGAGGCGGTGGTCCTCCACACCCACGAATGATGATTTCCAATACCATTTGATGTAAGTGTTTCATTGTCATGGTATTACCCTAAAATAACAACATATTACTTTATTTAATATTTTATGGCTATTATATAAGTAATATAGAATTATAACTAAAGGGGTGGAGTAAGGATTAAACAAAATTAGCTCATTGAAGAATGTCTTCTCTTCTTCAGGTAACTTCTTTTCAATTACACCAAAAGGCTTACTGGGATAGAAATCATCTCAATTTGAGTATTATAGGGTTTTATAATGGATTTTTGGAGTTTAAATTTCTACATTTTGGACAAGGAAAACTTCTTGGGTAGTGTGAAGTTGTAGGGGGGATTGACTACCTTTTCTAGTGGTCATGCAGGGGAATTTTAGTAAATACCAATAGGTAAGCACTATTGGGAGGTAGCTCTTTTATAATGAGCCTATAAAAATTAAAAAAAAATTTAATCTATGAAAATTATGTTATATCGAAACCTCCACCACACAAAAAGAAGTTTATTATTATAATTTTGTTCCTTAACTTCTATGTTTCCCCACTTTTAATATTTTTGTTTATATAAAGGTAACTAATTCTCTAACCTATGTATTTTATCAATTAAAAAAATTAACCATGTTATAAAAATATAATTAAATAACTCAAAAAATATATATTTTATAACATAAAAATATGATGTGTTTTTGAAATTTTTGTTTACATAAATTTAGGTCATGTGGAAAGCAATACTTAAAACATAAATGCACTAATATTTTTTTTACAATTTAATGGTAAATATAGAAATTATAGTACAATAATTATTCCATGAGTTAAAAAAATTTTATATACTGCATCATTTCAAAATCAGATTATAGAATATATTATTTTGGAAAAATTAAATCACCTACTAATAAACTATTTACTATAAAATAATATTATTTTCAATTCCGACATTATTAATTTTACCAGAATTTTTAATTATCAATATATATGTTGGATTAGAATATTTAAAGTAAAATTCTATATAAAAATGATATATTCATCTAAAAAATTGTGGAAGCATAGTATTTTACTAAGGTTTCTTCAATTTTAATATATTTAGTATCATTTATCATAGTTAATTATTAACTTACTATGTCGTCATTTCAAAAGTATGAAAAAAATACATCATCAATATTTTTTTATTAATTATTATAAAAATTGTAAATAATTTATATTTATAAATGTTATAACTAACCAAAAAATATTGTTTTTTATATATAAATAACATATAATTGTTATATATAATGTTTAAATTTTTTTCTTATTTCCTTACATAAACAATGAAATTGCAAGATTTCATGTAATATTGTCCTAAAAAATGTAAATTCATATACTTGATGGGAATTTTTTTAAAAGAAACTAGATAATTTTTTGGGGAATTTTGGTGGTCATTGGTCCCAATAAGATTATAGTTTAACAACAATGTAAATGGATTATTACATTAATTTCTATTACTCTTTTTAATTAGAGTTATTAATAATTTTGATTAAAAAACAATGATAAAAAAAATATAAATTATTGTGAATCCAAGTATCAAATACATTTTTTCAATTTCACGTTAAATAATTTACTGAAATTATTTTTAAATTAATCTCATAGATGAGATGACACTACAGGTATTAAACAGAAACTGTTCAATGTTATGATATGTTTTTATATACTATATAAATAGGAAATTTATTCTAATGAAATAAATGGGTTTAATATAAGTATTATTTTTCAAATGATTCATTAAATAAAATAAAAAATATAATTTATCAAAATAATTTATTTAGATGAAAAAGTTGTTTTAAATTAAAATTCAGTATTTTGCGGTATTTAACAAAAAAATGTAACAACCCATAAAAATTCCAAAAATTAATACTAATAAATATTGTATTCACCAATTTCAATAAAAAATTTTATTTTTCAAATAAATTTTTTATAAGTTTTAAAATATAGATTTAAATAATTAGACCATTAAATGTTCATAGAACTGCCTTTAGAAAAATTCAACTATTTAAGCATAAAATTGAATTACTTTTAATATTATACATATCAAATATATTGTACGAATGTAATAAATCAATTATAGAAAAATTATATAATTCAATTTTAGTGATTAGATTATTCTATTTTAAAATAAAAATATTATCAATTCTTAATTTTGTTACATTCTCCAAAAATAAATCAATCTCATCCACACAATTCAAAAATGATTTTTATGATTGACGGTTTGATAAATTAAAAATTTGTTGATGAAAACCACCATCATTTATAATATTAATATCACATATTATTAATAATTATTAATGGGGATTGTGTTGTTTATGAATAAACTATGTTCTTGAATAATAGAATAATAGTGAAAATAAGAAAATTGAAGAGAGATATAACAATAATTTTATAATGGAGAGTGATAGATGACAGTAATCGAAAGATAGTAGGAGATATAGAAAATGTTAACAACCAAAAGTACATAATCCATATAGGTATAAAATAGGCCATTTATTAAATTAATATTGATTATAACAAGGAAACATTCTTCTTTCAAGACCCTTTTCCAATGAATTGGGGAATTCTATCACTCTTTATGAATATATGTAAATATACATCCAAAATAAATTTATATTTCAAAGACATTATACCATAATTTGGTTATGCCATGAACTAGATCTACATAATCTATTACCACAATTTAAATTACATGGTAATATAATACATCAATTTTGAAAACCATGTACAAAGATCTATATAAACAATATCCATATGTAGTTTACATTATGCCCCTTCTAAGCATTATAATCCAAATCAAAAGAATTATCTTCAAGGTAGTTAGTATTATCCAGGTTACATTATCCATATCAATAAATTGGTTATCTAAAAACATTTTTCCCAATATTACTAAAATATTGGGGGTTCTCAGCCATGTGTTTTTGAAGAAGTTAGATTTTCCACTAAATCAATTTTATTTCTACCATATAATACATGATTTCAAATCCATTATGAAGTATTACTTCATTAAAATCCCAATATATTTTAATATAATTATTACCCTTATACCATGGATAAAATTATTTTTCAACATTATCAAGTGTCCAAATACATTATCACATGAATCTTTCCTCATTAGTTTTATGAATTATATAAGAATGACCATGATAAATTTTGTTATTTTGTGGTATATTCCCTTCACTATATTAGAAATTGTGATAATAATTCCCCATTTATCGATAGTTGAATCACAATAGATCATTGATTTTTTTCTTCCCCTTGCACTCTTTAGCATAGTGACCAATATTTCCATGTATACAAAAAACACCACATCCCTTAGATATTTTACCATTATGATTCATTACATTGTTATCACAAGTCAGAGAATAATCATTTTTCCTTTTTGCCTTTATATATCAGTTTCTCTTTCATCCCTTTCTTCTCATGATTCCATTCGAAGTTAGAGAAAATGCATAATAATTTATCAGTCTTGATAGAACATAAAATTATTTCATGATATGAATAAAATGGTTGAGTCATCAGTTACATTAAAAGATATAGAATAATACCTTCAATGAAATATTCACGCATGATTTCCATGTCATGAATTAAATCTGTATCATACCATGGTAAACATGTAAAGATAGCTTCATACTATACCACATATTATTCTTATTTTTTAATTAAAATAACAAAAATTATCTTCATATTAGTTTGTTTCACATGTATTAAATTTTTGTCACAGAATGTTTCATTAAAGGATTTGTCTTCTAGGAGTTCAATTTCAACATCCTATCTTTTATATTATATCAAATACCATAATTTATCTGTATCAACAATGAGACAATACATTTTATGTGTAAAATTTTCCATTTCACCACAACCCAATAACATAAATATACTATGAAAATACTTAATCCATTTCTCATCCACCATTTGATACATAGTCAAATTATGTTATCTGGGGATTAGTTGAATAAATATAACCATAATTGGATAGTATCATTGTTTAAAAAATTGGTCTATCTGGGATATTATATATGTCATAATCTAATTAAACTAACATAATATAACCATTGCATGACTAATTTTAATAATAGAAATATCAGATTTCCCATTATAGACACCTTGAGATTGACCACTATTATTAAAACCCTTATTCCAAGTAAAACCATTTTCTAAAAAAATGCATATTCTTGATTAGATTATAAATTTAAACACCGTTAATCATTATAAATATGGAATATTATTTAACATAAATTGGAAATATTATGAATAATTAATCTCATAATTAGAAACATGGTGTATTTGGGATTATATAATATATGTATCCTAAAATTTAGTCATTGGTATATGTTATCTAAAATAATTTTTTCTTAAAAATACAGATTCCTTGGGATCTAAAAAACATTCTATGATATCAACTATAGTGACCTCAACCCTATTAATCAATAACTAATTCCTCCATTTATTATATTCGCATAGATACAAGAATAATATCCGAAAGGATTGAATAGTTTAATTCTTTCGGAATGCTATATTATAGAAATGATACCTATAATACATTGGGAAAAGAAAATGTAAAAATAATAATAACGGATCATCATCCTTCAAACACATTTTTTGAATGAATCTTCATATATAAGGGATGATAAAAAAATGTGGGTAACTTAAAATTATAATTAAGGATAAAGTAAAATAGAAGATAAAATTAAGAAATAATGAATAATCAATCTGTCAAGGTAAATAATTGAATGAAAATTCTAATTAAATAAGTAGATAAGTCATAAATAATATGATATAGTAGAAAAATAAAAACACATTCTATTTAATCAATAAAATAAAAATGAAATGAATCAAATATATTATTTTAGATATGGAATCATCTGGACAAAAAATTGAATACTAAATTAATGAAATAATTGAATATTAAATTTTATGACTCATTGGTACTTGGATTATTTTCCATCAATATATATTTTCATGCTTCTTTGATGGTTGCATAATGTGAAGGATAGAGTAACCAAACATGTTGTTCTATGGGAGGATCATGGTTAGATTCCTTGGAGTCATATCATGTGTGAATATCTTCTTCCCCCTTATCTTTTAATTTTTATGATTCATTCGGTTTTAGACTAGGTGGGAAACATGTGGCTCAACCCATTTGTGGTGATAGATTTATATGTTGATCTTATGTCGATCAGGTTGTAAATCTCTTATACTCTCTTCCATATTGGACGGAAATAGATCCTTTTGATCTAGGGCTTTCTTTGCAGTGACCTCATCGTGAGGTTGGGGTTTCCTTGTGTTGAATATTTAAAAATATCACACATGGGGATTCCCAATTATGAAATAAAATAAGATATATACTACTGACAATTTTAAACAAATCTAATTTACCTAACTAGTCCATTACATGATATGACCAATGCATCTAGTTTCTATCATTAAAAAGGAACCACCAATTTCTTCTAGTCCATATAATTCCTCATATATCAAATATTATATTTAATTAGTAAAAAAGTTTCTTATCAACAAATTCTCTATTGAATAAAAGATAAATATTTATCAAAATATACATAGTTAGTCAAATAACATTAAAAAGAAACCATTTTTGTTAAAAAAAATTAGTAAATAATTATATCCACTATTCATGAATATTTTTAATTAATAAGAATGTATTTTCAAATTAAAATTTATTATAATAAAGTAAATATTATAATAGAATGTTAATAATCACAATAGAATGTGATTATTTTAAAAAAAATTACGACATTGTAATATTCAATTCCAAATCACTTTAATGAAAAAATTCAATGTTAATATTAAGATATCAATAATAATTAATGGTTCTTGATATTACATTTCAAGGGGATGGTATATACTACACATAAGTGTGAATTGGTGGATACTAACAAATAAGTCTCCATGGAATGATAATTGAGACGAACTATCTTACTACTTGTGTGTGTTTTGAAAAATGGAATATATGAATGAATAACATAAATTTATAATTTTAATATCATTAAATAAATTAATTTCAATACATAAAAATTCATAGGTAATTAAAAAAACCACACAAAAGAAACTATTTTTGAATATAGAAATAGTCTCAAAGAAATTAATGTGGGACTAGAAACCACATTACCTTTCAAGTAATTTTTTTAACTCCCTTAAAAATATTGGAAAATGGATTTAGGAATGTTAATAAATTATAATAAAACTATATTAATATACATAATATCAGATATGATTATTTTTTACATCTTATCACCCATTTGTTAATAATCATTAATTATTTTCATTGTTTTGTGTGTTAATTGTCTACTTTTTTAGTATATTTTAACTTATTATTTATTATTAATTTTACTTTGATCACAATTTTGTCATCTCTATAATGTAATAAATGATTTAAATATCATAATCTTTATTTTATATATGTATTTTATGTAATTAATAATATTTGGTGATTGAAAATAGAATTCACCATTAAAAGAGATAGTATCTCGTACATACGCATGAAAATTGTTTCCAATTTCATATATTATTAATTTAATGAATTTTAAGTGGTATATTCTTATATTATAATATCAGTATAATCTTTATTATATATATATAATATTATTTATTATACCCATATTTAAAAAATTTATAGGATTTGCGAACAAATCACAACACTTTGAGGAGGCGATAGAAAACACACACACACAAAAATGTATCACATTCCCACAAAATGGAAAGAATAAAATTATGTGTTACATATTAATTCTAGAATAATATATACACTATTAATATCATATATATCAAATATATACTAAACTCAATCATTATTCAAAAACGATAAATGTCGTAATGGAAAAACAAACGACGTCACTTCGTTGGGTAGTAGTATGCCCTATACATGAAAAATGCTTTAATATCACATTCAACAAGATTTTTTTAAATAATATTTCATTAACGTAATAAAAAATAATTATATTTATTATATTGAGGTTATAATTAACCACGATATAAGAAGAATTTATGGGGTATAGGGCGAAATAAAACAAAAGTTATCGTAGAAGAACGTTACCTCTTCTTTGGGTAACACCTTTTGGTTGATACTAAAAAACATTCGTTTTTCCATAAATTAAAAAGTAGAGAATAATATGATGGGTTTATGGATGTTTTATATCATTTTGGGGAGGTATTGGATGATCTAAAAGTCAATATATGTTTGAATATGTGTAGTAATGTGATTTTATTTTTAGTGGAGAAGGAATGGAATTAATGTAAAAATAGAAATATAAACATTATTCTGTAGTATAACAATATATAATGATCATACAATATTGTTAAATAAATTATTTTAGGAAAATTAACATTTATGAAACCCTCACCACATAAAAAGTTATTCATTTTTATAATTTTTTTCCTCATCTTCAATGTTTCCCTACATTATAATTTTGGATTTTTATTAAGACAACATGTTTTCTAACAAGTGTATATTTTCATATAAGAAAAAACAGAAATGATAATTTGTATATAATACTTAAAAAAATGAAATATATAGATAGTTTATAATATTAATATACTATGTTTTTTGGAATGTAATATTAAAAAAAAATCTAAATGAACATGTCAAACAACTTCTTAAATCTTAATATTCATAAATGAGGTTTATTCTATATAATGGTCAATATAGATATAATAAAATCTAAATTGGCCCATTAATGTATCATATTTTATGTCTATATCTATTTGATAAAATTTTATAGAATACATTTTTATGAAATTTTAAATCAAATTAATAAAATATCATTTATTATTAAACATCATTAATGTCAATTTTAACATTATAAAATTAATTTTAATTTAAGAATATCAATTAATAGATGTAATATATATATATATATATATATTTCAATTTCATAGATATTTAACAATCTATTTTATTCTAAAAAATTTTGGGGGATAATAATTCACCATATTTTATTATCTTTTCTTATCATTATTATCATTTATCTTAGTTAATTATTAACTTAATAGTTACTACATTCAATTTACTAATGAATTAAAATTAATTATATGATCTATAAAAATTTAATAATTATTATTATGATAAAATAACACATTAATAATTTTAAAGGATATTAATAACTAATAATGTGATGTTTTTCAATATATCTAGGAATATAAATGTTAAATATAAGTAATGTTCAATTTTTGACTTCTTCCATACAAAACATATTATATCTCTATATTTAATGGAATAATATCCCACTAAATCATAAAATTGAAAACAATAGGGTATATGGTTGACATATTTATATTATATCGGTCATTTATAATTGTCTGGATCATTTTTCCAAGTAAGATTAAATATTAAGCACTAAGGAGACTTGTTTTTACATTAATCGTAGTAATTAATATTAATTTAATACAATAATATATTGGGTAAAAAAAATGTTGAACCTTTTAGAAATTATAAATTAGTATTATTTCAATTATGTAATCAATTTTTGGAAATTGGAAACACATTTGTGAAAGTAATTTAATAATAATATCTTCGATGGGCAAGAGAACATGTTTTCAATATGAAAATGATAAAAATATTTCAGTGTTTGTATATCCAATTTCATCATTACATTTATACCAATAAAATAAATTAGATGGATATTTGTCACGACCCCCTCCCCACAAAGTGTACCCCTCCTGGTCCAGCAATGTGAGAAGGGAGATAATGACCCCCGAGTCCCACCTCCAGTAGGCCCCGGGTTGGCGACTAGCACCGAGGGTATAATAAACATACAAAATGGGAGGCATTACCCTCTAAGAGAAGACATGCATAAGAGAGAGATAGAATAGACTCCAACCAACTAAAACTCATAACTGAAATATAAAAGAAACCCAAGTACATATATGAAATGTCATGTAAAAGTACTACAACTGAAAGGGGAAACTAAAAGTACCCAAAAGAATGTAAAACGACAGCGACCACAAGCCCGAACAGCTCCTCCTCCAACCGCAAGCTAGTAGTAACCAGCTTGATCTCCAATCTACTCCAAGTGACCTGAAAAACAGTTTATAGGTACATAGGGTGAGTATAATAGTATACTCAGTAGGATCCTCCCCAAGCCTCTCGTGAAAAAGTAAAGAAAGCATACTAAAGCCCAGTGAAAAACAAGTGAAACTAACTCGTCACCTAAACAGGTATTCTACGTTCCCAACCTCACCATGGATACTCTCACCAAGTAGCACATACAAGAATATAGCATATAGTATAGAATATCAAGGGTACCCTGCTACTACTTCCCCCCTGGTTTTCCTCTTTTCCCCAACGACATACGTCCTGTGCATCTCTCTCCAAAGGCTTTCCCGCAGACACCTGGGCTAAGCTCCACAATCTGCACCTCGTGCACCACATATGCTTGGCCGCAAACACCTGGGCGAATCACCACACCATCCTCATAACCAAAAGTAACCAGGTAGTTTCCGGGATCCACCACAGCTCGCATAACGTGTATCATACGTCGGGTATAATACCTCAAGCCATTACAGCCCATACTCCGAGTAAGGATCTTCAAGCCATCATAGCCTATACACGTTACACCTATAGTAGTCCATAGGATTCTATATCCAGAATATATGTGTGTGAATAACCACAAGCCATTACATCCCTCTACACACATATATGAGGTAACTAACCATTGTGCCTCATGGCACAAGTATCTACCAGGAGAAGAGAGCGGGGCCAAAGGGGGTAGTCATCCATTCAACCTCCAATCAGAATGTTGGGGAAAACGCCCCCCCAGGTCTAAGAATCCCTGGTGTGTCAGTTGACTTTACCGACAGGGTGGAGTAGCATATAGAAACACAAAAAGTACAAAATATATATGTAACTCACATCCACACCATGGGAATTGCCTAGACTTATATACAACTGCAGCTAACGTCTCTCAGACTCCAGGCTGCTACTTCAAAGACTAGGTATCCTATAAGCACACAAACATTTGAAGAGCTTTATTAGATTAATCCTTTCTCATTTTATTAGTTCCACTGTACGTTAATTAATTCTTTAAACATTAATTAAGAATGAACAATTCCACATTAAACTGAATTGGCATCACATTTAAAAACAACTGCTCCTTTTAAGATTCACATCACCTTTAAATTCCAGTATCTCCATCCCCGTGGATTTTCAAAATTTAATCAAACATTCATTACAGAATTACTTTTCCATATTCCCAGGCATTCTAGAAAATCATCTTATGCTTCTAAACACAAAGGAGGTTCAACACGGTGAGTAGATATACTACCCGTCGAGTCTTTGCCGCATATAGAAAGAGCATAGACCCATTTTCCCTTGAGAGGATAAACACGGAAAGCACGTGGCATACCCCGTGCGTCTTCGCCTCCTTCGGAAGAAGGGTAGCAAGACCAGCTGCCTGGAGTAGTGGGGAAAAGAAAAGAAGATTAACATTCAAAGAAAACCACAGGCATCCAGCAACCACATCCATCCCATTCCATCACCCCTGGTGTCCTCTCCGACACCCACATGCATAACTAATGCATATCGCCACTCTATGCGTCATCCACTTCCATAACCACAAGGCCTCCATGCCTCCAAAAATCACAACAGCCATCCAGGCTCACATCACAGCACAAGCAGCAGAAAAACAACAATCACAACCATGAGCTCTTAACCCTTTATCAAACAAGAGGGTAACTCAGAACCCTTTTAGAAATTCCCACCTAATCTGTTATTTAATACATATTGAATTGGCATATTTGTTATTCGTAGGTTCTAATAACGAATACCTAATAAGTAAGCTATCATAATTAAATAACCATGCTTACTTCCCTAATTTGATTATCCTCAAATTAGAACAACTACAACAACTGCAATAACCAGATTAATTTACATGCCTCTTTATCTTTAACCAATTAATTAACAATTAAATCCGGCTTTACATTCATTATCAATTTCTATCATGAACGAACAACAAATCAATGAAAACATAGATATCACTATATCTAGGAAAACATGAGGCAAACCGTTATCATGGTATAAAGCAACAACATGCGATCAGCCAATTCTTTTAATCCGGTTCAAGTATTTAATTAGGTCAATTTCATTGTGATCCAAAGGGATAAATCATTCTAATTCTATGATTACA
Organism: Viscum album; assembly: GCA_963277665.1. Classification (NCBI taxonomy): domain Eukaryota; kingdom Viridiplantae; phylum Streptophyta; class Magnoliopsida; order Santalales; family Viscaceae; genus Viscum; species Viscum album. The sequence goes on along the minus strand of OY728150.1, from coordinate 1,252,206,417 downwards.
CATATTCAATTAGGGAAGCCATGAATCCCCTACCTTGAATATTTCTTGACGTCCTTTATCCACACAACGGTCACAATCCTCCTCTCACGACAACTTATTGGGAAGATTGACCGACACAGTTCGGTTGCATCCAAAACAGAGCAGAACCAATCCAAGGAGTAAAGATTGATTGTGTAACTCCTACAAGAAGGATTGAAAGGTTCTAGCACCTCTTAGTTGAGAACAAAGGGAAAGAACAAGGGAGAATGATATCTCGTCCCTTTTTGAAGATTTAATGGGGCGACAGTTTAAGATCCGGTTAATTATCCATTAAAAACGGATTGCATTAACCCACACGGTGTGACCAAGTAAAAAATTCCAAGCCATAGGAATAATTAATATAGGATTTATGGCATTTGAATTAGCCTTAAGAGACCTTAAAATAAAGTATTAAATGTATTTTACGTCAAAGGAAATGTCAAAAGTGGCAAAACTGTAGGTGTCTGGAAACACTGTTCACCCACTGTTACTGTAAATGAAACCGATCTGTGAAACCGATCTGTGAAACCGATCTGTGAAACCGATATGTGAAACTGGTCTGTGAAAGGGATCTGTGAAACCGATCTGTGAAACCGATCTGTGAAACTGATCTGTGAAACTGATCCGTGAAACCAATCTGTGAAACCAATCTGTGAAACTAATCTGTCAAACCGATCAGTCAGACCGATCGGTGAGACCGATCTGTCAGACCGATCTGTCAGACCGATCAGTGAGACCGATCTTTCAGACCGATCGGTGAGACCGATCTGTTAGACTGATCGGTGAGACCGATCTGTGAGACCGATCTGTTAGACTGATCGGTGAGACTGATCTGTTAGACCGATCGGTGAGACCGATCTGTCAGACCGATCTGTCAGACCGATCTGTCAGACCGATTAGTGAGACCGATCTGTGGGACCGATCGGTGAGACCAATCTGTCAGACCGATCTGTGAGACCGATCTGTTACTGTTCATAAAACTGGAAACATTGTTCACAGAACCGGAAATTTGGCAAAGCATTGGGGATAATTCCCCTTGACCTCCCAAAACACCTCCAACACCAACATTTCACAAAGAAATGGACCGGAGAGGTCCGGGATATTACATTAGATACCTCTCAAAACATTCTCGTCCTTGAGAATTTAAAACCAACCCAGAAGAAAAGAGGGGTCCGAACAACCACCCAATAAGATACCTCTTAGGGGAAAACCACTATGAGTTGTTCAAAAGCTGGAACAAAACTACGACATCTGATAGTATGGAAACAAACAATCCATATCCAAACAATTCAATCATAACATCAGATCAAAGGTACATAAATAAAACATGAAAGTTCCAACCACAAAGAAAACATCATTACTTGAAAGGAGTTAAATATTAAACAACTCTGGGTACTGAGCACGTATCTGCGACTCACGCTCCCAAGTACTCTCCTATATGCCACTGTGTCGCCACAAGACATGAACTAAGGGAATAGAACGCCCATGAAACACCTTCTCCGTGTGTTCTTGGGTTTCCACAGGTCGCTCCTCGAAGGTTGCATCATCATCAATATCGATTTCTCCCCAATCGATACCATGAGATTCATCATGAAGATAACGACGGAGCTGTGATACATGGAAAACATCGTGTATCCGACTCATCTGAGGGGGAAGTGCTACTCGATATGCCATAGCTCCAACACGAGATAACACCTCGAAAGACCCAAAAAACCGGGGAGAAATCTTACTTCCATGACCGAACCGTCACTGCCCACGACGGGGAGTCACCTTCAGAAACACATGATCCCCAACATTAAACTCTAAGGGTCTCCTTCCTTGATCAGCATATGATTTCTGACGATCCTGTGCTGTCTTCATCCTCTCACGAATCACCTGAACCATCTCTGTTGTATTCTGCACTAGTTCTAGTCCGAGAATTGCTGACTCTCCGACCCCAGTCCAGCACAACGGAGAACAGCATGTCCAGCCATACAAGGCTTCAAACGGCGCCATACTGATGGTAGAGTGAAAACTATTATTGTATGCGAACTCTACCGAGGGTAAGTGCTTCATCCATGAACCTCCAAAATCAAGAACACTAGAGCGCTGAATGTCTTCAAGAGTCTGGATGGTTCGCTCTGTCTGACCATCGGTTTGGGGATGAAAATCAGTGCTTAGGAACAATTGAGAGCCAAAAGCTTGCTGGAGAAATCTCCACACCCTAGAGGTAAAACGAGGATCTCTATCAGAAATGATCATCCTAGGTACTCCATGAAGTCTAACCACCTCCTCTAGATACTGCCTCGACAAATCTTCCACTGAGCTCTACTCCTTGATCGCTATGAAGTGGGCCGACTTTGTTAAATGATCCACTACCACCCATATAGCATCATGTCCTCCCGGAGCTCGAGGTAAACCTGTAACAAAGTCCATTGAGATGTCCTCCCACTTCCATTGAGGAATCTCTAATTGCTGGAGAAGACCACCAGGAACACGGTGTTCAGCCTTCACCTTCTGGCAGACTAAACATCGAGACACACACTCAGCAACCATATGTTTCAGCCCAGGCCACCAAAACTAACTCCTCAAGGATCGGTACATCATTGTCACACCAGGATGTACTTCCAAGGGTGAACTATGGAACTCTCGGAGAACCGTCTCACGCATCGCCATAGGAACAAAAAGCCTGCCATGATACAACACTCAGTGTTATTCATCCTCCAACCAACCATCAGGGGCCTCACCACAAACAACTCGGTCTCTCCAGACTTCCACCTCTAGATCACCCAACTGAGACTCTTCCACCTTCTGCACCAGGTATGACTGCACTGTCATCTGTAAAAGACAACCTCTACCCCCAAATTCTCCCATATCAAGATGCAAAGCTGATAACTCTTCCATCACTCTCCAGGAATCACCAGATTTACACACAACATCATTACGTGACTTCTGTCTTAGTGCATCAGGTACAACATTCCCTTTTCCAGGTGTATACGATATTTCAAAGTCGTATTCCTACAAGAACTCCATCCACCGACACTGCTTCAAGTTCAAGTCACGTTGGGAGAAAACATACCTCAAACTCTTATGATCGGTGAAAAACACAAAGTGCTCACCAATGAGGTAATGTCTCCACAACTTCAGAGCAAACACCACGGATGCCAACTCAAGATCATGGGTGGTATAGTTGCATTCATGGAGATGCAACTGCCGAGACCCATAAGAAACAACTGACCTCTACTACATGAGAACAAAACCTAGCCCCAGATGTGAAGCATCACAGAAAACATCAAACTGAACTCCCTCCGCTGGAAGACAAAGGACTGGATCACTTACCAACTTCTCCTTTAGATACCTGAAAGCTTCCTGACACTGATCAGTCCATATGAACTATTGATCCTTCCTGGTCAAAGCTGTCAGAGGATTCGCAACTCGAGAGAAATTGGCTACAAACCTCCTATAATAGACTGTGAGACCAAGGAAACTTCTCACCTCTAACACGGTCTTGGGGCTACCCAAGACACCACTGCTTCTATCTTCTAAGGATCCACATCTACTCCTTGTTGGTACACAACATGACCCAAGAAACGAACTTCTCGAGCCCAAAACTCACACTTGGACAACTTACCAAACAACTGATGTTGGCAAAGAACTCCCAAAACGGCTCGTTGATGCTCTGCATGCTCCACTTCAAATGTGGAGTACACAAGGATGTCATTGATGAAAACCACAACAAACTTGTCCAGGAATTCACGGAACACAGCATTCATCAACCCCATGAAAACAGCTGGAGCATTCGTCACACCGAATGGCATTACAAAAAACTCATAATGCCCATAACGACAATGGAAAGTAGTCTTCAGGATATCCTCATCCTTTACATGCATCTGATGATATCCTGACCACAAGTCGATATTTGAGGACCAACTTTCACTCTTCAGTTGATCAAATAGGTCATCAATCCGCGGAAGAGTATAGCGGTTGTTTATTGTCACTTTGTTTAATCGAGGATAATCAACACACAACCGCAATCTCCCGTCAGCCTTTTTCACAAACAAAACTGGTGCACCCCACAGTGACACACTTGGCCGAACAAAACCGCACTCCAACAAAACATCAAGCTGTATACGTAGCTCTCGCAACTCAGAAGGGGCCATCCTATACGGAGACATAGAGATAGGAGACGCTCCTGGCTGTAGCTCGATCCCAAACTCAATCTCTCGTCGAGGGGGTAAGGATAAAACTTCTTCTGGAAAGACGTCAGGGTACTCTTCTACGACCTTAGGAAACACCAACTGTTGAACCTCTGAAGAACTCAGCATCATCCTAGCCATCATGGATGATAAGGATGGAACTCGTCTATGACTCATTCGAGGATCTCTCTCACAAACAAACACCAATTCCTCTCCATCGTCATCAAAGAAAACGACCTTCTTCCTGTAGCAATCCACAATAGCCTGCACCGAATACAACCAATCCATGCTGAGTATAACATCATATGGTTGTATTCGTAAACATAGGAAATCTCCCCAAGAGCGGTGTTGCCCCAACACTAGCTCACAGTCTCTACATACATTAAACAAGTCGGCTCGACCTCCAACAGGCGTAGTCAACGCCAAGGGCACTGGATGCCTCTCTACCTCAAGTCCCAATGCATGGACAAGGGTAGGTGATATGAAGGAGTGTGTTTCTCCTAAACCAAACAAGGAATACACCAAGGTAGAAAACAAGCAAAGGGTACCTCGAACGACATCTGGCTCACCTGGGGCTGGAAACGTTAGAGCATGAAGCTGACCACGACCTCCTCCACGGCCTCTCTGACCCTGATGACGACCACCACCATGGCCGCACTCTACTCTCTGAGGATGGGGAGATTCATGGGGTTGTCCACTGCCTTTTTCATCTACCCTCTGGTGATCTAAAGCTGGTGCAACCTGCTGCTGGTGCCTCGGCTGGAACTGCCTCAGCGGAGGAACCTGGAGCAGAGCGCCCAGTGCACGATGACTGCTCTAAAAAGTTGGGCACTCCCACAGCTGATGACCACGACCACCACAAGAAAAACAAGCGCATGATCCCTTGGCATAGGCCTGAGGGTTTCTGCCTCCGGAGAAACAAGATGGGAAGTGATGGGACCTACCCCCAGGTGAACGGAAACTCTTCTTCCCTGAAAACCGGGAACCCCAGACCACAGCTCTACTTCGTGAGGAATCATGATGATTCCCCTCTCGTGACGATACGATCCTAGAAAAAGTCCTCTCAACAACCTCTGCCCTCGCCAGCACCTCAAGATATGTCTTTAGCATAAATGGGGTTACCTGGCGCTGGATCTCTGGATGAAAAGCCTCCTAGAAATGCCTCGCCCTGGCCTCCTCATCTAGTAACAGGTCTGAAGCATATCGTAGAAGGTTCCTGAAACGAATTCCAAACTCCCGAACACAGGAGCTCCCCTGTCGAAGGGTGTGAAGCTCTTGGCGACTAGACGCCTTCGTAGTCGAAGAAAGAAACTTGACTCTAAACCTGTATCGAACTCCTCCCATGAAATCGCTGACACCTCGCGATCCCAAAGGAACAAGAACCACCACTGCCTCGCTGCTCCACGCAACATCATCACAACCAAGGACACCCAGTGTTCCTTCCGAGCACGAACCGAACTGAAGCCTATCTCGACCTCCTCCAACCAGTCTTCTGTGACTGCATCTGAAATGGAGCCCTCGTACTTCTGTAGACTCTGGCGCTGAAACTCTCGGAGTGTCTTCTTCCAAGTGTCATCATCGTCAACCTCTACCCGATGGCGATCTTTTGGAACAGCCTACTGGGCATCTTCTGCGCAAACCTGACGAGGACGTTGACCTGGAGCCATACCTGTAAAATAACAACTGTTAGAGCTCCTAAGCCTGGAATATGGAAGACTCAACATTAATTAATTAATTGTTTTGTTTTATTAAGATTAGGTTACCTATCCCAAGGTCTACCCATTCAAACATAGGTGAAAAGAATAATGATGCATGATCCTTTCCTAGGTCTCTACCCTGCAACCAGTATCACTTTGTTTAGTAGCCATTGTAAACTTAAAGGTCTGTGCAACAGATCATAGGGGGCCCTAAACGCCTATGTCTCTACCAGTCTACAGTGTTTACCCCACTTTCTAAACATGAATGACACTGTTTCCCTACCATCCCATGCATCCTCACCTGTGCCTAACTCCAAACTCCATCCTATCCCTCAACTAGAGCTCTGATACCACTCTGTCATGACCACCTCCCCACAAAGTGTACCCCTCCTGGTCTGACAATGTAAGAAGGGAGATAATGACCCCCGAGTCCCGCCTCCAGTAGGCCTCGGGTTGGCGACTAGCACCGAGGGTATAATAATCATACAAAATGGGAGGCAATACCCTGTAAGAGAACACATGCAGAAGAGAGAGATAGAATAGACTCAAACCAACTCCAAATCATAACTAAAATATAAAAGAAACCCAAGTACATATATGAAATGTCATGCAAAAGTACTACAACTGAAAGGGAAAAATAAAAGTACCCAAAAGATTGTAAAACGGCAGCGACCACAAGCCCGAACAACTCCTCCTCCAACCGCAAGCTAGTAGTAACCAGCTTGATCTCCAACCTGCTCCAAGTGACCTGAAAAACCGTTTATAGGTACATAGGGTGAGTATAACAGTATACTCAGTAGGATCCTCCCCAAGCCACTCGTGGAAAAGGAAAGAAAGCATGCTAAAGCCCAGTGAACAACAAGTGAAACTAACTCATCACCTAAACAGATATACTATGTTCCCAACCTCACCATGGCTACTCTCACCAAGTAATGCATAAAAGAATATAGCATATAGTATAGAATATCAAGGGTACCCCGCTACTACTTCCCCACTAGTTTTCTGCTTTGCCCCAACGACATACGTCCTGTGCATCTCTCTCCAAAGGCTTGCCCACAGACACCTGGGCTAAGCTCCACAATCTGCACCTCGTGCACCACATAGGCTTTCCCGCAGACACCTGGGTAAAGCACCACACCGTCCTCACAACCAAAAGTAACCTGGTAGTTTCCAGGAGCCACCACAGCTCGCATAACGTGTATCATACGTCGGGTATAATACCTAAAGCCATTACAACCCATACTCCGAGTAAGGATCCTCAAGCCATCATAGCCTATACACGTTACACCTATAGTAGTCTATAGGATACTATATCCAGAATATATGTGTGTGAATAACCACAAGCCATTATAGCCCTCTACACTCATATATGGGGTAACTAACCGCTGTGCCTCATGGCACAAGTATCTACCAAGAGAAGAGAGTGGGGCAAAAGGGGGTAGTCATCCATTCAACCTCCCATCAGAATGTTGGGGAAAATGCCCCCCAGGGCTCAGAATCCCCGGGGTGTCAGTTGCCCTTACCGACAGGGTGGAGTAGCGTATAGAAACACAAAAAGTACAAAATATATATGTAACTCACATCCACACTATGGGCATTACCTAGTCTTAGATACAACTGCAGCTAACGTCTCTCAGACTCCAGGCTGCTACTTCAAAGATTAGGTATCCTATAAGCACACAAACATTTGAAGAGCTTTATTAGATTACTCCATTCTCATTTTATCAGTTCCACTATACGTTAATTAATTATTTAAACATTAATTAAGAATGAACAATTCCACATTAAACTGAATTGGCATCACATTCAAAAACAACTGCTCCTTTTAAGATTCACATCACCTTTAAATTCCAGTATCTCCATCCCCATGGATTTTCTCCATTTAATCAAACATTCATTACAGAATTACTTTTCCATATTCCCAGTCATTCTAGAGAAGCATCCTATTCTTCTAAACACAGAAGAGGCTCAACACGGTGAGCAGATATACTACCCGTCGAGTCTTTACCGCCTACAGAAAGAGCATAGACCCATTTTCCCTCGAGAGGGTAAACACGGAAAGCACGTGGCCTACCCCGCGCATCTTCGCCTCCTTCAAAAGAAGGGTAGAAAGACCAATTTCCTTGAGCAGTGGGGAAAAGCAAAGAATATTAACATTCAATGAAAACCACAAGCATCCAGCAACAACATCCATCCCATTCCATCACCCCTGGTGTCCTCCCCGACACCAACACGCATAATTGATGGATATCGCCACTCTAGGCGTCATCCACTGCCATAACCACAAGGCCTCCATGCCTCCACAAATCACAACAGCCATCCAGGCTCACATCACAGCACAAGCAGCAGAAAAACAACAATCACAACCATGGGATCTTGACCCTTTAGCAAACAAGAGGGTAAATCAGAACCCTTTAAGAAATTCCCACATAATCTGTTCTTTAATCCATATTGAATTGGCAGATTTGTTATTCGTAGGTTCCAATCACGGATACCTAATCAGTAAGCTATCACAATTAAATAACCATGCTTACTTCCCTAATTTGATTATCCTCAAATTAGAACAACTACAACAACTGCAATAACCAGATTAATTTACATGCCTCTTTATCTTTAGCCAATTAATTAAAAATTAATTGCAGCATTACGTTCATTATAAATTTCTATCATGAACGAACAACAAATCAAAGAAAACATAGATATAACTATATCTAGGAAAACATGAGTGAAACTGTTATCACGGTACAGAGCAACAACATGCGGTCAACCAATTCATTTAATCCGGTTCAAATATTTAATTAGGTCAATTTTATTGTGATCCAAAGGGATAAATCATGGTGATTCTACAATTGCACATATACAATTAGAGAAGCCATGAATACCCTACCTGGAAGAGTTCTTGATGTCCTTTATCCACAAAACGGTCACAATCCTCCTCTCATGAAAACTTATTGGGAAGATTGACCAACACAGTTCGGTTTCATCCAAAACAGAGCAGAACCAATCCTAGGAATAATGATTGATTGTGCAACTCCTATGGGAAGGATTGAAAGGTTCTATCGCCACTTAGTTGACAACAAAGGGAAAGAGAAAGGAAGAATGATAACTCGTCCCTTTTTGAAGATTTAATGGGGCGACAGTTTAAGATTCGGTTAATTATCCATTAAAAACTGAACGCATTAACCCACACGGTTTGACCAAGTAAAACATTCCAAGCCTTAAGAATAATTAATATAGGATTAATGGCATTTGAATCGGCCTTAAGAGTCCTTAAAATAAGGCTTTAAATGTATGTTACGTCAATGGAAATGTCAAAAGGGGCAAAACTGTAGGAGTCTGGAAACACTGTTCACCCACTATTATTGTACATGAAACCGATCTGTGAAACCGATATGTGAAACCGATCTGTGAAACCGATATGTGAAACTGATCTTTGAAACCGATCTGTGAAACCAATCTGTGAAACCGATCTGTGAATCCGATCTGTGAAATCGATCTGTGAAACCGATCTGTGAAACCGATCTGTGAAACCGATCTGTGAAACGGATCTGTGAAACCGATCTGTGAAACGGATCTGTGAAACTGATCTGTGAAACCGATCTGTGAAACCGATCTGTGAAACTGATCTGTGAAACTGACCTGTGAAACCGATCTGTCAGAACGATTTGTGAGACAAATATGTCAGACCGATCAGTGAGACCGATATGTCAGACCGATCGGCGAGACTTATCTGTCAGACCGATCGGTGAGACCGGTCTGTGAGACCGATCTGTCAGATCGATCGGTGAGACCGATCTATCAGAATGATCGGTGAGACCGATATGTCAGACCGATCGGTGAGACCGCTCTGTCAGACCGATCCGTCAGACCGATCGGTGAGACCGATCTTTCAGACCGATCTTTCAGACCGATCAGTCAGACCGATCAGTTAGACCAATCGGTGAGACCGATCTGTGAGACCGATCTGTCAGACCGATCTGTGAGACCGATCAGTGAGATCGATCTATCAGACCGATCAGTGAGACCGATCTGTCAGACCGATCTGTTACTGTTCATAAAACTGGAAACACTGTTCACAGAACCGGAAATTTGGCAAAGTGTTGGGGATAAGTCCCCTTTACCTCCCAGAACACCTCCAACACCAACATTTCACAAAGAAATGGACCAGAGAGGTCCGGGACATTACAATATTTGTATAATTTAACTAACATGACATTAAAAGAAATTCAAATTATTATTTATCTATATAAATATTTAAATAAAAAATCATTTTTCTTCTAAAATTCATTATTTTCCAAATTTATTATAAAAAGAAACATCATAGATTATTACCATGAATTGATCCTAAGATAATTTTTCAATTAGTATTTCAACAAATAATTTTTATATTCAGAAAATAATAGACAAGTGTTAGTATTTATATTTACAAATAGTGCTCTACTAAAAGTTGTCCAAAATGACATTAGATAAATAATACAATTATTCATTTAATTGGATTGGTTATTAATTTATTCCTATTAATTATATTAGATACAAGTAAAAAATATATTAATAAATATATAATATTATTAAATAGTATTAATTAATTTAATAAATTCTTAAATAAATATATTAGAATATCCTAGTTTGTTACAATATGATTATTTAGTGGGGATTTATCGATTTATTTCTAGTAGAGATTCATCATATTCCATTGAATGAAGAAGTTGAGTTTTTAATATAAAAAACACTATAGGAAACAATAGTTTCAAAGACTACAGATATTATAGCCTTGATTGAATCCAAAAATTTAAGATAAAGCATTAATAAAAACTGTGACATATGATTCATATAGCCAACTATGTCACATTAGTTTCTAAAAATTATTTTATAAGCATGATGGATTAATTTAACTCTATATTTATTATTAGGAGTTAAAAAATAAACTGGAACATGTATCTTATTTACCATCTAGACAAACTATTTTTATAATATTTGTTATGAACAAATCATTTTCAAGAAAATTATTTATTGGATAACACCACATGAGGGTTGAAAATAGGATATACTAAAGACAACATACAAAATAAGAAAATACAAATATATATCAATTCATTTTAGTTTTACTAATTACACCTATATCTTCATTGAATTCATTGATAAGGTTTTTATGTATTAAAAATACCGAGTTTCTATAGGCTTCATATATGATATTATTATCTATTCTAAGTGAAAATAAGTTCATGAATATTACATTTTAATTTTACAAAATTATCATAGGAGGGATAGTCTATATCCAAAATTTCAAAAATGTGAATTGCGGATACAGTGGGAATTAATTTATGGGTCATAAAATCACATTATTGGGTGTATCAGTAGATCCATCAATTGTGGAGGGAAATTAAATTTTTTCTATAACAATTATAGTGATTTTTAATTATATCGTTCTTAGATTAACTTGATACTATCAATAGTTTTTTGATAACTTTACATGACTATATAATCCACTCATGTTGTTTCTATATAAGGGTTTAATTTTCCTCTTGATAAATGAATATTAAGAATGTTTCAATGATATATAGATATTAATACTATGATCATATATGGTTACATTTCCATACTGTAGATAATGGTTTGTAATCTAAAATTAAAAAATAGTGACAAAATTGTTTTTAATCTTATATATAATTAAATGGTTGTGGTTTATTCTATGAAAAAATTTAATGTTCCTATGAATAACTTAACAAATAATGATTTGGGGTTAACTTTTGTAATTTTGTCAATAAGGATATGGTATAATTTTATTTATATAGAATAGTGTGATATATATATATATATATATATTGAACCTATAATTATAAATTATTTAATCACATTTAATGAGTTGAATTTGAACTAGAGAATATTGTCAGAGATAATAAAATATTATGACTTCTCAAGACATGAGGACCCTGGTAAAGTGAACAAAGTGGCTGATTCAATTAGTCAAGATAGACATCCACGAATTTCCATAATAAAAACATAAACATTTACTACTTTTTTGGATTCAAAAATGATGATTTTGGAAATCATGAATGAAGATGACAAATCTTATCATGCCATATATAATGCTCTATATCATACTGAATATTAATGATGTATAAAAACTTATATTGAGATGAAAATGTTGGTAAAAACTGCTCTTGAGATTAACTGTGATCACAATTGAATGATAAGGTTCATGAACTATGTGTGAATTACTTCCACTGATTTTTTTTAACAATAACTGGTTAGAGTAAGATAGTCAAATTCATTGTCTATTAAATATGAAAGTGTGATGTGTATATATAGGTGAACGAGTACTTATGGTGGGATGAAATGAGGAGATATATTTCAATGTTTGTATCTTGATGATTGGTATGTCAAAATGTTATGAATAAAATAATAATATTCTAAGGGAAAGTTACATCCATTAACCATACAAGAATTGAAGTGGAAAAACATTACCAGGTTTTTTATTAATAGGCTACCGAAAAAACCTAAAAGGAATAATTCTTTTGTGGTTATAGTCAATCTCCAAAAAAAATAATCACATGTCATCTATATCATAGAAGATGATTATAATCATTCCATGATATATGTTAAGGTAGTCACAAGATTTCATGAAGTACATCATTTTATTTTAACTGATTGGGATTTAGAATTTATCCAAATGATATATGAAATTATTCGGTATGATCCTAGAAAAAAATAGTGAATTAACAATGTGTATCATCCACACAAATATGTTTAGCCAAAGGGAAAAATTCATAACCTAGATGATATATTTATTTAATATTTTTTATATTTCTAAGTTATTCAATATATAGACCTTCCTCTAGATGAATTTTAATTAATCAATATCTATAACTCATGAATTTTATATGTCTTCTTATGCATACCTCTATGAAACTAAATGTAGTTTATAGTCTTTCTGAATCAATTTGGATATTGAAAGGTATTATATCCTAAGATATCAAATGAAAAGGGGTTGATGGTTGGAAGCATTGAACAACAAATCATAGAATCCAAATGATGGGGAAAAAATTATGTTAATAGTCTCTAGAAGTTTCAAGATGTGGAAGAAGTGGATAATTTGATTTTAATAATTTCCCTATAGAATTGAGTTTCGAGATTCATGAAGAACGAAAAACTATTTCCTAGGTATATCGGCCACTTTGGATTTTTTGAAAGTATTAGTTTTGAAGACAATTAGTTAGAAGTTCCACAAATCTTCTACCATGTTCATAATGAGTTACTTGTTTCACTTTTAAAAAATTACATATATGAACCATCACATATGCTGAATATAAAGGTAATATTACTAGATAATGTTCATTCTTATGAGGAATAACCATTTGAGGTTATACAATGTAATGAGAATTTTCTACAAAACAAGACCACTCGCTTAGTAATTTTTTTTGGTAAACTCACATGTTTGAGGATTCAACATTGAACACAATGTTCATGGTGATGTATAGGTATAATCATTTTGAAATTAGTGTTATGAATTTTTATTGGTCAGCTCATTTTTAGGGGGGTAGTATGTTACACACATAGAATTTATGAATTATTATTTATCAAAATAAATTAATTTTCATTGATATCTTGATTAACATGAAATAGATACTTAGGATTGAGATAATCCAAACAACGGATTTATCTTTCATGAGATATGTATATTTTAAAAAACCAATTTATATTTTTAATATTATTCAAATATAACCATTATAACTAGTGATTATACATATGGATATAAATAAAATGAACTAAAATGATAATATATATTAGTACTTGCTTGTGTGTTCGTACGATGCTATAACTAAATGTTTATAATTAATAAGATAAAAATATTTTTAAAATTCAATAATGAACATTAATATTTAATATATGTAAATCAAAAAAGTTGAAAATAATATTGGAATGTTGGTGCAGTGGAGAAATTGTTGAGACATTATAGAACTAATATACAATATTTAGTGGAATAAATCGATAATAAAAACAAAGATTATGTATTTAAAATGGAGAAATAATTGATATTAACGAAAAATACGATTCAAATAGATAATTAAAATTCAGAAATTAAAAAAATCTAAGCACTTTATGTGATTAAACACCACAAGAATAGACAAAAAAGAAGAATCATTTCAGCATTATAATATGTAGGGTCCAGGAAGAAGAAGTTATAAATTTATGGTTTATAAGTCTAATGATCTAATAAAATACAACATAAATAATTAATTATAACACTTTATGTAAAATACATTACATTGTTTCAAAATATAGAATTTAAAAAACCGTAAAACACATTATTTTTGAGTTCTAATATACTGATAAGGAGAATTTGTTTGTTAAAGTAAACTTACCCAATAACATAAGCATGAATAAAAATTCATTAGCCAATCTGTCTTTAAACATAACATATTGATGTAGGTGAATCCAAAGTTTCAACACAAGTATCTGGATCCTTATCTTTAAATGCATATCCATATAGACCAATTTAAAGAAAAAATATCATAATCCGTAGATAAAATATTATATTCATAGAAATTTCATGCTTTTGTTAATGAGAAATCTAGATATTTTTTAATTATAATACTATGATTTAATGTTTTATGGTTTTAATGAGAAAAAAATGATGTGAAATTCAATTCAAATTTATAAATGAATAAAAATAATAATAATTGATCCACCCCTAGATGAACTAAATGAACTATTTTATACAAACCAGTAGTTTGTTCCCCCCAATAGTTTTGTTAAATAATCCTCTACAAGAGGGGAATAATTTGAAATATCAGCATAATGTATTTGATTTGATACACATCATCATCATAATAATATGAAATATAATATTTATATTACAAGATATGCTTTTTTTGAAAAGTAATTAGATGACATTGTAAATGTTAACAAAAACTGAAACACATATTTTAGTTTAAAAAACTATAAAATATGATATTTTCACAATTCATAATTTATATTAATAGAGTAAAATAATATCATATAATAAATATTTATCATAGGTTAAATACTTAGTTCATTTAAAGATGATCATTCTGTATAAAAAAATGTTTAATTGTTTAAAAAAATTACTATTTAAACTACATGAATCGTACGATTAGAAAATTTCAAAGGTGTACCATATATGTAGAATGGGTTTGCTGAAATAAACACAATTTATTTTTGAACTAATATAACATTTACATAAACCTATAATATGGTTTAACATATAATATATATGATCATATAAATAGTTTGAACATATATCTATATAATAATATGAGGTATCATAACTTATAAATAAATATATATGTATTCAATTACCTTTTAAAAATTAACAATGAAATGATATATAATATTAATAATATATGAAATCATCCATCTATAGAATCAAATGTAAAAATCATTGTATATAGGCTAACCAATTTAAAATATATTTACAACCTTGAAAATGAAGTGTAATTACTAAAAATAATTCTGTTAAATGGATCAGCCTGTGGGTAAATGATTTTTTCTTGAACCATCAAATGAACTATCCCAATATTCATTTAATAATGAAAAATATTCCATACTTGAAAAATATAATCAATAGATGTAACATATAAAAAATACTAACAAAACAAACATTGTTATATCAATACAAATTTGGGAATCATGCATTGTTAAAAATCATGTACATAAAATAATTAGATGTTAATCTATAATATTTTTGTATATATTCTTCATTGAATAAATTATTGTATTATTACATTAAATGTAACATTTTTTGATTGGATGGAACATATTAGTATTAAAATGAAAAAATAAATAGTAGAATAAATAATTATATAAAAAATGAAAAAAATTTCCTAATGAAAAAACTTAATGAAATATAGTAAAAAATTCATATTTTAGCCGGTAATAACTAATATGAAATTAAAAAAGTATTTTGGGTCTATAACTTCTTATTAATTTGGTTCTTATAATGAATAGAAGCATATGAAACATCTATATGAAATGAACTGTGGATGTTGACTTCAGACATGATTTTGTCACATACACTACTAATATCCACATAGAAAAATCATTACTTATTATTATTGGATGCCAGGTGTACAAGTCAAAAAATTGAAATTTATGATACAATATCAAGAACATAAATAAAATTTACATTCTATACAACTAAAGCACAAAATAACTCCCATAAAAGCTTTGTCAAATAGTAGAAACCCTATCATCAATATCAATTATTTCAGATGGATTATACAATGGGTTATTGACTTGTACATGAATAAAAATATACTACTCCTATCTAATGTAAGTACATTACATAATTAAATCTCTATTTTTAAACACCCAATATATATAGGAAATTCATAAACAATCTATAATGATATTGGGTGATAAATAAGTGTTGAAAAAACAAATAAACATGTATTGTTATATTTAATATGAACTAGTTAATTAAAAAATTGGTCACCTATAAAAATTAATTAATGAAGAACATGTAATATGTTATATTGATTCTGGATTCATGTGGTTTTCAGTAAAGGATTAATAAATGAGTCTATTAAAAATTAATTTACCTATAATAAATACATAACATCAATGCATTTTATTGAAAGGGGGAGATTCATACAAATGGTACCATTAGAATTATTGATGCTTAAATAAATAATTCTATCATGAAATCCTTATAGTAATTTACTGTAGTTCTTTTATTTATTCAAAATCCTTGAAATGAAATTTAAAATAATGTAATGATTTAATATGGTCCCCCCATTATGATGAAATCAACGAGTCCACATGACACCAATATGAAAATGAATATCCAATCATTGATAAAATAAGAAAATGGAAGTCAATCTAAATTTAAAGATCAAAAAATGTTATACAACAATCATTGGTCATAGAAAATGACACAGGTGATGAACAACTTAATGAAACATATTGTCTTTTAGAAGCTCAACATAATAGAAGCCTCGTATGTTCTGTATGAATGAAAAAATTCCCAATTGTCAATATCAAAGAATAACACACTAGCTATATGAAATTTATGTTTTTGTAATGTATAATTAGAAATTACATGTCATGTTTAAATTTTTATGAAGATAATAAAAATTAAGGGATTATGATAAAATTCATTTTATTCATTACTACTGTCCAAAAAATAGTGATATGAGGTATGTGTTCAGTAATATAAAATACAATATTGATCAGAATTTATTATTAACTGAAGACCATTAGAGTTGTACAAGTATTTATTTGTAGGGAAAAGACCAATACAAAATAGATTGGTTCCTTGATATTTGTTATAATCATTTTTATAATCTATGCATCAATGATGGAAGGCTAGTCAATAACCATTACTATTGTTATACAAGGAAAATCCCACATTCTTATTATAGGAACAGAAAGTGGAATATTTTTTCAAGTGTATTTTCTTTTTAGGAAGGCATCTATATTCATAATTATGTGTAATTTCTAATACATTTAATAATTATTCTATTTTATTATAAATATAAGCATTAAATTTTGAATAAAAACACATAATTTAAAACATAAAAAATATCATGAAATGTGATAGAACTACTATGAAATTATTAACAAAATATGATCCATTTTTCTCAATAGAATGAAATAATTGTCGACCTGAAAATAATATATATGCAATAAGATTCAAAAATTTTGGTCCTTTTATTTTAATAAGAAAAAAATATATATTTTATAACGTTATAAAAAATTTAGTAGTTGTTGAAATTACATTATGTAAATTAGGCCCCCATTCCATCATAAGAAGGAAAAATAACATATAAAAACATCTTAATGAAAAGGAAATAATATCAATAAATATATTAAGACCAATAAGAAAAATGATCTTGAAAATTCAATACATAGTACACCAACCCATTACATGATAGTTATAATAGTTGGGATTATAGTGAAAATAATTATAGGTATGGTGGTAAAGGATTAACCGTTAATTGTATTGGATGATGAAACAATATATATTTAGTGTTAACCCAAATGTGTTGAAATTTGGAAAAGGTGAATGGGTTAGAAACTGAAGGAACTATTGGTGGACAGCATCAAGGAGTCCATCATCCCAAATAAAATAACATGGATAGTAGACTATTTTTAATATTTAGGTAAAAGAATTTATAGTATCCCAATGTAATGAATTAAGGACTCTATTAATACATGGAACCAAACATAGGTTGTTTTTTGGAGAAGGAAATTGTAATTATAGCTAAATAAATAGTTTGTTGTGGGATATGAAGAATTGATTTGAAATGAATACCAGACATTTTTAGGGGACAGAGAATATTTATCTAGACCTAAGAGAAGATATGGAGTGTGAAAACCTTTATTAGTGAGAGGAGATTCGTGATTGGGAGAGTGAAAAATTAAAGGGATTATAGATTTAGAGAGGTTATATAATTTAGAGACTAGCGGATAAGGTGACACGTGTTCTGGGATATACCAAAATTTAGTATGTATAATATATTATAATGATTTCATATAAAGAAAACTTATTGCTTAAATATGTACTTCATGTTTTCTCTATGTTATTTTATATTCAACAAATATTTTTTTCTCTAAAAACATGTCTTTAATCATTTTTGAAACAATAATGAAATAAAAATTTCAAAATTATGGAAGGTATATATTATAAAATATTTTTTTAAATTATACTCTATATTTATATTAGGGTGAATATTGGGATATTTTTAGAGAAGATTAATTATTTTATGAATAGTGATAAGAATTGAATTTTAATCGAAAATTAAATTATTATTCATATTATTTATATGATAATTAAAATATCATATTTATTTAAATTTAAAATAATTTAAATTATATATATATTAATTCATATTACATTATTTTAAAAACATTCTTGTCGAAATATAAATAAAAACCGTTTTAACATGTAAAATATTTAAGTTTGAAAATTTAATTTCTTGTCATATTTGTGGAATTTATTTTAATTTAAATGATTCCACTTCTAAGAATTGAATTTCTAAGTTGGATTTAAATTTCTAGAATCATAATTATTTATCTAATATAATATTATCAACATAATATTTTACCAAATTAAATATTTATATTAGTAAAAATTACATACCATGGTTAAAGTAAAAATGTGTTTATGTGGGGTTAATCTAAAAGTATAATGGTTACAATGAACTAAAACTTATCTAAATCTATTTTATATGCTTGTGTAAAACCTATCATTTTTGAAGATTTATTATAATCCATTAGGAATGGTTTTTTCATGAGAAAAACATAATTATAAATATTTTTAAAAAAAAACATTTCATGTGTGTCACTCCCCTTACTTATAATAGGCCACCCCCTCTTATCTCTTATTCAAACATAAAAACCTATTGTTTATAGAAAAAATACATAAATAAATTCATAAAATATTTCCAATCATTCTAGTATCATTATTTTTGGATGACTTCCAATCTTAGAGGAATTTTCAAGAAAATCAAAGGAGGTAACCTTAGGAAGATGTGTCATAATTCTTCGTAAGATTTTTATTTTATTTCATTATATATCATATTAAGTTATTATTAAAAAAAATCATATAATGGATTATGTATGATAAATTTACTTATTATTTTATTATTTTATTTTAGAAATATTAACATCTCTAATCCATCAAATTGGATTAGAAACCATCTTTCATGTGTATGACATTTAACCCCCACATGAGCTGATGCCATTCTTATTTTCATTGCAACCTACCACGATTGGGTATGAGGATTGATAAATATTTTAATTTTTGTATTTATTTCATAATTATACCTCCGGATTCAATATATCTTGTATAACATTTTTTTAATTCAATAAAGATATCATAAGGTCGCATAACTGAATGGTGCACTTCTACTATGTGATGTGATGTGATATTTTTCACTAACATTATATGTGAATGATAATAAGGAGAATTTTAGTGCATATATATCATATAAATGATATAATAATGATATGGAATTAATATTTATCAATATTAGATGATACCATGAAATTTCATTTCATACCTTTCAACATACAAAAAATGGTGTTGTCTTTCATGTTTGTATGCACTGCCATCTACTTGAATCAATGTGAATCTATATGATAATCGTCACACCACATGGATGATATGTATAATTATATATAAGAAAAATAAATATATTTTCAGATATTAATAAAATTATTTAATAATTATGTTTTACCCACATGATTTCAATAATGATCATTAAAAAATGAAATTGATACACATACATACATACGACCTACCACATCCATGATTGTAAAATAATTAATTTCCAAAAATATTCTATCCTGACTGGAAATATAGATAAAATTGATTTTAAAACAATAAAATAACATCATGATAATTATATTTGAGATTATAAAAAAAATTATCAATATTAGAGTATCAAAACCAAAAAATCAAAACATGTATTAAGGACAAAACATTTATTAACTGAAACATGACTTTAACAATGAATTGATAATAAATAGTTTATAAGTGCTCATATATATATCATATATAATATCATATATATTTGTATTGTTTTTTAATATATATATATATATATAATAAAGATAAAATTATTGTATTTTAGGTTTAGACATTTAGGAAGGAAGAATATATTTATAATAATGGATTTCTATATAATATTTTACTTTTGAAAGAAACATGCCATATTCATCACCTAGAATTTTTATGTTTCATGTATTCATACCATTGTTTTAATTTTTGATATATATATACATAAAAATAATGAGGGATACATATCTATTTTCAACATTCTATTTCTGGGGGATAATGTATCTACAGATACCAAATTGGAAATTTCTTTTATGTTAAAATATCATCATTTATTGAGATTGATTGTGATTAATTCTCCATAGTTTGGATCATTTTGTATAACTATAAATATTTATAATAAATTTTATTTTTCTCATGATTTTTATTATTTTATTTAATAGTTCCATTTTTACAGCACCACATGATACAATGGTATTTATATTTTTAAATAAATTCAATCTATTTAAAAGCATACACAAACAGTGATATACTATTAAATATTAACATGATCATTGTAATAGT
This sequence comes from Viscum album, assembly GCA_963277665.1. Lineage (NCBI taxonomy): Eukaryota > Viridiplantae > Streptophyta > Magnoliopsida > Santalales > Viscaceae > Viscum > Viscum album. The sequence goes on along the minus strand of OY728150.1, from coordinate 1,252,185,439 downwards.
AATGTGGATGTTTGAAATAATAAACAAAAAAATAGAATAATAGAATCACAACTGAATGTATAAATAAATTATATTTATCTCATGAATAAAAATATTATATATTTGTATCCTAGAATAGATAATCAAATTTTTTTAAAAGGATTAATTATGTGTAGGTATTTTTCTGAAATGTAAATGTTTATTTATAATTTTATAATCACATTAATGATTTAAAAATAAAATAAATTTTCTTAAATTTGTTTCCTAAATTAATCATTCATTTCTTATAATTAATATATAATTTTTGAGACCTCAATTAATTATTCAATGTTTCCTAAATTGATTTATAATCTTAATATAAGGGTTGTTTTTGAGTAGTTAAGGATTTTAATTAGAAATTAAAATTATCCTATTTTAGAAAATGTTTTCATTAAATTAGTCCATTTTTGAATTCAATACGTCAAAAAATAACTATGTCAATTTATTTTTCTGTAACTATAACTTTATAATTTAGGGTGAATAGTGATATATGATAATTTACATTTTTTATATTTTAAGCCACATACTTGAATTATGGAGATATGGATGATATAATAATCTATTATTCAGAATTCACATGAACTAGTTACTATATTTACTAATAATATTATAAACTAATGATAGTCTTGAGAAAAAGTAATAAACAAATCATAAAAAAAATAAACTCCCCTCTCCCCCCACAATTAATACAACCCCTCGCCATCTCTACAACTCCGAAATTAAAAGAATTTTTAACTATATAAATTCAACCCAAAAAACTTCCCAGTACACATACACATGTCTAATACCTTTTGGTCATACCCGAAGATAAAATCTATGTGTCTTAATGAGGTTCTCAAGGAGACAGATATTCATGATGAAAAATTCACTTTCTTTATCTTTTAATTTCATTATTTTTATTATCCTCTCCTTGCCTCTCCCATTTATTAAGTCATTGAAATTATATATTGAAGTATATATATATATATGTGAATTTTATTGATTGAATGTAATAACAATTATCAAATCACTTCTATAATCCTTTTTTCTAGAAATGAAAACATCATCTTTGTTGTGTCGAAGCACCACCTTACTGGATGAGACGTTTTTTAGATTCCCAATACCATCTACAAGGTTGTTCATAAAAAAATTTAAATAATTAAACCATATTATATTTTTGGTATTATAAATTATATATATTTTTTGTAACCAATATATAAATATACTATTAAATAAAACTACATGAGTAATTGTTGGTTATAAAAACTACTAGGATAAAATAATCAATTTCGTACATTTTTAATCTAATTAATTATCTTCATGAAAAAATTGATATATTGGGACATTGAAACTGCTAAAATTATATTTATATAATTTCGTAGCTTTTATGGTGTTTTTTTAACTTTTTGAGAACTACCTAAATCATGAAAATGGGAATGAACAATAAAACCATGTAACGAATGCTTCTAAATAAATAAAACAAACATTATAACACACCAAAATGACTATAAAATCACATAATAAAATTATAATAAATAAAATAATTTTTCATTTTTTTGTTAATTATGTAACAGAATAATATATTATGATTATAAAATATATTAAAAATATGTGCATAATGGTTATGGACATAAGGTAAGGGGTTTCTTATCTCACTTATATTTTTATGAGACATTCTTATTAACAAGATATTTATTTTATGTCGTGTATTTATGATTTTTATTTGTATATCATATACAAAAACTCTTTATCATCATGGAATCAATTTTTTCAGGTGATTATTATTTATTTTATGGGGTATACGATTTTATTGACTACATGGCATAATTTGTTTTTTCTCACATTATTTTTGTGTGGATCATATTCTATATCCTTCACTTTTTACCATTTTGTACTATACCTTATATTTATGATCACCATTCATTGATGATTTAATTTTGTAACAATATTTATTATATAATGGATATTATTATTTCCTAACACATATATTAATTTTTCATATTGTGTTTACATTGAATGTTATTTTATTAACTAGGGAAATAATGTTAAATGTATATCCTTTAATAAATACTGATATTTTATGAAAATTACTATTGATTCGAAAATTTAATATATCAGATTGTATTATTATTTAGAAATGAATATATATGATAGGGGAAATTATAAATATCTCCTCGGTGGTTCATTAGTCTCAATAGACGGTAAATTTTGCAAAAATAAACCGGATTTTACCTATAATGATTAAACCGCCATTAGAATGTTATTGAATGTAAAGAATCCATGGTTTATGAGATCACATACTCCAAATTATTAATCCCTAACATAATAATTCCATCACAGTCATCCATGTGATTTTCAATATGGTATTATCCTTTAATTTTGATTGTTTTCTAGTTGTTGAATAAATATAATTTGTCTCCAATCATATAGATTACTATAATTTTTATTCCATATCCTCTCATGATTGAAATGTTTTTGATTAAATGACATGTATATAAGTTATAGACACCTTTCCATATTGATTATGTTTTCTTTATTATTGATTTATTAAAACATTTATTTCATTCAATCCTTTATTACTATTTGAGATCACCAATTTAGATGTTCTCTTTTTCCTGGGATATCACGATAAAATGATTGAATGAGTTCAATGATGCAATTAGTTTCCATTATTATGTTTCATTTTTTATTACTAATTTAATAAAGGTAAAATTTATAAAACTATTATTTAATACAAATAAATTGTTTCATCTTATGAGATTTGAATCATGTATCTAGGCCAATTTAATAAAACAGGACAATGACTTCTAGATATTAGCATCTGCGACTTTAAATTTGATATCTTAGAAAATTTAATATAATCCTAGTTAAAAAGATTTTAAAATAAAAATAACCAATTTGATAAATATGATAATTAATTATAGAATTATATTTTTTTTAATTATTATAAATTTTTTAGATTAATTTTTGTAATGATTATCATTTAACTCTGTGTGGGCCATTATTTTTTGATGGATCTTAATGGAAATAAATGAATTAATACATGCTGAAAATGTAGGGATTCTACCATTGACAACATCAACAAAATTATTGTAGTAAATGAGAAAGTCATGACCATATTTTTGAAACTTACTCATGTTATTATGAATAACAGGAATATACCTATATTGGATCATTTCATGTGGAAGAAGCCCCCATAATTTACTAGGAATACTAATCTAGTGATATGTATGAAATTAATCAAGCCTTATTAAATTATATTTATATATTTGGGATTTGATTAAAGTTAATAGTTAGTATTAGTTGTATATTTTGATAAGGAATATGATAATAAATGGTTGAAATGGGTCTGAAATTCAAAGGAAGAAGTTGAAATAGAATATGTAGAATGGAGAAATTTTAAGGAAACATTATTCGGAAAATATTTCCTTCATGAGAAATCAACAAATATGAAGAAAAAATTTCTTAGTATAAATAAAAACAAATATGTTAGATTTTAATTGTATAACACTACATTCACAAGACTATAAATTTATTCTAAAGACAACATAATTAATTCCAAAAACATGATTGATCATTTATTTGAATGCCTAAATCCATGTATCTGAAAGGCACTAGGTTGTCAAACATTTTCATCATAGGATAAAATAGTATTAAGTACTATAAAAATTCATAAGGAATTTTCAAGATTATATATTAATAAATCAAATCAAGATAAGAAGAGGTATTATGAAAATCATGAGGTTGGTAAAGCATCAAATATATTCTAGGGAATGAAAAATTATATATCTTATTAAATTTGTGGGAAGAAACATCTGGTGAAATGTTTTAAGGGATCTATTGCAAGTTATAATTTCGGATTGAAGGTCCATTTTTCTCAAGGGTGAATGGGTAAAAGAAAATGATATACACTACTCAAACAACAAATAAATGTGGATTTATTGATACCAATAACTCAATATACATGAAAGTACACCACAGAAGCATCCAATGGGAGATGGAAAGGATCATACAATCACTAAATCTAAGGTATAAGTTACCAATTAAGTGGTAGAAGGTACATTAATCGAATCCTAAACTTTTCTCTACCTAGCTGTATAGGATTTTAGAAAATCACACTAGTTTTTATTTTCTTAGTTTTCCAAGAATGTTCGATGTATTCATTTTGATTTAATAATAGATTTGTCTATCAATACTCATAAAGAATGTACCTCTACTATAAATATGTGTTTGTAATTTCACATAATGTCATATATATGTGGTTATTTTATATCATTATCATCGTACATATGGTTAAAATCGATATAACATTCCCTGTAGACATGATTTGAAAATATTATACAAATTTTTTTCAAGAATATGGAAATTAAATTTGTTTAGGAATTTTTAAAATTCTGTATCTTTAAAGAAGAAACTTAATCATCATAATCTTATATAGATCCACCCTGAGTAGCTCTATTGAATGAAATTATTGGGGTGAAAGGGAATACTAAATTTATTAGTGAATAATGTAATATTATTATTGAGTATGTACCAATTGTAGAAGGATAAATTTATGTATTTCCAATAAAAATTCATAGACACCTCCTAGAGCATGATATTTTCCGTTGATTTAATATCTAATGAAAAACCAATATAAATGTCTCCCTATAGAATGTACACTATGGAACTAGTAGATCAAAATAACTATATATATGTGCTTATTAATAAGGGTAAAATTCACACAAATGTTTCCCTATGGGGAGACCATGTTCTCTTTATTGAGAAAAATGATGGATCCATATTCTTGTGCATTGATTATAGAGAAATAAATGAAATTGAAGTAAATAAAAATTATAAACATCCTCACATTGATGACTTATTTGATCAATGCCACATATATTAATATATTTAACATATTGACCTTCATTTTGGAATTCATCGATAGTTAGTAAATAAGGAAAAAATTATTATAAATCCGTTATTAGAAGTTGTATAGACAATACACGATTAAAATAATTCCACATGCAATAATGAATTAACGCTCATTTTTAGGGATCTAAATAGTATAATTTTAAAGGAATAGATTCATTATTATATTATTTCATATTCATTGATGATTTTAAATTATGTGAATAAACCAATTTATATAAATAGAATAACTTTTTCATAATTTTGGAGACTCTTTGGAACAAATAGTTATATGTTAATTTTAATAAGTATTAATATTGGATTTAGAAATTTTCTTTTCTAGGCCTGATTATCTCTAAGGATGTAATCTTAGTTGATATTATAAAGAAAAATCTTGTCCATGAATGGAATACACCAACAAAAATAACCAGGTTATCTAGGTATATTTCTTTAGTTGGTTACTATCTATGTTTCATTAATAAATTTTTTCGATTGGATAACATATTAACAATCTCACACATAATGGGGTTGTGTTAATATTGACAAAAGAACTTGTAGAATGTTATATAGAATTGAAGAGACAGTTATCCAATGATATTATTTTAACTCTTCCATCAGAGAATTAGGGATTTTTGATAATAAATGATGAATCAAAAGAATAATGGGTTATTATATTATAGGAATGATTAATTTGTGGCATATTAATTAATGGAGATGAGTATTCTTGAAAAAAAATCAAAAAAAAGATCTTGAGTTTGAATCTCTAATATATTCTCTGATGATATGGATAAACTATTACTATAGTAAAATATTTTTGATATATATGAAAAAAATTATTTTGAAATACATATTTACACATAACTAACACTACATGAGTAAAAGATGATGAATTAGGTTACTCAAATAGTATGATTTATCAAAAAACCAAAAACCAGTAAAAGAACATATGGTAGATTATTTGTTAATTAGGAAAGAACATGGAGTTACAAAAAATATGTAGATTTATAGGGATCAAATTATCATTGATTTAGAAAATATAGATATGATAATTTTTAAGCAATAAGAAACATAACTCATATTACTAATGATTTATTACCATATATACTATAGATGATGAAAAGTTATCATTGTATTGATGATAATTTATAATATAAGGTCAATTATATTAAGAATGGAAAATTATAGAAATCATTTATGAGGATGTAACTATAAAATTTGGAAATAGGTTATGTGTTCCAAAAATGACTATTTGAAAAGTGAACTTTTAGATTAGGTTAAGAGAAAATAATTATCTATTCACTTTTGTAGTACTATGATTTATTGAAATATGATGGGGAATTTTTTGTAAAATAATTAGAAGTGGAAAATCGGTACCTATGTATCAAGATGACCTATTTTTTATAGGTTATGTATGATTGATAGCATCCTATAGGATTGACGTTACCTCTACCTAATCATATTTTGATTTGGGGCGTCATTATGATGGACTCTATTATACTATTACCATGGACACAAAATAGAGTGATGTGATCTGGGTTTATGTTTATTGTCTAAAATTTATATATTTTATATGATATAATATAAGATTTAACTGTTGATCACATGTAAATACAATATATTTATGAATATTTCAGACATTATGGTGCAATGATATCGATTGATTCTAAAAAATAACCTTGTTTTACCTCAAAATTTTGGAAGAGTCTTAATATGAGGTTGGATACTAAGCTTCATTTTAGTACTGCATACCATACTCAATCAACAAGACTATATAAAGGAATATTCAATCATTTAAGGACATGTTGGGATCATAATAACTAGATCATCATGGTATGTGGGCTCCATAACGGACTTTCATATTGTATTACCACTATTATAGTTCCCATTCTAGATTTTAAATGGATATATATGAAGCATTATATTGAATAAGATTTGACACTCTAGCATAATAGGATGGTGTGGCCAAAAAGAAACTATAGGCCTAGAGCATATTGAATTTAAAATGAAAAATGTAAATACTATCCGGGATAATATTTATGTATCTTAAGGTAGAAAAATAAATGAACATATTAGCCAGAGAATTTATTTAGTATCTCAAGTGGGGTATCATGTAACAACCTTATATTTTTTTTAAATATATTCATTTAATTCATCAATATATTATGTTACATGCAATAAAATGTTTATATTTAATCACAAACAAAATAGATATTATCTTGTTTTTCATGCAAAATTGATTCCATTTGATAAATTATGTTACACACAAGGAAAACTATTAATAAAAAAATATAATATTGATATAATTATTTAATAATGTAGTTTTACTTCCATTTAATAGAGATCAGTTAACAACCAAAACAACGATTCTTGTAAAATTCCATTAAAAATCAATATTAGACGATAAAATATGATATCATATTTATAATTGGATGGTATATCATATATACAGAATCATTTACATGTTATATTAATTATTTATATTAGTAATAGTATATTTATACCCATCCAAATATTTAATTTTTTAAATAACAAACTACCGCACGACGTGGGCACGGTAAGCCGTACGAACGCACGTATAGTGACATTTTCATTTTTAGGATCGATAGATTAACTAATCTGATTGTAACATATTTATAATAACATAATAGTATGTAGGAGGTACTGTATTTATATATTGGTAATGAAACAAAAAAGAAAGAGGATGTGGAGGAAGAAAAGAACTTGAACGAGGGTGGTGAAATTATTACCTCTTCATTGGGTGATTCCTTTTTAGTTGATCAAAAGGGATCTTTAAGATGTCTTTATGATCAATGTAAAAAATCTAGGTTGATTTGAGGTATTTTTTTAAGATATTTGGGAAGTTATTGGACAATATAAATGGATTTGGAGGTGTGATTTTCCATAAAGGGGAAGTACCATTTAATAACATAGGTGATGGTCACTTTAGGAAAATCTTGAAATATTAATTTTTTATAAATAATTTTCAGTTTATAATGGATAAAAATTGATATATTTATAATATATGGTGTTTATGGTTTTAAATCCACTCAACCAATAGGTTTAATACATGTTTAGGTCACCATATTATCCTTAAAATATATATTTAAGTATTAGTTAAATGGTTTTACTTTTACAGTGTCTTATTGTATTCTTATACTATATGGTATATAAACATACACCAAACATCCATGAGTATCTCAAGTGGTTCATTAATGACATATATAATATTATTTAAGCCCTTTTATGGAAGTTTATATTTTTAGTATTCTTATATAATCCAATAATCGAGTATTTGTTTTCAAAACTCATTTTTTTTTCAATTTAGAAATTATTTAGTATTTAGTTTTCGTGAAAATGCTAACATAATGAGTCCTTCGAATAAAATATTTAACCACCCCTAACAAGTAATATTAACCTATAAAGTTAGTTGAATTCATCAAAAGTATAAAATTACATTTATTTGGATATTTATAATACCAATTATTTTAATAATTCATTATTTAGGTAGTTACTGCATCGTCATTGTGTTAGAAATAAAATAAACTTTTTAATATATAAAAATTATAAATAAAATAAAATTATTTAGGAAATATTTTTAGATTTATAATGAATATTTAGAGTCGAATTTATATTGTTTGTAACCTATATTAAAAATTGGTTATTTATTAAACATTGAATTTAACTCATTTAACTATTATTTAAATAAAATATAAAAAACTTCCTAATCTAATCTATAGGGACTAAAAGGATCATATTTTATTACTAAGGTTTTTTTGGTCGAAATACACTTATCTAATATAATTATGACATTTTTTAGGGTAATTAAAATATCATTTTTAACCTTAATTACCATATTTACTTTTTACTGTGGTAAATAAAAGTCAAATGTTACTATTCCCCAAAAAATATTTTCATCTTACTAAACTACATTTTACCTACTATTTTTACCCATTTCTTTTAGATTTTTTAAATTCTACTTATAGAAGAGGTTAAATTATGTTTTATAAAAATCTGTAAATGCTTCTAGAAGGTGGGTAAAAGACAGTTAAAAGTTCAATAAAATTTCATACATCTACTTTAATTATAAAAATTACTTCAATGAATAAAATTGAACTCATATAGGTATTTTGTGTCTATATTAATTTAAGTAAATAAAATAAATATTTATTTAAATAAAAAGTCAGTTTTTAAACAATAACGTAGTGTTATTCACTATTTATAAAAAATTGAATATTTTTAGAAAAATACCAAATAATTATCAAAAATATAATTTTATGTTCCAATTAGAAATAAGAATTTAATTTCATTAAATTGAATATATAATAGTGTCAAATACAGGTTTTATAAAGGGTATTCCATTAAAAGATGGTAAAAATGCATTTTTTGAACAAAATACTTCTTCTATCTGAAAAAATGAATTTTTTCTTATATTACATCTAAGAAACACATAATATATATTCTAAAATTATATGGAAAATATAAAATTCAAAATTATATTAATAATATTAATAACCTATTTTTGAATGGATAATTTGATAAGTCGTTGTGCGCTCGAACACGGTGTTGCGTGTAGAGAAAGCTATTGGATTACTTTAAACAAATAACTTACAATGAAATCTTGGGGTGTTAAATTCTTCCCCCCATTTGTAAATTTCATCTTAGATATTTTAAAATTGTTTTTGGGAACTTCATTGAAAGTCCCACATCGGAAAAAAAGTCAATAAAACTATCACATTAAAAAAAGTAAGAGTATATCAAAGGTCACCCAAACTAATCCATAATAAGATTCCATGTAGGAAGACATGGATACAAAAGATAAGGTAAGTGTAACGTTATAATTGAGAGTGATATAAAACATTGTCTAGAAAAATTTAACAATAAGAAATTACCATACTTGTGATGGGATAAATAGTCATTAGTTTCCATGTAGGAAATGAAAATGGACTAAATTTTTTCTTTTATGTTCCATTTCAAAAAGTTGAAGAATTTATTTATGATATTGACAAAGAAACTAAATAGATAAACTAAATTTTAAAGTATTGGTTCATCCTTTAATAAAATTCTACCACTGACCCATATTTTTTCTAAATGATGATTATTCATGATGACTTGGTCACCAGTGAACCACTATAATCAACTTCAAGAGAATAACATGATCCAGAAAGGAAAAAATATATATTTCCCTTGTATTTAGAGATTAACCATTACTAAAATGGTTAGTACAAGATTAGATGATCCCGAACAATTATTATCCTTTAGAGAAAGAAATACTAATCTTTATTTCTAATATTAAACCAACAATACCCAAAGTTCAATAAATACCATTCAATAATCAATTGTCACTACAATCCTTCAGTATAATCCAAACTAATATTGAAAACCAAATCATAGAAGAATTTGATTACTTAGTCTTCTATGTTAAATTGTATCTATAAATAACATTGACTACTCTTAAATTCACATAATTAAAACTAATTAACCTAATCACATATTCTCTATGGTAGGTTAATCATTTCCACAAATAAACCAAATCACTAAAAATCCATAATAAAATCATAGATAAAATATACCATTACTCCTCAATTGAAATCGCAGAGTATTCTACTTTCCTTAGTCACATAGTGTTCCAAACATAGTGAACATCTACCAAAATATCATTTATCACATAATCACCAATTCATTTTTTGATACTACGGATATTGATTCGATAAGATATAATATCCCAAATAAACTTAATATTGATCAATAAAATAATTTACCGAAAAAGAATTAGTCACACTAACTAGGAACTTCACGTAGTCCGGTGGTAGGTAATAAATCTCAATCACACACTGTTGTGGGTTCGATTCATGCATCTTTGTCTGATGCGGCGGGTTGTGATAGTGTTTCTATTTTGTCCATTTTGAAAAACTATATTTTATAAATTTCTTAAATTGAGATAAATTCCTAAAAAACCATACCATAATTTCACCACAAATGTTATCTCTTACCTCAGATTTTCATTCCAAAATTTAATAACTTTTAATAAACTCAAATTTAAGGATCATATAAACCCAAATAGTTAATTATAACTATGTCAAGAACAGAAAATATACTTCATTCTAAAATAGAATTTTCACATAACTAACTGCATGGTTACACATACAAGTTAAAAGTCTTCCAATATAATCCCATCAACAAAGAGCACTACTACATCAATACATTTTCCCATACATTTATTTCCACATAGGTACTCGCTTGACCATGAGGTTATCCTATAGAGTATGGCATTCACTCAGGTAATGCCCATGCCCCCTATATTTCCAGAAAATGAATGTAAATGGATTCTAGGGATCATATTTGTTTTCTCCCTTAGTACATTTCATTTTTTCTCGGTAATTAATTACTTTATGTCCTTCTTTTCCACACATAAATCATTTATTTTTTCCATTGTGACACTTTCCAAGGTGTCTCCATCCACATTTCCAACATGATGGTCATTATGAATTCTTTTCTCTATGGTCGACACTACTGCAACTCTATCATTCATTGAATTTATCATCATTGTTGAGTCTGAGAGTTGGTTAATATATATATATATATTTGATCATATTTTTGGGAAACATATTTGGAAAGAACACGTATCTTTTACACCTATCAACATTCCATATCGTTTCTCATCTCCACCACCATTCCCACCTTGGACATCATGTTCATTTTTTGTATGATTTCCTTAGAATCCATCCATTAACCAACACAAGAATGCACTGTGTGAGTCATAAAATAAGTTATAGAATATCATTACACCTTATTTTCAATCTAAAAAACCTTTTGATTAATCAAGTTTATTTATTCACATATTATATTAAAATCCTTCAAATAGATTTTTAATGAAAATGTGAATTATCCTAAGAAAATACCCTGGGAGTGTTGTAACCAAAATTGCAGCTAGGCCTATTGTCATGTACCAGGATGCCTCGGGTCAAGCTTGAAACTCCAAGTCAGAGTTTTCACTCCTAGGTACATTTGTCCAAGAGCAGCCTCTACCTACTCATACCCAAACCTGGATGTATTTTATGGAAAACCCACATAATATTTCCAATACCAAAATTTTTGGATGTTCATCTATACTAATCCACTATTTATATCATAGGGTGGTGTTTTCTAATTAGAGTTTTTTTTTCTAAATATAGATTCAAAGATTTGTACAAAACTTTCTTTAATGTAAAATTTAATGCCACAACCATAGTTACCTAGAATCGGTGTATTATTACATAACAATGGAATGGTATAAGGAATCATGTCCCGAAGGCCAATAATATTAGTATCCTTGGAAGTAATAGATATATATAAAAGTTTTACATTACATCATCAAATAAAAAAACATTGTTTCCCCTTTGAACACTCTTTTATCCCATAGATTATTCATGTAGGTTAATCGTAATATACTTCCATACATCCTAGAAAAAATAAAACATAAGAAATGGGTGAGCTCATAATCCTAGTAAGGATAACAATATAGATGATACTGTCAAAAATAAGAAAAAACATTTAAGGTAATGTATAATACTAAAACACACGCCATTTAAAAATAAACATCAGTATAATAGCAAAAAGATAAATCATATAATTCTATTTACTTATTCACATGGAAATTATTCTAGTCGGATAATCACATGTAATATCAATATCTAATTTCATAATGATGGAATGAATTATGTCATATATCATAACCACATAGTCAAGGCCTCATTCCATGACTACAAATAATATGTTGTCAAGGACTTGTTCCAAGTCACTAGTTTGTCTCATAAGACCTATTGATGCATCGACAAGATATAGATGGACCCATCTGTCACATTCTATGTCCAATGCATTCCTCATATGAAAGGGTGAAACATAATCTAAAGAATCATATTAAAACAAGTATACGAAATGTCATTATTTTAACCCCAAACCATGAAATGCATAAAAATAGCACATCCACAGTCAAACATAACACATTCAATACAATATTGATGTTTTTATTAATATAAATCAACCCCAATAAAGAATAAAATAAACTGAAGGATATTGACATAGATGCAAATAGTTATTAAAACTATTTGAGTGAAGTATCCCCTTATTCAGGAAAACATTTAAATGTCACAGTATTTATCAAAGAATCCATTTAAAAGAGATTTTTGAATCAAAGTGGCCCATACCTCCCAGAAACATTTAAAATGAATTTTTGTTTCAAAACATTCATGTCCATATAAATAAATAATTAAAACCATATTTAAAACATGGAAATTAATGAGATAGATTTAGAAGAATAAATATTTTAAACATTTAAAACGATATTTTAGTTAAAGAGTTCCTAACCAGATAATAGATTCTTGAATACAAGTAGTTGAGGAATAAAATTAATCCAAACATTATAATATACTGAGAATAAATGGAATCATGATGTAATATTTCAAAAGAAATTATATACACCCTATAAAAGTGAATTGGTGCCTAATGACAAAGAGGTCTCAAAGGAATTTAAATTGGGACAAAATACCTTATAAAGACCATATCATTAGATTATAGATGAATCAATGAAATAATTTTGTATAAATAATGTATGTACAATCAATATAATTGTATATTCAGTGTAAATCAATCGTAATTCATTCACACATGTTCTTGAAAAAACTAAACCCATGACTTGGATTTTTAACTCAATTAATGGAAATTGAGTTAAGATTACCCTAAAAAATTTCATATCAATGGAATGTGAATTTATCAATGGAGTTATTATGTGTATCAATGGAATATCCACAGAATAAGGAGTGGAAATTACTACATAAGTAATAACTAGTGATTCATCACATAATCATATACCAAAATAATCAATAATGTAAGCATAAACCCTAGTGGGTGGCAGGTTTTATATCTTTTCCCATTAGAGGCTTCATATAGATCCATTTGGATGCATTAGTGGAAACTATTATTGTATGAGAACTCTATTAAAGGTATATATTGGTAAAATCATCCTTTTAAGTCCATACATAATGAATTAAAGATTTCATGATGATTAAGAATATACCTTTCATATTGTCATTCATTTTGAAGATAAAAGACCTTAATGAAGTTTAGCTCAGTGATTAGCGAATGTTAGATACATTTCTAGAATATAGAGTAAAATATAGGATATTGATTAGAGAAAATTGATAGTTTTACTCCATTGGCCCTTAAATCATCATCTATTTATGTCTTTTCATGTTGTTCTTATGGTAAGTCTTCTCATATTTTGATAAAGTTAGATATTTTTATAAGATGATCCCCAAGAAACCATATAACATTGTTTTCTCATGATATCTTTGGATCAGAAATGAAAAAGTTCATGGTATTGTTCTAATAATTATTTGTTGTTATGGAAAATGGTTTCATCAACCATTTATACTTACTAAATTTATCCAACACATCATTACATACTTGTAACATTGATGTATATTCAGTGATCTCCTTCTACATATTGTCCCACCAATTCTGCTCTCAGAGATATCGATGCGTCTTTTTTCTCCCTTGGTGAATAGATAATGTTGAGGTATTTGGGAAACTTAAAATATCTTTCTTTATCAATATAATGGTTGAAAAATGTATAAATGGCCCAAATATCATGACTCCTTACTCATCCATTATTAAATATGATGTTTTCCTATTTCTTAGAGCTTTCACCATTTTATAAATTTCCTCCTCATCACATTTTTCATCCTTTATTTTATCCATAAGGGTTCCTTAAGAAATTACTTGAGAATTTATTGCTAATTTTCAATTCCATAATGATTCCAATATATATATTTCTAAGAACACTATGATTTTATTCTTCTCAATTATCATTATTGAAAAATATGTAATGTCTTTTCAACTTTGAAAATATTGTTCCCTATTTTACTTACAATGATTGTAGTGGATTGTGTAGTCAAAATCCAGGATGAAATATAACCTTATTCTTCAATTTATTTTAATTACCTTATTTTTAAATATAAATTTTACGGTCTTATGATAAATATATATTTAACACCTCTCCACATTGAGATAATTCAACTCTATTTTCAATAAACAGATCATTGGTCAAGCTCCACATCAGTCCTGACATATTTTTTCACATATTTTTTATACCTCCTTATAACATAGGCCATCACGTTATCATTTTTGGCAGTATATAGTCAAATCCCTTCATTGATGCAACATTTTCCAACACAAAATTTTCCCCACTTTCTGGAAGTGTGGGTACTGGTTCAACGCTAAGCCTCTTCTTCATCTCTTTGAAGAAGTCATCACATTAAATATTCCAGAAAGTCTTTACTCTCTAATGATTCATCGTGGTTAGTTGATTATATCATCTTGGAAGGTCATCTAAATTCATCAGTAATACCGATAAATACCATTGAATCTATAGATCTCATTAGTAGTTGTTCGATTGGGCCACTATATCATTAACTTTTCCTTGGAAGGGTTAATATATAATCCTTTGCTGGTGATACAATGACCCATTATAGATAAATATTTCTTATTGAACTCTCATTCAATGAAAATTTAATATAATTTATCCCATAAAAAATTCTTAGAACATTTTTCAAATTCTTCTTATATTCCTCCTTGTTCATAGAGTATATGAAAATATTATCATTAAATAATACTAAAAATTTGTTGAGGGAATCGATAAAGAATATACTAATTAAGTCCATGAAATTTGTTTATGAATTTGTGATTAAAAAGTGAATCACTATGGACTTTTAATGTTCACACCACATTCAAATGTTATCCTAGGGAATGTATTCCTTCCCCACCATTAATTGGTGATATCCTGGCCGAAGGACCACCATAGATATAAACATAAACACACATATTCGATCAAAATTTTCATCAATCTATGAATGAGGATACATGTTCTCTACCGTGATTTTTAATGAACACATTAGTCATCTTAGCGACCTATTATATATAATTCTTCTAGAAGAAGAGGACTGGCTCACCCCATGGTGATGCACTTGGGTGTATAAACCCCTAGACATGATTCTCTTAAAACTACTTCTTCAGTTCTTCCAGCACAACAATTCCCACTATAAAATGTGTATTTGTTATAGGTAGAGCTATCAGAATATGTTTAATGGAGAACTCAACCTCTAAATTAGGAGGAAAACATCGAAATTTTTTTGGGAATACATCAGTGAAATCCCTCATGAAGTAAATGTCTTTGAGAATAATTATCTTTATAGTGTCAATAATTTGAGCTATATATGCCTACTCATAATCTGAAAATATCCACACATGAGATGACGATTATGAAATACATGAAAGATCCTCCTTAAAAAAAGTTTTTAATGGGATTATTCTTCAGGATTTGATGGGTGATATCGCGTTCTGGACATCTGATGTTAGATTGGGATATAGATATCCAATTCATTCTCTAATATAGAATCAAACTCCATTAAAATAATTAAGTCAAGACACGTTGGGTTGTTTAGTTCCGAAACAATAACTAGGGAGGTTTTGTACGCTATGGATGCAATAATTGTGCTATTTTTATTGTCATAGAAAACACAACCCCCATATTTTTACGTGGTGCCCGAGTAGTTCTAAAAAACATGAATGACCTGAAATAATGCATAAAACATGAATAAAATAGGACATTCACTATATTTTATTGACTAACTAGGGAACCTATCACGATATCATTACTTTGTTCCACCTGTTAAACTTTGATATCATATACCTTTACTTATCACCATGGAGTTTGTTATTGTTGATTGACTCCAACAAACTCTATCTTAGGGTAATGTCTTTCATAATTCCCATATTTTTTGTAGTTTAAATACTACATTAATGGCTGAGTATTTTTCTAAAATTTCAATTTTTCATCCACCATTTTTTGGAATCTTCATATAAATTTGATAGATCGTATCCATGTGACCACTTTTTCCACATTTAGAGCATATTTTTTTTTTACATTATGCATTTTATAGGATTTTTCATCCAACACTTTTGACACGCGAGATGATGGGTCTTATTTCCACAATGGTGTTTATGTATTGATCCACCTATTTTAATCTCCATTTTTCTCACATTTTCACTAGGAATATGAGACCATTTACATT
The DNA here is from genome assembly GCA_963277665.1 of Viscum album. Taxonomy (NCBI): domain Eukaryota; kingdom Viridiplantae; phylum Streptophyta; class Magnoliopsida; order Santalales; family Viscaceae; genus Viscum; species Viscum album. Next base: position 1,252,168,445 of record OY728150.1, on the reverse strand, counting down.
CTATGGTCTCCTTTTCAACCATAAAGGAAAAATGGAAAATCACATTATAACTATTAATGTCTTGAATTACAAACACATTTTGTAGACTAATATTAATTCCAATAATGAAAAGATTCACCTTACCATTGGTGTCATGTCAAATGAAGAGGGTTATTGTGCAAATCGTGTACATTTTTTCTCGTATTCCATGATAGGCTACTATTATTTTTTCAAGAGTATGAGAATCTTTGTTTATTAATGAGGACCATAGATTTAGGGAATATAATTATTATTCAAAATATCCTAGAAATATTCCTATTAGATGGAAACAATTTACTCAGTGTACATTGAGTTCAAAATCACTGCCCACAATTGATCATCTTCACCACCAAAATGATAAAAATCCAGTACAATATTTTCACCTAATAATCACTAAAGGATAGAGAATATCATCTCAAATGGATTTAATCTATTATTATATGAGTAGGGGATCATAATATCCACTAAAAATGGGAGTCCCATTCTACTTAAAGGATTTGACAAAAAAATTATTATTCATAGGGGAAGAAGGTTGTTCCACAGATTTAGTTTATTTATCATTACATGATCCTATATAGGATGTATTTTCAAGAATTATTTAGGACCCATTCCCATAATATTTTTCATATTATTGGTGAAATAATAAAATTACCTATAAAAATTATTGATGGAATGAGTTATTCTATTTCTTTCCCTTAAATAAGAAAATGATATATAATTATGAGAATCGAATACCCAAATTATAAGCATATAAAAAGAAAAAAAAATATTATATAATGATTAACTTGTAATTGAAATGTATACCATAACTTGTGATAGCCAAGGATTAAATCTATGTTATCTGTGGTGATAGAATTATCCCTTGTATTTTTGATAAATTATTTTATTCATAATAAAGAATAAAAAATACAACATGATCTTATATGAACTATCTAAACCATATAATTTTACGCAAGTTATTAAATAATTTAATGAATTATTATCTATTAAATACAAACGTGGATCCGAATGTATAGAGAAAATTGAAGATTCAAAACATAATTAATCATCATTAAACCAAAATAATAAAATAATTTATTTAATGTTCATAATAAGATCTTAATTCCATGATATCCTTTATATAAATATTTTATAACATGGGGAATACATTAAAAATGTTATGAGATAAAAATACCGATAATAGAATAATCATAGGATTAATCATAGAACATGTGATCAATGACATTACCTGATTACATAAAATGATCACAACATTAATTAAAATATTGATGAACAAAATGTATAACATAGTAATATATAAACATGGAATCATCTAAATGTGGAAACAATATATATCATGACATAAACATGAGTAAATTATATCTTCTTGGACAATTTCACTTGGTGGACAAAGTCTCGTAAATGGATCAGGTTAACTCCTTGTCCAAACATGAGGTCTCTAGAAACTATGTATTACCCAAAAAATTGCAATTCTATCTAGGTGAACTCATTATGACCTTTTATTTAATATGTGTTCCACGTTATGAATCCTTCATAAAGAAACAAAAATAAATATAAGGGAAACAAATGGAATGAATTGTGTTTCATAATCTTATAAAAAGGCATGTCATAAGGGAATATAACAATTGTTTTCATGAATGAAAAGATTTATATCATAAAATTACAATCATAACTGACAATAGGTATTTATTAAGATAATTTATGTCAAAATGAACTAAATAAATACAAAAATATCATTTTTTAATCAATATAAATAATTCATTTTAGTGTGATTTAAGAAAAATATTAATTATTTTTTTATAAAAACAAAACATTATATTCTTTATAAATCAAAAAATAAGAATATTGTTTTTATAAAATTAGTTATTATTGAAAAATAATTGTGGCTTAAATCAGATTATGGAGAGAAAATTGGAATCGAATGGTGGTCGCAATCTAGAAATTGTTTTTCCATTTGTAGCTAATCAACAATAGAGAAATATTTCACATATAAATGATCCTAGAATAGTTCCCATTCCCTCAAATAAAAAAATTGTTCTCTCTATTATTCTTAATATAATAACATCTTCAATCAACATCTCCTTTAAGATGATAAATGAATGTTGTTACCTTTTGTTGTTCTGGACATAACATGATATCAATTATCTTTCTATAATAAATGATCCATCCTTAATCTACCAATCTGTCAGAGGATCCATTGAAGGATGAGGAATGTTATATTATGAAATGATACAAGAAATACAAGTTCCTTTATGGTAGATTGGATTACTCTCTATCATGGATACCGCCATCATTTATCACTTTAGTCAACTGATAGATCAATGTGAAAAATTGTTCTATTATGATTTTGACTATGTCCAAAAATTGATTTTGATGTATATAAACCTCTTAATTTTATCCCACTATAGCTATCATGTGTCCTCTATGGATAATCATTCATAGAAGACATATTTTAGAAGAAGAAACATTAAAATATTTCAATTCTATATCATTTTAACTTTTATATATCGTAATTTCATTTATGGGAATGTTATTAATATTAAACTAACATCAAATGTTATCTAAACTGACATATAATAACAACTATAAGTTCTTTGACATAAACATTGAAAATTAATCAGTTTTAGTAAAGAATTTGAAATTTTCCATTTTTTGGATCTTTTTATGTTTAAAGTTTTAGATTATATAAGATATATTGCCTACATAACATCCCACATTTATACAATGTAAATAATAAAAAAATACTATCAATTTAAAACTTTTAATATGAAAAATGGGTTATTATTTTATCAATCATCACAATTTTCCCATTAATGTCATCATTGTATCTATTCTATCATAATTCCTCCAATTTTCTAAAATATGCGATGAATAAAATCTTAGTAAGAGATATAGAAGAGAAAGAAACTATTAGTTCCTAGAAAACATGAAAACCCATGTAAAACACATTTCTAAAAAACATAACATTTTATTCATAAAATTAAATATCATTGCAATAAATTTTTCATTTATTTTATCTTTTGAAAATAAATTATTCCCATAAAAAATAGTTTCCAGTCATAAAAAATATATATAGGTACCTTGGTATATTCTTACATAGAACCCTTATAGGAACCTTATATATTTTATTAACCATATAACCGATATATAATATTGTAATCCCAAGAAAATAATAATTACCTAATTAATTGAATCACTCTCTAGGTCAAAAAATCATTCATAATTTCCAAAAACCTAATTTTTTTGGAAAATATGTCAATGATCTTTTTGAAATCATGGAAGTGGAAAAAAATAGAATCAATGAAACCATAAAAGTGGAATTTTTTAATGAAATTTCCCCAAATCACATAGTGATTACATAATATGAGAAAGCCATAAAAGAATTAAATTAAACACCAAATATGTTTAAAATTTATAAGTTATGGATATAGAATTTAAAATAGGGTGTCTAGATACCATATATGTGAATTAAGGTGCATAACATCTAGACTTTTCTCAATGAATGGGAATTCAAATGAAATCCCTTACCAAGGGTATGATTCATCATATATGTCCTTTATAATACTATATAATAAAAATGTGTTAATTTAATAAACTGTTTAGAACATTTTTAGTTATTATAATTCCTTTTTTAGAAGTTATTATCATGTTATAAAAATTACTAAATTATTTACATTAATGTCAGATATTTTGATGATATTCGGTAGATGAGGAAATTTTATTTGGTTGATGTAAATAGTCAATGTGGAAAGAGGTATATCATATAAAGAATAATATTCTTGAAATAATTATTAGATTTATAAATTAAATTTAATTTTAATTCAATCCATTTATGTATGGTTAGGAAAACTTGGAAATGTTATAATCATGAAGATGAAAGGCCATACGTACGAATGAGTAATAATTTCATTTCTATGTAATCATTTTACAAAGAATTTAATTGTTATTTTATCACTATATAATGATAATAAAATCATAATTAGTATATCAATCATTAAACTATATGAATATATATCATCCATGTGATATGGTGATGAAAAATAAATCACATCACTTTGTAGAGATGATAGTATACACATACCCATGATTGACATTATAAATTTCATTGTGCATGGAAAAGTAAGAACATAAATGATATATTATTCATTAATAATAATAAATATGTCATGAAAATCATATAGAAGCATTAATTGGATCATCAAAACCATTATTGTGATATGGTGAGGGAAAATGAATTATATCGCTTCGTGAGGTGGTATTCTTCCGAACACACAAATGAATAATTAATTCACCATTTGATGAAATTGATGATGGATTAAGTTGAGATTGTATCAAAATAAAATTCTAGTCTATTGAGGATACTGGATTCATTATTTGACCAAAATGAAAAAAAGTTTAAATTAATTGGATGGAGAAATAAAATAGAAACACATAAAGAAAATTTACACCTCTCCATATGGTGTTATCCTTTGATTACCAACTTAACCCCCCAAATGATGGATGTCTACATAAACTAAGGAATTTAGATATTGGGGATAGATTATATGGTGGAATTTCATAAGATCACGGAAAATATAAATAGGCTTTCAAGTGAATTAATTGAAAATAATGAGTTCACTTTTACAGGAGTGTGGATGAAAACTCTAGAAAATCTTCAAAATATTGAATTAATATAAATAATATAACTATTACAAGTAGATCAAAATGTATTTAATTCAAATAATATATGATTTGGGTCAATAAAAATTCTTAAAATGATAATTTTAAATGTTTTCATCAATTTTTAAATCTGAATCATTTTATACATTATTTAAAACTTTTATCTCATTCCATGATATGAAATAGTTTTAATTCATTGGTTAGTATATTTAAAATAAAATTAATAAAAAAAACATAGTCACTTATAAAATTTTAAGACATGACCAATATATTTTGATGATTCTTTTATTTTAATAAATTTTATAACATTTAATAAAATTTTTTTTTTTTTAAATATCAACAATTCCAATTTTGACAGTATTATTTAATTTTTTTTTCTAAATATCAATAAAATTTGATAAATCCAAACACAAAATTATAAAATTTCATTATCCATTCAATGTTGTTTGAAAACTAATTTTTTGAAATTTATTATATCAGATTATATTTATTTTAGTATTTATAATATAATTTTTTATTATAGTTTAATTAAAAAATAATTGCATCACTATTGTGCAAGAATTTAATTTAATTATTTTCCTTTTATAATTTAAAAATAATTTATTAGGATGAAAATAATATGTTCGTTTACATATTACGAATTTATAGTCAATTATATCCCCTATATATCACCATATTAGTAAATTTTAAATTTTTAGAAAATAATTTATGACTAAATTGACTTTTATTGTAATATAATATTATAAAGGTTGTATTCAATTCAAAAAGGAATTAAATTGTCTCAGAAAAGATAGTTTTATTTTTTGGAGGAAATATTCTTTAAATTAAATTAGGACTAGTTTTAAGGTAATTTTATAACATTCGTAATTTATTTTTTAACATTAATTCCATGTTTTACCATTTATCATGTTAAAAAAATTACTATTGTTACTATTAATATTTTTTTAAATATGTGAAATATTTACTAAATTTGGATCTTTTGATTCAAAAGAAAGAATACATCATTCGATATTAATAACACATAAAATTTTGGAAATTCATTAAATATTAATCGTGTTGAATGGAAGAGAAAACAAGATTTTAAATTAAAAACATTTAAAATATTGAAAGGTACATATATCAAAATTTAATTGTATATTGATTGTAATAAGCTTAATTGTTTTAAACAATAAAATATTTATCTAAAAAAATTTAAAAATAGAATAAAATATTATTTGGAAATATGAATAAAAAATATTGAAAAATAGTTTTCAATTAAAATAAATTATTTTTTCAATATTACTCAAAAATTAATCACATTAGAAAAATAACCAAAATTAAAACTAAGGAGGTTGTCATAATGGTCTTATATAGAATGAGTATTTTTTCCTTATATAAAATTAATAATATTAAAAAAATAGTAGAGTTCAAACATGTGGGTATCAGAGGAAGGTAACACATATTTTTAGAAAAAAATAATTTTTTAAATATATATCATGGAATATTATTATATTATTCGTATAATATAAATTGGATACAATTAAAAATATTATAAATAAGTCTAACAATATTATATCATTAAATTTATTGTTCAATTCTTTCTTCAAATTTAAAATTTTTTCCATGAAATTATATCCATTTTTTAAATAATAGGGGACATGTCTCTGTCCTATCATTTTCAGACACCCTTGTTGACTCTTCAACTTGATTATTTTTCATAAATCCATAACATGGGAAATCAAATTTTTCTACAGAAATTTATCTATACTTTAAAGAAGTTGAGATGGATAATCATCATAGGAAATATTATATTCCAATTGAACTACCTAAGGGATCAAATTAATCAATAATTACAGAATATACTTTCCAACAATTGAAATATTAAAAAAAATACTTGGAATAAAATAAGAGGTATATACACTCGCTAGAAACTAATCCACATTTCAGCAGAATTTCAAAGGGTCTAATTAATTGTGGACTCAACTTCCCATTCTTACCAAAACTCATCATACGTTTCCATAGAGAATCGTTGAGAATGACAAGAAATACTTCCAAGGATGAAAGTTCATTCCTCTAATTATCCACATAATTTCTCTGCATAATCTGAGTTAACCTCTTGTTTCATTTAGTCAACTAAAATTTATATGCTATTTCCACTTTGATTTAATGTATTATCTACTTCCATTCACCAAATTCATCCCAAAATCATATAGTTCATCATTTTTTCCATATATCACAAAAAATAGTGCTTTAAATAGACTAGAATGAAAACTATTATTATAAGAAACATAGACAATGACAGATGTTGATACCAAATTCCATGGTAAATCATTGATCATGAAAGTAGCATATCTTCTACAGTCTGAATTTATTATTGTAACTACCCATCAGAATTAGGATGAAAGGCTATGCTAAAATTTATTATATTTCACAAATAATTATAAATTCCTTCCCAAAAGATAAAATTTATCCTCAGATCATGATATGATATAATAGAGATGTTAAATCCAAGTAATCTAACTACCTCTTCATTATGTAATAGGAAAATGTAATTCTAGAGATAAAATGTCTTAAATTGGAAGAAAATGTGAATATTTATTTTGACTATATAAAATAACCAAAATAAAAATGATACATCGTTATTTATTTGGAAATCCCACTATGAAATCCATAAAAATATTTACACATTTGAACTATGAAATTGGAGTAGGATAAAGAATCCCCTTCAATAATTGTCACTATAAATTAACCTGTTGAGAATACAAACAACTCAAGGTAATGATAATAATAACACTTTTCATTCTATCAAACTAGTAATTATTCCAAAGGACTCTTTACATCTCAATGATTCTTGGATGAACTAAAAATAATGAACTTAGATCTTCACATAGAAACTCTTTATTAAAATATGAATCACAAGGAAAACATAATATATTCCCAAATCACAAAACAAAATATTAATCAAAGATAAATTAATTAATCATATAATTTTAAAAACTTCTACATTTTTTCGATAACTTGTTGTCATCCATATATGGTTTCTTAATTACATCTGATAGATATGATTACATTGAAACTTGAAAAAAGATAAACAAATTTCTTACACAAACATCTTTGAAACAACAATTCATCTAATCACATAACAAGTTGATAGCTACAATCATATCATGGTTTATATAGCATTATTTTTTAGAATCAATGAATATTCAACATTAATTTATTATCTACGATGGTAATAAATCATGAAATCATAACCCTTCATGAGTTCTGGACATATTTTATATCTCCTTTACAATTCATTTAGAGAGATTATATACATAATTAATTTTTGTAGATTTTATATTTCACACATTATTACATACAAATTATTCCTCCAAAGTTTTTACTACAAAAAATAGCATCTAGTTCCACATCATGTGTAGGGTTATTTATCTAATGGGGTTTCAACAAACATGATGCATAATCTATTACCAGGTCATTCTATATTTGGAAAAAACTAATTCAATTCAATTAAGTGTCACTATATATGAAAATTTTACAATTTATGGATGGAATTTACAAAACTATAGCATTCATTAATCTTATTATCAATAAATGAAAACGATCATCACATTCTTTTTTTCTAGTGAATGTTTCTACATTTTTAGTTAACTTATTCTGTGTGATAGATAGATGTGGAACATTTTCAATAAATCTTCTATAATATCTTCTTAAAGTCATAAAAAAACTATGTATCTTTGTTATATTTGTGGGTCTTGTCTATTAAACAATAACTGTTTTTAGAAGGATCAAAAGAACTTCTATATTTAAAAAAAATATAACAAAAGAAGTAATTTTTTCGTAAGAAAAATTAAAACATTAAAAATTTTCCATACTATTTGTTTTGATTTAATGTTTTAAATAAACCCTTAAATAAATTTCATGTTCCATTATAATTTTATAATATACCAAAATTTTATCAATAAACACAACAAAAAACATTTCCATGAACCCATGAATTATTCTATTCACAAGATCCATGAATAAATTAGGTTAAGTAGGTAAACCAAACTATAAAACTATAAATTCATAATTACAATATCTATTTTGAATCATTGTATTTGGAATGTATAAGCCCTTAGAATTCAAAAGATGGTACTTTAAACTCTGATCATCCATCAAAAATTATTGTTCTTGTTGGATATTATCAAATAAAGAATTGATATGAGGGAAATGATTCTTCTTTTTAACTGTGATGATAGTTAATGATCTATAATTAATGAAACGTTTCATAGAAACATATATTTTAACAAACCAAATAGGATCACCTTATGTAGAAGTGATATTTTGAAAAGAAAATTACATAAAAAATCCTCAAATATAATTTTCAATTCTAAATGTTCCATTCGATCCATTCCATAAAAGGGATTTGTAATTGTCTTTGCATCGGGAACTAAATCAACATTAAAATCAACCTTATAATCAGCTATAAGATTAAGAAATTCATCTGTAAAAACAACCATGAATTCATTTACATCATGAACAAAATCAATTTTAATAGTCTATTTATTTTAAAAAAATATATGGTAGTTGACATTCATTTCCATATTTTATCATTTTCATATATTCTTGGTATCTAATCAATTATATGGAATCATTAATGGAAACATTCTTAGAATAGAAATCTATTTTATCATTATAAAATGAAATCCAATTCATACAAATAAAATTATCAAACCCAACAATGGATAGTTCAATATGATTTATTTGAAAACCCATCCCACTAAAATCAATAGTAAAATATATTTTTTTGAACTATTTTTTTCACCAAGAGTTCCATTTTATTTTTATTAGGTGAAATTAGCAATATACATGAAATTTTCTCAGAAATAAAATTATATGAAGATCCACTAACAAAGTGGTAATTGGAATAATTTGAATACTCATGTAACATACCTGTCACTACTTCCTTTGATGACCCAAGATCAATTATAATAGTAGTAAATGACATTTCTACACCTTTTTATTTTCAATCAAGAAAAGTATTCATCCTATGAATCTAACATTGGAAACTGATTATCTTAATAACCCTGCTCATTATAGCTAATCCATCTCACCATTATATATCTATAGGTTACACCTTTATTTGGATCCTTGTGATTATTTTCCATACATTCAGGGGCCATGTGGCCAGACACTTCACATTATTAACACTTTCCTTTCATCATTAGACAGTTCCTATGACGTTTATTAGACATATACCACAATATTGAAACATAATTTTCATAAATCCATATTTGTTAATTATAAATTTCCTCATCTCTCATAATCTTGAAAACATTTTTCATCTATAATTATGGGAAACATAAGAATCAAAAATCATTATATCACTATTTTCCACACAATGAACAACTTCCCAATTACTTTTGAATTATTACTCATCTAATTCTCTTTGTAGGCATGGTTTCAATCATGAGTTAATATAATAATGTTTTTTATTAGTGTATCAAATAAAATAAATCATATACCTTGAAAATCATTTAATTTTTTTCTTCATATCCTGATACATAATCTATATATTTTTTCATTAATTCCATAGAATGTTTTTCTATATAGAGTTAACAAAACTATGGAAATATTGTCAAGGAAAATATCTTTTACTATTTTACATTCCAAGGAATCATGATCATATTTATCTATTGTATTCTTAACCATATTCCACAGTAGGTTGTATTAAACTTCAAAATGATAAATGAAAATTTTTACCTTCAGATGTTTTGAACATTCCATAACATCAAATTTGTTTTCTAAATAATTTAATCCATCATTTATCTGTAACTTAGTCAGATTATCCAATAAAATATGGGTGTCTGTTCCTCATGAATTTATCTACCAAATACAATTTCCATTGTGGTAGATCATGTTCTTATCTAGAATTTGTACCAATATCATTTATCACCTGATTCAATTAAGTCATTACCTCAATAAACTACACTATTTGGATTTAGAACATCTTAGGATACTAATTTGGAAGGATATATCCCTCTTGGTTCATTCCCACTACATGATCATTGTGTCCTCTTTCAATAACTTTTATCAACATACATAGTCTTGATAAGGGAACATGTTAATATTCAAATTTTATATCATTTTATATTTTTACATGGCAATTTCAATTGAAGGAAGTTATTAATATTTCCAAAAAATCTAATGTTATCTAAACAGGCCTTTGATACAAAATATAAGGAAAAACCCTAAAATAATATATAAACATGTGTTTTGGTCAAAATATACATTATATGTAACACCTCAAGATTTAACGGTATGATTTTCTTTGAATAATACAATAGCGTTTGTTGTACGCAACTTCGAGTTCTAACACACCACAACCCATAAAACTAACCATTATGAATAGTAATACTAACTTTTTAAAATTTTTATCAATTTTATCTTTCAAAATGGACTTAATTTTTGGGTTCCTAACATCTTAATTAGCTTAGGATAATTTGTTTGGTATTTTATGAAAACATTCAGATTTTTTTGAATAGTGAAAAATACAAAATTTTAATTAAAAACAACATTTTTAATATAAATACATTATATTGGTAAAATATACAATTTAGTGGTTTTTAAGTAAAATTAGAATATATTTTTACCATTTAATCCAATTTTGTTCATTGGATGTAATTTCACCATTATAATGGACATAAGAAAGTTTCAATCTTTTGATTGTTGTTATTTCTTAAAAACACCCGTTTTGTTTTGACAACGGGAAATAATGTTAATGCAATTTCTGCCACTTTTGTCTTTTGAATTTAGAAAAATTGATTCTGTATTTAGTAATATGATGCCCATATTTTTTAATAGGTAAATTTTATTTTTAGACATTTTGAATAATTACATTGGTAAATATTTGTTTATCATGGTTAATGGGTAAATCCGGTAAATAAAGGTAAAACAATAATATTACAATAATATTAAATTACCCTAACACGTGTTCTAACCCTACTGAATGATACATGTCTATCCATGGGCATACTTTGGTCAACTTAGGGACCCCATGAGGACAATATGGAGTAATACAGTCATTTAATATTAAATAATCTAAAGTAAAGAAAAAAATAACAAAAGAAAATGTCATTTTGTAAAATAATTTTAATATGAGGTTATATAATTGATCAATTATACTATTAATAGTCATTAGAAAGATAAAAATATTTCATACCTCATGATATTTTATTTATAATTTTTAGAAATAAAATAAATATATTTATATATTACCCAATAATAATGATGTATTTTCCTTATTAATGAATCTATAAAATAAATGATATTATAAATTCTAAAATAAATATAATTTGATAGTTTCTATGCCATTAAAAAATATTATATGTGAGAATAAAACATTTTGGTTTATTAAATCTATTTATTTATAAGTAATTATCTTTTTTGGACTTTAACATAAATAAATTATTAAATCAGGTCAAAATTGACAAAAATGAGTTTTTAAAACAAATACAATATTATTGGTTGATATAATAATAATAAAATCGACGATTCAGACAAAAGTCATATATAATGATATTTTTATCATTAATTAACCACTTGGGGTTCCCTTTGTGTTTATAGTAACTTTATTAACCATATAATATAAAAATACAAAGAGGCAAGGTGAATTTCAAACTATTTAATTAAGAGTTAAATCTAAAAGATAAGGTTATTACAGTGACCCAAACCAGTATAAAACCTATTGGATGAGTGTTTTAGACCCATATCCACCATATCCTTTAAATTATTCTTTTTAGAGCCATTAGTAGCCGAAAATTATTTTATTATAAAATAATATTTCAATCTTTTCCTAAGGTGCCTCTAACCCCTCTTATAAAAGGTAACTTTCCATTCTCTCAGGTTCACACCTTCATAGCCATTTGGATCTGCCAAAACCTACCCAAATATCCTATACACTATCCTTCCTTCATCCCAGAGGCCTTATTTTAGTTATAAAGCCATCCTAAATATCCATTTTGATCAAATCAAAAGGAAGAAGTTGAAGAAGAGGTAAATATTTCACCACCTCATTTAAGTTCCTTTCTTCTTAAACTTCCTCTTTATTTGATGTTTCCATTATAAAATAATAACTCCAGTATATTCTATATACTTTGATGTTATTTTATATATGGTACAACCATATTCATTATTCTATCCATCCTTTGAATGACATGTCACCATACATGCGTGCATACGGCTTACCGTCTCCACGTAGTGGTTTGGTTGTTATTCAATATATTATTATTTGGATGGGTATAATAATGATTTATTATTGATATACATAATAAATATAACATTATAATTATTATTCCTTTATGATATACCATCAAATTATATATTATTTTAATATCAAAAGAATGATTTTTTCACTCGTGCGTACGTACGTATTACCGTCTCCACGAACGCGATGAGATTCATTCCCCATCGTATCCATTCATGTCTAATTTTACATAGGTTATTAAAAATCATGTTTAAAGACTTAATATTATTCTGAATACGATTAAGATACATCCTATACATAACAAAAATTACTTACATAACAAAGCATGTAAAGGAAAATGAATCAGTTAACACTCGAAATGGAAATAATACCAAAATATTATTTACAAAGAAATATTAAAAGATACTAAATGATATAATATTAATTTATATGATTCCTTAATAATTAAATAAAAAATATTTCACCATTATAAATGATTTTAACCAACCCACGACTAAGGATAATTAAAAGGTAAGGGTTAATTATTCATCATCTTCATTATTAAGGGTTGTTTATATGTAATTATCTACAGGGACCTTTTTATCTTCCACATCCATGTTTTCATAAAAATGTATTCCAAAACATTTTTACTAATTAATAGACTATGGGTTAATGTCATTTATACCCTTATTTTATCTTATACGTTTTGACCAGAATCTTTCTATTATTTTCCAAACAAGTTACATTATGACCTTTTCGACAAAATTATGTTAAGAATGTTTTTTTAACTTATACAGAATGTGCGGCCATATTCCACCCTTATAAAATCATCTGATATTACCTTAAAATGCTATAAGAATATTTTATAAATAAATGTTTTATTTTATAATTATGTAACTTTAAATGATTTCAAAAATAATAATGATCTATTTCTCTCAAATAGTTTGATTTCATTTATGTCAACATCCTTTAATGAATTTTATCTAGTTTGATGCCGATTTATTAAGATACAAATCATAAATATTGTATTTAAGGTTTTATCATATTTTTGGTCATGGATGTGTTATTTTTCTACCATTCATGGTTTATGGACAAGGTATGGACATTTTGTATGCTATTTTTAATACGAATGTTTATGTCATGTTTAAAACATTTCATATGAGGAATGCATTGGACATAGAATTTAAAGGGTGGAGCCCGTTATATCCCATCGATGCATCAGTAGGTATCATGAGAAAAACTAGTGTTTTGGCACAATGCCTTGAAAAAATCTTATTTGCAATCTTGGAACTTTTCCTTAACTACGTGGTTATGAATTCTGGCACTATGCATTCCATCATTATAAAAGTTTCTATTGATATTGCATGAGATTATTCGACTAGTATAATATCCATGTGAATAGGTAAATGGAATTATTTGATATTATCTTTTCCATATTATACTGTTTTTCATGTTTAAAAAGGATTTTTTTAGTCTTATACATCGCCTTAAATGTTTATGTTTATTTATGAATGTTTCCGCAACATTGTTATCCTTACTGAGTATCTGAGCTCTCTCGTTTCTATGTTTTATTTTTCCCATGATGTGAAGAAGTATATTAAAATAGACCTCTAGGGATAGTGTGAGAAGATATGTGTGAGGTCCTTGGAAATAATGATGTTTTACTTTTTTATTTTATAATGTAATGTAAAACTCATGATTGTATCTTGAATTTACAAGGCTATAAAACTATTCGGTATTTTGAGACATGATCTTTTGTGATCATGCCAATGCTATCTAATAATTCACTAACTCTATCTAACAGGGGTTGGGGTATAACAGTTGGTAATAGAGGATGTTTAATACAAACTTGGGAAACTAGATTTAGAAAAAATCTGATTAGAGCACATTACCCTAAGAGTGTCTTTGAGGATTAGCATATAATAACTTCATAGAATTTTCATACTGTAGATATTTTGTGATTTTTCCCTGAAATACATCCTTGACTAGATATTAGCTGGTAGAGGCAGATCAGGCACATATGTACCTTGGGTAAAACATGAAAACACTGCTTTGAGCAAGACTCGAACATGAATTGGTGCATGACAACAGGATTTGTTGCACTCTTGGTTGTGACACTATTGGGGGATATGCTTAGTATAATTCTCATTTTCTTTTCAAACCATTTTTAAGGGTTTATGAGTATATAATTCTTCAAAGAATTTTTTTTAATGATTATGGATTATATCTATAAACCATTCAGTTTATGTTAACTATTTTACAAGTTTGTATTTATATATTGTGATTCATAAACTAATCTTGGGTATAACCTTGTTTATAAATTATGCCAAGTGGAGGGAATGAGAACTGTATCAATGAAAAACACTACATGTATTGATTTCTATCATTCTCAAGATAATTATAGTTGAACTAGTGATAAAATTGGTGTAGATCATCTTATCACTATAATGGGACACCTCACTCAGGTAATGAATAATAAACTTACCCATATGGCGCACCGCGACCCGTAGCATGGAGGATCAATGTTAGATCACTTCATGAGGAAAAAACCACCAACATTAAAATGGGGTACAGATCCATTATAAGATGATCAATGGATAACTTGTTTAGAGAAAATATTCCACGGCTTGGGGAGTAGCGAAAGGGGAATAGTTGTCATGGTATTTTACCGCCTCAATGGAGATGATGATCAATGGTGGTAATTGATTCAAAAAACAAAGATATATGATGAAGTATAAAATATTTAATAGAGGGATTTTAAAGTTCTTTTATTAGAAAAATATTTTCCTCATGACCATCGAGCGGATATAGAATGGAAATTTCTGAGTCAGAGGAAAAAGGAGGATGAGAATGTCGCAATGTATGATGCTGACATTACAAGGTTAGAAAGTCATGCAACAGATTATATATGTAACCCAAGATGTATGATTGATCATTTATTTGATGGGTTAAAACCTTTTATCTGTCGATCATTAGTCTCATAATCCTTCTCTTCGTATAATGATATTGTCTCATGTGTAATCAAGAAACAAAAAGAATTATCTAAGTCTTATGACATTAAAGAAATTCAAGAGAAGATGAGATCTGTTGAACACTCTGGAAATGGATATAAGGGGTAAAGGAAAATTTTGAATATCCATCATGCATTGAATGTGGGAAGAAACACCCTGTTACATGTTTGAAGGGAATGGAAATCTGTTATAAGTGTGGTGAAAAAGGCCACCAAGATCGTTATTGCAAGGGGAAGAAAGATAATTTTAATGTTAAATTATACAATTTTAGAGAAAGGGGACATTATTCAAATGAATTTCCTAATAATTAGGGTAACATGCCTCAAACAAATACCAAGGGACCAAGGCCTAGCTTATATGATCCCTACTGTTGAGGTTGAATCTATGAAAGATGTTGTGGCATGTAATGTAATGGTCTCCTCATGATTATCCAATGATTTATTTGATTCGGGATCATCTCATTATTTCATATCTTCCCAGTTTTCGAAAAAAATTGATATTTGAAATTATATTTAACAAGGGAGTTTTTAGTAAAAACTTCATAGGGAAGTTTCATCAGAACAATGTTTTGTGAATCTCATCCAATTAGAGCATATAAATGTTCTTTATTTTCTGATCTCATTGTCATACCCATGATTGAATTTTATATAATCCATGGTATAGATTGGCTTTAGTACCATGATGTGAATATATATTTTTATAAGAAAGAGGTTACAATTATTTATGATGATGATAAAGAACACCTTATCTTTAGAGACGAAACATCACCACCCAATTCATATCTAGATCCACCCGCAGTAGCTCAATTAAATTAAATTATTCGGGGAGAAGAGAAATAGATAACTGTGGGTGAGGAAAAGAATGTTCAAACAGTGTATGTACTTATTGTACAAGAATATGTTGATTTGTTTCTAGAATATTTACATGGACATCCTCCATAACTAGGAATTGAGTTTTCCATTGAATTAATTCATGTTTCAAGCCCCATATTGAAGAATCCTTATAGAATGCCCATTGTAGAATTTGTAGAACTAAATAAACAAATAGATTAATTGAGTAATAAGGGATTTATTATCCATAGTATTACTCAATGGGGAGCCCATAACCTTTTTGTTAAGATGAAAGATGGATCAATGAGTTTGTGCATTTACTACAGGGAGATCAATGCTATAACAATAAAGAGCAGGTATCCCCTACGTCTCATTGATGCTTTATTTTACCAACGTCATGGAGCTCAATAATTTTCAAACATTAACAATCGATCTGGATATCATTAGCTATGTGTGAAGAAGGAAGACATTCCTAAAACAACATATCGAACTAGGTATGGGCATTACGAGTTCACAGTAATGCATTTTGTATTGACTAATGCACCCTCTATCATCATGGATATATTGAATAGTGATTTCAATGAATATCTTGTTGAAGTTTTAGTGCTATTTATTTATTATATTTAAGTATATTACAAAAGCTATGAAGATCATGAAAATCATTTACTCACTATTCTAATGACGCTTAGAATACATGAATTATAAGGGATGTTTAGAAAGTGTGAATTTGGGCTTAAAATGGTTTCTTTTTTAGGCCATATTGTCTCTAAGGATGGAATCTCTGTTGATCCTTATAAGTCCAAGGAAATCCATGAATTTCCAACACCAATGAGTATATCTGAGGTACATAGATATATTGGTTTAGCAGGTTATTATCGTCATTTTGTCTAGAATTTTTGCCAATTGGAAAACTGATTAAAGAAGATCACACACAAAAGAATTAAAATCGTTTGAAAAAAAGAGTGTGAAGAATGTTTTGAAGAATTTAAGAGAATATTAGCCAATTCTCCTATCATTACTCTACCATCAGGGAATGATGGGTATTTTATATATAGTTATTTATCAAGGAAAGGACATGGTTTTGTATTTATGTAGAATGATAGGGTTATTTTTTGTGCATCATGATAGCTAAAAATTAATGAGCAAGACTATCATTCTCATGATCTTGATTTTGAAGTTGTAATAGTTTTATGAAGATATGGAGACATTATATCTATGGTGGGAAATGTTTGATATATACAGATCACAATAGTTTGAATTATATTCTATCACAGAAAGAACTCAATATAAGGAAAATGAGATGGCATGAACTTCTAAAGGATTATGATTGCACCATACACTGCCACATGGGGAAGGAAAATAAGGTGGCATATGCGAGAAGAAAGGATCATGGAGTTATGAACAATATAAGAGTTTAAGAGGATCTTATATACAAGGATCTTGTAAATTTGGATATGGGAATAACCATGGATGGAGAAACAACAATGCATTGTCAAATGGTTTCCAAACCATCTTTACTTGTGTCACGACCTGTCCTCGAGGCCCGTGCCGTGACTACCCCAAGCCCGCCTTCCAGAGGCCAGGGGCTGGCGACTAGCACCAAAGGTGTAAATCCCGATAACTGGGAAGGCATTGCCTTTATAAAAGTAACAAAACACCACAGAGTACAAGCGGAAGTAAAACACTAAGTACAAAAAAGAAGTGCTGAAAGTAAATGGGCCAGAATACAAACCCAAAAGAAAGTACAACTACAACTCAACAAAGTACAACAGAAAAAGACAACAGCTGGAGGGACAGAAGTGGCTCCTGGGTCGTCCTCCTCAGATCCTACCAGAAGGGTAAGTACAAATGGCGTAGCTCCTAGATCGTCCACCACGAATCCTACCTGAAGGGTAGGTACAGATAGCCTCCACAGTGCTCTCATCCGTCAACCTCCTCCGAGTGTCATCTCGCCGTGAAGTCCACCTCCGGACACTGACTCGTCGTGTAGTCCACCTCCGGGTACCGTCCAGTCCTCGAACACTCGGCCTCCGTCAGCACTGCCTGTCTTCTGCAACCAACACAACGAGGTGCAGGCATAGCCCGTGCAGGGGTGAGTATAACGATACTCAGTAGGGACCCCGAGAACCTCAAGGTCTCACTAAAACCAAAAAGGTTAACCACAAAAAAGATCTCAACAGATAACCTCTACTTAGGTATATGCCCATACATATACCTATGTTATCAAGTAACCCATCTCAATCATGAGGAAAAAACACAAGGATTGTGAAATCAACGGATAACCACTACCCAGGTATATGCCCATACATATACCTAAGTTATCAAGTGACCCATCTCATTCATGAGGTAAACACAAAAGTCAAAGATTCAGCTCAAACCAGGATTTTCACTATCGAAATCATAACTGTTGAAGAGCTCCGTCTCTGGAGTGTACAGTGGTCCTGTCACGACTCCGAGGTACTGCTCACTAACATAAGACTACTGTAGAACTCCACCTATCGAGTACTGTGGGCCAGCTGCTACAACCACGTGCTCTCCTGTCGTGGGTCTGCCGCTACAACCAAGCGCTCTCATGTGCCGCTAGAACCAAGCACACCTCTGTCGTGGGTCTGCCGCTACAACCAAGCGCTCTCATGTGCCACTAGAACCTAGTGCACCTCTATCGTGGGTTTTCCACTATAACCAAGCGCTCCCATGTGCCGCTACAACCAAGCGCACCTCTGTCGTGGGTCTGCCACTACAACCAAGCGCTCCCATGTGCTGCTACAACCAAGCGCACCTCTGTCGTGGGTCTGCCGCTACAACCAAACGCTCTCATGTGCCGCTACAACCAAGTGCACCTCTGTCATGGGTCTGCCGCTACAACCAAGCGCTCCCCACTGCGCTATCTGTAACACACCGAGTCGATCGGTCAAGCAGTCGTCAGGTCTCGGCCGGCTACACGGTCTGCGTACTTCGTACGCTCGTCTATGGGAGGGTCTGCTCCACGAGCTACTGGTCGATACACCAAGTATCTCTAAGTCCCACGAAGAAGTATCTCAAAGGACCGCCTCGTCATAGGGGTCTCAACGCAATAGACGGCGCATCAATCGGACGTCCGGTCTGTGAGTTACTAGCCTTTTCGTCCCAGGGACCCGGTTGGTTTCGTGTGCGAACCAAACCCGGCCATAATCCAACTGCGTCCTAAACTCGGTCGGAGTATGCCAAAAGTTCCGTCTCATCAAGAGGAATTCAACGAAATAGACAGCGCGTCAATCGGATGCCCGGTCTGTTAGTTACTGGCCTTTCCGTCTCACACCCACCCTGAGAAACTTCCCAGGAGGTCACCCATCCTGATCACTACTCTAGGCCAAGCACGCTTAACTATGGAGTTTTAACCATGTAGGCTCCCGAAAAGGAAGGTGCACCTTGAGTATAGTATACCGAAACGACCGTCTCGATCCAAGGATCGCTACGCAACTGACGGTTCGTCGATCGGATGTCTGCAGCCCAAGTTACGGGCAAAAGCCCAAAAAGGTCTGGAAACGAGGGGGGGTCCGGGTCCGGGTCGACCCGGCCCGACCCCCCCCCCCCCCCCTAGGTCGGCCCGAACCTGGTCGACCCGACCCGGGTCCTACCCGGTTGGCCCGGCCTGGCCCGGCCAGGGCGCGACCCGGTCCGGCTCGGCCGGCCTGGCACGGCCAGCCCGGCTCGGCTCGGCCGAGCGGCCGAGCGCAAGGGGAAGCCGCGGGGGTCCTGCTGCCCCCGCGTGAAGAATCACCGCGGCCCCGGTTGGGGAGGCCTCGTCAGCGGACGCGGCGGGTGGGCCGCCTCCCTCCTTCCGGTTCCGCGCGGCCGCGGAACCGGCTCGCCGCCGCGGCTTCATCCGCGGCAGGGTTTTTGCCGGCGGCGCGCCGGCGGGAGTTTCCGCGGGCCACCGGACGCGCTCCGGTGGTCCGTTTTTCTTCCTGTCTGCGCCGCTGCTCCTCCCGGGATCCGTTCTTCACTACGGGAACCCCAAATCGCCTCTGCGGCACGTTTCTTCATTGCCCGCCAAATCCGCAAAACACGAAGAACAACGGAGGGTTGCCGGGCCGTGTTCGTTTGGCCCGCACCCTCCGCGTTAGGCGATATCAGATGGGAGGATCATACAAAACAGAGAAACATAACCGAAACAATTTTAATAAATTAAAATTGTTCTATAAAACTGGGTTCCTTATCTTTATTTTTTTAAAAGAAACCGTCACGGGAATAAAATCATTTAAACAAAAAGAATCCCTACCTCGTCGTCGCTGTCAGATGCGAGGTCGTTGCGGAATTGACCGTCGCGGAAGGAGGTGATCGTCACACCGCGGAAGGTCGTCGCATTGACGTTCTCCGAGGACCAAGAACATACGGATTTAATTAATAATAATTAAATCCATGTTGTTGTTGAAATCCAAAAAGAAAATAAAAAGAAGCGCAACCCCCTACCTTGTTGTTGTCGATCGAAGGCTGTCACGGGGTTGGATCGTCGCGGAAGAAGCGTCGCGAAGGGAGATCCGTTGGCGTCACAATACAAGGATTCGTGTCGTCGATCTCCGCAGGTTCGGCGTTCTTCGTCGCCTTTCGTCGAAGGCCGGCGTTCTACGCGTTCTTCGCGTTCTTCGCCGAAGAAGAACGCATTCCTCCATATCCTCTCCATGCCACAAGTTTCAACCCAAAATAAAATAAGAGTTATCTTATTTTATTAACGCACAAGACACATTTGAATTTCAAATGAAAAGAAACGAACAATTAATTCAAATAAATAATTTTAACAAATTAATAGCCCAATTAAATTGGGGCGTTAAGAAATTAAGAAAACGCGTCAGTTGACTTTCATAAAGACGGGTTTTCGCGGGTGCGTTACTTAGCGGAAAAGAAACGGTGGGCTCGTGTGGGCCCCACCCCTCAAATATCCTACCAAGAGGGTAGGATATTTTTGGATATAACCCTATCTGCATCAACTCAGATTAAGTGGCATTAAGTGGCTTTCCAGCGCCTTCAAGTGAAATGAAAAATAAAATTGTCGCACAATTTTATTTTATTTCATAACATAAAACCCAAAAATTAAAAACCACACTGGGGAAAACACAACTCCGGAAGAGGTGTTTCTAAGAAAATATCGGCGCTGTGATTCCATCGGTGCCCTCAGAATTCGATTCCGGGCACCGGTTCAAAAGTTAGAAAAACCTGCTCGTCCGTTCACTGAACGTACCCGAGCCAAACTTCGGAAAATGATTCCGGGCACACCGGGCCTCGGAATCAGGTGCCGTCAGAATCTGCGCTCTTATAAAATTCCAAAGAAAATTAAGAAAAAAAATTTCCTTGAAATTTTCGGGTCTTTACATTACTCTCACCACAGGGCTTTACGTCCCCGTAAAGCTTCACCACAAACATAGGGAAACAAAGGCGGTACTGAGCATGCATCTGAGCCTTCCGCTCCCATGTGCTCACTTGGAGGTTCTCGTGCTGCCAAAGAAAGTGTACTAGAGAAATCGATCGTCCTCCTAGGATCTTCTCATGTCGATCCTCGATCCCCACTAGAACCTCCGCGAAAGACACTCCATCGCCATCGTCCAGCTTCTCATGGTCGATGATATGCGAAGGGTCGAGCACGTATCTCCTCAGTAGAGATACGTGGAAGTCGTCGTGCACCAGGTGCAACTGAGGTGGATGGGTCAAGCAGTAAACAACCTCGCCTACCCAGCTGAGGACCTAGAAAGGTCCGTTGAACCTCGGAGATAACTTTCCTCCCTGGCCACATCTCCGTAAACCTTGTCGACGTGAGACTCGTAAGAAGACGTGATCGTCATCCTCGAACTCCAGAGGTCTCCATTTTCTGTTAGAACTGAAACTCAAAAGATCGGTGCCACGAGGCTATGGTTGACTGACTCAAGAGTGATCAGTCGCACCCTCCTGTGAAAGAGTTTATCCGTGCTGCCTGGGGTTTCCTTTTTGCCGACCAAGGGAATCCCATCCCGACGTTTGCCTAAAACCGTCAATTTGTGTATGAACAGTGATTGCCCAGTCCATACTCAAACCAACGTCGTAAGGCCTCGACGCTGCCACCAAGAGATTCCAACCGAAACTCTCACCTCGAGGGTCTGACCACACCGTCGACGTAAGTGTGATTATCGAGTCTCCTCCTAAGGTATCTCCAGACGTGAGGGTCAAGTCCACGGCTTACCGGAAACTCTAGGTCTGGGACAAGATTGTAAAAGCGAGGAATGATTCATATCGACGTCTGTTACTACAGCAGCTAGTAGTGGACACCGAATGTCCCTTGAATCATTTTTAGAGCCATTGGGTCACACTCCTTGACCGCATGCAGCCGCACTCTTCTCCGCCCTCCAGCTCCCTGAGCCTGGCGGGGATAACTAAGTCGGGTGGTTGTAGCATGTTAAGATGTACACCACCTCATGCTTCTCTCCTAGCTCTTCCCCCACGTCTACCGCTTTGCAGACTCATCTCTCTTTAAAGATTCCTCTTCTTGAGACATTTAACATGCCCGAGTCTCTAAGACTGGCACAGGTTTCCTGTTTCTTACTGCACTGTGCAGTCTTCATCTGCTCCTGGATGAACTGCACCTCCTTTGCATACGATCTGGAAGAGCTGATAAAATTTCCCCTTTGCCGAAAAGAGAAACCCGGTCTCATCCCCCCCGGATGAACCACGACCATTTCCTAATACAGTCAATCCTGACATGATGGATGCATTCATGCCATGGATGACGTCGTAAGGCCTCGACATAACTACTGAGAGATCCAACTGTCACTCTCGCCTCCAAATGTCGAGTCACACTGTCAGCATCATTGTGGGGTCACTGGGTCTCCTCCAATAGGAATCTCGAAAGTGAGGGTCAAGTCAACAGTCTTAACCAGGACCACTCAGTAACATCACAAAAGAGGACAGGAAAGCAAACATCACAAGATAAGTGTCTTTATTATATTTCAGCTCATGGTACAAAGACACAAAAACAACATCAACATGGAACTAGAAGAACAAGAGACGTATCCACTAGTTCCGCTCCTGTCCACCTGCTCCAGGAGCACTACTGCCTTGTCCACTGCTCGGCTGTTGCTCAAGCACTCGTCGCTGCCTCTGCCTCGGTGGCTCCTCCCAAGCCTGTGGATCAACTGTACGAGGAGTCGGACAGTCACGAGCCAGGTGACCCTTTCCGCCGCACGAGTAACACAGTCTGCTTCTGGCACGCCTGGCTCTGACCCCACCCTGGGTGCCCCGCACCATCGGTCCTAAAACCCGAGATCGCCCAACTACTGGTCTGGTCCTCCTGGACCTCTGCATCATCTGTCTACTGCCCACAGATGACTCGGCTACTGATCGAAGAACATGCGCCAAAGGCAGCAGCTTCTGAACATGCTCGGGGTGTAGAGCTACTGGCACAAACTCCACCCTGAATAAGGTCTCGAAGTCTTCCCATGTGAAGGCCATCCCATCGCAAAACTGGAAGAAGTGGCTCCACCACCTGCCTGCTGCTGCCTGAAGAAGTCTGGCAGAAAAGGTCACCATGAAGTCTGATGGAGTCCCCACTAGCCTGAAGACTCCCACCACAGCCTCCAGCCAATCCTCAGCCGCCTGCGGGTCCGTCTCTCCCCCGAACCTAGGTGGCCTCTGGCGCTGGAACTCATGCAGTGCGCTCAAGGGACGTGCAATCTCTGCTGCTGGGGCTGGTGGCATCGGTGGCCCAACGTATGGTAGTATCGCTGGTTCCTCAACTGCAAGAGGGACATGTATCGAAGCCTCGTCACTCGATAGGCTGTCAGCACGCACATCCCTCTGGGCTCTAGCTGGTCGTCTGAGAAAAGATATCCTGAAAGAAACAACGTAACACGGTCAAACGATTATACCTGGTGAGCTGACGTAGTTTGAGCTGTTTTGAGGGGAAACCTTTGAAAACACACACACAATCAGTGTTTTCATGCACAATGTCAGAAATCAGTTGTCAGGGTCCTGGTGTATGGATACGTCAGCCGCCCGCACCAACACTGGACTCCCTGAACTGAAAACCACACTCGGTACTCTCAACACTATTTCTTCACAGAAGAAACATCAGAGTTATAAGTTCTGCGGTAGAACCGAACTAATCTGATACCAATTTTTAATGACCTGTCATCGGGGCCCGTGCCGTGACTACCCCAAGCCCGCCTTCCATAGGCCAGGGGTTGGCGACTAGCACCAAAGGCGTAAATCCCGATAACTGGGAAGGAATTGCCTTTATAAAAGTAAAAAAAGACCACAGAGTACAAGCGGAAGTAAAACACTAAGTACAAAAAAGAAGTGCTGAATGTAAATGGGCCATAATACAAACCCAAAAGAAAGTACAACTACAACTGAACAAAGTACAACAGAAAAAGAAAACAGCTGGAGGGACGGAAGCGGCTCCTGGGTCGTCCTCCTCGGATCCTACCTGATGGGTAAGTACAAATGGCGCAACTCCTGGATCGTCCACCACGAATCCTACCTGAAGGGTAGGTACAGATAGCCTCCACAGTGCTCTCATCCGTCAAACTCCTCCTAGTGTCGTCTCACCGTGAAGTCCAACTCCGGACACTGAATCGTCGTGTAGTCCACCTCACGGTACCGTCCAGTCCTCGAACACTCGGCCTCTGTCAGCACTGCCTGTCGTCTGCAACCAACACAACGAGGTGCGGGCATAGCCCGTGTAGGGGTGAGTATAACGATACTCAGTAGGGACCCCAAGACCCTCAAGGTGTCACTAAAACCAACAAGGTTAGCCACAAAGAAGATCTCAACAGATAACCTCTACTTAGGTATATGCCCATACATATACCTAAGTTATCAAGTAACCCATCTCAATCAAGAGGAAAACACAAGGATTGTGAAATCAATGGATAACCACTACCCAGGTATATGCCCATACATATACCTAAGTTATCAAGTGACCCATCTCATTCATGAGGTAAACACAAAGGTCAAAGATTCAGCTCAAACCAGGATTTTCACTATCAAAATCGTAACTGCTGAAGAGCTCCGTCTCTGGAGTGTACAGTGGTCCTGTCACGACTCCGAGGTACTGCTCACTAACCTAAGACTGCTGTAGAACTCCACCTATCAAGTACTGCGGGCCAGCTGCTACAACCAAGCGCTCTCCCGTCGTGGGCCTGCCGCTACTACCAAGCGCTCACATGTGCCGCTACAACCAAGCGCACCTCTGCCGTGGGTCTTCCGCTACAACCAAGCGCTCCCATGTGCCGCTACAACCAAGCGCTCCCATGTTCCGCTACAACCAAGAGAACCTCTGTCGTGGG
This sequence comes from Viscum album, assembly GCA_963277665.1. Classification (NCBI taxonomy): domain Eukaryota; kingdom Viridiplantae; phylum Streptophyta; class Magnoliopsida; order Santalales; family Viscaceae; genus Viscum; species Viscum album. The sequence continues at coordinate 1,252,142,428 of OY728150.1, read as the reverse complement.
TATGCCGCTACAACCAAGCGCACCCATGTGCCGCTACAACCAAGCGCACCTTTGTCGTGGGTCTGCCGCTACAACCAAGCGCTCCCATGTGCCGCTACAACCAAGCGCACCTCTGTCGTGGGTCTGCCGCTACAACCAAGCGCTCCCCACTGGGCTATCCTTAACACACCGAGTCGATCGGTCAAGCAGTCGTCAGGTCTCAGCCGGCTACACGGTCTGCGTACTCCGTACGCTCGTCTCTGGGAGGGTACACTCCACAAGCTATTGGTCGATACTCCAAGTATCTTGAAGTCCCACGAAGAAGTATTTCAAAGGACTGCCTCGTCATAGGGGTCTCAACGTAACAGACGTCGCGTCAATCGAACGCCCGGTCTGTGAGTTACTAGCCTTTTCGTCCCAGGGACCCGGTTGGTTTCATGTGCGAACCAAACCCGGCCATAATCCAACTGTGTCCAAAACTCGGGCGGAGTATGCCAAGAGTTCCGTCTCATCAAGAGGAATTCAACGAAATAGATGACGCGTTAATCGGACGCCCGGTCTGTTAGTTATTGGCCTTTCCGTCTCACACCCACCCTTGGAAACTTCCCAGGAGGTCACCCATCCTGATCACTACTCTAGGCCAAGCACGCTTCACTATCGAGTTTTAACCACGTAGGCTCCCAAAAAGGGAGGTACACCTTGAGTATAGTATACCGAAACGACCGTCTCGATCCAAGGATCGCTACGCAGCTGACAGTTCGTCGATCGGATGTATGCAGCCCAAGTTATGGGCAAAAGACCAAAAAGGTCTGGAAACGGGGGGTCCGGGTCCGGGCCGACCCGGCCCGACCCCCCCCCCCCCCCCCCCCCCCTCCCCCCAGGTCGCCCCGAACCTGGTCGACCCGACCCGGGTCGGACCCGGTTGGCTCGGCCCGGCCCGGCCAGGGCGCGGCCCGGTCCGGCTCGGCCGGCCCGGCTCGGCCGAGCGGCCGAGCGCAAGGGGAAGCCGTGGGGGGTCTGCTGCCCCCCGCCTGAAGAATCACCGCGGCCCCGGTTGGGGCCGCCTCGTCAGCGGACGCGGCGGGTGGGCCGCGTCCCTCCTTCCGGTTCTGTGCGGCCGCGGAACCAGCTCGCCGCCGCGGCTGAAGCCGCGGTGGGGTTTTTGCCGGCGGCACGCCGGGCGCCACCGTCGCCTCCGGCCGCCGGTGCCGCCGCGCCGGCGTGGGGCGCCTGCGGGAGTTTCCGCGGGCCACCGGACGCGCTCCGGTGGTCCGTTTTTCTTGCTATCTGCGCCGCTGCTCCTCCCGGGATCTGTTCTTCACTGCGGGAACCCCAAATCACCTCTGCGGCACGTTTCGTCATCACCCACCAAATCCGCAAAACACGAAGAACGGCGGAGGGTTGTCGGGCCGTGTTCATTTGGCACGTACCCTCCGCGTTAGGCGATATCAGATGGGAGGATCATACAAAACATAGAAACATAACCGAAACAATTTTAATAAATTAAAATTGTTCTATAAAACTAGGTTCCTTATCTTTATTTTTTTTAATAGAAACTGTCATGGGAATAAAATCATTTAAACAAAAAGAATCCCTACCTCTCCGTCGCTGTCGGATGCGAGGTCCTCGCGGAATTGACCGTCGCGGAAGGAGGTGATCGTCACACCACGGAAGGGCGTCGCATCGACGATCTCCGAGGACGAAGAATATACGGATTTAATTAATAATAATTAAATCCATGTTTTTGTTGAAATCCAAAAAGAAAATAAAAAGAGCGCAACCCCCTACCTTGTTGTTGTCGATCGAAGGCTGTCGCGGGGTTGGATCGTCACGGAAGAAGCGTCGCGAAGGGAGATCTGTTGGCGTCGTGGTACAAGGCTTCTCATCGTCGATCTTCGCAGGTTCGGCGTTCTTCGTCGCCTTTCGTCGAAGGTCGGCGTTCTTCGCGTTCTTCGCGTTCTTCGCCGAAGAAGAACGCTTTCCTCCAAATCCTCTCCACGCCACAAGTTTCAACCCAAAATAAAATAAGAGTTATCTTATTTTATTAACACACAAGACACGTTTGAATTTCAAATGAAAATAAATGAACAATTAATTCAATGAATTAATTTTAACAAATTAACAGCCCAATTAAATTGGGGCGTTAAGAAATTAAGAAAACGCGTCAGTTGACTTTCATAAAGACAGGTTTTCGCGGGTGTGTTACTTAGCGGAAAAGAAACGGTGGGCTCGTGCAGGCCCCACCCCACAAATATCCTACCAAGAGGGTAGGATATTTTTGGATAGTACCATATCCGCATCAACTCAGATTAAGTGGATTTAAGTGGATTTCAAGCGGCTTCAAGTGAAATGAAAAATAAAATTGTCGTACAATTTTATTTTATTTCATAACTAAAAACCCAAAAATTAAAAACCACATTGGGGCAAACACAACTTCGGAAGAGGTGTTTCTAAGAAAATATTGGTGCTGTGATTCTATCGGTGCCCTCAGAATTCGATTCCGGGCACCGGTTCAAAAGATAGAAATACCCGCTCGTCCGTTCACTGAACGTAGCCGAGCCAAACTTCGGAAAATGATTCCGGGCACACCGGGCCTCGGAATCAGGTGCCGTTAGAATCTGCGCTCTTGTAAAATTCCCAAGAAAATTAAGGAAAAAAAATTCCTTGAAATTTACGGGTATTTACAACTTTAAATGATAAAAATTTCTCAGGCAGATGATGAGGAGTTTCTAAATAATATTATAGCGTTGAATGATGGGAGATCGAGTGGCTTTGTATATGAAGATGGGATTTTAAAATTTGGGAAGAGAATTTGTGTTCTCGGTATCCCTAATCTAAAAATGGAATTGTTGGATGATGCTCAATGATCCAGTTTCTCTATACACTCTGGGGACTCCAAAATGTATACAGATTTGAAGGAACATTTTTGTACGGACAACCTGAAGAGAGAGATTTCTAATTTTGTGACAATATGTATGTTATTTAAACAAGTGAATGATGGAGGGAAATAGTATGGAGGAGTTAGGATCCACTTCCGATACCTATGTGTAAATGGAATAATTTTATGATAGAATTGATCATGGGACGACCAAAGACTCCTAGAAGGATCAATGCAATATCGGTCACTGTTGATCATCTTACCAAGTCTACACATTTTCTTGCTATAAGAGAAGGTTTAAAACTTCAATTTCTAGCAATACTGTATATTAATGAAGTTGTGAGAATTCATGAAGTACCGCTATTGATTATTTTTTATCATGATCCATGTTTTACATCAAGATTATGGAAAAGTCATAAGAATGTTCAGGATACTGAACTTCATTTGAGCACTTCCTACCACCGTCAAATTTATGGACAATCAGAATGGACTATTAATACCTTAGAAGATATGTTGAGATCTTTCTCACATAACATTCAAGGTATGTGGGAACAATATTTACCTCTGGTAGAATTGTTACTATAACAATAACATTCATTCAGTTATTAAAATTGCATCATATAAAGCGTTATATAGAAATAGATTTCTCACACCAACCTGTTGGGATGATATTGGTGAAATAAAACATTTAGGACTAGAACATGTTGAGGAAATTATAGAATAGGTGAAGATAATCTAAACCCACATCAAAGAATAACAAATTAGGCAGAAGAGATATGTCGATAACTGAATAAAGGATTTGGAATTTCAGGGAGGAGATCATGTTTTCTTGAAGGTATCAACATGGAAGGGTGTTATAAGTTTTGGTAATAAGGGAAAATTTGGTCTCAAGTAAATCGAACCTTTCACAATTCTAGAAAGAATTGGGGTTATATCTTACCATTTGGCAATTCCTCCAAGTCTCTTCGATGTTCTTGATGTGTTCCACATATCACTTTTGATAAAATACTTGCATGACCCAATGCATGTACTCAGCTATGAGGAATTAGAACTGTAAACCAATTTGTCTTATTGCGAAGAGCCTCTCAAGGTTCTTCATACAAGATAAAATGTGCTCAAAAACCGGATGACTCGTCTGGTAAAAATTCTATGGAGAAACCATAACATGGAAGAGGAAATGTGGGAACCCAATGAACATATGATGAAGAACCACCCAAGTCTTTTTAAGCAGTAATATTTTACAAATTTCAAGGATTAAATTATATGAAGGAGGAGAGAATGTAAAAACCTAAGCATCCACGATATTCTTCTCTTTGAATAATATAATAGTGTGGGTTGTACACAACTTCGAGTTCTTACAAACCACAACCAATCGAACTAGCAGTTATTAATTGTAATAACCAATTTTTGAAATATTATCAATTTTATCATTCAAAATATAAATAATTTTTGGGTTTGGAATATTGAAATTTTCTTAGGGTGATTTTTTTTTATTTTTCTGAATAAAGTATATTCTTCCTTAATAGTGACAAATACAAAAAAAATTAAAAACACTTTTTTAATCAAACTAATTTATAGTGATAAATAATATTATTGAGTTATTTTTAATTAGAATTATATTGTATTTTTACCATTTAATCCACTATTGGTAATAGGACATCATTTCACATTTAAACTGAACATAAGCATGTGTCAATCTTTTGATAGTTATAATTTTTTAAGGACATGCTTTTTTGAAAAAGGGAATTATTTTTAAATTATTGTTTTCCACTTAATTGGTTTGAATATAGAAAAATTTTATACATATATAGAATCAGGAAGTCAAAATTTTGTAAATAGTTACCTTTTTTAGTGATTTTGAATACTTACTTCAGAAAATATTTTAATTACCATGGTTAAATGGTTAATCGGGTAAATAAGGGTAAAATAGTAATATTATAATAATATTAAATTACCCTACCATGTGTCCTAACAATATTTGCTGATAAAATTTTGACCATGAGAATCCTGGGGTATATTTATGGACCCCATGGAGCCACATGAGAGTGATAATGACATTTTATATTAAATAATCTACAGCAATTAAAAAAATAACAAAAGGAAATATCTTTTAGTAAAACATTTTTATATGTGGTTATATAATTGATATATTCAACAATAAATAGTACATATAAAGATAAAAAGATTTAATACCTCATGATATTTTATTTATTATTTTTATACATAAAATAAATATATTTGTAAATGACCCAATAATTATGTAGTATTTTCCTTATTATTGAAACAAACAAATAAATGAAATTTTAAATACTAAAATAAATATAATTTGAAAGTATTGATTCCATCCACAAATTTTATAGGTGACTATGACATGTTAGTGTTTATTAAATGTATTAAGTTAAAAGTAATGAAGTGTTTAAGACTTTAACAAAAATAAATTATTAAATAATGTCAAAATTTACATAAAAGTGTTTTTAAAACAAATTCAATATTATTAGTTGATATAATAATCCTAAAAATATAAGGTTCATCCAAAAGTCTTATATAATGTTAAGTGAATCATTTGTGAACATAATTTGGTTCTTTGTAAAGTTTATCGAATGTTTATTAACCATATAATATAAAAATACAAAGAGTCATATTATATGTCAAACTATTTGACTAAGAGTTAAATCTAAAAGATAATGTTAATATAGTGACCCAAACCAATATAAAACCAATTCGTTGAGGGATATTTGACCCATACCCACTATATAACATAGATAATTCATTTTTGAGCCATTATAATTTGATAATTATTTTTTTTATAAAATAATATTTCAATATTTTCATAGGGTCCCCCTCAACCCTCTTATAAAAGGGCACTTCCCCTTCTGTCAAATTCAGAACTTCAATGACATTTGGCTTGGAAAACACCTCACCAAATATCCTCTTAATTTTCCTCCCTTCATCCTAGAGTCCTTCCTTTATTCTTAAATCCAACTTATAGATCAATTTTGTTCAATTCAAAAGAAAGAACCTGAAGAATAGGTAAATATTTCATCACCTCTTTCATGTTCCTTTCTTCATACACTTCCTCTTTCTTTTATGTTTCCATTCTAAAAAAATATATTATATTATATATATTTTAATGTTACTGTATATATTTTACAACCATATTCACTATTATATCCATCCTTTTAATGACATGTCACCATACGTGCGTATGTACGGCCTACCGTCTCCCCATCGTGGTGTGGTTGTTATTAAATACATTATTTTTTGGATAGATGTAATAATGATGTATAATTGATATAAATAATAAATATAACATGATAATTATTCTTTATATATTAAATAAAATCAGAATATATATTTTTTTAATATCTAAAAAATGATATTGTTGCTTGTGCATACATACAGATTACCTTCTCCACAAACGCGATGAGATTCATTCCCCATCGTACCCATTCAAGAATAATTTTCATTAGATGATTAAAAAAATGTTTAAACACATAATATAATTATGTATATAAATAATATACATTCTATCCATAACAAACATTACTTACATAACAAATCATATAAAGGAAAATGAATTAGTTAACACCCAAAATAACGATAATACTAAAATATTATTAACAATGTAAGATTAAAAGATCTTATAAGATATAATATTAATGTATATGATTCATGTATAATTTAATAAAAATTATTTCACCATTATACAGGAGGTTAACAAACCCTCTAATAAGGAAAAACACACATTAAGGGTTAATTCTATAACCTCTTCATTATTCACGGTTGTTTATCTGTAATTATCTCATGGGACCTCTTTATCGTCCACATCTGTGTTTTCCTATAAATGTATTCAAAATATTTTTTAATACTTAATAGACTTTGGGTTAATGGTTATTTTTTTGAATTCATTTAACGTTACATGATTTTAAAAGAAATCATTTATTATGAAAATATTCATAGAAGATTTTAAGGGAGGGTTCAACATTGTTATAATGGTGCAATATAGCCGTACCCACCCTATAAACTTACATAATTATATAATAAACCATTTATTATAAAAATATTAATTTAATGTTACTTTAAGAAAGGAATGTTTCCTTTGTTTTCCAAACAAGTTACTTTATGAACTTTTTGACAAAATTATGGTAAGAATGTTTTTTAACTTATACGGTGGGTGTAGATATATTCTGCCATTATAACATCATCGAGGCTTACCTAAAAATCTTATATAAATATTTTCATAATAAATGTTTTCCTTTTTAATTATGTAACTTTAAATAAATTCAAAAAAATAATGAGATATTTCTATCAAATAGTTTTTATTTCATCTATGTAAACATCCTTTAATGAATTTTAATCTTGTTTGAAGTTGATTTATTATGATACAAATCATCCATTTTGTATTGAAGGTTTTGTGATATGTTTAACTGTGGATGTGTTATTTTTCTACCATTCCTGGTTTATGGATAATTTATTGACTTTTCGTATGGTAGTTTTAATACAAATGTTTATGTTATGTTTAAATCATTTCATATGAGGAATACATTGGACTTAGTAAGTTACAGGTGGGGCCTGCTATTTCCCCTCGATGCATTGATTGGTCTTACGAGACAAAATAGTGACTTGGCACAAGGCCTTTCCAATATATTATTTCTTATCTTGGAACAAGTCCTTGACTATATGGTTATGAATTCTGGAATTATGCATTCCATCATTATAAAAGTGGCTATTGATATTTTATGTGATTATTCGACCAGTATAATATGCATGTGAATAAGAAAATGGAATTATTTGATTTTATCCATGCCTTATTATTCTTATTTTCAAGTTTAAAAATGATTTTTTTTAGTCTTAAACTTTTCCAAATATTTTATGCTTATTTATGAATGTTTCTGCGATATTTTTATCCTTAGTGAGCATCTGAGCTCACCCCTTTCTATGTTTTATTTTTTCCAGGATGTGATGAAGTATATTATGACTGAACATCAGGGATATTCTGAGGGGATATTAGTGTGGTCTATAAATATAATATTTTTTTAGATTTTTATTTTATAATGTAATTTAAAACCCATCAATGTATCTAGTATTTCCAAGGCTACTAAACTAATCAACCTATCGAGAATTGATCTTATGTGATCATGCCAATGTTATGTCATAATGCACCAACTCTGGTCTTCTGGGGTGGGGTGTTACATTCTATCATATTAAGGATATTTTCATGATTCGAGTTTTAATAATAATGAAATAGTTCAGGAAAAAACCCACCATTTATACAATTTAGATACAAATAAAAAAGTATACATTTCATCCAAAATATAAAACATTTAAAATAATTCATTCTTTCATTTCATGACTTGTCATTAAAATTTTTTCCATTTTCTTATATTTTTCTCTACTATAACTTAAGTCATATAAAAAATTTATACAACTTGGGATGAGTGAAAAATATCATTTTGTTATATAAGATTAATAGAAACCACTAGTTCGTGATAAAAATGAAACCCATAGAAAATACATTTCTAGAAAACATACCATTTTAACAATAATGATAGTTTACATTTCATTAAATTGATTATTTATATTATTTTTTGAAAATAACGGATTCCAAAAATAAAATAAAAAATACTAGTAAATTTGTGTTGGTACATTTGGATATCATCAAATAGAACTGATACATAACCCATGCATAATGGAATAATCACATTAACATCTTCTAATAAAATTCTCTTGGGAAAAATTAATTAGTCAAAGAATTGGGGTGGTTTTTGGGTACACTCTTAATTTATAATTTACAAAAACTACCTGATGAATATATCACATCAATTATAATTTTGAATACCAATTAATATAAGAAATAGAGTATTTAAGGAAAACTATAAAATATTATTTTAACAATGAAAATCCCATTGTCACATACAAAAAAATGAATATAAAAACAATAAAAGTTTTAAATTAATAAATAAATATTGGGGTAATACTAAAATTATTGATATATATTTTCATATAAGAGTATTTATAAACTATATTTGTGAATTGAGGTGCATAACATCAATAATTTTATCAATGAATAGAAGTTGAGACAAAATCCATTTCCCGGAATCTGATTAATCATTGTCATCAAAAATAATAAAACTATGTTAACTATTTAAATTTTTTAAATATTTTTTAAATATAATTATTACTTTTAAATAAATAATTATTATATTATTATGATTACTCAATTATTTAGCCTCATTTAAGATTTTTGATGATGTTATGTGAATTGGTCCAAAGTTACATTTGTATGATGTCAATAGTCAAAGAAGAAATTTGTCCATCATATATATAGTAATATTCATGAATTAAAAAATAATATTTATACATGAATCATAATTCAAAGTCATATCATTTATTTGTTATTATGAAAAATCAATAATTTTATAATCATGGAGACGGTATGGCATACATATGCATGAATAACATTTTTATTTTTAGTGATCATTAGAGAAAGAAGAAACTTATTATTTTATAATTAAAAAATTATAATTATATAATTAATGGCATATTAATAAATTTTATGTACTTATTTATATCATCCATCTGATGTGGTGATTATAAAATAATAACATCCCATTTTGGAGTTGATAGTTCACACTTCACATGAACGACATTATATTTTTTAATGTGAATTGAATGGAAAGAATGCGAATTATATTTCATTCATTCATAATGATAAATATTTCACTAATTTCATATATAAACATTAATTTAATCATATAAATTTCCATTAGGGATGGTGATGTCCTAAAAATTGTTTCAGTTCCTATGGTGGTAGTATTTCTTACACATGAACGAATAATTCATTTCAATATTGATGAAACAGGATACGTATTTATAAGTAGATATTAACATAATAAAAGTTTAGTATATAGATGATAAGAAAGATATTATTTCATTTTATTTTCAGAATAATTTATTTTTGGGAGATTAAATAAAACATACACACTTAAATAAAAAGGATAACTCTCTTTCAAGTGGTATCATTTAATTAACCAAAATTACACCAATAATAATGTTCTATGCCTAAACTAAGGCCATTAGAAAGTGGTGAGTGATTATATTAAATTGATTTTGGTAGATAATAGCAGAACCAAGTGTGTTTTTATGTATTTTTAAATGAGAATAATGGGTTCCCTTATATATGAGAGGAGAGGGGCACACTTGAAATTATTCGAAATATTATTTTAAAATAAAATGATTTTATATTATGTATTTCTCAAAAATGATCTATTAAAAATATATAATGATTTAGGTTCAAAGTACATTCACAAAATGAAAATTATAAATTGATTCATTTATTTAATTCTTGGCATTTTGTTTTATCCCTTGTTTAATCATTTTTAATTTTATGGTGATAATGTGTAATCAATCCATTGATAGTCAATATAAATACTGTAAAATTAAAAAATAACACAAAATTATTCATTTAAAATATTTTATGACATATAACATACAATTATGTAAAATTGGTATTTTTTTAATTTTATGTCATTTAATTAATAATTATTTATTTTAAAATATCAATAATGACAATTTTGACTCTATTAGTTATTGGACTATTTAAAAATTTCTTAAAAACATTATAAATTAGAATAAAATATTTCAATAAATAATAAAAATAAAAATTTATTATTTAAAAAATTGGCGGATGACATTAATCATTTGAAAATATATTTATTTATTCATTTAAAATTTCATTTCATATATAGTTTCTTTAAGTAATCAATTATTTCCAAATTAATATTAAAAATTTTAATTTATTTATTTCAGTGATACAAACAATCATGAAAATGATACATGATTTATGTTACATATTAATATTTATAATCTAACATTTCCTATGTATAACCATATATTAGAAATATTAGACTTGTTAAAGTCAAAATTATGCCAAAATTGTCTTTCCTTTAAATATAATATTATAAGGGATAGAATGCCATCCAAAAAGTCATAAATGGTATAATAATAGATACATTAATTCTTAGAAAAGATAAATACTAATAAAATAAAATTAATATAAGAGTTTGGAACATTTTAAAATATTAATAATTCTATTTTTACCCATAATTACTAAATTTACACTTAACCATAGTAAAAAAGTAGTAATGTTACTATTAATATTGTCCATAAATAAAATATATTTTTTTCATAAAATTATATTTTTTTATTAAAAATATGGAATCCGTAATTCGTATTTCAAAAAATAGAAGTTTCAGAATAAAAAACCAATAAAAAATTGCATTGATGGAATGAGAAAACGAGTATTAATTTAAAAACATACATTATATAGAAATATTTTTATATGAAAATACAATTTAAAATTGATTTCACTGAATATAGCATTATTAAATGATAAAATATTTATATATCTATTCTTTAAATCTAGTCAATAATAAAATCTATTGATATAAATAAATTAGATGAAATTTTTTTTTAATAAAAATAGAGGATTTTTTTCACTATTCATGAAAAATGAATCTTATACGAAAACCCCCAATAAAATAAAACTTTGAAAATATTATTTCTACACATCCAATGAAGATGAATAATTTTTATAATATAATTTATAATGATCATAATAACTACATTTAAAACATGTGCACCATCAAAATGTGGTAATTATACTTTTTAAAAAAAATACTATTTTATGAGTAAAAATGGATTTATTCTTATATTTTTCATATCATATATATTGTATGAATGTTGATAAATTAAAATTATTTATACATATTATATAATTACCTTGGACATTACAATTAACATGGTAACAATTTTGGTGGAATTCTCACTTTTCGTAAATTACAAGAGTGTCACTCAACTCAAATAGAAAAGGCCACCAAATCCACCCCCCCCCTTATTCACACATTAAATACACTTTATCATAGAAAATTCCATGATAAATAGCCCATAAGTTTCCCTCCTATTATCATTTATTTCATTAGTTTTTGTTAAATACTTTCGGGAAATGCCTTAGTAAAATACTCAAGAGGATACCCAAAAAAGATGTAATGCCATTCTAAAACCATTTGTATGTTATTTTCTTATCCATCTCCATAAATTATTTTTATAAAATTATTATATAGTATAATAATTATCATAAATGTACATAAATATTTTTATGTTAAGGGTAAAACCTATCAGTTCACACACTTCCATAACATGAGTTGTGAAATCGTTATTCCTATGTACGGCAGACCACCACATTTGAACTGATGTCGTGATTTTTTTACATTACAACCATTTGCGAGTGGGAATAATGATGGATTTATAGATTATTTATGTTATAAATTAATTTTATCATGTTATTATGATTATTTAATTATTATATCAAATATATATTCACACCATCAATTTTATTGGAATAGGATATTTTTGTCAGTGATTACGATGGACTACTACCCCACGAAGCGATTTAATTCGTTTATGTTTTACATGGAATGTGTTTTGGGTGTGATTAACTAATTTATATGATATATATTAAAATGATAATGATGTGATAACATATATATATACACTTTAATAATTTATTTCTTTTGAGTTAATATAAAACTAGAAATAAAATTCATGTGTACGTAGAGCCTACAATCATGATCAAAGGTGTTTTTCATTTCATAACACAAAATATTAAGGATTAGTATAATTGAAAACATATATAATATATATTATAATTTAATAAAGGATTAATTTCATAACATTATGAAATTGTGACCGATGTTAGGGGAATAAAAAATATTAATGTAAATATGTTCTTGAATAAAAATGGAAATAACACTCGAAATAATGAAAATAATGAATGATTTTTAACAATATAGTGTTAATATTTTATAAAAATAAAATATCTGAAATCATAAATATTAAGATGGTTTTGAAATAATTTAATAACATTTTCAACATAGTTATATATGAGAATAAAGTATTTTTTATATACAGAGAAAGCATGAGGTAAGGGATTACATCTCAATTTAATTATATTTAGGCATATTGTATTATTATACATCTAATATAATTTTTAATGTGTATATAATGTCCCTTTAACATGTAATATCAAGAATAAGTAATTATAAAATTTATTTTATGTTTTAATTTCAATTATATAATATAATAGTATTTGAATTCAATAATTGTAATAGGAAACAAATTGTTTCACCAAATTTCTATTCATTGGGTGAAACATACACTTCTTTTATTGTTATATTACATGAATCTGTGTATAATTTCTATTAAAAATAAATTGTTTTATATGAACTATTTAAATTTTTATTTACAATAGATACACATAATCTGTTCATTAATTAATTCCCTCTTTAACATTATGATATTTTTAAAGGTTTATTTAAGAATATATTTCTAGTCGAGATTATTTATTGTTACAATTACCGTTAAATGAAATTGTATGATCATAGTTTTATAAGACCTTTTTATCTTATCTTCAAGTCACTAATTAAATTTTAATGTGATATTAACATTTTTCCCCCACCTTAGAAAATAAAATTATAATGAAAATGATTCAATAAAGCCCAGCAACATTTCTCCCTTTGGCAAGGCATATTTTTTAAAACATAAACATGTTTTATAATGATTATATAACAAATTTATTTAACCTTTTCCAAAATTATTTATTAAAATCTATTTTAACCATATTTTCTATTTAAATTTTTTTCAATGTCTTATTTTTATCCCTTCCCAAAAAATTCCCTTCTCTATTACTTTTACTATAAAAAAGTAAAGTTCCTTTTTTATATTTATGTAATTTTATGCCATCATTTCATTGAAGACCGCTTTTTTATTTTCCAATGATATTTGAATGAAAATCATTTAATAAGTTTTTTTCAAATAAATTTATTATGCATACTATTTTTTAAAATGAATATTATATTTTACTAAAGAATTTATTATATATAATGTTAATATATTTCTATACATAAAAGAAAAATCTTGTTGTGCTTGCTCATATGGGTTTATGTTAAATTAATACCATCCTTATTCTATAAATTTATTTTTTATCATAATTATGAATAAGGAATGTATTTCCATTCACATCATTAATTTATATTTTAGATGATAAAATCCTTTGAAATAATAATTATTCATGTGATAATTATTTGATTACATTTCTTATAATCTTTTATATTATTTAACATGGAAATGTGTGTTTCCTAAAACATTCACAATTGTTTTGTATTATGGTGTCTACATAAGATGTTATTTAATTAATTATGAAAATATTTATTATATACATATTCTTTATCTGATATAGATATTTTATAAGGAACATTATTTATGAACTAAATAGATTATAGATATTTTATGTATTTTTTTAACTGGTATGATATGTGTGGGGAATACATATATATACCATTTTTAGTCATTGTTAGCTTCATGGGATGATTCAGTTTGGTTATCTCTAGATAAGTGGGTTGTCATGAAATATGTTTTAAACCGTCATATGAATTTTTTTTACTATATAGGTTATGTATACCTAGCATAAATGGAATCTAATGATTATATATTTTCTATATTTAGAAATATGTGGTTATTATCCATGAGATATTAAATATGAAAAAATATATGGATATATTTATTTCATAGTTTATTTATTATGTTAAATCTTCTTTCATTTATTTACCTTATAATTTTTGTTCTTCCTTTTATTTTCAATATTTTCATGTTATATAAATGTAATGTCTTCAGCAATTTATCATACTAACATATTTAGGCACATTATTCTAATTTTGTTGATTAAATGGAACATGTTATTAGTTATATAACATTCAACAATATTTATGATCAAGGACTCATTATTGATTCATATGTATTTATCACTTATGTGGAAATTGAGCTCATATATATTTTTTATTCTTTTTCGTACATTTCCAAAAAGTTTACATTAGCTGATATGTGGGGATACACTATATAGTATAAATTAATATTTAAATTTAATTATTATGTTATTGTCCTATTAAAAATGTAACATAATAATTATATATATTTTTTGTTTAGTAGGAAAATATATTCGATCGGTTTTTTTAGATGTGATTATTTGTATATTAAGACAATATAATGGCTAGAGGTAATGAATCAGATATTCTAGGTTAAGATAATTATATTTTGTATTAGAAATTTTTATTATAAATCAAGGGAAGTAGATTAATTAAAAAAATATAATATGTAACATAAGACTATGATATATTTAAATTATACCTATAAAAAACATCGTAAATATTTTGTAGGAGTGCGTGTTATTTAATTTTAATGCATCCTTGTACGGAAAAAAAATTTATGTTATTAGACCCCATATGTCCCTATGGGACATAACTCTGTAAAGAGAATGATGGGATTGAAACTAGTGTAAAATAGTATAATAGAATTGTTCATACAACACACATGGTTTGAAACACCCCTAGAATAATCATAAGATAATTCCTATTTTCATTACAAACCATTATCAAATATGTAAATTGATAATGAAAATTAGTAACCTATGATAATCCAATGGTTTATTTGACTGAATATAATATGTCAATTTTTAGAATACATATAAATTTATATTGGGTCATTCCTTTATAATTTTAGATACTCAAACTATACCTTTTGATTTAATTAAATGGATTCAACCTGAATAAATCCTGTAAACATTGAAAAATAAGGGAAATGTGGTAAAAATGGTGAAAAATGGAAATTTGACAGTATTAAATTATTTTTTTATGACATATAAATTCTCCTAAAATATCAATAACCTCATAATCATTAACCAACTCATACACTCTCCAAATAATCGAAGGATATATTTACCTTTGAACTCGATTTATGTCAGCCTTGTAGAAAATAAGGGTTCATTTTTATCATGTAAGAATAATGGATGAAGAATCGTTTGAATTTGAATTAGTGGAAAAATAAAATTATTTGTTTGTTGAATATAATATCATAAAGATAATAATTTCTTAGGATAATGAATATTTTAGTCTATGGAAATAAATATCATCCTGAGGATCAATATATAGTTCATTACCATAAATGCGGGGAACCTATACATTACCTGAGTTTTTTACCTATAATAAAGGGTAACCCCTAGTCAATGTAAGGACATATGTGGCGATAAACTGAATGAAGTACTTATCTATTGTGATTCAAGAAATTTTTTATAGAAATGTTTTAAAAATCAATATTTTTTTGTAAAAATTCATCAATCATATAAGGATTTAGTAAAATTTTAAAATAATTTTTTTTAATAATTACTGTTATATTTATTTATATGATCATGGTTAGAGAGTTTATAGGTAAAAATGTGCTCAAATTAATAAAAAACACTACTTAGGAATCTACAAATAGTAATGAAAATTTTATGGGAAATTTATTGAAAAAATATGTTTTATTTAAAAAGATAATTACTGAATAATTCCATTACTTTTTAAGGAAATAATTTTCCATGAATGTAAAATCATTAGGGTTGATTTGATCATTTAATAAATTTTAATTACAATAAAATATCATTATTATACATTGAATATAATTTTCTTAAAAAAATTATTAAAAGGTATTCTTAATAATTTAATTTATTTCCAGGATTTATATCAATTTTTTTGGGACATTATATAAAAAAAGAAAATATATTATAGAAAAAGGATACTATACATATCGGGTAAAAACCCACCAATTCTAGAAAGTACACATTGCATGAATCCATTACTGAATGGTGGTTGGGGTTTTACACATACCAATAGCCTATGTAAGGTCATTCTTAATATGTAGTTAGTAAAATTATAAGAAGAAAAATATCAATTAAAAAATAGTATAAATTGTTATGGTTTGATATTTCTGTAATAATCATATTGACCATTGAAAATATTTTACGACAATGAGAAATACATGTCACTATATTATGGATATAACTATATTTTCAATGTGAATATTAGTGCTACATTCCTGAAAACAATTTTGGATATTTATTTCATAAAATAAGAATAAAAATTTAAAAGGTCACAAATATTCAAAGTATTGTAATTCTATTTATGAAATAGAAATATACCAAGTAATGATATTTTTTATATTCATGGATTCTAAAAGAAAGTCTCAACATTAGAAAAGAATATTCAAATAATGTTTATTACTTATACCATAATTTCTGATAATATCAAGGAAATTTTGATACCTATTAGATTTAGGTCATTTATGCCCTTTACATTCCATTTATTATTAAATTTCATTTTATTTTTGACCTTAATCATTCTCTATAATTATTTTCATTTTTACTCCATGTTCAAATGTACACTTTCCATGACATTCTTCTATCATTGAATCCTACATATATATTACTACATTTACCTATGTAAACCCATTACATCTTGTTACGATTTTATTGTATTAACTCTCTTATAATATGGTGTATTATAAAGTTATATTTCCAAATTACACATCCATGATTATCTAAATAATGTATAACTATCAGGACACAATTTATTTATGATTGGGAGAATTTAAGACCAACAAATATAAAAATATGAACATAATATATAATAACATATATTACACATAATATAATAACATTTTTTATATACATGTAAAACCATGTTTATAGTGTGTTACATGTAACAACAGGTTCTTTTAAAAGATTGTCTTCCATGCCAGCCCGTGATTTAACAAATACTGTCAAAATATTTCTATAAAATTAAATTTATATGATATCCCATAAAAATTATATTTTTAATATTTTTGTTTAACATTTGATCACATATTCATGAATTAATTAGTCCCCGATTGATTAGAAATGAAAATAAAAAAATGAATATAATGAAATGTTTTTATCGAAAAACAATTATTAGTGTTCATTTTTTTTTAACATAAAAACTAAAATTATTTACTTTTACTGAATGATTATAATTAAATTTAGATATAATATATTTTATATTGAATTTTTACATTCTTTTAATGTATTTTATAGGCTTAGGTTAAGAATAAATCCAATTTTATGATTAAATTTATATATATTTCACTAAAGGCAGTTCTAAAACCTTTTGTGGTGCATATATTTTAAACCTACAATTTGACACATTTATAAAATTTATTTGAAAAAATAAACATTATTTTTGTTATATAAATGATAAAATTATATATGGGTGAATATTTTTGTATTTTTCAAATATTATTTTTTTTCTTGAAGAGTAGTAAAATAATAATGAAATGAAATTGAAAATTGGCAGTTCACGTAAATTATTTTTAAGGATAAAATATAATTTTAAATTGTTTTAGAGAAAATAATGTTAAAAAAACATTTACCAATAAAATTATTTTATTTTAATCAATTTCATATTGAATTTTCAGATAAAAACATTGAAATATTTTCAAAATGTTTTCTTTGAAAACAATATTTCTAGTCCCATATGTGGAATTTATTTTGAAATAAATATCTCCAATTTTGTGAGTTTATTTTTTAAAAATGTATTGAATATTTTGAATCCTAATAATTTATAAATTATAATAGGTTCAACATATTTGTTTACCATTTTTTATTATAAAAATAATTAGTCTTAATTATTGATGTTAAGAGAAAACAAAGTTTTTCATGGGACAAAAAATTAAACATAATGGTTCAAATGACCTAAAAACATCTCTAACACCAAATATATGAAACTATTTCAACCATAATACATCTAGGATCGGGATGAATAAATTATTAGTTCCAATTGACAAGAAAAAATAACGTGAGGAATTATCCCATTTCAAAAATTACATGAGTGCCACTCACCCCACTTGTAAAGGATGTTATCCAAAAACCCATCATCACACATTGGAAATAAATTTGTAGGAAAAATCCTGGTCCATGTAACGCCAAAAAATCACTCCCTTCATACTAGAAGTGTTATCATGAGAAAAAATCCATTTTATGATAAAATTAGGTCAATCCCAATGAGGATACCCGAAGAAAAGGTAATGTTCTTAAAAAAATATTTTTTATATAATTCCAGTTCCCTCCTCCTCCAAATATTATTATACCATGATTATATATGAAACATATCATATTAAAAATATTGATAATTTTTCAAAATAATTTAATGTCATAAAATTCCATAGAAGTCGATCACAATGGTTATCAAATAATCCTTCGTGAGTAAAGTATAATATCATCTCACGAACCAATATAGTGCATCATAACCTTTCAACCATTCAATTTTGAAAATAATGATTTATTTTTAGTTTACATATGAGATTTATTTTTTATATATCATTTTTTTTGTTAATTATAATATCAAAAATAAAATCATGCCTTCTATTTAGGGGGAATACAGTAACATCACTCTTATGTATGAAAGATTACAGCATCCCCTAGAAATGTTATTCAGTTTCAATTTCCATTGAACGTATTGTGGATTGAATTGATAAAAATATATGAAATAAAAAAAATATTTATACAAAATTATAATATATATATGTAATTAAAATTTCATATTATCAATATGAAAATAAAATGAAAACAACATTTATGCATAAGTACAACATGCCTTATAAATGAATTGAGTATTTAATTTAGTATTACCAAATTTTATTTATTATTATAAATAAATATATAACAAATATATTTTATATTTGAATAATTTTTTTCATTATGGAGAGGATTAAATAATTGTAAATGTATGATGATCAAAAAATTAACACGTCAAAACATATTTTAAAAAGAAGAAAATGAACACAAAAAACAATGTAAATAATGAAGGATTATTTATGAATGAGTAATAGTATTTTATTAAATGGTGTTATGTGAAAAAGGTTCCTAGATACCATGAGATGGGGGTGAATTGGGGTATGAATATTCTTTTCAATTTTTCCCCCACGAAGTCTTGAACATTATATTACAAGGGTCTCATTTTATGATCTCAATTATTAATTTCATTTCTATTTTTACATGATGATGATGTAATAAAAGTAAAGCAGTAATGCTTTCACAAAGACAGAAATATTTTCCTTGGTTCACCTTTACTAGGTACATCCAAGGATCATACGTAGATGATATGTTGATGTACCAAAATCCCTATGCAACACTACCAATAATGAGTACAATGTTCAGGATAGATCTTATATACCCAGGCTCATGTCCTTTACAATGATAAGGATCTACTAACTAAATTCCCAAGGGTCAATCTCTATGGATCTTTCTATGGATCATTACTAATGGAAAGGGTCATTATTTTCTCTTATGTCACTCACTACACTTCAAAAAGATGCGACACAATGTTTATCAATTTGTAGGTCAAACACAGTTTATGGAAAAGTAGGTCCCTTAATTTTCATGAATTCAAGCATCCTCAACTATTGGTATATGCTCTATTGAAAGTTATTTTTCACCCACAGTTGAATTATACAATCCCGGGTACTGCTAGGCACTAGAAAATACATTTCTAAACAAATTTGAAGCTTTCAAAAGCTTCCTTGTGTCTTTTGTGAACCGCCTACCTATTCTGCACACGGTGTTCCAAGAATGGTATGTGGATATCCAACTTCATGAACTACTACCTCTTTTGTTATCATCCCCTTTCCATGAACTACCTCTTACATCCTTATCACATATTTCCTTCATGTACCGACTCCAAAAAATCCTTTTCATAACCCCTTCTATCCATGAACTATTCTCTATTCATGGAATGTCTTCGCTTCAACGTACCAGAGATCCCCCTCTACTTACTTCTTTTGGAAATATCTCTCTTTCTCATACCATGGATTCATCATCCATGTTCTGAGTCCTATTCGGATTACATCTCTACACTTAAATAATTTGGCATAATTACTTCTGCAGGAATCACTTTATCCTTCATAGGATTTCCCTCGTGAAATTCCTTAGGACTTTTCCAAATTCATGGCGCAAAATTGTGTTCTATAATGTTGTTCATTTTCCAATGTAATTGATGGGATTAGAATATCTTATATAGGAAATTATATCCAAATAATTTCTAATCCATGATTTACAAAATATTTGATTTAGCCCACATCGCATACATATCCTTCTGCCGCTACGAACCAGAAGCCACCCATGAAAAATGATTCCAACTCATTCTGCATACTGCCTTCACTCTTACAAGGTAGATCTACTCCCCTGAAAAAATTCCATCGTTGTACATCATCCCCTTCCTCTGCGATCCATTTTTGCTATCATGACCCGCTTCCATGAACCATTCTTGCTACCTGGTACGCGGTGGCATACCCTTATAGGACATGGTACCCAATCCATGTCTCGGTATCCTCTTTCCAATTCATTTTCTGATTTCATTTTCAATTTCACGATTTTGAGGCCCCATTATTTGGAAAAAATATGGAAACTACACCACCATAAAAACCATTCTTTGAAAAACACCTACCGTACTCATTTGCATTCATCTGGCTTTATCAACAAACACAATGACACCCCAAAATTTACCAGGGTATACCTAGAAGGATTTTTTCCAAACATTATCACGCTTTGGGTTCATCGACAACTATTCTCAATGAAATTCCATACATTTTTATATCTTTTTATAGCTCCTTCCATCTTCAACCATCTTTCACCTTATGCATTGAAGATAGTTATGAAGGATTTACTTAACAAATAATCTAATCCCACATGATCCATGTTCAATGTGAGAAACAATTTTATAATGAAAATGTCATCAATGAACCACTTTATTGATATTTTTCAACAACTAATATCATAATGATACATGGATACCAATGAAGTGCTTTCATCACGAACCTCAACAGTCGGGATATATAATAATTGAATGATTACTTCTTGGATCATCAGATTTAATTATCCCCTATATTATACATCCTCTAACCAGCTTCAGCTCATCATCAACTCCCCCAATCTCACTGCTCTACATAACAGCTTCTCCCCATTTATTTTCATTTCCTATGAATAGTCACAATTTCTCTCCCATTGTCAACTAACCTCAATGGCACTTCGTGGTTGTCTTCAATATGGTAAAAAACACATACATGGACATTAGTGAAAGACACATCTTACATTGTGGATATGGGGTCCCTCAGCCACACATAATCAAGTGTGGGATGTCAACTGGACTCCTAGAGCTAGTCGAATCCTTTCCAATGCTTCTTTGGGTAAAGCCTTTTTCAGAATTTCCTCAACATGTTTTTCTGTAGGCACAAACTAGAACATTACAAAACTTTTCTCTACCTTCTAATTGATCAAATGATAATTTATTTCAATGTGCTTTGTGCATGAGTGATGGACTGGATTTTTTCTATGATTTATAGAAACTGAATTATTATAATGGATTCTGATCGGGTATTTCAATTCAATTCCCATATCTTCAAGTTGATTCACCATCCACAATAGTTATGTGTTAGCTTAAGTAGTCATGATGTATTCATCTTCTACAATGCTTGAAAAAATGTAATATTTTTATCTTCTTTACCATGAAATACAAAACCCTACAAGGTAAAAGGAACATCCAAATGTTGTTTTCAAAGCATCTGGTGAACTGGTGAAATCTGCAACTGTATATACAAATAACTATGTATAAGATTTTCCATTATACATTAGGCCCAAATCCAATGTTCCATTGATATACCAAATAATTTTTTTTCATATAATCATTTGGCTCTCATTTGGATTACTTTGTTACCTTACTTCTTGGAATGTAGAAAATAAAATACCAGGCCTTGTCGATGTCAGGTACAATAGAATTCTAATGATTTTCCTATATTATGGGACATTGATTTTATTTTCATAATAATCCCATAATAGTTTCAGTTTGGTAGAAACCGGAGTCTTCATCCCTTTATAATTATCCACTCCAAATCATTAAAAAACACATAGGAATATTTAGATTGAGAGATGATTGTTCCATTCCTTCCTTACATCACCTATAAAGTAAGGAAAAATGTCTACTCTCCAATCATCAGTATTTCAAACTCACTTTCCATTAATTTATAAAAATGCATGTATTTTTCTTTATATAATATAACAAAGATTATATTGTTGACATAATGTTTCACCATCCACCTTTTACTACTAACATTTTTGAAATACAGATTTTAATTAACTCCACCATGGAAGAAACTGAGTTTGATTGGAAATGGATCAGTACATGAATACCATACTCTTGGTGTTTTCTTCAAGCCTCCTATTTCTTTATTAAGAGGAAAAAATATTTTCTCATATACATCAAAATGAAAAACATATGGTTGCTAAATTTAGACATCTTCTTCTAGAACTCCATTATGAAAGGATGACTTGACATCCTTTTGGAAAACCTTTGTCTTTCATTGCACAATTATGGCCATGAATAATCATATTGTCTCCTTCATTTAAACAGGATCAAACATCTCATCAACATCAATACCAACTATATGAGAGTATCCATTTCACACCAATACTTCTTTGTTTCTAATGACAACATAATCTTCATTCGTTTTTTTGTGAAATACACCCCTTTTCCAGTTGACATTTTTGTCTTCTAGTCTTGAATCAATTTTCCATGCCTGATTCTTATCAATTTGGTCAATCACTTCCTTCATTTCTTAAACAAAATTATCATACTTAGCAGGATAATCATAGAATATAGGGTCAACTTGTGTTCAATATGATGATTTTTTTAGATAGTCCATTCTTCTTATCTACATTGGTGATGTCTGATCACCAAATATATTCTTCTTTCAATTTCATCTCTTCTCACTGGTCTCTAGGAAGCCACTAATAACATTTGTGGAATTAAATTAGTCAAATTACTATATTATCAATTAATTTCATCAACTATTGAATTTCTTTACTAAATTTCATTTGATTAAAAGATATAATGATCGCCAAAGGACATCCAACTCTTCCGATACTGGGGCCCTATATTTTGACCCATAGAAATTCTTCTCATCTTGCATCATTTGGTCTTATATAACACATGGAATTGATCCGTCAACAACACCTATATATCTATTAGGTCATAAATCAACGTAATAAACAATAGATAATGTCAATAATATAATGAAATTCTATTTCTCTTATTTTATCCCTTTATTCTTCAACTCTAGTATTAGATTTGAATAAATTGAATCTCTAGAGAATGTCACATTGAACATTCTCATCATTTGATGCGACTTCCACTCATACTGTATCTCATTAAAACATACCAAAAATAAATCAGTAGTTTCCATTATTTATATTCATATGGAGAGGGGTTCTTCTATATTCCTCAAGATAAATATTGTGGTTGATCCTCATCGTAAAACCCGTTGATTTTTTCATGAAAAGCATCACAACCATTCCTTTCCTCCTCCAATTACCGAGCCAACTTCAAATGTTTTGGACACATGACTCAGAATTCATTACCCACATGCTGAGTCTTTTTATGATATGTAGATTCAACATGCGTGTCCTTTCTAAAAATTGTGGGTTTAAACCAAATGGTAAACATTTCCTTATTTGATGTT
This sequence comes from Viscum album, assembly GCA_963277665.1. Lineage (NCBI taxonomy): Eukaryota > Viridiplantae > Streptophyta > Magnoliopsida > Santalales > Viscaceae > Viscum > Viscum album. Next base: position 1,252,118,121 of record OY728150.1, on the reverse strand, counting down.
CCATCATTCGACCATTTCCCTTGATTTCTTATCTGAGTATGAATCTCTATGCTTATCAGATTACCTTACTCCTCCATCCAATGTATGGATCTTCCACTCTCCTACACATCACTTTATGGAATATGAAATGTGAATTTTTTGAATTAATTATTTGATCATTTTTCTTTTTTTAGAAATTTTATTAACGATAAATTTTTCAGCTACTGGTATATCCTCTAATGAAAGTAAATTCTTATTACTCACAGATGAAGAGTCTCCACTCTTCTTCTTCCAATTTTTTTTTATGTTTTTGTGATTCCCATCAGGCTATAAGTCTGTTATTTAACATAACACTCTCTCAAATAGTGTTGTATTTATAATTATACATCATTAGACATGGGAAACTCCTTTTGAGTTTCTTTTAATTTCTTTCTTTCTTTTAGCTACAATTTCTTTCCAAATTCCCTGATCAGAACATATAAAACATCTTCCATCAATCAAATACATCATTTCATCATTTTTCAGCTGAGATGTTGGGGCAACTTGAATTATTCATATGAAATTGAGATTCTGAGCACCCTAATACACACTCATTGTGTGTCCCATTCTTCCATAGAAATATCATCTGATGAATTATTTCATATAAGATACCATTCATTATGAATTCTCATGATGCATCTTTTTAATATTAGATTCAGTAAAATTTATATCATCACAACATGAATTGTATTCCAATAAATCAATGAAAAATCATGAAGTGTGCCCGTGCATTTAATAAAAATATAAAATTATTTCATTACTTCTTGTAAAATAATTTGTACTTATGTATCTTGAACCTACATGATTTTTCTAATCTCTTGACCTTTTTAAAACATTCATCCACCAATACATGGAATGAGATTCCTTAAATCCCATGCAGTTTTTTCCAAAATGTATAGCCGTTGAGATCAGAATATATGTTCTTTTTTATCTTTAGAAATAATATAATATATTTTATTTTCTTCTTCACCTACTAAAGGATAATAAAATATAAATTGCAAGGCTTCCTTCTTTATAGGATTTGTGACATTGGATCACAACATTTTGTTCGTTACTTATTCTAACTCATCTTCGAGTTGTTGAATCATCCTATCCCTTGATTCAAGTTGAGAATATTGTTCTCTCTTGAGGTTTTTCCCTCAACTCATATCATCTTCAAATTCAAGTGTGATCTTATCCACTCTATCACATTGCTCCTTTAAATTCAATTTTTATTGAGAAAAAAATTAGCAAAGCATGTATTCTCATGTTGAACCCTTTTCATTTCCTAAACTAAGTCAAAATTTTGTGTAGTAGGATAATCATTTCTATCTTTTAAACAAAGAATTTTTTCTAAGTTCATATTCATTCACATTCCATTATCTTAGAGATTTCCTATCTTTGAACAAAAAATTTGGATCCCCTCACCTTGAGGTTCATTCTTCTCTCTAAGGTCAGTGGGAAAATTGATGAGCCTTTGATTTATTCCTCTTTGCATATTGGTCTCAGTCTGTAGTTATTGGATCTAGATATTATTAGATTTGATTTCTTCAGTATATTTTTGATCCAATTCCTTTGTTTTATATAGATCTAACTATTCTGGACTTCTTGGTGATTCATTATCATCAGTACTTTCATCAGCACTTTGTATTTCAAGTTCATAAATCATTCTTGCAAACATCATTGAGTGATTCTATCTCTTCCATACCTGATTCATCCAAACCATTATTCTGAAAACTATTGGATTCCATAAAATCTGTAACAAATTTTCCTTTTACATATCCACACAGAGGGATACATCTTGACTTCTGCTTCTTCTTTATATTTCTTCTCTATTCCATGAAACACCATCATAAGAGTAGACTAAATCTTTCACATCATAAATTTGAAAACCCATATTTTTTAACCCAAATCTTGATATAAGACTCCTTATCTCTGATACCAATTGTGAAGTCTAAAAGAAGACTACATATGCTGAAATTGGGTGTAAATCAGGGTATGAAGATTATTTTCAAAATACATTTCCCCATGGGATCTTGATCTATTTTTTAAAGGGTAAATTGGTATATTCTATAATGATAATGTTGTTTCAATCTTTATCTGATGATGATGAACTAAAAGTAATTCAATAATGCATGCATAGGGATGAAAAAATATTACATGGTTCACCATCACTTGACTTCGTCCAAGGAGCATACACCATCAATGTTTTTGATGTACCAAATTCACCAAGTCTCACTTCCATTAATGAGTGCAATACTCGGGAAATATGTTCTATCCACAAGCTCACTGCCATTACAATGATTATGATCTACTCACTATATTCCCCAGTTTCACTCCCTATGCCTCTTTCTCTAGCTCACTACCAATGGAAAGGTTCACCAACATTCCATTACTTATCTCACAACTCTTGTTAAGGAATTCATACATCGTTTATTGACATGTAGGTCAAATATAGTTTATGGACATGTAGGACTCTTCATTTTCATGAATTATTGCATCCTAAACTATTGGTAGATGATATGTTGAAGTACCATTTTCATCCATATATGAATTTCACCTTACTGGGTATATCTACGTATCAGAAAATACATTCTAAAACCGATTTAACGATTTCACATGCTTATCTGTGTCTTCCGCAAACATGATGCATCTTCTGCGTACTGTGTACTGGGAAAGGTACTTGGACCGCCTTCTCTACATACTATTGCAAATTCCATGAATCTACTCTTACTATGGACTACCTATTCCTTTGTTGTTGTGTACTGCCTCCACATACCGACTATGCTAACCTCCTTTGTATAACCCCTCATGTCCTTGAATTGTTATTCCTTTTTCGTGGACTATCATTGCTTCCACGTACTAGACCTCCCCCTCCACATAACGCATGAGGAATTATCTCTTCCATGTATTGTAGATTCCTCCTCGACATTCTGAGTCCTTTGCAGATTACATCTCACCACATAAATCCTTTGGTGGAATTTCTATCTTGCGAACCACTTTAGTTGTTGCAAGATTATCCGTCAAAATCCTCCTTTGGAATTTTCAATATTCCCATAGAAAAAATGTGTTCTTAAATTATGTTCGATATCTACATTAATAAATGGGATTTTAAAATCATGTATATGTGATGATATTAACAAAAAAACTCTAATACACGATTTACTAAATCTTCGATTCAGCCTCCACTGCATACCAATCATAATGCTTCCGCAAACTGCAAGACACCATGTGATCAATTTTTCCCACTCGGTCTGCATATTTCCTTTTGTAATACACTGTTTGTCTTTTAAATGATGAAATGCCATCCATATACTACATCACCTTCTGCAGTGAACCATTTTTAGGTTCTCAAACCACTTCTTCATATCATTCTCACGGCCTGGTACGCAGCCATGTACCAATCCCGAACATAGAACGTGATCCATCTCAGAGGCTCCTCATTTCTATTCCTTTTCTGATTTCATTCTATAATCTTCACAAAAATTATAGATTTTTAGGACCCAAAATTTGGAAAACACTGGGAAAATATCGCCCCATAAAAACCTATCTTTGAAAACACCAACCATAATCATGTGAAGTCATTGAGCTTTGTTAACAAACACAATCACACCCAAAACGATCTGAGGGAACACCATGAGGGATTTTTTACCAACAGAGGGTTATAAATAAAATTAAATTTTTAGATCATTTATTTAATAATTTAATAACTTTTTTAAAACCACTATAATGGAATTTAATAAAATTAAGATAAAATGGAATGTGTGAGGTATAAGATTCCATATCAATTTCATTTCATTGGTACATATGATATTTTTGTGCCCTTAATTTTTGTTTGGATCGAATACTACATAGTTGACACATAATTTCATGAATCCATAATTATTAGTTATATTTTTTTGTTTCATTTTGAACAATTTAATATATAGGTATTTGAATTAATATTTACCAAGTGCTAAATATTTTTTTAACTCAATCTTATTTTATTAGGGGAACCATCAACATCATTGATTATGATCTTATATGATTATGTTAATGATGACCAGTAAATATATATTTCCATAATTTTACATAATTTATGATTATTTAAACTTTTTTCAACTAATCAATTAATTGATTAATTTCCACTACAATGTTATGTTAATTTTAAGGGTTTACTTTACAATCTCATTCTATTCGATATTGTTTATACTTGAGTTTCCATTAAATAAAATTATTGGATCATTATTTATAAACAATTATATTTTAAATTAATCTGTTTATTCAATAAATTTTTCATGTTATATTACCATTTTCACACACTTGAGATATTAAAATTATTGATAATTTGTTTTCACAAAAACTGACATCATATTTACCTCCTAATGGAAATATATTTTCTATATCACTATAATTAAAAAAAATAGTTTATATATTTTTTTACTTAACCATTTCAAAATATTTTTTAAAAAGATTGTTTATCTCAATTTTTATTTTAAAAGTAAGTATTCAAATGAATCATTATATCACTTTATCAACTATTTGATTTTGTAATCTTTTTACAATGAAAACAGAATGTTGTTTTTTACCTTCCAAGAAATTACCTACAATCAGTTCACTGAACTTATTTTTCAATTTTATAAATATTTTATCAATGAAATTTTCAAAATATTGTTTTAAAATAAAATTATTTTTTGAATTTTTTCAAAATGAAGTGGATGTTTTCTTCATGATAATTTTTAAATATATTTATATTTTATATGAATTCATCGACAACAAAAAAACCATTATTCATAATGAACTGGGTATACATAGTGTTTATATCATCTTAATTATTTATATGGATAGATTATGATAATTATGTATAAAGAATGATTTGAAATTCAATTAGATAAATTATTTTTTAGTCAAATACTTTATATTGAAATGGTCAATATTTGTATCATTCTTATAAAATAAATTTACCATAAATATTCATATTATATATCATGGATATTTGTATTTCCAAATGTAACAACCCATATTTATAATGAATGTATATATTGTTAGTTTTTTATATTGAATATATTTTAATCACTGTAATGGTATACTACGTTCTATGGAAGATTTGAGGGGTTTTTAAAGATTCATTGAAGCTAGGATTTCTAAAAATGTTCACTTCCGGTTGGGCCACACGGTTACTAGAAACTATGCAACCTAGGCTGCACAATTAGTTTAAACCATGGAACTGTAGATATGTGAACATTCATGGTTACAATGTTTTTCTACAACAATTTAGGCCGAACTGCATGGCCATTTATTATACTACAGATGTTGGGAAGATAATTAATGTATAGATTTCATGTAGTTTTCAAATTGTGCACAAAAAACATGAATAGTGGTATTTGGGAAAAAATTACCACCCCTAGATAAACATTATTTTTAATTTGTCCTCCTATATTTTTTGGCCTATATTCCTCACATGGGTTCTAAAATCCCTCCCCCAGAAACAATCACTTACATATCCATTATTCAAAAACTAATCATTCATCTAAATGAATAATTATGAATCATACGGTAAGGGAAACTATACCTAAGATTCATATCTCAATTAATCATTAGATTTCATGCGCTATTTAAACATAGAATCATTCACAATATTTTTAGAGAATTTTAATTAAAATAATATCTCTTCCAACCCTCTTTGAGTGTATGGTCAATCTCAATAATGTATTTTTCTGTGGCCATATAGTAGGTTGTCATATTTTTTTCCTTTAGTATTTTGGTCATTTCATATTTATTCTATCACGCCATTTGTAGGGAATTCCTGGGATTCATTATTGTGTTGATTCCATCTTGAATAAATGACCTTATATCATCAATATAGTTTAATTGGTACTTATTTATGGGTCTAGACATTTAAATTTAACTATAGAGATACCAATAAATCTGCCTCCTAGAAATTGGTCATTTTGGTAAAATGGGTCAAAATGCATGAAACCCAATTTAGGGTACAACATGAATTTTATATGAAATATCTATTGAATCATGTTTAATTAATTTATTCCAAGGATCCTTAAAGGGAATTGAATCCTTTAGAATTTAAATTTCCAACATGGTAATTTGAGTTGTCACATAGTAATAGTCTTATCCCACATGACTTATAGTGAAATTTTCAACATTTAGACAAATTGGATAGATTGTATTGTATTGGGAGGTGTGGGTGTGATGAATATAACAATAATGATGAGTTGGTTTTGATGTTTTTATTTCAAGGGATGGCATGGAATTTCCCTGGTTTATATTTTATTAATAAGCAACCATATGAAACAAACTGTTTTTCTGAAATGAATTATATATATATATATATTGAAGTCGGGCCTTTGTCTATGAATTCTGTTATTTGATTAAAGAAAAATAAGGTTCTTTGAATTTTTTGATTATGGTTAAAGGAACACTTGAAAGGTTTTTCTTCATGTGGCATGTGATATAATTATTCATTTCTTGGTTTCATTGATAAATGCTTGATTACAAGACACAAGAGGTAACACGTTGTGATAATACTACTTAATGCGAATATAATTATGAATTTTAATTTGATGCATGATTGGTTAATTAATAAATTATTGTGTTTATAATTAATAATTATTTTATATAGGTCATGGAGCTAGGGAACCATGAGAGTCATTGGGATGGGTGACTAGGGGAGATTTTCATAAAGAGAAATGGGATTTACTATTAGTGCTCCATATGAGATGGATTCCATTTGGTACATCCCATTCCTACCCATAGCTAGAGCTATGGGATAAACTCTGAGAGATACCCTATTGATGTATGATAGTGTGGACAATTGATTCCTACCATTACATGCATGCGAAGAGACCAAGATAGATCTGGAATATGGGATTTGGGAAAGACCGTAAGAGCTACCCCTATAATTGGATGACATTGTATTATGGCTCAAACCATAAAAAAATATAAATCTATAAATATAAATATATGATTATAATAGATAAATGTTTAATGTGACATGATCAGACATACCAGCCAAGGGAAAATGTAGGTAGACCCACCAAGTGTTCTTTAGGAACCTAAGTGGGAGGTTATTTTATTATTCAGTATTGTTTTACATTCCTGATATTTCCTGCACACTTTAGCTCACAAGAACCAACATAAATTACACATATATACTATTAGTGTTGGCCTACTATGATTTTTCATTTCACACCATACTAAGGATACCTTTCAAACTCAAAAATATTATTTTGATGAAGGTATTATAATGGAAAATTCATTCTTATAGGTAGTTGATATACACTAAATATATGGATCATAGGAGAAGCGGTTTAGACAAAGTCTCAAGATGAAAATGTATAATTTTTTAATACTTTGGTTTCCATTTGTAATATTGTATATAATGATTGTATATTCTATTCAATTTCTATAATATAATCATTACATGCATCCATATATTTACTATACACTAATATTGATTATTTGGGTAATTTTATTTAGTTGTTTTGTTTTCCGCTATTATCTATTTATTCTGGTTCTATTTACTATATCTGTGTATTTACCTTATGATTTGGATAATATTATACATTCATATATCCTATGTGATGCTATGAAATGAGTCTATTTTCTCCCCATAGTACAACCTTTACACCTTCGTTACTAGTGGACAACCATTGGTGTGTGAGGATATGTACTTGAGGTCTTTTGGCCAACAAGATCTGGGCAATGGGATAATTGGAATATGGGTCAAGGACATCAAAATGAGTTATTAGAGGGGTTCAATTCGTTATTTAAAATGTGGAGATAATAGATTGGATATTTTTAAGCATTTGTAACATCATCTCAAGCTGTTATGTGTGTCACAAACTCTTGCCTGATGTTAAGGCCAAGTTGCTTGAATTATCACTTTTTTAGGTTTATGGTTGTTTCTATTGATATAATTTTTGCATTTTTTGCGTCATATATTTTAGGATGTTATTAATAATGATGTTATTGTAATTATGATTTCATCACCATGACCCAATGAAATGAGGGTTATTTATTAAAAAATCTGTCATCATAGGAAGATAATGAAATATAGGTCATGCAACATGCCATTCAATGCGTAATTTTCAGTGATCATTTCATGTTCCATGTTTTCAAGGAAATATTATTTACATTAAATTATGATGAAATATATTTCAAGATCAATAATGTACGATTTTATGAGTTTAAGATGGTTCCAATATTTAATTCTTTATGAGTACGGGCCCTTACAGATTGGGAAGTAGAATTCCAGGTACCTCAACCATTTTAAAGTGGTATAATTTCATGAATATGCACAATTTAAAAAACATTGATATCCAAGTGAATGAAATATTTTAATTTATATGGTGCATGGGAAAATATGTACTAGAAATTATATATCATTGGATTCATCAAATTAAAATGTCCTAAAGGTTTAAATGAAACAATTATCAGATTGGAAATGACATATAATAGGAGAACAACAATCTTGGTCATGAATAACCAAAAAATACATTGAAACATAGACGTGGTAGTTTTTAATGATCTTTCCTATATTATTAATGTCTTCTATGGTATTTTAGAACACCTATTCTTGAATTTTGATGTTGTTCAAGAGGCAGGATCATTTTTATAGGAACGATTTAGAACCTATCCAAGATTTTTTATGCAATCTTCTAATTTTCATGATTATTTTATAAGATAATCATTTGGAATTTCAGCCATATTAATCCCTAAAATCCGAAAGTCATGCGACTAGAAGGCAGGGACGATCATGTTTTTGAGATGGCAGGCCTTGAGCCTCCATTCATTTCTCATATCAATCAACTATTAGATCCTCTTCCTTTACCAAAATTGTGAATGGTCGCCCAGATTTAGGAGGGTTTTCTATATATGATACGACATATGAATGGAATAGTGTGACCATCCTATATTATGAAAGAGTTGACTCATGGGATTCAACCATAAAATCATACCACCATTTTGGGGGATGGAATATATCAGTCCATGATATATTAGATTTAAGTGATCATTTCAATATTTTAGCCTCAACAAACACCACCATAGCAGTGGGTCAAGCTGGAAGGTTACATTATATTTTACTCCAATAAGAAGTTGTGGGATGTCATCACAATGGTAGATCTTAGTTGATTGATGGTTTGGGATTATTTTTAGAGCCACTCCTATGTAAAATTCAATCCACATATTTTGAAGGATTATAGAACACAAGAATTTATGAACATGTTGTTGGGGAAAATGTTTTTTAAAGAATACCCATTTAGTTTCACTAAGATTTATCATTTATATTTATTTGTTGTTGTGGATGGTCAGATGGATTCTAGGAGATTATAGGATGGATTCTCTTACACCATCCAATTACATTTCAAAGGGATCATAATGATGATAATTTATAATACTGTTAAACATGACATAATTATAGAGTAGTATCTACGATAGTCTGATGGTGAGATGCATAGTGGTTCAGAAACGATGGAATACATTTGAACTTAATCTATTTGAAAGAGGCATTTGGAGGATTCTGATAGAGAATGAATCTTTTAGGATCATAGTATTGAATTTTATTTTATCTGTCACCACTATGGAGAGATATGGAACTTCTAAGAATAATATCTATGGGATATATTTTAGTGCATAGGTTGTGGTATGATGGGTCATCTCCTTTTTTCATTATTAATTTCCCAACAGTTCCTATAGAGTGGTGAGTAGATAATGAAACCATCTATTATACGTCGTAATATCCTAGTATCCTCAAAATTATTTTATGATATTCTTGATTCATACACATTTCACTGAGTTATGTCAAAGGAATATCACTATGAGTTTGGGCTTTGACATTGACTAGTATCTTGTTGTCTTGATACTAGATACACCCTTTGGTATAAGCTCATAAGGAATAATCCAATGTCATAATTTTACCCTCTAAATAAGAAGATACCTATACCTATCCAACCTATTAATCCTCAATGTGAAATGATTTGATGTAATAATTTGTATGTACTGGTTAGTCCCCTATAGAGCATGTATTGAATGCTATTATCTAAGGGTGAAGTTTACATTACCATAGTGAATTGCAAATTGGCATAATGAAAAATGGGATGATCGAGCATTATGGTTAGTACCATTGTAAAAGAACATGGGTAATGGGATAACATAGGTTTCCAGTCTTTATCTTGAATATCAGGGGTTACAAGACATTGAATTGCCTCCTCTAATTATGTATTTCAACGACCCCTTTTTTGGAAAACTTCTCTAGTCTACCTCAAGTTTGAGATGTATATTTTACTATTAAGATTATACCCAAAACAACATATGTGGACATTATACCTTATAGGATTGAATCTATGGAGGATATAGTGAACAAGTATAAATTGGATTATGTAGAGGAGAAATGATTTATATGCTCTAATACTTCTACTTGGTGTTCTCTAGTTCACATTCCAATATGGTTGGAAGTACCAATATTCTATTGGTCAATTACAATAGGTAAAATTTTCATAATATAAAGAACATGTATGCACTACCTAGAATAGACAACTTCTTTGATGGGATCTGAGGAGAGAATGATTTTTCAAAGATAAATCTGAGGTCAAGCTATCATTATGTGAATTTCATGATTTTGGACATACCATTCAAAGCTTTTAGAATCATGTATGGTCTCTCTGAGTACGGAGTATTTCTATTCGGAATCACAAAAACACCTAGTCTCTTCATGGATCATAAGAACTGTGTCTTAAATCCATTTATATATTTATTCTGTGTTATTAATGATATAATTGTGTATTATCTCTCTAAACATGACCATGAAGATAATCTTGTGATAGGGTTGAATACATTGAGATTGAATCAGCTCTATTCACAAGATAGTAAATGCACTTATAGAAAGATAAAGTCCACATCCTGGGTAATCTCATACCAGAGTTAGTAGTTTTGGTTGAACTATAAAATGTTAGAGTTGTGGTTCCATGGTAAAAGCAGAAGAAAGTCGTTGATATGTTTTTCATGTGGATTTTTTTATATTACAAATGCTTCATCTTGGATTTCTCACACCTTGCAATGCCACTTACGGTATTGAAAATGAATGGTGGGAAATCATAATGGTCTAATGCCTGTGAATCATCCTTTAATGATTTGATGATCTTCTTTTCTTCATCAAAAATAATTGTTCTTCATAAGCTAGTTAGGTCCTATACATTCTACTATGAAACATAATTTATTGGGATTAGATCTGTTCTAATGCAGGCTGAGCGAGTTGTTGCATATAGTTCTTTCCTGGTAAGGCATCACATGTAGAATTCCCTAATATAAGATCTTGAGTTCCGTAAAGTTGATCATGCATTACCTTGTTAAAGAAACTATATTTATTGTATAGATTTTATAGACTCTCTATAATAAAAAAATCCCCAAATACATCTTCATAGAAAAGGATCCAAATTTCAAATTGTGTAGGCTAGTTTAGTTCCTACAACCATATGATTTTTTATTTTCCTACATTCCATTGAATGTGAATTCAATATATGATTCTCTATGCCAGATGACTCAGGCATAAGTAGTTCCGAAATCCAATGATGAATGGAATCTTAGCACAATTTTCAAATAGATTCACATTGATGATCATGAGGACCATGCTGAGACTATTCTCTCATCGTTAGTGGTGGTATCATCAATTATAGAATGGGTACTATTGAGAAAACTATATGATATTGATGGTTTGGTTCTATGGGATATTTCCTTTCATTTTGACACATATTCTGGTTGGAAAATGAATTTGTATTATACTCTATTCTTCTACGATCGTGTATATGTCCTGGAAAACATTAGAAATGAGTTGATGCAGGACTTTTGTGCATCTTTAAGGGTGGTTAACCTCGGTGTCACTAAAATGTATCGTGATCTCTAACACCAATATTGGTTGCCTAGAATGAAACATGAGATATCTAGTTTCAACACTCAATGTTCCACTTTTCAATAGTTTAGAGAAGAACATCATCATCAGAAAAGGATTTGTCATTCATTTTCAATACATGAGTGAAAATGGGATTATGTTTCATTGGATGTCAGGAATGGTTTATCTAGATCACCCTAAAGAAACAACATATTTTCGGTTGTTTATGATCGTATGATGATGGTCGTATAGTTTCTGCCTATGCAAGAGACCTTCTTGATAGATGATCTAGGATGGTTGAACATCAATGATATGTTATGTATTTTTGGATATCCTTATTCTATCACTTATTAAAAGAATTTTTTTTCATTTCAACGTTTTGTAAAGGGTTGGAGAAGGACTTGGGTGCACAGGTACTTTTGAGAATGACCTATAACACCTAGTCTGTGTGACCATCAGAGTGTATATTTTAGGTACAAGAGGATATTCATTTTTTTCGCTAAATATATTTGTGGTTTGTGAGAGAAACACATTACTATTGTGAAATTACTTAAAAATAATATATATTAGGCTTCCAATGAGATGGTTCCCTAGGATTCTCTTTATGGGAGGGCTCACCTATGTGTTGGCTAGAGGTAGGGAATGAATATTTTTACATACCATGTCTCATGGAGAAAAATATTGAGCAGGTCTAGCTGATTAGAAGATGCATATTGACAGCATAGTAATTAAAACTGACTTATGACAACTAATGCTATAATCCTATAGTGTTTCATGATTGAGGCTATGTATTCTTGAATGTATCACCCAGTTTGAAGAATATATATGTATTTGGAAGTATTGTAAGCTCCCAATGAGGATTTTCTGATCCATCGAGGTTGTGAAGTGAATCAGTGAAGTGGATTACAGGATGTAACACTTTCAAAGATACCAATCTATGTATGATTTCTAAAATATATTTTAGATATACCTATCCTATCCATAACTGAATCACATCTTTCTACCCGTTGAGGTAAAATTGTGTATGGATGCGTCATTCGATGTGTATCTGATGCATATATTGATATGAGATTTATGACAATCTGTGGTACGTCTATTCAAATTTTTTGGACTCTATAGTAGAATAAATGAGTGTAAGATGATACCTAGAATTGGAAAGCTGATATACATCAAAATTGAAAAATCCCTTAGATGACAATACATATTTACCCTTAGATGTCCAATTCCTGGATGAGTTGATTTATGGAGGGGTGTATAATCAATCATCCGTTTCAAAAAAGGTATGTACCATTATATTTTAATTTTTAATAATTAATTTATTCATGGTAATAGTATAATATGTCCATGTGAATGCATGAGGACTGTCTGAGGCTTCTTCGAAGACCGTATTCCAAGAATTGTTTTTTATAGGCTAGAACAAATGGATTTTTAAAACTTTGCGACAGTAGATAGGGGAACCTGCATGTCTGTATAGTTTGGCTGCAACCATGGGGGCCTCAGAACATGTCCCTAAAACCTGCTATGGATGGTGGACATTGTCTTAATGTACAGTTTATGCATGGATCAAATACCATGAACTAAACTGTGCATAGTGTTATTTGGGGAAAACATTCCATTTTAACCCCACATAAACATTATATCCATTTTCTCCTCCACTATTGTTTTCCAATGTGTCTTCCCCTTTTGGGTTCTCAAATACCTCTTCATACATCAACCACCTACATGTCCTCCATCTATAAATCAAGCTTCGATCCAATGTAAGCACTATGAAACGCATGAAAAGTCTATCCACACCCTAGAAGTATCATTCTACCTATATTTAGGGTGTTACAATACAATTAAAATATCTTACACCCTACATAGAATCCGATGTTGATATCCATTGAGGCTTTAACAATGACCCTATATTTTGAGTTCATATACTATTTTTTATCATTTCACATTAATTATATCATTCCATAATCCGACCATTGATTTGATTCTATACATTTTGGATTCATTGAATGTATAAATAACCCATGTGCCTTCATTTAAGTGAATTGGTTCTTTTTATGGGTTTAAATCTCACACATACTCTATATGGACACCCATAAAAGTGCCACCATGAATTTGGTAATTTTTCCCAAATGGATCAAAATGTGTGTATCCCAATTTTGATTAATTATTGACTTTTAAATGAAAAATATAATTTAATCATGTGTAATTTAGGTACTCTATGGGTCCTCGATATTTTTTGTACCAATTTGAATAGAATTTTATAAATTTTAAATATAGTTGTTACATGGACTTACTCTTAACCACAATTCCATATAATTAAATTTTAATAATTTTGAAAAATTGGACGGATTAGCTTGTATAGGGTTGATAACATAAGATGGCTATTAAAATTACAATCGGTTCATTTTGATGTAATGATTTCTATGGATGAGGTTTCCTTTCCCTGGTTTATGTTTTATTAAATAGGGATCATATAAAATGGGTATTTTTATGAAGTGAACTTGTTATATGGATAGTGAACCCATTCATTTTTAATACCCTGATTAATTTGAATAATGCTAAATAAGGTGTTTTGAATGTAATTTTTATTTTTAAATGAACATTTGAGAGGTTTTTTATCATGTGTCATGTGGTATATTTTTTTATTCCAGTGTTTCTATGTGAAATACTTGATGACATGAAGCTATAGGTAATCCCTTAAGATCATATTATTTAATGTAAATATTCATATGAATTATAATTAAATTCTTGAGAAATTAATTCCTCGTTTATTATATATAGGATAAATCATTTTTCAATTTAATCAATAGGTCCATGGAACTATGAGATTCAATGGGAGGGGAGACAATTGGAGCTTCCCAGCTGAGGCTAGGTGATATAGTGTGATATCTCCCCTCAAGATGGAAGACTTTGTGTATAACCCGGTCATGCGAGTTTCTAGAGGCAGGGGATAGACGATGATATCTCCCTTAGTGATGGATGATAGTGGTTACATCATGGTCCTTCTTGTACATGAATCCCAAGATACAATGATAGATCATGCGATTGGGTTATGGTCTTGACCATGAGAGCTTCCACCAAAATTGGATGGTATTGGGTTACGTCTCCTTCCTTCAAAATGTATATATGTATTATTATACTATATATATTTATAATGTGGCATGATTAGACATACCACCAATGGGTTGAAGAAGGTAGACCGATCAAGGATCCTTTAGGAACATGAGTATGAGTTTAATTGAATATTCAATATTGTTTTAAATTCCTAATATTACATATTCAATTTAACTTATAAGGGCCAAATCAGATTAATGGGAAACCATTGGTGGGGGCCTACTGATATTTTTATCACAAACCCTGCTTAGGCCCTTATGGAAAAAAGATGATTATGTTGTGGCATGTACTATTATGGTCAATAGACATTCATCAGGTTGTTGAAATGTACTACATGGTAGGAGATTAGGATATATGGAGCGAGCCTAGGATTTAAAGTGTTCTGGGGATGTTTTATTTCCTCTTCTCCATTTTATTATTGTATATAATTATTTTATATTGTTATTCATTCCTTTTTATCATTATTAAATGAATCCATATTTTTATCATACTCATCCTTTAAGGATTCTGGTTATTATATTCATTTATTCAGTTGTCCTCTATTATTTGTTTTTGTTTCTGTTGTTTATTGTTTCTATCTATTTATATTACACTTCTATTTTTGTTATTCCTTCTTGTATCTACTGTGAAACTCTAAAATGAGTGTATAGTCTCCCTAATATAAAACCTTTACACCTTTGTTTATTTTTGAGAGCCTTTGGATTATTTGGAGACGTGATAGAGGCCATGTGGAAAATTGGGCCATGGATATGGGATATGTGCAATTCGGGTCTAGGACATCACTCCTATACCATGAACCACTTTTATATATGGTTATTACATTATATTTTATTTTACTATCTTATGAATTATTGAAAAAAACAATCCATACTAGATAAAGAATGTTGTTAAGGAACATTTTTTATGAAATAATTCGATTATTTATTATATATAAGAAAATATACTGGCAGGTATGACATGGGTGCTGCTCGGTTAATGATAGCCCCTTGGGGTATTGGTAGTCTCATCAGATGAATTAAATGACTATATATAGTTATGTGGGTTTTTTCTAGTATGTTTTATGTAGTCTTGTGAAAGGTATTGATGATAAAGGTATCATGTACTTAGGAAACATGGCATCCAATAAATTAGAATTCCCTACATTTACAATTCAATTATTATTTTCTCAAATAAGTTCACTGTGAAAAAAAACTATAGATGAATTTTATTCTATGTTTATTGATAAAAACGTTTGTGTTTTATGTTATTTACATTTTTATATTTATTCTACCTTATCATATTTATATTATCTTTTTATTTAAATGGACTATGTTTATAGGTATTGAAATTTAAATTTTGATTATTCTCATGATTGATTATTACATTGGTTGAATTTTAACATTATTAAGAATTTGGTCTTAGTCCTTTTTTGTTTTCATTCCCTCAGATTCAATGATGTTTAATCTGACTGTTATATAGGGATATAATATATAAAATATATTTAAATTAAGAATGTGTTTTTATTTATTTATTTAAAAGGTAATGTTGGAATCATTTATTTATCTAGTTTTACAAGAACACTACACTGATTTTCCCTTTGGAATTTGATTTATTATATCTTATGCCAGTGTAACTATAGAAAATATGTGCTCAAATATTTTTGATCCTAGTTTCTATATTAGTTAACATAGATTAATAATAGTCTTTTTCCTCAATGATTTTATTAGGAATAAAATATTACTAAAATTATAGTTTTGGGTGTGAACTCATGAATCTATGATATTATTTAATGTGATCCTTTACTACCATGGATATGATTTTCTACTATTAAATATATTCCACAAATCTATGTTGTTTTCCAATTTTATGCTCTCATAGATCATATTCATTGATTTTATTATGATTCATCTTTTATAAACAATAAATAATTATGTCATGACATGAGATAATGATCAATAATTAGAAGGTAATGTTTCCAAATGTTATTTTAATGTTCTCATAACCTTATTCTGATGATATTATTATGTATCCTCATTATTTACCCTTACTGATAATTTGAGCTCACATATTTTTCTATTTACATTCCAACGGTTTGAAAAAAATATATTGGGTATAATATGTCCACGAAGGGTGAAAGTTATGTAGAACATTGAGGGAGATGATTTAGTTTACCTATGATCCATTTATTTTTTTCCCTGATTTTAATATCACAATACCATTTTGATATTCATGCGAGTGTTAGCATAATTTAATAAATATTCATGGTAAATGATGTAATATATATTTTTTATAAGAATGGTTCACTATAATTCGCAATAAAAAACCCCCCACAGTAATATGATGATGGAATTATGAATGTGATATTTTATGGTATTGGCCCAACCAAAGGGTTTATTAAGATTCAATCTGAGATGGAAGTCTGTGTTCATTTATATGATTTGGAGAGGGAAACCATAATATTTTTTAAAACAATAACTTTTATCCAATGTTTTTACATTCCATAGGGCCATAAAAGGGTAATTATTGAAATTTAAAGGTTATATTGTTAAAATATGGACATAAAATGGGTGATCGACAGGTATATAAGCCATTTTAATGATAATATTTTTAGTTTTCACCAACAGAAAACATTTTTTGGACTTAACCAAGGTATATATTTTTTATTGTTATTAATATAATATTTCTCCAACAAATTTCACAATACCTTTTAATGTTTATTAGATATCCCACAAGAATGGAATCTATTTTTCTAAAATCCATTCACATATGTGAGAAAATTAAATATATAATTAATCTTTCTTACATGATTAAATATATATCTTCTAATGCAAATGTTACCTATTGGGTAAGAATGCTTTTAAATCATATTTAAAAATGATGATGATTCCAATAACTTATATAGGTTTAAATATTATATATATTAGATAATTTATCTTGATATACCATTTTTTTTTAAAATCATCCTAATAAATTTATTAAACTAAAATGAATTATTTTAATAAAAACATGTATTTGTAACTATTCATCAAAAAATAATTGTTTTCATAAAACTCCACAAAATTCACACATAGGTATTTTTCTCATATTTATATAAAAAATAATGTTAATTTTTAAAAAACATTTTTTGAAAGTGGAAAAAATTAAAGAGTTTATTGATTCATAACAATTAATAAGAGTTATTTTTTTAACATGACATTTTGTAGTAGATAAAGACTTAAAAAATTTTGAATAATTTTTTAAAAATATTTTCTTATTTTATATAAGAGTTATAAATAATTTTTGATATGTGGTTATTCATATTAATACCTCAATTATTCAAAATAATATTATAGTTGAATTTTTAATTTAATTACATTAATATAATATTTTGTATTTTTAATACTAAAAGTTGGGGATAATGTGAGCTATATATAAAAATAAAATTTTTTAAATAAAATATCATAATTACTCATGGTGTAACATTCTAACTCCATTATAATTATTTTCTCATTAAATATTATTTACTAAATTCAATTGAATGATAATACTTCCACCACATCACATTTCTAGTTTCCCACTTAGAATCCTCGAGTAGGTGTGCTTGAAATAAACATGAATATAGTGAGTGTTTTTGTTTCATAGAACTATCACTCCAAGATCCCAAATATCCACAAATTTCCCCACATTTGAATGATCATGGTATAGTGGTATGAACATTGATTTTCGTATATATGATGGATTAATTAATTACTTTCACGTGATATATTTGGTAAACACATCATGAACACGAAAAACATTCACTAGAAACATCAAAAAATAACATACCATCCCAACATGATCAATGATTTTAATGAAACTGATATACCCTCATTGTGGATTCATATTCATTGTGAATATCATTATCATTTTCCATGGGTAAATTCATTGAAACACCTTCTCACTACCATCACATTTTCGATTGTGTCGATTATTGTCAGTATAATTGTATTTTTCAAATTTATCCTTCCATTTGGATTTCTGTATATCTATTACCATTTATACCATTTCAGCATCTAGATTATGTCTAGATAGTTTTCATTATAATAAATAATTATGGAAAACTAGAGTCTCAAAATATATTCCCATGAGATATTTATATGGATTTTTTTATACTTCATGAGAAAACTACTAATATAAGAAAATATAGTAGATGAATGTATTAATAATAAATACCTTTTATATCCATAGAATAAAAACCTGATATATACAATGTAGTTTAAACTACTCTATTATACATTCCATATATTTGATTGTGAAAGAGAATACTAATTCCCACATCAATATCAGGATATTTCTGAGGATAACTAACAAACATTATGGTAAACATTAGATCCTAATAATATTCCATTTTGTGTTGTAGACCATATAGATTTATGATTTCATTAATTTTAATTCTAGATTTTTTATAAAAAGATATGTATTATCTTTATTTCGGAAGAATGAGTAATTTTTATGATGATCAACTTTAACCCATATATTATTATAATCTTAATATGTTTTGGGGAGATCAATGATAAAATCAATGGTGATGTGTTCCCATTTACATTGTTGTATGTACAATGGATATAGCATCCCCTTAGACATTGGTCACTCTACCTAGATTTATTTACATAAAAATTACTAATATAAATTCATATAAATAACTATATTAATTTTATCCAAATATATATATGTATAATGTTTTTCTAAGGATAGTGGAAGGGAGTATACAAATTTTATCCTTCTACTGTGTGTTAAATCCACATGGCCTCTCCAGATGTGACTTGTTTAAATAAAAAATAATTGTTATTTTGTTTCCATAACTATAAAAAAATTATTCTTAAAACATCCACAAATTGAAATAACCAATAATTCCTACAACATTAATGATAATATAAACACTCAATGTTATGAATACCTTTAATAATTCTTCCATAAAATGTATTTGTCCAAAATTAATTTCACAATAGATCATATACAAAATGAAAGGGTTATATTGCAATATATTTCAATCAATATATCTTTATTCATTGAATTTTCAAATCATATAAATCCTCAAAAGGGATGCCTATGAATTTCAACATATGAACAACCATAAATTTATAATCCCAGGAAAATATACACAATTATTTATTAAATCAAATGTGGAGAGATATATTGTTGTGAATTGTAATTCACCCTTTATTGTTTATGTAAAATATTATTCTAGACATACACATTTACATTGTGTTATTGTGTTCATCATGGGGTGGGTAAAATACCCAATGTGATATCATTATTCTAGAATCCATGTAGTGGGATAAAAGTATTACTTCAGATCATTTAAACATTCACTAGAGGATGGAATAATACATTATCTTATGTATCCTTCATACAGACTCAAACATGAAATTTCAATATCTATAATAGAGTAGATGTGTTTCAGAATTATCATATTTCCATACATTTACTGTTATCATTGAATAATTCCCATTACCCTTTTCCTTAGAGGTTGTTGTGGATTATTATCCTCATTATCCCTTGGATTAGAGAATTCTTTACCATTATTTTGAATGACCATTTACTTGAATTACTAGAGTGTGGGTGGAGTATTCTTTAGGGTATTCAAAATATTATCATTATTAGTTGTATTCTTACCATAACGTCAAAATTTATTCACTTTGTGACCTTGATATCAACATATGAGCTATTTAGTAACCCCTAAATGAAAATTTCATCCATGTTTCCTTTTAAACATATAGAATCATGGAAATAACATTAACTTATCACCATAGATTTTTGATAGTTATATTTAATAACATCTTCGATTTCTTATCAGGACCATTTGTTTTTAGGTAAATAAAATCTCTCTTTCACCTAAATTGAAAATCGAATGATGACTTCATAGGCATCGAAGTGCCTTATGGATAACCCCCTTCAATAAACTTTTTTATGATAATTAATAATCCATAAAACATACATTTATTTTTGATAGAATTGACATAAGAATTTTCCACATGTCTGGTAAAATTTTTCTCATTGGTACTAATATATTATTTATTATTTTGTTAAATCTAAAATAATTACAACTCAATTTTTTTATTAAAAATATTAATAAAATACTAAGGTATAATTATATCATAATCTCATCGCAATATATAGAGTAAATTTCATATTAATGATTCATATTCGTGATAAGGGTCCACCATTGATTATTATTGAGTTCTAAATGACATATCACAAAAATGACTTCTCTTTCCTTAATCATTTGTAACTAGATAATATCATTTAAATAGAATTGATCCATTTATCATAAACTGGGTTTTCATCAAGTCAACATAAAAAATTTTATGTTTCCTCATTAATGAATCTATAAAATATCTTACCCCATTTTCTTATTTAAATGATAAGTAGTATTCAAATCCAAAAAATTATTATTTTTTCATAGAAACAATATATTTTATTTCAACCCAAAAAAAAAATTGGTTTCTGTGGAGGAAGATAATATTATTATTTGTAACATTTATCACTGACATGGAACCTTTACATTATTTCGCATTAATAAAAACAAAAAATATACTATAAGAAACAATTATGAATCTGAGGAACCACATAATCATGATAAATCACTAATAGTATGTCTAAATAATGAAAAATTATTTTCAATATATATATCTATAAGATTAATCTAGTTTATCTGTTTTCATTATTCAGATCCACCATGATGGATTGTAATTAGTTTTTAAATTTATAAAACATATCCCATGGTATAGTCAAACAAGATTCATAGCAAGGACAGTTTTCATACACCAGGTGATGATTGACACTAGCTATCCATTTTCATATTTATTACCCCTAGGTATATTTTCCGCAAAGAAAAATCCATCTGTTTTATCCTGATGGGGATGAAATTTAATTTAAACCCCTAGCTTTATCCATCACCAAAATACAATTTTATTTTCATATATGAATAATTATCATATGGCCTTCCCCTCGATGAGTCCCTAGAGTCCTCCCTTATATTTTACAATCCTTTTTTATAAATTTTATCTAATACTTACATTGATACCAATAGTAATGAAAAAAAACATTTCATATATATATATAATCTTTTTATAAGATCATTAATTAAATTAATTAATGATCTATTCCATAATGGGTAATTTCTAGTCAATTTTGAGACTGAGAAACATAATAAACTGGTCAAAATGTAAACTACATATTCTACTATTAATTTTTCCATATATATAAGAATTTATTAATATATCCTCTATAAAAATATTCCTTATTACCTTGTGATGAATATATAATAAATTTGTAACTAATTATTTGTACAGTTCAAAAATGGAGATAATAATGATCACAAAAAGATAACATTATCATATTTTTAAGGTAATATGATCGTAACATATTTAAACTATACATTTCATATAATCGATTATAAACATAATTCATGAATTAAATTATGTATGTTTATATGACCTGACTTTTTATGGAATTAATATAGATAATCCCTCAGATCATAATATTGACATATGAAATAGATTTTTAAAATATATGTAGGAATAGAATAACATAATAAATCATATCAACCACGACATTCATAAAATGTTGATCATATTTTGACCAACAATGTACCAATTAAATTACTTTGATAACCGATTATGTAACATTTTCAAGGATTGGAGAACCTCATGTATAACATTGTTTGGATATTCAAATGCGTCTTGTGTACCATTTGAGATTATATTTCATTATTAATTACCCTATACATTGTAGGGAGTTATAGTTCAAAAAAATAATTTAATCCTTACATTTTTTTCATATGATCCTAAAAAATCAAAATATTTTAATACGGGAAATAAAATTGGTTTCATAGTCATTTTATTATACAATAGTACATGTAAAGAAAATGATTTAATAAAATTATTATCATATTAATCGTATAACTTATATATAATGAATAAGGACGTTACACCATTTTCATATACCTGGTAATGATTAAATTAAATCAGTGTATTCAATCGTATATTATAAATGATTTTGAAATATCGCATGGGAAAATTCAAAGGGAAAATTACATATCAATATTTAAAATTGTTTTTTTTTAACTTGAACGTTTAAAAAAATGATTTCTTTGAAAACATCCATTAAATCATATAATGGAAGACATATAACATTGAAAGGTCGTGATTTTGGGAAAATATATTCATGATGTACATGTTATAACAATAACTCCTTTTAGATTTTTGGTAAATTCCATACATGGCATGTTTGGAATACGACCAGAATCTAAATTTTAGATATAATTTTAAAAAATATAATATGGGTAAAATTTTAATTAATCAATCACATTTGTGTAACAATAGAATTTAATTTTTTTTAATACATGGATATTGATTAAAAAAGTTTTTTTATATAAGAGTTAAATACAGTTAAATTCTCTTAAAATATTATTTTTATATCTGGATTACATAATTAGAAGAAAATGAATAGAATAAATATATTTAAATATGATCCAAATTTTCCATAGTTTTTTAATATATTGATCATAATATTTCATTATCAACAACATAAACATAAACAGCCAAAATAAATGATAAGAATGTAACATATAAACCATATAACATTTATAGCACTGAATTATAAGACCTGTGAAAGAATAAAATAAAATTGAATATAAAATAAGATTATTCTAAATAAAATCCTTAAATTATATTTAATTTTTTATTTTTATACATGTCATAAGAGATTATAAGGTCATAACATAATGTATTTCCCAAAATGACAAATCATTAAAGGATACATTTTCTTAAGATTCAACATCCTCTATATAAATTTGGGAATCCTATAAAATAATTACAGGTTCATTATGAATATATTAAATAACTATAATAAAATATATCATATAATATATTATTTTTTTATGAACATTTATTACCCATGTATTAAACATTAATTCTTAATTCATATTTATAATAATAATAGCTACATTTTTCATGTATGATTTGATTTTTCATTTTCAATCCATTTAAATATATGATGGTTCTATAATCTCCAATATTATCACCAATATATAATTATCATTTTTCTATTTTTTTCTATTTTTTTCAATAATATATAAAATTTAGATATTGAAAATAAAAAACATTGTTCATAGAGATAATATAATGTACATACACATGAATATTGTTTCCATTTTCTCGATACATAGAATAAAAATTTACCATGGTTTAATTTTATAAATTATTATTTTTAATAAGTTTATATTCATTAACTACCTAACCTACACAGAACATCATTTTTAACATCCATTACACACAACACGAGTTTAAAAGAAACAAGACACACTATTAAAATATTATTATTTAATTTGAATGTTATCACAAATTCAATTGAATAGAGGGTATAGATAGTTTTAACTAAATTATGAAAATATATTTTTTTAACACATGTATAGTCAATGAATTATTTTATGGGAAATTATTTTGAAATGAAAATAAAATACCATTTTATAATAACTTATATATTTTTATGAAAAAACAATTTTTATGCGCACAAACATGGTACTCTTTAATAAATTATAAAAAAACAATTGGTGAATTATTTGAATGGAATTTAAAAATAATATATTGAATAAAATGTTTTATATTTCTATTATGTGTTTTCAATGCATAATATATGAATATATCTAGATTTATCATAAAATTATATTTGTTTTCAAAAACTTGTCTTAATATACACACTTATTGTAGTTTTTTGAAAAAAAAATATAGAAATTTATCGTAAAAAGTAATTTTCATATTTGAAATCATTAGGTAAAATTTACATATGTTTATTTTTTTTGTAATTTCTGGTATAGTTAAATTTTATAATGAATAACATCTATATCTTCATTTAATGAATTTTTAATGTTTCATTTTCTTTCAAAATGTATATAAATATAAAATTGATTAAATCATAAATATAATTATAAAATATAGATAATTTAAAAAAATAAAAATTGATATTTTATTTAAACACTTTTTAATGTTTTAAATATTTATTCAATTTGGGGAATAGTTTTCTAATCACATCTATGGGTATAATATAAAACCATTTTTGATGATTTTATTAGTGGAATTCGTAAAAATTGAACACAAATTTGGAACAATAATACATGATATTATATAATAAGTTCAACTAATTTTTTTAACCAGGTGAATA
Organism: Viscum album; assembly: GCA_963277665.1. Taxonomy (NCBI): domain Eukaryota; kingdom Viridiplantae; phylum Streptophyta; class Magnoliopsida; order Santalales; family Viscaceae; genus Viscum; species Viscum album. The sequence goes on along the minus strand of OY728150.1, from coordinate 1,252,092,971 downwards.
TTGAATATAGTAAAAATTAAAAACCATGTTAAGATTAAAATAAGATTTCTGGGATGTTAAACTATAAATATAAGATTAAAAATAACCAATAAACTAAAACAAAACCAATTTTCAGGAAATATTAAAACATTGTAACGAATTTTGATAATGAATTACAAATTTTGAACTTTACATTATGTGAAAATCATGGTTACACATTCTCTTTTCAAAAAATTACATAATTGCCAGTCGCCTATCATATAAGAGGCTACCCCTCTCCTCTCATATTTACACAATCAAATTTGCTATGTTTCTGACAAAACCAACCCCAATATAATCAATAATTCCCTCCCATGACCCATTAGCCTTATTCTAATTTTAAATATATTCTATGAATCAGTTTTCTTATTACCTACAGAGGATGCCTGCAAATGAGGTATCATGCTTAACTGAAAATATTTATCATATTTTTTCTTTCACATCCATAAAATTATATAAATTTACTCTAATATATTAGAAAATATATATCATAAATGTGTATATGTTTTCCTATTTTTGGAAAAACTATAATCCATATTATCTACTATCAAATGTGATTAAAAATCATTATTCTTGTGTGTGGTAGTCTACATCCTCATGACCTAATCTTAGTCATTTTACATCATCCCCACTCTCATCCGGATATATTGATATATATATTTTTAACATTTAATATTTAATATATGTTAATACCTATGGGATTATAATACCAAAAAAAATATTTTTATCCCCCAGAACATTGAAAAATAATAACAGCACTCATGTGTAAGTGGAACTACTACCTCACAAACCATTCAGAAGTGTTTTTCATTTATATTCGACATGTATGGTAACAAGGGAATATTAAATTAAAATATATTATATTTTAACAAAATAAAATTTCTATAATTATGATGTAATATATACCATATCACCTTCTATTATTTAGTGGAAATGATAATGTCTTCCATATGTTTGGCATACTATCACCTCACAAAGCGATGTGATTTGTACTTTACATTGTCATTATATGAAAAAATTATTTTTCAATAATTAATGTAAAATATATGAAAAGGAAATATAATTTTTGGTTAATAGTATATATTAATTACATCATAGTATTTAAAAAACTATTTTTTCAATAATATAGAGGATATCCAATACTAGGATTAAATGAACAAAAATGCATTACTATTTTAATGTGACCATTATAACCTAACTAACAAAATGTGAAATGAATTAAATTAATGAAATTATGAAATTAAAATTCATCTTATTTGTTGATAATTAATTTATTAGTTCATTTTCAATAAGAATACAAATTTTTAGTAATGAAATATTTTTTTCCAAAAATAATTTTTAAATACAATGATGTATACCTCCTATGAACGACGCACATAAAATATATACTTAAAAAGAAAAAAATACTAAATTCTGAAAGAGGAAAATTTATTGTAATCATTTTCATGTTACTCGATGATATTTTGTGGCAGGTAATCCATCGACAATATTTTTTGACTAATTTCTTTGTTTCCAAAACCATCTTCCACCTTGTTCACCTTGTGGTATGTATGAGTGATAATATGATTTATCTTTGATAGATGTTGGAGGAATATCAACCACTGTATTGTGGATTCACTTTCAATCAATATTTTATTCAATGCATTTTACTTTATGAGACAAATACCAATAATAATATTTTTCATTTCTGCTTGTAAGGATAAAAAACCACAGATAACATAGTAGCACCCAATATTAATCCCATTGTGATTTTTCTACATGATTGTATATTCTAAAGGGGTGAGGTTTTCTATTTGAGGTACCATATACATTTATTTTGATCAAGCCAGGGAGATGGTGTAGTTATAAAACATACAACATACCATTTTCCTTACAGATATTACCATTGATTGTGATACGATAGATAATTGTAAGTTCCATGACAGAGTTGTGACATTTACCAGTTTGTATAATTCCTACATCCATGATAGAAATGGGTAACCTCACCTGAGCTACATTATATTTGATAGTATTATTTTTCTGAAATATATAATTCATTTCATACGAGATGATGTGAATTAGTTTGGAAACATCATCAATGATGTGGAGTTCCAATTATGGAGAGGTGTCTATAAAATTAAATCATGGGAGATGTAGCCTAATGGAGTGCATAGCAATCTATATAACATAAAATATTTCAAATAAATATTTACATAACATATAGGTAGTAAACCTAGTTATATATAGGTGTTCAGAAACATATCTGTTTGGATTAAACATACAACATTTAGAAAAATGATAACTATCATGTAATTAGAGTCTTAAATTTGTGTGAAATCTATTGAAGGTTTTTCTCCACACCAGTGTGAGTCTGGAGGGTCTTACAAATTTCATGTAAAATGGGTTTATCTAGGTAATATCATGGACTGTATTTCTGATATTATGTTTTTGGTTGTGTTTCATGTTTAAATAACCATTATGTGTTTGTTCCCAATCAGGAAAATAATCAGTTTTGATAAAATGATAGTTGGAAATAATATTATTTATCTCATAAGGTAATTCCCTGTTTGAATATTGCATTCAATCATTAATGGATATATTAATATCGATAGATAAATTCCAAGAATTGTTCTTTTTTATTATATGGTAATCATTCCCATTATCCAACCAAAATTTCAATAATGATTATTTATTAACAATTTATACTGACTGAGACATAATTTTTGGAAATTATTGTTTTAGTGAAGTCCATATAGTGCATTCCATGTATGAAAACTTACATTTTCTATGATTTCTGTTAAATCAATATGTCTATATGTCAAAGGCTGAGAGATTATTATTTTTATTGTACTATTGAATTTAGCTCAAAGAGTATCATTAAAGGGATCAAGGTTCTTAATACAGAGGCCACCAGTGTCAATGGTTTTATGAAAATAATTCCATGGAAATTTGAAATGATTCATTTCATTTGTGACACCACTCCAGAAAATGTTTTTTATTTTACTACTTTTTTTTAATGAAATAAATAGGGAATTCATAATCCCTCATGAAATATTAAATTTTCGAAATGATGTTGTGTTTGACCATAAAAATTTGTCATGCATTCAATAAGTATTTAACTTTCTTTTTGTGGAGAGTTAATTATTAATATTGGAAACAATATTGGAGATTATTTGTTTTTAGTAATTCCATTGAAGATATAAATTTCAAGGTATAACAAGGGTGGAGATAAGTCTTTTATACCATGATAATTTAAAATACAAACATTCATTTTAAAAGGAAATATTTTTCAAAATCTAATATATAATTTTTTCTAGTTTAAGGATTTCCCAAACACCACTTCATAGTGTGAGGGGCTAGCTTTGAGATTTTGAATGTTTTTTTCATGATTACAAAAATAAAATAATATCAACTTCATATAAAATATTGGATGGAACATTCTAGTTTCTAGTGGAAATTATGAGATTAGTTTTCTTTTTTTAACCATGCTAGTGTTAAATATACTATGGTAGACCTCAGAAATTAAAAATAGTATGGTAGAGAGGGTGTCTCTCTATCTGACCCCTTCAATTAAATTTAAATAAACTATTGGATTACCATTAATAAAACCTGATATTTGAGAAATACAAGAAACGTTATTAATTACTTTTTAAAAAAATGTCTCTAAATCTAATATTGTTGAGGACATTGAAAATTATCCTCTAGTCAATTATGTCAAATGTTATTCTAATATATATCTTAATGGAAATGCTTCCACCAATATTTTTAATTTTTTTTAAATTTTTAACATTCAGTGGCAAGGAATATGTGATCATGGATGTTTCTTCATTTGAGAAACCTAAATTGGTTCCAAGAGACAATTTTTCAAGTAATATGAGTAAAAAAATTAGCTAAATGTTTAGATATGATTTTATGAATTGTGTTAATGAGGGAAATGGTTTGAGGTGTCGAATTTCCGAATCAATATATACTATAGGAATAAGGAATATGAATTAAATATTTATTCCATATGGATGGTATCCACTAGAAAAAAACATAAGTAATTTACAAACGTCATTTGGATAATGTCCCAATAGTGATGGGAAGTGGCATTGGTAAAACCATTAATACTAGGGTAACAATCATATTCAATCTAAAACTGAATCATTAATCATATTCTCTATAAAAAAAATACGTAAGAATGTGTTATTATTGTCACCCACTATGTTGGGAATTACATCAGCCATTATTTCCTAAACTAATCAAGACCATTAAAGATATTATTGAAATAAGAGACAACCAGATTGACCAAATCATCATCCATATCAATGATATAATTCCTATATTTATTTATTTTTCAGGGGCCTATAATCTAGCCTAGAGCTCTTGAAATCATTGAAGAATTTAGAGTTAATGTCCCCATCCTTATTCTAGTTAATTTTGGTTGTCTAATTTTGTAAATAATTATTTATGGTGAGAAGAGAGAACAATGTAATTCAAATATAAATTTCATATTTAGGATCATAAGTGATTTCATTTTTTTTCAACTATAATTTGATTTCGGGTGATTTTTGGGGAATAATTTCCATATTCAATTAGATTGAATCTTTTTTTTCACCTATAAAAAAAACATTTTTTCAAGAATTGATTTCATAATACACATAAAAAGCATCAATGTTGATGTTCATAGAAATCCAGATATTCTTAATAATATTTTAATTATACTTTATAGAGGTATACGAATTTTTTTATATAAATAGAAGTGTTTCTTTGGATACTCTAGTGCTGAGACTAACTAATATAGTTTGATGATTCGAGTAATGTCTATATAGAGTAATTATGGAAATAGTATTCACGTTATCAAGGTCTAGACTATTTGTGATGTCTCTATCATGATTTCATTCCATAAACATAGTATAATGTCATATATACCAAGTATATTTGCCATCAACTAGGTTTATTTGAATGTGATTTTCCCCAATACAATATTTAAATTCCTTCGAAAAACTATATGAGTGAGAATCGCCAATTTTTTCACTTAGTCTAAAAATAGCATTAAATTATCCATATATGATCCAATTGAAATGTACACTATTGTTTAATAGTTAATGTTTTCTCTATAGAAATATCATATCATGGTCTCTATTATTAGTATAAATAATGGTGAAGAAGATGATTTATTTTTTCAATGATATATCACATGTGATATATTGAGTGCCAATATAAAAAAATATAATTACTTGGTGATGATTGAGAAGAGATATAAAGAGAATCCATAAAATTATTATTGTTGTATAAGTATTAAAATTATAACAATATTTATATAATAAATGAAAATGATAATCAAACTTAAATTTTGGCTCCTTGAATGATTGTTTTTTTATGTGTTAAAAATATTAAATTTATAGTTGAGATGGTATTAGGGTTATCAATACCCAGAAAATTTCAATAGAGGATATGCATTTTGTCCAATGTTTGGGGCATGGCCACCTATTGTATTAACACTATAGTTCTGGATCCTTGTTTATTTCCTATGGTTTTGAGAGAAATATCTTTGCACTTTGGTGAGTCAATTTCATACATAATGAAGCTATGATTTGGAGAAATGCTATTTCTATGATTTTTTATCATATCTTCGTCACTAATTTTTGTTTCTTGGGATCATTATTGAGTCTTTTACCATCACCCAATCACTTTTTATAATTAAAATCAAGAGGATTACCTTCCATATCTACCAAGTGCATGAGGATGCAGTTCATATCAGGAGAGGGATTCTGCAAATTTTTCATCCTATTTTTACATCCTATTCCTTGTCATATTTGTTTTTTGAAGCATCAATAAGTTTTTTCGCATATGTACATTCTTATCCAGCTAATGTCTATGCATTTTGGGGGTTTTGTTCTATTCTATTTGTGTAGTAACAAAATATTATTAATTTCTATCCATTCATTATTTTTATATTGGTTGACTTTCTTTTATAACACTCTACAATTGAAATTTAGTGTATAATATTTTTTATATAATCTTATAATGGTGAATTATGATAATATTTTATCCTAACCTGAGTTCTACACTATTCTTCAGTAAAATTTATTACTTGAGGTTTTTTTGATTCCAAGTTTTCTTCTACCATAACTATACCAAATATACCAAAAGACACATTTACTGTTATTTGGTAAATCTTTAGAGGGATACCAATGCAAGAGTTGATATCAATCAAGGTTTTAAGATTCTAAAAATACAAACTATGTCCATGTAATAGAAAAAAATTTACCCTTAGAGTTTCTATGAGCAAATGGGTAATATAAGTAGTCAAATTCTGGTAATTCATTTAAGCATGGTTTCAGTTGGATGCTAAAATGTTTTGAATCATGATTATTGTCTACATGGGGGTTCGGGATTATGAAGAAATAACCACACACAATTAAAACTATTTTCCCATTTTTTATTACACTAAAATGAGTGATTCTAGGATTGAGCTCATGATTGGGCCACAGGTTGTCCCGTTTTAAATAAAAAATTTGACCAAGAATAGACAACATACACATTTTTTCTCCGAGTTGAATTTCTACAGGATTTACATCAACTTTAAAGTGTCTATCCTCAAGGATTTTATACACTTAAGTTATTGATCAGAAAGATTTGTGTTTATATGTAGCTTTTATAGCTTGCACAAGAGATATTCAATGATATTTCCAAGTAAATGTGAAGTGGAGTAAACATTGAGTAGTTTTGTGCCTCTTACATAGTAACTTCAATCCATTCAAAGGATTTCTCCCATTCATGATCAAAATATTATATGGCTTGCTAGATCTATAATTCTATGATTTATTCATCACTAAGTTTCTATAGATTTGGTTTTTTAGATTACTCTTTTCCCATGGAGTGAATTTGTTTTCCGAGAATCCCATTTCCAATTAGACTCTCCAAGATGAAGACCTTTTTTCTCTTCTAAAAGGTAATTCTCTTTTCAAAAATACATTTTAATCCAAAAAATTATTGATTTTTATGAATGAATATTATAATTAATTTCACAATATATATTAAAATTTATTAATCAAGATTAATTTTATTTCGGATTCATAATTTCAAAATTATCTTAGGACTCATTTGCGATATTATAATAAAAATATTAAATTTGCAGAGAATAGTGAAAATAAATATTTTTATAAATCATTAATCTTCATTATATTAAATAAAAAATATATTATTTTTAATTTATATCATGTTCACATAAGTACAATATAATTTATCATAATATAATTAATTACATTTTGATTATCCTTATAACATATTTTTTATAAGTACATTTTTCTTCAAAAAAATCATTTTTCAAGATTAATCTTTTTAATTACATTGTATGAGATAGATTTAAAATGAAATTAAACCACATAAGTGTTTTTTATTTTGAAATATTTATATCATATTAGGAATTAGGAGTTCCAATTTTTTTAAATCTATCCATTTCAATTTTTAAAATTGAATATTAAATTTAGTTATTTTGGATTCCTTGTGAAATGGTGAGGTTTTTGATTTAGGATAATAATAAAATTATAAGAGACTTGAAATAACTAAAATATTCCTAATAATATTCTATGAGTATAGATCTAACATAAGAATTTGAGTCACTAATTTATGGCCTCCTTGGGAAAATTTTATTATATTATGACCTTTAAAGTATCATATTTATAGAGATATAAATCTTATAAAACTCTTATAATAGAAAGTGTAATATTTTTAATATTGTTTTATGTTGAGGTTATTTTATCTAAAGATATTATTTTCAATAATATTATAATTATATGTATCAATTACATTTATTTTAAACTTATTGTTATTAAATAATTATATTATTTGTTTTCAAAAATAAAATGTATTAATTATTTATTATGTTTTTATTACATATAAGTAATATAAAAAAATAAAAAATAAAATACTTTGAAAAAACAATCAAATCCAAGAATTTTATAGATTAAATTTTCATATTATATGTATTTTATAATAATGTGTTCTAACATTAAGTTTTATCTTGAAATTATGGAATTCAAATTACTGAATACTTTTTTTAATTACCAGTATGGATATTTTCTGTGACAAATATTTTATTAAATGATATAAAATACATTAAATATTTCCAATTATACAATTTATAATTAAATGGTTGAAAATATCATTCATAATTGATAAAAAAATTTCTTTTAATTCTAACTATATTGACCCTTAATGACTAAAATTTCATTTTTCCACCATAAAAGTTAAATGGGTTAAATAATGTTTAACCGTTATGACCACAACTAAAATATCCCAGGGATGATTCCATACTATATTAAATTATAATATATATAAGTAATATCAAACGAGAGGACTAAATATTTTATTAGTCTTAGTAAAAATTATACATATTTTAAATTTAAAATATATTTCTATCATGAAATATAAAATTTATTTTCACTTAGAAAAATATTATCCCTATTTTCATATACATGGAATTATATTATAATAATATTCATGGAATAATGGTGAAATAAAACATAATAAGAGTCACGATCAAATTCATAGTAAGTGTTAAAAATAGTGTAATCAATTTTGAATCAATGAGCATATTTAACCAATCATGGTAAATAATTGTGCACACAAACATTTAATAAATAATCTATGAATGAAATTATGATGTTGATTTTATCATGGTAAAATTATTATGGAGAGAACTAACTAAATTCATAATGAAATGATTAATTATTATATTTCATTTATGTGAAAAATGAACCCAAACCACCCTGACCTTACAAAAAAATAATTAATCATTGTGGGTAATACCAAATTTAATTGGGCTACATTATTCATCTAATCATACTACCGATGCTTACAAGGGATTTGTTACATATAGTCGCCACACATTCCTTCATGTCCAAATAATTCATTATATATTTAATATACTATTTAGTAAAAAAAATTAAATTAAGGTCACCCATACCAATTTGAAACATTTTAATAGAATTGTTACGATTATATTATTGATATGATATATCAAAAGGGGTTGTATATAAACCTCATAATAAAAGGTTGGTGTACCAAATCATTATATTCCTCAATGAAATGAGATCAAGACAATATACATAAAATAGAAATAAATTATGTGTTTTCACTATAAATAAACATAATAAATTCAAATTAAAACATTTTATAATAAAAAAATTTATCGCATATAACCTTATCATGCAATAATCAATGAAATGGATTTTTAACCTAATGACTAAATATTGTGTTATGAAATCTCTTACCACTTGTAATCTGTCGAATCGTATGACCCATTAATGTAATAGTTATCCAAAAGAAACATTTAATACAATGAAGATAATTATATTTATGTCATTTCATATCAATTGGATGTATACATATACCACACCAAATAAATGAGTTGTGTATAGTTCATATATCTCACAGAACTAGATCTGTGGTGAGAAAACCCTTACCTCATGCTTCCCATTAGTGGTGCATACATTATACACATGTATAATGGTTTAAATAATGCAATTATTTAATTAAATAACTATATTAATATTTTTAATACCTTATGTAATGATTTTTTTACATCTCAAGACCCATTAATTAATATGATTTTATAATTTTCAGGGTTTTGGGTTTGTTTGATTCATTGTTTCTAGATCTATTCATTTGTGAATAAATATTTATATTCATGTAAAATGGTATAACAACTCTATAAAATGAATGATACAATATTAATGAAATTATGTGTTATTTAATGATCCCAAATATCATTTTTTTCTCTACAATGTATGACAGATATTATAAAATGTCTATTATAAATGATTGGTTTATATTTGCAGTTTTTTAGAACATCATGAACTAGTTTCGTTTAATTTAATATTAAGAGTATATATTAGTTACATAAAATTTAATAGGATATAATACCACTATTAAAATATAATTTATAGAAAAAAAATTTTATTATGACCATCCATTGAGTCCATAATGGAAAATTAACAAAAACATTATTCATAGAAGTCATTACCTGTCATAACATGATAATAGTATACATTACAGGAATAAAAGGATGTAATAAATGGGATGTATATAATATATCGAATAATAAACCTATAATCGAATATATATATTTTTTACAAATACTTTATGGATGAAAGAGGATAAATGAAATTAAAAAACGAAAATAAATTAAGATATGTTTTTGAAAAAAAAATTACCTCATGATTATCACCTCCTTGAAAACCCACTTGAGATCCCCGAACATGGTATTTTAGTGATATTAGTAGAGCTTAAACATGGTTTTTGTGAGTATCAATGGTTGTTTAATATTTTTTTGTAGCTTCAATACTTTTGAGTTTAAATGGGGTGGTTAGTGGTGATATTTCTACATAGGGAGTTGTGCGTTGATGTTATTAAAATAGTGATTATTTTATGCTTAGATACAACCACATTGAAGTGGCATTAATTTCAATTAATATTGAAGATAATTAACCAATGAATGTTTGGTTTTTTTATTTCTACCTCAAAAACCCAATTAGTTACCTATTTTTATGTTATATTATGCAATTTCATTTTATATAGAACCCTATTTGTTATTTTACCAAAATTGTGGGGAATGATTATTTTTACCATGACATATTTTTTTAAAAAAATAATTCTAAATTAAAAAATAATACAGACCATCTAATTTCAAATTAAATTAAAATAATTGAGATAATTATACATAAAATTAATACCATTTGCACAATGGGAAATAGTTTTAAAATGTGAAACTTTTCCATAGAAAATAATGTTATTCAATAATTTTATCATGAAATTGTTTAAAATTCTATAATATGGGTTGATATATTTATAATTGCATTAATTAATCTTATTAAAAATTAAAATATAGTTAAATTATATAAAAATGTTACAATAAAAAGGTGGTATCAATTGAAATTCAATATTCTTCACATGTCATTAATTAAATTATACTTCTCTAAAAAATACCAAAAATTACCCGATGATAATTATAATTTTAATATTAAAAAAGTAAAATATTGTGTCAAATTAATCCATTATAGGACACATATTATTTATTTAGAATATGTGTTACATAAATAGGTAGGAAAATTCCTTTTATGAAAAAAAATATAATGTTATGATTATATTCGATATTCTTATATCATAATCATATAAAACCTATATATTGAATTTAAAAAAATATTCAAAAAATGACATTAAAATAATATTATTATCTTTTACTAATAATGATTAATATATTTTTTGAGGTGAAATTTCATTATGGTTATAAAAATAGATTATTATAAAAAACACATACATTTTATTTAGTTGGATTTTTTATATTTAATTAGCATTCAAGGAAATCATTTGAAAATATGTAAAAACTACAGTTTCATAAATTAGTAATTCCAATTTATTCCCTATATTCCAATTTGTTGGTGTTAACTATCATAAATATATAAAAATATTTAATCATTTGGTTACGCCTGGTGTTCAATGTAATTTATGTTTTCGAAGAAATTTAATTTATTTTAAGAAGAGACGTATCACAGAATACTGGGGTGTTTCATTCTACCATACTTTAATAAATTGTATCCTCTCAATTTTAAATTATATTTTCAAAATCAATGGTTTAAAATTGAAAATTATTTTTTTGGAGACCCTTATTGGAAATAATGTTAATAACAAATCACATTAATAAGAAAAAAAGGGAAACAATAAGAGTACCAAAATCATATGATTTAGAATAGGATAACATTATTGTGCTATAAACATATTGACATGGAATAGAGATCAAACTATCATGTTCCATTGAAGAGTGACTGGGAACAAGGTAATATGAATGACTACTATCATAAAAATCTAAATATACGATGTCATAGAGAGGCCATTGATTTCTTTGTTTGAAAATTAAATGATAACCTTTTATATTCTAAAATAAATTTACCATAGTTGCTAAATCCTTTAACTTCCTATAGTAACAACATAAGGTAATATACATACATTATATTTTTAAAAACACACAATAAAAAAATCATATTTTCCTCCAAATGATATTTCTTGTTTTGTTCCTTCGTAATGTTTTAGAATATTCAATTTATCATAATCATACATGGTTTATATAATGAAATTATACATTATTTATCATAATTCCTAATTAATTAAAACAATATTGTACTATCTAGGAAATCAGGAAGGCTTGTGGTAGGCGATTCGACATTGTCACCATTTACCTATGGGTTTGAGTGACACGACCTTTCTAAAAGTGATAGGTTGTCACCTAAATAATGAGATAACCATTTTCTGAAACTATGAAAATTTAATCCATACAACATTTCAAAATTATCATTATTATATTCAATATTAAATTATTATTTTACTTCTAAGGTTATCCTATAAGATTAATTTTTCATTCAAATAATGCATCAATATTTCTAGATGTATTTGATAATTCAATGTAAATGTACATATTAATGTTACCCCTTACTCCATGAAGTGAATATCTAAAAATTGTAAAGAACCTAAAATTTCATGGAAATATTTTTCTTAAATTATTTAGAATTTTACGAGTCTGTGGTTTCTGACGGCGCATGATTCTGAGACTCAGTGTGCCCGGAATCAATTTCTAAAATTTTGTTCAGCTATATTCAGTAAACGTATGTGCATGTTTTTCTTTATTTTAAATCTTTTCTTGGAATTGAAATCTGAGGGCACTGATGAACTCGCAACACTGGTATTCACTTAAGGGGACCATTACCGCAGTTACGTTTTCTCGGGATGAGAAGTTAATTTTTGGGGATTTAAATAAAATTAAATAAAATTATTGTACATAATTTTATTTTTTGGTAGTGGTTATTTCCTACAAGGGGAAGTTATATGTGGGTCCCACACCCACATAACCTCCCATGAGAGGATTCAGTGTGGTGGGGCCCATACGAACCCAAACCCCTTCACCTCCCCCATTAACAACCCTTAATTAATTTGTCAACTCCCCTCATTAAATGTAAAATCTATACATTCCTTCATTGATTGTGCCAACCCCACAAATTGAATTAATTAAGCACTCATAATTAATTAATTTGTGTGTCAACATTTCATTTTTGATTTGTTTTGAATGGGATCGTAATTTTATTATATTGGGGAGTCTTATTATAATAGTTTTTTTTTGGAAACTATTTCTATGGTGGAACCTTTGGAGAATTAGATGAAAGCTTCTACCTTCCAACGAAGAACCACCGAAGAATGTCGAAGCCGACATCAATCATCATCAAAACCATAAGTGTAATAGCCACCAGCAAGGAACATCAACTACACTTCCTCCTCAGGCGCATCTCGACATCAAAATAATCGATGTTCATCTATTGAGACGCCGGACCACCATGAAGCTCATCTTTCGCGGCTCGTTGACATGCACCGTTCATGAAATCAAGGAAGGGGTTTGATATAATTTTATGTCAATGAAATTATATTCCGACCTTGGTGAATTCTAATATTGTCTTTGACCAATTTATATCTCCTAAAGGGGAGGGCGTAGGCCGAACGAATAAGGCCCGACGACCCTCCGATGGTTTTTAAATATTTTGGAGGCGGAAATGGGTGGGGGTGGCGACTGATGGTGGAGGCGAACGAAGGCGGCAGAAGCGTTGAGGAAACCGCGACCTGCATCTGCGGGCCTCTTGGAAGAAGAACAGAACTAGCTGGTCGTAGTCGGCCAGGCTGGAGAACCACGGTGCCTCTAAGGCACTGCGCTGCGGAGAACCTCAGCCCGTGCATCGCGGGACACTTCAGCGGCAAACCGGCTTGCCGCCTGCTGGCCAGGTTGAAGGAAGTTGTGGCACCCGCATGTGCAGCACAGGAGAACTACTGCCCACCCGTGCAGGATTCTCACGCTGGGAAGACCGGCGGGCTTCGGCCGGCCGGACAGGAGGGGTGGCACCGCCGTTTTGGGAACTCGAGGGAAGGTCGTGCCTCCGCACCGGCTCGACCAGCTGACCGAGCCACGACCAACTGCAGGTCGGGCCACCTTGCGCTAGTCGGGCCCCCTGCCGCTGGTTCGGGTTGTGCCCCACTGGGCCGGGCCGCCTGACACCGGGTCGAGTCATGCCATGTCGAGCTGGGCTGCTCCCCACTGGGCTAGGCCCACCCCCAGTCGGATCTGACCTGCCTAACAAGGTCGGGCCGACCCTCCAGCCCACTAGGCTGGATGGGCCGGGCCCATTTCACAGAAATGTGAATAACATTAAGACCGAGAATCCGATTGACGCACCGTCTATGGCACTGGGTCCCTGACGATGAAGCAGTCCTTTTACGATGTTCTTTGTGATTGTTGGATGACTTTGGAAATGGCCAGGTTTGGAGTGAGCATAATTCCAACCGGGCCACTGGAACGGAAAATCCAATAACTCTCAAACCAGGATTCTGATTGACGCGTCATCTATCGTGTTGGGTTTCTTATGATGATATGGAACTTCAGGATCCATCATCTTAGGGATTCGTGATAGTTGACGTATCGACCCCTTTTCTCAAGGAGCAGACCCTCCCAGAATCGAGTGTGTTGTGTGCAGAAACCCTAGAGCTCATTGCATCTGCGATGAGTACTGTACTGGAATCCTTTGTGGCCTTGAAAATGATGACTACTGTACTAGAATCCTACGTGGGTTCGACATCGACCACTACTATACTGGAATCCACTGTGGGTTCGACATCGACAACTACTGTACATGAATCCTCTGTGGGTTCGACAGCGACGACTACTGTAATGGAATCCTCTGTCCGTTCGACAATGACGATGACTATACTAGAATCCTCTATGGGTTCGACAGTGATGACTACTATTCTTGTATCTTGCGTGGGTCTGACAGTTTGACCTCTGTACTTGTATCATGTGTGGGTCTGAAAGAGTAGCTGTTCTTGTATCCTCTGTGGGTCCAACAACTTTACTGGACTTGTATCCTGTGTGGGTATGATAGCTTAGATGAATCAATGACTATATTTGATCATCTCTATTACTCTCGAGAAAGCTTGTCTTGTATCGCATGTGGGTGTGACAGCTTAGATAATCCAGTGGCTACATTTGATCATCTATATCTCTCTACTATTGGGGCATACCTGTGTAAGCTGAGTCTTGACTTCTAATCATTATCATCGATGTGATTGTCTTTACTTCTTGGGTGGAAAAGGTTAGTCTTGGGCTCGGTATTTAAAGCTGAACTTAGATTGATAACTTTCTTATATGTATGGGAATATACCAAACTAGGGTTGGATGATACTTCATGGATGTATCTTTATTCTATGCTTTATCCTTTTTGGATTCTGGGAGACCTTCGGGTATGATTCTCAGAGGACGTTCCAGGAGCTTCCCTTTTTAGCTGTTGTCCCTTTTTCAGTTGTACATGATTTCCGTTGTACCTATACTTTATTATTGGGATTTTATTTCTTTTTCCCTTTACATTCAACACTACTTTCTGTATACAGTATTTACTTTGTTCTTACTTCATTCGCGTACTCTATTTTGTTTTTTTCTTTTATAAAGGCAATGCCTTCCCATTTTGAGGATTTAAGACTTTGGTGCTTGTTGCCATCATTTGGCCTATGGAAGGCGGGATAGGGGTTGTCACGTCACAGGCCCCGAAGATTGGTCGTGACAAATTGGTTTCTGAGGTGTCAGTTCTACTTCAAAACACTGGACTCTGATCATTGTTTCTATGAAGCAATAGTGTTAAGAGTATTGAGTGTGTTTTTCAGTCCAGGGAGTCTAGTGTTGGTTCGGCGGCCGACGTATCCATAAAACAGGACCTCGACCTCTGATTTCTGACTCAGTGCACGAAAACACTGATTGTGTGTGTGTTTAAAGAGTTTCTTTGGTGTACTCTTTGAGTCAGCTCACCAGGTATATCTTATTGACCGTGGAACACCTGTTCTTTATGAGGATTCCACTGTGAAGACAGACAGCTAGGGTTCTCGAGAGAGAGTACACTATGATGTCCCACCGAGCAACGAGGCTCCGGTGAAGGGCTCTATTACTATTTTGGCACCTTCGGGTGGTGTACCTGCAGCACCACCACCTGTTGTACTGCAGTTTCCACTAGCCGCACTAGCGGATAGTGCACGCTGACTGAGCGCATTGCACAAGTTCTAGCGGCAGAGGCCTCTAAGGTTTCTAGGCGAGACATATTCCCAGGCAGAAGAGGACTAGATAGAGGCAATTACTAGAGTTTTCGCTTAGTTTACACACTAGTAGAACATATGTTGATCTTAGATACTAATCTTATTCAGTGAGTGACCATGAGGGTGGTCCTCATAAATATGATGTTTCAATAAATGGAATGTTTTCCGAGATGGTACCTTCAGGAAATGTAACAACTATATCACTGCTTGTTGGTCAGTAGACACGACCGGCATTACCGGTAGAGGACACTTGTAGTCTTAGTGCCTTACATGTTTTTATGCACCAGATATCCCTCATGTTCCAGGGCAAGCCCGACCCACTGGAGGCTAAGGACTGGATTTGGTGGTAGCAGAGAGTTTTTTAGAGCTTATATGGCTTTGTAAGGATGACATGTCGGTTGTTGAGTATTCATCGAGGAATACCGATCGTTCTTGGTACTCGATGAATATGATTTGATCATTGATTTAGAGCTTGGACCTCTGAGCGAGGTGTGTTTATGGATATCTAAGGAAACACTTTTTCTCCTATGTATTCCTACTTATGTTAGTGTGCTATAGAGAACCTTAGTGTTTGAATTTTCATTGGCTGAACAAATACAGCTAGTGAAATTTAACAGTTTCAAAGCATGAAATAGGCGTCAGTCTACGAGACTTGAGCGTGTAAAATTTTACGTGAAGAGAAAGTGTTAAGGACAGATGAATCTACAGGGCAGTAGACGTGGAGTCAGAGCTAGGAGAGCATTATGAGGTGGTGAATAGTTTGACATGTTGAAACCACCCGCCTTTCTAGTCCCCTCTAGGCTGAGGGAGCTGGGGGGCAGGGGAAGAGAGTAGCTGCATGAGGTCAAGTAGTGTGACCCACGGGCTCTAGGAATTATTTGAGGTATGGTCTGTGTATACTACTAGCTGCTGAATTAACAGAAATAGGTATCAATCATTCCTTCCTTCCACAAATCTTGTCCCAGTCCTAGAGTTTTTGGTTAAGCCGTTGACTTGACCCTCGCACCTAGAGATACCATTGGGAGGACACTCAATAATCACACTTATGCCGACGATGTGATATGACCCTTGAGGTGAGAGTTTTGGTTGGAAACTCTTGGTGGTAGTTTCGAGTCCTTACGACATTAGTTTGGGTATGTATTGGGTAACCACAGTTCATAAACAGATTTACTATATTAGGCAAAAAGGTTCTGGTTTAACTACATCGATGAGATGGGTTTTCATGGGTCAGCGAAAAGGAAACCCCAGGCAGCATAGTATTTAATCATGTATAAGTGGGTGTAGTCGATAAATCAGGAGTCGGCCAGACATACCTTTGTTCTAGACTTATCTAGAGATGAAGCACCTCTTTCAGATTTGATGTAGAAGGAGAAACCCTTCGGGTGTTCAGATAGATGCTAACAGTGTTTTTAAGAGATGAGGTATAATTTGACCAGTGCGCCCATCTTGAGGCAACTGGAGGTGGACGTAGGGTACGTAGTTTACTGCGACATGTCAGGGACTAGACATGGGTGTATCCTAATACATTAGAGAGAATTTATCGCATATGGTTCACAGTAGTTGAGACAGCATGAGCAAGAACTATGCTACCCATGACCTAAAGATATTAGTTGTGGTCTTTGACTTGAAGATGTGGCAGCACTATCTGATGGGCGAAGTTTTATAGTCTACTCTGACCACCAGAGTCTCAGGAACTTCTTCTCACAGAAGGATCTAAACCTGAGACAGTGGCATTGGCTCATGTTCCTCCAGGACTATGAATTCGAGATATTCTATACTCCTGCGAAGGGGAAAGTTGTATCAAATGCTCTTAGCAGGAGAACGTGCATTCAGCTTCTAGGAGAGGTGACAAAGAAGTTGGTCGCTTTACAGATATCCTTTGTGGATAGAGATAGATCATCCTTTCTTCAGTCTCTCAAAGTCACTCCTCCACTCCTTCAGTGAGTTAGAGAGGCACGGCGTGGGGACATTGACTATGAGACGCGACGTGCTCAGATATCCATAGGGCAGGAGCCTGAAGGATTTTCTAAAAGATGGGAGCATGTCATCCTCTTCAGGGGACATACCATGGTACCAATTGCTTTATAGGAGGAAGTACCGAGAGAGTTTCACACTTACCCTCTAGTAGTACATCCAGGAGAGGAGAAGATGCATTAGGACCTCAGACGACAACACTGGTGGCCGAGTATGAAGAAGGTTGTACCAGAGTTTGTATCTCGGTGCCTCACTTGTTAGCATGTGAATGCAGTGAACCAGGTTCTAGCAGGCTTTGTTCTACCCTTACGGGTCCCAGAGTGGAAGTGGCACAGGATATCCACGGATTTCATGACGGGGCTTCCACATACATCCATAGGACATGACTCTATATGGTAGATTGTTGACTGATTCTCCAAGATAGTCCACTTCATACCGATCTGAGAGAATTTCTTAGTAGAGAGCTTGGGATACCTCAACATTCAGGGGAGGATGAAGACTTCACAGAACAGATAGAAGTCCTATGCTAAGAGGAGATGGAGACCACTGGAGTTCAAGGATGGAGACCACATCTTCCTATGGGTCTCACCTCGATGGGGTCTACGTAGATTTGGCCGAGGCGGAAAGTTATATTTGTGATTCATCGGACATTTCCAGGTCCTCAGTAGAGTAGATGAGGTGGCTTACCCCCTGGCCTTTCCACCTCAGATGCATTAGGTGTACGACATTTTCCACGTATCTCGGCTGAGGAGATACATGCACGACCCATCCCACATCATCGACTATGGGGAGCATGACATCGATGATGAAGAGACATTCACAGAGGTCCTAGTGGAGATCGAGGATCCACAAGAGTGGGTCCTACATGGAAGGTCAATTCCTCGGGTGCACGTTTGCTGGCAGTATGGGAAACTCCAGGAGAGCACATGGGAGTGGGAGGCTCAGATGCGTGCTCAGTACCCCCCCATTTGTTTTCCTAGTGTGTGTTGTAGCTTTACGAGGACTTAAATGCCAGAGGAGGGAGTAATGTAAAAACCCAATAAATTTCAAGAAAACTTTTTTCTTAAATTATTTGAAATTTTACGAGTCTTCGGTTTCTTGATGGCACCTGATTCTGAGGCCCGCTGATCCCGGAATCAATTTTTGAAGTTTTTTTGGGTATGTTCAGTAAATGTATGTGCGGGTTTTTCTATCTTTTGAACCGGTACTCAGAATTGAAATCTAAGGGCGCCAATGAACTTGCAGCACCAGTATTCACTTAAGGTGACTTTTACCTCTGTTGTGTGTTCTTGGGAGGAGTAGTTAATTTTTAGGGATTCATATTAAATTAAATTAAATTGTTGTACACAATTTTATTGTATGGTGGTGGTTATTTCTAACAAGGGGAAGTTAGAGGTGAGGCTGACACCCACATAACGTCCCATGAGAGGATTTACTGTTGTGGGGCCCACGTGAACCCAAACAATTTCACCTACCCCATTAAACCCATTAATAAATTTGACAGGTCCCCTTATGAAATGTGAACTCTCCACATCCCTTCATTAATTAGGCCAACCCTACCAATTGAATTAATTAATCTCTCATAATTATTTAATTTTTGTGTCCACAATTCATTTTTTATTTTTTTTTAAGGATGGCATGTTTATTATATTGGGGAGTCTTATTATAATATTTTTTGTCAAATATTATTGTGGGGGATCCTTTGGAGAATTAGGGGAAAGCTTCAACCTTTCAACAAAGAACCGCCGAAGAACATCTAAGTCGACCATGATCTTTGTCCAAGGCACTAGAGGAGGAGCCACACGCAAGGAAGGTCAGCTACGCTTCCTCCTCGGGCGCATCCCGACGTCAACGGAATTGATGTCTGTCTACCGCGATGCCCTACCTCTAATAGGCTCGTCTTCTGTGGCTCGTTGGCATGCACCGTTCTTGAAATCGAGGTAGGGGTTTGACATAATTTTAAGCGAATGAAATTATATTCTTGCCTTGGTGAATGATTGTATTTTCCTTGGACAATTGATATCTCTTAACACGGAGGGTGTGGGCCAAACGAACACGGACTGATGACCCTCATATGGTTCTTAAATTTTTTGGCAGCGGCAACGGGAGGCAGTGGCTAACGAAGGTGGCGGCTGCGCACCGGCCACGTGGAGGAAACCGCGGCCCGCATCCGCGGGCCTCTAGGTAGACGAACCAAACCGTCCAGCCGTAGCTAGCCGGGCTGGAGAACCATGGCTCCTATAAGTCATCACACTATGGATTATCGTGGCACGTGCACTGCATGCCCCATCAGCAGGGAACCAGCCAGCCGCCTGTCGGTCAGGTTGAAGGACGTTGCGGCATCCGCAGGTGCCGTGCTGGAGAACCACAGACCGCCCGTGAGGTCCTCTCGTACTCAGAAGACCTTCCAGCTTCGGCCTGCCAGACAAGAGGGGCAGCACTGCTCTGCGCCACCGGTTTGGGAAAAAGGGGGAAGGCTGAGCCCCTACACCGGCTCGGCCAGCTGACTGAGGCACGACCAACCGCGGGTCGGGCCACCTAGCTCTGGGTCGGGACGCGCCTCGCCTGGTCGGGCCACCTTCCACCGGGTCGGGTCATGCCCCAACAGGTCGGGCCATGCCCCACCGGGCCGGGCCGACCCCACCAATCGGGTCGGACCCGTCGAACCATGTCCGGTCAACCCGCCAGCCCACTAGGCTTGGCGGGCCGGGCCCCTTTCACTTAAACGTGAATAACATTAAGACGGAACACACGATTGATGTGCCGTCTACGACACTGGGTCCCTTGTGAAGAAGAGGTCCTTTTTCAATACTCTATTTGTGTTTTGGATGACTTTGGAAAATGACTTGGTTTGGAACAATCATAATTCCAACCGAGCCCCTGGAACAGAAAAGCCTATAACTCTCAGGTCGGGCATCCGATTGACGCATCGTCTATCGCTTCGAGTTTCTTTTGACGAGACAGAACATCGGGATACATAAACTCAAAAGTTTGTGATATTTGATGTATCGACCCCTTGGCTTCTGGAGCGGACCCTCCCGGAATTGAGTGTGTTGTGTGTGGGAACCCTAGAGATGGCTGCTTCTGCGATGAGTACTGTAATGGAATCCTCCGTGGGTTCGATAGCGATGACTATGGAACTGTAATCCTCCATGGGTTCGACAAAGAAAACTAGTATACTAGAATCCTCTGTGGGTTCAACAACGAGGACTAATGTACTGGAATCATCTGTTGGTTTGACAGTGACGACTACTATACTGGAATCCTCCGTGGGGTCGACAGCGATGACTACTGTATTGGAATCCTCCGTGGGTTCGATAGCGAAGACTACTGTTCTTATATAATGTGTGGGTCTGGAAGTTTGACCTCTTTACTTGTATCTTATGTGGGTCCGATATATTAGCTGGACTCGTATCCTATGTGGGTCCAACATCTTAGTTGAATCAGTGACTACATCTGATTATCCCTATTACTCTCAAGATAGCGGGTCTTGTATCCTATGTGGGTCCGATAGCTTAGCTAGTATTTTATATTGTGTGGGTCTGATAGCTTAGATGATCTTGGGGCTACATCTTATCATCTATATCTCTCTACTATTGTGGCATACCTGTGGGAGCTAAGTCTTGACTTCCAATCATTATCATCGATGTGATTGACTTTACTTCCTGTGTGAACTAGGTTGTGCTTGGGCTTGAGTGTTGGAGTCGAACTGAGATTGATAACTTATGTATATGTATGGGAATATACCTATGTAGGGTTGGTTGATACTTCGTGGTTGTATCTTTATTTTTTGGTTTATCCTTTGTGGATTCTGGGAGACCTTCAGGGGTCTCGGGGTCCCTATTGAGTATCGTTATATGCACCCGTGCACGGGCTAGGCCTGCACTTTGTTGTGTTTGATGTAGATGACAGTCAGCATTGACAGAGGTCGAGTGCGAACCAGGACCGGACAGTACCTGGAGGTGGACCACACGGGGAGACGGAACACAGATTTGACCGATAGAAGTGGAGTGAGGAGGTGGGCATCTGTGCATACCCTTCAAGTAGGATACTCGACTCACGGTCCAGAAGATTCCCTTTTTAGCTATTGTCCCTTTTTCAGTTGCACTTGCATTCCGTTGTACCTATAATTTTCTGTTGGGATTGTATTTATGGACCCCTTTACTTTTAGCACTACTTTCTGTATACAATATTTAATTAGTGCGTACTTTAGTCATGTACTCAGTTTTTTTTGTTTTCTTTTATAAATGCAATGCATTCCCAGTGTGGGGATTTACACCTTTGGTGCTAGTCGACAGCCCCTGGCCAATGGAAGGCGGGCTTGGGGTAGTCACGGCATGGGCCCCGAGGATGGGTCATGAAAAAAAATTATGTTTTGTTATTGAAGCACTAAAATCCACTTTTAATGGATTGTATGATCTATAAGGTGTGAAATTTTATTTACCCTATCTCAACTTATTTCCAAAGTTAATATGGTTGACAGAAGTTATCCATTATACATAAATTCATTAATATTTACGCAAAATCAAGAGTTTAACAAAATATATTTCATTAATTATTACCATTTT
The DNA here is from genome assembly GCA_963277665.1 of Viscum album. Classification (NCBI taxonomy): domain Eukaryota; kingdom Viridiplantae; phylum Streptophyta; class Magnoliopsida; order Santalales; family Viscaceae; genus Viscum; species Viscum album. The sequence continues at coordinate 1,252,070,277 of OY728150.1, read as the reverse complement.
GATCCTTAAAAATTATTAAAATAAAAAACATTCAAAATAAGTCTTCAAAATTTTTGAAATAAATATTTAATTAATATCAAAACGATATAATGTATCTCTAAAACATCTCATGCCAAACATGAAAGTATCATTAACTTGTGTTCTTCTAATACATGTTAATAACATGAATTACAAAGACAATTATTGGATACATGAATTATTACTTACTCTTTGAAAGAATCATTGATTAGTAGATGTATTCATAACATCTATAATAAATCTTAACTCTATCAATGACAGCATAAACGAATAATCAATAATCAATTCAATGGAATTTAGTTCTATAAAATTTATTGTACACATAACAATGATCACTTTAAACTAAAATATTTATCTCAACATCAAGACCTTATAATGTGTTTTCCTATCCTCAATCAAGTGTGTTTCAACAAATTCATCTTGACAAAGAATAAATGATCATTAATATCGCTCATTATATACTTTCATATCCTTAATGAAAAAGTACTAGAATAAAATTACAAATCATTATTAAAGATCAAAATAAATGATAAAATTTATTATTCCCCTTAATATATATAAATATAGTGATATTGACCATGATCCATTAGTTTCTTTAAAGATATATTATCTTGGGACATAGGGAATTTGGTTGTAAAGTGTCCCGTCTCCTTGTAGTTATATCATTTAATAAAAACATTTTTCCCTTCCCTTTTAATTATTTATCCTGGTGAGCCTTATCCATTATATTATAAAAACACTCATAATACCTTAGGGAACATCCCACGGTGTTTTATCCCATAATTATCAAATGTGTTAAATTTTATTTATCGTTATTTCACTTTATCCTTATCTTGATCTTACATTCTACCCTTCTTTTGATTTCCCATAAAGTTGTAATACATAGGTAATTATTTGTTTTTCTCTCTAGAAAATTATATTATGTCTTCATATGAAGATAATATTTAAGAGACAACTTCAACATTAAATTTTTTTTACGTACAGAAAAGGATTTCATATTATTACTCATAAGATCATGTAACTAATATCATAATAGTAATCATGGTTTTATTAGGATATTATATTACGATTATTCATAAAGACTATCTTAGTGTCATGTTACCAAATCAATGGTTTCCAAAATCAAGATCCCTTATTTTCTACTAAACATTATTTAATACTAAATATAATGACCCTGACCCTAGTATCTCGGAGTCAGTTCCTTACTTTATTACATTGGCATATATAACATTAATTGCATATCAAAGGACCAAATAGTTTAATAGTCTTTCAAACATAGATACATATTTGAAAATAATATTTAAGTTTAATATTAAATACAAAAAAATATTTTATTGAAGTACACCATTATCCCCTATATCATAAGATATAAAATCAATCACAATAATCATCATCAAATCCTATGGAAATAAAACACAAGAAAGGGGTAATATAAAATGCTTATTAAGAGTTAAATATATCAAAATAAATATTGAATTAATGATCATAGTTAACATGGAATAGTAAATTTTAAAAAATTCATGATTTTTAATCAATATTCTCTGAATTAAATGAATCCATTAATGTTTCCATAGTTAAAATCCTATAGATAATAAAATTGAATTCTAATTGAAATGAATAATTATTTGATCTCATGTATCTAGAATAAGAACCACTTCAATCAATACAATCAATATTAAAGTTTAATATTTATGCATATAAACCCATTTAATTTTTCAAAATTATTCTTCTCGTGACACTAATGATGGAATGAGGGTTTATGATACACACGGTCCCCACATATTCTTTCATTCTAAAGCATTAATTAAATATCATAAAAAAGATATAAAAAATGAATATTAAATAAAGTGTCCCATAACAAGTAGAAAATTTTCAATTCAAATAATAAAAATAGATTCGTGATAATTTATATCAAAATGTTCTGTATATACACCTCATAATCTATGGTTGGTGTTTAACAACAAAATATGACCCAATGAAAGGAGATCGAGACAAATTAATTTACAAACACACACACACACATATATATATTATTGTATTAAATATAAATACACATTCATAAAGTGTAAATAATACATTATATAATAAAATTTCATTTCCCACATAACCTTATAAAGACAATCAATGAAATATATGTTTAACATAATAAATGGAAATTCTGATAAGAAATACCTTAGTACTTGTAATCAGTAAAATAGTCATCCCCATACAATAATAATTATCATATTAAATATTTAATACAATAAAGATATATAGATTTATTATATTTCATGTAAAGTGTATTTATAAATACACCACACAAAATAAATAGGTGGTGCATAAGTCTTATATTAAGAATATGTATAAGTGGGAAAACCCCTAATCTCAAAATTACCTTTAGTGGGGAATAAAATTCTCTACTATATATTGGTTTAAATAATGATATTAAATATTGATATAATTATATTTATATTTTTTATACCTTATGTGATGATTTTGTAACTTTTAATGACCCATTCATTAATAATATTTAATTATTTTCATGATTTTTGGTGTGTTTGTTTCAGGGTTACCTGAGCATTATTTTTTTTAAATATGGATGTTCATATAGAATGGCACTAAAACTATAGATATAGAATGAATTAATATTAAATAAATTTTAATTTTACCGTATAACATTTTCATTTCATACATAAGGACTATTCATTTAATAAAATATTAATGATAAATATTGTGTTTAATTTGACAGGTTTTCCTTACATTGTGAAATGAATTTTTTTATTTCCTATTATGAATAAATATTAGTTAAAGAACATAAATATGATATTATATAAACATTAAAATATTATTTAACCATAAATTATTTTGATGGTCCATTAACATTGTAATGGAATATAAAAAGAAACATTATTCAGAGTGGTGATTATTTGGCATAACATGGACAATATATCATTTTGTTGAGTTAGATTTTTTTAAAAAGGGATTCATATAAGATATTAAATTAATAAAATAATATTTTAGATTATACATTATTATGTATATATAATTAATTTATGTTCAAGGTAGGTGATGATAAATTGAAATAATATGTTAAATTAATAGAGGTATTTTGAGAAAATTACCTTTTGAATGTCACCTCCTAGGAAAGCCCCTTGAGGAACCAGTAATTGGAATTTTTTATCCCAATAGATCTTGTACATGGTGATAGTTCAAAAGAGTTTTTTTATAGATATTTTATGATATTATAGGATAAATAGTATAAATGGGGTGGTGAGAGGTGGGTTTGGGAGATTAAAATAATAATTATTTTATGTTTAGATCCAAAAACGTTTTGGTTGAAATATTATAAAAAATATTGAATTTTAATTAGTATTTTTACGGATATTTTGGTATGATATATACCTCAAAACCCCATTTAAATTATAAAATTTTAGGGATTGTATTATTTGTCCTTTTAACTTTAACTTTTTTCATTATTTTACCAGTATCATGGTTAATAATTTTATTAACATGATCATATATTTAAGAATAAAATTATATATGTCCCAAAAACATAATTTGTAAATAATGATTTAAAATATGGAATCCATTTTTAAAAATTCAAAACAAAAAATCAGAAAATTTTAATTTAAAATAAACCCCGTAGAAGCGGCAACAAAACTGTTTTTTGAAATCATAAAGTTTAAAATATTTAAATGATTTTATTACTCTATTAAATGTAATGTTTATTATGATGACATAAATTGAATTTGTTTATTTTTAAATGATCTAGTTATATATTAAATAAATTAAAAACATATTCTTTATCTATAAATAAATAATATGAAAAATTCAGTTTTCAATAACATTCAATAATTTCAAGTATTCATAAAACAATGAATCTTCATTGCAAACTACAAATTATTTACACTAATATAATTTTGATATTACAATTTATAATGTAATATAAATTTTATTAGATAGATATTATTAATGTTTCAAAATTTATATTTAAAATAGGTTCTCCTTCAAAATGTGGAAAAATATTCTTTTAAAATTATAAAACTTTTTATGAGTAAAATTTCATTTTTTCTTATCTAATGTATCTAAAACTTATAGGATGAATTTTGAACCACATTATTGAATAAATAATATATAAATTTTATTAATATAATTAATTAATATTAATTAATATAATTTATTAATATAAAATTCCTTTTTGGGTATAAAAATATGTTTTTACTTTAACTTCATTATTTATATTCAATTTTTTTATATTTAATAATATATTGTTAACCAATGTATTCATTTGATAATCATGTGTAAAATATATTTTCATAATTTAATTAATCGTATATATTCCATAAATTATAATTGCTAAGTGATAATAATATATATTAAAAAAATATTAAATCATTTCTTTATGATCGGTATTATATATAAAGAAAGAAATAAATGAAGATGAATTTATTTTTAGAAATAACATATTATTAAATCATTATGTATTACATTGAAACAAATTATAAAAGTATATATATTTCCAAAACTTCTCTGCTATATATTTTAGGAGTGGATTTATACATATCCTCATATTATCCAAGAGATAAATCACATTAGATCCACTTGGTATTGAATAATAATATAAATTAACTCTATATTTTAAGAAATTACATGATTTCCCCTCGTATCTCATATAAAAAGGAACTTCTTATTCTGTTTTATTCAAAAATAATAACCATTTTTTCATCTAAAATCATTTCAATTACATTTAGAAAATACCCAAAATACTATAATTATGTATTAGTTTAAGTAGAATAATAATCTTGGTGGACATATGGCATTTTGTAATATATATTTTACAAAAAATTGGTATATCATTGGTGTGATAGTTTTTGTTTTTTTTTAACATCCACATCCATAAATCATTTTAAAAACATCATAAAATTATTCTCCATTATTATCCATATAATAACATGTAATAATGTTACTTACATGACTTATCTATATATCCACAAACATCTAATGGTAATAGAATTCATCTTTCATTTGTACAAAAAACTACCACCTGGAAAAACAATATAATTTTTTCCTATAAGTGAATCTAATTAATCATTGTAAATTCTGGTTTATTATATATATATATATATATATTATATTACAGAAGTATTTATCTTTCATAAATGATAATATAACATTTATCTTATTACCATCCCATGCATATAAAAATTGTAACATTGTTCAAGCATACTTGTTGACTACCACCACCACAATGCGAAGGGATTCTTGTCTCATCACCAAATCAAATATATGATATAAATAAGTATGACTAGTTAAATAATATGATATGTAAGTTAATATTAAAATTATAGAAATTTGATATAATACTTATATTCTTTCTATTATAATCATTAAATATTGAAACATTTCTAATACATACGTACGATATTCTATCTGAATAATTTTAACAGAGTTCATTTATCAAAAACATATTTAATGTGGGTATTTAAAAATTAATCTATATAATATATAAATATTTTTTCAGTATTATTAATCTATATATTATGTATTTCTATGATTTTTAACCATATTCATCCTACCAAAGTCATTTTGGATTAATTTACTGAATATCGTCAAAATGTGCAATGTCAACACCAACAATTGTGTACTTATAAATGAGGTGATATTAAATAAATAAATGGAATATAGAAAATTATAAAGGATGTTATGCAACTAAAAAATTTATATATCATCTTTATTCAGGAAGATAAACAAAAAATGTGATGAGTTAAACTCGAGGTATGAGCAATTCATTTAAAAATTAAATTTTTTGAAATGGTCCCCTAAAAACGATATTCTACCAAAATAAAAAAAATTAATAATAAAAATAAATGAATATATTAATTATTATATTATGTGATTTTTAATTTATGTTTAACCATTTTTTATTTTTCAACAAAAATGATTGAATATAATCATATTGTCTTTTTCCCAACATAGTACTTAGTAACTTTTCCGAAAAATATACATATGGAAGGTTTCGTAAACATATCTGAGATGACATGAATTTCCCTCCTTCATGACTAAATATTTCAGTTTTGGTTAATTTACAATATTAAATGGATTATTTCAAAGAACAATATTTCTTTATATTTCTATATTTTTATTATTTAAATAATTTTTTTTCTTCATTTATTTTTTTTATATAGTAATTCATGTTTTATGGTTGTGTTATTGATCATGGGAATTTTTATGGAAATGCGTGGTAATATTATTATACTTTAATGGGAGTTTATTTTATATTCCACCAATATTTTTGTTATATTAGATATTTACTGTGATGGTTATCCTACGTTTAACAACACCAGTTACTCCAAGTGTACTCATGAGGGTTATTTCTTGGGTAACCATGAGAGTTATTTCATGTGTATCCATGAGGGTTACAACATAAGTTATTGGGACAGTAAAATTAGTATCCATGTCACAGATATGATTTATATATTCATTCTATGTTCCTATAAAAATATCAAGTTTCTATTTGTAAATTTGTTGAGTATATGTTCAAAGGAATGAATTTGTTAAATTTTAAGGTTCAAAAATATAGATTTTGAGAAAACAATTCTTCAATTTATATTTCTTTAAATAAAACATAGATGGTTTTAATTTTTTCCATTATGAATTGTTATGATATGTTTTAGGTAAATCATTGGACATAGAATGTGACATCTTGGGTATAAAAATATTTATATTTGTTCCAGTATTTATTTGAAATAAGTAAAATTTTTATTTATATTTATTGAATAATCGTTTCATTTTTTTCACATTAAATGATTTATGTCTTCATAACAGTTATCATATGGGTTTTTAATAGTTTTTATGGATTGGTTTGGGTGATTGTTAGGTCGGGTTAACTGTTGTGAATGTTTTGGACGAATATAAATCATATTAATTTTTAAATTTTATAATTGGGGGAAATTAATAGTGATTGGAATAAACCCATTGTGTTTTTTAGTCGTGTTATGTAAGATTTAGGACAAAATCTTATAAAAATAAAATCGTAAAAAGGTCCTAAAATGTAATATAATAGATTCATAACCTAAAAATTAAAAATTAAAAATGTTTATTGATGGTTCCTTATAGTTTTTATCAAAATATTGGTCATATAACATGGGATATTGAGTTGTTTTGATATGAATTAAAGAAATAATAATGTTTTTATAATTCTATAGATTATCATAAGATCAATGTATTAGAATCCCCTTTCTCGGTTTTATGTTTTAAAATGTTTTGTTGACTACTTATAATATTAGAGTTAGTTATTTTTGAGATAATTATTTGTGATTATTTATTTGGATATAAAATATAAAATGTATGAGATTACAATGGAGTCTGAAACATTTCATTAATATTGAATGAATTAATAATATTTTTATATTTTTTTAACATTTCTAGGAACTGTATAATAATTATATTAATATATTATTTGAAAAAAGGAAACCCTTTATGTTTGTCTACAACCCATTACATCAAACAAGGACATGATTTTTGAAACAATAACTAATTTGATACAAGGGTTCATCACCTAAAAAATGACTATGTTATTTCCTATCTAGTGTGTCATTTTCTTTTTAATTAAATATATTTTTTGGACAAATAACTAAATGATTTTATAATACATATTTTATCATATAGATAAATAATGCAATTATAAAATTATTTTATTATTATGTGATTAATGATATTTTGGAATATGCCCATGATAATAAGTTTATGATCATTATAGGATAATAGAAAATAAAATATTATGGGATTTTATTTTAGAAGTAAATGTTGAATTATATTTGGGAATATTATATGATGATAATTTGGTTTTTTGATTACTCTTGAGCTTTATTGGAATATATAGAATATATTTAAGAATATGCAATTAGAGGAATTACACTTTAATATGGGATATTAAGTGAGATTGATAGTATTTTTAGATACATATTTCCATTATATTAGAATTATATTTTATACAATCCTTATGATTTTTGGGATTAGGTATTCGTAATAAATATTTTTTTGGACTTTAAATTAAAATAATTTATTGAATAATCAATATTGGTCTTTCTGTGTTACTATTGCATTTCAAAAATTAAATTGGTCTATCCACATTTGAATATTTATTAATTTTTTTAAATATATTAATTTTTCCTAGTATTTATTATTATGTTATTCATACATATAGGATGAATTTATTAAAATTTATATATTTATTTAATGTTCCCTTGATGATTATTATAATTTTTTATTCTTGTAGATTCATCTCGAATACTCAACATTTAGAAAAAAATATTCAATTATTTTGGAAACTAGTAATGAATGGAATAAGATTTTCATATAATTATATTTTCTGAATTTCATAGTAAATATTTAATTGAATTTTATAATCACATGGAATGGGATACTAAAACAAAAATTTATTTCCGTTTAATTTTCATACCGAGAGATCTATTTCATTTTAATACATCACTAATTTATAGTTTTACTAGGCGAAAATTTACTGTTACCATGTTCTCTATCAACATCTATCATTAAATGGGAGTTACCTTTTGCTTCTATATATATGTTTTCACCTCTCACATATCTACACTGAATAGAGTCCTAATGCATGTTACTCAATATTAACTTCATACATACATCTATTATCATGTCATGTGGAAATGTTTTTAATCCTTTCAACGAAGTGGGACATCAAGAAATGTATATTGAATATTCAAACCGTAATTACCAAAAACGAGTTCAAATGTTACGTATGAATGTTATTAAATGGTTGAGAGTTTACTATATTATTATTTTGAAAGGAAAACATTTCTTTTTAAAGCATAAAAGATATGATACACCATGAACAAAGGAATAAAAAATAATATCCCTTAAATGAGGAATTTATAACATATACATTATTTAGGGGAATCAATACAATTAATTACATTCTGAAATATATATTGGTTATTCTTAATGATAATTTAACAATTGGTTAGGTATAAATTTGAAATCATGTTTTTACTAAGTTAATATAACTTATCAAACTATATTTTCATCAAAATGGGTTTTCATTTTTTTAGGAATGAATGTTATAATTTTATTCTTAAATTTTTTGATTTTTTATTGAAAATGAATTTTATTTTTTGTAATAGTATTTAATGGATCATACATTTCATACAATCAGATAACATCTAAATAGATTAATAATAATTTTTCAACTGTAAAAATTAACATCAGGACTATATGGGATTAGCTTCATTTGTAATTGGGATACATATGAAATTGTTTTGTAATATATCTACATCATCTCTTGTGTATTTCTTCAATTCTAGAACTATTTTTGAAACATCATTATTAATTACAATATTCATATACCATGGAAAATAAACATAAATGGGGTGAGTTCCAAAGCTCACTAAAGAAAATTCAATCATATCATTACAGAAATAAATAAGAACATAAGTACAACATTTTAAAATTAAATCATTCATATCAGAGATCAAGATATCTTGTTATGGTGTAAATCATAGATGCTCATCAATGAAAAAATTATTTGGGAGCATAACCTAAGATAGGGAATTTTTGGAATTCATATAATGATTGGAAATTATTTCCACATTAGTCAAGGATCATTTCTTAGACCATCATAGTGGACAAAGTTCATTACTAAACTGAGTTCACTCCTCGTTCCAACCAATTGTTATGGATCCAATATTACTTCCCATTAAAATATTGTATTACTTATCCAATATTATTTCTCATTATATTCATGTCTATATAAAGAGATATAAATCATTACCCAATGCATTGGATGGAGATACATATTCCACACATCCAATAATTAAATACATGCATACGTGATACACCTAATCCATTTTTTTAAATCTAATTTGTGGGTTAGTGGGAACCACACATACCAAAACCAAAATAAAACCTGACCACATCATCCAACCGAGAGACCAAATTCATAATTTAAACAAACAGTACCCAAATCAACCCAAATCTGTGAATTCAAAATTAAAAAGTGAACCTAAAACCAGGAACCGTAAACCACCGCGGGCCACAATCCATCACCATCTTCGATGTCAGTCATGACAAGAAAAAATCCACCACATCATCGTTACCATTAATAAAAACTACTTTCACCATCTCGTCCTCGACAACACACACCAGCGGCCTCAATAAATCACATAGGTGACCATAGAACCGAAGGAATTCCATCCTTCACTGACTCTGAAGCAATCAATTACCGCATCCACTACCAACAACCTCAAACATAGGCCACAGGACAACATCAAGCACATCAAACCATCAAGAAATTGAAAACACACCACTGAAACCAAAATCAGATTTCCCTCTATGAAAACACACATAAAGAACAAACAATTCAGATCTGAATCACTCAAACAGAAAATGTAAATAGAAAACATCACCACAACACACCGAACGCCAGTCTGCACCAAAAGAGGAAACACCGCAAGCCAAGAATGTGACCCATCGCCACCTTCACATCCACCGCGGAGACCATCGCGAACCACCCCACGCACTCCGAACCGACACCCGAGACTGCAACCCTTGTACATCAAGATGGAGCTCGACCACTGAATCTCCTGCGCCGCCAAAGAAACCATATCCAACAAAAGAGGAAAAGGGAATGGGACGGGCCATCAAACGATGGAGAATCCGCGACAGCCGAGGTCAAAATGGGAATGCTAAAGGATAAACCACCCCGAAATCACTGCAAAGAAGCACAGAGAAGGATCTGATATCGACCTACAGTAGGGAAGGAGGCAGAAAAAGGTAATGAAACCCTAGTGGATCGCGCCACTTACAGGCACATCCATACGTGATACACAATATCATAAATAATTCATCATATCATAACCAATGAATATAAAAGAGTTTGATAAGCATCATACAATCATTAAATAACCCATTGAATAAAATGTGTTTCTTAAAAATAAATCCAATATTAAAATAATCCATCCATAATAATAATAATGATAAAATCCTACAAAAATATCATTTTAAAACATATGTAACATTAGATAAATTAGTTGAAATTAATTATTGAGGAAAATATACTTTCTTCTTTAAAAGAGTATCATTTCATAAAATACCTAATAATTTTAAATGAAATAAATATCATTGAAACTAAATATATTATATATCAAGGTAAGAATATTTTCTGTAAGGTTTTATGAAAGTGTAAAAATCAATTCCTGTTAAAAATGTTAAAAAACAATTATTCTAGTACTTTTTTCAAAAAGGTAAAACAAGAACCTCGTATAAAAATTACAAAAATATTCCATTAAAAACAATTAAAAAAACTAAAAAATGGAAAAAATAAATTTAAACAATTTGATAAAAATAATAATAATATTTTCTAATACATTTTTTGATATATGGACATTGAAGATAAATACTTGCTAGTAAATACTTACGTATAAAGAATCTCAAATAATAATTAGATTTTGAAATCAACTATTACCATAAGTATTCTATCATTGGTATATATCAAAAGATCATGTATACTGGATTAAATTATGTTACATATTTTTACCAGAACCATATTTATATTTATTATATGATAAATTATTTTCTTCTTAACCTTTTGTTATTAAAAAATTCTTTGTTACCCTTCATTGTGTGTAAACTTTATTTTTTTCTTATGAATGTTTTATCATATAAGTCCGGATTATTGTGCATTGGATATAGTTACATTATTTAAATAATGATATTTTGAAAAAATATATCACCTGTAATAATTATATATATTTACATAATCATTCATTAAGAGTCATCTTGGAGAATGAACTGCAGAACGACATGGAGACGGTATGCATTGTGTACGCATGCATGGTTATTTCAATTTTCATAGGGTGGAAAAAAGGTGTAATTTGGTTGTTCCGTTATCATAATAACTTCTCTAAATATAAATTATATGGGATTAATTAATTATGAAATTGAATCAACACATGATGAAATACTAGAAGAATGAAAAATATTGGATGATTGGGTAAATAAGATTAACTCTTCCTTGTATAACTTCCTATAGATACTATCATAATTCCTCTATGGATTTTATTTTGAGATGATATTAACCCTTAAAACATACTTATATAGATTTTGAATTAAAAAATTAGGTTATTTTTATCTTAAATTATCAAATAGTTTTCATGAATTGATGTTGGAGGTTCCCTTTTATAATTTATGTGAGTGTCACTTTTGGAATTATTAGAAACTATTAATTTATAATATGTTATAAATTAATCCAAATACCATAAAAGGCCATGTATTAAGTAAAATGATTAAATATGTTTGTAATATAATTATCCTATATAATATTGACTTTTCCTTGTAATAATTTTAACCGTATAATTCTGATTAACCGTTAGTGAAACTATTTTATTTTTAATTTTGTTAATAACATTTTCAACATTAAAATGTTGTATTTTTTACATTCGTTGTCCAATTAGACCATAAATTAAAAAATTATACAATAATAGATATTTTTATAGTTATTTAATATTTTAGAATTCATATATGACTTTTAAATTATTTAATATAGTATTATATTGTTAAATTTTCAACACTAACAAATTTGACACTATTCATAATACGCTTTTTTAATAATATCAATATAAAAATGATAGAATAAAAAAAATATTTTAATATACCTCAAATTGGCCTTCATCTTCATAAAAATTAATTTATATGAATAATTATATCTACCTCTATTTATTTTAATATTTTTAATAACAATAATTTCATAGTCACATTAATATAATTATTACTTCATCATCGTTGTCTAGTTATTTAATATAGATTTTTTTAACTATAAAATAAATATAAAATAAAATTATGAAGTTAAATCTTCTATATTTCATAATTATTTTTATATTTAAATATATCATTTGTGTAACACAATATAAAAATTAATATAATATTTAAAAATGAATGTGACATCTTTAAATTTTCATTAAATAAAATATTATAAATAAGATAATCTTATCTATGTGATCCAAAAGTTAATAAATAAATTTATATCATGAAACTCTCTTTATTAAAGATAATATTTTATATTGATGTCCATTAATTACAAAACGTTGTCCCCCATGTGGACAAATAAGGTATATTAATGATAAATAAAGTGACATTTGGTTTATTTCATTGATTTAAATATTATATAAGTAAATTTCATTGAAAATATGAATTAAATGACTTAATGTTGTTCCCTATGTGTTATGGGTGTAATTTTATTCATCCATTAATATTTTAGCATGTGTTTGGTTCATTTTTTAGTTGATAAAATCTTATTTTTATCCTAAATTACCTAATATAAAATTCATTCTTATAAAAAAAATTTCCATATTCAATATTCATAGAAGCCAAAAATAAAAGGGACATATATACAAATTTAGAACTTATGAATCAATATTTTTAATCAATTTTTAAAAATTTAAAACAAAATGATAAAAAATTTAATTTAATATTAAACTGTTAAAATACAAGAATTATTTTTTGAAAAATCCCCTTTTAAAAAATAAAATGTTTTTATAATAATGTCATATATCAATTAATTTCCAAAAACAATAATTTAATTATAAAAAATAAAAATTAAATAATTATAATTTAAAACTAATCGAATCCATAAATTGACATAGTAATTACTAGAAATGACAACATATTTTATAATATGAATAATTTTTTAGATAATTTTGTGATTTTTAGTTCCAAAATTAAAATAATTTTCTCAAATCGAAATTATAAAACTTATAAAAATTAATAAAAACAAGAAAATTTAATATTTTTTTGATTAAAAATTATTTGAAAAATAATTCTATATTACTAAAATTATGGAATTATTTTGTTAGTGCACACCAATAAATTTAAATTTAGTCTGAAAATTATTTTTATTTCATAAAATAGTAGTTCATATTTATTCACATCAATTTAAAAGCTAAAATATAAATGAAAATTTATAGAGTCTCGTGTATAGTATAAACTCAAGTTTATGTGAAAAAAATTCTATTGAAGAATTTCAATAATTTTATGTGAAATATTTATCATAATATTGGGGGTCTCATTCTACCTAATATAAAATAAATATCACCCTAAATATTTTTTTACTTGGATTCAATCATATAATGAAAACTTTACCTCATCACATCCTCAAGTTCCCATATAACCTCATTGAATTGGAGCATTCACCAAAAAACATTATCAAAGCTACTGGTGTTGTATCCTCAAAATTATTCATAGAAATACTAAATCTCTCTTAATAGTTCATTATATAAAATATCAAACTCTAGAGGTAAGAACTCTTAGATTAATACATTTGAAGGATCAATTATGTAATTTCTCAAAAGAGATATATGTAACACATCATAAACATGGGAGAAATTTTGTGGATGATCCAATATATATACTACCTTTTAAAAAATGAATAATTTCAAAATATCTAATATACCATGGGTTTAAATTTCCCTTATTTTCAAGTCTCATCACTCTCTTCCATGGAGATGAACATTGACAAACATTTTCACCCACATAAAACAAGGTGAATTTTCATCAATTTTTATCATAATGTTTTTGTCGACTATGATATACTCATATCTTTTATTGAATAAATACAACATTATCTTCCATTTACACAGAAATATAGTATATAAATAGCTATTATTCCCCAAATATATCCTAGCATGTTGGATTTATGAACTCACAACAATATAGGGATTCATAATGATCCATCTAAATATTTGAGGTAAATGTATTGTTTTAGGATAATTCTATCAAATGTAGTTGTTTATTCCATCCACCTTTGTTGTCCATAGATCATGATCTCAAAATTACTTAAATATTTTTAATTTTACCCTAAGATTAACCATCTATATGAGGATAACAAACAATGCTGAAACCTAACTCTATATCTAGTGCCTATAAAAGACTTACCTAGAAAATCGAAGTAAACCATGGGTCTTGATTATATATAATGGACAGTGTCACACAATGTTGTCATACCAATTCTTTATGATAAATTATTTTGAGATGATTAAGAGAAAAAATTTCTCTAAAAGAAATGTTTTATAATGACATTGTAAGGCATTCAACTATAACCCATATTGAATTGTGCCCACTATATATTTTGATGTCTGATGTCATATTCCATGGTGATTTTTTCACATTTCAAATATGGAATAGGTACTTGTTGTATCATACCCTTATACTTCTATAAATTATCCTTAACCTACTAAAAAACCAAGCACCAATTAACATATAATGTTATATATGTCTTGGTTCCATCCAATATAAAATATTCATTCCTATAGGTAAGCATCATTTTATCCCAGGATAAATAGAGAATAATTAACTATTAGCCTCATCCAACAACTCTGTCTTTAATTATGGTATGGCTTGAATATATACATGGTTCCTAAAACTTCTTATTCCTTAATAATCATTGTTGAAATCATTATAGTTTCAAACCTTATTTTCAATTTCTTTATCTTCCATTTATGCTTATGTAATTTTCCATTATATATATGTATGAACATTAATCAATGTTATATTATATTTCTACCCTTAGACTAATATATTATTATGCATGTATTTAAAACCCTTAAATATTGGACATTTTTTTAACCTAGTAATAGATATGCTTGAAAGGTCATTTTGAGTCAAAGCATCTTATGTCTTGTTCGCTTTTACTAGGTGGTAATGTATTGAGATGTGATAATATTTAATCAAATACGACCATTTATTTTTTCCTATATTTAGCTCATTTGAGTGAATATATATATTAAACATTAATGATTAGTATATATGTTCCATTTTTATCTATAAATAAAATTCCTCAACATCTTTTCTGAAATTATTTCCACAGCTAACTCTAAATCATGAGATGGGTAATTATACAAAAGGATTTTCAATTTATGTGAGGCATAATATATATCCACATCATTTTTCTTCAATACACAACCCATCACCTTCTAAGATGCATTACTATAGATAAAAAACTCATCTATACTATATGGTATTGTGATAATAGTTCCACTAACTAACAATATTTTACAATCCTTAAAAATCATCACATTCCTTCATACATATGAAGTTAACTCATTTCAGAGACAACATGGTGAGTGGATTAGATAATTATGAAAAATAATTCGTAGAACATCGATAAAATCCAACAAAAGAAAGAAAACATTAGATCTGAGTTACCGTTTTGGTCAAGGATAATGCTCAATAACATTCATAATTACTTGATCTAAATTGAACCCCTCTCATATGATTTTGTTAAACAAAAAATTAATATTAATTTATTAAAATTCAACCTTGGTAAATGTTTCAGAATTTTTCTCCTTTCTCAGGGTATTTAGTATCATATTCATGTGAGCTTCTTGTTCCTCCGTACTCTTCTATTATAGTATAATATACTCTATAAATAATACAAAAAACAATTCAAGATAGTATCCAAGGAATCCATTTATTTAGTAAATGAAGATAGTGGGGTTATTATTAATACCAAAATTCATCATTATAAAATCAATGTGTCCATACATTGTATGCAATTTCATCTTGGGTATATCCTCCTTCTTGAAACTTAATTAATGATATAAAAAATATTGTTATATCTTGTAAATGTTTTGATCTTTTTTTATTTTCAATAATAAATCATAATTATGGGGATGAGGATATTTTTTCTTGATAAAAGTCTTATTATGTTGTTGATAATAAATGAAGATCAATTTTTAACCATAGTTATTCTTTACAAATATAACAAATTCACCCAATGTTAAAGCATAGGATAATGTTAATCCCTTTTCAATATTCTCTTTTTTCATCGTAAATTCATACAACTCCATTGGGGCTATTATATTATGAGTCTTGATAAAAGGCATAGATCCATATATGAGTTATATTGAAATTCAAACTTCATGATTTAGTAGAAGCCCTTGAAATTATTGAAGTAATACGTCATCAAACTCTTGTAAAATAGGTGTAGCATTAATGTTTAATTGGTTTCAAAACCATTTAAGATATATATTTTTTCATTTATATGAATCAATGCCAATAATATGGAATATATTTTCACTATAAGTTATTATTCTTCCTTGCATCAATAGATGATCATATATTCATTCGTTATATGAAATATGACTTCTATTTCATCAAAATTGATATGATATCCATATAGAGAAATAAAATACATTCCATTTATCACATATAATTAAACTAATGTTAGTGTCAAAATATTTCTATGATGAACATTCACACGAACGTCATCTATATAATAATAATATAGTTGTGATGAAACTGATGTTCCATTACGTGTTTTCATAGCTAACTCAATATCAAATAATTGAGGTAATAATCTAATATAGTTATAAAATTCTATATAAATAATAGTGATGGGGATTATGAAATAAATAAATCAATTTATACATTATATTGGATGGTTTGTGTAAATTTCAACATCTTATTGTCATACTCCACATCATAAGTAGTGATCAAATAATATTTTCATTTTTCATTATCCTGAAGATGTTATTGAAATCAATCATTAAAAAAATAATTTATTATGCCATTGGTTATAATAATGCCCCATTTACATTAACATAAACCTTGATGCGTGGTCGGTACATTAATTGTGTAACATACCAGGTAAATAAAGAATAAAGCATTTTTATATTTATTAATATTTGCGAATTAAATATTAATTTTACTATAAAGGGGTTTCTATGTTCGATAGTGTACCCGATACGCAACAATGAGTTTCTTTGAAATTTTACGTTGCACACTAGTAATATAATAATATTATTGTAAATGATAGTTAACACGTAGCCGTTATATTGGCAAGAATGAATATAAATAACTAAATTATGATTATATATGTTTTTTAATTCTTTTTACATTTATCCAATAAAAGATTAAAGTCTTAAAATAAGAAAAAGAATTCAATTTTAGGCATAGATACTCTAATATTCACTAAAAGGTCGAACTATCACCTTTCGATGGAAACCCTCTTTAAATATAGTATTGGTCACTCTTATACATTCTATTGGACCAAATGAAACTCTTCTTTAGAATTGGGACATAAAAATTTTCTTTGTGTAAATTTTTGATATTTTTCTGATGAAGTTCATTTTTTAATGAATAGTGAAAATGTTGTATTTTAATTCAAAACCTCTTTATAATATAATTTATTTTTTTGATTAGATTATATTATGATTTGGTTTTAAAGTTAAATTATAATATATTTTTACGATTTAATCCAATTTTGGTCATTGGAATTAATTTCACATTGAAATTGGACTTAAACTAGTATCAATCTTTTGATACATATTGTTTCATAAAAACACGCTATTTGTTTTGACAGCAGTAATTAATTATTAAATTAATTAATGCAAATTATATGTTTTGAATTTTTTAAAATAGAAATAATATTTGAATTCAGAATATCAAATATTGTTTAGGGTGAATTTTTCGTATTTTTCTAAAAAACTTCAATTTTTGATGAATAGTTAAACCACTAAGTAGCAGTTAAAAAAACTGATTTTACATTTAAATGAAACTTTACCACTTCTGTGATTTGATTTTCAAAATTTCGACATACCTATTTGTCCTTAGGATTTAAAATTTGGTACAATGGGACTAAAATAATTTTTTGGTGAATAGTAACTTTTATGTTATTAATCATGTTTAGAGGTAATTAGTGTAGTTTAAGGTAAAAATAATGTTTTAATAATATGAAATGACAGTAAAACATGTCCTACCCTTATTGGATGTGTCCTGGAAGACCAATAAAATCCATGGGTCAACATGGGGACCACATGGATCCACTTTGGTAGGAAAATGACATTAATAACTTTTTATTTAATGTTAATATAAAAATGTCACAAACATGTGTTGTTTTACTAAAACAATTTTTACATGGGGTTATACAAGTCATAATTTTGACTATAAATATTAATTGGAAAGATAAAAAGATTTCCTACATCATAGTAGTTTTTTTAAAAAATTTAGACATTATATAAATTAAATTATTTATGACACCATGGTGATACAGCGATTACCTCATTATTTAACGATTTAAATAAAATGAAAAGATAATGTAAAATCTAAGATCTACACATGTCAAAAACTTACTGGATTGGTTTATTTAGAACAGCTTATCCTAGAAATATATAATTTTTGGACCTTTAAAATCCAAAAATCATTTTTTAATAAAGTAAACTTTTATAACTTTCCAAGAGTGCCCCTCTTCTCCTCTTATAAAAGGCCCCCACCTCTACCACCTTACCCACACCTCTCAAGACTTTTGATCGGCCAAAACCTGCTCATTTTATCTCTCCACATCTCTCTCCTCATCCTAGAAGCCTTACCTTGGGCATAAATCTCTTCAAAGAACCCTTTTGGTTCAAATCAAGAAGAGTTACCCGATTTTAAGGTAATGTCTTCACTTGTGTTCTTTTGTTTTATTTTGCTTCTCCAACCCTCTAAACTCTTTTTATTACTTTATTTTGTAACAAAAATAGTATCTTAAATATACTAGGATGTTTTTATGATAAGTATTTGATCTACACTTACACACACCTTTGTCTAATGGTTAAAGAACAAACTGTTTCTGTGGTTGGCAAATTTCTGCCTCACAAAACGATGATTGTTCAATCTTCTTTTTACACCTTTAATGGTGGCCATTAAGATGTCGCTATATTTATATATGATATATATTATTTTTATGTTTTCCTTATGCTTCTGTATTTTTTATTTTTGGTATACCATTATGGTTTCCATTATGGGTAAACACGATAATTTCATTTTAGGAAGTGCGGACTATCGCCCCCTCAAAGTGATTTGATTCGTTAATGCCATATGTGGGACATATAAAGGATGGAGTTAATGATATTATATATGATATTATACTGAAATTATAATACACCTTTATATCATTATGATTTCACTCCATTAAATGTGAAATGGAAATGAAAGTAGCGTTAATGCGTATGTACGGCTTACCGTCTCCATGAACGGTGCATTTCATTTCTTAACTCTAAATGTTATATACTATTATAAATACCTGTATATGATGGATATATCTTATATATATGATATCCAAATCATGAATATCATTCTGGATATAATGAACCTTTGACCACACAAACAACATGTAATTTTAAGAAGTCCACTTTCGACTTAAGAACCAAATATCGACAAAACAAACATTATTAACTTAAATGAATACATATTGTTTATAACATAGAAATAAGTAATATAAAAGGAATAATAATATTGAGAAATGTTCTTAAGAAAGTATAAATTAACTTTAGTTTATTGTTCCAGAGATTAAAGAGCAATCGAGTCACGTCGGACACGAGGTAAGGGACTTAGTCTCAATCTCATTTCATTGAGGAATATTTTGTTCTAATACAAGGATTTCATTTATAAGGTGTATAAACCCCTTTGACTTTTAATTTTCTACAAAATGAATCTTTTTCTATGAATCATTTTACAAAACAAAAAAAAAAGAATGATTCTTTTAACGTACGTAGTGACAACGACCTTTTATGCCGCCGCAAGTATTTTTTGGTCTTTGGCTTTCTCAACAAGCCATAATGTTTTTAAATTGAAATAAATACCATATACTCTTTTATGTATTTTGGTATTGAAAAGGATTTTTATAATGGATTTTTTTATGTCAATATATTTAAGTGATATATTGTGATTGAAATGTGGAAATGTTTTATTTCCTTTATAATTTTTATGATTTTATAATGGTACTTGGAAATTTGACGGGTGGTTACATGATAAACCATATGAAAGGTGGTGCTGTGAATACTATGATGGGTGGTTACATTATAACCTCCAATGTATTGGGTATGGAAGTCAGCCGTATGGATATTCCATTTAGTGAAATGTGTGGAAGTCGACCGTATGGTTATTCCATTTAAGTATGTTTATGTACCAAGTTACCTTATATGATATGTGCTCTTTATATTGGTTTTATGGTAATAATTTGGTTGAAAAAGGGTAAGTAATGATCATTTATTCATTGAAGAGTTTATACTACTTCATAAAGGTGAAAAGTATTACTTTGATAAAGTACTCTTGGTTTACTTGTTTTTTTGAAAAACTAAAGGTTTTCCTTCTTTTTGTATCACTTACTGAGATTTTTAGGCTCACCCCAAGTTTTTTTTGAAATGTTTTTCACAAGACTTAATGTGGAATAGGGTCAAGGATGAGAACAAGGAAACGTCATTCTATCTAAAACATTTAACTAGACAAGTTTTTTTAAGAGTTTTTATTTTATGGAAACATAGTAGAAGTATCTACTCTGTAATATTTTGAGATGTAATAGTTATATCCTAATTATATAAAACTCTAAACCTGAAAAGATCCTCAATGTGAATTTTTCATTTAATTCAATAATAAGTAATGTTTATGGCCGGGTCCTTATATTTGGTATCAGAGGTGGGTTTAGACAACTTTAGGAGTTATGAAATTGTTAAATTATAAATTAATTTATGGTTGGATTGAAATGATATAGCATTTAAAGATTACCATGTTGCTTAACCTAAGATATTTCTGTGATAATAATGGTTTTCCATAGAGGAAACAAATCAAATTTTCTAGGAAGGCATATAGAGTAAAATGACCTTTTGAATCAGCAACCAGAGATGGTCGGAATCAGAATTGAGCAGTTTACTGCACTGATGGCTCAGTTGAATCAGGTGATAAATGGTGGTTGTGTTTATTGATGATATTTTGGTGTTTTCTAAATGTAAAAAGAAGCATGAAAGTCATTTAAGGGTTATCTTCCAATACTTAAAATAAAAGAAACTGTATGGAAAATTTAGAAAGTGTGAGTTTTGGTTACAACAAATTTCTTTCCTTGGTCTCATTGTTTCAAAAAAATGGCATAACTATTGATCCTTCTGAAACAAAAGATGTTGAAGAATGGATAAGACCCACAAATGTAACCGAGAACTGTATTTTTCTTGGTTTGGCAGGTTAATAGCGAAGGTTTGTTAAAAAAATTTCACGGGTATCTAGTCCAATGACTAAGCTAACTTAGAAGGGTGTTAATTTTATCTGGACAAAATAATGTGATGATTGTTTTTAGGAGTTGAAAAAAAGGTTGGTGAATGCTCCAGTTTTGGCACTTCCTTCCAGGAATGGTGAGTTTGTTATATACAGTGATGCATAGTTGAAGGGACTTTGTTGTGTCCTTATGAAGAATGATCAAGTAATTGAATATGATTCAGGTAAGTTGAAAACTCATGAGGTAAATCACCCTACACATGACTTGAAATTAGCTGCTGTTGTTTTTGCTCTAAAAATTTGGAGGCATCATTTGTATGGATTAAAGTGTGAAATATATACCGATCACAAAAGTTTAAAGTATATATTCACTCAGAAATAATTGAACATGAGACAGAAGAGATGGCTTGAATTAATCAATGATTACGATTGTACAATTCATTACCATCTGGGAATAGAAAATAAAGTGGCAGATGATTTGAGTCGAAAAAGTAATGTTTCATTAATAATGCTACGTTTGGAACAAGATCCTATGGTTTTTGATTTGATGTACTTTGGCATAGAAGTTGTTGGTGCAGGAAGTTCTTCTATTTTGTTTCAGGTTTCAGTGATATCATCTCTATCAGATAGAATTAAGAAAGCGCAGAAGAAAGAAAGTGGGTTGCAGAAAAATGTTGGGTTGGTTCAGAAGGGTAAGTTGCCTAAATTTAATATTGTTAATGATTGTGTTTTTAGGTTTGAGAAGAGATTATGTGTGCCTGGTGATTCACAGTTGAAGAATGAGTTTTTATGTGAGGATCATAGTTCCTCGTTTTTAGTTCATCCTAGGAGTAATAATATGTACAGAGATCTACGGGAGTATTACTGGTGGGATGGAATGAAAAGAGATATTGCTGATTTTACTGTGAAGTGTTTGACTTGTCAACAGGTTAAAGTAGAGTGGCAGTTACTGAAAATGATGCTTCAGCCTTTACCAGTTCCAGAGTGGAAATGGGAAAATATATCCAAGGACTTTTTTGAGGGATTAGCGAAGACATAACGAGGTAATAATGCAATCTGGGTTATTGTTGATCGCTTGACTAAATCTGCACATTTCCATCCTATTCAAGATACTTTCACTCTAGATCAACTTTCTCGATTGTATCTTAAAAAGATAGTCAGGTTGCATGTAGTTCCCCTATCCAATGTATCTGATCATGATCCAAGGTTTACTTATAACTTTTGGAAAGGCCTTCATAAGTCATTGGGTACTGAATTAAATTTTAGTACAGCTTTTCATCCTCAATCAGGTGGTTAGTCAGAACGAACAATTCAGACTTTGGAGGATGTGGTACATGCTTGTTCGATGGATTATCAGGGAATTTGGGACCAAAATCTTTCTTTGGTTGAATTTTTATATAATAACAGTTTTAATTCCAGTATACAGATTGCTCCGTTTGAGGAATTATATGGTAAACTGTGTCAAACTCCAGTTTTTTGGGATGAAGTGGGTGAAAGGAATCTGATGGGACCAGAATTGGTAGAAGAGATGGCAGAAAAAGTTCAGTTGATTCAGAAACACATGAGAACAGCTCAGAGCAGGAAGAAGAGTTATGTGGATAACCAAAGGAATGATCTATCTTTCGAGGTAGGTGATCATGTTTTTCTCAAAGTTTCATCGTGGAAAAATGTGATGTGATTTGGTAAGAAAGGAAAGCTGAGTCCAAGGTTCACTGGACAATATGAAATTATGGAGAAAGTTGGATCATATGCTTACTGAGTGAATTTACCTCCGAGTTTATCTCAGGTACACAATGTTTTCCATGTTTCTATGTTGAGAATGTATATTCCAGATCCATATCATGTTTTGAGCCTAGAGGTAGTTTAGTTGGAAGAGAATTTCTCTTATGAGGAACAACCAGTCCAGATTCTTGACCGAAGAGAGAAAGTGTTGCGAAATAAGGTAATTCACTAGGTAAAGGTTTTATAGAAAACCCATATGGTTGAAGAGGGAATGTGGGAATCTGAAAATGCTATGAGGGATAAATACCCCCACTTATTTTGATAAGTGAATAAAATTGCGAGGATGCAATTCTCAAAAGGGGGGAAGGCTGTAACATCTCAGGTAAATAAAGAATAAATCATTTTCATATTTATTAATATTTGAGAATTAAATATTAATTTTAATTTAAAGGGGTTTCTATGTTCGATAGCGTACCCGATACGCAACAATGAGTTTCTTTGAAATCTTACGCTGCACACTAGTAATATAATAATATTATTTTAAATGGTAGTTAACACGTATCTATTGTATTGGAAGTAATGAATATAAATAACTAAAATATGATTATATATGTTTTTTAAATGTTTTTACATTTATCCAATAAATGATAAAAGGCTTCAAATTAGAAAAAGAATTCAATTTTAGGCATAGATACTCTAATATTCACTAAAAGGTTGAACTATCACCTTTTGATGGAGAACCATCTTTAAATATAGTTTTGGTCACTTTTATACATTCTATTGGACCCAATTAAACTCTTCATTAGAATAAGGACATCACAATTTACTTTGTGTAAATTTTTGGTATTTTTCCGATAAAGTTCATTTTTTAATGAATAGTGAAAAATGTTGTATTTTAATTCAAAACCTCTTTATAATGTAATTTATTTATAGGATTAGATTATATTTTGAATTGTTTTTAAAGTTCAATTAGAATATATTTTTACAATTTAATCCAATTGTGGTCATTGGAATTAATTTCACTTTGAAATTGGACTTAAACTAGTGTTAATCTTTTGATACATATTGTTTCATAAAAACACGCTATTTGTTTTGACAGCGGGAATTAATTATTAAATTGATTAATGAAAATTATTTGTTTTGAATTTTTTAAAATAGGCATAATTTTTGAATTCGTAATATCTAATATAGCTTAGGGTGAATTTTTGGTATTTTTTTGAAAAACATCAATTTTTGATGAATAGTGAAACCACTAAGTGGCAGTTAAAAAAACTGATTTTTCGTTTAAATGAAACATTACAACTTATGTGATTTTATTTTCAAAATATATACACACATGGTTTTCATTAGGATGTTAAATGTGTGTAAAATGGGATTAAAATAATTTTTTGGTGAATAGTAACTTTTAAATTATTAATCACGATTATAGGTAATTAGTGTAGTTTAAGGTAAAAATAATGTTTTAATAATATGAAATGACCTTGAAACATGTCATACCCTTATTTTATGTGTCATTTCCGACCATGAAAATCCATGGGTCAACTTGGGGCCCCATGGATCCACTTTGGTAGGAAAATGACATTAATAACTTTTTATTTAATGTTAAAATAAAAATGTCACAAACTTGTGTTGTTTTATTAAAAGACTTTTTACATGGGGTTATACAAGTCATATTTTTACCTATAAATATTCATTGGAAGGATAAAAAATATTTCTTACATCATAGTATTTTTCTAAAAATTTTAGACATTAAATAAATTAAATTATTTATGACACCATAGTGATACAGTGATTACCTCATTATTTAACGATTTAGATAAAATGAAAAGATAATGTAAAATATAAGACCTACACATGTCAAAAACCTATTGGATGAATGGATTTAGAACTATTATTACTTTATCCTTTAAGTATATAATTTTGGGACCTTTAAAATCCAAAAATATTTTTATAATAAAGTAATCTTTTATAACTTTCCAAGAGTGCCCCTCCTCTCCTCTTATAAAAGGCATCCGCCTCTACCACCTTACCCACACCTCTCAAGCCTTTAGCTCAGACCACCCCAGATCATTTTATATCTCCAAATCCGTCTCCTCATCCTAGAAGCCTTACCTTGGGAAGAAAGCTCTTCAAGCAACCCTTTTAGTTCAAACCAAGAAGAGTTTCCCGATTTTAAGGTAATGTCTTCACTTGTGGTCTTTTGTTTTATTTTGATTCTCCAACCCTCTAAACTCTTTTCATTACTTTATTTTGTAACAAAACCAGTATATTAAATATACTAGGATGTTGTTATGATAATTATTTAATCTACTCCTACACACACCTTCGTCTAATGGTTAAAGAACATACTGTTTCTGTTGTTGGCGAATTTCTGCCTCACGAAATGATGATTGTTCAATCTTCTTTTAACTCCTTTAATGGTGGCCATTGAGATTTCAATATATTTATATATGATATATATTATGTGTATGTTTTATTTGTGCTTCTGTATTTTTTATTTGTGGTATACCTTTATGGTTTCCATTATGGGTAAACATGATAATTTCATTTTAGGAAGTGCGGACTACCGCCCCCTCAAAGTGATTGATTTGTTAATGCCATATGTGCGAAATATAAAGGATGGAGTTAATGATATTATATATGATATTATACGGAAATTATAATATACCTTTAAATCATTATGATTTCACTCTATTAAATGTGAAATAGAAATGAAAGTAGCATTCTTGCGTACGTACGGCTTACCGTCTCCATGAACGGTGCATTTCATTTCTTACCTCTCAATGTTATATACTATTATAAATACATGTATATGCTAGATATATATGATATATATGATATCCAAATCATGAATATCATTCTGTATATAATTAACCTTTGGCCACACGAACAACATGTAATTGTAAGAAGTCCACTTTCGACTTACGAACCAAATATCGACAAAACAAACATTATTAACTTAAATGATTAAATAATGTTTATAACATGGAAATAAGTGATATAAAAGGAATAACAAGCATGAAAAAGTTTCTTAAGAAAGTATAATTTAGCTTCAGTTTATTTTTCGTGAGATTAAAGAGCAATCGAGTCACGTCGGACACGAGGTAAGGGACTTCGTCTCAATCTCCTTTAATTGAGGAATATTTTGTTATAATACATGGCTTTCATTTATATGGTGTATAAACCCCTTTGGATTTTAATTTTTTGCAAAAGGAATCTTTTTCTATGAATTTTTTTACAAAAAGACAAAAAGGAATGTTTCTGTTAATGTACGCGGTCACAACAACCTTTTCCGCTGTCGCGAGTATTATTTGTTCTTTGGCTTCCTCAACAAGCTATAATGTTTTTAAAATGAATTAAATACCATTTACTATTTTATGTATTTTGGTATTGAAAAGGGTTGTTATAATGGATTTTTTTATGTTAATATATTTAAGTGATATATTGTGATTGAAATGTGTAAATTTTTTATTTATTTTATAATTGTAATGATTTTATAATGGTACTTGGACACTTGAAGGGTGGTTAAGTGATAAACCATGTGACGGGTGGTGCCATGAATACCAGGATGGGTGGTTACGTTATAACCTCCAATGCATTGGGTATGAAATTTGGCCGTATGGCTATTCCATTTAGTGAAATGTGTGGAAGTCGACTCTATGGTTATTCAATTTAAGTATGTTAATGTGCCAAGTTAACTTATATGATATGTGCTCTTTATATGGGTTTAATGGTAATATTTTGGTTTCAGAAGGGTAAGTAGTGATCTTTTATTCATTGAATAGTTTATACTAATTCATAAAGGTCAAAATTATTACTTTGATAAAGTACTCATGGTTTACTTGTTGTTTTGAAAAACTAACAGTTTTCCTTCTTTGTGTATCTCTTACTGAGCTTTTTAGGCTCACCCCAAGTTTTTTTTGAAATGTTTTTCACAGGAATTAATGTGGAATACGGTCAAGGATGGGAACAAGGAAACGTCATGCTATCTAAAACATGGAACTAAACAAGTTTCTTTTTAAGAGTTTTTATTTTATGAAAACATAGTAGAAGTTTCTACTTTGTAATATTTTGAGATGTAATAGTTATGTCCTAATTCTCTAAAACTCTAATACTGAAAAGATATTCTATGTGAATTATACATTTAATTCAATAATAAGTAATGTTTAAAGCTTGGTCTTTATACATTGTTTCCATTTCCCTATTCAAATTATTATTCATGTTTTTCATCAATTTTTTAGTCAATATCCTATTGGTTTTCTTTCCGATGCTTAAATCATTTACAATTACCATTAAGTAAGTTTCTTGTATTTTTCATTACACACATTAAGAATAAATGAAATTTCATCTTCATTTAACTATGTTTTTTATATTTCCCTTTAAATTTCATTTCCAACTTCATATCAAACCGATTAGATTTATAGGTAACACTAATTTATATAGCATCGTTAAAATCAAAAACAATGATTTCCTCTAATATAATAAATTATTTTATGAATAATTACATTTAATTACTTGGTTTTATGCTAAAAATAATCAAAAAACCATAATCTCATATTGGATGATGACACCATTAGCATACATTGTAGGTTTTGTAAAATTTACTTCATAATTTGTAATAGGTGTATCATCTTCTTTAAAAAGCTCATGTAACTACTTCTCAATATTAATTTCAACAAAATGAGGAAATTACTTATTGAAAAATATGTTCTTGAATTCTTCTTATTCCATGTATTCAATTTCAACTCATTTCCTA
Source organism: Viscum album (assembly GCA_963277665.1). NCBI lineage: Eukaryota > Viridiplantae > Streptophyta > Magnoliopsida > Santalales > Viscaceae > Viscum > Viscum album. The sequence goes on along the minus strand of OY728150.1, from coordinate 1,252,041,755 downwards.
GTTTTGTTGATAATGGTATGCCATTGAACATCTTAACCATCCAAATGATAGACTTCAATGATGACTTTAAAATAGTCTAAACATCAGAGAACTAAAAATATTTTTAAAGATGTTCTAATTAATTTTTCATCCATTCATGGATATGTGGATCCTTTAAATAAATTCAGACACTGACTTGTGAACGAATCAAGATAATTTTATTCTACTCTTTTCTCTCATGACTGTCTTACATTATTCAAAGCATTAAATATTTGTGTGACCATATAAACAAGATTTTGTATTCTATATCCCATAACATTTTGTTTCTCAAGAATATAATGGTTTCATTTTCTCATTACATTCAGTATTAATGTTATTACTTTGGGATATATACATTTAATAAAAGTGTGAATTATAGTGTGTGTAAAACTATTTATAATGGGAAAACATCATAATCAATGTAATTTACATTGATAATATCAATTTTTGATATATTAGGTTTAATTCATATGTTATTCATGATAGTTAACAAAATCGTTGATTTTATCATATACATAATCATATCCTTAGGGTTATTACTAATGTTTTTTCATCCTATATTCAATGGATAACTTATCCTTTTCTACAAGACTAACTATAATAGACCATACTTCTCATATATAGTTATTACATATAAATATATTATTATTCATTTCAACCCATAAAAAACACCATAAATATTGTACAATTTTAGTATTTTCTGAAACTATGAAACATAAAAAACTAGTTCATAAAATGTCTATGTCATCTCTTTTTTATTTGTTCATTTTTAGAACACATTTTACACGTCATACTTAATAACATTCAGCATATCATGGTTATAATAAACATTAAAAAGTGTGATATAAGATCATCATTATGGGAAATATGAATAATATCATAATCATAAGACATAAGAACATAAACATAAAATTTTAAAATTTCATTTTTCATATCGAAGATCACAATATCATCTCATTGGATAAATCATAGAATTTCATCAAATAACAAGTTCCCATATATCATTTCATATGAAATGTAATTTTTTTAATTAATATAATGAATGATATTTATTCACATATTATTCATGTTGCATTACCAATACAATCATAGTGGAAAAAGTATTTTACTGAACTGAGTTCACATATCATTCCATCCAAATGTTGCTGAACAAGATTTACATCATGTTCCATCATATTATTACTGAACTAAGATAATATAGCATTCTATTCATTTCTATATATATATATATATATAAACAATGCATTGGACAGAGATATAGGTCTACCACATCACATAATGAAAACAATACATATTTTTTTCATACGAATATAAATTATTAATCAGATCAAATCCTATGAAATTTAATTGGTTGCATAAAAATAATTTAATCATAACATAACACAAACTACTAAGAAAGGCCTTTAACAGTACTAGAATATTCCTTTATTTTTTCAACTGTATTATTGATAATTGTAATGTCTTTAAAATCAAAAAAAAATTATCAGTTTTCTTACTGCTGCTAAAAGAAGAACTATTATAGGGGTAAACAATTAATATGTATATGAGCATATGAACACATTACTGATGCTTCCACGACCCCATTAATATTGTTCCACCCCCCATTTTATCTATTTTTTACCCCCTATTTATCAATGTTTTCTAATTTCCATCTTCATGCACACTCACATTGATTCAAACAATGCACCTTCCCTTGGAAGATGAAATTAATTTTCCAATATACCATGGTTTTTTCGATTAGTTTAATAACATGTTTGTTTATATATATATATATTCAAATATATTTACAAATTTTTATATAATTATTTTTGAATACATTTATTAAATAAATCTCAATCCTTAAACATGACATAATCTGGAATAGAGATAATAAGTCACAATGATGTTGTATTTATATTTTGAGATTTAGACAATTAAGTCATAAATTATACATAACAAGATGATTATTATATGTTGAAAATTATACAATGTATCTATTTTTTCATAAAATAATAACTCTACAAAGAGAAACATGTTCAGTTACATGTTTTAAAAAGAAATAATTTTTTATTACATTGTCAATGACCCAATTGTAGGACCCCGGGACACCCTGAGAGGGGAGGGGTGAATCAGGGTGGCAACTTTTTCTTCTTTTAGTTGTGGATCTTGTTCCCACGTTGGTAGGAACTACTTAAACCTGTATGATGGATATGAGCGGCAATTAAACATTCACATGCAGAGAGATGACACAACTATTTTTACTTGGTTCACCACTAAGGGCTACGTCCAAGGAGCATACGCCGACAGGTTGTCGGTCATACCTAAATCCACTATGCTTCACTAGCTGCAGATTACAAATGTTCGGGTACAGACACTCTGTCCCAGGCTCACTTCCTTTACAATTGTTCAGGGATAGCTCATTGCGTCCCTCGGGTCACTCCCGTTGACTCCCCCTGGCTCACTGCCGTTGGTGAAGTCTCACTCAGTTTATAGACGTGAAGGTCTCTTCAATAGGTGTGCATTGAAGTTCTTCGTCTCCTGTTCAGCATGAGACATTGCTTGCATCAGGGTTCAGATTTGATGCTCCTTTTAGTTCAATCCTTCTTCTTTAGTGCAATGAATGAATGCACTAGATCCCCTTGTCTTCGTTTGCCTGAATCACAATCACTGATCTGATTGCTTACTTAATGAAGCTCAGCTTACTCGGCGTTGTCAGAATCAGTTCTCCATGTATGCATGAGATCATGCATGTATCATTTAGATTTCTTCTTCAATCTCACTTTGCACCAGTAGTATCAGGCAATAGTTCAGCTCTTGTGCAGCTCCAGAAAGGCGGGCGTACTTTAACAGTGTATGGGTCTCCTTTTCAAGCCCGGAGCGCAAGTCTCCCGGCGGCGCGCAAGTCTCAGGCGCGCAAGTATAACCTGGCGTGCAAGTGTCTCCAAAGCACCTGCGCGACTATGCCTTCTTGAACTTCAAACCTGCGCGACTCACTTCCTTCCTTTCCCAAATCACCTAGGGTGCTCAACCATCAGTTGGCGCGCAACCTCTACTTGCGCGACCAAACTACCACTTGCGTGGCTCAACCACCTGCGCGACGAGAGCTCGAACAATCTCAAATTCTTGAGCTCCGTTGTAAATGAGGAGGGGTGGTCCAGTATTTATAGGCAAACTGGACCCCCTGCGCGGAGGCGCGGAAGTCCCTCAACGGCGCGCAAGTCTTGTCTCCAGTAACCTCTGTCGCGCAACTCACTTGCGCGACCCAACCAACACTTGCGCGACCTTCTTTCCTTAGCCAAATTTTGATGTTCTGATCCTCAAAAACATATGGCGCGCAAGTCTTTTATCCTCCAAGAGTATGGCGCGCAAGTCCCTTTGCCAAAATCACTATTCTTCATTTGTTGATTTTGAGGCCCTAAAATTTGGCAAACACTGGAAAATGGCGCCACTTTGTATCTGCTCTTTTTGTACCGCCTCCAGATCATCCATTCCTCTGTCGATGTTCATGAATCAAACATAGATCGTTGACCACAACTCTTGAACTTGACATGTCACCATGGAATCTCCTTTGTCAACAAATTTGTATGTCGTTTGTTTGCTTTGTCAACAAGCACGATCACCTCAACAGCACTTCTTCTTGGTGATCTGTATCCTTCAGCAACTCTTTGGCTTTTATCACAAACTCCACTATTGTGATATGTATTCTTTGAAGGAACAACTTTAGTACCATTATCTTCTGATACAATGTGATGTGCATGGCCATCTCATAATTACAATCTTCGCATGGCCATCTCAGAAGTCAACTCATTGGCACATTGTCTTCTTCATCAACTGTCATGATCAACTTCATGTAAAGCATGTGATTCAATCCGTCAAGAAGTCTCTAGCATGGTTCTCATTAAATCATGAGTAATTTCATGGTCTTCATCCAAAAACCTCATTCTTCTTTAATCATCCTCGGATGTATTACTCCTCACATTCTTCATTGTTGTAAACAATGTATCACCTTTGACACATGTTCTTTGAACTTAAGATCAGCACAACAATCATCTGAATCACCACTCCTCTACTTCATCGGAGTACTTCATGATCTTCTTCATTTTGATCTGCATTGACAACTATTGAAAACAAATACAACCTTATATACAAAGTGGTTCCAACAATCCCCCCCTTTGTATTTTGTTGTCAATAACTTATACATCTTCTGAAATGAATCTGTCAATGTCAAAATGAGAATCTTCTCAGCAAATCAACATTCCTTTTCATTTCACTTTCTCTCCCCCTTATTGACAAGAAATACAAAGCACATGGTAGGGAGGGTATGAATCCACACTTAAGCAATGATTCATTAATCATTTTACTCTAAGTCTACTTGAGCAATGCTCGATGTAGAAAACAAGAGTATTTGATTAAGTCAACAAGGCTGTCCATTATCCATAGATCATGATACCAACATTAGATGATAACTCATGTATCTTGTCTTCAAGGGTTTACCACTTTAATTCCAGGTAGAAGAAGATCAACTATGATAGAGAATAATCAACCTGAAACTCCTGCACTCACTTAAGCAAATAGATCAAAAACATTCAACTGAAATTGGCAGGATAAGTGACCTTGGGGCACTTCCATTCTCTTTATGTCACTGATCAATTCAGTTACTCCCCCTTTGTAAAATAATATTTGATCTGAGTAACCAAGGGATAGTGATTGAGAAATGACATACCTTCTCCATTGGCGTGTTCATCAAGAAATTCACAGAGTAACTACTTTTGAGTCCAGGTGGAGTTGATATTGATTGAAACAGTGATTATGGAAGCTTCTTCATTCTTCTCCCCTGCAAGGGAAACACTCCTCATCATCTTCATCAAGAGTGATCCTTCATCATCATAATCTTTGAATATCAATTGAAGAATCTACTAAGGATGGAAACTTCTTCAGCTTGGCTATCAAGAGTTGACAGCATTCACTACTTCTCAGGTTCTCCCCCTGAGAGCATGCTTCACCTTCAATTCCCTGCATTATTAGTACAAATAAAATACAGAAATGATTACGGGAATAAGGTGGTTCCATCTTGATTCATCAAGAATACTTTCTTGGTTGAGGTTCTTTTCTCAACCAAGTTACTCTGTTCACTCCAGTCTTCATGCCTGCACGTTCGAACATATGTTCTGACATCTGTCGGTGTGGCATGGCTCTGTTCACATTCTTTTCTGCTTTGTGTGGAGAATTGTTCTGCTTAGCAGCCATCATGAATGATAAATTCTTACTCTTCTTAAGGACTTCTTCTTGCTCTGGTATTATGGTTAGACAACCTTTTTCAATGTGTCCAGACTTCTTGCATCTCTCACACAGAACTTCTTTGACACTTGTGTTTCTCTTTGTTTGCAATCTCTCCTGCACTGTGTCTGCATCATGTGAAAGTTTTCCTTTTCCTTTTTCACCAGCCTTGGCCTTCTCATCTTCAAATTTCCTTATTCTTTTCAAATCTTCTGGCCAGATGACCAATATGTCATGTGGATCTTTTGTAGCTGGTTTAGGTCTTCCACATGGGTTCATCCGAGATTCATCCCACTTAGTGTTTCTTTTGGATGAATGACCCTTCAATTTCATGGATCTAAAATCCGGGGTCTTCTCAGCTTGCCTACTTGAAATCTTCTTGGGGAGAGGTGTGTTTTCCATATTCTTCTGATTTCTTCCCAAGGTACTTTCTTCATACTTAGATGGATTTTGTGGTCTTCTGTTCTTATCAGCTCTGGATATCTGTTGACCTAGGCATGCACCATTCTTGTGACCACTGTCGTTGCATACATCACAGATGTTATCAAGCATTCCAAATCGGTTTGCTGTAAACAGATGCTTCTGGACCTTTGGATGTTGCTTCTTCTTCTCTGGCTTCCTCCCCTTGGATATAGGCTTTCCCTGTGCTTTTCCATGAAAGGGATTATAGAAACAATCCAGTGCACAGTGCCCAAATCTGTTGCAGCACCAACATTGACCCACAAATCATTTCTTCTTTGTGTCTTCTGTATTAAGTTGTTGGGCCATCTGCTTAATCTTTTGTGCTCTATTTGAGGAACCCACTTCCTCTTTTTTCTTCCCATCCACCCTAGCCATGGTGGTAGGTTTCTTCTTCTCACCTTTCCTCATACATACTTGTTTAGATCTTTTCTTCCCACCTGCACTGATTGTAGGAGTGTATTTAGAAATATGAGTACAAGATGGATTGTATGGTAACTTCACTTTCTCAGTTGCTTGTGATAGATCAAAGAGTGAAGTCATGATCTTCTTATCACATGTTGGGGGTCTTTTGACAATAGAATCCTCCAGTGAGCATTGAGTACCAATAGAAACTGATTCTTGATGTGGATAATCAAGAGTTGTCATAATCTTATTATCACATGTTGGAGGCATTTCAGCTTTAGACTCCTCCAACAAACATTGAGTGCAAGCATCACTCATTTCATTCTTTTGTGAAGTCTCAATATGTGTGTTCTCAATCTTGGTCAACTGAGCTTCCAATTTTTGACCCACAATATTGAGGATGATCTTCTGATCTTCAATCGTGATCATCTTCTCTTCACAAGTCTTCTTCAACCTTTCAACCTCATCTTCATGCATCTTAACTTTGTTTTGTAACAAAGAGTCAAGTTCCCTGAATTTAATGGAAGTTTCTTCCAAACAAAAATTCTTGACTTCATTGCTCTTCTTCATCTCGGCTTCAAGTACATGGATCCTTTCTTTTAAAGTCTTATTGACTTCCTCTTCTTCTTCAAATACTTTCACCCGTTTGATGAGCTTCATACTTTCCATAACTTTTATTTCCAACCCTTTTTCCATATTGTCAGCTTCCCTTTCTAATCGATTGATCTCAACCTGCATAGATTGGAATAGGCTACAAATAATAGCAACCCTTTCTTCTGGAATATCATGCAGATATGTTCTAAGTTTTTCCTGAAAGCTTAAATTAGGGGTATCATCCTTTCCACTAGATGAGTTCTGAGCCACCTGCTTGATACTTTCCAGGAATAAAGTTTCTTCATTATTGGAATGACATGGAGAACAAGACACTAAATCTTCTTTGGATGTGGGGGACTTCTTCATCATCTTCTTCTCTTTATTTTTCCTATTTGTCAAAGTCTTGGTGGATATAGATTTCTGCTCAGAAATGACTGCGTCATTATCAAGACTGCTCTTCATTGTTGACTCTAGGAAAGAAACTCAAATCCTCTTCTCAATAGAATTACTGGATAATATCCAACATACGTTATCCTTTCCCTCTGATACCACTTGTAGGACCCCGAGACACCCTGAGAGGGGAGGGGTGAATCAGGGTGGAAACTTTTTCTTCTTTTAGTTGTGGATCTTGTTCCCACGTTGGTAGGAACTACTTAAACCTGTATGATGGATATGAGCGGCAATTAAACATTCACATGCAGAGAGATGACACAACTATTTTTACTTGGTTCACCACTAAGGGCTACGTCCAAGGAGCATACGCCGACAGGTTGTCGGTCGTACCTAAATTCACTATGCTTCACTAGCTCCAGATTACAAATGTTCGGGTACAGACACTCTGTCCCAGGCTCACTGCCTTTACAATTGTTCAGGGATAGCTCACTGCGTCCCTCGGGTCACTCCCATTGACTCCCCCTGGCTCACTGCCGTTGGTGAAGTCTCACTCAGTTTATAGACGTGAAGGTCTCTTCAATAGGTGTGCATTGAAGTTCTTCGTCTCCTGTTCATCATGAGACATTGCTTGCATCAGGGTTCAGATTTGATGCCCCTTTTAGTTCAATCCTTCTTCTTTAGTGCAATGAATGAATGCACTATATCCCCTTGTCTTCGTTTGCCTGAATCACAATCACTGATGTGATTGCTTACTTAATGAAGCTCAGCTTACTCGGCGTTGTCAGAATCAGTTCTCCATGTATGCATGAGATCATGCATGTATCATTTAGATTTCGTCTGCAATCTCACATTGCACCAGTAGTATCAGGCAATAGTTCAGCTCTTGTGCAGCTCCAGAAAGGCGGGCGTACTTTAACAGTGTCTGGGTCTCCTTTTTAAGCTCGGCGCGCAAGTCTCCCAGCAGCGCGCAAGTCTTAGGCGCGCAAGTATAACCTGGCGCGCAAATGTCTCCAAAGCACCTGCGCGACTCTGCCTTCTTGAACTTCAAACCTGCGCGACTCACTTCCGTCCTTGCCCAAATCACCTAGGGCGCTCAACCATCAGTTGGCGCGCAACCTCTACTTGTGCGACCAAACTACCACTTGCGCGGCTCAACCACCTGCACGACGAGAGCTCGAACAATCTCAAAGTCTTGAGCTCCGTTGGAAATGAGGAGGGGTGGTCCAGTATTTATAGGCAAACTGGACCCCCTGCGCGGAGGCGCGCAAGTCCCTCAACGGCACGCAAGTCTTGTCTCCAGTAACATCTGTCGCGCAACTCACTTACCCGACCCAACCAACACTTGCGCGACCTTCTTTCCTTAGCCAAATTTTGATGTTCTGATCCTAAAAAACATATGGCGCGCAAGTCTTTTATCCTCCAAGAGTATGGCGCGCAAGTCCCTTTGCCAAAATCACTATTTTTTATTTGTTGATTTTGAGGCCCTGAAATTTGGCAAACACTGGAAAACGGCGCCACTTTGTATCTGCTCTTTTTGTACCGCCTCCAGATCATCCATTCCTCTGTCGATGTTCATGAATCAAACATAGATCGTTGACCACAACTCTTGAACTCGACATGTCACCATGGAATCTCCTTTTTCAACAAATTTGTATGTCGTTTGTTTGCTTTGTCAACAAGAACGATCACCTCAACAGCACTTCTTCTTGGTGATCTGTATCCTTCAGCAACTCTTTGGCTTTTATCACAAACTCCACTATTGTGATATGTATTCTTTGAAGGAACAACTTTAGTACCATTATCTTCTGATACAATGTGATGTGCATGGCCATCTCATAATTGCAATCTCCGCATGGCCATCTCAGAATTCAACACATTGGCACATTGTCTTCTTCATCAACTGTCATGATCAACTTCATGCAAAGCATGTGATTCAATCCGTCAAGAAGTCTCTAGCATGGTTCTCATGCAATCATGAGTAATTGCATGGCCTTTATCCAAAAACCTCATTCTTCTTTAATCATCCTCGGATGTATTACTCCTCACATTCTTCATTGTTGTAAACAATGTATCTCCTTTGACACATGTTCTTTGAACTTAAGATCAGCACAACAATCATCTGAATCACCACTCTTCTACTTCATCGGAGTACTTCATGATCTTCTTCATTTTGATCTGCATTGACAACTATTGACAACAAATACAACCTTATATACAAAGTGGTTCCAACACCAATTCCACTTTATTTCTTGTGAAAAACATTTAAAAACATGGGATGAGAAAAACAATCACAGTAATGGTAAAAAAATAAATTAAACTATTAGTTTTTAAAAACAACATGTAAACAATGAATAATTTATCATAAGTAATACTTTTCAGTTTTATGAAGTTGTATATACTCTTCAAAAAATAAAAGATCATTTCTTACCATTTTTTCACAAAATGATTACCATAAAACCCATTGAATGAACACAATACAAAAATGGAAAACATGGGACATAAAATTTCATAAATAAAATAACCATACTGTTGACATCCACAAATCATTCTTATAAATTGAATAGCCATATGACCTACTTCCTTAACCGATGCATTGGAGGTCATAAAGTCACCATCCATACTGGGTATATCATAGATCCACCAATCATTGGTTTATCACGTCACAACCCGTAAAATGTACAAGTTCCATTATATAATCACATCACATAAAATATTGAAACTGTTAATATCTCACTAATAAGATTTAATTTTCAATCCTAAGAAATCATATCTAGATATTTAAATACTCAATCCATTTCAAAAACCAGTTTCAATACTAGAACACCGAAAAATGGAAAAGGGGGTTTCATTTTTTCCTTTTAAAAACATGAATGAATATATAGAAATCCAAATAAAAATTACAGTGGTGGAGAGGTAATTTTCACTTCATAAGATAAAAACATTCCTTTAGACATTTAGTATAACAATTAATAGAAATAATTATTACCTTTTATTGAATGTAATTGTAAAAGGTATTTAATATACCCGATTTAAAATAGTGTCATGTATAGATAATAATATGCCTCAATGAATGGAGGCTGAGATGATGTCTCTCACAATGTGTCTGACATGACAAGTACATTAATTATTTTCTTAAATAATAAACATAATTTAATTTCTACTTCCACCAAAACATTTTTCATGATTATTATTTCTTTTATATCACATATTACTTTTCTATAACAATTAGTTAATTGTTTGAGTTCATATTGGACATTATGTCGATGTTCGAAACTTGAGTGAAAATTGAACTTGTTATAATTATAAATTGTTCAACTGGTCAAAATAATTTTATCTCTAGAATGATATCCATTAATCATATATAATATAAATCATATATATCTAGAATATATATATTTTATAATAGTCTATAGCATTTGTATATATGAAATGAAATGCACCATTAATAGAGATGGTAAGTCGTACGTACGAATGAACACATCTTTTATATCATTTTCATATTTAAAGGAACGAGAACTAAATAATACACAAATATATTATAATTCCAGAATAATATCTATTTTATATATGTAACATAAGTTAATTAATTCCATCTTTTATATGTTTCATTTATAGCATGAACCAGTCATATTACATTGTGTGGTGGTAGTTTGTGTTCCCTCAAATAAAATTTTCATATTTATCCAACATGAAAACCATAAAGGTATGTTCAAAATGAGAATTTTTGTATCATAGAGATAAAATAAATATCATAAATATCATATATAATTATTGCACCATCATAATTACCACCATAGGTGGTGGTAGGAGTATATTGAACAATCATTATTTCGTCAGTTAGTAGTTCGTCGTCCATAGAAATAGCATGTTCCTATACCCATTAGATGAAGGTGTGTGTAACTGTAGTTCTAAAAAATATAATAAAAATAACCTAGTATTTTTTGGATACAATTTTTGTTATATAAACAATGAATATGAAGAGAATAGGGAGTGGAGAAGGAAAAATAATGGAATGGTACTTGAGAGAAGATGTTACCTAAATCTTGGTAACATATTTTGATTTGAGCAAAAGATATGTCTTGAATTCCATTATACATATAGTAAATACTCACAATGGATTTTGGGAGCTAATTGGAGCATATTTTGAAGGAGCAATGGAGTTTGAGAGGGGTGAGTAATGGGTTTGATGTGGGGTCCTTTTATAAGAGGGTAGAGGGAATCGTTAGGAATGATTGACATTATTATTTTATTATTAATTGATTTTCTAATTTTAATAAAACCAAAAAGATATATTTCTAATATCAGATGTGGATGTGTTGAAATACTCTAACATAATTGGTTTTAGACATGTTTTGGTTTCCAAATTATCCTTATCTTTTCTCTTTAATCCATAGTAAACTTTTATATCTTTTACCATATATTATTGTATATTCATAAATGATCACTGCCATTGTTACTATAAAATTTCAAGAGTCCCTAAAATTGATCATTATTTACATTTGAAACATCATATATATCATTTGGAATAATATTAGATTTTTAGGACTATAATATCATTCAATAAAATATTAAATGATTTAAAAACTCATTTATGTCATTTTTTATACTATTCATATCAATACATTTTAAATATTCATACGAACAAGATTAATTACAAAAAAAATTAAAAGATAACAAGTAATACTCTTCCATATAAGTTTTGATGACATAAAAAGCTTAAAAATAAATTTATTTTAATATCTATAACTTCATTTTTATAAATCATTCGTTAATAAGGTAATCACTACATCATCATTGGGTCATGAATAAATATATTTATTTAATATAACAATTATAAATAAAATATCATTATGTTGGAAATCTTTTTTATTTTCTAATCACTATTTATAGTAAAAATATATATCTTATATAACCCAATATATATTCTTTTACAAAAAGATGTCTGTTTAGGTTATATTTTCCTTAACATTAAATTCAAAGTAATTAAATATCATTTTCACACACATGTGGATCCATGGGGACCTATAATAAAACAAAAAATTCCCATGGTCTGACTTATCTCATCAAATATTTTTAGGACATTTTTTAGTGTAATATAGTATTATTATAATATTTATTTTCCCCTAATTTACCAGATTTACCCTTTAACCATGGTAAAAAAATATTTATAGAAGTTACTAATCATAATGATTAGAAATAAAAGAAACCTTATTAGAAAATTTGGACCTACTAATTCTAAATACAGAATCAATTTTTCTAAATTCAAAACATTGAATTTTTGGGAATTAATATAAAAATAACTCCCACTGTCAGAACCCAGAAGCATGATTTAATGAAATAAAAAGTACCAATAGACTGAGATGTGTTTAAGTCTAATTTCAATGTGAAATTACTTTCATTAAAAGAATAGGATCATATGATTAAAATCTAATTTATTTAAACATGAAACAAAATTATATGGGAATTATTTTTATTTTAATTAATTATATAGAAAGATAGTTTTGATATAATTGTCGTATTTTTCACAATTCAATAAAAGATGAAAATTATCAAAATAATACCAAAAATTTACCCAATGTAAATTTTGATTTCCAACTTCTACAGAATAAGTTTATTTTGTCTAGTGGAACATATCAAAGTTAAAAAACTATATTTTAAAAGGGTTATTATTCAAAAGATGTTAAAAGTATTTTTTAAAAATATTAGAGTATTTATGCTTATAATTTCAATCATTCCAATTTTGAGCTTATAAATATTATTAGATAAATATAAAAACAATTAAAAATCATGCTTAATCACAATATAATTAGTTCTGTTCATTCTAGCCAATATAATGGCTAGGCATTAACTACAATTTATAATAATGATATTATATTATTTTTATTTTTCATTGTATGACTCAGCCTTCTGTGAAACATCAAAATTTGGACAAACCAATTGTTTCATGAGGGGTATTCCATTAAACATAACATCTCTCTTAAAGTAAAATTATTATTTAATTCAAAAATATTAATAAATATGATAATTTAATTTTCATTATTTACGTAGTATGTTACATCCTACCCCCTTTTGTAAAGTAGGTCCTCTCCATTTTATTAAATTATCAAATAAGTTGGTGCTTTTATCCCTCATAGAATCTTCAGATTCCCATGTTGCCTCTTCAATCATATAGTTTTTCCAAAAAAACATTAGCAGATGAATTACCTTATTCTACAAAACAAACTCTCTTTGGTCAAGAATATGATTTGTTGTTCCTCATAAGAATGATTCTCTTCTAACTGAACAATATCTAGACTCAAAAATGAAATGGATTCATCATACACTTTCTCAACATTGAAACATGAAAAACATTTTGTACTTGGGATGAAATTGTAGGTAAATCGGCTCTATAGGAAACTGATTTTCTTTCTCATGGATTTCATAAGGACCAATGAACCTTGGACTATACTACCATTTCATACCAAAACCAATCACACTATTCCCTAGATAAATATTAAGAAAGTCATGATCACCTACCAGGAAACAAAGGTCCTTCCTTTAGATATCTATATAATATTTCTTTCTACTCCAGCTATCCTTATTTGATTCTATATAAACTGAACTTTCCCTGCCAACTCTTCTTCCAATTCTGGTCCCATCAACTTCCTTTTACCTGCTTCATCCCAAAAAGTTGTAGTTCAACACAAGTTTACACATTGTTCCTCAAATGATGTCATCTGTATATAAGAATGAAAATGGTTATTATAAGAAAGCTCAACCAATGTTAAATTTAGGACCCAACTTCTCTGGTAATCCATTGAACAAAAACGTATCATATATTCCATGTCATTAGTTGTTCGTTCTATCTTCCCATCTGATTGTAGAGGATAAGCTCTACTATAATTTAATCCAGTGCCCAAAGACTTCTAAAGGCTCATCCAAATGATAGATGTGAACCTGGGATCTTGATCTGATACAATGGATAGGGGAACACCGTTTAACCTGACTATCTCTTTAATATTAAACTAAGAAAGATGATCTAGGGATAAAGTATCTCCAAATGTAAGAATATGAGTAGATTTAGTCAATTGATCAAGAATATCCCAAATATCATTGTTACCTTGAGATGATTTGGGTAATCCCACTATGAAACCCATGGATATATTTTTCCATTTCAACTCTCGCATAGTTAAATGCTAAATCATCTCATTCGATAACTGTAACTCTACTTTAACCTATATACAAGTCAAACACTTCATAGTAAATTCAGAAATATCTATTCTCATTACATCCAACTAGTAATACTCCCTATGATCAATGTTCATCATTGTGATACCAGGATGAAATGAAAATGGAGAACTATGAGCTTAACATAACAACTCATTCTTCATATATGAAACAAAAGGAACACATTATTTCTTCCCAAATCATATAATACTTTCATTATCAATGATAATTCAGAAAACATACCCTTCTGAAAAAATTATACCATTTTATGGAACTCACTATCTTCCTCCTACGATTTCTTAATTCTATCTAAGAGATATGATTTCACTTACACCTAAAACAATACAGTGGAATTTTTTGCACCAAAAACATATTTTAAAAAAGTTCATCAAATAATTAATCCAAGGATCATCTTTCAATCGTATCATGGTTAGTGTTTCATTACTTTTTGGACTCAAAGCATCCGTCAATTTATTAGCATCTTTAGGATGGTAAAGAACCATTCAATCATAATCCTTTGCTAATTACAACCATATCAATAAACTAATGTTCAATTCATTCTGAGTGAATATATTCATCAATCATTTATGGTCGGTATATATTTCAAATTTTACTACATATTGATTATTACTCACAAAAATTTCATGCAAAAACAACCTAAGATAATTCTAAATCATGTATAGTGTAATTAAACACATGAGGTTTCAATTATCATGAAGAATAATAAATTACCTAATCGTTCTTCATTAGGATGCAACCAAGTCCATTCAATGAAGAATCACTATAGATATCAAATCCATCATCTCTAGAAGGTAATTCCAACATCGGTGCATTCGCCAAAATTCATTTTGATTCCTTAAAACAGTCATCCATTTAATTTTTCCAGATGAACATAACACTATTTCGAGTTAACATTGTCAGTGAGCAAGATAACCGTGCAATATTTTCACCAAACCTTCGATAATATCCTTCAAAACCATGATAACTACAAACCATGTTTAGATTTGTGGGTCTTGGAAATTCTTAAAAAACTTTTGTTTAAGTAGAATCAATAGTTATACAATTTTTTAAAATAATGTAACAATGGAATCAATATTTTTGTAACCAAAACACACACTTGATGAATATACCATACAATTTATTTTCTTTTATGGTTTGAAAGACAACACTTAATTGGATTTCATGTTCCTTTTTACTATTAGAATATACCAAACTTTCATCGATAAACACAACCACAAACTTATCCAATAACTTAGATAAAATTATATTCATATGATCAATTAATATAGAACTTACATTGGTTAACCCAAAAATCATAACTACAAATTCATAATGGTCATATCTAGTACAAAACGTGATTTTCATAATGTATGCTTCCATTATGTTCAACTGATGGTACCTCAACCTCAATTCAATCTTTGAAAAATACTATGCTCTCGAAATCTGATCAAACAAATCATCAAAATGAGAAAAATGATACTAGTTCTTAATAGAGATATTATTCAATGATATAAAATAAATTCAAAGCATCATTGAACCATATTATTTTTAACAAACAGTACTAGATCACCCCATGGTGATGTGCTCGATCTAATGGAACCTTAATCTTACAAATCATGCTATTTTTTCTTTTACTCTAAAAGTTAAATTTGTGCCATTAAAAAAGGGGGTTTTGAAATAGTCTTCCAATAAATAATTAAGTCAATAGTTTATTCAACTTCCTGACCACGTATAATACAATGAAACATATTAGTAAAACCATCCAGAAACTCATTTACTATTGGCACATCATTAATCTATATAGTTCTATTGTTTTTAGCAATATGTGTAAGGTAACATTAATTTACATCATTCACTAGTTTCATAGCTTCTTGATTTGTTATCAAAGATTATTATTTTTTATTGTACAAAAACTAATATTATTTTTTAATAAAATATTCTTTCCCAACATCCAATCATAGAATGCTAACCATAAATCTAATCCATTCCCAACATAACATCAAACTATACAAGGGTAAAAGTTACAAAAATTTCACGTAAATACATTCCTTAAATAAGGATAGGAATATTCTTTTGACTAATTTTTGCCTCAAAATTTCCCTTAGGTATTTTTACCATAATTTCTGGATTCATTTAATGATGTGGAATTCCAAATATAAAAATAATTTTTCACAAATGAAAGAATGTGTAGACCTATAATCAAACAATATATTGTCATAATCTGAAAAATAAAACAACATGACTGATACCACTTCATTTAATGGTCCCATATCAAAAGTAGTATTAGAAAAATATTTTTTCCCACACTTCTTCTTTTGATATATCTGGTTTCCTCCCTGGGTAATCAACTTTGGACACACATTCTCATAGTACCCAAACTCATTGTAAATAAACCATATTACTATTGGCTTTTCATTGCTTGCCTGATCATATTCCTTACTGTTACAAAAAAATATGACTATTCTTACCATACCGAATGCACATTCCAGACATTGGTAAAAATTGTCAAGGATTATTTTTTCCACACTCCTCCATCGATGGTAATTTACTTTTTTATCCTCCAGCAAACTTTGTTGAATAAATTCTCCTTTTTTTAAATGTACCACTACTTTTTATTTCTCCCATGGAACACCTGATCATTAGAAACCTCCCTTTCTAACTTTTTAGCACATCTAACATGTTTCTCACAGCTTTTGAATTCATGAAATGATAATTCTCATAGAGATTGTGGCATTAGTCTGGAGTAAAATTGATTTAGAATACTATTAAGATCTTAGATGAAATTTTGAGCCTACATTGCCAATCGAGTGAACTTTTCTTCGTAAGAATCCAATGATTTATCCTCCAACCTCAATTACAATAATTATTTTTTCCAGCCTATGTCAAACTGCCATAGAAGTATACTTCTCAAGAAACATACCTTTGATCTTTTCCCTAAAAATATCATCAATATACTCACTATCCCAGGTATGTATAACCATTTACCACCACAGATCTTCCTCTCCTTCAAAGTGATATAAAACAAGACCAAACATTTGATTGTCTATACAACCCATGACATTTAAAATATTTTTTTGTGATTTGAATAACCATTCAACTTGAAAAGGGACAGATGATCCTTGGAATTATGTGGGATTTTTCCTCATGAAATTCTATACTATTGAAATGATCCTCTGCATTTGATTTGGATGATCTCGTGCTTGTATACCACCACAATTTATAGTATGAGTCAATTGTGTCATTACTGCAACAAACTATTTAGTTTCGATTCAAACCATATCAGGATGTCGATTTGGAAGGTTAATCTCTGTTGTATGCCTCCCCAACACTACTACCGTGTTTCCTCTAGGGGAAACCATTCTATTCAATGATATATTAGGCTAAGAAACATGGTAATCTTCAAGTATTATTTCATTTTATTTTTACTATAATGTAAAAATAATTTATTGATATTCTGTTAACAGAATTATAACTCATAAATTTATCTAAACCGACATCTGAAACCAACTATAATCCCCAAGACATAAACACTACATAATCAGAAATTATTTTAACAATTCATATTGATGATATTTTCAGGTTTAGATCATTATTGAATTAACACATAACATATACACATCATCGTAAATATTACAAGCATACACTTCTACTCAACATGAATTTTTTCATACAATAAAAAATCTAACAAAAGAAACACGTTTAGTTTCATGTTTTAAAAAGAATTACTTTACCAAGATCCCATACATTCCCCTATTCTAGTTTATGTACTATGAAAATCAAATCAAAAAAATGGGATGAGCATAAAAATCTTAGTAAGGGATACATAAAGAAGGAAAATTGTTATTTTTTCTAAACTACATGTTATCCAAAAATAATTTATTATTTGCAATACATCTCACCTTTATGTAGTAGTAAACACTCATCAGTGAATAAATGATAATTTTTTACCCTTTTGTAACCAAAATATTAACCTAAACTCATAGAAATCACAGATAACATATAAATTGTAATCTTGGGACAAAATCAAACATAAATGGAATAACCATAATTTCAACATCAATATATCATTATTATAAAGGGAATATCCAAACGGATGACTTCCCTACCCAATGAATTGGATGTTATAATGTAACCATTCATCATTGGTTTATCAAGGAACCGCCCATCATTTACTTTATCATCCATCAAATGTCAATGTACTATTATATAATCAAAACACATACAATATTGAAAATATAAATATTTCACTAATAACATATCATTTTCAATGACAAGAAATCATTTCAAGATATTGAAACACTCAATTCATTTCAAAAACCATTTTCACTTCCAAAACACCCACAAACTGAATACAACATTTCTTTTTTCTTCTAAAACAATAATAATTAAAGATGAATCCATAAATGATTAATGCAACGAAGATTTCCTCATCACTGCAAATGTTAAAAAAATATTCATTCCTTCAATTAGTAAAACACTTCAAGGAAACAATATTCCCTTTAAATGAATGAAATTTTTAAAGAGCATTATTATTCACCATGTAATAGAATGTAGTGTATAAACCAAAATATGCTTCAATTAATGGAGATTTATATGGAGTCCCATACGTCAAGTACGAATTGACTCGTTCATTATTTAATTTCATAATAACAAACATATAATAATTTTTACATATTTAAAATCCCATTTAATGTTAATTATTCTTTTTATATAACTTATTACCTTTCTATCACTATTAGTTAATTGTTTTAGTTCATACCAGACAATTTTTAGATGTTCCAAACTTGAGTCATAAATGAATTTTTTATAATTACAAACAGTTCTGTTGGTGAAAATTAAATTATATCTAGAATGATATTCCTTATTTTTTTATCATATATATAAAATATATTCATTATATTTGTATTTTAAAAATTCCATAGCATTTGGTTAAAAATCATTAAATGCACCGTTCATGGAGACGGTAAGTCATACGTACAAATGAACGCTACATTCATTTTTTTCATAAGTAAAGGAATGAAAACTAAATGATACATCATTATACTATAATTAAAATATAATATAATTGTTAAATATGTTACATAAGTTCATAATTACATCTTTTATAAATTCAATTAATTACATGAACAAGTCATATCGCTTTGAGGGAGTGGTTATCCGTACTTCCAAAAATGAAATTATCAAATTTATAGAACATGAAAACAATAAATTTATATTATAAATGATAATTTCTGTATCATATGGATAAAATAAATATCATTTATATAGTATAAATTACACTACAATCCTAATGGTCACCATAATAGTTGATAGGATAAAATTGAACAATCATCATTTTGTGAGGCAGTAGTTCTCCATCCAATAAAACAATATGTTCTATAACTATTAGTCGATGATGTGTGTAAGTGTATTTATTATCCTTATCATAACAAAAACCATGTATATTGATGATACTAGTGTTTTTATATAAATAATAATATGAAGATAAATGGGATTGGAGAAGGAAAAATAATGGAATGGAATTTTAGAGAAGACGTTACCTGATATCGAATAACATCATTAGATTTGAGCCAAAGGGATTTCTAGAATTTTCTTAAGACTAGGGGTGGGCTTCGATGAAGATTTTGGGAGCATATTAGAGTATTTTTTCAATGAGTCATGTATCTTGATTTTAAAATTATATTAACAAAAAAGTGATATATTTTGAAGATCAGATGAGTAAGGTTTGAAATACTCTAAGAAAATAGGATTTTTTCATGTCTTGGTTTCAAAATTAACTTTATCTTTTAGCATTAACCATATTTAAACTAATTGAACATTCACCTTGTCCTCTTATATATTCATAATATATGGTTACCATAATTACAATAAATTTACAAGCAAACTAAAATGGATCATTAATGAAATGTGTAACATCGTATATGTCAGTTTGCCAAAAATAAATTTTTAGGACTATTATATCTTATCATAAAATATTAACAGTTATCTTAAATCATTAATGAATATTTTTATATTATTCATATAATGAATTTTTAAAAATCCATAAAAAATTAATTATTTTTAAAAAAAATCATTAATTTAAATTTAACAAGTAATAATCATCCATAAAATTCATGGATGACAAAAAAGATTGAAATTAAATTTATTTTAATATTTTTAATATCATTTCTTTAAATGATTATTTAATGAGATAATCACTACATCACCATTGTGTCATAAATAAAATTATTAATTTAATTTAAAAATTATAAATAAAATACCATGATTTAGGAAAAATTATTGGATTTATAAAAACTATTAATAGTTGAAATTATAACTTATATAACCCAATATTATATTTTTTACTAAAACTTGCATGTTTAGGTTATATATTCCTTAACAATAAATTAAAATTACTTATAAGTCATTTTTACTCATAAGTGGCTCCATGGGGTCCTAATATTGACATGAGGATTTCAATGTTCGGAAATATATCATCCAATAGGGTTTGAAAATGTGTTAGGGTAATTTTATATTATTATAATATTATTTTGTTTTCCCTAATTACCAGATTTACTCTTTAACCATAGTAAATAAAATATTTATTGAAGTTACTATTCATAATGTGTATAAATAAAAGCTTCATAGTTAAAAACATTTTACCCCAAGACTCCAATTATAGAATCAATTTTTAAAATTCAAAACATCGATGTTGTAACACCCCAAGATTTCATAGTATGTTGTTTCTTCAATGAAACTCAATAACTTGCACTACATAAAACACAAAGTTTTAGTGCACCATGACTTACCAAACTAGCCTCTAAAAAGCAGTTATGAATACTATTAAATTAATTTTGAACTTTATATAAACCTTATAATTTTATAATCCATAATATGAGTTTCTTAGACATAATGTAAGAATAAATACAATTTTTCAGATAAAAGAAGTATTTTTTCAAAAATTTCAATTTTACCACCATTTAATGGAGAAGACTTTTTAAATACAATTATTGAATCTTTTATATATTCAATTAGACAATATAAACTTATTCTATATAATCAGTACATAATAATTTAGTCTCAAAAAAATTTTGGTGTTATTCTGATAACTTTTATATGTGGGGGAATATTGAAAAATACTATATTTAAAATGAAAAAAACTTTTCTAATCAAAATAATTTATCATGTTAAATTATAAAATTTAATGGTTTGGAAGTACAAATAGATTATATTTTTACCATTTAATCAAATGATGGTCATTTTATGTAATATCACTTTGAAATTGTACAAAAACAAATGTCAATCTTTTGATAGTTATTATTTCTTAAAAATACGCCTTTTCTTTTTGACAACTAGATTTAATTTTAAATTAAGAAATGAAACTTCTATGTTTTGAATTTTTTAAAATATACTTCATTATTAAATTAGGAATATCAAAATGTTCCTAGGGTGAAATTTTGGTACTTTTCTTAAAACTTTCAATTTTTTATTAACAGTGAAAAAAAATGAGTAATAGTTTAAAACCGAATTTTTATTTCAATAATAATTTGAATTTTTTAAATTTATTTTATGTTAACATAGATACATAATACCTATATAAGTTCAATGTAATTAATTTTAGTCATTTTATAATAATTTTAGATATATAAAAATTGCATTGAACTGTTCACCGTCTTTTACCCATCTCCTAACAGAATTTGTAAATTCACATAAAACATAATTTTACCACTTCTATGAGTTGAATTTTGAAAATCTGAGAGGGACGGTTAATATCAAGGAGTAAAATGTGGTTCAATAAGATAATTTTCTGGTGAATAGTATCTTTTTTATTTTTTTTAAACCACGGTTAAAAGTAAATAGGGTAAATAAGGGTAAAATGGTATTATTATTATTACCTTAACACATTACCTAATTCTATTGGATAAGATTAATTCAACCGAAAACAACATTAGGAATAAAATATAACCATTTATCTCAACTTGAATTAGATTAAGACATTTATTATTATTTAATTTTTAGAAGAGTTAAAAGTGTTAAATTCAATGTTTATTAAATAAACAATTCTCAATATAGGGTTATATATGGGATAAATTCGAAAATTAAAATTCATTAGAAATATAAAAATATTTCCTAAATCATGTTATTTTATTTATAATTTTTATACATTAAATAATTAAATTTATTTATGACACAATAATGATGCAGTAACTACCTTATTAGTGAAAGAATCAAATAAATGGTATTATAAATATTAAAATAAATATTTTTTCAATGTTTTTATGACATCCACTAATTTTATATATGACTATGATATTTTAGGGATAATTCAATGAATATTTTTTGATGTAATCTATTTTTTATTACTTTTACAAAAATAAAATACCAAATAGTGTCAAAATTGACATAAATTAATATTTAAAACAAATACTATATTATTGGGTGATATACTATTCCTAAAAATGTAAGGTTCAGCCAAAGGGATTAAATAATATTATATATGTCATTAATAAGACACATGAGTTTCTCTTTAAGGTTTAGAGTATGTTTATTAACCATATACAGTAACAATACTAGAAGACATGGTAAAAGATAAACTATTTAACTAAGAGTTAAATCTCAATGATAATGTTTAAATGGTAACCTAAACTTGTCTAAAACCTATTTCTTGAGATTATTTCTACCCATAAACACCTAAGGATCTAAATAAATTCATTTGGAAACATTATATACCGAATATGATAGTATAATAAATTAATACTTTAATCTTTTCCTAAAGTGACTCTCACCCCTCTTATAAAAGGTCACATCCCATTCTCTCAAAATCACACCTCCAAAGCCATTTTTCTCGGCCAACCCCTGCCTATATATCCTCCAAACTTCTCTCAATTCTACCTAGAGTCCATATTTTGATCAGAAATCCAACCTATGGAGCCCTTTTGATCAAATCAATAGGAAGAACCTAAAGAAGAGGTAATGATTTCACCACCCTCTTTCATGTTCCTTTCTTCTTCCAATTATTCATTCTTTGTTATTTCAATTCTAAAATAATAAATACCGTATCATATATATATTTGGATGTTATTATAAATATGGAACAACTGTATTCATTATCCGATCAATCCTATGAATGATAACGTCACGATGCGTGCGTACGTACGGCTTACCATCTCCACGCCGTGGTGTAATTTGTTATTCAAAACTATTTTATTTGGATGGATATAATGATGAGTAATATGTATATAAATAATGAAAATTACATGATAATGTCTCTGTAAAATTAATATACCATTCAATTCCACAAAATTAAGGAAATTATATTGTCTCTCGTGCGTACGTACGGATTACCGTCTCCACGACGTGATGGGATTCATTTCCACGTTCACCATTCATCGACGATTATAAAAATATATATATTACTAATAAGTATATAATATATGATATAATAATGATACTAGAGATATATACATATATATATTTGTACTTACATATATCTTATTCACTTAGTTCCATTCAATATGAGATTAAAACGGAAACAACGTATATACGTTCTTACAGACTACCGTCTCCATAAACGGTGTTTTACATTTCTTATATATCTATTATAAATATTTATATTCTAAATATATATGATATATAAATCAATTTTTATATTCTGGAAGTATTTAAATCATGATATAAGTGATACAATCAAGAGTAACAAGTTAAAACACATACGATAAAGAATGAAATTATTACCCAAAATGTTAATTTAACAAGGAAATTATTATTAAATGGGTAGTATAAAGTCATAAATTAATAATGTATGATATCATAAATATTAATATGGTTCTGTTATAATTTAATAACATACTATGGTCTTCATACAAGAGGATAAACGAACCCTCGACTAAAGGAAAGTGCAAGTTAAGGGGTTTTCATCTCACTCCTTATTCTCGTGAGATTCATGTCATATTGCCACTATTACCTTTTGTGTGGTGTATGTACTGCACATAATAGTATTAATTGTGTAATACACATTAATTTTTGTGTATTTATATATTCATTGTATGATACATCTTTCATGGTGTGTAAGTTTGGTAAGTTACCGAATTGGTAAGGGTTAATTTCACAATCTCTTTATTATCTGAGGTTGTTTTTACATATGTATCTACTGGGACACATTTATTATCCATGTCCATTTTTTATAAAATATTTTTCAAAGGGATTAATTTAAGGTAATTTTTACTAAAACATCATTTTAAATGTTTTAACGATATATTCTTCTAAATCATTCTCAATAATGTCAGTGTTTTCAAAATGGTTTTAAGGATTTATTTAAATGGACATGGATGTTTTAAAATGTTAATTACATTCAAATGATTCAAAGTGTTATGGGAAACATTGATTCAAAAATTTATTTAAATGTATTCCTTTCTAAATTGTGTGACTTTTAAAGTTTTTCATGAAAAAGGGATATTTCTCTTAAATAGTTTTACAAATCATTTTCATCTATGTCAAAATCCCTTAATGGATTTTAAACTTGTATGATGTTGATTTAATATGATACAATTCATCCATATTGTTTTTAAGGTTTTGTGATATGTTTGACTGTGGATGTGTTATTTTTATACTATTCATGCTTTATGGGTAAAGTATCGACCTTTTGTATGCCAGTTTTAATACGAATTTTTATGTTATGTTTACAATTTTTCATATGAGGAATGCATTGGACTTAGTAAGTGATGGGTGGAGCCCGCTATAGCTCCTCGATGCATCGATAGGTCTCATGAGACAAACTAGTGTCTTGGCACAAGGCTTTTCCAACATATTATTTGTAGTCTTGGAACAAGGCCTTGAATATGTTGTTATGAAAGTCTGGCATTATGCATTCTTTCATTATGAAAGTGGCTATTGATATTGTATGTGATTATTTGACTAGTTGAATATCCATGTGAATAAGTAAATGTCATTATTTTATTTTATTTTTTCCATATTATTCCAACTTTCACATTTAAAAGGATTTTGTTTAGTCATTCATTACATTAAATATTTATTCTTATTTATAAAATTGTCTGTTATATTGTTATCCTTAATGAGTATATGAGCTCACCCCTTTTTATGTTTTATTTTTCCCAAGATTCTAAGAAGTGTATTATGATTGATATGAAGGGTTATGACAAGGGAATAATGGCGTTAATAAAGGATTATTTATGTTGTTGTTTATGTTATAAAGTGTAATGTAACATTAATGTATGTAATCTATTTTCTAGGACTGCTAAACTGATCGGTCCTTTGGGACTAGATTCCTTGTAATCATGTCAATGTATTAAAATAATGCACCGACACTGTGTAACTGGGGTCAGGCGTTACAGTTGGTATCAGTGGAAGTTTACCAATAACTTTGGAAGCAAGATTTAGATAAACTCTGATTAGATCACATAGACCTAAGATAGACTTTGAGGTCTAGTATAGAATAAATTCCTACAATTTCGGTAATGTAGAGATTTTTTGAGTTTTAAATCAAAATAATTCCCTCTCTGGATAAGAGCAGGAAGAGGCGGCTCAGGCACAGATGTACCAAGGGGTATATCCTGGAAACACCGCTTTGAGCTAGACTGGAACGGGAACTGGTGAACGACAACGGGTCTTGTTGCACTCTGGGTTATGACACTCCCAGGTAATATGTTTAGGATAATTCTCATTTTCATTACAAACCACTATGAAGGGTTTATGCATATATATATCCTCAAATAAAACCTTTCGGTGATTATGGATTATGTCCATAAACTGGTCAATTTATGTTAGGTATTTTACTTGTTTGGAATTACGAATTGTGATTCATAAATTGACCTAGTGTATTCCATTGTTTAGAAATGGTTCCCATTGGAATGAATGAGAAATCCAGCAATACATATGATCTATACAGTAAGAAGGGTCATATCATTCATGTTACCGAGACAACATTTATAAGGGAAATAGTCTCCCATTTATTCTCAACATATGAAGAAATAATATCATATGTTAGTAAGATAAGTAAAGAATTCTCTAATTCCTATGGCTTTCAAGGGAAGAAAGAGAAGAAAACACTACGACAAATATGGCCTTTATCAGCGCTAAAAATGGCCATTATCAGCGCTAGAAAAAGCACTGATAAAGCCGGCGTAGATAAAGGGGGGGTCCCCTTTATCAGCGCTGATAAAGGACCCTTTTATCAGTGCTTTGAAAAAAGCACTGATAAAAGTTAAAAAAATTAAAAAAAATTAAAAAATACTGCCAATCGGGGGGGCTTTTATAGCGCATGAACCCACCCCCTTTTACAGCGCTTTCCGGCCCCTATACAGCACCCCATGCACCCCACGCACCCCCCTCCAGCCTTTAACAGTGTTTGCTCCAACATTCCCCATGCGCGCGCACCCCTGCCTCAACCAGGATTTGAACTCGAGACCTCCCCCTGTGCGCCTAAGCCCTTACCACTACTCTATTTTGATTTGCTTTCCAATTCATGATATCTATATATATATATATATATTTAGTTATATTTATTCGTATAGTAATATATATTTATATTAATATATATATATATTTATATTATAATATATATATAGTTATATTATAATATATATAGTAATATTAATATATATATACTGGTATTAATATATATATATATATATATTTAGTTATATTTATTCATATAGTAATATATATTTATATTAATATATATATATAGTTATATTAACATATATATAGTTATATTAACATATATATAGTTATATGAATATATATTTATATAGTTATATTAATATATATATAGTGATATTAATATATATATTTATGGTGATATTAATATATATATTTATAGTAATACTAATATATATATATATATGTAGTTATATTAATATATATATAGTTATTAGATTAATATATATATAGTTAGATTAATATATATATATAGTTAGATTAATATATATATATATAGTAAGATTTATATATAGGTATATAAATATTCATTTTATTTTAAATAAAATTGATGTTAATTATTATTTAGATAAAGATAATATATTTTATATGTAAATATATTTTATTATTTATATTTATAATTACATTTTTAGGTGTGAATATTTAAATAATATGAATATATTGTTATATATTTGATTATAAACAGCAGTACATTATAAAAAATGAAGAAATTTCAAAGAAATAATATCAATATGAATGTAATACCTTGGAATAAATTCATACCCCACCAAAAAAATCCAATAATACCCCCTTAAACGAGGGTGAAAATCCACAAAATGTTAAAAAATCGGGGTACCCCGACTAAAAACACAGTTTTGGAGGCCTTCTGGGCCCCTTTTGGCCTTGAAAATTCCTTTAACGGGGTTTCCCTTGATCATAGTGACGTAGATCTCATCACAGGGTTCGATTTGATATGTGGTAGAGCTCAAACGGACACCCAGATCAATAGTTATGGCCGTTTGAAGTTTGAGTTGCGTTTTCAACATATTTTGGATCTTTATTTAATTTTTTTAAATTTTTTAGTCTTAAAATTGTTATTAAATGACTATTACTCCATAATTATTATCAAATTATTAATTAAAAATATTATTTTAATTTTTTAAAAAGCCATTTTCACTAAATATCTTATATATTTTGTATAATAAGTGAAAATGTACATTTATAGTTATCTAAAATATATTTAAAAATTATATATTATATTTATATATCAAAATAACTATATTTATATATTAATATATTAATATATTTATAAAAAAATTGAATCCGACCCTTTATCAGCGCTTTTTAAAAAAGCGCTGATAAGGCCCCCCCCCCCCTTTATCAGCGCTTTTTCGTTAGCGCTGATAAAGGGGGGGGGGCTACGAAAAACTGTTTTTGTGGTAGTGAAAGGATGGTAGAGAGATTTTGGATAAAGGGAATAAGGGAAAGAAGGATTTTCCCATATGTGATAAATGTGTAAATATTCACCTTGGAAAATTCTTGAAGGAAATGGGTGTTTGTTATAAGTATGGAGAAAAAGGACACGAAAATCATGATTTAAAGGGTAAAAAAAATTCAAATGTAAAAAAGCTTCATCTACAAGGTGTTGAGACACTACATGAATCAATGTCCAAGACAAAATAGTATACGGCAAATGATTTTATTGGAGAATAATCATGTTATGATACTACCTCGAATGATGATGAATGACTAGTGTTCTTATGTTGTTATTATAGAGTTATTTCATTTAAGTGTTGTATCTATAGTATAATGGTTATATGAATTGTGGAGATAAATAAGGATTGTACTGCAGTACTATTTTATTGATGATTTGAGATTATAGTGAGATACACTTTTGGTAAAATACATGCTTGAAGGAAAGGTAATTTTTAATATGGTCCTGATAACGAGGTTGTGATTTTGGAATAAGAGATGGTTGATTTTAATAAATTATAATGCATATTATTGACTACCTTGAAACTGATTAATGATTTTTCATTGTTGGAGTTTAAAATATTTTTGTATAGAAGGATTATATCCAGTATTCTATAAGGAATAATGGATAATAAATGTAATCAAGAAGGTTTTATGGTAATTCAAGATGTTGCAGTGTTTTTAAAGAATACATGATGAAGGTGTTCACATGATATTACCTGGAAAAAAATATCTTCATTGTGTTTAACTTCCTTATAAATTTTCTACTATGAGTTTGGACAGAAGTAGTTTGGATAATTCTTGTTTGAGATTATTTTTTGATTTCCATAAAAGGACAACCCGGAGGTCAGGAAACAACCTGTTGTGTCCAGCAAGGCCACGAGACATGAACCCGCAACCAAAGAGTGACAAAGGTGCATCACCTATGACTGGACTACATGATGTACTATTTTGTATAATTTAGTTTTATTTTTAAAATAGTCTGACAAATGAATTATAAATTCATTATTTTTGGAACCTTATACGATTTAGGTAAATAGAATTTTTTTAAATCATTTGGAGTGAAAGATGAGTTTGTGGTAGGAATTAGTTGAAGGATGAAACTCTACTTGTCAAGTATATATATATATATATTTATTTATATATATATATTTTTCTTCTCTTATTCTGATAGGAAATAGATTCTTAAACATTATGTAATGAATCTTAAAACTAAAGATGTGTTATCCCAATACCTTATGTTTTGTTGAACCGATGATATTTTAAATCATTATAGATTAATGGTTTTGCGGCCCCCAATTCTAAATTTTTTTGTTATTTATGACCTAAATAACTCTATAAAAATATTTAAATTTTTCCTCCATTTATGGGTCTCTAATTTCCATCAATGTTTATCCTAATCGAGATCATAATTTTTTTGTGACTTTTTCATTCCCCTTTTCCTCTTCTTCAGACTAAATTTTATTAACCCAATTTTTGATGTGGGCTTTCCCACAAAGGTATTTTCTAATTTCAACCTTTTATTTTCGAAGAACAAATTCAAATTCCGGGGACACAATTTATTGAAGGAGGGAATAATGTAACACCCCAATATTTCATAGTACGTTATTTCTTCAAAGTAATTCAATAACTTTCACTACACGCAACACCACGTTTTAACGCACCATGACTTACCAAACTAGACTTTCGAAAGAAGTTATGAATAGTATTAACTAAATTTTTAATGTTTTATAAATCTTATAATTTTAGAATCCATATTATGAATTTCTTTAGACATCATTTAACAACAAATACATTTTTTCGTATAAAAGATGTATTTTTAAAAAAATTGTAATTTTACCACCTCTTTATGGTGATTCCTTTTTAAATCCAATATTTGAAACTTTTATATATTCAATTTGACAAAATAAGATTCTTATTTAGAATCAGTACATAATAATTTAGTCTCAATAAATTTTTGGTGTTATTCTGATAACATTCATATGTGGGTGAATAGTGAAAAGTACTATATTTTAAATGAAAAAAACTTTTTTAATAAAAATAATTTATAAGTTAAATTATAATATTTAATGGTTTGGAAGTAAAAATAGATTATATTTTTACCATTTAATCCAATACTGTTCATTGTAAGTAATTTCACTTTGAAATCGGATATAAACAAGAGTCAATATTTTGATAGTTATTATTTCTTAAAAATATGCCTTTTGGTTTGGACAATAGGAATTAATTTGAAATTAATAAATGAAACATCTATGTTTTGAATTTGGTAAAATATACTTTCTTTATTTAATTCATAATATCAAAATTACCCTAGAGGGAAATTTTGATATTTTTCTGAAAACTTTCAATTTTTGATTAATAGTGAAAAACACAAAGTTATAGTTTAAAACCAAATTTTTATATAAATAATTATATATTTTATTTAAATTTATTTTAGGTCAAAATAGATACATAGTACCTATATATCTTCAATGTAATTCATTGGAGTATGTTTATGAATATTTTAGACATATAAAAAATTTATTGAACTTTTCACCGTATTTTTACCCATCTTTTAGGAGAATATGTAAATTTAATAAAACTTAGTTTTACCTATTCTGTGAGTTGAATTTCAAAAAATTTAGAGACATGGTTATTATCAAGGATTAAAATGTGGTTCAATAAAATAATTTTTTTTGGGTGAATAGTAACTTTTTACTTTTATTTGCGGCGGTTAAAAGTAAATAGGATAATTATGGGTAAAAATGATATTATTATTACCCTAAAACATGTAATAATTCTATTGGATATGTGTAATTCGACCAAAAACATCTATAGGAATAAAATATGACCCTTTAGGTCCACGTTAATTTGATTAGGAAATTTATTATTATTCAATTTAAAGAAGAGTTAAAAGTGTTAAATTCAGTGTTTATTAACAAAACTATTTTTAATATTGGGTTATACATAAGATAAATATGATTATAAATATTAATTAGAAAGCTAATAAAATTTACCACATCATGGTATTTTATTTATAATTTTTAGACATTAAATAATTAAATTTATTTATGACACAATGATGATGCAGTAATTACATTATTAATGAAAGAATCAAATAAATGGTATTATAACTATTACTATAAATATATCATCAATGTTTTTATGAAATCCAAGAATTTTCTAGGTGACTATGACATTTTAGGGCTGATTAAATGAATCTTTTTTTATGTAATCTTGTTGTGATGACTTTAAAAAAATACCAAATAGTTCAAAATTGACATAAATTAATATTTAAAACAAATACTATATTATTGGTTGATATAATATTCCTAAAAATGTAAGGTTCGGACAAATGGATTAAATAATATTATATATGTCATTAATGATCCACTTGAGGTTCACTTAGAAGTTTAGAGTTATTTGTTTAACCATATATAGTAATAATACTAGAAGACACGGTAAAAGTCGAACTATTTGACTAAGAGTTAAATCTAAATGATAAGGTATAAATGGTAAAATAAACTTGTCTAAAACCTATTGGTTGAGATTACTTCGACCCATAACTACCTTAGGATCTAAATAAATTAATTTGGAACCATTATAAGCAGAATATTATTGTATAATAAATTAATACTTTAATCTTTTCCTCAATTGACTCTTACACCTCTTATAAAAGAGCACATCCACTTATCTCAAAATCACACCTCCAAATCCATTTGTCTTGGCCAACAACTGACCATATATCCTCCAAAATTCCCTCAATTCAACCTAGAGTCCCTAGTTTGATCATAAATCCAACTTATGGAGCCTTTTTGATCAAATCAAAAGGATGAACCCAAAGAAGAGGTAATGATTTCACAACCCCCTTTCAAGTTCCTTTCTTCTTACAATTATTCATTATTTGTTATTTACATTCTAAAATAATAACTCAGGTATCTTCTATATATTGTGATTTTATTATAAATATGTAACAACTATATTCATTATCCTACCCATCTTATGAATGATAACGTCACCAAGCGTGCGTGCGTACAGCTTACCGTCTCCACGCTGTGGTGTCATTTGTTATTCAACAATATGTTATTTGGATGGATATAATGATGAGTAATATGTATATAAATAATCAAATTAACATGATAATTTCTCTTTAAAATTAATATACCATCCAATTCCACATCTTTAAAGAAATGATATTGTCACTCGTGCGTACGTATGGATTAATGTCTCCACGACGCGATGGGATTTATTTCCACGTTCACCATTCATCGACGATTATAAATATATATTACTAATATGTATATATTATACGAAATAAAAATGATACTACAGATATATACATATATATATATGTACTTACATATAACTTATTCACCTAGTTCCGTTCAATACGAGATGAAAACGAAAACAACGTTTATGCGTACGTACGGACTACCATCTCCATAAACGGTTTTTTACATTTCATATATATGTTTATGATACATATTTATATTCAAAATATATATTATATATAAATCATGTTTTATATTCTGGAAGTATTTAATTATGATCTATGTGATACAATCAAGAGTGACAAGTTAAAACACGTACAATAAAGAAAGTGATTATTACCCGAAATGTAAATTTAATATCGAAATTATGATTAAATGGGTAGAATAAAGTTATAAATGAATAATCTATGATATCATAAATATTAATATGGTTATTATATAATTTAATAACAAACTACGGTCTTCATACAGGATGTTAAATATACCCTCGACTAATGGAAAGTGCAAGGTAAGGGGTTTTCACCTCACTCATTATTCCCGTGAGATTCATGCCATATTGCCACTATAACCTTTTGTGTGGTGTATGTTATAAGGACCCAGCCTTAAACCTTATTTAATATTGAATTAAATGAATAATTCACATTGAGGATCTTTTCAGGTTTAGAGTTTTAGAGAATTAGAACATAACTATTTCATCTTAAAATATTACAAAGTAGACACTTCTACTAAGTCTCCATAAAATAAAAACTCTTAAAAAGAAACATGTCTAGATTCCATGTTTTAGATAGCATGAAATTCCCTTGATCCCATCCTTGACCTTATTCCACTTTAAGTCCTGTGAAAAACATTTCGAAAAACTTGGGGTGAGCATAAAAAGCTCAGTAAGGGATACAAAAAGAATGAAAACTGTTAGTTTTTCAAACATCAAGTAAACCATGTATACTATATCAAAGTAATACCTTCACCTTCATGAAGTAGTAAAACTCTTCACTGAATAATGTATCATTACTTACCTTTTAGTAACCAGAGTATAACCATAAAACCCATATAAAGAACACATAGAATATATAATGGTAACTTGGGACATAAACATACTTAAGTGGAATAACCATACGGTTGACTTCCACACATATCACTTAATGGAATAGCCATACGGCCAATTTCCATACATAATTAATGGAATAGCCATACGGCCGACTTCCATACCCAATGCATTGGAGGTTATAACGTAACCACCCGTCCTGGTATTCACGGCACCACCCGTCATATGGTTTATAACGTAACCACCCGTTAAAATGTCCAAGTACCAGTATAAAATCATAAAACATAAAACCAATATAAAGGAAAGATAAAATTTCCACATTTCAATCACAATATATCATAAATATATTAACATAATATAATCCTTTATCAAAACCATTTTTAATACCAAAATACATAATAGAGTATATGGTATTTATTTTATTTTAAAAACATTACGGCTTGTTGAGGAAGCCAAAGACCAAATAATACTCGCGGCGGCGGAAAAGGTCATTGTCACCGCGTACGTTAAAAAAAACATTCCTTTTTGTCGTTTAGTAAAACTCTTCATAGAAAAATATTCCTTTTGTATAAAAGTAAAAGTCAAAGGAATTTATACACCGTATAAAAGAAATTTGTGTATAAAACGAAATATGCCTCAATGAAAGGAGATTGAGACGAAGTCCCTTACAAAGATAATTTTTAAAATGAAATAGATATATTATGTGTATTCACTATAAGTACACATAAATAATGTACAAATAAAATATATGACATAATAATATAAAGACATAATTTGAAAGTAGGTG
Organism: Viscum album; assembly: GCA_963277665.1. NCBI lineage: Eukaryota > Viridiplantae > Streptophyta > Magnoliopsida > Santalales > Viscaceae > Viscum > Viscum album. The sequence goes on along the minus strand of OY728150.1, from coordinate 1,252,007,458 downwards.
ATTAACCCAAAGAATGAAAATTGGGTTAAGAAGTTCCCTTACCTTGGGTCCGACTTGACTCGATCGTTCTTTAACGTCCTGAATAATAAACTTGAGTTAATTTATGCTTGATTAAGAACCTTTTTAAACTTCATTATTCCTTTTATATCACTTATTTCCATGTTATAAACATTATGTAACCATTTAAGTTAATAATGTTTGTTTTGTCAATATTTGGTTCTTAAGTCGAAAGTTGACTTCTTACAATTACATGTTGTTCATGTGGTCAAAAGTTCTTTATATCCAGAATGAAATTCCCGATTTTTATATCATATATATCATATATATCCAGCATATACATGTATTTATAATATTACATAATCATTTAGAGGTAAGAAATGAAATGCACCGTTCATGGAGACGGTAAGCCGTACGTACGCATGAACGCTACTTTCATTTCTTTGTCATATTAATGGAATTAAAACTAAATGAGAGGTATGTATATTTTAATTCCAGAATTATATTCATCATTTAGATATATCATTAATTATATATATCCATTATATACATGTACTTTTAATAGTACATTACATTTGGGGATAAGAAATGAAATGCACCGTTCATGGAGATGGTAAGTCGTACGTACGCATGAACGCTACTTTCATTTCTATCTCATACTTTAATGGAAAGAAATAATAATGATATAGAGGTATATTATAATTCCAGTATAACATCATATATAATAACTTTAAATCCATCCTTTACACGTCCCACATATGGCATTAACGAATCACATCACTTTTAGGGGGCGGTAGTCCGCACTTCCTTAAATGAAGATATCGTGTTTACCCATAATGGAAACCATAAAGGTATGCCAAAAATGAAAAATACAGAATTTTAAAGAAAACATAAACATATTATATATCATATATAAAAATAGTGACATCATAATGGCCACCCTTGAAGGTGTTAAATGAGTATTGAACAATCATCGTTTCGGGAGGCAGAATTTCGCCATCCACGGAAACCGTATGTTCTTTAACCATTTTATGTAGTTGTGTGAGAGTGTAGCTCAAATAAATATTATAAAAACATCCTAGTATATTGAAGATACTGGTGTTGTTACAAAAGAAGTAAATAAAAAGAGTTTAGAGGGTTGGAGAAGCAAAATAAAACAAATGAACAAGAGAGAATGAATTACCTTTAAAAGTGTAACTCCCTTTTTATTTGAGCCTAAAGGCTTCCTTTGAAAGGATTATGCCCAAAGGGAATCCTCTAGGATGAGTAGAGGGATGTGGAGAGAGTAATTGGATAGGGGTTGGCCGAGCCAAAGGCTTGAGAAGTGTGTGAAATGGGGTAGAGGTGGGGGCCTTTTATAAGAGGAGAGGAGGGGCACTTTTGGAAAGTAAAGAAATATTACTTTATTTGAAAATTTGTTTCGGTTTTAAAAGGTCCCACATTGATATAATTCGTGGATAAGGTGATAAGGGTTCGAAATCCACTCATCCAATTGGTTTTGTCCATGTGTAGGTTTTATATTTTTCATTATCTTTCCATTTTAATTAAATTGTCAAATAATGATGTCATCGCTGCCTCATTATTATGTCATAAAAAATTTAATTTATTTAATGTCTAAAAATTATAAAAAAAATACTATGATGTAGGAAATCTTTTTAGATTTCCAATGAATATTTATAATCAAAATTTGGACTTGTATAACCCCACTCAAAAATTAATTTAGTAAAACCATTTATGTTAGTGTCATTTTCACTTTAACATTAAATAAAAATATATTAATGTCATTTTCCAACTAAAGTGGCTCCATGGGGTCCCCAAGTTGTCCCATGGCTTGTATTGGTCGGCCATGACTCACCCAATAGGTGTAGGACAAGTTTCATGGTGTTTTCACATTCTTATAATACCATTTTTACCTTAAACTACACTAATTACCTCTAATCGCGATTAATGAAAAAAAAATTACTATTCACCAAAAACATTATTTTAATCTCATTGAACCACATTTTACTTCTTAATGAAAACCATGTATGTCGGATTTTCAAAATTCAATACAAATTAGTGGTAAACTTTCATTTAACTGAAAGATCAGTTTGCTTGATTACCACTTAGTGGTTTCACTATTCATCAAAAATTGAAGTTTTTCAGAAAATTACCAAAAATTCACCCTAAGCTATATTTGATATTCCGAATTCAAAATGAAGTCCATTTTAAAAAATTAAAAACATATAATTCAAATTAATTAATTTAATAATTAATTCCCGTTGTCATGACAAATATCGTGTTTTTGTGAAACAATAAGTATCAAAAGATTGACACCAGTTTAAGTCCAATTTCAAAGTGAAATTGATTCCAATGACCACCATTGGATTAACTGGTAAAAATATATTCTAATTTCACTTCAAAACCAATTCAAAACATAATCTAATCATATAAATAAATTATATTAAAAAGAGGTTTTGAATTAAAACACAACATTTTACACTATTCATTAAAAAAATGAACTTTATCAGAAAGGTACCAAAAATTTACACAAAGTAAATTTTGATGTCCCGATTCTAAAGAAGAGTTATATTTGGTCCAAAATAAAGTATAAGAGTGATAAAAACTATATTTAATGACGGTTCACCATTAAAAGGTGATAAGTGAACCTTTAGTGAAAAATTAGAGTATATATGCCCTAAAATTGAACTCTTTCCGTATTTTAAGCCTTTATCTTTTATTGGGTAAATGTATAAACATTTAAAAACATATCTAATCATATTTTAGTTATTTCTATCCATTCCCGCCAGTACAACGGCTACTTGTTAACTAACATTTAAAATAATATTATTTATTACTAGTGTGATACGTAAGTTTCAAAGAAACTCATCGTTGCGTATCGGGTACGCTATCAAACATATCAACCCCTTTAAAATAAAATTAATATTTAATTCGTAAATATTAATAAATATGAAAATTATTTATTCTTTATTTACCTGGGATTTTACATCCTTCCCCCTTTTTAGGAATTGCGTCCTCGCAATTTTATTCACTTATTAAAATAAGTGGGGGTATTTATCCCTCATAGCATTTTCAGATTCCCACGTTGCCTCTTCAATCACATGGTTTTTCCACAAAACCTTTACCTGATGAATCACCTTATTCCGTAACACTTGCTCCCTGTGGTCAAGAATCTGGACCGGTTGTTCCTCATAAGATAGGTTCTCTTCCAGCTAAACTACCTCTGGACTCAAAACATGAGATGGATCTGGCATATACTTTCTCAACATCGAAACGTGAAAAACATTGTGTACCTGAGAAAAACTCGTAGGTAAAGCCACTCGGTATGCAACTGATCCAACTCTTTCCAGAATTTCGTATGGTCCAACCAACCATGGACTCAACTTTCCTTTCTTACCAAATCTCATCACACTTTTCCAAGGAGAAACCTTGAGAAAAACATGATCACCTACCTCGAAAGATAGATCCTTCCTCCGGTTATCCGCATAACTCTTCTGCATGCTCTGAGCTGTTCTCATGTTCTTCTGAATCAGCTGAACTTTTTCTGCCAACTCTTCTACCAATTCTCGTCCCATCAACTTCCTTTCACCAACTTCATCCCAGAAAGCTGTAGTTCGACACCGCTTCCCATATAATGCCTAAAATGGTGCCATCTGTATACTGGAATTAAAGCTGTTATTATAAGAAAATTCAACCAAAGAAAGATGTTGGTCCCAACTTCCCTGATAATCCATAGAACAAGCTCGTAGCATATCCTCCAATGTCAGGATTGTTTGTTCTGACTGCCCATCTGATTGAGGATGAAAAGCTGTACTAAAATTTAATTCATTACCCAATGACTTCTGAAGGCCTTTCCAAAAGTTAGAAGTAAACCTGGGTTCACAATCCAATACAATGGAGAGAGGAACTCCATGTAACCTGACTATCTCTTTAAGATACAAACGGGAAAGTTGATCTAGAGAGAAAGTATCTCGTATAGAAAGGAAATGAGAAGATTTGGTCAAGCGATCAACAATAACTCAGATTGAATTATTACCTCGAGATGTCCTCGGTAATCCCACAACAAAGTCCATGGATATGTTTTCCCATTTCCACTCTGGCACTGGTAAAGGCTGAAGCATCCCGTTAGGTAACTGCTGCTCTGCTTTAACCTGTTGACATGTCAAACACTTCACAGTAAAATCAGCAATGTCTCTTTTCATTCCATCCCACCAGTAATACTCCCGCAGACCTCTGTACATCTTAGTACTGCCGGGATGAAAAAACAACTCATTCTTCAACTGTGAATCACAAGGCACACATAACCTCTTCACAAACCTCAAAACACAAACACAAACTTATCCAAGAACTCATGGAAAATGTTATTCATAAGGTCCATGAATACAGCAGGTGCATTGGTTAACCCAAAAGGCATAACTACAAATTCATAATGGCCATATCTAGTACGGAACGCAGTCTTCGGAACGTCTGCTTCTTTTACTTTCAACTGATGGTACCCCGACCTCAAGTCAATCTTCGAAAAATATTGATCTCCCTGGAGCTGATACCACTTCATTCGATGGCCCATCATCTGCTGAAGTTGTTGCAAAGGATTTTACCACCCCATTCTGCTTGTATTCTAACTGCTTTCCCCCAGTTGAGTTCTTCGTTGGACACTCGTTTGCATAATGACCCATTTCATTACACTTAAAACATCTTACCGTTGGCTTTTCATTTCCTGCTTGATCATATTCCGTACAATTACGAGCAATATGACCAAACTTACCACACCGAAAGCACTTACCAGACTTGGATAAACATTCTCCAGGATGCATTTTACCACACTTCTCACAGGATGGATATTTGGTTTTCTTACCTCCTTGATTCTTTGATGAATTCTTCCCCTTTTCCTGCAAACTAGACCTCTTATTCTGTTGTTTGTCAAAGAACACCTGATCATCGGAAAACTCCATTTCTACCTTCTCCGCACATCGAACAAGTTTTTCATAACTTTTGATTTCACGAGAAGCTAAAGCCCTTCGATACTTTGGCTTTAACCCTGAGTAAAAACGGTTAATTTTACTATCAAGATCTCGTATGAAGTTTGGAGCATACCTTGCCAATCGAGTGAACTTTTCTTCATAAGAAGCCACTGAATCATCCTCCTGCCTCAATTCTAGGAACTTTTTTTCCATCCTAAGAAGAACCACCTTAGGAAAATATTTCTCAAGAAACATACCTTTGAATTTGTCCTAGTGAAGATCCTCAATCTCATCACTATCCCTTGTATTTTTCACCATCGACCACCACTGATCAGCTTCACCTTCAAAACGGTAAATAGCAAGACTAACCTTCTGATGTTCTGAACACCCCATGACATCAAAAATCTTCTCCAGTGCTTTAATCCACCCTTCAGCTTGCACAGGGTCAGATGATCCTATGAATGATGGGGGATGTTTCCTCATGAAATGTTCCACCACTGACATGTTCCTTTGCGGTTGATCTGGCTGATCTCGTGAATGGATACCACCACCATTTATAGCCTGAGTCAACTGTACCATCACTGCAACAAACTGTTCAGTTCCGATTCCGACCATCTCAGGTTGCTGATTTGGAAGGTTGTCTTCCTCCTGCTGTCGTCCCAACATAGCTGCTTTGTTTCCTCTGCGGAAAACCATTCTGAACACAGAAATATCTTAGGCGAAGCAACATGGTAATCCGTAAATGCTATATCATTTCAATCATATTATAATTTAACACTTTTCTAACTCCTAAAGTTGTCTAAACCGACCTTTGATACCAACTATAAGGCCCCAGCCTTAAACCTTACTTAATATTGAATTAAATGAATAATTCACATTGAGGATCTTTTCAGGTTTAGAGTTTTAGAGAATTAGAACATAACTATTACATCTTAAAAGATTACAAAGTAGACACTTCTACTAAGTCTCCATAAAATAAAAACTCTTAAAAAGAAAGATGTCTAGATTCCATGTTTTAGATAGCATGAAATTCCCTTGATCCCATCCTTGACCTTATTCCACTTTAAGTCCTGTGAAAAACATTTCGAAAAACTTGGGGTGAGCATAAAAAGCTCAGTAAGGGATACAAAAGGAATGAAAACTGTTAGTTTTTCAAACATCAAGTAAACCATGTATACTATATCAAAGTAATACCTTCACCTTCCTGAAGTAGTAATACTATTCACTGAATAAAGTATCATTACTTACATTTTAGTAACCAGAGTATAACCATAAAACCCATATAAAGAACACATAAAATATATAAAGGTAACTTGGGACATAAACATACTTAAGTGGAATAACCATACGGTTGACTTCAACACATATCACTTAATGGAATAGCCATACGGCCAATTTCCATACATACTTAATGGAATATCCATACGGCCAACTTCCATACCCAATGCATTGGAGGTTATAACGTAACCACCCGTCCTGGTATTCACGGCACCACCCGTCATATGGTTTATAACGTAACCACCCGTTAAAATGTCCAAGTACTAGTATAAAATCATAAAACATAAAACCAATATAAAGGAAAGATAACATTTCCACATTTCAATCACAATATTTCATAAATATATTAACATAATCGAATCCTTTATCAAAACCATTTTTAATACCAAAATACATAATAGAGTATATGGTATTTATTTTATTTTAAAAACATTACGGCTTGTTGAGGAAGCCAAAGACCAAAAAATACTCGCGGCGGCGGAAAAGGTCATTGTCACCGCGTACGTTAAAAAAACATTCCTTTTTGTCGTTTAGTAAAACTCTTCGTAGAAAAAGATTCCTTTTGTATAAAAGTAGAAGTCAAAGGAGTTTATACACCGTATAAAAGAAATTTGTGTATAAAACGAAATATGCCTCAATGAAAGGAGATTGAGACAAAGTCCCTTACAAAGATAATTTTTAAAATGAAATAGATATATTATGTGTATTCACTATAAGTACACATAAATAATGTACAAATAAAAGATATGACATAATAATATAAAGACATAATTTTAAAGTAGGAGATTAACCCAAAGAATGAAAATTGGGTTAAGAAGTTCCCTTACCTTGGGTCCGACTTGACTCGATCATTCTTTAACGTCCTGAATAATAAACTTGAGTTAATTTATACTTGATTAATAACCTTTTTAAACTTCATTATTCCTTTTATATCACTTATTCCCATGTTATAAACATTATGTAACCATTTAAGTTAATAATGTTTGTTTTGTCAATATTTGATTCTTAAGTCGAAAGTTGACTTCTTACAATTACATGTTGTTCATGTGGTCAAAAGTTCTTTATATCCAGAATGAAATTCCCGATTTAAATATCATATATATCATATATATCCAGCATATACATGTATTTATAATATTACATAATCATTTAGAGGTAAGAAATGAAATGCACCGTTCATGGAGACGGTAAGCCGTACGTACGCATGAACGCTACTTTCATTTATTTGTCATATTAATGGAATTAAAACTAAATGAGAGGTATGTATATTTTAATTACAGAATTATATTCATAATTTAGATATATCATTAATTAAATATATCCATTATATACATGTACTTTTAATAGTACATTACATTTGGGGATAAGAAATGAAATGCACCGTTCATGGAGACGGTAAGCCGTACGTACGCATGAACGCTACTTTCATTTCTATATCATACTTTAATGGAAATAAATAATAATGATATAGAGGTATATTATAATTCCAGTATAACATCATATATAATAACTTTAAATCCATCCTTTACACGTCCCACATATGGCATTAACGAATCACATCACTTTTAGGGGGCAGTAGTCCGCACTTCCTTAAATGAAGATATCGTGTTTACCCATAATGGAAACCATAAAGGTATGCCAAAAATGAAAAATACAGAAGCTTAAAGAAAACATAAACATATTATATATCATATATAAAAATAGTGACATCATAATGGCCACCCTTGAAGGTGTTAAATGAGTATTGAACAATCATCGTTTCGGGAGGCAGAATTTCGCCATCCACGGAAACCGTATGTTCTTTAACCATTTGATGTAGTTGTGTGAGAGTGTAGCTCAAATAAATATTATAACAACATCCTAGTATTTTGAAGATACTGGTGTTGTTACAAAAGATGTAAATAAAAAGAGTTTAGAGGGTTGGAGAAGCAAAATAAAACAAATGAACAAGAGAGAATGAATTACCTTTAAAAGTGTAACTCCCTTTTGATTTGAGCCTAAAGGCTTCCTTTTAAAGGATTCTTCCCAAAGGGAATCCTCTAGGATGAGGAGAGGGATGTGGAGAGAGTAATTGGTCAGGGGTTGGCCGAGCCAAAGGCTTGAGAAGTGTGTGAAATGGGGTAGAGGTGGGGGCCTTTTATAAGAGGAGAGGAGGGGCACTTTTGGAAAGTAAAGAAATATTACTTTATTTGAAAATGTGTTTCGGTTTTAAAAAGTCCCACATTGATATAATTAGTGGATAAGGTGATAAGGGTTCGAAATACACTCATCCAATTGGTTTTGGCCATGTGTAGGTTTTATATTTTTCATTATCTTTCCATTTTAATTAAATTGTCAAATAATGATGTCATCGCTATATCATTATTATGTCATAAATAATTTAATTTATTTAATGTCTAAAAATTATAACAAAAATACTATGATGTAGGAAATCTCTTTAGCTTTCCAATGACTATTTATAATCAAAATTTGGACTTGTATAACCCCACTCAAAAATTAATTTAGTAAAACCATTTATGTTAGTGTCATTTTCACTTTAACATTAAATAAAAATATATTAATGTCATTTTCCAACTAAAGTGGCTCCATGGGGTCCCCAAGTTGGCCCATGGATTGTCTTGGTCGGCCATGACTCACCCAATAGGTGTAGGACGAGTGTCATGGTGTTTTCACATTCTTATAATACCATTTTTACCTTAAACTACACTAATTACCTCTAATCCCGATTAATGGAAAAAAGTTACTATTCACCAAAAAATTATTTTAATCTCATTGAACCACATTTTACTTCTTAATGACAACCATGTATGTCGGATTTTCAAAATTCAATACACATTAGTGGTAAACTTTCATTTAACTGAAAGATCAGTTTGCTTGATTACCACTTAGTGGTTTCACTATTCATCAAAAATTGAAGTTTTTCAGAAAATTACCAAAAATTCACCCTAAGCTATATTTGATATTCCGAATTCAAAAATGAAGTCCATTTTAAAAAATTCAAAACATATAATTAAAATTAATTAATTTAATAATTAATTCCCGCTGTCATGACAAATAGCGTGTTTTTGTGAAATAATAAGTATCAAAAGATTGACACCAGTTTAAGTCCAATTTCAAAGTGAAATTGATTCCAATGACCACCATTGGATTAACTGGTAAAAATATATTCTAATTTCACTTCAAAACCAATTAAAAACATAATCTAATCATATAAATAAATTAGATTAAAAAGAGGATTTGAATTAAAACACAACATTTTACACTATTCATAAAAAAAATGAACTTTATCAGAAAGGTACCAAAAATTTACACAAAGTAAATTTTGATGTCCCGATTCTAAAGAAGAGTTATATTTGGTCCAAAATAAAGTATAAGAGTGATCAAAACTATATTTAATGACGGTTCACCATTAAAAGGTGATAAGTGAACCTTTAGTGAAAAATTAGAGTATATATGCCCTAAAATTGATCTCTTTCCGTATTTTAAGCCTTTATCTTTTATTGGGTAAATGTATAAACATTTAAAAACATATCTAATCATATTTTAGTTATTTCTATCCATTCCCGCCAGTACAACGACTACTTTGTTAACTAACATTTAAAATAATATTATTTTATTACTAGTGTGCTACGTAAGTTTCAAAGAAACTCATCGTTGCGTATCGGGTACGCTATCGAACATAGCAACCCCTTTAAAATAAAATTAATATTTAATTCATAAATATTAATAAATATGAAAATTCTTTATTCTTTATTTACCTGGGATGTTATATATGTACAGCCCAAAATTGTATTATTTTTATAATACACTTTAATATATGTGTATTTACATATTCATTGTATGATACCTCTTTCATGGGGTGTATGTTTCGTAAGTTACCAAATTGTTAAGGGTTAATTTCACAATCTCTTTATTATCCGAGGTTGTTTTTACATAACTATCTACTAGGTCATATTTATTATCTATGTCCATGATTCATAATATAGTTTTCAAAAGAATTATTTTAAGGTAATTTTTAATAAAACATCATTTTAAATGTTTTAAAGATATATTCTTCTAAACCATTCTCAATAATTTCCATGTTTTCAAAACGGTTTTAAGGATTTATTTAAATGGGCATGAATGTTTTAAAATGTTAATTACTTAAAAAAGTTTCACTGTAGTATGGGAAATTTTGATTCAAAAATGTATTTAAATGTATTCTTTTCTAGATTGTGTGACTTTTAAATAATTTCATAAAAAAGGGATATTTCTTTCAAATAGTTTTACAAATCATTTTCAACTATGTCAAAATATTTTAAAGGATTTTAATTTTTTTGAAGTTGATTTATTATGATACAAATATTCCATATTGTGTTAAAGGTTGTGTGATTTGTTTGACTGTGGATGTTTTATTTTTATACCATTCATGGTTTATGGGTAATGTATCGACATTTCGTATGCCAGTTTTAATATGAATGTTTATGTTATGTTTAAACCTTTTCATATGAGGAATGCATTGGACTTAGTATGTGATAAGTGGAGCCCTCTATAGATCCTAGATGCATCAGGAGGTATCTTGTGAAAAACTAGTGTCTTGGCACAAGACCTTGACACAATATTATTTGTAATATTGGCATAAGTCCTTTACTATGTGGTTATGATAGTCTAGAATTATGCATTGCATCATTATGAACGTGGTTATTGATATTGCATGTGATTATTCTACTAGTGGAATATCCATGTGAATATGTAAATGGAATTATTTAATTTTCTTTTTTCCATATTATGCTGAAGTTCATGTTTAAAAGGATTTTGTTTTAGTTATACATTGCCATAAATGTTTATGCTTATTTATGAAAGTTTCCGCTGTATAGTTATCCTTACTGAGCATCTGAGCTCACCACTTTATTTGTTTTATTTTTCCCAGGATTCCAATAAGTGTATTTTGATTGATATACAGGGTTAAGACAAGGGAATAATGGCGTTAATAAATGATTATTTATGTTTTTTTTATGTTATAAAGTGTAATGTAACATTCATGTATGTAATATATTTTCCAAGACTGTTAAACCAATTGGTCCTTACAGACTTGATTCCTTGTAATCATTCCAATGTATTAAAATAATGACCCAAATCTGGGTAACTGGGGTTGGGGTGTTGCAGATGTTGTTGAAATTAATAAAAAATTATTTCCCATTGTCAGAACCAAAATGACAATTTTCTAGAAGTAAAAAATTACGAAAATATTAACTAGTGTTAATGTCCAATTTGAAAATGAATTACATCAATGACCAAAATTGGATTTAATTATTAAAATATATTCTAACTACACTTTAAAACTATTTAAAGAGAAAATATAATCATACAAATAAATTATATGAAAAAACTTTTTGACCTAAAATGTGGTATTTTTCACCATTCATTTAAAATGATCTTTAACAGAAAATTACAAAAAATTTATCCAAAGTAAATTTTGATATCCCGATTCTAAATAAAAATTTTATTTTGTCTAATATAACATATAAAAGAGAAAATAAATAGATTTAAGAAAGGTTCTCCATAAAAAGGCATGAAAACTATTTTTTAAAACTATTAGAGTATTTATTCTTATATTTGGATTCATTCTCATTTTTATCCTCTAAATTTTATTGGATATAAATTAAAATGTTTAACAAACATGTTTAATCAAAATATACTTAGTTCTGTTCAATCCCACAAATACATCGACTAGGAGTTAAATACAATTACAAATAATAATATTATATTCCTATTATTTTTTTCTATATGAATTAGTCTTGTGTGAAACATAAGATTTCAGAGAAACCCATTTCTGCTTGTCGGGTATGCTATCAAAAAAAGCATTCCCTTTGTATTGAAATTAATATTTCTTTCACAAATATTAATAAATATACAAATGACATATTCTTTATTTACCTTCTAGGTTACATAATCAATATATGGGACAGTGTTTGATATATATATATACATATATTTATCTAAATATATTACATATTATATTCATTTACATATACTATAATATAAGATAAATATATATATCTATTTATTAATACACACACATGCGCACACATATATGTTTGTGTGTGTGTATCTATAATGTAAAAATAGTTAGATATATTTTTAAATACATTTTTAGAAGATGTATTTATTTAAATATATTACAATATAATTTTTTCTGACAATATTTTAAGATATGTATATATATGATTAATTTATTATATGTAAATATATGAAAACATGAATAAATTTCATTTTAAATAAAATTACATTATGAAAAAAATGTTCAAATCCTTATTATCAAAAATAATGTGATCCCAAAAAATAAATTCATCACACACAAAAATGGTTAAACAGGGCCCTTAAAAGGTGGTTGAAAATCCATCGAATGCTAAAACATTTGGTTAAAAAACCAAAAACTCGGTTTTGGAGATTTCTATGCCATTTTTCGACTTGAATAATTTGAAATTTTGGTTAACATAAAAAAAGTGTGAATATTGCACTTTGTAGGCTTCGAGTTGATTCGTGGTAGTGCCCAAATAGACTCTCGGTTCCAAATTAATCATCGGTTGATGTTAAAGTTGTGTTTTAAACATATTTTAGATCTGTTGACAAATTTTTTATTTTTGTTATCTTAAAATTGATATTAAAGGACTATTAGTCATTAATATTAAAAAAATTATTAACTAAAAATATTTTATTTTTATTTTTTAATTCAATATCAATAAATATATTATATATTAAGTGTATGTGCCTATTTACCTTATCTAAAAAATATTTGAAAAATATATATTATATTTGTATCAGTGTAAATATATTTACATATTAATATATTATTTTAATTGAACAATATTTTTATTAGTATACTTTTATCAATGTTAATTATAAATTGCAGATAAAGGGGAAACTTTTCCATCCATTCAAAAGAACTGCTAATACCCCCCCCACAACGAGGGCTTTATAAAAGCACTGATAAATGAACCCATTTATCCTAGATTATTTAAAAGTGATAATAAAAGTTTTCCCTTTATGAGTTCTTGTAAAAAAATTGATAATGGGATCCCATTAAAAGATCTTTTTTTACTAAAAAAATGGTGTATTTATTACATTTTTAGCTACGGTTGTTAAAACAATAGCACTGCACAATCCCGGTTCTATAGTAGGTCCCTAGGAAGAAATGGGTTTCATAAATATCATTCCAAAATAAAATTAACAAAACTATAGGAATTATTGAGAAATCATCCATGAAAACTCTCCCAATTTAAAGATATGTAACGTTGGAAAAACCACCTGATGATATTTTTTATGAATATATATTTTCTTCCATGAAAGGAATTACTTTTCTTAAAATGTGGTGAAATTATAAAAGAAAACATATTTTTTAAAGGTATCCTTACAATATTTTATGTTATAATTATATTCATTATACTATTAGGAATGCGTAAAAATATATTCATGATGTATAATTAAAAAAAACACAATTCTCGTACTATTGCCGAAAAAAGAAAAAAGTTCCTCATAATGAAAATGAAAAAAGAATCCTTTTGACCCATTTATTAAAAAATAATAAACCTGTAAAAATGAAATTAAATTATTGTAAAAAATATATTGATGATTTTTTGGTATCAATTCTTAATAATCATAAACCTTGATGTTAAATATTCCCTAGAAAATATTAATGTGGAAACAAGCGTAGATAATAAGGTGATTATATAATTATCTATATCCTTATGTCTAATTTCTATTTTACATATCCAAAACTACTATATAATTTTTTATATAATGCTTGTAATTTATACAATAACTTTATTTATATTTATTATATCATATATAATTATCTTAATACACTTTTGTTATTAATATTTCATTATTACCCTTCTTTTGGGTGTTACCCTTTTCATTTTCCTATACTTGTTTTTTTATGGATGTCCGGATTTTTGCACATATGAAATAGTTCATTCATCTCCATAATGACCTTAATATAATAAATATCATATTTACTTTTTATTTTTTATTTATATAACAATTCTTTACTCGTGATTTGGATAATCTATCGCATTGTGTCGTGGAGACGTTAGGTCGTACATGCGCGCGAATGATGATATCATTTCACTAATAGTTATATATTGTGAAATTTAATGTATATATTTTTTTGTTGATTAAATATCATGTTATAATTACTATATCTATTTATTATATACATAATTATACCCATCCAAATAATTTGTTGATGAAAATCCAAATACACCATATTTTTTAGAAGGTATGTCGTATGTATGCACACATTATGATTTTAATATGATGGAAAAAAGGTTGAATATGGTTGTTCCATAATTTTAATAAAATCTTATTATATATATTATACTATATTAAATTATTCGTAATTTAAATAAAATAAGTAGTAAAATAAATAAAATTATAAGATCCAGTAAAGATGATTAATTTTTCAATTGAGAACTGTAAAGACCTGGAAATTCTGCAGAATTTTTTCTAAATACATGGGATTTTGACTAGTCTTTGTAAATTTACGGTTCTTGATTATGAGTCATGGTGTGTCCAGAATCAATTTCAAATGTTTTGTTCAGGTATGTTCAGTTAACATATGAGTGGGATTTTAAAACTTTTGAACCGTTGCTCGGAACTGAAACTTGAGGGCACAGTTGGACACACAATGCCAGTATTCTCTTAAGAGGACTTTCACATCGATGACATTGAGTAGGGAATAAAATCTAGTTTTTTACTATTTATTAAAATAATAATAAAATAAATTAAAACACTTTATTATATTTTTTATGCTGCGTTGTCTTGGGTGGGTTGGTTGAAACCTCCCCTTGGGAGTTGGTGGTGGGACTGCCACACCCTATCCTCCCAATAGAAGTTATTGCGGTGGGGCCCACCTTAGCATAACCTCCCTATTTATGATAGGGGTGGGGACCACCAAACCCCTATTGATGGTAGAGGATGAAACATATTCACTCCCCCTAAGTAAAGACGGAGGACCTCCTGACCTCCTCTGCGCAATTAATTGTGCCAACGCACGTGCCAATTAATTATGCCAATGAATGTAAATCTATTAAGTTGAGTTTCTTTCTACCTTTATATTGCGTGCCAACAATAAAATAATATACAACCTATTATTATTATTTGGTTGGCATTCTTTTTTGGTTGAACAGAGGAAGAAGAGAGTCAGGGAAAACCATTCTCTCAACGAAGAATGCGTAGAACGCGAAGAACGACGACAACGCTTCTTCCTCGGTCTTCTAACCCGACCACTTTCAGATGTAGAGATACTCCCCTCCTCTACATTGTCAATGCACGATCTTGGAATGGGAGTGCGTGATGAACATGGTGATCAACGAACTTCACTAACTTCTTTCTGCAACACTGCCAACGAACGTCGATCCACGACCGGTGAATCAATGGTAGGGGTTTTATCCATTAAAGTACAATGTTACTCCTTACATAAATGAATAACGTTGATTTTTACCTTTTTCGGGTGGGGTGTTGTGTTCTTTTCTAGAGAACCTATTGCTACCACCCAAAATGCGGAGGGTGCGGGCCAAACCAACATGGCCCGACCCCTCTGTTGTTCTTTTTATGATGACTCCATGATGGCATGGCAATGAAAAAATGGTGATGAAGAAATCATAAAAAGGCGCACTACCCGCACCTTCCATGAATCATGCTGCCCTCGCGATGCACCGGTGCTTCTAGATGAACACTTTCGTGCACCGCGACGCCTTCTCACGCGTCGCCGCACCCCGCGCCGGCCTCTATGCGCCCCACTGCGGCCCGCGCTGCCTCTCAGCGCACCCTGTGCGCTGCAAGGGACCACTGACACCCTGCCCTGTGCCCCTGTACCCTGCAAGGGGCCCTCTCGGAGCCCACAAGCCCAGCCGGCGGCTAGCACGGCTCCCCCGCGCCCTGACAGCGGCTTTCCCGGTGCCCCCTCTCCCTACCAGCGGCCTACCCGGCGTGCAGCCTACCTGGACGGCCCCTGTCGTGGCCTACCCAGTGCCCCCGCACCCTACCGCGCCCTGCCCGGTGCCCCCGTGGCCTACCCCATGGCCTGCCATGCCCGGCACGGTGCACTCGCGTCCAACTTGATGTCCAGCTGGCTTACCTATGCCCCGTGAAGCCTGCCCACTGGCCTCCCATCTTTTGACCTCCTAAGCTGAGTCCCTCGCGTCGCTGGTTGAACCAGCCCCAGCCTTCGTGTCGAACCGTCCTTGTAGTCCGCTGGGCTCGGCTCAGCAGATCGGGCCTAACATAGCAGTCTGACCTACCCAACGGCCTGGTTCAGACCCATCGGGTCTATCTGGGTTGACCCATAAATGGACTTCCTAGAATGGGTTGGGCCGAGTCGGTTAGACCAGGTCGGACCGGACACGGGCCCACTGCCGACCCTTTGATTACATTGGCCATATCCATGACATCGGACGTCTGTTTGACGAACCGTCAGCGGCGATGGTAATCACATTGAGAGATAGTCCAATTGAGAATACCCCATAAGAGTTTATTCTATAGTTGATATATGATCAGATTGGTTCGTACAGAAATCCAACCAGGCCCCCAGGACTCAACGGCTAATAACTCGCAGACCGAACGTCCAATTGACATGTCGTCTGTTGTGTTGAGACCCCTATGACGAGGTAGAACTTTGAGATACTTCTATGTGAGATTTCATGGAATTTGGAGTATCAACTTGTAGCTCGTGGAGAAGACCCTACAGGTGATGAGCGAGCAGGTTGCAGAGACCTAGTAGCTGGATGAGACTTGACGACGGTTAACTGATCCACTCTAAGTGATTCAAATAGCCCAGTGGGAAGTGCTTGGTTGTAGAAGCAGACACATGGTGGAGGAGCACATGGTTGTAGCGGCAGACCCACGGTACTCGATAGAAGGAGTACCTCTGTAGGCTATGAGGGGGAGCGCTTGGTTGTAGCAGGAGACCCATGGTGGGGAGCACCTCTGTGTGAGCACAGGAGACCCACAATACTCAATATGTGGACTACCTCAACTATCCTAGGTTAGTGGGAAGTGCTTCGTTGTAGCGACATTCCCACTATACTCGACAGAGGACGAGTTCTCCAGCAGCCATTATTTCGAAATCGTGAATAAAAATCTAGGTTGAGCTGTGTTAATGACATTGTGTTTTCCTCATGATTGAGATGGGTTACTAGATAACTTATGCATATGTATGGGAATATACCTAAGTAATGGTTATCTATTGAATTAATACTTTTTGGTTTATACTTGTTGGATTTTGTGTGACCTTGAGGGTCTCGGGGTCTCTACTGAGTATCATTATACTCACCCCTGCACGAGATATTCCTGCACCTTGTTTTGTTGGATGCAGATGATAGACAATGTTGATGGAGGCTGAGAGTGTCAGGACTGGACGGTACCCAGAGGTGGACCTTACGACGAGTCGATACACAGAGGAGTCTGACGGACGTGGAGTGCTGAGGTGTCCATCTATACTTACCCTTCAGGTAGGAACCCCAGAGGATGATCCAAGAGTTTCTCATTACATTTTTTATGTTTTTACCTTTTTATTTGTACTTGTACTTTACCGTTGGGCTTGTATTTCCTACCCCTTTTTAATATCCAACACAATCTTTATATACAGTTATTACATAGTTTTTGGCTTCTGGTTGTGTACTCAGATGTGTTTTTTCAGTTATAAAGGCAATGGATTCCTAGTTTATGGATATACACCTTTGGTGCTAGTCACCAGCCCATGGCCTATGAATGGCGGGCTTGGGGTAGTCACGGTACGGGCCCCGGGGGATGGGTCGTGACAATAACATCATTTAGATCATCTATTAAGGACACTAGGGTGCATTTTATTTGAAGACTAGATCAATTAAAATTGGTTTAAGGATTTTTAGAATATAAATTTACATTCTATGTTCATGATTCAAGGCTCAGATAGATGTGAATAAATGAGGGAGGATGGTCCCTTTTATAATTGAAGTGTGGGGAACATTTGAAATATTTGGAAATATGAATTTATAAATTGTTCAATATAAAACAAAGAAACATCTGAAAGTTCAAGGATTCAGAAATTATATGATAAAAGGTTCTAATATATTCAAAAAATTGAAATTATAAATATATTTGTATGAATTGTAACCCAGTCATTTTGATTTACCCTTAGTTAAACTATTTTAGTTTTAATTAAAGAAATAAGTCATTGAACATTAAATGTTTCAATTTTTACATATATGGTGTCAGTTAGACCATAACTGAAATATTTATATCATATTATACGTTATTATAATTATTTTTTATTTTTTATTTGATATTGGAATTAAAAATAATATAATAAAACATTATTTTAGTCAAATATCAATATGATAATTTTTACACAATTCATTATTTGGATTTATTTTAAATAACTTGAAGATAACAATTAGATATTAAAATATTTCTTTTAACATACCTATGTGATCTAGTTCATCTATAAAATTAAATTTTCAAAATAATTATTTCACACTATTTTTATTTTGAGAATTTTATTAAAATTTATTTGATATTTCCATTAATAAAATAACTTCTATATCATTGTTCTGTAATTATCAGATATAATTTTTTCACTCAAAAATAAAACTAAAATAAAATTAATAGTATAAATCATCTATATTTCATAATAATATTAATAGTAAAATATATATTTTGTGTAACCCTATATAAAAAATGTTATAGTATTTGAAACATGAATGTGACATCCTTAATTTTTCGTTGAATTAAATATTATAAATTGGATTATCTTATTTAAGTGAAAAAAAATTTTAAAATATATTTATATCTGGAAAATATGTATTTAATTATAGAATTTTATATTGATATTCATTAATTATGTATCTTTTTCCCCATTTTGAAACATAAGTGATATTAAGGACAAAGATATATACATTTTGTGTCTTTGTTTGATTTAAATATTATATATGTTATCATCATTGAAAAGTGTCCATTAAAATATAATCATGTTTTTGGGGTCTAATTTTATTCATATAAAAAATGAAAAGTTTTAGGGTCACATTATTTTCTATATAAACTTTTACACTAAATTGCCTAATTTAACCATTATCATTGTAAAAGATTTTACCATAGTTACAATTCATATTGGCAAAAAATAAAATCTAAATATCTACCAAATTAATACCTTATAATAATAATTTTTTATCCTTTTTTCAAAATTCAATAAAATAGGTTTTTATAATTTTATTTAAAATAAAATTTTTATAATTCATTTAATAAATTTTTTTAAAAAAATTTCCCTTTTAAAAATTAAAATGGATTTTTTAATCAGGTATAAAATCTTTTCAAAAAATTATAATAGAATTTTTATCAAGTAAATTTGAAAAAACATATATCAATCTAATCAATAGAATAATTTTAAAATGTAATGAGATTAAATGAAAATATAGTTTTCCATAAAAACATATTTTAATATAATTTTGGCATACTTAATTCAAAAAATAAAGTCATTTTTTCAAATATACCTTCTTGACCATATATAGATTAATAAAAATTAGAACAACTCATTATTTGCAGAATAAATATTAGAGTAATAATGTTATTTTTTAAAAAATGGGTTATTATTTTCTTAAAACACACTAATACATTCATATTGAGTTAGATATTTATTAATATTTCATTAATTAGTAATTATTTATTCTTTCTAATTTAATTTATCCTATATAATGGACATATTATAGAGTATAATGGTTTTATTAAACTCGTGGTTCTGTGTAATGCAAGTAACTCACGAATTTAAATTATTTAATGAGAAGTATTTATTAAAACATCATGGTGTTAGAGAGTACATCCAAAACATTATTATAAACCTATCATTTTCAATATATAATAATAAACAATATTATTTAGATTTTATATAAAAGAAAAATAAGTAGTAATAGTAATATATAATTTAATCATTACATTTTAATCTTCCTAGTGCCTTATTTTATTGTATATTCATTGTTTACCTTAAAACACATTTTTCATGAAAACTATTATTTCATTGCGTTTTGAATATTTTTTTATTAAATCTAATATTTTTAATATGATTTTATCTTGGGGATATATTGTAATATAATTATATTTTGGAAATATAATTTACATTTCTTCATCCAAGAGATTTATTTTCAATTTTTCATGTATAAATATAAACATTATATTTTTTCACAATATGGATTCAGTAATTAATTTTTTAATTAAAAGAAATATAAAATAAAAAATATTCCAAATATAAAAAATATATAAATTGAGATAATTATTGTAATTTAATAATTTTATATATTATATTTATGTGATAGATATATGGTATAAAATTATTTAAAATTATATGTGTTGTCTATTGATTATTATAGTCAATGTAATGACTACAAGTTAATATTTTATTTATTGACATGTTATATTAAATTTAATTTTTTTAATTGATATAAAATTTAAAAAATACTTATATTCTTCCATATTATTAGCATAAGAATTTTAATATTATCTATGGTATATTTTTGGGTAATTTTTCAATGTATTGTAAAATATTGAACCCAAAATAGTAAAAATTCATGTTGTCAGGGTAAGAGGTAAACCGTATAAATGATAGTTAAAATACAACTATTAGGGTAAAAATATAATCACATCACTTATAATTATTATTTGATGATAATATTCAAACAAAAAATCAATTTATATTCAATATTTATCAAAGTCCTACAATTTTAATTTAAATATTATTTTATTTTAAATTATTATTTTATGAAATAAAATAGTCCTCCAAATCTGTTAAAAAATGTATAATCTTTTTATAATTTATTCATAACAAAATCAATTAGGGTTTATCCATGACACATGAAAATACCTTACTATATTCCCTATCTATATTCTAGATGTGTTTTAATAGAATAATAACATATTATATGTCTTATGGTGTCATGCAATGAATATTTCCCAAAAAATAATTATAGTTTTTATTTTTATGATTTCATTTTTATTCATCATCCAAATCCAAAAAACATTCTTCCAACATTATAATATCATAAAAATATTCTTATAAGTATTTATATATTATATTATTTTTTTAATGATATATATCTATAACCTCATCTATCAAAATGGAAAATAAATTTTCTATTTTGAAAATGGTGGACTAACACATTTCGATCTGATGTAAATTTTTATCCAACACCGCCTATATAGACTGTTTTAAATGGTGAAAATCATTTTTATATATGATATAAAATATATATTTATCATTTTCAAATTATAAGATATCATATAAAAGCCTACATTTCTATTCATAGAAAAATTATAACATTGTTTGTGCGTACTTGTAGAATATATTCTCACATAGTACTCTTATTTAACATCCCCCATAAATATATTCTCACATAGTACTCTTATTAAATATAATCTATTCAAGTCATTTCATCATAACATGAAGAATAGAAATAAATGAAATGGTGACATCATATTCCAAAAAAGGCTACATAGGGGATATACCGACAGAAAATGTCAATTAATTTGGGAATAAAAATAGAATAACATTTGATAACCATACCATACTTATCATAGATCATAAAAATATGTTATGATATATACAATAGTAGTTAATGAGAGATGAATCATAGAAGAATATAATAAAAATATAAATACGGTCATAATAATGTAATAAGACATATATTAGTATAATACACATAAGAATTAATAATCATTTTCTTGGTAGTTATGTCATCATTTTTAGGACAATCACTCTTGATATGGTTCAATCCTAAAAATATTCTAGTTATAAAGAATCAATATAAAGAATAAAATAGCTATTTGGTATCCCCCTATAACTATTTTCATAGTAATGGTTGAATCTAATGCCTATCATAGTGGACAAATTTCCTTACTGAAATGGGTTCAGTCCCCATTCGAGTCCTATTTTCATCCTATGATATTACTATTTACCCAATTCAATAGAGATAGATATAGTTCAAACAAATAAAATAATTAAAATAATATATACATGTTCTAGAATATCATAATACCTTCATTTTTATCATAACCCAAGAAAATAAGTGGGTTTCATAAACATTTAATCATAGCATAACTCGTGAAAAAATAATCATGTTTTATAATATATTTATCATGGTATAACCCATTGATGATAAAATGGATTCATAATAATGTTATCTTTATTAACAATATTCATTGTGATTAAGAATAGTAATTGTGTCCTTGGATTATATCTACAGTATTAAACAATTCAAATAATACTATAAGGCCCCGACCTTAAACATTACTTATTATTGAATTAAATAAACAATTCACATAGAGGATCTTTTCAGGTTTAGAGTTTTAGAGAATTATAATATAACTATTACATCTCAAAAGATTACAAAGTAGACACTTCTACTAAGTCTCCATAAGATAAAAAACTCTTAAAAAACTTGTATAGTTCCATGTTTTAGATAGCATGATGTTTCCTTGTTCTCATCATTGACCCTATTCCACATTAAGTCTTGTGAAAATAATTTCAAAAAAAACATGGGGTGAGCATAAAAATCTCAGTAAGGGATACACAAAGAAGGAAAACTGTTAGTTTTTCAAAACAACAAGTAATCCATGAGTACATAATCAAAGATATACTTTTCACCTTTATGAAGCAGAAAATACTCTTTATTGTATAAAAGATCATTAATTACCCTTTTGTAACCAAAAGATTACCTTAAAACCCATATAAAGAACACATAACATATAAAGGTAACTTGGGACATAAACATACTTCAATAGAATAACTATATGGTTGACTTCCACACATACTTAATGGAATAGCCATACGGCCGACTTCCATACCCAATGCATTGGAGGTTATAATGTAACCACCTATCCTAGTATTCACGGCAACACCCGTCATATGGTTTATCACGTAACCACCCGTCAAATTTCCAAGTACCATTATAAAATCATAACAAATAAAACATTTCCACATTTCAAGCACAATATATCACTTAAATATATTTACATAACAAATCCATTATCAAAACCATTTTCAATACCAAAAAAGAGTATATGGTATTTATTTACTTTTAAAAATATAATGGCTTGTTGAGGAAGCCAAAGATCAAATAATACTCGCGGCGGCGGAAAGTTCATTGTCACCACGTACGTTAAAAGAAACATACTTTGTGTCATTTAGTAAAACGCTTCATATAGAAAAGATTATTTTTGAATAAAAGTATAAGTCAAAGGGTTTTATACACCATATAAAATAAAACCTTGTATTAGAACAAAAATATGCCTTAATGAAAGGATATCGAGACGAAGTCCCTTACAAAGACGATATCCTTGGATTAAGGATAAATCAATTACATAATTATGTGTGACAAATGAATAAACCAAATATAAGTGTATATTAATTGTAAAACAATCATAGGTTATTCGTACATATTCATAGAACTAAATATTCAATTAGTACAAGTTTATCCCAAATAATAAAAATTGGGTTAAGAAGATCCCTTGCAAAAATTTGACAGCCTAACAGCGTCACTTTAAAATTCAAAAATTGAGTTGATGAGTGATAAAAAGGGTATCTCATCACTTGGACATAAAATTTACATCAATAAGGATATATGAGAACATATCCCAACATAATAAGATGTAATTTAAAATACGTAACAAAAGAAGTCTTTTTAAAGAAGAGGAGGGTGAAAGGTTCCCTTACCGACATGGGTAACTTTTGAAACGTATACCCCATGAAATAAGGACTATAAAACATTGATGTAAATACTCATAAACGAAAGTATATTACACAAATATTAGAATAATGGGTAGTACAAACACCACTCAATGTAAATGGTGGCAAATGTAACATTAATCTCAGAGGAATAAAAGTGAGATGAAAAATCCCATACGAAAACTCGGCAGCCTAACTGTGCCACTTAAAACTTCCAAAAATGGATTTATGAGATCAAATAGGGTATCTATTAATATTAACATAAAAATTACATAATTAGTAATATAAAATAACATCCCCAATCATAAGAAATATGATCTTAAAAGAAAATACATAAAAGGGAGTACTTAAAAAAACAGAGAGGTAGGATCCCTTACAAAAATTTGGCAGCCTAACGGCGCCACTCAAAACTTCCAAAATGGATTGATGAGAGAAAATATGGTCTGTAATCATATGAAAATAAAAATTAATATTAATATTAATATAAAATAACACCCCAATCATAAGAAAGATGATCTTAAAAGGAATGACATAAAAGAGTGTACATAAAAAGAAAGAGAGGGGTAGGATCCCTTACCTCAAGTCCGACTTGTCTTGTTCGTTTCTTTATATTCCTGAATAATAAACTTTGGTCAATTTATAATTGCCTAAGGACCTCCTTTAAAGATTATTATTCAGTTAATATCAAATTTTATAATTTTATAATAATTTTTTAATAATGTTAGTTCATATAAGATGTTTTTGTCGATGTTTGGTACATGAGTCAAAAATGAACTTGTTTGAAAATGAATGCCCATATAGTTATAAGTAAATAATTTCCATAATATTATTAATTATTAAAATATCATATATATCCAGTACATATCCATTTTATACTATTCCATAACATTTGGAGATAAAAAATGAAAAGCACTGTTCATGGAGATGGTAGACCGTACGTACACATGAACGCTACTTTCATTTTTTTCATATTAATGGAATTAAAAATAAATGAGATATATACATATATATATTATAATTCCAGTATAATTTATATGTTATATAGGTCACATATGATCATTAATTTCATTCTTTATACATTCCATGTATTGCATGAATGAGTCACATCACTTGAGGGGGCGGTAGTCCACACTTCCTCATATGAAATTATCGCATTTTCACAACATGAAAAGAATAAAGGTGTGTTTTAAATATAAAATACAGAAGAATATAGTAATCATAAATACCACATATATCATATATAAAATACAGTGACATCATAATGGCCACCTTTAAAGGTGTTAAAAGAATATTGAACAATCATCATTTCGTGAGGCAGAAAATCACCAACCATAGAAACAGTATGTTATTTAACCATTAGACGAAGGTGTGTGTAGTTTTAGCTCTAATAATTATCATAACAACATACTAGTATATTGAAGATACTGGTTTTGTTACAAAATAAAGTAATAAAAAGAGTTTAGTGGGTTGGAGAATCAAAATAAAACATAAGAACACAAGGGAAGACACTACCTTTAAATCGGGTAACTCTTTTTGATTTGAGCTCAAAGGCTTCCTTGGAAAGGCTTCTGCCCAAAGTTTGGATTCAAAGAGTAAAGGAGGGATGTGGAGAGACAAAATGGGCATGGTTTGGCCGAGCCAAAGGCTTGAGAGGTGTGGGTAAGGTGGTAGAGGTGGGGGCCTTTTATAAGAGGAGAGGATGGGCACTCTTGGAAAGTCTTGAAAAGTAACATTATTATAAAATGATTATCGGAATTTAAAGGTCCCACAATTAAATATTTATAGGATAGGGTAATAATAGTTTTAAATACACACATCCAATAGGTTTTTGACAAGTTTAGGTCTTATATTTTACATTAGCTTTTCATTTTATTTAAATCATTAAATAATGAGGTAATCACTACATCATCATGGTGTCATAAATAATTTAATTTATTTAATGTCTAAAAATTATAAAAAACATATCATGATGTAGGAAATATTTTTATATTTCTAATGAATATTTATAGTCAAAAATATTACTTGTATAACCTCATTTACAAATTGTTTTAGTAAAACAATACATGTTTGTGACATTTTAATTTTAACTTTAAATAAAACGTTATTAATGACATTTTCCAACCAAAGTGGCTCCATGGGGTCCCCAAGTTCACCCATGTATTGTCTTGGTCAGCCATGACTCAAACAATAAGGGTAGGACATGTTTCAGAGCCATTTAATATTATTATAACATTATCTTTACCTTAAATTACACTAATTACCTTTAATCGCGATTAATAAAACTTTAAAGTTACTATTCACAAAAAAAATTATTTTAATCTCATTGAACCAAATTTTACTTCCTAATAACAACCATGAATGTCGGATTTTTTAAATTCAAATCATAGAAGTGGTAATGTTTCTTTTAAACAAAAAATCAGTTTTTTAAACTTCCACTTAGTGGTTTCACTATTCATAAAAAATAGATGTTTTTCAAAAAAAAATACCAAAATTTCACCCTAAGATATATTTGATATTCCGAATTCAAAAATGATGTCTATTTTAAAAAATTCAAAACTTAAAAGTTGAATTAATTAATTTAATAACTAATTCCCGCTGTCAAAACAAATAGGGTGTTTTTAAGAAACAATATCTACTAAAAGATTGAGACTAGTTTAAGTCCAATTTCAAGGTGAAATTAATTCCAATGACCGCCATTAGATTAAATGGTAAAAATATAATCTAATTTCACATTAAAAAAAATTAAAAGATAATAAAATCATATAAATAAATTAGGTTAAAAGGAGGTTTTGAATTAAAATACAGCATTTTACACTATTCATTAAAAAATGAACTTTATCGGAAAAATACCAAAAAATTATACAAAGTAAATTTTGATGTCTCATTTCTAAAAAGAATTTTATTTTGTCAAATATAAAATAAATAATTGTCAAAAAATGGATTTAAAGGGGTTCTCTATCAAAAGGCGGTTAATCAACCTTTTAAAAAAATATTAGAATATTTATGCTTAAAATTGGATTCATTAACAATTTAACATTTATTTTAAAAAGTAAAAATATTTGACAAACATATATAATCATTTTGTATTTAGTTTTGTTCATTCCCGCCATTACAATAGCTAGGCATTAACTACCATTTAAAATAATATTATTTTATTATTAGAGTGCAACGTAAGATTCCCAAGAAACTCGTTGTTGTGTATTGAGTACGCCATCGAGCATAATGTCCCCTTTAAAGTAATATTAATATTTTATTCATAAATATGGATAAATATGAAAATGTCATATTCTTTTTTTACCTGTGGTGTTACAAATACGATAACATCCCAGATAAAAAATTTCATTGAATGACCAGTTAGAACATTCCTCGTTGAAAGGATCATTTTCGAATTTATTTTTTATAAATTTAGTAACTTAGAAAATAGTTTCAAATAAAATTATATTGACAATTGCATTGTAAACATTTAAATTAATATTAAAAAAATTAATCATCATTATTTAAGAAGATTTTTTCATTCTATTCAAGATAAAACAATCATTCCTTCATCATTTTTGTAATAAAAGACAAAAAAGTACACTATTTGGATAATGATGGAAGGAATCAATTTGATACATATTTTTAAAATCCCATCATTGGAAGAATAAAATTTAAACAATAATTAGAATACATTTTTTAATTAATATTATGAAAAAAATATTTTTGAAGATACAGGTTTTTATAACAAAGATATAAATTATATCAGTTCCCTTTAAATTACTAATGACCCACACTATTGAAATTATCATTGTTTATTTAATAAATAAAGGCTATAATATAATATAATTTTAATATACACATAGGACACATAGAGAGAGTAAAAAATCAGGTAATAATTAATTAAAATTGTTACATTAACAGATCATTAAACTCATTCAAATTCCAAATACTAAAATATGACGATAGATAAAAAATGATTTACTACATTGGAAAAATGTAGATAAACATGGTCATATTGAATAATATCACCCGTGGGAATATTGTAGAAATGAAAAAAAAAATATTATTAAACCAATTTTTATTTAAGAAAATTGAAATATATATCCTTGAGGGAAATTTACATGAATAATTAATGATATAAACATGTAACATTTTTAGGATATAATTTAACTATTTGAATAGTTATGTGAGCATTGGAATTATAAAATCACCGATAGGAAATTGTAACATGACAACTATAAATAATAACCTAACCGTTGGAATCATAATTCAAACTAATACATAATAAAATATCATATATATATAATCAATAGATTGATAAATTATAGTAAATATATATTTTAATACAATAAAAAAATTGATAATTAAAAAACTCATATAATATATAATAAACTTTTAAATGATTGTATTTTATTTATTCTGTAAAAAATTTATATTACAAATTTAAATTTACTATTTTTTAAAATTATCATTATAAAATTAAAATCGTATTTAAAATTATTATTCTAAATGTTATCAAGGGATATTTTTCATATTTTTTAAAATACATCAATTTTCTTGTGAATAGAAAATGTATAGATTCATTCAGTAAAAAATGAATCTTAAATTACATTTTCCATCATGTAATAATTAAATAGTAAATTAAACAACATAAAGATAAAAACACATATTTAATTTAATAAATGATTTATTAAAATATAATAAACATCCTTTCCAAATATAAATGTTAGTTTCAAATTTCTAAAAACTAACTTATTATATTCAAATAAAATTCTCCCATTTTATCCACCATTAATTTTATTAAACTAATTATTTAAAATAATAAAGTTTTTAAATTTCATAAAATCATGTTAGTTAATTTAAATGTACTTTATGATGTCAATAAATTCAAAAAGAAATTGGTTGTGCAGACTAGTATTAAGATTTTTTCCAGGGGATAGGACCCTCAAAATGCATCTCCTTCCTCTTTTTTTGATGTTGTCCAGCATGGTATGTCTAAGCTGACTGAGATTCAGCCAGCTGCTACTGCTGATCGACCAGTGGATATGGAATTAGAGCCGTTTGTTGTTGGAATCACTAGGGATGTTGATAATAGGTCATGGGATGATATAGCTGAAGAGGAGGAAGGGTGCCATCTAGAGTAAGAGGCTGTTGTTACAAAGTCTACTGAAGATCAGCAAGATATTTCTTTTGTTGTCCAGCATGGTGCAACTATGCTTGTTGAGGAGGAGGAAGGGTACCAATCAGAGCATGAGGCTACTGTCCAGAATTATGTAAATGTTGAATTTGATCATGCTGCACTGACCTCGGCTTATATGAAGGGTAAGATGAAGGTATTTTATAAAGATGGTTTCTAATTGGTGACGTTGAAGAAGTCACGGGCATGTCCAGTTTAGGTGCCTACTGTGGGAGCTCAGATGGAAGATGTTGTGCTGGTGGATAGTGCTAATGTAGGAGAGGTCACGACCCAGCAGGTCAGTCATGAGGATTTTTAAATGAAGGGATATGCTTCTATTAGGAAGGAGGATGTGTTGGAGAGCTCACATGTGCAGGGTTCTATTTTGGAGGAAAGATTTACTCCAAGGAATATTGATCAGAGAGGACTAAATTGGAGGTTGCTCCAATGGATTCTTTTAGTGATGAGGCATTTCAAAAATCTCCAAATCCAGTAGTTTGTTTCTTTTCCATGGTGGAGTATATTAATACTTCGTAGTTTTATTTTCTTAACCTTGAAGGGCTCAAGAATGCAGGATGAAAAAATCGAAGAGATACTTCTTTGATACCTGCTTCTATTGATGGGTTGGAGACCTCAAAGTTGATGGAGTGCCAGGTACATAATTATGCTCTTTCCATTAATGATGTGTATGATTCTCAGACTGTATAGGAGGCTCATCAGGACATTACTAAGGATTTTTCTTCTAATTTGGACCACCATGACGGCACTTCCATAGAGCTCAGGCTGCATGGGGATGCTTCTCCTGTGGAAAATTCTGAGGTTCTGCCGGTGGAGATAGAAGCTTGAATGCAAAGGGGGCGAGGGTGTCTTCCGGCCAATCGGTGAGGGTCTAGGTTCAGAGGTTGTCCTAGAAAAAGGTTATGTTTTTTAGTTTTTTAGTCTTCTTTCTTGATGTGGTCTGCTGCATGGTAGCATTTCCTCCTGTATCTTGCAACTTTTAACTTTTTCAAAAAAAATTGGGGTCATGGGTCTTTAATCCCGTGACTGAGACTCTTTTAGTATGATGTCAATAATATCAAATTTAAAGGGTTTACCATGGATATAATGTTTAATTAAATAATTTTTTCTCAAACTATCAGACGCTACAAGTTTAAAAAAATCATATTCCATCCCCTAGGAAAAACACACTCCTGCCACATTCTCACTGACATTTTATACCAAAGTACAATATTTTAATACTTATATAATATATGTGTTTGTTTTGGAGCTATAAAACTTCAATAATATAAGTATTTTAGTTCCATATATAAGAAAAAACACTAGTAAGTTGTTACATTCTCATCAATTCTCCATCCCATTCTCCTATCATCGATCACTTATTATCTGCCCCCTTAAAACATAAATTTTATAACGAAAAAAATATATTATGTTAAAATTATATTTATGAAGGTATTTTATTTGATTTATTATATTAATGAGATAATAAACTATTATACTTCTATTTTCTATTATTTTAACAATGTCCCCTTGAAAATCAGTTAATTGAAAACAAGGATGTCTATATTTCATTTTCAATCAACAAAATTATGGCTGATTAAATTTTTTTATTATAAATAAATGTATAAATATATATATTTTTTCTTTATTTGATTACATCTAATTTTAAAAAAAAAATCCACGACCAAAATTGTAAAAACCAAGAAAATTGGGAATTGTTTTAAAAAAATATTATTTCAAAACAGTTCAACATCAATATCCTTTAATTAATAGATACAATCCTATAGATATAATTGAAAAAAAATACTCATAAATTAAAATAGATAACTTACAGATCAATTTTTTTTAATAATCATGTGTCTTTTATTCATTTGTGAGATAAGAAACGATATGATGTCAGATTAATGGTAACATGATTATCAAACTCCCTTTCATGTGGCTATCCCACTTTCCTATTATTTTTAGTATTTATACGTCTGTAATGTTTATTAAAAACTAATTAATTATTATTTTATTTTATTTTCTATATAAAAATATTAACAACATTATTTATAATGTTAATAAATTGAATTTCCAATATGTATTTTATTTCTATAACACATCTTTTACTCCTCTTGAGGTTTTTATTTTTAACCAATGAGTGATTTTATTTATGGAAAATATGTTTCACTTATTTATTTTGCAACCCAATATTTATTCATGAAATTAATATTGATGAAATACTTATGGAAGCTATATCTTTTTCATGTTGATTTATTTAATATGGTTGTTATACATTCTATGTGGCATTCTTGATTCTATAAATATTTCATTGTGATGGGTGGGCCTAGATTAATAAATCCCATAAATCATTGGATAAAGTGATATATCTCATAAATTATGTATATTATTCATTCTAATGTTGAAATGTTTTTTAAAATGATTGTATGTGATTTATGAACATGTTTTATGCATGGACATGATACAATCAATGTTCACAAAAATGTGTGGTATTTTATCACTATAACATAATGATACATTTTTATTCACATTAAATATTAATTTAATTATTCCAAATATACTTAAAATTATTATGATGATAACCCCTTGATTATGACATGATTTATAGGATTATTATCTCCCATTCCCTATTGATTTATTCCTCTTATTTTATAAATGATATCCTTCTTGTTACTAGACATTTATCTCACCATTTTCATTGATGAATATCTTATGGTGACAATAAATACAATGAAGAATGTGAGATATATAAACTGGTTAAGGATAAATGATTTAAATAATTATATTTATTAATTATTTATAATTTACATATTATCCTATATATCCTATGATATTAATCCTTTGGATCCTTGACAGTATAAAAGTTTTTTTTATCATTAAAATATTTTAATAGTAATTTTAAAAAAATGTATTACCTCTATAAACACAATCTTATGAAATCGTCATTTCATATGGAGAGGAAAATGATTGAAAAACATTCATTTTCATGAAATAACAAAAAGAGTAAACAATTCATGATTTTCATGAGATATAGTGCATAATATTTCATCATCATTGGAATAAACATGAGAAATGACAACAAATAATTTGATTACAACATAATAACAATACAAATTTGTTAACATTTGAATTGTAAGAGTGTTGAAAGAATAAAATTAAATTAATGAAAAAAAATCATGAGAATAAACAAATACATGATATTAAAACATTTAGGATATTTATATAAACCATATAAAATAAGAATGTTTAATAACTAAACAATTTTCCCAAATTAGACTAAACGATAAAAAACCACATACCAAAAGTATCGGTGTATTTTGTACATGATGGAATATTATATTATTCATAGAAACACTATAGTTTAATAAATAATTCCATATTAGGAGGGTTTCCTAATAGAAATAATGACTATAAGATTTGGTTATTAAATAAATTAAGAGATTTTGGTAGTGTGTGGAAAAACCAATTGGTTTTTAATGTTTTAATAGGAGTAGACACTGGGCGGAATCTTTTAAGAGGGGTAGAAGAAAGACTTTAAATTTTATTAAATAATAAAGTATACACACATTTTTTAAATTAATAAATGATCAAATATGTTTACTTCATATACCTTATAGGTTATAGGAACAACATATGGTTATCTATTGGGTTTCAGACAAGTTTTGGTATTATTAATTCTTGTAACTTTTTTGTTTAACCCCTAGTAATCCTCTTATAACTTTAATCATTGTAAATAAATATTACTATTTTTATAATTATGTTTTCTGAAAAATTATTTTGATCATATTATAAAATATTATAAATTAATCTCCAAATTATGTAATTTATTTTTAATAATTAGATTATAAAAATAATAAAATTCTAAATTAAAATGAAACCTATATAAGCAACTAAAAAATGTTTCCAAAAGATATAATTTTTAAATGTATAGAAAAATTTAATTTTTGAAATTCCATATGAACATGATTATCACGAAATAAATTTGTTTATTTATAAAATTAAAGGACTGTTTTTTCTTTTTGAACTTCTTATGTACTGTTAAACTCATATAATTCTTTAAATTAAAAAAAATTTAATAAATTTTTTTATCACTATTCATTAAGAAATTAATTAATTTGTATATTTCTCTAAAATTAACCCTAAGATAATTTTATGTTGTTTATTTCCCAAATGATGGTAAACTTTTAAAATATATGTTATAATTTTTTCAAAATATAAATTTATTGGTTCATCACAAAAAAAATTAATATCATTATTCATTAAAAAAAAATTCCCTTGGAAGATAGAGACTATAATAAAAATTATCTTCATATTTATAAATATAAATTTTTTTATGTGAAAAAAATAATTACTTTAAAAAAAATTATTCCTATGAAAACAAAAAAAATCATATCTTTGTTATAAATGATCTGTATAAAAATCATATTAATATTATATCATTATTTTTTCCAACAAGGTGTTGTGTGTAACACAGCTTATCGATGAATTTAAATTATGGTGAAAATATATAATAACCAAAAACTACTAATATTAAATTCAACCCCACTAAAAATAAATTCACCCATGAAATTCATCACTTTGATCTAAAAAAATGAGGATGCATCTACCTCATCATATACAGTGGTCCTCATAGTGTTTATTCAAATTGTAGGATTCAAACAAACCATAGGAGTTGTCATTTTTCCTAGATATTTTCATGTATGATAAAAAGATATCCACTATTTGTTTTTATATTATTTATCATCTTTTATTTTTATATTATCTGAGTACAGTATATGTGATTGATCTTGTATAAACAACTACAATAGAGATTCATGGAACAGATCTTGAAAAAATGATTGGTTTGGTGGAATCACAAACATATAATATTGGATCCTTATATAATAAAAAATGGTGAAGGAACTAATGTAACATTATATAATGTATACTTTCTTGTAGGATCACATAACACTATATAAAGATAAAATTTATAGAAACCCGTTGTCAGGATCCTCAAATTCCAGATCACATATTTGATTATTACAGTTAATTTTCTTACAAATGTTGTGTTTTCCTTTTGTGATGTTGAATGGGTGAAAACATATCATATATTTCATTAGCTTGGTTAGTACCCAATATATTTACTTCTCCGACCACAGATGATAACAATGGAGTTATACACATCTTTTTATGGAGTCCTTTGTAACAAAGAATATAAATTCTCATGTGAAACTATTATTGTAAGAAAACTCAATAGATAAATATATTGATCATAATCACCATTAAAATATATAGAACAAGATCTCATTAAATTCTATACTGTTATAATGTATCTATAATAATAAAAATATTTCAATGGATTATATGTATTACAAAAACATGAATCTGTATGAACATCCTACTCTAGTGTTCTCCAAAATATAGAGGTAAACCTCGAATACTTTCTTGGAATAATTTAATTAAGTACACATTATAGTGTTATAATTTACTCAATATATATCATGAAAATATATTCACGATTGAAGTATTCATTGGTATAAATGATGTAAACATATTTTTTAAAATGAACAAACACAACACAATTAACAAATATGGAATAAAGATTTTAATGGGACTATAAAAAAACCATTATGATGATTATCTATTTGTATTACGGTATAATTAATGGGTTTTACATCAATATAGGTATTTATCATTAAGCATTAACATACCAGAATACGAATTACCAAGATACAGGCCCTGCAATATCTCTCTTAATTTTGTGCCACTAGAAAAACCCTTTTTATTCCTTATACATAATTTTACATAAAATGTAAATATAGAATAAATATATATGGTACCGCTCAAATAGATACATAATAAAAATATTTATAGAGGTGAAAAACAAGTTTCCTGAACCATATTATTCCTTAAAAAACAATATTACCAATAGGATCATTTTTGATATTTTTATGTAGCACTACTTCATCTTTTAATGCATCGTTAATCATGAAATTTATAGATGGATGAACATTCCATTGTGAAATATGATATTTCAATCCATCTTTTAGCAGTTATTGATCAATCCTTGCAAAATACTCACATATTTGATCATTTATTATCATCCTTAAGGATAACCGAGTGTAATCATTTTGATACAATGTATCACCCACCTTGTTCAATATTCCTTGGATTTGATGCACTGTGATGTTATAATCATAAATCACTTATGACCATATTTTCGAGAGAATAATTAACATAATATTTGTGAATATATAATTAACTATTTTTTTATCAGGATATTTTTCACCTTTTCTCCATATAAATAATTCCTCTATATCCTTAATGAAAATATACTTTTTCTAACTCCAAATCCTGAGTCTGGGTATTTCACTTCGGAACCTCCCATTAATGTGAGCAATAAACAACCCCATATAATTCTAGATGATAACACATCATAATCCATTTTTAGTTGAATTACTATATACTAAAAACAATTTTCTATTGTCAGGTAATGTTAGAACATGTGCACTAATTAACCTCTTTTCTAGTTCTAGGAGATTTTCATCGCATTCATATATCTAGAGGATCATAGATCACTTCCATGAAAACATGGTGAGTAGATTAGATATCTATGATTAATTTTCTATAAACCATCGATAATATGATGACATTCTAAGGAAAATTATGATCACGATTTCCATTTTTATGATGGACCAATGTTCAATAGACTGCATATTTGATTTATTCACACATACACACTCGATTGGGATTATATCACCCCTAAATGAAATCTTGTGTTGAATGAAGAAACATGTTTTGAGTTTTTCAAACATGCTCTCCAAACTTAGGATATTCAGTCTAATTCTCAGGTGCTCTTCATGATGTATCATGATCATTAAATATATTGAAATAAGTTCAAAGAACACTATAACAAATAGATCAATGTAAAAACTATGGAATTGCTTAGTAAAACCCTTGAGTATAGAGAGAGAAATAGTAAAACCAAATTGAATCACTATAAATTCATCTTTTCAATACAATGTTTGGAATGCTATCATGGGAATATCATCCTTATTAACAGTCATACCCAAATATTTGTTTTGAAAAAAAATCAATAAAATATCACCATTTTTATTTTTCATTAGACCCGACACCTTTTTTTCAATTCTTTACACACAACACTAGGTTTAGATTTCATTATATAAAAAACTATGTTTAAATGTAATGTGACATAATATTTATATAACTAATTTAAATTGACAGTTTTCACCAAGAAATTTGGAAGGAATGAATGAATATGACTAACTAATTTATAAATATATATGGTTAAAAAATGTATATAATATTAATTAATTGGATACCAATTAATTAAAAATGAATATAAAATACAATTTCAAAATAGAGTGAATCATTCAATGGAAAACTATTTTTATGTATACATATACATTTTACATTATCAAATTAATCAAAAAAAATCATGGGAGTTATTTGAATTTAATTTTATATTGTATATATTAAATAAACTATTTTATATTAATTATATGTAATTTCATTATAACCGAAAATATAATTTCCAATTTTAGTGTAAAAATAGATTATTTTTCTAAAAAGTGTTTTTTTAATTTTTTTTGAAATTATTTTGAAACTAATTTTTAAATGTTTTTATTTTTTTGGATAAATATTATTAATTTTTTATATAATCTGTAACACCCCGAGATTTTATGAAAAATATTCTTTTTAATTTCATTAATGTCTTGTGTTATACGCTACACCAAAAGGAGCTTTCACAACACACAACTCTGACCTGGCTTGAATTACACGCAATCACGACCTTCCACGATAGCGTGTGTTGTACGCAACACCGAGTTTCGCTAAACAACGATATGCTATTAAGATATTATTAAAACTAGCCGTTATGAATTGTAATAACCAATTTTTGAAATTTTGTAAATTTTATTTTTCAAAATGGACTTCATTTATGGATTCGGAATATCGAAATTAGCTTAGGGTGAAATTTTGGTGATTTTCGGATAACTTTCATATTTTGATGAATAGTGAAAATTACTAAATTTTAATTAAAAACAACTTTTTCAATCGAAATAATTAATAGTGATAAATTATTAATTTGAGTAGTTTTAAAGTATATTTAGAATATATTTTTACAATTTAATACAATGTTGGTCATTGTATGTAATTTCACATTTAAACCAGTTATAAACAAGTGTCAATCTTTTGATAGTTATTATCTCTTAAAAACACGCCTTTTGTTTTGACGACGGGAATTAATTTTTAAATTAATTAATTCAACTGATATGTTTTGAATTTGGTAAAATAGAAATCATTTTTGAGTTCATAATATCAAATATAGCTTAGGCCTAATTTTTGGTATTTTTCTGAAAACTTTCAATTTTTGATGAATAGTAAAACCACTAAGTGGTAGTTAAAAAAACTGAATTGTTCATAAAACATAATTTTACCACTTCTGTGAGTGGAATTTCAAAAATCCGAGAGACACGGTTGATGTCAGTATGTAAAATGTGGTTCAATGAGATGAAAATAATTTTTGGTGAATAGTAACTTTTTACTTTTATTTACCACGGTTAAAAGTAAATAGGGCAATTAAGGGTAAAAATGATATTATTATTACCCTAACACATGTCCAAATTCTATTGGATAAGTGTAATTCGACCAAAAACAAGCTTAGGAATAAAATATGACCATTTAGGCCCACATGGATTAGATTAGGACATTTATTATTATTTAATTCAAAGAATAGTTAAAAGAGTTAAAATCAGATTTTATTTAATAAAACATTTTTAATATAGGGTTATACATAAGATAAATTCGACTATAAATATTCATTAGAAATCTAAAAAGATTTCCTACATAATGATATTTTATTTATAATTTTTAAATTTTAAATAAATTAATTTATTTATGACTCAATGATGATGCAGTAATTACCCTTTTAAAGAAATGTTAACATAATTGATGTTATAAATGCTCAAATAAATATAATTTGAGACTTTTTATGAATTCCACTAATTTTCTAGGTTACTATGATATATTATTGTTGATATAATCAACTTTTTTCGAACATATAATTCTGTTATGACTTCACAAAAATCATATATCAAATAGTGTCAAAATTGACACAAAATAGTTTTTAAATAAAATATTATATTATTAATTGTTATTTTATTCCTAAAAATCTAAGGTTCGGCCAAATGACTTAGATAAGGATATATATATTAATAATAAACAATTTGGGGTTCTTTTGGTATGTTATAGTAATTTTTTTAACCATATAGTGTAAGAAAACAAAAAGACACGGTAAAAGTTAAATTATTTAACTTAAAGTTAAATCTAATTGATAAGGTTAAAATAATAACCTAAACATGTCTAAATCCTATTGGTTGGTAGGATTGCGACCCATCCCCACTTTACCTTCGAAATAAGACCCTTTGGAACCATTATAAACTGATTTTGACTTTAATATAAAATAATATTTTGAGATATTCCTAAGGTGCCCCTCTCCTCCCTTATAAAAGGGCACCTCCTCCCCCTCCTCCTCACAGCAATTTGAGCACTAAAGCTCGGAAAACCCCTACCAAAATCCCTTCTCCACTTCACTAGAATAATACTAGAGGTCCTGGTCTTCTTTAAAGACCAATCTTAGTTCTCTAAGTGGAGGATTCAAAGAGGTGTTTCAAAGAAGAGGTAATATCCATTACCGATATTTTCAATTTCTTTCTTCTTCAACTTCTTCTTCTTTAGTTGTTTCATGATAAAGTAATAACATCAGTATTACTTACATACTTATATGTTATTATAAATATGAAACAACCCTAATTCACCTTTTATCCATCCTACGGAAAAATGAAATCACCGCGCGTGCGTACGTACGGAATACCGTCTCCACGCCATGGTGTAATCTATTTTCCACCATCACCTTACAAGGATGGGTATAATGGTGTAATGAGTAACTATATATGATTATAATAGAGTGATATTGATACTGAAATAGTATACATACACTTCAACACAATTCCACGACCATGGAAACGATATCATCGCTCGTGCGTACGTACGGACTACCGTCTCCACGACGCGATGAGATTCATTCTCAATGATTAACCATTCATGAATGATTATAAAGTATATATAATAAGTACCAATGAAATATATGACATAATAATGATACTGGATTTATTTATATTTATATGTATTTCATCTACTTAATTCAATTCAATTCAATAAGGAAATGAAAACAGCGTTCATGCGTACGTACGGACTACCGTCTCCATGAAAGGTGTATTTCTTTCCATTTACTGATTTATTATATATATGTATATCCGGAATATATATATATATATCATGTTTTATTTTCTGTAATTAAGTAATCATGATCTAAGTAATCATATGAATAATTACAAGTCAAAACACGGACGACAAATGAAACAATTTTACCCAAAACGCTCTTTAACATGGAATTTACAAAAGAACGGGTAATATAAAGTCATAAGTGAACCATATATGATATCATAACAATGAATATGATTTTTTAATAAGTAAATGACATTATTTAAATCATTATACAGGAGTTTCGGACACTTACGAAGAAAATCGGACCTAAGGTAAGGAAAATATCACAATCTCATTTTTATCCGAGATCGTTTATACTTTGGTATTTACTGGGGTGTATTTTATCATCCACATCCATGTTTACTCAATATGTAAAATTATTTCCATCCAACTACAATTGTTTAAATCCAATTTTACCCTTCGGTGAGTTTTTAGTAAAGGATATGAAAGGAATCTTTTGTCGTTTTTCGTACGAGGTACTTTTTGACTTTTCCGACAAAAGTACGAAGAATGTTTTTTTAACTTATACGGCATGAATGGATTTTTAAAACATTATTTCCAAGAAGATTCCTTTACAAGTTTTCAAGTTTATTTTTAATCAACTTCTTTTAGTTTATAATTGTACGACATGTTAAGAAAGGAAAAGTGTTTTTGAAGTAGAAAGGATATTTTCCTCAAGAATGGAGTTCAAGTGTTTTATCAAAATTATTTTACATCTAAGATAATAAAGGGTTCTGTTTTTATCCCTATTATTACATTGATTTGATTATGTTGTGATGGAATTATTTTTATGAATTCCTTTATCGTATATGAATTGTTTTATGATGTCATGATGTTTAAGATTCCCATTTTTATTACATGAGTTATGTAATGATGTATGAGTTATGATTTTGTGGCACACATAAGAATGGTATTATTATGAGATGGGTGGGACCTATATCTCCCTCCAATGCATTGGGTAAAGATTTTATATCTCATGAGATAGACATGGCTGAAATGGTAGGTTATACCGGTTCAGTGAAACAGGACTGAAACGAGGGTTACTCGATTCAGAAAGGGACTTTGTCCACTAAGATAGTCTTGGAAATGAGTCTTGACTAACAAGAAATGATTCTCTATGATTATGTGTGTATTCCACAAAGTTTCATGTTTTAAGTTATGATTATTGGGATTTCATTTCACTACTATGATTTATCCCATGTTATGAAATTATGCTCTCTTTTACAGGTTACGATTTCCAAAAGTTATGTTCTTATGAATATGATGTGATTGATTTTTCTTTTGTTTACCCTTACTGAGCATTTGAGCTCACCCTTTTATGTTTTCTTTTCCCCAGGATATAAAGAAAGGTTTTAGGTAAAAAAAGGGAAGATCTTTATGGGAGATATTGAAGATCTTTCACCACAATTAGAAGATTACGTTCTGAGATTCCAAAGACACTAAACTTTTACGATCCTTGTGTGTGTGTTTTTTTATGTACTAAGTATTCCGCAAATTTAATGTAATGTCCATGTACGTCAAGCTTCGGGTCTCTACAGTTGGTATCAGAGGAAAGGTTTAGTCAACCTTTGGAAACAAGGATGCGAAAACGTTAGTGAGATCCCTAGAGATATTTCTAAGGTATGTCTAGGGATGTCCCTAAGGTTAAGTATACATATAGGTTATAGTACTAGAATTATGCTAACGATCAAAGAATTAAACCTAAGATGTTAGATATTGAAGGTACTCCCCCTTTATTATGTTTTTTCCCTAGCATGATTTTTGCCTCTCACACTATTCTTTTTTGGGTTTTAGAAAATGGATGGAAACAAGATGATTCACGATAATGGAGGATATGATGGACAATGGAATGATATTATTCATAATGAAATGGGATTTGGAAGTCTAAACATCATTATTATGCCGAATCATCAATCTCATAATATGATCAATAAAGTAAAATTTGGTAAGTTTCCTAACTCGGCTAATAAGAGAAAGATGGAGTTTCATGATAATCATAGAGGAATGAAAGTTCAATTTCCCCTATGTAAATCATGTGGGAAGAGGCATCAAGGAGAATGTTTCAAAGGAACTGGAAGATGCTTTGGGTGTGGAAAAGAAGGACACAAATCCAGTAAGTGCAATGGAAAAGTTTAAGTTAACACCATGGATGAGGTTAATGGTATTGCTACGACATCAACAATGGTAAAATGTTTTAAATGTGGAATGTACGGGCATTATGCAAACCAATGACCTAAGGGAATGTCTCATGAAGAGAATCGGTATGGTCGTATGGGTAGTATTTTTGTTGATGAAGATGAAGAGACTACAAATGATATGTGAGATGAAAGAATTTTTGAAGCTCGGTCAATGGTTTAAGAAGGTAGTGGAATGATTACATGTTTCTCAAGTGTAATGTTGTACTATAGAATAAAAAGACATCTAAGGATTGTTACACTGTTGTCTTTCCTTAAGTTTTGAAAGTTTATGATGAATGGTATGAGTAACAATGAAAGGTTATTCAGATATTTTTTGGAAAGTGGATGATATGCGCATAATGAAGTGATAAAGAGAAGTTGAAATGTTTGACAGTATTCATGAGCTCATGATTGATATAAGAACTAAGTGATATCATGGTTTGAGTATATAGAATTTTGAGGATTTTGGTATGTGGAAAGTGTTAACTTTTAACTACATTCATGTTTTCACTAAGGTTCAATGGGTATTAAAGAGAACACATGATTAAGGACTTTGAATGTTTGGAATGTGACCAACAAGACATATCTTATGATATATGGGGATCAACGATGGTATTAAATCTCTGGTAATAATTTTCACTATATTATGAGAGTGGACTGAAGTATTATGGATAAGCCTAAAGATTGGAATGGACTATGTTGGACATAAGTTAGTATTGTTTAAGGATAAAAGTTTTTTCAATATTATTGATGGGATGTTATAGTAATATAGTTTTAGAAAAAGGACAACCTGCAGGACGGGCAACAGCCCATCGCGTCGGACAAGGCCGTGGGAATCAAACCCACAACCAAAGTGCGACTGGCCTTTATCACCTACCACTAGCCTACAGGAAGTCCCTGTTTAGTAGAAACTAGTTTTATTATATTAAGCAGTATGATATATGAAGTATAAGTCCATTTTAGGAACCATATATGATTAATCTCACTAAAGAATGACTTATATATATTTAATAACTTTTTCTAACCTTTTGTTTGAGACAGATGGAATGACCTGTCATACTAACACTTCACGAATAACAAATTCAACTTCATTTATTTAAGAGATGAAGTGGAAATTGTTCAAGGCACGAACAACAGTGAGATTGTACCAAAATAAAGTAAGTATTCTAATTAAAATTCTTCAAATTTAGGGAAACGATCTTGAAAACCAAAAATGTTGTCCTAGTGCTCTTATATCTGATTAATCAGATGGTACCTTAGATCGTCACAAATTTATGGATTTGTGATTGCTAGATTTTCCATAGCCATGTTATCTACCACTCTCCATCAGAACACGATGGTTATATTTCTCTTCTATATCTATATTTTCACCTATGTGGAAACCCAGTGATTAGTTTATTTGGGTAACCGTTATGTTTCATACTTTTGTTTTTAAAGATTGGTTTTGGTATTCATTTTTACGATGTGGGTTTCGATTAAAGAAACTTTCGAATAGTAAACCATTTATAACCCCGACGAATTTTGAGGGCGAAATTCATTTTAAGGGGGGTAGAATGTAACACCCCGAGATTTTATGAAAAATATTCTTTTTAATTTCATTAATGTCTTGTGTTATACGCTACAC
Organism: Viscum album; assembly: GCA_963277665.1. NCBI lineage: Eukaryota > Viridiplantae > Streptophyta > Magnoliopsida > Santalales > Viscaceae > Viscum > Viscum album. The sequence goes on along the minus strand of OY728150.1, from coordinate 1,251,964,218 downwards.
CAAAAGGAGCTTTCACAACACACATCTCTGACCTGGCTTGAATTACACGCAATCGCGACCTTCCACGATAGCGTGTGTTGTACGCAACACCGAGTTTCGCTAAACAACGATATGCTATTAAGATATTATTAAAACTAGCCGTTATGAATAGTAATAACCACTTTTTCAAATTTTGTAAATTTTATTTTTCAAAATTGACTTCATTTATGGATTCGGAATATCAAAATTATCTTAGGGTGAAATTTTGGTGATTTTCGGATAACTTTCATATTTTGATGAATAGTGAAAATTACTAAATTATAATTAAAAACAACTTTTTCAATCGAAATAATTAATAGTGATAAATTATTAATTTGAGTAGTTTTAAAGTATATTTAGAATATATTTTTACAATTTAATACAATGTTGGTCATTGTATGTAATTTCACATTTAAACCAATTATAAACAAGTGTCAATCTTTTGATAGTTATTATCTCTTAAAAACACGCCTTTTGTTTTGACGACGGAAATTAATTTTTAAATTAATTAATTCAACTGATATGTTTTGAATTTGGTAAAATATAAATCATTTTTTATTTCATAATATCAAATATAGCTTAGGCCTAATTTTTGTTATTTTTCTGAAAACTTTCAATTTTTGATGAATAGTGAAACCACTAAGTGGTAGTTAGAAAACTGAATTGTTCATAAAACTTAATTTTACCACTTCTGTGAGTCGAATTTCAAAAATCCGAGAGACACAGTTGATGTCAGTATGTAAAATGTGGTTCAATGAGATGAAAATAATTTTTGGTGAATAGTAACTTTTTACTTTTATTTACCACGGTTAAAAGTAAATAGGGCAATTAAGGGTAAAAATGATATTATATTACCCTAACACATGTCCAAATTCTATTGGATAAGTGTAATTCGACCAAAAAAAATCTTAGGAATAAAATATGACCATTTAGGCCCACATGGATTAGTTTAGGACATTTATTATTATTTAATTCAAAGAAGAGTTAAAAGAGTTAAAATCAGAGTTTATTTAATAAAACATTTTTAATATAGGGTTATACATAAGATAAATTCGACTATAAATATTCATTAGAAATCTAAAAATATTTCCTACATAATGATATTTTATTTATAATTTTTAGACTTTAAATAAATTAATTTATTTATGACACAACGATGATGCAGTAATTACCCTTTTAAAGAAATGTTAACATAATTGATGTTATAAATGCTCAAATAAATGTAATTTGAGACTTTTTATGCATTCCACTAATTTTCTAGGTTACTATTATATATTAGTGTTGATTTAATCAACTTTTTTCGAACATATAATTCTGTTATGACTTTCACAAAAATCATATATCAAATAGTGTCAAAATTGACACAAAATAGTTTTTAACTAAAATATTATATTATTAATTGTTATTTTATTCCTAAAAATATAAGGTTAAGCCAAATGACATAGATAAGGATATATATATTAATAATAAACAATTTGGGGTTCTTTTGGCATGTTATACTAATTTGTTTAACCATATAGTGTAAGAAAACAAAAAGACACGGTAAAAGTTAAATTATTTAACTTAAAGTTAAATCTAATTGATAAGGTTAAAATAATAACCTAAACTTGTCTAAATCCAATTGGTTGATAGGATTTCGACCCATCCCCACTTTACCTTCGAAATAATACCCTTTGGAACCATTATAAACCGATTTTGACTTTAATATAAAATAATATTTTGAGATATTCCTAAGGTGCCCCTCTCCTCCCTTATAAAAGGGCACCTCCTCCCCCTCCTCCTCACACCAATTTGAGCACTAAAGCTCGGCCAACCCCTGAAAAAATCCCTTATCCACTTCCCTAGAATAATACTAGAGGTCCTGGTCTTCTTTAAAGACCAATCTTAGTTCCCTAAGTGGAGGATTCAAAGAGGCGTTTCAAAGAAGAGGTAATATCCATTACCGATCTTTTCAATTTCTTTCTTCTTCAACTTCTTCTTCTTTAGTTGTTTCATGATAAAGTAATAACATCAGTATTAAGTACATATTTATATTTCATTATAAATATGAAACAACCCTAATTCACCTTTTATCCATCCTACGGAAAAATGAAATCACCGCGCGTGCGTACGTACGGAATACCGTCTCCACGCAGTGGTGTAATCTATTTTCCACCATCACCTTACAAGGATGGGTATAATGGTGTAATGAGTAACTATATATGATTATAATAGAGTGATATTGATACTGAAATAGTATACATACACTTCAACACAATTCCACGACCATGGGAACGATATCATCGCTCGTGCGTAAGTATGGACTACCGTCTCCACGACGCGATGAGATTCATTCTCAATGATTAACCATTCATGAATGATTATAAAGTATATATAATAAGTATTAATGAAACATATGACATAATAATGATACTGGATTTATTTATATTTATATGTATGTCATCTACTTAATTCCATTCAATTCAATAAGGAAATGAAAACAGCGTTCATGCGTACGTACGGACTACCGTCTCCATGAACGGTGTATTTCTTTCCATTTACTGATTTATTATATATATGTATATCCGGAATATATATATATATATATATATCATGTTTTATGTTCTGTAATTAAGTAATCATGATCTAAGTAATCATATTAATAATTAAAAGTCAAAACATGGACGACAAATGAAACAATTTTACCCAAAACGCTCTTTAACATGGAATTTACAAAAGAACGGGTTATATAAAGTCATAAGTGAACCATATATGATATCATAACAATGAATATGATTCTGTAATAAGTAAATGACATTATTTAAATCATTATACAGGAGGTTCGGATACTTACGAAGAAAATCGACCTAAGGTAAGGGAAATATCACAATCTCATTTTTATCCGAGATTGTTTATACTTTGGTATTTACTGGGGTGTATTTTATCATCCACATCCATGTTTACTCAATATGTAATATTATTTCCATCCAACTACAATTTTTTAAATCCAATTTTACCCTTCGGTGATTTTTTAGTAAAGGATATGAAAGGAATCTTTTGTCGTTTTTCGTACGAGGTACTTTTTG